>BSYR01000039.1:1375833-2751666 GCA_030270665.1 Hibiscus trionum | reverse complement strand
CCGGATGAGGCAATGCAAGTATTGAAGAATCTAGCTAAGAATGAAGAGCAGTTTCCGACAGCAAGAAGAGGGGGTAAACGGGTCCTAGCTGTTAAGGATTATGAGGCCAACAGCACGATGAAATCACAAGTGGCATACCTTACTAAGGCAATGAAAAAGCTCTTGAACGAGGACACAAAACATGGATTTGCTGTCGAGGAGGTATGTGACATTTGTGAGGGAAATCACAGTTCAGAGGAATGTCCAATACAGTTAGAAGAGGGAAAGTATGTTGGAAATTACAATAAGCCGAATTACAATTCCAACAACTATAATCCCAACTGGAGAAAGGACCCCAAGTTTTCTTGGAGTAATCCTAATAATGCCTTGAATCCTCAAGCACACAACAATCATAATCAGGGTGGACCTAGATTGCTGACTCGACAGCAGCCGCAGCAGCAGCAGCAGCAACAGCCACCAGCTGCCACAAACAGTATACTGGAACAGACTCTGGCTACGTTTATGTCTCAGACAGGTACTTATATTGAGAATATGACTCAGTTTGTCAAGAAAACAGAGACATTCATGGATAAAACAGAGATGAGGATGACGAATCATGAAGCCACTCTGAAATCCTTAGAGACACAAATGGGTCAGGTTTCGCAGCATATCAAGCCAAGGCAGACTGGAGGATTTCCTAGCAATACTGAAAATGCTAGACAGCCCACACATGAGCAGTGTAAAGCCATTACTACTAGGAGTAGGAAGAAACTACCAGGGCGAGAGAAAGAAGCTAAAACATTGAAGAAACCAGCCTTGGACAAACCTGCCGAGGATGCTGCTCCGACAGGTAACAAACAGCCTGCTACCGATGAGCCTGTCACGACAGCAGAAGCGACAGAGGAGAAAAATGATGAACCCAAACCTCCTCAGATTCGTATGTAGTGGGAAGGACGTATTGCTGATTATCGTCCCCCACCTCCTTTTCCTCAACGGTTACAGCAAGAAAAGCAAGAATCTCAGCTCAAAAAGATTTATGATATCTTTAAGCAGGTTCATATTAATATTCCGCTGTTAGATGCCGTTAGGGAGATGCCCGGTTACGCCAAATTTCTCAAGGATGCCATGTCAAAGAAATCTAAACTTGGGGAATTTGAAATGGTTAAGATGACAGAAGGATGCATGATTATTCTTCATAGGCAGCCACCCCAGAAAAAGAAGGATCCGGGGAGCTTCATCATACCTTGTGTAATCGGAGATAAATATGTGGGTAAGGCACTGTGTGATCTTGGTGCTAGTATTAATTTAATGCCTAAATATGTTTTTCAGAAATTAGGTATTGGAAAAGCTCGGCCCACGACAGTAATTCTGCAGCTGTCAGACCGCTCTTATGTTCATCCAGAAGGAAAAATCGAAGATATTCTGGTAAGAGTGGATAAATTTAATTTTCCTGCTGACTTTCTTGTGTTAGATTGTGAAGAAGATGAAAACGCACCAATCATCCTGGGGCGACCCTTATTAGCCACGGGAAGATCACTGATTGATGTGGAAAAAGGAGAACTCACCATGAGAGTGAACGATCAAGAAATAAAGTTGAATGTTCTCCAAGCTATGAAGCATGCTGATGTAGATGAGGAATGTAAGGTTATCACTGAAGTTACCCTCGACCAACCCTGCATCAGGTCGGGCTGTCACGACATCAACATTGGTCACTGCCTCGACAGCCACTTACAGGACTGTCACGACATCACTGACGACAGCAACTCCTCGGAATCCGAAACATCAGATACTAAAGATCAGGAGGATGTAAACTGGATAGGCGATCGTCCAGGTAAGTTATTCGAACATTTAAACTATACTTCAGATAACCATGCAATCCAAAAGCCATCTACTGTTGAGCCCCCTGTTTTAGAACTGAAGCCCCTGCCAGGGCAGTTAAAATATGCTTTTCTTGGTTCAAATGATACGTTGCCCGTAATCATCTCTTCCAAGTTGATGCAGGAACAGGAACATCAGTTAGTAGAGATGCTGCAGCAGCACAAAAAGGCAATTGGATGGACGATATCTGATATTCAAGGGATTAGTCCGGCATTATGCATGCATAAAATCCTCTTAGAGGAAAATCATAAGCCGACTATAGATGCCCAAAGGCGGCTAAACCATGCGATGAAAGAGGTGGTGCGTAAAGAGATAATCAAATGGTTAGATGCTAGTATTATTTACGCCATCTCCAACAGCAAATGGGTGAGCCCGGTGCAATGTGTTCCTAAGAAAGGAGGAATGACCGTGGTAACCAACGAAAACAATGAGTTAATCCCAACCAGGACTGTGACCGGTTGGAGGGCTTATATGGACTATCGGAAGCTTAACAAAGCTACCCGAAAGGACCACTTTCCTTTACCCTTTATTGATCAAATGCTTGATAGATTAGCAGGTAAACCTTACTATTGTTTTCTTGACGGTTATTCAGGTCACAATCAAATTGCTATCGCACCGAAAGATCAAGAAAAGACGACTTTTACATGCCCTACGACACTTATGCTTATAGAAGAATGGCATTCGAACTATGCAATGCACCCGCCACCTTCCAAAGGTGCATGATGGCCATATTCTCTGATATGGTGGAGGACTTCCTAGAAATTTTTATGGATGATTTTTCAGTCTTTGGGGACGATTTTGAGAGCTGCTTAGGCAATCTACAAAAGGTACTTGAAAGATGTGAAAAAGCAAACCTAGTCTTGAATTGGGAAAAATGCCACTTCATGGTGGATGAAGGGATAGTCCTTGGCCATAAGATTAGCTGCCGTGGCATAGAAGTCGACAGGGCCAAAATAGAAGTGATCGAAAAGCTGCCGCCGCCGACTACATTCAAGGGAATTAGAAGCTTCTTAGGACATGCTAGTTTTTATAGGAGGTTCATTGCGAATTTCTCAAAAATCACCAAGCCCCTATGTCGTCTCTTGGAGTAGAACTGACCCTTTGACTTTAATAATGAATGTACTAAAGCATTCATGGTTCTGAAGGAAAAACTGGTAACAGCCCCAATAGTACAGCCACCAGACTGGACACAGCCGTTTGAGATCATGTGTGATGCTAGTGACTATGCTGTCGGGGCAGCACTTGGGCAGCGGAGAGACAAAATTTTTCATGTCATATACTATGCCAGCAAGACATTGAATGACGCCCAAGTGAACTACACAACCACAGAAAAGGAGTTATTAGCTGTGATTTTCTCCATTGACAAGTTTCATTCTTACATACTTGGAACGAAGGTCATAGTACACACAGATCATTCTGCCCTCAAGTATTTGTTCGCGAAAAAGGATGCAAAGCCTCGATTGATACGGTGGATCCTGCTACTACAAGAATTCGACCTTGAGATCAAGGACAAAAAGGGGACATAAAATCAGGTGGCAGATCACTTGTCAAGATTGGAGAAGGGAAAGAGTCTACCAATAGATGGGACAAACATACTGGAAACCTTCCCAGACGAGCAGCTCTTTGCTACCGCAATCACTGCCGCGACAGCCATGGTGGCAGGTACGTATTCTGAACTTCCTTGGTATGCAGATTTCGTTAATTTCTTAGTTAGCGGAATAATTCCCCCTGATCTTAATTATCAAGCCAGAAAGAGGTTCCAAAATGATGTTAAGCATTATTATTGGGACGCACCTCTTCTTTTCAAAATCTGTACAGATCAGGTTATAAGAAGATGTGTACCACATGAAAAGCAGAAAGATATATTGCATCACTGCCATGCTTCACAATATGGAGGACACTTAGGAGGCAACAAAACTGCTGCCAAGGTGTTGCAGTTAGGATTTTATTGGCCGCCACTATATAAAGGTGCACAAATCTTCTACAATAGCTGTGACAGGTGCCAAAGAACAGGAAACATCTCACGGAGAAATGAGATGCCGCTGCAAAACATTCTAGAAGTCGAGATCTTCGACGTTTGGGGGATTGATTTTATGGGACCTTTTCCATCTTCATGTGGGAATCTATACATCCTCCTGGCAGTAGATTATGTCTCTAAGTGGGTTGAAGCAATCGCCACTCAAAAGAATGATGCCAAGACAGTTCAACGGTTTTTACACAAGAACATTTTTTCTAGGTTTGGCATCCCCAAGGCGATTATCAGTGATGAAGGGAGACATTTTGACAACAAGGTTATTGCTGCTGCCTTGAAGAAATATGGTGTCAAACATCGGATTGCGACATCATACCACCCACAAACCATTGGACAAGCTGAAATTTCTAACAGGGAAGTCAAGAACATTCTCGAGAAGATGGTTAAGCCAACTAGGAAAGACTGGTCTTTACTCCTTAATGATGCATTATGGGCTTATAGGACAGCTTTTAAAACTCCATTAGGAATGTCTCCATACCGGTTGATTTATGGGAAAACATGTCATCTACCTGTCGAGATAGAGCACAGAGCATACTGGGCGATCAAGGCAGTGAATATGGACTTCGACAGGGCAGGGCAGAGAAGGCTGTTAGATCTGAACGAAATTGAAGAAATCCGAACAGTGGCCTATGACAATGCAGGAATTTACAAGGATAAAACGCAGAAGTGGCATGACAAAAAGTTGCTGCCACGACAGTTCTGCCCAGGGCAGCTTGTATTGTTGTTCAATTCTAGACTGAAACTTTTCCCAGGGAAACTGCAGTCTAGATGGTCGGGCCCTTTCCTAGTCGTACAAGTTTATCCCCATGGTGCCATCACAATCCGATCACTAAAAGACGGGCACCAATTCAAAGTCAACGGACAGCGTCTCAAGCATTATCAGGGGACTGAAGCCCCAGGAATACAGGAAGTGGTTACCTTAGGAGATGCCCCACCTGACATCCCTAACTTAACCTAATTTTTAATTTATTTTATTATTATTATTTATTAGTTATTAGGAAATAAAATTTATTTTATTTGAATAATGTTTTTATTTTCATTGTTTTTAGGAAATAAAGGAGTCAAAAAGAACAGGAGAAGTGAACTTAGCCCATCATCCATCCACCAGCCCAACAAAGCCCAACAGTTGAAACATGTCGTTACAACTGCCGCGATAGACACGGAAAATACAAGCTGTCACCACGCTGTCCCGATAGACGCGGAAACACGTCACAGACGCGTAACAGACGCGGAAACGTGTGTCAGACGCGTCAGACACGCTAACTCATAACAGCTGGCCCCGTTATTCGTGCCTGCCGTTACAACTTCAACGTGCAACAAATTTCTCTCTATATAACCCCGCTTCATTTTCATTTTCACTCACTTCTTCCTTTCTTACTTACTCTATCTCTTTAGTTTCTTCTATTTTCATTTGTTTTTCACAACCCTTGCACAACTATGTCTTCCAGAAAAACCTGACGCAGTGCTGCCTCCAGTTCCGCACCAGCAGCAACTCCCCCTCGTTCCTTTGCTAACAGAGACATGTGGGAAGAGAGAGGCTTTATTTACACATCAACGAAGGAGCATCTAGGCCTCAAACCATTCATAACCCGAAAGATTAGAGCATTACATTGGCAAACCTTCGCAGAGCAGCCGGAGGAAATGAATGTCACGCTGGTTCGAGAATTTTATGTTGCCATCAGTAGCAGGACATCAACATCGGTGTTCGTTCGAGGGAAAGAGGTACCATTTGAAGCAGAATACATTAATACCCTCTATGGCTTCTACATCGGTATCAATGAAGACGCCCACCAGCAATTCCTGAATACATTAGACACTGCTGCCTTCGACACTGTCATGGCAGAATTGACAGAGGAGGGAACTGAATGGAACACCAGCAAGAAAAATCCAAGGACAGTACGGAGGACCTAGCTGCTGCCGGAGGCAAAATTGTGAAATGCCTTCATAAAGTAGAGGATCATGCCGTCATCCCACAACACCACCGTCGACCAGCCAAGGTTAGCGTTGATACACTATATTCTACATGAACGGCCTATTAATGTGGGCGGCTTTATTCGAGAAAGTATTTTGGAGTGTGCGCATAGACCGATGGGTCCTCTCTACCTTCCATACCTCATCACTTCACTCTGCCGCGGCCATAATGTCCCAGAACTACGCACTGATTTGATAGAAGAAGGAAGAGGTTGGAATGAAAAGAACATCCTCATCCTGATGGAGTTAACTGTTGCTACCCATCTGTCGTCATTCGACCCTGCCGCCGCCACAGCCGACACGACAGAGCAGTAGCAGACTGAACCAGCTGCCGCAGCAGCTATCCCGACAGACACCTCCGCCCAGATATTAGCTGCCATTCAGAAACTGGAGGAGAGACAGCTGGGCTTAATGACTTTCATCAGGGACTTTGCTGCCTCTACGGTAAATTTTATTCAAAACTCCTTAAATTTCCCTGATGCTGCATTCCCCACTTTTCCTGCCCATTATTTCACTGTAACTACACCTGCCCACACACCTACACCCGCTGCCACCCCACAGACACCTTATGCCGCTTCAACGCCAACACCTGCCCCAACAGCAGCGGGCATCACCCATGCTGAGACTTGTGCCCGTGGGACAAAGAGAAAGACAACAACAAAAGAACTTGATGCCTTTATTGCTGGCCTCTCTTCCTCTTCCGTTTGGGCCGCCAGTGACACTGAAACCTCGATCAAGAGGAATTTGTCAAAAGAGTTCTCACCAGTGAAGAGGCAAAAGAGGATGGCAGACAAAGGTAACATGCAAAAAGCCAGCAGCAGCGGAGGTAACGGCAGCACCGGTGGTGACAGCAGCACCAGCGCTGAAATCCAAGTTGTGGAGCAACCGCCTCACATCTCCCAGACTAGAATCCAGCCACCACGGGAGGCCAAAGAAAAGAACACATTTGCCTCCCCCGTGCCCCAACCAGCTCCGAGAGCCAGAGCCCGCCGCCAGATCAGACTCAGCAGCACAGCGAAGACAGGGATTGAAATTTAAGTTTCTTATCTTATATCTGCTGCCTGCTATATTTTGTGATGTACTGCTTTTATCTGTTTTTTTTGTTTTTTTCTATCATTTTGCATTGAGGGCAATGCAACCCTTGAGTTTGGGGGTGGCATCCCTCCATCAATGGGGTGCATCTTAGTTTAAAACTTTGTGTCTTTACTTAGTTTATTTTTGTTAAAAAATGAAAATATTGAAAACTTTGGCTGAAAACTGTGACTTGAACTTACCTGCTGTGATAGCCCTGTCGTGGCAGCAACTTTAGGATAGTTTTTAGAAGAAGTTTAGAGCCTTTCTATAGTTGTGAAAACTTAAACACCATTGTGACTGTTATACTGCTTAGACTTCTTTTAGCCAAACTAGAATAGAAAACTTAGCACTTAGAGTAGAAAAGAGACTAGAATCTCAGGAAACCTAGAGGTGCCTAGCACTGGCTCTAGGCAGATAACCAGAGAAAAACTTCTAGAGGTGCCTATCACCGGCTCTAGACAGTTAACTAGAGGTGCCTGAAATACTGGCTCTAGTAGAAAAGAGAAGAAATTAGAAAAATGGGAAATAACTAGAGGTGCCCGTTTCTGGCTCTAATAAGAAAAAGAAAGAAATCAGTCTCGTAAGAAAAACTCTAAACAAGCTAAGGTATAATATTCTAGTGAAACTAAGAGAGTCTTGGCATATAACTGTTCACAAGCATGCACACATTGCACGAGGACTATAGAGAGATTCCGGGCAGATCCTAGATTATCTGACAGGGTGCTGCCGTCAAAGGGAACGAACGACGGGTAAGGGAAAGTTCACTGTTTGAAAGCCAAAACAAAAATATTTCATTTTTAGGTCCTAGTTGCTTGAGGGCAAGCAAAAACTTGAGTTTGGGGGTGTGTTGAGTGTATAAATGTTCTATTATTTACACCTCTTTTAACCCATATTTCTGCTGCATTCAAGCATTATTTATTGCATTTAGGTCAGTTTACAGCAAAACATCACAAACACATTAAAAGGCACAGCTTCTACTAAAAATGGTTGTTTTTGCAGGTTGCTGCTATAGCAGACGGAAAGGGCATGTAACCCCCTTAACCCGGCCCAGACGGTTGACCCGAATTAAGAAAGTCACACGGGGAAAACCAAAGTCAACCCGAAAGTCAACTTTGATTAACGACCTTTTTTTTTCTTTTTTTGTCTTGTCTAAATGCACGTTAACCTTAGATGTGATCTCACAACAACATACTCGAAGATTCAAACATCAGAGATCAAACAGGGACCCAATTGAACAATTAACAACTTTAGGGACCAAACTGTAAATTCTGAAAACTTTAAGGACTTAACCAGATTTTAAGTTACCAACTTAAAATTAATCAAGTTTCATGCTTCTCTGCCAAATTTCAGCTTAAACGGACATCCCAAACTCATACAATTGCACAAACAAGTTTCAGGACCAAAATGCAAACATTCCAAAACATTTAACTGCCACTGTCAGCCCCCAACGGTCACGTGTTCCGAAACTGGCAGAGCCCGTTTCGAAACGCGGGGCCGTTCCGCAACGCGTACCGAAACAGGTGGCTGGCAGAATGCTTTCCGTTTCGAAACGGTGTCTACCGTTTCGGACGCCTGGGCTGATTCAGGGCATCCGTTCCGAAGCGGTAGTCCCTGTTCCGAAACGCCCTGCACATAATGCAGAAAAAGACATGCTTAAACACGCAATTGACCATCCGAACATACTCCAAAAGCCACCAAACTTTACCATCATGCATTTCAACATATAAGAGACATGCTTGCATCAACAATTCAACATATTATCATCATATACGTAAAGCCCCAATTCTATAGGCATGCTTCCTACACAAGCAACCATTTAAACACAAAATCTCCAAATCCATCTCATATAAGCCAAAACATGATCCAACAACATTAACAACAACATATAACCATCCTTGTCCGAACATATACGAACACGTAAACATTAACCCAAGAGATTCTACCCCAATGCCTTAATTAACTATAGCTATTCACCGAGACATACATCTCAAATGGTGTCCTCCTTGAATCCCTTGCTTCTCGCTGTCCAAACTTCAAGAATCTGCATTGATGGACAAAAAGGAGCGTAAGCACATAATGCTTAGTGAGGAATGCTCAAAACCAAAACACCACCAATGCAGCGAGTCATAAAACCTCTTTGAAAAGCAACTCGATTTGTTTACCAAGCAAAGTTTGAAAACCCCTTTTCAACAACATGCTTAAACCATGCATTGTTCAAACATGAAAACCAACCCTTAGCTTAGCAAGCTAAGAAAACCTTTTCAAAGCATAATTTGCAAAATCATCCATTTAACCATTCCATGCATAAACCCATATGCAAAGTTAAATACATACTTTGGAAAACACTTCCATTTCCTAACAAACCTTTCTTATACTTGAAAATCATTCCAAGCAAGAAACCCTTTAAAACCATTTACTCAATCAATCCAACACATGCATTAAACAAAGGCAACTTATGAACCACAATGTCATCATCACATGCCTTTCAAAACAAGTCTTAACAAGACTCCAATGCATTAAAGAGATTTCATGCACACATGCATCATTTACCAAATGATAATCAACACTTGTTCAACTTAACAAGTAAACATGTATTCACAAGCATTAAACACTTTTCATGCAACCATGCATCTTTTCAAGCATCTCATGCTTAAACATAATCAAGAACATTACATTGGCTCCCAAGTGATCAACCACATCCACTTTTCAACTCAACATCCAATCGGATACGCGGATCACAAGCGTTGTCCCCACGCTTCATACACACTACCAATCCAAGGTCCCCAAATGGACTTTTAAACACCATTTGACCTCAACATTCACAAGGTTCCCATGTATGGACTTTCAAACACCATACAACCTTAACTTTCCTAAGGTTCCCATGTATGGACTTTTAAACACCATACAACCTTAGCTTACACAAGGTTCCCATATATGGACTTTTAAACACCATATAACCTTAACATGCACAAGGTTCCCATGTATGGACTTTTAAACACCATACAACCTTAGCATCACCGATTGGTAGTTGTATAACATCACTAACGAGATCCGGGACACCCAACACAAGATCCACACATGGACTTTACACCACCATTGTGATCTTAACAAGCACAAGGTTCCCATATATGGACTTTTAACCGCCATATAACCTTTGCTTAACCAAGGTCCTCGAATGGGCATTCAACCTCCATTATGACCTTAACCATCTCGTTAGGATACTTGAAGGGAGTTTACCGGTTCACTCTTAACCACTCCACCTCCAAGGCGACTTTATTCACGGTGCACCCAATCCTATAGCCGGCTAACTATATCCGATCAAAGAAACCAAGAACCATTTACATCACTTGCCAATATAACCAACTTACCACATTAGTCCAATGATTCACAATCATAATCATAATGCAAAAACCATCATTTACCATCATCAATCCACTGTTTAAAAGCATTACACAAAGCCTTTGAACAACATGTAACACCATGCATCAAAACCACATTTTCAATGTATAAAACTAAGGATCTCTTACCTTGAGCATCCTTCACATATGGCTTTCAAAACCAGCATTAAACCATGCTTAAAATATGCTTTCAAAACAGAATATAAACCATGCAAATCACATGCATTGCAACCACCAAACACAATTGCTTTTAAAGCCAATTCACAACACAAACCAATAGCGAAAATCCATATACTTACTCTTGAGCTTAGCAAAGTTTTTTAGACTTAAACTAAGCTCCCAAAACCTCCAAACCTTGGTTTAAAAGCTGAAAACCCAACTTCACTCACCGATACACAAAACAAGGCTAGCCAACAAGCCTTCCAAGCATCTGAAACCTTCCACACCACCTCTAATGCTCACGGATCTTCCTCCCCTGTTTCAAGCACATAACATCAGAGGATTAATGCATCATAATGCACTAAAAACACCAGCAACACAACTAAACTCGCTGCTCATCACAAATCCAACATTTCGGCTACCAAACACAACCGAAATCACCACCAAACACTTCTGAAACTTAACCCAGCCAAGATCCATCACTTCTAACCATTTTTAAACATCAATTAACATTCAAAATGATCACAAACACGTCCTTATACATCCAGGTATAACAGATCACCAAGACCACTCCAAAAACAACCAAAAACTCAAGCAAAACTTAGAAAATTCAACCTATCCGGGATTGCATTAATTAAACCTCAACTTCTAATCAATTTAGCATTCATTTAACATCAATTTGACACTTCAAAACACTGCCCAAACAGATCACACGAAAATTTCACCAAAATCAAGCAAATCTTGCATTTTAAGCCAAAATCAAGATTTCAATTGAAAAGCCTTTAACAAATCACAAATCAAGGATTGAGAACTTAGGAATTTCAGTAAAGAACTGAGAGTTTAGAGGAGAAGGACGTTCTTACCTCCAAACTTGAGTTTCTCCTCTTTTTGGAATTAAAAACCTTGATGAATCAAGTAGCAAATGATGAGGTTTTTTAGATATGATGATTAGGAATCAAAAGAGAGTTGAAAGGAGAGATTTAGGTGAGAAAATCAGAAACAATTCTCTGGAAAGAAAGTGTTTGGGTTGAGAGAAAATGAGAGAAAAGAAAATAGGAAGTTAGTTATCAAAATGGCCAAAATGGCTTTCCCTCCTCTTTTGATATGTTTTAAAATCAGAATATAGCTTAAAATATCTTAGAAAAATCTGGAGAAACTACTTTTGGAATAATAGCTCCTTAAAGATTCAAAGTTTCAACCCTTTCTAAAACAGTCACAACACTTTCAAAAATTACATTTTGGTCACTAGCCAAAATGTCACCCTTCCAAAACTCATTTTCCAAAATTGATTTCACATTTCACTTTTATATATTAAAAGATGATTTTAGAACATTTTTCCATATTTTTAATGCAACCCGAACTAGGTTTTCCTAATTTCAACTTTATATATTCGATCAGCACCTTGACCGAACCGGTCAACGCCCAAAACTTCTGAGCCCAAAACAAGGGCGTTACAGGGCAGGCGCTGGGCAGTGAAGCAAAAGAGCTGGAACTGGACGAGCAGTCAAGGAGGACGATTCTGCCATGGTTGCCGCCGTGACAGAAGAGGACGACAGCAGTTTTGTGGAGAATATGCAAAGTGGACCTCGACAGATAGAGAAAATTCAGCCCGTCTGTCGTGTGAAATCACCATATTTTTCCAAGCCCTAGTTCAGAAGATATTCCAAGCCCAAAGTTCAAGGAGAGAAAATCCCAAGAAACAACGAGGACGACTTAAAGATGTATTCTCTTAAGATTTAGTCTTTATTAGAATTGTACTTTAATTGAAAGTTGTAATCCTTTTTAAATTAGAAAACTTGAGCCCAAAGCTTATATAAGGGCATATATCTTAACCTAGAGGGCATAACCGATTACCCTAGCTTCCTTCCCAAAACTCTAGACGTTTTCATCCTCTCACCATGTTCTAAATTCCCCCTAGGGCCACGGGTTGATTTGTAAAGTAGTTGCAAGGGTTGTTTTGTTTTAGGAATTTTCAGTTCAATAAAATAAACTTCAAGTTCTCTTATTTTGGTTATTAATATCTTGCAAGAGCATCGGGAGAGCATTGTGAGGTTATCAATTTACTTAGCATCGAGAGAGTTAAGTATACGAAAGAAATAAGAGCAAGTTCTCTAGTTTATAGTTGAACTATCTCGAGCCTAGGGATAGGACGAGGTTAAGTGGCTAAAGAAGAATTCATTCACATCGGTGTTCATCCTTCGATTCACACTGGGAGGTATCATCAAAGATGTGATCATCGAAAGACTTGGACCTAGGGATAGGCCAAGGCACATCTGGGATTCTTGCCAAACTTGAAGTACTGAGTTGGGTAATCGCTGTCGCGATAACCAACGGACTGCTGCCGCGATAGGTGCTGCCGCGACGGGAACGACGATAGCACTAGATTTCCTAGACTTAGCAACACCTGCACTATTGAGCAATTCAACACCAACCCATTCTCTCTATCTTGATTTTACTTCTCTTTTATTTACGTTTACTTTATTACTTTCGTGACAAATTCTTAAATATTTCCTTTACTTCCGTGCAGTGAATTAAGGTGAAGCTATTAGCCCAATCCCTGTGGAGATGATATCCGATACTTCGTATCACTTTACTACTTGCGTCCTGTATACTTGCACTACAATTGCGATAGTCTATTTTACACGCAACAATCTACATTTAGAGGTAAGAATGTCCTTATCCTCTAAATACTCAGTTCTTTACTGAAATTCCCAAGTTCTCAATCCTTAAGTTAAGTTTTATAAAAGGTTTTAATGTTGTGATCTTGATTTTGGCTTAAAACTCAAGATTTGGATTAAATCTTGAAGAATTTCGTGGTGATTGTTTGGGCTCTGTTTTGAGGTGGATTTTTAATGTATTTTGGATGTTTAATGATGTGTAATTGAGGTTTGATCAATGCAATCCCGAATAGGTTATGTTTCCTAAGTTTTTGCTTATGTAAATTGTGGTTTTTGGGGTGATTTTGGTGTTCTGTTAATGCTGGAGGTATAAGGACGAGTTTGGGTTCATTTTGGATGTGAAATGATGTTTAGAAATGGTTAGAAGTGATGGATCTTGTCTGGGTTATGCTTTGGAAGAGTTTGGAGGTGATTTCGGTTGTGCTTGGTAGCCGAAATGTTAGATTTGTGTAGAGCAACTAGTTGGATTGTGTTGCTGGTGTTTTTAGTGCATGATGATGCATTAATCCTCTGTTGTTATGTGTTTAAAACAGGGGAGAATGATCCGGAAGCAATAGAGGTGGCGTTGGAGGTTTCGGATGCTTGGAAAGCTTGTCGGCTAGTTTAGTTTTGTGTATCGGTGAGTGATGTTGGGTTTTCAGCTTTGAGACCAATGTTTGAAGGTTATGGAAGCTTATTTTAAGTCTAAGCAACTTAACTAAGCTCAAGAGTATGTTTTCAGGAAAACTCTCACTCATGGATGAACCATGAGATGGTTGGATGCAATGTGTTTAATTTGCATGTTTAAATTCTGTTTTGAAAGCATGTTTAACTTGATTAATGATGGTTTTGAAAGCCATGTGTTGAAGGATGCTCAAGGTAAGAGATCCTTGGTTTGATATTGATAAATGTGGTTTTGATGCATAGTGATGTATGATGCTTTAATGGCTTTGATTAATGCTTTAAAATAGTGGATTGTTGATGATAATTGATGTATATTGGCAAGTGATGTGTTGGTTTTAAAGTACATGAATCAGATATAGTAAGCCGGCTATAGGATTGGGTGCACCGTAAGTTGAGTCGCCTTGGATGTTGAGGGGTTGAGATTGTACCGTAAACTCCATCCAAGTACCCTAGCGATTGAGGAAATTGGTGTCACCACGATGGAGGATGGCTCTCGTGGGTGGACTTTGTTAAGTGTCACCACGATGGAGGATGGCTCTCGTGGGTGGACATTGTTAAGCGTCACAACGGTGGAGGGTTGCTCCCGTGTGTGAGCTTGGTTAAGGTGATTACAATGGTTGAGGTAGCTCCCATGTGTAAGCCTGGTGGTGTGTCCCGGCTCTCGCTAGTGAGTTATACAACTTCCAATGAGTGATGTTGAGGGGTTGTGATTGTACTGTTAAACTCCATCACGGGGGTTCAGGGGTTGTGATTGTACCGGTAAACTCCACCTTGTGTTGTTCGGCAGTGTGTATGAAGCGTGTGGGACAACGCTTTTAATCCGCGTATCCGATTGTGTCTTGGGTTAAAATGGTTTGTGAGTTATCACTTGAAACCCAATACAATGTTTGAATGTAATGAAGCGAGAGATGCTTGAAATGATGCAAGGTTGCATGGGAAGTGTGTAATGGATTAAGAGTGCATGTATTACTTGTTAAGCTTGAACAAGTGTTTATCTTCTATTGTGAATGATGCATATGTGCATGAAATCTCTTTAGTGCATTGTAGTCTTGTGAAGGCTTGTTTAAAAAGCCATGTAATGCAAATGTTGCTTTTGTAGTTCATGTGTTTTGTATTTGTGGAATGCATGAGATTTTTAGTAGGAACAAATGGTTTTCGAAAGGTTTTGCTTTGAAATGATCAACAAGCATGAGGAAAGTATGTTGTGAAGTGGAAGTGATTTCCAAGGAATTTGAATTTAACTTTGCATGTGGTGTTCATGCATGGAATGGTTTTAATAATAGTTTTTGCAAGAATGTGTTTTGGGGTGAGTTGTTAGCTTTTCTAAGCTAAAGGTTGGATTTCGAGTGGAGCAATGCATGGTTTAAAGCATGTTGTTTCAAAAGGGGTTTTTTTTCAAACAATGCTTTGGTTTATTGAAGTGCATCTACTTTTAAGAAGGTTTTATGATTCGCTCCATTGATGGTGTGTTGGTTTTGAGCATTCCTCACTAAGCATTATATGCTTACGCTCCTTTTTTTCCATCAATGCAGATACTTGAAGTTGGGGCAGCAAGAAGCAAGGGATTCAAGAAGAGCTCCACTTGAGAAGTATGTCTTGGTTTATAGCTATAGATAATAAAGGCAATGGGGGGGGGGAAGTCTTTTATATTGATGTGTAATGAGATTGTGTATGTTGAACATGTTCGGTTTATGGTTTGAACTATGTGGTTTAACGCTTTGCTACATTTGAATCTTCTTCTTCATAAGTTGTTATGCTATGCTTCTTGTTTTAAAAGCATGACCAAGTGTTGATGTGTTGAATGAGTTGGTGCACCTAAAGTTTGATTGTATCTAGTTGCTAATGAAATTTGGTGGTTATGATGCTTGGCATGTTGTTGATATGTTGAGGAATGGTTTAAAGTATGTTGATGGTGTATTAATGTTTGGTTGGTTTGGATGTTAGGGTGCATGCCTATAGACTTGTGGATTTTCCTAATTGATGCCATGTATGTGTTTTGATGATGCAAATATGTACCTCATATGTATGATGACTTGTTGGCATGATTAGGAGGTCATTAGAATGTGTTTGAGTGGTTAATTGTGTGTTAAACCAACAAATTCTGCACTTTCTGGGTAGTCCGTATCGGAACGGGCACTTGCATTCCGAAACGGGGGCCTAAAATGGCCTTTGTGTTTCGAAACGGGTAGAGGCCGTTCCGAAATGTTTTGGCCACTGCCAGGCCCTGTTTCGATACAGGTCTCGAAACGAACCCGCGTTTCGGAACGATCAACCCCCGTTCTGAAACAGATGATTGTTGGGCACTGATTTGAATGGTTTAAGGTTTGCAAGCTTTATGTTTTAGTCCTGATTTTTGTATATGCAATTGCTTGAGTTTGAGATGTCCGTTTAAGGCGAAGTTTGACAGGGAAGCATGTAATATGATTAATTTCATATTGGTAACTTAAAAATCTGTTAAGTCCTCTTAATTTCCAGAATTTACTTTTTGGTCCCTAATAGTTGTAATTTGTGCAATTGAGTCCCTTATTGCTTTCCGATCGCTTTGCTTTTCAAGTATGTTTTTCTCAAGGCTACGCCTAGGGTTAATATGCATCCAGACAAGATTTAAAAGGGAAAAAAGGTTCGTTAATCAAGGTTGACTTTCAGGTTGACTTTGGTTTTCCCCGTGTAATCTTCGTAGTTCGGGTCAACCGTCTAGGCCGGGCTAATGGGGTTACATTTGGTGGTATCAGAGCTAAGTTGCGAATATTTTGGGCAGATGTAAGTTGTTATAATAAGTGTTTGATGTTTGTTCTGTTGTGTGGTTGAAAGTTGGTTGAAAAATGTGTTTTGAGCGAATCGTTAATGTTTTTTATTATGCTTTTTGGTTACGAATCATCTATGAGCTAATGTGAACTTGTATTAATGATATGCTGATGTTGTGAGTTAATTTTCTGAGTGATGAAAATGTGTTGGGTATGATATATTGATATTATGCTGTTGAGGGTGAATGTTGTTTGATGAAAGCATGATTGAAGTTTGTTGATTGATATGCTCGGTGTTCGTGATATCAATGTTTTTATCGAATGTGATGTCGTTTAAAAGGGGAGAATTTGGGATACCCATTGCCTTATTATTATAGCTATTGTGTTATGTTGGAGTTGGAGTCTTGAATCCTTGATTGAAGCTGGCCTGATCGTTTTGTTTGTTTTGTTATCATTGCTTGTTGATTACTAGCGTGATGAAATCGATGAGAGAATGGCAGTTGGGTGAGATGGTTGCTGCTTTAGAGCATGTCGTTAAGGCGTAGAATTCACCTTTTGGTGGGGGTGTTTCGTTTCAGTCTACAGTGCCTGGAGTTGAGGTAGTAAGGCTGGAAGAGGAAGCTGGTTTTGTGATGAAGGGTTCATCACCTGTGGTTCAAGAGGTGTCGGGAACCTCTCAGGCCGTGGTGAAAGTGAGGCCTGAGGACTTGCCGACTGTGGGACACGCGAGTTTGTCAAAACAACGTTTATATGATTTGGGAGCTGTGGAGTATCATGGTTCGACACGTGAGGCGTTCGAGGCCTGGTTAGCCGGTGTAATTCTGATTTTGGATCAGGAAGGGTGTGACTATGCCTGTAAACTGGGAAGTGTCGTCTCGTTGATGTTGGAGGACGCTTGTATCTGGTGGACATCTGTGGCGGTGGCAACACATATCCACGATATAGATTGGGAGTTCTTTGTGCCTGCCTTTAATGAAAGATACCTTGGAGAGAAGTTCTCAAGGGTTAAGCAACGTAGGGGTGTGGCTTCAGACTATGAAAGTGAGAAAAGTTTAAGCAAAAGAGCTGTGGGTACTGACCTCGGGAGCGATCAGCGTAAGAGGCTACGTGATAGAAGGATTTGCTTGAATCGAAGTCTGGGTGGTAGTGAAGATGTGGGTCAAGTGCTACATGATCAAGGAGTGGTAGCTCGGTTGCCGATGTGTGACCGTTGTGGAAGGTGTCATGTTGGAGGTTGTTGGAGCATGGGAGTTTGTTGGAACTGTGGTTCTAAGGAGCATGTGAAGCGAAATTGTCCTCAAGTGGTGAGTTCCGCTTCAGTGGGTGCAAAAGGGTCTCAGAAGGGTCATGGGCGCGGCCGAGACAATGTTCAGAGGTGGCAGGAAAGGCAGAAAGGTGTGAGGAGCTTGGGGAATGAATCTTGTTGGAATTGTGGGTCTGTTGGACATTTGAGACGAAATTGTTTGGAGTTGGCTCGAGGTAGTCAGGGTTCTTTATCACAGGGAAATGGTGATGACCCTAAATTTTTGGTTGATGTTGCGGCGGTGCGGCTAGAGAATGGTGATTTTGCGAGGAAGAGAGCTTGTCTGTTGAAGCTCCGGGGCAGCGAGGTGATTACAGGTAACTTTGTTAAGTAATCTTTGCTCTAGTTATCTTTGTTTGGTTTCGGTTGGGTTTCCCTTGCGTAGTGGCTTTGGTCTTGTAGCTAGCAAGTTTGGGGTAGTAGCCGGAGTTTTTTTGAAAACAACTTTAGTATGAAGAGGGCATTAGCGGAGTATTTTGTGGTTAGCGGATTGTTAGAATGATAGAGCCGGACAAGTTAGAAGTGAGGTAGAGGTTTTTCTTAGGCGGATTCTGAGGATGTTATTGGTGGGTGTGAACCGACATACATGCACAATTAAAACCATTTGTTATATACTATATTATATATGTTGGTACATGCATACATGCGACATGACATTAGAGGTTTTGCATACATGTACCAGGCATTGATAGGGCATATTGGTGATCATGCATACGAACGTTCACACTTGCTAATAGCTAGTTGGGTCTGTTAGTTTTGTGGTAGGATTAGGTTGGATGGTGGGTTTTAAGAGTTATTTTGGTGCTAGGAGAGTGTTAGAAGTAGTGGAGGGTAGTAAGCGTGTTGTCAGTAATAGTGGGTGCGATATAGCATGTTGGCAGAAGGAAAGTGTTTTGGTGCTTAAGGAGTTTAGCGGTGTGGCGGTGAGGGGATTACCGATTGGAGTTAGAATCGGTCAAGTGGTTGTGGATAGCTAGTAGATGTGGTAGTTTCTTTGTGTTAAGTGATGTTGTAGGTTAGTGGATGTGTCTCCAGAGTGCTGAGGTGTCTTGGCATTGATTTTTGCAGTAGGAGGGTTGTTTATGTAGGTGATGGTTTGTAGCAATCTTCGAGGAGTTGAGTAGAGGTTTCGTAATCTTAACATGTTTGTATAGAATGGGCGGTGTCCAGGTAAGGTTAGTGTTATAGTCAAGCTTGAAGTGGAAAAGCAATGTAAGTTCAAGGGCCATTGTTAGCTGGCCGGGTTCTTGGGAGAAGTGGTTTGCTAGTCGGGTATAAGTAAATCTTTTCTAAGTCAGCTTGTGGTACGTGGAGCAGCTGGCGGAGTTAAGGTAGGAGTCTTGTGATGTGGATTTCAGATGTTGTGTGGGTAGGTTGGTGAGTCGTTATGGTGGTGATAGTGGCGGGTGTGAAGGAATGTCGTCAGTACGTTGAAAAGTTTGAGTAAGCAGTTGATGCTTAAGGAATTTTTGCTTGTTGCGGTAATCTTTGAAAGAAGCTGAGCAGTTTTGCAAGGGGGTTTTGGAAGCAGTGAGGGTTGTGGGACCCATGGTGACTGAAACTGGATGGGGTGGTGTCATTGTGTGTGCAAGTTTTGGGAGTTATGAGATAAGATGGAGTATGTGTAAAAATTTGGAAGTTCTTCGGGTTGCTTAGGCTAAGCACAGTTCGGACTTGTGAAAGGTTAAGCTGAGGTTAACATCTGAGTGTTCTGGAAGTTTGGAGCAGTATGTAGTGGTGTTGGGTTTGGTTATAGTGTAAGTTTGATTTGTGGAGGAGTTGATTTTTGTGGTGTTTTGTGTGGAGAATGTTCAGTGGTGCTTAGTTCACCTATGATTACTTTGTGTGTTGCTTTGAGAAGTTTGGTATCGTGCTCTTTTCGCCAGTTGAAATTTCGAGGACGAAATTTCCTAAGAGGGGGAGAGTTGTAACACCACAATTTTGGGCGTGGAAGTTTAGGGTCTGAACCGAACCAGTCTGATTTTCGATTCGAATATAAAAGAAAGGTTTTGGGGAAAGCCTGGTTCGGGATGCTTTAAAAATATGGAAAAATGTCTAAAAATCCTCTTTTAATATATATAAGAGAGTGGTGAAATCAATTTTACAAAATAAGGTTTGGAAGTGTGACATTTCGATATGGTGACTAAAATATAATTTTTGAAAAGTTCAGTGGTGACTGTTTTGTAAGGAGCTAATTTACCCAAGAAAGGATTTCTCCAGATTTTTTCTTAATTTTAATGATTCATTTAATGTTTAATTAATTAAAGGAAAAGTGGAAAACCATATTTTAGATTTTCATAACTAACTTTTGTTAAAACTTTCTCATCTCATTTTCTCTCAAAATTCCCTCAGCCAAACACATTTCCACAACAACTTTTCTTTTGATTTTAACACTAAATGATGAGGTTTCAATTATCAATTGATTCCTAATCCTTTCTACATCAAATACTCTTCATTTTCTTATTGAATTTTCAAGGATTTTGGCTCTAAACAAGGAGAAATCTACATTTAGAGGTAAGAATGTCATTCTCCTCCAGATACTCAGTTGTTTACTGAAATTCCCAAGTTCTCAATCCTTCAGTTAAGTTTTAGAAAAGGTTTTAATGTTGTGATCTTGATTTTGGCTTAAAACTCAAGATTTGGATTAAATCTTGAAGAATTTCGTTGTGATTGTTTGGGCTCTGTTTTGAGGTGGCTTTTTAATATATTTTGGATGTTTAATGATGTGTAATTGAGGTTTGATCAATGCAATCCCGAATAGGTTATGTTTCCTAAGTTTTTGCTTATGTAAATGGTGGTTTTTGGGGTGATTTTGGTGTTCTGTTAATGCTGGAGGTATAAGGACGAGTTTGGGTTCATTTTGGATGTTAAATGATGTTTAGAAATGGTTAGAAGTGATGGATCTTGGCTGGGTTATGCTTTGGAAGAGTTTGGAGGTGATTTCGGTTGTGTTTGGTAGCCGAAATGTTAGATTTGTGTAGAGCAGCGAGTTGGATTGTGTTGCTGGTGTTTTTAGTGCATGATGATTCATTAATCCTCTGTTGTTATGTGTTTAAAATAGGGGAGAATGATCCAGAAGCAATAGAGGTGGCGTTGGAGGTTTCGGATGCTTGGAAAGCTTGTCGGCGAGTTTAGTTTTGTGTATCGGTGAGTGAAGTTGGGTTTTCAACTTTGAGACCAATGTTTGAAGGTTATGGGAGCTTAGCTTAAGTCTAAGAAACTTAACTAAGCTCAAAAGTAAGATTTCGGGAAAACTCTCACTCATGGATGAACCATGAGATGGTTGGATGCAATGTGTTTAATTTGCATGTTTAAATTCTGCTTTGAAAGCATGTTTTAGCATGATTAATGTTGGTTTTGAAAGCCATGTGTTGAAGGATGCTCAAGGTAAGAGATCCTTGGTTTGATATTGATAAATGTGGTTTTGATGCATAATGATGCATGATGGTTTAATTGCTTTGATTAATCCTTTAAAACAATGGATTGTTGATGATAATTGATGTATATTGGCAAGTGATGTGTTGGTTTTAAAGTACTTGAATCAGATATAGTTAGCCGGCTATAGGATTGGGTGCACCGTAAGTTGAGTCGCCTTGGATGTTGAGGGGTTGAGATTGTACCGTAAACTCCATCCAAGTACCCTAGCGATTGAGGAAATTGGTGTCACCAAGATGGAGGATGGCTCTCGTGGGTGGACTTTGTTAAGTGTCACCATGATGGAGGATGGCTCTCGTGGGTGGACTTTGTTAAGCGTCACAACGATGGAGGGTTGCTCCCGTGTATGAGCTTGGTTAAGGTGATTACAATGGTTGAGGTAGCTCCTATGTGTAAGCCTTGTGGTGTGTCCCGGCTCTCGCTAGTGAGTTATACAACTTCCGATGAGTGATGTTGAGGGGTTGTGATTGTACCGTTAAACTCCATCACGGGTGTTGAGGGGTTGTGATTGTACCGGTAAACTCCACCTTGTGTTGTTCGGTAGTAGGTATGAAGCGTGTGGGACAACGCTTGTAATCCGCGTATGCGATTGTGTCTTGGGTTAAAATGGTTTGTGAGTTATCACTTCAAAGCCAATACAATGTTTGAATGTAATGAAGCGAGAGATGCTTGAAATGATGCAAGGTCGCATGGTAAGTGTGTAAAGGATTAAGAGTGCATGTATTACATGTTAAGCTTGAACAATTGTTTATCTTCTATTGTGAATGATGCATATGTGCATGGAATCTGTTTAGTGCATTGTAGTCTTGTGAAGGCTTGTTTAAAAAGGCATGTAATGCAAATGTTGCTTTTGTAGTTCATGTGTTTTGCATTTGTGGAATGCGTGAGATTTTTAGTAGGAACAAATGGTTTTCGAAAGGTTTTGCTTTGAAATGATCAACAAGCATGAGGAAAGTATGTTGTGAAGTGGAAGTGTTTTCCAAGGAATTTGAATTTAACTTTGCATGTGGTGTTCATGCATGGAATGGTTTTAATAATAGTTTTTGCAAGAATGTGTTTTGGGGTGAGTTGTTAGCTTTTCTAAGCTAAAGGTTGGATTTCATGTGGAGCAATGCATGGTTTAAAGCATGTTGTTTCAAAAGGGGGTTTTTTTTCAAACAATGCTTTGGTTTATTGAAGTGCATCTACTTTTAAGAAGGTTTTATGATTCGCTGCATTGATGGTGTGTTGGTTTTGAGCATTCCTCACTAAGCATTACGTGCTTACGCTCTTTTTTTTCCATCAATGCAGATACTTGAAGTTGGGACAGCAAGAAGCAAGGGATTCAAGAAGAGCTCCACTTGAGAAGTATATCTTGGTTTATAGCTATAGATAATAAAGGCAATGGGGGGAAGTCTTTTATATTGATGTGTAATGAGATTGTGTATGTTGAACAAGTTCGATTTATGGTTTGAACTATGTGGTTTAATGCTTTGCTACATTTGAATCTTCTTCTTTATAAGTTGTTACGCTATGCTTCTTATTTTAAAAGCATGACCAAATGTTGATTTGTTGAATGAGTTGGTGCAGCTAAGGTTTGATTGTATCTAGTTGTTAATGCAATTTGTTGGTTATGATGCTTGGAATGTTGTTGAGATGTTGAGGAATGGTTTAAAGTATGTTGATGGTGTATTAATGTTTGGTTGGTTTTGGATGTTAGGGTGCATGCCTATAGACTTGTGGATTTTCCTAATTGATGCCATGAATGTGTTTTAATGATGCAAATATATACCTCATATGTATGATGACTTGTTGGCACGATTAGGAGGTCATTAGAATGTGTTTGAGTGGTTAATTGTGTGTTAAACCAGCAAATTCTGCACTTTCTGGGAAGTCCGTATTGGAACGGGCACTAGCGTTCCGAAACGGGGGCCTGAAAAGGCCTTTGTGTTTCGAAACGGGTAGAGGCCGTTCCGAAACGTTTTGGCCACTGCCAGGCCCTGTTTCGATACAGGTCTCCAAACGAAACCGCGTTTCGGAACGATCAACCCCCGTTCCGAAACAGATGACCGTTGGGCACTGATTTGAATGGTTTAAGGTTTGCAAGCTTTACGTTTTAGTCCTGATTTTTGTATATGCAATTGCTTGAGTTTGAGATGTCCGTTTAAGGCGAAATTTGATAGGGAAGCATGTAATATGATTAATTTCATATTGGTAACTTAAAAATCAGTGAAATCCTCTTAATTTCCAGAATTTACTTTTTGGTCCCTAATAGTTGTAATTTGTGCAATTGAGTCTCTTATTGCTCTCCGATCGCTGTGCTTTTCAAGTATGTTTTTCTCAAGGCTACGCCTAGGGTTAATATGCATCTAGACAAGATTTAAAAGGAAAAAAGGTCGTTAATCAAGGTTGACTTTCGGGTTGACTTTGGTTTTCCCCGTGTAATCTTCGTAGTTCGGGTCAACCGTCTAGGCTAGGCTAAGGGGGTTACAACAAGTAAATTTTGATTTGTTTCAAGTTTCTCTCGTTGTTTTAGGTGAATTGGTTTAATTTTTTGAGTATCGCGTTATAATACAAAGCCTAAATAGTTGTATGTTTCCCAATGTTTTTGAACATATGATTCATGTCTTCTTTTGAAACCGACTTTAGTGTGATTGTTTATGTTTCACAATATTACTAATTCCAAGAAATTAACAAGATTACATATTTACGGTTTGTTTTACATAGATTGCTAAGAAAGTATGACTGAAACATTAAAAGCCATAACTGAATCTCTATTTTAGTATATCATTTGCTCTATCTCTATGTACTTTTTGCACCAATGTATTTCCTTATTTCACTGTTTATGGTATAGAGTTGATGTAACACCCTAAAACTACCCTAGTTGAAAATCCCTAAGTTAGTTAATAAAGAAGGTAAAAACAAGTTTTAACTTGAAATGTAGTGCAAAATAGGTTGTAACCTAAAATGTGGTACGAGTATTGTGTAACCTGAAATGTAGTGCAAAAATAAGTTGTAACCTAAAATATGGTGCGAGTGTAGTGTAGCCTAAAATATGGTACAAAAAGATGTTGTAACCTAAAATGTGAAACGACTTTGAGAAGTTAAAGGACCAAGAAAATAGGTTATAAGCGGGAATCAAAATATAATATACTAAGGCGATAGTTGGATTTAGGTTGATTAACACATGGTGAGAGACCAAATCATGTGTCCCTCTCTCCTTGTACAACCGGCCATGCATAGAAAACAAGGATATCACTTGTTTCATTTTACTTTCTTCATCATCTTTCTCCTTCACAAACCCCACCAAAAATTAGAGAAAATATAGAGAGAGAAGGTTGGGAATTTGAAGGCTTAGAGGGCTGGAAATTCGTTAGAAATTGCATGCATGTTCATCTAAAGATTCAAGTAAGTTCATGTAGTTATCGATTATGTTCATGAGTTTATATGATTGTTTTCATCAATTTTTTGTGAAATTGTTACTAGAAAAATATTGTTGGATGCTTTATCATGTTAAAATTGTAACACCATCTTCCCGGCCTAGTAGAGAACCGGGTCGGAGCGTGTTACAGATGAACGTTACAATGATCTGTGCGATAAAATTTCAACTTAATAATATCGCTTAATCAATAGTAGACATACAAACATTACCAATATACTTACTAGTCCAATTTAATCTGGTGAGGACCACATATAACCATTTAGGACCATTTTACAACTTTAACAAATATTAAGGACTAATTTGTAATTTTGACAAACCAGAGGTCTTTCAAAATGCACGAATTTACCAAAAATAAATCCATTACTCAAAGGTCAGGTCTACAAGATTACATTCAATTCGGGTATCAATAACACAATTAATTTATCTTTACAAAATTTAGTGACTAAATTGCAACAGTAGCAATCTGTCCATTGAGCCTTTAACTAACTTACCTAACCCCATATCGAAACACTATAGGCTGTTTTGAAATGGGTGCAAGAGAGTCAACACCTGCTGACCTTCCCTTTAGACCGTTTCGATTCAGGTTTGATCTGTATCGAAACGGATCGACCACCTTTGAATTTGACTCGTTTCGGTACGCTATGAACTCGTACCGAAACGTTGATCCCCGGTGACAAAATGTTCCAAATCGGCATTATTCCATTTCGGTACGCCCATACTCTCAGGTTCAATATTGTACACCCGTACCGAAACATCATCACCCCTTTCGATACGGCTTGGCCGGTAATGACAGATTTTTGCTGGTTTTTCTTCGATTTAGCCTATCGAATGAAGTCCAAATGCAACAGAACTTTACAAACAACATTTCAATAGTATAAACTACCAGCATGCCAAGTTTCATGACCATATGAATACATTTACGATGTTTTCACCTTTTTGAGCTATGTATGCAATTTCCATCCATTTTAAACTTCACCAAATGGCCATTTAAGCTATATAACTTATTACAACTTAGGCAATACACCAACATATCAAAATAGGCATAAATGACTAGTTCGACTACTTTTCCACCTTCCTAGGAGTTTATAAGACAAAAACACATTACTTGGGGCTGGTAGTGACTTGTCTTGCTTGTCGATCCCATCTTTCGACGCACAAACCTTCTTAACCTAAAAATGCATGAGATGAGACACATTAGGCATACTTTGCTAGTGAGGCAGTCATAAACAATGTAAATAACAATAATGCCATGGTTATACTTAAACATAATCTCATGCTAACGATGCCGATGCTATGCAACAATATACAATGTATAAATATATTTCAATTTCATTCTTAGTCCTTGGAATGAATCAAGATCGTGGATACGCGAATTCTTACGCCTCACCAAAACAATAAACGGTCTAGTCCCTCCGCCTCGCCAATATGACCAATAACAATACATATCCCTCCGCCTCACCAAATCAATATAGGTCGTAGCCTTAGGATCATAGTCCACCCGTACACTAAACTCATGTGTAACCCCCTTAGCCCAGCCTAGACGATTGACCCGAACTATGAAGATTACATGGGGAAAACCAAAGTCAACCCGAAAGTCAACCTTGATTCACGACCCCTTTTTTCTTTTTATTCTAGACTAGATGCACATTAAACCTAAGTGAGTACTCACAAGATACGATAGAAAAGGCACATCGATCGAATTTCAAAAAGGAACTCAATCGCACAATATACAAATTTTAGTGACCAAAACATAATTTCTGAAACATCGAGGGTCTTTACTGATTTTTAAGTTACCAATATGAAATTAGTCATGTTACATGCTTCCCTGACAAAATTCACCATAATTGGACATCACAAACTCACACAATTGCAAACACAACTTCCGGGACTAAAATGTAAAGCCTGCAAACTCCAGCACCATTCAAATCAATGCCGAATGATCACCTGTTTGGAAACACCCACGTGCCGTATTGAAACACAGGATCAGAACGGCGTTGACCGTTTCGATACGCAGGTTAGTTCCGAGACTGGTTCCGAAACGTGGCCTTCCAGTGGCAAATTCGTTTCGAAACGTTCCCTGGCGTTTCGGAACACGAAGGGCATTTTAGGCCCCCGTTTCGAAACACTAGGGAGTGTTCCGATACGGTTTGCCCAAAAACAATAGATTTTGCTGGTTTTTCATGCATAAACCTATTCAAACACCATCTAATGACTCCCTAATCATGTCAACAAGTCAACATACATAATTGGTACATGTTTAGGACACCCTAACACATTCGTATCACCAAACATGAAATTTCACAAGACTAGAGGCATGCTTCCTATTATCACAACCAAAAGGGCAAACAAACTTCAAAACAAGCATTTAAAGGCCATTTACAATTCAAACCATTAAAGGCAAACATGCCACAACCTTAGAGAGTTCAACACATCTCCCAAAACAAAACTTAGGTTCCCATTGCCAAATTATCAAAACTAACAGTGTACGAAAACTTTACCATACATGAGCTTAGCTTCCCTTGGATGTACTTAGCTCCCTTGATGCCCTTTAACACCTCAATTATCTCAATTATTGGTAAAAGAGAGCGTAAGAACAAATGCTTAGTGAGGCAAGCTCTAACCAAAACCAATACAACAATGCATTTTTAGAAAATACTTTCAACAAAGCTTTTAAACCACATGCTCATCTCTTTTCTCATGCTACCATGCATCATTTTCAAGCATCACATGCTTCTTTACATTTATATATATTATATTGGCTTTCAAGTGATAGTTCATAACCATTTACATAAAACACAATCGGATACGCGGATTACAAGCGGTGTCCCACACGCTTCATACACACTACCGGACTACACAAGGTTCACACTCAAGAGCAATCCCTCCTTTGATGTGACACCCGTGGTGGAGTATAACGGTACAATCACAACCCCTCAACACCACTCATCGGTAGTTGTATAATTTCCTCTAAGGAGAGTTAGGGACACATAACACAAGATCCACACATAGAATTCCAACCACCGTTGTGATCTTACCTCAATCGTTAGGGTACTTGGATGGAGTTTACGGTACAATCACAACCCCTCAACATCCAAGGCGACTTTACTTACGGTGCACCCAATCCTATAGCCGGCTAACTATATCCGATTCAAGTACTTTAAAACCATTTCATCACTTGCCAATATACATCAAATACCATCATCAATTCATTGTTTTAAAGCATCAATCAAAGCCACTTGTCATCATGCATCAGTATGCATCAAAACCATATTAATAACATGTCAAAACCAAGGATCTCTTACCTTGAGCATCCTTAAGTACATGGCTTTCAAAACCAGCATTAATCATGCTAAAACATGCTTTCAAAACAGAAATTAAACATGCATTTCATAACTAATGCATCAAACCACATCTTAGCACATCCGAGAGAGTTTTTCCGAAAACTTACTCTTGAGCTTAGATAAGTTGTTTTGACTTAAACTAAGCTCCCAAAACCTCCAAATAATCGTTTCAAAGCTGGAAAACCAACTCCACTCACCAATTACGTTTCGCTTGCTTGCCGAAACACCGATTAAGCCTCCGGATCAACTCCAAAAGTGTCCGAAGATGTCTCCCCTATTTTAGACACATCAAAGCAGAGGATTAACGCATCATCATGCATTGAAATCTTCAACCAACACTCCAAAACTCGTTGCTCTACCTAAGCCCAACTTTTTGGCTACCAAACACCACCGAAATCACCTCCAAACTCTTCCAAAACTTAACCCAGCCAAGATCCATCACTTCTAATCATTTATAAACATCAATTAACATCCAAAATAAACCTAAACTCGTCCTTATACCTCCAGCTATAACAGAACACCAAGAACACCTCAAAAACCACCATTTTCATAAGCAAAAGCTTAGGAAATACAACCTATTCGGGATTAGATTGATAAAACCTCATTTCTAACATCATTAGACATCTAAAATACATTAAAGAATCGTCTCAAAACAGAGCCCAATCCATTACAACGAAAATCTTCAAGATCTACTCCAAATTTTGAGTTTTAAGCCAAAATCAAGTTTCTAACATTAAATCCATTTATAAAACTTTAATAAAGGATTAACAACTTGGGAATTTCAGTAAAGAACTGAGTATTTAGAGGAGAAGAACATCTTTACCTCTAAATGATGATTTCTCCTTGATTTGGGCCAAATTCCTTGAAAATTCAACGTGGAAATCAAAAGGATTTGATGCAAGATTGATTAGGAACCAATAGATGATAGAAATCTCATCAATTGAAGTGAAGATCAATGTAAATTTTGCTGGAGAAAATGTGTTTGGATGATGGGATTTTGAGAGAAAATTAGGAAAAGGTAGTTATAAAAATCCAAAAAGTAGTTTCCCTTTTTTTTTACTTAATTAAAAAATTAATTAAATCACCCAAATTAAGGAAAAATCTGGAGAAAAACATTTTGGGTAAATTAGCTCCTTAAAGATTCAAAGTTTCAATCCTTTACAAAACAGTCACTACTAAACTTTGAAAAAATCGCATTTTGGTCACTACACCGAAATGTAGTATTTCCGAACCTAATTTTGTAAAATTGATTTCACCATTCTCTTATATATATTAAATGAGGATTTTTTAGATATTTTTCTACATTTTTAAAGCATCCCAAACAAGGCTTTCCCTAAAACCTCCTTTTATAATCGAACCGAAAATCAGACCGGTCCGGTTCAGACCCTAAACTTCTTAGCCCAAAATTGGGGTGTTACATCATGAATTCTATAGCATGCCAATTGTATCAAAACTCCATTCCAATCCAAGGTTGCAATATTCATATTTATTTCAATAATCAATTGATATACCAATGTCCGGTGAATTCAATATCGTCGATTACCAATATATGTATCTCATCATCAATAACTCATAGTTTGATATCAATATTAATGTCTAATGGTTTCTATGCAATAATCCAATGACAATGTCTATATCATTGACAATACACAATGACAATATCAATGGCAATAACCAATGTTCAATGACAACTTACCGACACTTACAAAAGTGTCCGATTAGCCATCCAATGCAATTTCCTCAACAACAATGTTAGCGATGGAATCTAAAATATCAAATAATGATCCCAGAAGGACTTTTGCCTAAATCCAAGACTCCGACTACACTCACCTTGACAATTCGAAGCTTTCAAGGCTCTCAGATAACAATCCCCTTGTTCCTAGCTTAGGATGGAGATGGATGCTCCTGATCAATGTCTGGAGCTAGGAAATCAATAGGAAGATTGTTAGGGTCGATATTTCGATATCAAAATCACTATAACAATATCAAAATTGATTATTGATCTCAGTAGGAATGGCAACAATGAGATATCCATGGATAGTTAAAACCCTAGCTTAGATTATACTCAATATAACCCTGGAATCCAACAATAGTTTGAGGATTATTGCTTACCCAAACGATACCAAGGATTTAATATCGATAGAACGGAGAAATCACGAAGCTTAAAATTCCTCCAATGGAGGTGTGTGCTTAAGGTTGAAGATGAAAAAGATGAAAAGATGGATAGGTGTATGCTTTAATGTTTTTAGGGTAAGCTTTTCATTCTTTTCTTAATTTCTCTCTTTTACTAATTAAAGCTCATCAATTGAGCTTTCCTCATGGTGAAGCAACTTCACCAAAATTTCCCACGTAGGAGATTTTTAATTGTGGAGGAGCTACTGAAAAGATTAGTCCCTCAACTCTCACGAATATATGGTTTTACCCTCCACTTTGCATTTCCTTTAATTTAATCACAATATAGATTCAATAATATTCAATAGAGTCTGATGACGATGTTTTAAGCTCAATTTAGGCTCGATATGAATAATTAACTAGTCGATACAATATTTAGGCTTCATCAAAGTAGGATTTCCGATCATCGAAACTTAATATCTGACTTGGCCAGATTTCGGGGAGTTACAAAAATGTTGCTGGGGTCATGTGGGTGTTGAAAGAAATCAGGAAATATGTATGAGTTTAATTTAGAACACAAATCTGTCCATATTCCAATTTGTAAAATGCCTTGTAGAAAACTGCATTTTTGGCCATGTTAGAGTTTGAATTAGAAAAATATCTGTAGGGAAAAGTCGTAGAGGATGAAAAATACTATAAGAAAGAGGTCTCACATGTTTGAAAATGATGCTAGAATGTCTGGAAATATTGTTAGAAGTAAACATGTTATGTTTGATTTGAATCTGGAGACTGCCTGGGTTAAAACACAATTATGGAAATGTTTAAGGGCTAATTTGATGTAGGAATATATGGTTAGTATCATGTTTAAAGTGATTAATGACTTTGAATTAGTGTTTAAAGTCAATATTATGGTTAAGTGACTAGTTTGAATTAAATTGAAAAAAATGGTAAATTAAGGGACCTTCATGCCCTGTTTATGAAGCTATTGGAACTTGATAATAATTTTATTAGATGTTTTTAAAAGTAGTTAAAAACTCAGAATTAAATGTGTAATGGATCATAGGTTAAATGGTTACTAAAGATACATATTGTAAACCATGGATATATTTTGCCATTGTAAATGGCATGTATTAAAAAGTATTGATGTAGGAATGGGAAAAATATGGGCCATACATAGAATTAAAGATGTGTGAATAATATTTCTAGAATGGTAAAGAACTCCTAATTTGGAGTTGTCGGTAAAACGTTATGGACAAATTAGTGTAAGGTGCTCAAAACTATCATTATAGGGGCAGTTTCATAATGCATTGAGTTTATGTTGGTCTATATGATTGAATATGATTGGAATGAATTTTAATATGTGTTTTATGTTGATTTTTTATTGTTTAAGATCAAATTATAGAAGAACTGTTGGAGGAATAAAGAGTTGATCAAGCTAGCATGAGGGGAAAAGGCTTGCTAATCAAGGATTCCTACTAAGCTTTGGAGTATAGTCAGTGTGGTTGACTTTAGGGTTAAGAATAGTGTCATAACAACTTCTTTATGTTATAAGATGAAACATGTGATGTGTGAAATGAATCTAATTTATATTAGTAAATTAAAATGGAATTGGAATAGGGCTAAAGGAAATGAATTCAAATGATTATGAAATGCTAGTTGATAGTTACAAGTAGCTAGTGTTTTAAAATGCATTGAAACCTGAATGTTGTGGCCTTTGAAATGGTTGATTGTATGATGTTATGCTACTGTTTTTGAACCATGAATTGAGTGAAATGTTTCCTAATGGTCACTTGAAATTAGTGGTTGAATAATCTTACATGAATTAATCAAAATGTGAACATTAGATGATCGTATGGCCTTGTTTGATGTTTGTAAACAACTTGGTTGTTTGGTTTAAACACTTAAAAGACTATATAAGACATTGGCTGATTAATGGTCCTTAGGTAGAAGGGCATGCCTTAGAGTCATCGAGCTCATTTACATGACCAGGATGGTGGTTAGTCACCTATAAACCTGCAAGGTGGTGAGTCACCTTAATATATGATTGGAATGTATGCACAATGGTGTTGAAGCTTATTCGAATGAAATGAAGAAAATGGAATAAAATGTTAGTTTGACATGGTTGAATGTAACCATTTGTGAATTGTTTTGATGTGTTTTGATTGATTATTAAATTGGATTGGTTGCTTATATTGAAGCATGACTATTTTCAAGTGTATTTGGTGTTACTTGAATGCCAAGTAAACTAGCTAGGTCTACTTATGCATGAAGTAAACTAGCTAAGTAAACTTTAAAGCCTAATTAGTTAACCTTACAAGATTAAACAAGACTTTAAAAAGAAATGGCTAGTTATAAGAAGCACATTACTAAGTACACAATGTACTTACCACCTCTTATTTCCTTCTTCCAAAACAAACAGGTTTTGGATCTCCGAAAGCTATCTGAATTTGATTCGGGAGCAACACAAGCAAGGAAAACAAGTATGATATTAGGTTTATCTTTAACTCCTAGAAGGTGGCTAGTTGCGTATAGTTTGTAGACATAATTTTAAAGTCATGAGATAACTTGTTTTGAAAGTAAGTTTTGTATGTAAGACACTTGATTTTAGGTTTTTAAATAAAGCTCTAAAGGTTTGGTTTGATATGTTTGATGATCATGGTTGTTTGGTTAACATGTTTGATTGTATTTGTACGCTTACAAGTAATGAATGGTTAGGTTAGTAACTTGAATTAAAAGTTAAACAAGATGTTTGTATGTTCTTACATGAGTGCCGATTGTAAATTAGTCTAAAAGGGGAAGTAGTTAATGAAATTATGAACACATAATTTCATGCTAGTATAATATTAAGGTGATTCAAATGATAATTAAGAATGTATTTATGTTAAAATGGAAATGTTGAATGTTTCTTAGTACATAGGATGATGGTTTAAGAGATTTGAATATTTATATGATAGATACATGTTGGATAATTTGTTGTTTGGTTCTAAGTAGATTTGTCGAATGCCTTAAGTGATTAAGGTTAATGTTTAATGATCATATGATTGGTATATGATAAGTTAAGGAAAATTTTTAATTGGCCCACTCAAATGTCTAATTGTCAGATTAATTGATTCGAATCTGCATCGTAACACTCCTAGCTCCTAACTTGGGTTAGGGGTGTTACATAAATTTTGTATCAGAGCTTCGGTTTAGCCGATTCTCGCACTAAATCGGGCCTACTACATCATATAGGATCTTACCATGCCACCCAGGAGTCTTATATCGAATTGCTTGTGTAAATTGCTCTCTAAATTCTGTTATGTTTGATATTAATAGAATGCCCACAACAAATCTAGTTGGGGACAATGAAAGTCCTAGACAATCGTCTATCAACGAGAACATCATAGATATGCAACCCTCGGTTCAGCCTGAACAGCCTCGATTGCAACCTTGAGAGCGAACCCCTATACCTCCAGAAAATCCAGGATTACAATCTTCTCAAAGGGAAAGTCTCCTTAGCATGAACCAGATGTTAGATAAATTTTTTATAAATATGAAGCAAGAGCAAGCAATCCATGTTGCTGCTCCTAGTCGAGCCCCGATTGACAAACTCGCTCATCATCGTGCTTATACTTTCAAGGGAGAAAACGAGGAGAAGCCGAGCATTGGCTCGAAAGAACAACTCAAATTCTAACTAAGCATCTCTAGTGCTCGGATGAGCATAAACTCGAGTGTGCTGTTGCACTCTTATCTGATGAAGTGTTAAGCTAGTGGGAGACCACAACACTAACTGCCCCTGCAGATTGAGTAACCTGGAATTTCTTCGTACAAGAATTCAAAAAGAAGTATATCAGTGAGCAGTATCTAGCTGACTGGAGAAAGAAGTTCTTATATCTGAATGAGGCTAACCGACCTATTGAATAGTATCTGGCTGACTTCTGCAAGTACTGTAAATACGACTCTTAGTATATCAAAACCGAGAAGGATAAGTGCAAGATGTTTATGGACGGACTAAATAACGAGTTGAGTCCAATGTTCACAGCCCTAGGAATCACGAATTTCAAAATCCTAGTAAAACGGGTTATCGATATACAAGCTAAGAAGAAAGCAACCGAGAAGAGAAAGAGTGGATACCAAGCTGATATTAAGAAGATGAATGATGATAAATCCTGATGGGCTAAGAAACACAAATCTCAAAAGGAAGCTTCTACGACTTATTCTCGAGTTACCCGAGGTAACTACCCATCCAAGTCTTAGCATACGAGTGAGATGACTATTCCGGTTGTTTCCGTTAACAACACGAGAAATACAGAAAGAATTGCAAACTGTAAATTCTTTCAAAAGTAGCATCTCGGTCAATGCCGATTTCAATCAAACCTCTGCTTTGATTGTGGTGGCGATGATCACTACATCCGAGACTGTCCGAGAAAACTGATCAAGCTCCTACTCGGAATTCTCCTAAACTGAGTCCTGCAACTTTTAATCAAAACAAGAATCTGTGACAAGCTCAGTCTGGAAATTAGGGGGAGGTAGAGGCTCCCGTTCGTAAGCAACAACCCATTAGGAATCTCGAGCCCCAGTTCGTGTCTATCACATCCAAGGCAAGGATGAAAATGAATCTCCCTATATTATTGTAGGTACGGTTAAACTTAACCTTAAGCATGTTTATGATTTAATTCATTCGGGATCAACCCATTCTTTTATTTGTTCCTATCTGTTAAAAGTGCTAAACTTGAAACCAATAATAGTTAGAACAAGCCTTATAGTTTCAAACCTAATAGGGGTAACATGCCTATAAATCTGATATGTAAGACTGTGAAATAACAATCCGAAATGCATCTTTCTCTTGTAATCTTTATGTTCTACCCAAATGTGAACTCGATCTAGTTTCAGGACTAGATTGGTTGGGAAGACACGAATCCTGGTTAGATTGTCAAAACTGAAGATTATACCTACGAGGGTAAGGAAAATAATTGATGCTACTGATTGATCAAAAACATACTTCTATATTTTCTTCCATGACCTTGCAACATGAAGTAGATTTCGGCTTACCTAACATGCCTGTTGTATCTGAATGTTTGGATGTTTTTCCCATGGAACTCCGTGGTCTACCTCCAACTCGAGAAGTTGAATTTAATATCGAAGTTCAACCCGGAACTGATCTTGTGTCCATTACGCCCTATCGTACGGCACCTATTGAACTGAATGAATTGAAGAAGCAAATTCAAGAACTTGAGGACAAGGTATTCATTCGACCCAGCATATCTCCCTGGGGGGCTCCTTTACTGTTCTTGAAAAAAAGACGGTACAATGCGGCTTTGAATCGATTAGCGACAACTTAACAAAGTAAATATCAAGAATAAATATCCTCTGCCAAGGATCAAAAATTTGTTCGATCAACTCAAACACGCAGCCGTATTCTCTAAGATTGACCTTCGATCTAGTTACTATCAAATGAGGGAAAGAAGAAGATGTGCCCAAAACAGCCCTCCGAACTCGGTATGGACATTATGTGTACATACTAATGTCATTCGGGTTAACAAATGCCCCTGCCGCATTCATGGATTTGATGAATTGGGTATCCAAGCCATATCTCGACAAGTTCATTGTCGTGTTTATCGGTGACATCCTTGTATACTCCCGGAACAAGGAAGAACATAGAGAACATTTTCGAATTGTACTTCAAACGCTTCGAGAATGTCAATTGTATGACAAGTTCTCTATGTGCGAATTCTGGTTGTCAGAAGTCTCGTTCCTTGGACACATTATTTCGGCTGATGCAATCAAAGTAGACCCCAAGAAAATTGAAGCTATTCTTGATTGGAGACATACTAGCGATGTGAGTGAGGTCCGAAGTTTTCTTTGTTTAGCTGGGTATTACCAAAGATTTGTGAAAGGATTCTCGGTGATTGTCGCGCCGCTAACCAAACTCGTATGAAAGAACGAAATCTTCAAGTGGTCAGAAAAGGAGCAATGAAGTTTTGACCAACTCAAACAAGCTCTAACACATGCCCCAGTCCTTATTCAACCCGAATCGGGTAAAGAGTTCGTTGTGTATAGTGATCCATCACACCCAGGCCTTGGTTGTGTTCTGGTGCAAGAAGGCAACGTGATCGCATACGCCTCCCAACAACTATATCCACACAAATTAAACTATCCTACAAATGATCTTGAGTTTGCGGCACTACAAATGCAAGTTGTTCACCAATCACAAAAGTTTAAAATATCTGCTCACTCAGAAAGATTTGAATTTGAGACAAAGAAGATGGTTAGAATTTCTCAAAGATTACGATCTGATCATCGATTATCATCCTAGAAAAGCTAATGTGGTTGCCGACACTCTTAGTCGAAAACTGAACATTGGTAAGATAATAAAAATTATTTAAAATTTGAAAACATCTTTTATTGATTTCTAAGTACGCATTCGAAACATCTATTGTAATCCAAGGAAGAGTTTCGAACACTTTCTTGCTAAGCAAGAAAGCGTTCTATTGTAAGTTGTTTTCTAAGTAATCAGTTTAAAATGTTTATTGTAGCTTCCTTGGCTATCAATGCACATTTCCGACTATGCAAAGATCGGAATTTTATCTTTGAACTTCAAATTGATCATATCTAAGCTTTAGTATAATTCTGACTTCTCTGTTAATCAGAACGGTCTTCTCTATTTAGAAGATAGAATATGTATTCCTAACAATCCGGAATAGCGAGATGAGATCTTAAATGAAGCACACCAAAGTTCTTTTTCGATTCACCCTAGATCTGTTAAGATGTACAAGAATCTCAAGCCCTTGTATTGGTGGCCGGGAATGAAAACGGATATCAACGACTTCCTTTCCAAGTGTTTGAACTGTCAACGAATCAAAGCCGAGCACCGTGTCCTTACTGGTTTACTCCAACCTATTGAATTTCCATAATGGAAATGGAAACGAATCACAATGGACTTTGTTACTGGTTTTCCTTGCACGCCAAGAGAGAGCGATGCCATCAGGGTAATCATTGATCGATTCACCAAATTTGCCTACTTGATTCCGATACGAATGAATCTTAGTCTTGAACCTTTAGCCGAGCTATATATCCGAGAAATTATTCGTTTACATAGAGTCCCAATCTTAATTGTCTCCGATCGAGATCCTCGGTTCACAGCCCGATTTTGGAACGCGTTATATAAAGCTCTCAAAACTAAGCTAAACATTAGTACAACCTTCCATCCGTAAAGCGAGGAACAATCTGAACGAGTTATTCAAGTGCTCGAAGACATGCTTAGAGACTATATCATTGACTTCGGAAAGAACATGGAGAAATCGCTACCATTGGTAGAATTCACTTACAACAATAGCTATTAGTCTTCTATTAAAATGGCTCCCTTTGAAGTGTTGTATGGAAGAAAAAGCCGAACTCCCATCTGTTGGTCTAAACTCGGCGATATCAAAGTATTAGGACCACAATTGCTTTGGGAAACTGAAGAACAAGTTCACATCATTCACACCCGTTTGAAGTGAGCTTTCGATAGATAAAAAGTCGTACGCTGATCTAAAGTCTCGGGACATCCAACATGAAATTGGAGACAAGGTGTTTCTTAAAGCCTTTATGTTGAAGAAAGTATCCCGATTTGGAAAAAGAGTAAAGCTAAGTCCTCGATTTATCGGACCATTTGAAGTAATCGAAAGAATTGGTCCTGTAGCTTATCGACCGCACTTCATTTCGAATTTGATAAGATACACAATGTTTTCCATGTCTCGATGCTGCGACTCTATCGATCCGATCCAACTCACATTCTTGAGCCTGATCAAGTCGAACTTAATCCTAACCTTTCTTATGAAGAAGAGCCTATCCAAATTCTTGATCGAGAAGTCAAAAGACTTCGATACAAGGATGTTCCCATCGTTAAATTTCTCTGGAGAAACCACAATGCTGAAGAAGCGACCTGGGATCTTAAGGACACGATGAAGAGGCAATATCCTCATCTATTCTATTCAGGTAAATTAGGGGGCGAATTTCTTTTAAAGGGGACAAAGTTGTAACACCCTAAAACTACCATAGTTGAAAATCCCTAAGTTAGTTAATAAAGAAGGGAAAACAAGTTGTAACCTGAAATGTAGTGCAAAAATAGTTTGTAACCTAAAACGTGGTGCGAGTATTGTGGAACCTGAATTGTAGTGCAAAAATAGGTTGTAACCTAAAATGCGAAACGGCTTTGAGAAGTTAAAGGACAAAGAAAATAGGTTATTAGTGGGAATCAAAGTATAATGTAATAAGGCCATATTGGGATTTGAGTGGATTAACACATGGTGTGAGACCAAGCCATGTGTCCCTCTCTCCTTGTACAACAGGCCAAGCATTGAAAACAAGGATAACACTTGTTTTATTTTACTTTCTTCATCATCTTTCTCCTTCACAAATCCCACCAAAAATTAGAGAAAATATAGATATAGAAGGCTGAGAATTTGAAGGCTTAGAGGGCTGGAAATTCGTTAGAAATTGCATGCATGTTCATCTAAAGATTCAAGTAAGTTCATGTAGTTAATGTTTTTGTTCTTGAGTTTATATGATTGTTATGATCAATTCTTTATGAAATTGTTGCTGGAAAAATATTGTTTGATGCTTTATCATGTTAATAGGTTGCTGGGTTGTAGTGGGTGTTGAAACAAATATGGAAATATGCATGAATTTAATTTAGAAATCAAATATGCCCATATTCGAATTTGTAAACTGCCCTGTAGAAAACTGCATTTTTGGCCATTTTAGAGTTCGAGTTAGAAAAAATATATGTAGGACAAAGTTGTAGAGGATGAAAAATATTATACGAAAGAGGTCCGACATGTCTGAAAATGTTGCTAGAATGTCTGGAAATTTCGTTAGAAGTAAATGGGTTATGTTTGAATTGAAACTGAAGATTGCTTGGGTTAAGACACAATTTTTGAAATGTTTAAGGGCGAATTTGATATTTATAAGACATGGTAAAATTGTTGTGAAACATGGGAACTTAGGATTGTATGGTTAATCATGTTTAAAGTGATTAATGTCTTGGAATTAGCGTTTAAAGTCAATAATATGGATAAATGACTAGTTTGGACTAAACTGAAAAAATGGTAAACTAAGGGACCTTCATGCCCTGTTTATGAAGCTATTGGAACTTGATAATAATGTTATTATATATGTTTAAAAGTTGTTAAAAACTCGAAATTAAATGTGTAATGGATCATAGGTTAAATGGTTACTAAAGTTACATGTTGTAAACCATGGATAGATTAGGCCACTGTAAATGCCCAGTATTAAAGTATTAAATTGTATTGATGTAGGAATGAAAAAAATATGAGCCATACATACAATTAAAGCTCTATGGATAAGCTTTATAGAATGGTAATGAACTCCTAATTTGGAGTTGTGTGTAAAACGTTATGGACATATTAGTGTAAGGTGCTCAAAACTGCCAGTATAGGGGTTGTTTCGTAATGCATTGAGTTTATATTGGTCTATATGATTGAATATAATTGAATTGAATTTTAATATGTATTTTATGTCGATTGTTGATTGTTTAAGATCAAATTGGAGAATAATTGTTGGAGGAATCAATACTTGATCAAGCTAGGAAGAGGGGAAAAGGCTTGCTAATCAAAGATTCCAACTATGCTTTGGAGTATATTGAGTGTGGTTGCCTTTAGGGTTAAGAATAGCGTCTTAACCACTTATTTATGTTATAAGATTACCAATATGATGCATGAAATGAATCTAAGTTATATTGGTAAATTAAAATGGAATTGGAAGAATGCTAAAGGAAATGAATTTAAATGATTATGAAATGCTAGTTGATAGTTACAAGTAGCTAATGTTTTGAAATGGATTGAAGCCTGAATGTTGTGGCCTTTGAAATGGTTGATTGTATGATGTTATGCTACTATTTTTGAAGCATGAATTGAGTAAAATGTTGCCTAATGCTCTCTAGAAATTAGTGGTTGAATAATCTTACATGAATTAATAAAAATGTGAACATTAGATGATCATATGGCCTTGTTTGATGTTTGTAAACAACTTGGTTGTTTGGTTTAACGACTTAATAGACTATATAAGACCTTGGCTGATTAGTGGTCCTTAGGTAGAACTGCGTGCCATAGAGTTACTGTGTAACACCCCAATTTTGGGCTTAGAAGTTTTGGGTTTGGACCGGACCGGTCGGGTTGCGGTTCGAATATAAAAGGGTGAATTTAGGAAAGCCTAGTTCGGGTTGCATTAAAAATATGGAAAATGTCTTAAAATCCTCTTTTATTATATATAAGAGAAAGGTGAAATTAATTTTACAAAATGAGGTTTGGGAGAGTGACATTTTGGGTTAGTGACCAAAATGTAATTTTTAAAAACTGGGTGACTGTTTTAAAAAGGATTAAAACTTTGAATATGTAAGGAGCTATTTACCCAAAAGAGTTTCTCCAGATTTTTCTGAATATTAATCAATTTAATTAATGGTTTTTAATTAAGTGCAAAAGGAGGGAAAAGATATTTTGGCATTTTAACTAACTTTTCTCTAAATTTCCATTTTCTTTTCTCTCAACTTTTCTCTCAACCCAAACACATTTCTCCAGCAAAATTCTCTCTGATTTTGACAACTAAAGATTAGATTTCAATCATCATTTGATCTCTAATCAATTCTACAACAAAACCTTAGCATTTGCTTATTTGATTTTCAAGAATTGTGGTTCCAAAAAGGGAGAAACTCAAGTTTAGAGGTATGAAAGTCCTTCTCCTCTAAATTCTCAGTTCTTTACTGAATTTCCCAAGTTCTCAATCCTTGATTTGTGTTTTATTAAAGGTTTTTCAATTGTGTTCTTGATCTTGGCTTTAAAATGCATGATTTGGTTAATTTGTGATGGAATTCGTATGAAATGGTTGGGCACTGTTTTGAGGTGTGTTTTTAATGTAAATTGGATGTATAATTGATGAGAGATTGAGGTTTAATCAATGCAATCCCGGATAGGTTGATTTTCCTAAGTTTTGTTTGAGTTTATGGTGGTTTTTGGCGTGATCTTGATGTTCTGCTATAGCTGGAGGTATAAGGACGTGTTTGCGATCATTTTGGATGTTAATTGATGTTTAAAAATGGTTAGAAGTGATGAATCTTGGCTAGGTTAAGTTTTGGAAGTGTTTGGATGTGATTTTGGTTGTGTTTGGTAGCCGAAATGTGAATGTTGATGTGAGCAGCGAGTTTAGGTGTCTTGGTTGAGGATATTAATGCATGATGGTGCATTAATCTACTGTTTTGATATGTTTGAAACAGGGGAGACATCTTCGGATCCTTGTGGTGTTGATCCGGAAGCTTGATTGGTGTTTCGGCAAGTGGCGAAACGGAAATCGGTGAGTGAAGTTGGGTTTTCAGCTTTAAAACCAAGGTTTGGAGGTTTTGGGAGCTTAGTTTAAGTCTAAACAACTTAGCTAAGCTCAAGAGTAAGTAAATGGAATTTCTCTCTTGGTTGTGTTATGAATTGATTTTTAAAGCACTTGTGATTGTTGGATGCAATGCATGTGATTTGCATGTTTAAATTCTGTTTTGAAAGCATATTTTAGCATGGTTTAATGTTGGTTTTGAAAGCCATGTGTGTAGGATGCTCAAGGTAAGAGATAATTGGTTTTATACATTGGAATTATGGAATTGATGCATAGTGTTGCATGTTGTTTAATGGCTTTGTGTAATGCTTCAAAAACAGTGGATTGATGATGGTAATTGGTGGTTTGGCATTTTGGTTATGCTTGTAAAACAATGGATTAATATGGTAAATTGGTTATATTGGCAAGTGATGTAAGTGGTTCTTGGTTACTTGAATCGGATATAGTTAACCGGCTATAGGATTGGGTGCACCGTGAATAAATTCGCCTTGGATGTGGAGTGGTTGTGATTGAACCGGTAACTCCATCCAAGTACACTAACGAGATGGTTAAGAACACCATGGTGTTTAAAAGTCCATGGGTGGGTCTTGTGTTGAGGTCATAATGGTGGTTAAAATTCCATTTGAGGACCTTGTGTACATTAAGGTCATAATGGTGGTTAAAATTCCATTTGAAGACCTTGTGTATGGTAAGATCACAATGGTGGTGTAAAGTCCATGTGTGGATCTTGTATGTCCCGTGATCTCGTTAGTGATGTTATACTACTACCAATGAGTGATGGTAAGGTCATAATGGTGGTTAAAATTCCATTTGAGGACCTTGTGAATGTTAAGGTGATATGGTGTTTAAAAGTCCATATGAGGACCTTGTGTAGGGTAAGGTCATAATGGTGGTTAAAATTCCATTTGAGGACCTTGTGAATGTTAAGGTCATATGGTGTTTAAAAGTCCATATGAGGACCTTGTGATTGGTAGTGTGTATGAAGCGTGGGGACAACGCTTGTAATCCGCGTATCCGATTGTGTCTTGCGTTATGATGGTTTGTGAATTATCACTTGGAAGCCAATATAATGTTCTTGAATATGATGAAGCTTGAGATGCTTGAAATGATGCATGATTGCATGAGAAGTGTGTGTAATGTTCTATAAATGCATGTTTACTTGTTAGCTTGAACAAGAGTTTATTTTCTAATGAGAATGGTGCATGTGTGCATGAAATCTCTTTAGTGCGTTGAAGTCTTGCGAAGACTTGTTTTCTAAGGCATGAAATGCAAATATTGATTTTGTGTTTCATATGTTGCATTTGTTTAATGCATGCGATAGATTGAATGAGGAGGTGGTTTTTAAAGGTTTCTTGCTTTGAAATGATTTTCAATGTATGAGAAATGTATGTTGTGAAGTGGAAGTGTTTTCCAAGGATTTTGTATTTAACTTTGCATGCGATGTTCATGCATGGAATGGTTAAATTGATGGTTTTGCAAGGTTGTGCTTTGAAGTGAATTACTTAGCTTTTCTAAGCTAAGGGTTGGTTCTCACGTTTGAGCAATGCATGATTTAAGCATGTTGTTAAAAGGGTTTTCAAACATTGTTTTGGTTTATCGAATTGTAATGCTTTTAAAAGAGGTTTTATGACTCGTTGCATTGATGGTGTTTTGGTTTTGAGCATTCCTCACTACGCATTATGTGCTTACGCTCCTTTTTGTCCATCGATGCAGATATTTGAAGTTGGAACAGCGAGAAGCAAGGGATTCAAGGAGAACTCCACTTGAGATGTATGTCTCGGTTAATAGCTATATATAATAAAGGCAATGGGGGAGAATCTCTTATGTTGACGTTTAATGAGATTGTGTATGTTGGACTCCCTAAGTTGATTTTATGTTGTTGTTGATGATGGAACATGTAAATGGTCTTTATGAGGATTGTTTGCTGATTTGGTGTTTGAATGGTTTTCAATATAGGATGCATGCCTATAGAATTGGGGCTTTCCTTGTTTGATGCCATGTTTATGAATTGTTGATGCCATTATGTTCCTTGAGTGTTGAATGACTTGCTGGTATATTTTGGTTGCTTTTGCAACATGTTTGATGGATCAATTGTGTGATAAACCGGCAAGATTTCTGCAATCTGGGCAGGTCGTATCGGAACGGGTGCTACCGTTTCGGAACGGGGGGCCTGAAATGGCCTAGGCGTTTCGAAACGGGAGGAATCGTTCCGGAACGAAAATGCTACTGCCAAGCCCTGTTCCGGAACTCGTTTCGGAACGGTTCCGCGTTTCGGAACAGGCCCTCCCTGTTTCGGAACACCCGACCGTTGGGCACTGAAATTGACGGTTATATGTTTTGAAATCTTTGCGTTTTGGTCCTGAACTTTGTATATGCAATTGAATGAGTTTGAGATGTCCGTTTGAGTTGAAATTTGGCAGAGAAGCATGAAATATGACTAATTTCATAATGATAACTGAAAAGTGGATTAAGTCCTTATAATATTCAGAGTTTACGTTTTGGTCCCTAAATTCGTTTTTTGTGCAATTGGGTCCCTTATTGTTTTCCGATTGCTGTGATTTTTGAGTATACTTATCTCAAGAGAATGCCTAGGGTTAATGTGCATCTAGACAAGTTTAAAAAGAAAAAAAAGGGTTGTTAATCAAGGTTGACTTTCGGGTTGACTTTGGTTTTCCCCGTGTAATCTTCGTAGTTCGGGTCAACCGTCTAGACCGGGCTATGGGGGTTACATTTGGTGGTATCAGAGCCGTGTTGCGAAAGCTTGGGGGAAATGGTAAATTCTTGTAATAAGTGTTTAATGTTTATTCTGATGTGTGGTTGAAAGTCGGTTGAAATGTGTGTCTGTGAGCGAATTGTTGGTGTTTTTAGCATGCTTTTTGTTTGTGAATCCTCATTGAGTTAATGTGGATTTGTGCTGGTGATATGCTGGTGATGTGAGCTGATTTTATGAATGATGAAAGTGTAATGGGTATGATATGTTGATATTATGCTGTTGCGAGTGAATGTTGTTTGATGAGAGCGTGGTCGAAGTATGTGGATTGATATGCTCAATGTTGTGATATCCATGTTTTTATTGACTGTTATGTCATGTAAAAGGGGAGAATTCGGGATACCCATTGCCTTATTATTATAGCTTTTGTGTTATTTTGGAGTTGGAGTTTGAATCCTTGCTTAAAGCTGGTCCGATCGATTTGTTTGTTTGTTATGATTGTTTGCTGTTAATAGCATGGTGAAATCGATGAGGGAATGGCAGTTAGGTGAGATGGTTGCTGCTTTTAGAGCAGGTTGTTAAGGTGTGGAATTCACCTTTTAAGGGAGGTGTTTCGTCTCAGTCTTCAGTGCCTGAAGTTGAGGTTGTAAGGCAGGAGGAAGAAGTTGGTTCTGTGATGAAGAGTTCATCACCTGTAATTCAAGAGGTGTTGGGAACATCTCAAGCTGTGGCAAAGGTAAGGCCTGTAGACGTGCCGGCTGTGGGATGTGCGGGTTTGTCGAAACAGCGTTTGCATGATTTGGGAGCTGTGGAGTATCATGGTTCGACACCTGAGACGTTCGAGGCCTGGATGGCCAGTATAATTCTGATTTTGGATCAGGAAGGTTGTGGCTATGCCTGTAAGTTGGGAAGTGTTGTCTCTTTGATGTTGGAAGACGCCTGTGCCTGGTGGACATCTGTGGCGGTGGCATTGCACATCCACGATATAGATTGGGACTTCTTTGTGTCTGCCTTTTATGAAAGGTACCTTGGAGAGAAATTCTCAAGAGTTAAGCAATGTGAGGGTGTGGTTTCAGTTTATGAAGGTGAGAAAATTTTAAGCAAGAGAGCTGTGGTTACTGACCTCCGGAGCGGTCAGCGTAAGAAGCTACGTGATGGAAGGTTTTGCTTGAATCGAAGTCTGGGTGGTAGTGCAAATCTGGGGCAAGTGCTACATGATCAAGGAGTGGAAGCTCAGCTATCAGTGTGTGACCATTGTGGAAGGTGCCATGTTGGAGGTTGTTGGGGCGCAGGAGTTTGTTGGAACTGTGGTTCTAAAGAACATGTGAAGCGGGATTGTCCTCAAGTGGTGAGATTAGCTTCGGTGGTAGCAGAAGGGTCTCTGAAGGGTCGTGGGCACGGCCAAGACAAGGTTCGAAGATGGCAGGAAGGGCAGAAAGGTGTGAGGAGCTTGGAGAATGAATCTTGTTGGAATTGCGGGTCTGTTGGACATTTGAGACGTAATTGTTTGAAGTTGGCTCGGGGTAGTCAGGGTTCGTTACCGCATGGAGATGGTGATGACCTTAATGTGTTAGCAGATGCTGCAGCGGTACGGCTGGAGGATGATGGTTCTGCGAGAAAGAGAGCTTGTCTGTTGAAGCTCCGGGGTAGTGGGGTGTTTACATGTAACCTTGTTAAGTAACTCTTGCTCTAGTATCTTAGTTGGGTTTCAGTTGGTATTTCCCTTGTGTAGTGGGTATGGTCTCGTTGCTAGCATGTTTGGGGTAATAGTTGCTGTTGTTTTGAAAACAACTTTAGTGTGAAGAGGGCATTGATGAGTATCTTGTGGACAATGGGTTGTTAGAAGGATGGAGTTGGTTAAGTTAGAAGTGAGATATGAGGTTGTTTTAGGTGGATTCTGTGGATGTTATTGGTGGGTGTGAACCGACATACATGCACAGTTGAAATCATTTGTTATATGCTATATTATATATGTACTGGTCCATGCATACATGTGACATGACATTAGAGGTTTTACATACATGTACATCAGGCATTGTTAGGGCATATTGGTGACCATGCATACGAACGTTCACACTCGCTGATAGTTAATCGGGTTCGTTAGAGTTGTGATAGGGTTAGGTTGGATGATGGGTTTTAAAAGTTGTGTTGGTACTAGGAGAATGTTAGAAGTAATGGAGGGTATTGAGCGGGCTGACCGTAATAGTGAGTGCGGTATAGCATGTTGGTGGAAGGAAGGTGTTTGGCGCTTAATGAGTTTAGCGGTAGGGTGGTGAGGAGATTACCGTTTGAGTTAGAATCAGTCAATGTGGTTGTGAATAACTGGTAGAAGTGGTAGTTTCTTGGTGTTAAGTGATGTAGTAAGTTAGTGGAGGTGTTCCAAAGTGCTGAGGTAACTTGGCATTGATGTTGTAGTAGAAGGGTTGCTTTTTGTAGGTGATGGTTCGTAGAAACCTTCGAAGAGTTGAGAAGATGTTGTGTTGTGGGTTATAGAAAAGGGTTAGCCTGGGAGAATAGAAGTTTCGTAACCTAATATGTATGTATAGGTTGGGCGATGTTCTAGTAAGGCAAGTGTTGTGGTCAAAACTTGTAGTGGAAAGGTAATGTAAGGTTAAAGGCCATGGCTGGTTGGACGGGTTCTTGTGAGAAGTGGTTGGCTGGTTGTGATTAAGTAAATTCCGTCTGAAGACAGCTGGTGGTGTATGAACGGCTGGCGGAGTCAAGGTTGGGGTTTTGTGATGTGGTTTTCGGGTGTTAGGTGAGTAGTCCTGGTGAATCGTTATGGTAATGATAGCGGCGGATGTGAAGGAATGTCAGCATTACGTTGAGAAGTTTGAATAAGCAGTTGATGCTTAAGAATTTTTGCTTGATGTGGTAACCTTTGGAAGAGGTTGAGTAGTTTTGCAAGGAGTTTAGAAGCAGTGAAGGTTGTGGGTCACATGGTGGCTGATCTGGATTGGGTGGTGTCACTGTGTTAACAAGTTTTGGGAGTTATGAGTTAAGGTGGTGTATGTAGTAAAAGTTTGGAGGTTCTTCAGGTTGTTGTAGGGGCTGTGTGCAGTCCGGAAGTGTGAAAGGTTAAGATGTGGTTAACGTTTGAGTGTTCGGGAATCTGTGAACGGTATGTGGTGGTTGTGGGTTGGTGGAGTTTTGTGAGGAGAGTGTTCAGTGGTGGTTAAGTCTCCTGTGTTGCCTTGTGTGTTGCTTTGAGAAGTTTGGTTGTTCTCTTTTCGCCAGTTGAAATTTCGAGGACGAAATTTCTTAAGGGGGGGAGAGTTGTAACACCCCAATTTTGGGCTTAGAAGTTTTGGGTTTGGACCGGACCGGTCGGGTTGCGGTTCGAATATAAAAGGGTGAATTTAGGAAAGCCTAGTTCGGGTTGCATTAAAAATATGGAAAAATGTCTTAAAATCCTCTTTTATTATATATAAGAGAAAGGTGAAATCAATTTTACAAAATGAGGTTTGGGAGAGTGACATTTTGGGTTAGTGACCAAAATGTAATTTTTGAAAACTGGGTGACTGTTTTAAAAAGGATTGAAACTTTGAATCTTTAAGGAGCTATTTACCCAAAAGAGTTTCTCCAGATTTTTCTGAATATTAATCAATTTAATTAATGGTTTTTAATTAAGTGCAAAAGGAGGGAAAAGATATTTTGGCATTTTAACTAGCTTTTCTCTAAATTTCCATTTTCTTTTCTCTCAACCCAAACACATTTCTCCAGCAAAATTCTCTCTGATTTTGACAACTAAAGATTAGATTTCAATCCTCATTTGATCTCTAATCAATTCTACAACAAAACCATAGCATTTGCTTATTGGATTTTCAAGAATTGTGGTTCCAAAAAGGGAGAAACTCAAGTTTAGAGGTATGAACGTCCTTCTCCTCTAAATTCTCAGTTCTTTACTGAAATTCCCAAGTTCTCAATCCTTGATTTGTGTTTTATTAAAGGTTTTTCAATTGTGTTCTTGATCTTGGCTTTAAAATGCAAGATTTGGTTAATTTTTGATGGAATTCGTATGAAATGGTTGGGCACTGTTTTGAGGTGTGTTTTTAATGTAAATTGGATGTGTAATTGATGAGAAATTGAGGTTTAATCAATGCAATCCCGGATAGGTTGATTTTCCTAAGTTTTGTTTGAGTTTATGGTGGTTTTTTGGGTGATCTTGATGTTCTACTATTGCTGGAGGTATAAGGACGTGTTTGGGATCATTTTGGATGTTAATTGATGTTTAAAAATGGTTAGAAGTGATGGATCTTGGCTGGGTTAAGTTTTGGAAGTGTTTGGATGTGATTTCAGTTGTGTTTGGTAGCCGAAATGTGAGTGTTGATGTGAGCAACGAGTTTAGGTGTCTTGGTTGAGGATATTAATGCATGATGGTGCATTAATCTACTGTTTTGATGTGTTTAAAATAGGGGAGACATCTTCGGATCCTTGTGGTGTTGATCTGGAAGCTTGATTGGTGTTTCGGCAAGTGGCGAAACGGAAATCGGTGAGTGAAGTTGGGTTTTCAGCTTTAAAACCAAGGTTTGGAGGTTTTGGGAGCTTAGTTTAAGTCTAAACAACTTAGCTAAGCTCAAGAGTAAGTAAATGGAATTTCTCTCTTGGTTGTGTTATGAATTGATGTTTAAAGCACTTGTGATTGTTGGATGCAATGCATGTGATTTGCATGTTTAAATTCTGTTTTGAAAGCATATTTTAGCATGGTTTAATGCTGGTTTTGAAAGCCATGTGTGTAGGATGCTCAAGGTAAGAGATCCTTGGTTTTGTACATTGGAATTATGGAATTGATGCATAGTGTTGCATGTTATTTAATGGCTTTGTGTAATGCTTCAAAAACAGTGGATTGATGATGGTAATTGGTGGTTTGGCATTTTGGTTATGCTTGTAAAACAATGGATTAATATGGTAAATTGGTTATATTGGCAAGTGATGTAAGTGGTTCTTGGTTACTTGAATCGGATATAGTTAGCCGGCTATAGGATTGGGTGCACCGTGAATAAATTCGCCTTGGATGTGGAGTGGTTGTGATTGAACCGGTAACTCCATCCAAGTACACTAACGAGATGGTTAAGAACACCATGGTGGTTAAAAGTCCATGGGTGGGTCTTGTGTTGAGGTCATAATGGTGGTTAAAATTCCATTTGAGGACCTTGTGTACATTAAGGTCATAATGGTGGTTAAAATTCCATTTGAAGACCTTGTGTATGGTAAGATCACAATAGTGGTGTAAAGTCCATGTGTGGATCTTGTATGTCCCGTGATCTCGTTAGTGATGTTATACTACTACCAATGAGTGATGGTAAGGTCATAATGGTGGTTAAAATTCCATTTGAGGACCTTGTGAATGTTAAGGTCATATGGTGTTTAAAAGTCCATATGAGGACCTTGTGTATGGTAAGGTCATAATGGTGGTTAAAATTCCATTTGAGGACCTTGTGAATGTTAAGGTCATATGGTGTTTAAAAGTCCATATGAGGACCTTGTGATTGGTAGTGTGTATGAAGCGTGGGGACAACGCTTGTAATCCGCGTATCCGATTGTGTCTTGCGTTATGATGGTTTGTGAATTATCACTTGGAAGCCAATATAATGTTCTTGAATATGATGAAGCTTGAGATGCTTGAAATGATGCATGATTGCATGAGAAGTGTGTGTAATGTTCTATAAATGCATTTTTACTTGTTAGCTTGAACAAGAGTTTATTTTCTAATGAGAATGGTGCATGTGTGCATGAAATCTCTTTAGTGCATTGAAGTCTTGCGAAGACTTGTTTTTAAAGGCATGAAATGCAAATATTGATTTTGTGTTTCATATGTTGCATTTCTTTAATGCATGAGATAGATTGAATGAGGAGGTGATTTTTAAAGGTTTCTTGCTTTGAAATGATTTTCAATGTATGAGAAATGTATGTTGTGAAGTGGAAGTGTTTTCCAAGGATTTTGTATTTAACTTTGCATGCGATGTTCATGCATGGAATGGTTAAGTTGATGGTTTTGCAAGGTTGTGCTTTGAAGTGAATTACTTAGCTTTTCTAAGCTAAGGGTTGGTTCTCACGTTTGAGCAATGCATGATTTAAGCATGTTGTTAAAAGGGTTTTCAAACATTGCTTTGGTTTATCGAATTGTAATGCTTTTAAAAGAGGTTTTATGACTCGTTGCATTGATGGTGTTTTGGTTTTGAGCATTCCTCACTACGCATTATGTGCTTACGCTCCTTTTTGTCCATCGATGCAGATATTTGCAGTTGGAACAGCGAGAAGCAAGGGATTCAAGGAGAACTCCACTTGAGATGTATGTCTCGGTTAATAGCTATATATAATAAAGGCAATGGGGGAGAATCTCTTATGTTGACGTTTAATGAGATTGTGTATGTTGGACTCCCTAAGTTGATTTTATGTTGTTGTTGATGATGGAACATGTAAATGGTCTTTATGAGGATTGTTTGGTGATTTGGTGTTTGAATGGTTTTCAATATAGGATGCATGCCTATAGAATTGGGGCTTTCCTTGTTTGATGCCATGTTTATGAATTGTTGATGCCATTATGTTCCTTGAGTGTTGAATGACTTGCTGGTATATTTTGGTTGCTTTTGCAACATGTTTGATGGATCAATTGTGTGATAAACCGGCAAGATTTCTGCAATCTGGGCAGGTCGTATCGGAACGGGTGCTACCGTTTCGGAACGGGGGGCCTGAAATGGCCTAGGCGTTTCGAAACGGGAGGAATCGTTCCGGAACGAAAATGCTACTGCCAAGCCCTGTTCCGGAACTCGTTTCGGAACGGTTCCGTGTTTCGGAACAGGCCATCCCTGTTTCGGAACACCCGACCGTTGGGCACTGAAATTGACGGTTATATGTCTTGAAATCTTTGCGTTTTGGTCCTGAACTTTGTATATGCAATTGAATGAGTTTGATATGTTCGTTTGAGTTGAAATTTGGCAGAGAAGCATGAAATATGACTAATTTCATAATGATAACTTAAAATTGGATTAAGTCCTTATAATATTCAGAGTTTACGTTTTGGTCCCTAAATTCGTTTTTTGTGCAATTGGGTCCCTTATTGTTTTCCGATTGCTGTGATTTTTGAGTATGCTTATCTCAAGAGAATGCCTAGGGTTAATGTGCATCTAGACAAGTTTAAAAAGAAAAAAAGGGTTTGTAATCAAGGTTGACTTTCGGGTTGACTTTGGTTTTCCCCGTGTAATCTTCGTAGTTCGGGTCAACCGTCTAGACCAGGCTACGAGGGTTACATTTGGTGGTATCGGAGCCAGGTTGCGAAAGCTTGGGGGAAATGGTAAATTCTTGTAATAAATGTTTAATGTTTATTCTGATGTGTGGTTGAAAGTCGGTTGAAATGTGTGTCTGTGAGCGAATTGTTGGTGTTTTTAGCATGCTTTTTGTTTGTGAATGCTCATTGAGTTAATGTGGATTTGTGCTGGTGATATGCTGGTGATGTGAGCTGATTTTATGAATGATGAAAGTGTAATGGGTATGATATGTTGATATTATGCTGTTGCGAGTGAATGTTGTTTGATGAGAGCGTGGTCGAAGTATGTGGATTGATATGCTCAATGTTGTGATATCCATGTTTTTATTGACTGTTATGTCATGTAAAAGGGGAGAATTCGGGATACCCATTGCCTTATTATTATAGCTATTGTGTTATTTTGGAGTTGGAGTTTGAATCCTTTCTTAAAGCTGGTCTGATCGATTTGTTTGTTTGTTATGATTGTTTGTTGTTAATAGCATGGTGAAATCGATGAGGGAATGGCAGTTAGGTGAGATGGTTGCTGCTTTTAGAGCAGGTTGTTAAGGTGTGGAATTCACCTTTTAAGGGAGGTGTTTCGTCTCAGTCTTCAGTGCCTGAAGTTGAGGTTGTAAGGCAGGAGGAAGAAGTTGGTTCTGTGATGAAGAGTTCATCACCTGTAGTTCAAGAGGTGTTGGGAACATCTCAAGATGTGGCAAAGGTAAGGCCTGTAGACGTGCCGGCTGTGGGATGTGCGGGTTTGTCGAAACAGCGTTTACATGATTTGGGAGCTGTGGAGTATCATGGTTCGACACCTGAGACGTTCGAGGCCTGGATAGCCAGTATAATTCTGATTTTGGATCAGGAAGGTTGTGGCTATGCCTGTAATCTGGGAAGTGTTGTCTCTTTGATGTTGGAAGACGCCTAAGCCTGGTGGACATCTGTGGCGGTGGCATCGCACATCCACGATATAGATTGGGACTTCTTTGTGTCTGCCTTTTATGAAAGGTACCTTGGAGAGAAATTCTCAAGAGTTAAGCAATGTGAGGGTGTGGTTTCAGTTTATGATGGTGAGAAAATTTTAAGCAAGAGAGCTGTGGTTACTGACCTCCGGAGCGGTCAGCGTAAGAAGCTACGTGATGGAAGGTTTTGCTTGAATCGAAGTCTGGGTGGTAGTGCAAATCTGGGGCAAGTGCTACATGATCAAGGAGTGGAAGCTCAGCTATCAGTGTGTGACCGTTGTGGAAGGCGCCATGTTGGAGGTTGTTGGGGCGCAGGAGTTTGTTGGAACTGTGGTTCTAAAGAACATGTGAAGCGGGATTGTCCTCAAGTGGTGAGATTAGCTTCGGTGGTAGCAGAAGGGTCTCTGAAGGGTCGTGGGCACGGCCAAGACAAGGTACGAAGATGGCAGGAAGGGCAGAAAGGTGTGAGGAGCTTGGAGAATGAATCTTGTTGGAATTGCGGGTCTGTTGGACATTTGAGATGTAATTGTTCCGCGTTTCGGAACAGGTCCTCCCTGTTTCAGAACACCCGACCGTTGGGCACTGAAATTGACGGTTATATGTTTTGAAATCTTTGCGTTTTGGTCCTGAACTTTGTATATGCAATTGAATGAGTTTGAGATGTCCGTTTGAGTTGAAATTTGGCAGAGAAGCATGAAATATGACTAATTTCATAATGATAACTTAAAAGTGGATTAAGTCCTTATAATAGTCAAAGTTTATGTTTTGGTCCCTAAATTTGTTTTTTGTGCAATTGGGTCCCTTATTGTTTTCCGATTGCTGTGATTTTTGAGAATGCTTATCTCAAGACAATGGCTAGGGTTAATGTGCATCTAGACAAGTTTAAAAAGAAAAAAAAGGGTCGTTAATCAAGGTTGACTTTCGGGTTGACTTTGGTTTTCCCCGTGTAATCTTCGTAGTTCGGGTCAACCGTCTAGACCGGGCTACGGGGGTTACATATTGAGTCATTTACATGATCAAGATGGTGGTTAGTCACCTATAAACCTGCAAGGTGGTATTTCACCATTGATTGTTATGCATCCTTTACACGATTACATGATATGTGGTGTTGAGACACCTTGATACCTTGGGTATCCAATGTTACAGGTTATATGATTGACTTGATTACCTAGTCTACTACTCAACCAAGGCAAAACAATAAGATATTTGAACAAGACTTATATGAAAAGTTAAATATTATAAGTGACATGTTATATGTTATATGTCATGATATATGATTTGGGCAGTAACCCATAATGGATTACATGAATCTGGTTACATAATTATGTGATATGTCATACTAAATTACTTGATAAAATGAGTGGAATGTATGAGCAATGGTGCTAATGCTTATTCATGTAACACCCTGGTTTTGGGTCTAGAAGATTCGGTAAGGTTTCAGTGTCCGAAAGACCAGAGTTGGGAGTTGTGGGTGAGTTCATGGAAAGTGTTCTCCGGATGGTTGGAAAAATATGGAATAAATTTCTAAAATCCTTAAATATTATATATATGGCTTTGGTAAAAACAATTTTGGAAAAATATTTTCCGAACCATAACATTTCGCTTTATTGACCAAAATGTAAAGATTGCAAAATCTGTTTTTAGTGACCATTTTGTAAAAGAGTCAAAACATAGAATCTTTAAGGAGCTAAATTTGCTGGGCCAATATAGTTCTTTCCCCTTTATTTTTAGACTATTAAAATATTATAAAAAGGGTTTTATAATTAAACTTAAAAAGGGTTGATAATCTTTTCCTCATTTTACGTCAAAAGTACATTTTGAAGCTCTTCTCATTTTCTCTTCAGCCAAACAACCATCCAGGTTTAATTTCTCAAAGGTAAATGATGTTTCTTATTGATTTAATGTTTTCAAAAGGCTTTCCTATCTTCTATCCCTAAAACCCATGTTTTATTCTTAGTTTTCTCAAGTGTTCTTTTCTAATCAAGGGGGAAATACTACCATTGGAGGTGAGCAACATTTTTCTCCTTTAGTGTAAGGTTCTTTATTGATATTCCGATGTTTTTGATTCTTTTATTTATTAAGGTTAATATTTTCTAAAAGATTTCTAATGAAAATTTAGGTAAAATATGGTAAAATGAGCTTTTGGGTGGGATCTTGGTTTAGATCTTTCAATGTTTAGATTCATGATGGTTATATCTTAGTTTTTAATGTGGAATAATGTTGAGATCATGGGTGAATGATAGAAATCCTGAATTTGGGTTTTGTGTTGAAGTTTGGTGGGTGTAAAAGTGATTTTTTGGGTGAGTTTTGTGATCAATCAATAGCTGATGGTATACTGATGATGGGTTCATGTTTTTAGGTGCTTATTCATGTGTTTTGATGATGTATAATGCTGGGTTTATGCTTGAGATTGTCCGAGTTCAGTTTTCTAATGTTTTCGATTTGTTTCGGCGATGTTTTGATAAGCGATTTGAATGAGTTGTTAAATCTCTGTTTTCCAGCAAGTTAGAGTGTTGAAAATATCTCTAATCCTCTATTTTGGGTTGGTTAGAAGTAGGGGTTGAAGATTCGGAATCATTGGATATGTTTGTGAGCGAACCAGAAAGATAGAAAAGTGTTTCGGCTTGTTTTTTGTATTCGCTGGTGAGTGGAAATGTTTTTAACCCCTTAACAAGGTTAAAGAAGAATTTTTGGAGTCCGGGTTGTGCCCTTAGGCCAATTCAAGCTCAGGAGTAAGTTTTGAGTTATTTTGGTATTTTCGACGTTTTACATGTTGATCATGTTTTGAAAGGAAATGTGTTGTTGCAATTTCTTATACTTGATTTAAGTATGGTATGTTTGAAAGGAAATGATTTGCGAAAGTGATTTTAAGAAATTGTTTTAGTTTCAAAAATGAAGTTGGTTTCAAAATTGCATTGTTGTAGCTTGGTTTTGAGCCCCACTCACTAAGCTTTGTAGCTTACGCTCTATTTTCCAACAATGCAGCTTCCGATACTATCTTGGAAGGCAACGATGCAAGGGAAGTGATCCAAGTGTCCGCTTCAAGCTCAAGTATGGTCTTGTTTAGATAGTAGTGTGTGTGGCAATGTGGAAAGACCTTGTTTATGTTTTGGGAGTGTTTTGTAGACTCCTTGTGATGCGAGCATGTTTTTTATGCCTTTGTTGGCTTGTTTATACCTTGAGCATAATGGTTTTGGCTTTCTATCTTGTTTTGCTTAGTTGATGGATTTTGATGTTTCTTATTTTGTCATTTGTTAATCGTAGTTAGTTCTCTTGCTTAATTGTAAGTTTGGTTGTTTATTCTTAGTGTTTGCATGATTATCTTGTTGATATCTTGTTGCATGTGTTGTTTGGAACCAAGGGGAACAACCGTGGAGATGCTTGGACTAAAGATTTTTTCTGTTCTGATGCAGGGTGTTTCGAAACAGGCGTTAACGTTTCGAAACGACCCTTAAATTGGCCTTTGTGTTTTGGAACTGGTATCGGAACGAGCTTTGCAGTCTCATAATAGGTTTAACCGTTTAGGAACGAAAGCTCTCTAGAATTTTAAACGTTAGACCCGTATCAATAATATCGGGAGTGTTTCAAAATGGGGGTCGTTGGAAGTTAGTTAAGATCATCTTTGAAGTTGTTTTTCTTGCGTTTAAGTCCAAGCTTGATGTGTTATCAATTGAGTTTGATTGAGGGCTTGTTTTGAGTTGCATTTCAGCATGAAATTATGAAATGAGACTAATTTCAAAGTGATCACCTTAATTTCATGATAGGTCCTTGTTTTATGCTAGTTTTGCATTTTGCAATCTGGGTGCTCGGTTGATTGTTCGGTGCTCGTATTGTCATGTTTTCTTCCATTGTGTGTTCTTGAAATATAGGGTTTAATTTGAGCATCTATAAAAGATATTAATCAACGCATGTAGGGTTGCTAATTGGAGGGAAATCATCGAATTTTTCTTCGATTAGTCCCGTGTGATCCGCTCGATACGGTTTGGTGGCTAGGCCGGGTCGAGGGGGTTACATCTATTGATATAAGAGCTAGGTTTGGAAAGGCTTGTGTTGGTTGTCGTGCAACCGGAAAGGTAAGTGAGGTGGGTGTGATTGTTTTTGGTGTTTGCTTGCTTGTTTGTGGTAGCTTGTTGTGTAAGGTAACAATTGCCACATACTATTATCGTGAAACTTTGTAAGATACTTGAGCACCTTAGACCCTTGACGTTGCTGACCTGAATCATTTCCTTTTGTTTTATCTGTTGTTATTGTAGAATTGCATTTGTATATCATGGCTAGACCTAGATGAGGTCAAGTGGGTGGTGAGCCACGGGATGATCAGGTTGTGGATGTCGGGCATCCGCAAGAGGGAGATTTACCTCCTCCTCCTCCTCCGGGTGGTGGAGCAAATGCGCGTTGATTTAGGCTATTGCTGGGGATTTTCAGACTGCTATGGCTGAGTTGCAGTTGGCTGCACCGAAGCATGGATAGAGGGATAGGTTGCCCCTCGAGAGACTCCGTAGTTTGGGCGGAGTAGAGTTCTGTGGATTACCACCCGAAGGACCCGAGGCATGGCTAGAGAGCACTACCGAGATTTTGGGTCAGATGTAGTGCAGTGATGTACGAAAGCTTGGATGTGTGGTATCTTTGCTTCAGGGTGATGCATTTTTTTGGTGGACTACGATCACCGTCTGTATGGCCGCCGTAGGTATCACTTGGGATTTATTTCGTTCTGCCTTTTGGAAGAAGTATCTAGGGTCGAGATATTAGGATGCGAAGAAATTTGAGTTCATGGCTTTGGTTCAGGGAAGCATGACCGTTTCTGAGTATGACATCCAGTTCGTTAGACTGAGTCAGTATGGGACCGAGCTGGTTCCCACTGAGAGGGAACGTTGCGAGAGGTTTCGTTATGGATTGACTGAGAGGGTAAAGTGTAACCCACTTAGCCCGACCTAGACGCCTGACCCGAACTAAGAAGATTATAGAGGGGAAAACCGAAGTTAACATGTTAAATTCAACCTAGATTAACAACTTTTTCCTTTTTATCTTCTCTAGATGCACATAATTATCCTATATGTTTAGCAAAGCGATTAGGCAAAAACGACACATCGATCGGAGTTCGATTAGGGGTTCAATTGCATAAATTTGACTTTTAGAGACTAAATTGTAATTTCTAGAAAATACTGAGACTTTAGATTTCAAAGTTACAAATCCTTAATTAGTTATGTAACATGCCAACATGCCAAATTTTAGCTCAAACGGATCATCCAAACTCATCTAATTGAACATACAACATTCAAGGACAAAGATGCAACACTTTAGAACTTAAAAAGATTCCATTAACTAAAATTAACGACCCCGTATCGATACACCTCAACCTGTATCGATACGCGGGTTGACAATAGCGAGTTTTTGGAAAAAGGTATCGATACGCCCAAGCTCTTATCAATATGACCTTCAATCTTTTGCCTAGGCGTATCGATACGTAGGAAAATTGTATCAATACACCTAAGTTGAAAAGCCTGAATTTGGCCTTAGTGTATCGATACGCATACCAGACTTGCACTTTCAATAGCCATTTAAACACATTTAACAACATCGAAACATGCTTGAAACATCCATACATGATATAATCAACTTACAAAACTTATGAGCATCAACAAACATCATAACACAAGCATCAAGCATGGCAATTAAAGGTGAGGCTTTAGCTACTAAAGCATACTTTAAAACATAAACCATATCATATCCAAAATATCATCAGCAAGGCCACAACCCAATTAAAGACAATTTACAAGTCCAAAATTGTAACGCCCTGGTTTTCGACCCAGATGTTTTAGATGTTGAATCAGGCCGGTCGGGAACGGTTCGAACCCTTGAGGATGGTTTACGAAACACCTTGTTCGGAATGTTTTAAAAATATAGAAACATATCTAGAAATCCTCATTTATTATATAAATGATTATGGTGAAAACAGTTGAGATTTAGGGGGCTCGATTCCTTCAACCGTTCTTGCTCGCCAAGTGTGGAGAAGTTGGATAATTTGGGTGTAATTGTGGGAAGGAAAAGATAGACAATTTACGCAAGGATTTATAGTGGTTAAACCTTCTAACCAAGGTCTACATCCACTACCTTAGCTTCCCACTAAGGATTTCAAAACAAATTCACTAAGAATTTCGTCCCCTTTTCTCGGATTAGGAGGAAACCGTTACAATGATCAAGCTTTCTACTCAAAGCTTTATCAAACACTCTCTTACAAGAGGAAGACTTAGCAAACTAGAAATCACTATAATAGGTATGTGTTTGCAATACTAAGCAATCACCCAAAACCTAAACACTTGAGCAAATTTAACAATGTTAAGCTCACAAGTGTTTTCTAAGCAAGAAATATACAATTTAAGCTCTAGACAAATTTTGACATCATAATGTTGTAACAATTGAAGCATTAACCATTACAAGATGGTTGGAGGTCCCTTTTATACTCCTTGATGAGTTTGTAGCCGTTACTAGCCGTTGGGATTGAATTGGAGCCGTTGGAGCCTTTATTTCCCACCATAAATGCAATTCTGCAGCTTGGCGTATCGATACCCTTCAAACCGTATCGATACGGTCCCAATAAGGAATTAGTCGTTGAACTTCTTCAGCTGATGCATATCGATACGCTTACCTAGTATATCGATATGACCCTGCAAATTAAAAGACCGTTGGGAAAAATGACCGTTGGGGTAGTTAGGCGTATCGGTACGCGATACACCCGTATCGGTACGTGACTAGTCGTTGGGTTATTTCAAAACACACTGTATCGATACGGCTAAGCGTATCGGTACGGGTTTTGGCTATTGGAAAACTCATGTAGTTGAAACCCTAAGGCGTATCGGTACGGTTCGAGACCATATCGGTACGGGCGCTTGAAAAAAATTAGTTTTGACTACTTTAAATGTACTTTAAATCATTCCAAAGCCTTGTAAAACCCTTAAACATACTTTCAAGTTGTTTTTGACTAAAAACATATTTTAAATTCTTTTCATTTTAGTCCAAAACATTTTTCAAATATTATATCAAAACACTTAGTTCTACAATCTCCCCCTTTTTGATATAATAAAACCAACTTGAAAAATTGTTTAGGATTCTCTCCCCCTTTGTATTTAAAAAATTGAATAAGAGACTTAAAATTTAAATTTGATTAAGGCTCCCCCTTATTCTATTGAAAAACATGAAAAATTAAATTTTCAAACCATTCTCCCCCTTTTTTGTAATATCAAGAAGAATTTAAAACGACATTGAGCTTAAAATAACTTAGGAGGTAAAAAGAAAATTTGACACACTTAAAAATTTGGTTTAAAATTTGCCCCCCCCTTACTCAAAGCATCATAAGAATGCTAGTTCAACATATATGATTATCCAGTTGACATAAATGAAAATAAATCAAATAAGAACAAAAACAACTAGATTTTACCACACTTGAACCCAAGGGAGGATTTGAAGCCTTCCTTCTTCAAGTGTTCTTCCTTTATACGCATGGAGCTCCCCCTCAAATTTTGACTTGTTGATCACTCTCCATCACACCTAGCAAAAGACAATCAAGTAATTTTTGGTATCCAAATTGCTTTGGATCCATAGACATTAGTAGCACAAAATTTATTCCCCATAGGAATCCATTTTTCAATTTCATCCTTTTTAGTTGAAGTGGTTAGTCCTTTTGGGACCCAAACACTTCTAAAACATTTACCATTCACAAATCTAAGGGCACTAGATTGTCTTACATAAAATTTTGATTTTCCAAAACTATTTTTCTTTTCAAGTTTATTGGAAATCAAATCTTTTTCTTTTTGAACTTTAAGAAGCAAATTTTATAAATCAAAACATTTTTGTTCAAAATCTTTCAATTTTGCTTCAAGTTCAAGATTTGTTTTGGAAAGCAAATCATATTCAATTTTTATTTTTGAAATCAACTTTTTGTTCTTGGAAAATGATGCCTTGAATTCCAAAAGCAAATCATCATAGGCATCTTGCAACTCATCAAATGTATATGAATTTGAAATAGATGAGTTAGAAGTTACCTCCCCCTCATTGAGGGCCATCAAGCATAAGTCGGCTACTTCATCATCGGTGGAGTCTTCATCACTCCATGTGGCCACATATGCTTGTTTTGAAGATGATCCCCTCTTTTTATATTTTTGGGAGTCCTTCATCTTCACTTTCCTCCTCACTTGAATCTACATGATGGCATGTGGAGGATTTGAGAGCAACGACACTTACGTTGATGCCTAGCTCCATGATCTTCTTCTTCCCCATCGCTCTAATCTCTTCCTTCTTGTTCTCCTCTTCTTTGTTTTTCTTCATTATTTGATGAGTGAGAAGTGACCCCATGAGTTCATCAAGCTTCAAGGTTTTGAGATTCTTCGCTTCGATGATGGCTGTCCTCTTTGAGTCCCACGACTCGAGAAATGAGTACATGAGCTTTCGAACAAGTTTCTCCTCCGAAATGGCTTCTCCATAGCCCTTGAGGCCATTGGTGATGGTGGAGAACCTATCAAACATCTTCTCGATGTTTTCTTCCGGATCCATCTTGAAGTTCTCATACTCTAGAGTGAGGAGCCCAATCTTGGTCTCCTTGACTTCATCGGTTCCCTCGTATGTGACTTCAAGCTTGTCCCATACCTCCTTGGCATTCTCACAAGAAGACATCTTCTCATAGATGGTTGGGCCAAATGCACAAAAGAGGATGTACAAGGCTTTGCAATTTAGCTCCATCTTCTTGCGATCGTCGGCACTCCACTCCGCTTTACTTCGTTGAGGCACGAACGGACCCTCTTCAACTATGTCCCATAGCCTGTAGTCTCTTGACTTAATGAAAAACTTCATCTTTATCTTCCAATTGGTATAGTGGGTTCCGTCGAAGAAGGGCAGTTTTTCGATTGATTGCGCCATTGAGCCGGTTGGTGAAATGATGATCGAGCTTGCCGGATCTTCTCAATAGAATGTTAATCCTCTTCGATTGAGTCAAGCTCTGATACCAATTGTTGAGATTTAGGGGACTCGATTCCTTCAACCGTTCTTGCTCGCCAAGTGTGGAGAAGTTGGATAATTTGGGTGTAATTGTGGGAATGAAAAGATAGATAATTTACGCAAGGATTTATAGTGGTTCAACCTTCTAACAGAGGTCTACATCCACTACCTTAGCTTCCCACTAAGGATTTCCAAACAAATTCACTAAGATTTCCGCCCCCTTTTCTCGGATTAGGAGGAAACCGTTACAACGATCAAGCTTTCTAATCAAAGCTTGATCAAACACTCCCTTACAAGAGAGTGTGTTTGCAATACTAAGCAGTCACCCAAAACATAAACACTTGAGCAAATTTAACAATGTTAAGCTCAAAAGTGTTGTCTAAGCAAGAAATATACAATTTAAGCTCTAGACAAATTTTAACATCATAATGTTGGAACAATTGAAGCATTAACCATTACAAGATGCTTGGAGGTCCCTTTTATACTCTTTGATGAGTTTGAAGCCGTTACTAGCTGTTGGGATTGAATTGGAGCCGTTGGAGCCTTTATTTGCCACCATAAATGCAGTTCTGCAGCTTGGTGTATCGATACCCTTCAAACCGTATCGATACGGTCCCGATAAGGAATTAGCTGTTGGGCTTCTTCAGCTGATGCGTATCGATATACTTACCTAGCGTATCGGTACGGTCCTGTAAATTAAAAGACCGCTGGGAAAAATGACCATTGGGGTAGTTAGGCGTATCGATACGTGATACACCCGTATCGGTACGCGACTAGCCGTTGGGCTATTTCAAAACACACCATATCGATACGGCTAAGCATATCGGTATGAGTTTTGGCTACTGGAAAACTCATGTAGTTGAATCCCTAAGGCGTATCGGTACGGTCCGAGACCGTATCGGTACGAGCACTTGAAAAGCTTGGTTTTGACTACTTTAAATGTACTTTAAATCATTCTAAAGCCTTGTAAAACCCTTAAATATATTTTCAAGTTGTTTTTGACTAAAAACATATTTTAAATTATTTTCAATTTAGTCCAAAACATTTTCAAATATTATATCAAAACACTTATTTCTACGAAAACAATTTTACAAAATGAGATTTGGAAATATTACATTTTGGTAAAGTGACCGAAATGCAGTTTTTGCAAATGTTGACTAGTGACTGTTTCGTAAAGGATTGAAACTTTGAATCTTTAAGAATCTAATTTTACCATTTGTTTTCATCATATTTCTCATTAATTTGGGAGCTTTTAATAATGATTTAATTAAAGAAATAAAAAAGAATTAAAAAGGAAAATTAAAGTTGACTTTTCATAACTAATTCCACGATAGTTTTCTCTTTTCATTTTCTCTCAACTTCCAATCAGCCAAACACTTTTTTCTCATCAAAGAACCTCTGATTTTCATTTTGTTTGTTGTGATTTTATCTTCCAAAATATTTCCTATATTTGTTTCATCAAATCCTTTTCATTTTTTTGTTTTGGATTTCAAAAAAAACTTGCCGAAATTGAAGAGAGATCAACCATTAGAGGTAAACTTCGTCCTCACCTCTAATGACCATTTCTTTAATGAAATTCCCAAGTTATCAATCCTTTGTTAATGGTTTTGAGTTGTTTTCATGTTATAAACATGAAATAGTTGTTAAATTCAAGATTCTTGATGAGATCTTGGTGATTTTCATATTTCTATGTTAAGCTCTATTTTGAGGTTGATTTCTAACATATTTTGGATGATATTTGATGTTGAGAATGAGGTTTTAACAAAAAAATCTCGAATAAGTTTGGGTTCCTAAGGTTGAGATGCTAGATTTATGGTTTTTGAGGTGTTTTTGGTGATCTGCTATTGCTGGAGGTATAAGGTTGTGTTTATGGTAATTTTTGACGTTGATTGAGGTTTAGAAAAGGTTAGAATTGATAGATCTTGGCTGGGCTTTGATTTGAATAAGTTTCAAGGTGATTTCGGTTATTTTGGATACCCGAAATGCTAGCTTTGAGTAGAGGAGGGAGTTAGAATGAGTGGCTGGTGATTTTAATGCATGGTGATGCATTAATCCTCTGATCTTATGTGTAATGAACATGGGAGACATCTTCAGACGGGTTTGGTGTTGATCCATAAGTGCCGGAAGCTTAGATACCGTTTCGGCAAGCAAGCTAAACGTTATCAGTGAGTGCAAACGGTTTTAGAAGTCCTTGAGGGATAAGGAAACAAGGTTTGGAGATTTAGGATTGGTTTGAAAAACCATCCTATGTCCGGAAGTAAGTATGTTTAGATTTTCTCTCGAAAAGTGGTTGATGCCCCTAAATGCTTTTGACATGCTCTTGATTTGAGGTAGACAAATTCCTACTGTTTTATGCATGATTTATGTCATGATATGATGTTTCATGTTGATCCCATGAGATAGAATGACATTGTGAAGAGTTTTGAGATTTTGACTAAATGTTAAGTTTGAGTTGTGGTTTTGAAATGCGGTAGTGCCATCCCGATCCAAAGTGCAAATCCGATGATGAGAGATACCATCGGGGTAGGTCTTGGTGAAACACCCAAGCTTTGTGGCGAAGAGAGATACTGCCATGAGAGTCTGTTGACGTGAGATTCCACCGGGGTAAGACTTGGCTCTATGTCAAGCTAATCTTTATATTCGTGTAAAGATAGAATATGAAATGCCAATATATGAGAATGTTTTTTATTCACATGTACCAATGTTGAAATGATTTTTATGCTATGAGAAATGCATATGAGATTTTGAGATTTATGAATTGCTTTTGAATAACAAGCATGTATGTGGCTTTGCCATGAGATTTGCATTGGTTGAGTGCCTGAGATAGATAGATAGATGGTACATGTGATTTTCAAATGATGATTTTCTTTGAAATGGTTTTCAAGCATGAGATAGAATGAGTGTAACACCTTGATTTTGGGCCTAGATGTTTTAGGGTTTGAATCGGATCGGTCGAGAACGGTTTGAATCTATAAAGGAGATTTAGGGAACACCTAGTTTGGGATGTTTTAAAATTATGGAAAACTATCTAAAAATCCTCATTTACTATAAGAATGATTATGGGGAAAACAATTTTACAAAATAAGGTTTGGGAATACTACATTTCGGTGTAGTGACCAAATCACAGTTTTTGTAAAAGTTAAATAGTGATTGTTTTGTAAAGGATTGAAACTTTGAATCTTTAAGGAGCTAATTTTACCAAAATGTTTTCATTCAGACTTCTCTTGATTTTGGGTGTTTTTATTAATGTTTTAATTAAGGGAAATAAGGATTATTAAAAAGAAAAATTATCTTTGACTTTTCATAATTATCTTACGTTAGTTTTCTCTCATTTCATTTTCTCTCAATTTCTTTTCAGCCAAACACATTTCCTCCATCAATTAGCCTCTGATTTTCATTCCTTTTGATGAGATTTAAATCTCCTTTTGATTCCTAATCTTTTCCTCATCAAATCCTCTTGTTTTCATTTTGGATTTCCAAGAAAACTTGCCCAAATCAAGGAGAAATCAACCATTAGAGGTAAGCTTCGTCCTTATCATCAAATGATCAGTTCTTTACTGAAATTCTCAAGTTATCAATCCTTTGGTAATGATTTTTGAGTTGCTTTAATGTTAGAATCATGAAATTGTGTTAAAACTCAAGATTTCTTGGAGAGATCTTGATGATTTTCGTGGTTGTTGGTTACACTCTGTTTTGAGTTTGTTTTCTAATGTATTTTGGATGGTAATTGAAGTTATAGATGAGGTTTTATCAAACAAATCCCGAATAGGTTTGGATTCCTATGTTTTGCACGCTAGAATGGTGGTTTTTGGGGTGGTTTTGGTGTTCTGTTATAGATGGAGGTATAAGGACGAGTTTATGGTGATTTTTGGTGTTGATTGATGTTTAGAAATGATTAGAAGTGATAGATCTTTTCAGGGCTTTGTTTTGGGAGAGTTTGGATATGATTTCGGTTGTTTTTTGTGGCCGAAATGAGGCTTTTGAGTATAGCAGCGGGTTTTGGTGTGTGGCTGATGATTTCAATGCATGATGATGCATTAATCCCATGCTCTTATGTGTTATGAACAGGGAGATATCTTCAGACGCTTTTGGTGTTGATCCGAGAGTGTCAGGAGTTTAGATAGCGTTTCGGCGAGCAAGCGAAACGTAACCGGTGAGTGCAAATGGTTTTAGAAGTCCTTGAGGGACAACGAAACAAGGTTTGAGGATTTAGGATTGGTTTGAAACATCATCCTAAGCCCGAAAGTAAGTATGGCTAGATTTGCTCTCAATTATGTGGTTGTTGCCCCAAAAATGCTTTTACATGCTCTTGCTTTGAGATAGACAAATTTGTACTATTTTTATGCAAGATTTGTAGCATGAGATGATGCTTGAAGAGATTTCACGAGATAACATGTTGCATTGATGAGTTTTGAGGTTTTTATTTAATGCAAGCATGTTTTTGATTTTGAAATGAGATGAGAAAGATTTGAGAAATGTTGCATGAATAATAGTAGTTGAGATGATGTTTTGACATAATATATTGGCATAGATGATGAGATACTTGCCAGATATAATTGACCGATCAATAGGATGAGAGTGCACTATAAACAAAAAATCCGTACGTGCTCTTTGGATACAATCCAAAGGGAGAGACCGATGATGGGCATTCCATCGGGTAAGACTTGGTGAAACACCCAAGCTTTTTGGCGATGAGAGATACCGCCATGAGAAACCGATGATGGGCATTCCATCGGGTAGGACTTGGTGAAATACCCAAGCTTTCTGGTGATGAGAGATTCCACCGGGGTAGGTCTTGACCTTGAGTCAGCTAGTCCGCATATCCTAGTAAAGATGAAATGTGAAATACCAATATAAAATATGGAAATGTATTTGATTCACATGTACCCAATGAAGAGATGTTTTATGCTATGAGAAATGCATATGAGATTATGATATGAAATGCTTTTGTTTTCATTTATCATGTGTACGGCCTTGCCATTAGATTTGCATTGGTTTAAATGCATGTGATAGAATAGTGGTACATGTGGTTTCAAATGAAGATTTGCTTTGAAGTGGATTTCAAGCATGAGATAGAATGAGCATGTTGTTGAAAATGGCTTTTGAGAAAATGTTTTGAATAATGCATTATTGTGTTGGTTTTCTTTAGAGCATCCCTCACTAAGCAAACATGCTTACACACTCTTTTACCAATAATGTAGATAATTGACGTGTTTTGGGCTGCAAGAAGGTTAAGAACATCCAAGGAAGTGTAAAGCTCATGCATGGTGATGTTTTTACATACTTTAGTTTTGATATTTGGCAATGGGTCTTCAAGGTTGTATTTGGGAGATGTGTTTTGAACTCCCTAAGTTTTGTGTCATGTTTGTGTTGGCTTTTGAAGGTTGTAATTGGTCTTTTAAGGTTTGTTTGAGGTTTGAAGCTTATTTTTGGATTTGTGACTAGGAAGCATGCCTTTAGTCTTGATGGTCATTTGTTTGATTCCATGCTCTAGCTTAATCATCTTTTATATGCCCCTTGATACTTAATCCTGTTGCTGAAATGATATGGTATGTATTGGAGCATGTTTGATAGGGTTAGGATGTGAAAAACCAGAAAATTCTGCTGTTGCAGGGCAGGGTGTATCGAAACATCCTTAAATGTTTCGAAACAGGGGCCTGAAATGGCCATAGTGTTTGGATATGGGTCTCGGAACGCACCCGAGTACCGAAACGGTCAACTTCGTTCTGATATGACCATTTCGGTACCAGGGTCAGTGTTCCGAAACGGATGACCGTTGGATGATGATTTTGAATTGTTACAGGTTTTCAAGTTTTACATTTTAGTCCTGAATGTTGTGCTTGGAATTGCTTGAGCTTGGAATGTGCTTTTAAGATGAAATTTGACAGAGAGGCATATAAAATTACTAATTACTTATTGGTAAAGTTAAAGTCGGCAAATTCCTTGTATTTTCCAAAGTTTACAGTTTGGTCCCTAAAAGTGTAATTCAAGCAATTGAGTCCTTAAATGGTTTCCGATCGCTGTGCTTTTCTCTCTTATGTTTCCTGAGTAATCACATAGGCCTAAAGTGCATCTAGAAAAGAAAAAAAAGAAAAAAAGGGGTCGTTAATCAAGGTTGAATTTCGAGTTGACTTTGGTTTTCCCCGTGTAATCTTCGTAGTTCGGGTCAATCGTCTAGGCCGGGCTAAGGGGGTTACAAAGAGTATAGTTTAGAAATGGTTTTCGATATAGAGTTTTAAAAGCTTACATTGTTGTGTTGGTGTTTTTAGAGCATTCCTCACTAAGCTATCGTGCTTACGCTCTCTTTTACCAACAATACAAATAATTTAGACATTTTGGGCAGCAAAGAGGCTTAAGAAGATCCAAGGTAAAGATAGGCTCAAGTATGGTGTTATACTTTTACTTTAGTAATGATATATGGCAATGTGATTTAATAGTTGTTTTTAGGAGATGTGTTTTGGACTTCTGATGTTGATGCAAGTGTTATCTGGTTTATTTGGTTTGTAAAAGGTCTTTGTATTGGTTTTGATGATTTACCTTGCCTTTTGAGATGCTTATGGACTTTTTGTGTTCTTGACTTTTAGGGAGCATGCTTTAGAATTCAAATATTGTTGTTGATGATGTTTGATGTTTTCATTGACTTGTACCTCTGAGTGTTGATGCATATTGGTGTGCAAATAAGTTTAACTATATGTTGGAGTGGTTTGGATGGGTTGTTGGGGTTCAAAATTTGAATATTTGGAATTTGCAGACTGTAGTGTATCGTTACACCTCCGAGTGTATCGATACGTTCTCTTTTTTTGGAGGGGCGTTCCGGTACACGAGATCGTATCGATACCCTCTTTACTCACTGGACGATGGCTTACCGATACGGTACCTGAGTGTATCAATACGGTCTGGTGACGCAAGCCTGGGAAGTTTGACCATCGAGGGCGTATCGATACCCTCCTTAGGCGTATTGATACACGTGTTGTTAAGTTGGTTAAACCTCAGCTGAGGATGTTTTGAAACGCTATGTTTTAGTCCCTAATCTTCATGAATGCAATTAGATGTGTTTAGTTAGTCAGATTGTGATGAAATTTTACAGGGAAGCATGAAAAAGGACTAGTTGAATAAACGTAATTTTAAAATCAGAAAAGTCCTTTTAGTTTGAAGAAATTACATTTTGGTCCCTAAATTTCTAGTTTGTGCAATTAAACCCCTAATCGGAATTCGATCGATGTGTCGTTTCTTCCTATGCTCCTGGGTGATCACATAGGACTTATGTTGCATTTAGAAAACATAAAAAGGGTCGTCAATCGGGGTCGGCTTTAACGAGTTGGCTTCAGTTTTCCCCGTGTAATCACCTTGGTTCGAGTCAACCGTCTAGACCGTGCTAAGGGGGTTCATTTGTTGGTATCAAAGCAAGGTTTGTGAATAATTGGGGCGTTGGTAAGTGGTTGGTAAGTGTGAATGTCAATAGTTATGATCTTTGTGAAAGCGTGTTGGGTACTTGTGCAGTGTTTGAGCTTTAATGCGATGAAATGCATGCAAGTTGAATGTTTGAGATGAAATTATGTTGTTATGCTGTGTTTTGGGTATAGATGGAGAACTCATTTCCATATCATTACTATTGGAAAGAATTGTTTTGAAAATGAACTTGAGCACCTTGGATTTCTTGCCTTATATTGCCTAACTGAGTTTTTTTGCCTTTTACTAGTTGCGTTGTTTTGAATGGGGCAACGTAGAGCGCTTAGAATTGATAAGCGTAAAGCGGCTGAGAATGAGATGAATGAGACGGAAGAGCATGTTGAGAATCTACTGCCTCCTCCTCTTGGTGGACCACCTAGTGGTGGTGGAGCGGGGGCTGGTGCTGCTGGAGCTTGAATAGGGGTTATTGAACCCGAGGGAGCACGAGGGCAAGCTGCTCCTGACATGACCGTGCTAATCCAGGCTATTGCTGGAGCCTTTCAAGCAGCAGTAGTTGGTGCTCAAGTGGCTGCACCTTAGGCTGGTGCTGGTACGAGTCTGCAGTTAGAGCGACTCCGCAGTCTCGGAGGGACTAAGTTTAGGGGGCTGACCCCTGAGGGTTTCGAATCTTGGTTAGAGAGCACCAAGAGGATCCTTGGGCAGATAAACTGTAATGATGTCCAAAAGTTGGGATGCACTGTGTCCCTGTTGCATGGTGATGCCTATACATGGTGGACGACCACTATATCTGGTTTAGGGGATGTTGAGGTGACTTGGACGTTATTTCTGAATGCGTTCAAGAGGAAATATCTAGGTGTCCATTATTTGGATGAAAAAAGGAGGGAATTTTTGTCCCTAGTGCAAGGAAGCATGTCGGTGGTGGAATACGAGGTGCAGTTTGTACGCCTTAGCATTTTGTCCCTAATGAACGGGAGAGATCCGAGCGTTTCAGATATGGGCTGGTGGCCGAGGTGAAGACATATATGCTTGCATCATGTAACTCTGATTTTAATGTCCTCGTCACTCGAGCGAAGGACATTAAGCTGAAACTTGGTCATGTGAGTCCAGTAGGAGGATCTAGCTGAGAGAAGCGAGCTACGGGTACTGATGCTGGAAGGGATAATTTTAAGAGGCCGATGGATCGAAGGTCTCATGTGGATGGTAGACGTGGGGGAGGTAATCCAGGGATAGGTCAACAAGGGCCGAATGCTTTCATTCGTACACCTGAGTGTAATCGGTGTGGCAGGAGGCACACGGGAGGGTGTTGGGGAAATGTTGGTACGTGCTGGAATTGTGGTTATCGTGGGCACATGAAACGAGATTGTCCTCAGCCGATGAGAGAAGGGCATGCTTCGGTGAGAGCAGCTGAGTCACAGAGAGGTCGTGGGCGCGGCCATGGTAATTTTCAGCGTCAAGATGATGGTGCGAGAAATGTAGCACATGTTGTAACTGTTCATCCCGAAGGAGGTGGTCAAGCCAGAGTGTATGCCCATCTTGAAGGGAGTAATAACACTGATGTGGTCGCATGTACCTTTACTTTGCAGTCTTTGCCATTACTTTCTCTGATTGATTTTAGATCTACACACTCATACATATTGCGTGAACATGCTCAAATGCTTGGTTTGCCTGTTGAATCTTTGGATGTTGGTGTGCGTGTGACTAGTTCTTTCAGTGAAATGGTTGTAACGAGGAAGTTGTATGAGAGGTGTCCCTAAAAGGTTCAAGAACATGTGTTCTTGGTGGATCTCATGGAATTGCCTTTCTATGGATTTGATGTAATCCTGGGTATGGATTGGCTAGTTGAGCATAGGGCTATTGTGGATTTTGAGAATAAGCAAGTTTCACTGAAACTTGCTGATGATTATGAAGTTGTGGTGGTGGGAGAGAACGTAAAGTTCCTATCTAATGTGGTTTCGACGCTTGAAGCGAGCCGGTTGTTGCGTCAAGGATGCGAAGCTTATTTAGCTTTTGTAATGAATCCTAGTACAAAGGATGTATAGGTACAAGATATAAGGACTGTGTGTGAATTCCTCGAGGTATTTCCAGAGGAGTTGCCTGGGTTTCCGCCTTGTCGAGAGGTCAAGTTTGGAATTGAGTTGTTTGAGAACACAACTCCTGTATCCATTGCTCCCTATTCAATGGCACCTAAGGAGTTGAAGGAGCTGAAGACGCAACTTCAGGAGTTGCTTGGGCGAGGCTTTATTCGGCCTATTGTGTCAACTTCAGATGCACCAGTCTTGTTTGTAAAGAAGAACGATGGCACGATGAGAATGTGCATTGATTATCGTCAGCTGAAAAAGTTGACTATCAAGAATAAGTATCCTTTGCCAAGGATTGATGATCTTTTTGATCAGTTTCGTGGAACAGCTGTGTTCTCAAAGATTGATTTAAGGTATGGGTACTATCAATTGAAGGTTAAGGATGTGGATGTGCCAAAATCTACTTTTCGGACAAGGTATGGGCATTATGAATTTCTGGTGATGCCTTTTGGTTGGACAAATGCTCATGTTGCATTCATGGATATGATGAACATGGTGTTTTATAAGTTCCTGGATAAGTTTGTTGTGGTGTTCATCGATGACATCCTTGTGTACTCTCGTATTGAGAAGGAGCATGAGGATCATTTGAGGATTGTTTTGCAAGTGGTGCTAGAGAATCGGCTTTATGCTAAGCTGAGTAAATGTCAGTTTTTGTTGAAGGAAGTTGTTTTCCTTGGTCATGAGGTTTCGGATGAGGGGATTTGTGTTGTTCCTCAGAAGATTGAGGTGGTGGTGAATTGGAAACCTCATAGGTCTGTTCATGAAGTTCGAAGCTTCCTTGGTTTGGTGGGTTACTATCGAAGGTTTGTGGATGGAAGTTCGAAGTTATTGCAGAAGGATGTTAAGTTTGAGTGGACGGAAGCAATGTAGCAAGCTTTTGAGAAGCTAAAGGAAGCTTTGACGCAAGCTCCTATCTTGGATCAACTTGAATATGGAAAAGAGTTTATGGTTTATAGTGATGCATCATATGTTGATTTGGGGTGTGTGCTGATGAAAGAAGGTAAGGTAGTAGCTTATGCATCGCCTTAAAGTTTTGGAGACATTACCTAAATGGTGAGAAGTGTACTGTGTACACAGATCACAAGAGTTTGAAGTATCTTATGTCTCGGAAGGAGTTGAATCCTGGGTAGCGACGATGGGTGGAGTTGCTTAAGGATTATGACCTAACGATCGAGTATCATCCAGGAAAGGCCAATGTTGTACCTGATGCTTTGAAGAGGAAAATGGCGGTGGAGTTGAGGGCGATGTTGGCTTGTTTGAGCATATCGTGAGATGGTGGCCTTGTTGCTGGGTTGCAAGTGAAGCCATCTTTGGTTTAGTTAATCAAGGATTAGCAGTTGCTTGATGATTCTCTTGTATCGCATGTTTAGGATATTGCGGAAGGTAGGCCTTCGGCCTTCAGTTTCAACGATGAAGGTGTTCTATGTTTTGGGAGATGGATAGTGGTGCTAAATGATGTGGAGTTGAGGTGCACTATTCTGACTGAAGCTCATAGTATTCCATTCGCTATGCACCCTGGTAGTACAAAAATGTATCTTGATTTGAAGGATGAGTACTACTGGGTGGGGTTGAAGAAGGATCTTGCCGAGTACGTTAACAAATGTATGGTTTGTCAGCGGGTTAAGGTTGAACATCAGGTTCCTTCTGGTTTGTTGCAGCCGTTGAGAATCCCAAAATGGAAGTCGGAAAGGATTACCATGGACTTCATGTTTGGTTTGACTTTGTCGTGAACGAAGAAGAATTCGATTTTGGTTATTGTGGATCGACTTACGAAGTGTGCACATTTCTTCCCTATGCATACTTCGTATACCTTGGATAAGTTATCTGAGATGTATATTGCTGATATTGTGCATTTGCACAGTGTTCCGAAATCTATAGTGTCGGATAGAGATATGAGGTTCACGTCGAGGTTTTGGGTAAGTTTGCATCAAGCTTTTGGTAAACGGTTGAATTTTAGTACTTCTTATCATCAGCAAACGGTTGGGCAGTCAGAGCGTGTTATCCAAGTGCTTGAGCATATGTTGAGGTGATGCGTTATTGAGTTTCAAGGTTCTTAGGAGAAGCACTTGCCTTTGGTTGAGTTTGCTTATAATAATAGCTACCAGGCAAGCATTCAAATGGCAGCGTACGAGGCCTTATACGGGAGAAAGTGTAGAACTCCACTCTGTTTGGCTGAAACGGGACATAAGTTGATTTTGATGGCATCTTTGTTGAAAGCAACCACCGAGAAGGTGAAGCTCGTTTGTGAGCGTTTGAAGGCAGCATCGGACCAACAAAAGTCTTACGCGGATTTGAAGCATAAAGAGATAGAGTTCGCAGTTGTCGAACATATGTTTCTAAACGTTTCACCTTGGAAGAAAGCGATGAGATTCGACCGGAAGGGCAAATTGAGTCCGAGGTTCATTGGACCATATGAGGTGATAGAACGTGTGGGTCTTGTTGCTTACAAGTTGAGACTGCCTTCAGAGTTAGAAAGAATACATAATGTGTTCCATGTATCCATGCTTCGGAGATATAGATCGGATCCGTCGCATGTTATGCTTGTAGAGGAGGTTGAGTTGAATCCAGACTTAATATATGATGAGGAGCCTATTGAGATTCTGGATTCCGATAGCAAGGTTCTCCTGGGTAAGACCATCGAGTTGGTCAAAGTCTTGTGAAGACATCGTGGCGTTGAGCAAGCCACATGGGAATGGAAGGATGATATGAAGAAGCAATTTCCTTACCTTTTCCACCAGGTAAATTTCGAGAACGAAATTTCTTATGTGGGGGAGAGTTGTAACGCCCTTGTTTTGGGCCTAGATGTTTTAGATGTTGAATCCTGTCGGTCGGAAATGGTTCGAACCCTTGAGGATGTTATAGGGAACACCTAGTTCGGGATATTTTAAAAATATGGAAAATATATAAAAATCCTCATTTATTATATAAATGATTATGGTGAAAACAATTTTACAAAATGAGATTTGGAAATATTACATTTTGGTATAGTGACCAAAATGGAGTTTTTGCAAAAGTTGACTAGTGACTGTTTTATAAAGGATTGAAACTTTGAATCTTTAAGGAGCTAATTTTACCATTTGTTTTCATCATATTCTCTTTAATTTGGGAGCTTTTAATAATGATTTAATGAAACAAATAAATGAGAATTAAAAAGGAAAATTAAAGTTGACTTTTCATAACTAATTTCCCGATAGTTTTCTCTTTTCATTTTCTCTCAACATCCAATCAGCCAAACACTTTTCTCTCATCAAAGAACCTCTGATTTTCATTTTGTTTGCTGAGATTTTATCTTCCAAAAGATTTCCTATCTTTGTTTCATCAAATCCTTTTCATATTTTTTTTGCTTTGGATTTCAAGAAAACTTGGCCAAATTGAAGAGAGATCAACCATTAGAGGTAAGCTTCGTCCTTCTCCTCTAATGATCAGTTCTTTAATGAAATTCACAAGTTATCAATCCTTTGTTAATGGTTTTGAGTTGTTTTAATGTTATAAACATGAAATAGTTGTTAAATTCAAAATTCTTGACGAGATCTTGGTGATTTTCACATTTCTATGTTATGCTCTGTTTTAAGGTTTTGTACTAACATATTTTGGATGATATTTTATGTTGAGAATTAGGTTTTAACAAATAAATCCCGAATAGGTTTGGGTTCCTATGTTTGAGATGCTAGATTTGTGGTTTTTGAGGTGTTTTTGGTGATCTTCTCTTGCTGGAGGTATAATGTTGTGTTTACGGTGATTTTTTATGTTGATTGAGGTTTAGAAAAGGTTAGAATTGATTGATCTTGGTTGGGCTTTAATTTGAGAAAGTTTGGAGGTGATTTCTGTTATTTTGGATAGCCGAAATGCTAGTTTTGAGTAGAGCAGCGAGTTAGAATGAGTGGCTGGTGATTTCAATGCATGATAACGCATTAATCCTCTGCTCTTATGTGTAATGAACATGGGAGATATCTTTGGACGCGTTTGGTGTTGATCCGAAAGTGCCGGAAGCTTAGAAATTGTTTCGGCAAGCAAGTGAAACGTTATCGGTGAGTGCAAACGGTTTTAGAAGTCATTGAGGGACAAGGAAACAAGGTTTGGGGATTTAGGATTGGTTTGAAACACCATCCTATGTCCGGAAGTAAGTATGTTTAGATTTGCTCTCGAAAAGTTATTGATGCCCCTAAATGCTTTTGACATGCTCTTGATTTGAGATAGACAAATTCCTACTGTTTTATGCATGATTTATGACATGAAATGATGTTTCATATTGATCCCATGAGATAGAATGACATTGTGAAGAGTTTTGAGATTTTGACTAAATGCTATGCACGAGTTGTAGTTTTGAAATAGGATGAGATTGATTTTAGAAATGTTGCATCAAAATAATAGGTGAGATGATGATTTTAATTTAATATATTAGCATAAATGATAAGATGATTACCGGATATAATTGGTTGACCAATAAGATGTAAAGTGCACTATAAACTAAAATTCGTACGTGCTCTTTGGAGTTGGGGAAGGGGGGTAGTGCCATCCCGATCCAAAGTGAGAATCCGATGATAATTGATACCATCGGGGTAGGTCAAGGTGAAACACTCAAGCTTTGTGGCGAAGAGAGATACCGCCATGAGAGTCCGGTGACGTTAGATTCCACCGGGGTAGGACTTGGCTCTATGTCAAGCTAATCAGTATATCCGAGTAAAGATAAAATATGAAACACCAATATATGAGAATGTATTTGATTCACTTGTACCAATGTTGAAATGATTTTTATGCTATGAGAAATGCATATGAGATTTTGTGATTTATGAAATGCTTTTGCAAAACAAGCATGTATGTGGCTTTGCCATGAGATTTGCATTAGTTGAATGCATGAGATTGATAGATAGATGGTACTTGTGATTTTCAAATGATGATTTGCTTTGAAATGGTTTTCAAACATGAGATAGAAAGAGCATGGTTTAGAAATGGTTTTCGAGATAGAGTTTTAAAAGCTTGCATTGTTGTGTTGGTGTTTTTAGAGCATGCCTCACTAAGCTATCGTGCTTACGCTCACTTTTACCAACAATGCAGATAATTGAGAGATTTTGGGCAGCAAGGAGACATTTTGTGCAGCAAGGAATAGATAAGTTTAAGTATGGCGTTATACTTTTACATTAGTAATGATATATGGCAATGGGATTTAATAGTTGTTTTTGGGAAATGTGTTTTGGACTTCCTAATGTTGATGCAAGTGTTATCTAGTTTATTTTGTTTGTAAAAGGCCTTTGTATTGGTTTTGATTATTTACCTTGCCTTTTGAGATGTTTATGGTCTTTTGGTGTTCGTGACTTTTAGGGAGCATTCTTTACAATTCAAATAATGTTGTTGATGATGTTTTATGTTTTCCTTGACTTGTACCTCTGAGTGTTTGTACGTATTGGTGTGCAAATAAGTTTTAATATATGTTGGACTGGTTTGGATGGGTTGTTGGGGTTCAAAATTTGCATATTGGCATTTGCATACTGTAGTGTATCGATATTGTAACCCCCTTAGCCCGGTCTAGACTGTTGACCCGAACTGTGGTGGTTACATGGGGAAAACTGAAGCCAACTCGTTAAAGCCGACCTCGATTGACGACCCTTTTTTATTTTATCTTTTCTAAATGCAACATAAGTCCTATTTGATCACCCAAGAGCATAGGAAGAAACGGCACATCGATCGGATATCGATTACGGGTTTAATTGCACAAACTAGACATTTAGGGACCAAAATGTAATTTCTGCAAATACAAGGATTTCTATGATTTTAAGGATACCTATATTCAATTAGTCATATTTCATGTTTCTTTGTAAGTTTTCATCACAATCTGACTAACCAAACACATACAATTGCATTCGTGATGATAAGGGACTAAAACACAACGTTTCAAAACATCTTCAGCTGAGGTTTAACCAACTTAACAACCCGCATATCGATACGCCTAAGGAGAGTATTGATACTCCCTCAATGATCAAACTTACAAATATGCTTGCAAACAAATATGCATCAACACTCAAAGGTACAAGCTAAGGAAAAACGTCTAACATCATCTAAATCGACTTCTAAAGCATGCTCCCTAAGAGTCAAAGACACCAAAAGACCATAAGCATCCCAAAAGGCAAGGTAAATCATCAAAACCAATTTAAAGGCCTTTTACAATCCAAATAAACCATATAACACTTGCATCAACATCAGGGAGTCCCAAAACACATCTCCCAAAAACAACTATTAAATCTCATTGCCATATATCATTACTAAAGTAAATGTAAAACATCACCATACTTGAGCTTAACTATTCCTTGGATTCCTTTAAGCCTCCTCGCTGCCCAAAATGTCTCAATTATCTGCATTGTTGGTAAAAGAGGGGGTAAGCACGATAGCTTAGTGAGGCATGCTCTAAAACACCAACACAACAATGCAAGTTTTTTAAAACTCTGTCTCGAAAACCATTTCTAAACCATGCTCTTTATATCTCATGCTTGAAAACCATTTCAAAGAAACTCACCATTTGAAAATAACATGTACCATCTATCTATCTATCTATCTATCTATCTATCTCACGCATTCAACTAAAGCAAATCTCATGGCAAAGCCACACACATGCTTGATATTCAAAAGCATTTCATAAATCTCAAAATCTCATATGCATTTCTCATAGCATAAAAATCATTTCAACATTGGTACATGTGAATCAAATACATTCTCATACATTGGCATTTCATATTCTATCGTTACTCGGATATGTGGATTAGCTTGACATGGAGCCAAGTCCTACCCCGGTCGAATCTCACATTGTCGGACTTTCATGGCGGTATAGCTCTTCGGAAAAAAGCTTGGGTGTTTCACCGAGACCTACCCCGATGGTATCTCTCATCATCGGATTCTCACTATAGATCGGGATGGCACTACACCCATTGCCCGACTCCAAAGAGCACGTACGAATTTTAGTTTATAGTGCACTTTACATCCTATTGGTCGACCAATTATATCCGGTAATCATCTCATCATTTATGCCAATATATTACATTAAAATCATCATCTCACCTACTGTTTTGATGCAGCATTTCTAAAATCAATCTCATCCCATTTCAAAACCACAACTCATGCATAGCATTTAATCAAAATCTCAAAACTCTTTGCAATGTCAATCTATCTCATGGGATCAATGTTAAACAACATTTCATGTCATAAAACATGCATAAAACAGTAGGAATTTGTATATCTCCAATCAAGAGCATGTTAAAAGCATTTAGGGGCATCAACCACTTTTCGAGAGCAAATCTAAACATACTTACTTTAGGACTTAGGATGGTGTTTCAAACCAATCCTAAATCCCCAAACATTGTTTCCTTGTCTCTTAAGGACTTCTAAAACCTTTGCACTCACCGATAACAATTCGCTTGCTCACCGAAACGATTTCTAGGCTTCTAGTACTATCGGATCAACACCAAACACGTCCGAAGATGTCTCCCTTGTTCATTACACATAAGAGCAGAGGAGTAATGCATCATCATGCATTAAAATCACAAGCCACTCATTCTAACTCGCCGCTTTACTCAAAACTAGCATTTCGGCTATCCGAAATCACCTCCAAACTTTCTCAAATCAAACCCCAGCCAAGATCTATCAACTCTAACCTTTTCTAAACTTCAATCAATATCAAAAATCACCATAAACACAACCTTATACCTCTAGCAATTGCAGATCCCCAAAAACACATCAAAAAACACATACCTAGCATCTCAAACTTAGGAACCCAAACCTATTCAAGATTGATAACATTAAAACAACTAAAAAACCATTAACAAATCTAACAAGTTTTCTTGAAATCAAAACCAAAAATCAAAAGGATTTTATGAAACAAATATAAGAAATATTTTGGAAGATAAAATCTCAGCAAACAAGATGAAAATCAGAGTTTCTTTGATTTGAGAAAACTGTTTGGCTGATTGGAAGTTGAGAGAAAATGAAAAGAGAAAACTATCGTGAAATTAGTTATGAAAAGTCAACTTTAATTTTTCTTTTAAATTCTCTTTTATTTATTTAATTAAATCATTATTAAAAGCTCCCAAATTAAAGAGAAATCTGATGAAAACAAATAGAAAATTAGCTCCTTAAAGATTCAAAGTTCCAATCCTTTACAAAACAGTCACTAGTCAACTTTTGTAAAAACTGCATTTTGGTCACGATACCAAAATATAAGATTTCCAAATCTGATTTTGTAAAATTGTTTTCACCATAATCATTTATATAATAAATGAGGATTTTTAGATATTTTTCCATATTTTTAAAACATTCCGAACTAGGTGTTCCCTAAACCAACCTCTTGGGTTCAAACCGTTTCCGACCGGCCCGATTCAACATCTAAAAAATCTAGGCCCAAAACCAGGGAGTTACAACTCTCCTCCACTTAATAAATTTCATCCTCGAAATTTACCTGGTTGAAAAAGGTAAGGAAATAGCTTCTTCATGTCATCCTTCCTTTCCCTCGTGGCTTCCTCAACGCCACGATGCCTCATTAGGACTTTGACTATCTCGATGGTCTTAACCCGGAGAACCTTACTATCCGTATCTAGAATCTCAACGGGCTCCTCATCATACGCCAAGTCTGGATTCAGCTCATATGTCCTAATGAACCTCGTACTCAATTTGCCATTTCGGCCAAATCTCATCACCTTCTTCAAAGGTGAAACTTTCAGAAACACACGTTCGCCAACTGTGAACTCTATCTCCTTACGCTTCAAATCCGCGTAAGACTTTTGTCGGTCCGACAAAAAAGAGTTCTACACTTTCAACAAAGATGGCATCGAAATCAACTTCTGTCTCGTTTTAGCCCAACAAAGGGGAGTTCTACACTTTCTCCCGTATAAAGCCTCGTACGTTGCTTGCCTTGTAGCTATTATTATAAGAAAATTCAACCAAAGGCAAGTACTTCTTCCAAGAACATTGAAACTCAATAGCGCAACACCTCAACATATCCTCAAGCACATGGATAACATGCTCTAACTGCCCATCCGTCTGCGGATGATAAGAAGTACTAAAATTCAACTGTGTACCCAAGGCTTGATGCAAACATACCCAAAACCTCGACGTGAACCTCGGATCTCTTTCTGATACTATAGATTTCGACACTCTGTGCAAAGGCACAATCTGAGCAATTTAAAACTCAGCTAACTTATCCAAGGTATACATAGTCTGCACATGCAAAAAATGTGCACACTTTGTAAGGGGATCCAAAATCACCCAAATATAATTCTTTTTCGAAGGTGATAAGGGCAATCTACACACGAAGTCCATGGTAATCTTTTCCCACTTCCTTTCTGGGATTCTCAACGGCTACAACAACCCAGAAGGAAACTGATGTTCAGCCTTAACCCGCTGACAAACCATACATTTGCTAACGAACTCGGCAACATCTTTCTTCAACCCCACCCAGTAGTACTCATCCTTCAAATCACGATACATTTTCGTACTACCATGGGGCATAGCGAAAGGACTACTATGAGCCTCAGTCAGAATAGTGTGGCTCATCTCCGTCTCATTCGACACCACTATCAGACTCCCAAAACATAGAACACCATCATCCCTGAAACTGAAGTCTGAAGGCCTTCCTTCCGCAATATCCTTAACATGCGATACAAGAGAATCATCATGCAACTGCTTATCATTGATTGGCTGAACCAAAGATTGCTTCACTTGCAACTCAGCAACAAGGCCACCATCTCACGATATGCTCAAACTAGCAAACATCGCCCTCAACTCCACCGCCACTTTCCTGCTCAAAGCATCGGCCACAACATTGGCCTTTCCCTGATGATTCTCGATCGTTAGGTGATAATCCTTAAGCAACTCTACCCAGCGTCGTAGCCTAAGATTCAACTCCTTCTAAGACATAAGATACTTCGAACTCTTGTGATCCGTGTAAACAATACACTTCTCACAATATAGGTAATGTCTCTAAATCTTTAAGGCGAACACCACCGCCGCTAACTCAATATCATGTGTGGGATAATTACACTCATGCACCTTCAACTGTCGTGATGCATAAGCTACTACCTTACCTTCTTGCATCAGCAAACATCACAACCCAACATAGGATGCGTCACTATACACCACAAACTCTTTTCCAGATTCAGGTTAAACCAAGATAGGAGCTTGCTTCAAAGCTTCCTTTAGCTTCTCAAAATCTTGTTGTATCACTTCTGTCCACTCAAAAATAACATCCTTCTGCAATAACTTCGTCAAAGGAGCAGCAATCTTGGAAAATCCATCCATGATAGTAACCCGCCAAACCAAGGAAACTACGAACTTCAGGAACAGACCTAGGAGGCTTCCAATTCACCACCCCCTCAATCTTCTGAGGATCAACACGAATCCCTTCAGCCGAAACCACATGACTAAGGAAAATAACTTCCTTCAACCAAAACTCACATTTACTCAGCTTAGCATTAAGCAGATTCTCTAGCAACACTTTCAAAACAATCCTCAAATGTTCCTCATGCTCATCCTTAGTACGTGAGTACACAGGGATGTCATCAATGAACACCACAACAAACTTATCCAAGAACTCATGAAACACACTATTCATCATATTCATGAATGCAGCAGGAGCATTCGTCAAACCAAAAGGCATCACCAGAAATTTATAATGCCCATACCTTGTCTGAAAAGCAGTTTTTTGCACATCCACATCCTTAACCTTCAATTGATAGTACCCAAATCTTAAATCAATCTTTGAGAACACAATTGCTCCATGAAACTGATCAAAAATATCATCAATCCTTGGCAGAGGTTACTTATTCTTGATAATCAACTTATTCAACTGACGATAATCAATGCACATTCTCATCGTGCCATCTTTCTTCTTTACAAACAAGACCGGTGCATCCCAAGGTGACACGCTCGTCCGAATAAAGTCTCGGTCAAGCAACTTCTGAAGTTGCGTCTTCAGCACCTTCAACTTCTTAGGTGACATTTGATAGGGAGCAATCGACACCGGAGTTGTGTTCTCATACAACTCAATCCCAAAGCCGACCTCTCGACTAGGCGGCAAACCAGGTAGCTCCTCCAGAAACACCCCAGGGAATTCACACACAATCCTTATATCTTGAAACCGCACCTCCTTCGTGCTAGGATTCATTACAAAAGATAAATAAGCTTCGCATCCTTGACGCAATAACCGGCTCGCTTCAAGCATCGAAGCCACTTTAGATAAAAACTTTACGTTTTCTCCCACCACTACAACTTCATAATCATCAGCAAGATTGTAACACCCCAATTTTGGGCTTGGAAGTTTAGGGTCTGAACCGAACCGGTCTGTTTTTCGGTTCGAATATAAAAGGTGGTTTTAGGGGAAGCCTAGTTCGGGATGCATTAAAAATATGGGAAAATATATAAAAATCCTATTTTAATATATATATAAGAGAGCGGTGAAATCAATTTTACAAAATAAGGTTTGGAAGTGTGACATTTCGAAATAGTGACTAAAATGTAATATTTGAAAAGTTCAGTGGTGACTGTTTTGTAAGGATTGAAACATTGAATCTTTAAGGAGCTAATTTGCCCAAGGAAGGATTTCTCCAGATTTTTCTTAATTTTAATGATTTTGTTAATGTTTAATTAATTAAAAGAAGTGAGGGAAACCATATTTTAGTTTTCATAACTAACTTTTGTTAAAATTTTCCCATTTCATTTTCTCTCAAAATTCTCTCAGCCAAACACAATTCCACAACAGCTTTTCTTTTGATTTTCACTCTAAATGATGAGATTTCAATCATCAATTGATTTCTAAGTTTTACTACATCAAATCCTCTTCATTTGCTTATTGAATTTCAAGGATTTTGGGTCTAAACAAGGAGAAATCTACATTAAGAGGTAATGATGTTCTTCTCCTCTAAATACTCAGTTCTTTACTGAAATTCCCAAGTTCTCAATCCTTAAATTAAGATTTATAAAAGGTTTTGATGTTGTGATCTTTATTTTGGCTTAAAACTCAAGATTTGGATTTAATCTTGAAGAAATTCGTAATGAATGTTTGGGCTATATTTTGAGATGTCTTTTTAAAGTGTTTTGGATGTTAAATGATGTGTAATTGAGGTTTAATGAATACAATCCCGAATAGGTTGATTTTCCTAAGTTTTTACGTGTGAAAATGGTGGTTTTTGGGGTGATCTTGGTGTTCTGTTATAGCTGGAGGTATAAGGACGAGTTTATGATCTTTTTGGATGTTAATTGATGTTTAGGAATGTTTAGAAGTGATGGATTTTGGCTGGGTAGTGTTGTGGATGAGTTTGGATGTGATTTCGGTTGTGTTTGGTAGCCGAAATGTTAGATTTGGTGAGAGCAGCGAGTTTAGGTGTTGTGGCTGAAGATTTTAATGCATGATGATGCATTAATCCTCTGCTTTGATGTGTTTAAAAAAGGGGAGACACATTCGGATCCTTGTGGTGTTGATCCGGAGGCTTGAACGGCGTTTCGGCAAGCTTGTGAAACGGAATCGGTGAGTGAAGTTTGGTTTCCAGCTTTGAAACCAATGTTTGAAGGTTTTGGGAGCTTAGTTTAAGTCTAAGCAACTTAACTAAGCTCAAGAGTAAGTTTTTAGAGAAATTCTCTCTTTGATGAACCATGAGATGGTTGGATGCAATGAGTTTAATTTGCATGTTTAAATTATTTTTTGAAAGCATGTTTTAGCATGATTAATGCTGGTTTTGAAAGCCATGTGTTGAAGGATGCTCAAGGTAAGAGATCCTTGGTTTGACATTGATAAATGTGGATTTGATGCATAGTTATGCATGATTGTTTAATGGCTTTGATTAATGCTTTAAAACAATGGATTGTTGATGATAATTGATGTATATTGGCAAGTGATGTGTTGGTTTTAAAGTACTTGAATCAGATATAGTTATTTGGCTATAGGATTGGGTGCACCGTTAATAAAGTCGCCTTGGATGTTGAGGGGTTGTGATTGTACCGTAAACTCAATCCAAGTACACTAACGAGATGTTTAAGATCACAATGGTGGTTAAAAGTCCATGTGTGGATCTTGTGTTGTGTGTCTTGTGTTCTCGTTAGTGATGTTATACCACTACCAATGAGTGATGTAGAGGGGTTGTGATTGTACCGTTAAACTCCATCACGGGTGTTGAGGGGTTGTGATTGTACCGGTAAACTCCACCTTGTGTGTTTGGTAGTGTGTATGAAGCGTATGGGACAACGCTTCTAATCCGCGTATCCGATTGTGTTTTATGTTGAAAATGGATATGGTATCACTTGGAAGCCAATATGACATGTTGATGTTAATGAAGCATGAAATGCTAGTTGTGTATGCATTGTTGCATGAGAAATGATGTTTTTGAATAAAAAGGCCTTTTGAAAGGTGTTTTATAAAGTGTATTATTGTGTTGTTTCTTTAGAGCATGCCTCACTAAGCAATTGTGCTTACGCTCTCTTTCTTGAACCAATAATGTAGAGATTGAAGTGCTTAAAGGGCAGCAAGGAGGCTAAGAATCCAAGGGAAGGCTAATCTCATGTATGGTGACTATTTTTACAACATTATTAGCTTTTGATATTTGGCAATGGGAAACTAGGTTGTGTTTTTGGGAGATGTTTTGGACTCCCTGTGTTTGGCATGATGCCTATGATGTTTTGGACATGTAATTGGCCATTTGGTGTTTGCTTTGGTGATTTGGTGCTTGGATGGTTTTCAATAGTAGGATGCATGCCTATAGATTGTGGTTTTTCCTAATTGATGCCATGAACGTGTTTAGATGATACAAATATGTTCCTTGTATGCATGATGACTTGTTGGCATGATTATGAGGTCATAGGGATGTATTTGAGTGGTTAATTGTATGTTAAACCAGAAAAATCTGCACTTTCTGGGCAGTCCGTATCGGAGCGGGCACTACCGTTTCAAAACGGGGGTCTGTAATGGCCTTCGTGTATCAAAACGGGTAGAGGGCGTTTCGAAACTGATTTGCCACTGTCAAGACCTGTTTCGAAATAGGTCTCGAAACGAACCCGCGTTTCGGAACGGTCAACCCCCGTTCCGAAACACTAGACCGTTGGGCACTGATTTGAATGGTTTAAGGTTTGCAAGCTTTACGTTTTAGTCTTGATTTTCGTATATGCAATTGCTTGAGTTTGAGATGTCCGTTTGAGGTGAAATTTGACAGAGTAGCATGTAATATGACTAATTTCATAATGGTAACTTAAAAATTAGTTAAGTCCTCTTAATTCACAGAATTTAAATTTTGGTCCCTAAAAGTTGTAAATTGTGCAATTGAGTCCCTTATTGCTTTCCGATCGCTGTGCTTTTCATGTATGTTTTCCTCGAGGCTACGCTTAGGATTAAAATGCATCTAGACAAGTTTAAAAAGAAAAAAAAGGTCGTTAATCAAGGTTGACTTTCATGTTGACTTTGGTTTTCCCCGTGTAATCTTCATAGTTCGGGTCAACCGTCTAGGCCGGGCTAAATGGGGTACATTTGGTGGTATCAAAACTGAGTTCTCGAGTAATTGAGAGTGGTTATGTGGGTGATGTATGCATGATTGCATGATGTGCCTTTTCGAATGAAAGTGTGATGTGTGAATTTTAAAGTATGTTGCAATTGTGATGCTATGCTGTGTTGAAGAATGTTAGAGGGACCCATTGCCATATCAAAGCTAATGAAATGAATTGTTTTTGAAAAATGAGCTTGAGTGCTTGGATTACTTACCTTGCTGAGCCTGATTATGTTTATTGCATTTGTGTTAGTGCATTGTATTAGAGTATGGGACCTCGTAGAGAGACGAGAGTTAAGACGCGAGCTATGGCTCAGAACGAGAATGAAAAGAATGCTGATAATGTAGTGGATTTGCCTCCCCTCCTTTTAGTGGACCACCTGGTGGTGGTGATGCTTGAGGTGATGGAGCTGGTGTTGATGCTGGTGCTGGAGTCGCTGGACCTGAAGCTGGACATGGGCAAGCTGCTCCTGATATGACAGTTTTAATACAAGCTATTGCTGGAGCCTTTCAGGCGGCAGTAGCTGGAGCTCATGGAGCTGGGCATCAGGGAGATGCTAATGTTAGACTACCTTTGGAACGTCTGCGCAGTTTGGGAGGGACTGAGTTCAGGTTTTTGTCTGCTGAAGGTTCCGAACCTTGGTTGGAAAGTACCAAGAGGATTTTGGGACAAATGAAATGCAATGATGTGCAGAAGCTAGGATGTGTGGTATCGCTGTTACATGATGATGCGTATACCTGGTGGATGACTGCTATCTCCGGAATGGAGGATGTTGATGTGACTTGGACGTTTTTCTGAACGCGTTCAAGCAGAGGTATCTAGGTGTGCGATACCTGGATGAAAAGAAAAGAGATTTCATGTCTCTTACGCAAGGGAACGTGACGGTAGCTGAGTACGAGATTCAGTTTGTCCGTCTCAGTCAGTACGCACCTGAGCTTGCCTCTAATGAAAGGGAGAGGTGTGAACGGTTTCGTTATGGTTTGGTGATGGACGTAAAGACCTATATGCTTGCAGCTGAGTACACTGATTTTGATGTACTGGTGGGAAGGGCGAAGGATATTGAGCAGAACCTGGGTTTGTCTTCCAGGAGTGCTGGTTCTGGCTCGGGTAAGCGAGCTGCTGAGTATAGTTCCGGTGGTGGACGGAACAAGAGAGGACGAGATAAGAGGTACTAGTCTTCTGCTAGACGTGGTGGTGGAGGGCATGGTGCGCCTGTTCAGGGAGACAGGGCGAGAGCAGATCAGAACACATGCTGGGCGTGTGGATCGCGTGACCATTTGAGGTGTGATTGTCCTCGAGCAGCGAGGGAGGTTCAGGCTCCTGTTGTTGTAGCTGGTAATTCGTGCTGGAATTGTGGTTCGGCGGACCAATTGTGGAGGGAGTGTCCTTTGTTGGCCGGTGGTGGTCAGGGACGTGCTCCTGGAGTTGTTGCACCATAGAGAGGTCGCGGGCGCGGCCGTGGTAACTTCCAGTGTAGAGAGGATGGTGGAAGGAATGTGGCGCATGTGGTGGTTAGCCAACCTGAGGGTGGAGGCCAGGCTCGAGTGTATGCGCAGCGAGAGGGGAGGAATGACACAGATGTGATTGCAGGTACCTTCACTTTGCAATCCTTGTCATTACTTTCCTTGATTGATTCTGGATCTACACGCTCATACATATTGCGTGAACATGCTCAATTGCTTGGTTTGCCTGTTGAGTCTTTGGATGTTGGTATGCGTGTAACTAGTTCCTTTAGTGAGACCGTTGTGACACGGAAGTTGTATAGAATGTGTCCCTTGGTTGTGCAAAACCATGTTTTTCATGTTGATCTTATGGAATTGCCTTTCTATGGTTTTGATGTAATCCTTGGTATGGATTGGCTTGTTGAACATCGAGCTGTGGTGGATTTTGAGATCAAGCGAGTTTCGTTGAAGCTTGCGGATGATTACGAGGTAGTGGTGGTTGGTGAGAATGTGCAGTTTCTTGCCAATGTGGTGTCGACATTGGAGGCGAGTCGGATGCTGAGGCAAGATTGTGAAGCCTACCTAGCCTTTGTGATGAATCCTAGCTCTAAGGAGTTGAGAGTGCAAGATATCAGGACTGTGCGAGAGTTTCCTGGTGTGTTTCCGGAAGAATTGCCTGGTTTGCCTCCTAACCGTGAGGTGGAGTTTGGAATTGAGCTGTATGAAAATACAACTCCGGTTTCTAATACTCCTTATCGAATGGCACCTAAGGAGTTGAAAGAGCTGAAGACGCAACTTCAGGAGTTGCTTGATCGTGGTTTCATTCGGCCGAGTGTGTCACCTTGGGGTGCACCGGTCTTGTTTGTGAAGAAAAAGGATGGCACTACGAGAATGTGCATCGATTACTTTCAGCTGAACAAGTTGACTATCAAGAATCGGTATCCATTGCCGAGGATTGATGAACTTTTTGATCAATTTCGGGGAGCTGCTGTGTTCTCTAAAATTGACTTAAGGTCAGGGTATTACAAGTTGAAGGTGAAGGATGTGGAGGTGCCAAAGACAGCCTTTAGAATGAGGTATGGGCATTATGAGTTCCTTGTGATGCCGTTTGGTTTGACGAATGCTCCAGCAGCTTTCATGGACATGATGAATAGAGTGTTCCAAGAATATTTGGACAAGTTTGTTGTGGTTTTCATTGATGATATCCTCGTGTACTCTCATACTGAGGAGGAGCATGAAGGGCATTTGAGGATTGTGTTGCAGGCTTTGTTGGAGAATCAGCTTTATGCTAAGTTATGCAAGTGTGAGTTCTGGCTCAGGGAAGTTGTGTTCCTTGGTCATGTGGTTTCTGCAGAGGGGATTCTTGTTGATCCTCAGAAGGTTGAGGCGGTGATGAATTGGAAGCCTCCTAAGTCTGTTCATGAGGTCCGTAGTTTCCTTGGTTTGGCGGGATACTACCGGAGGTTCGTGGATGGATTTTCAAAGATTGCTGCACCTTTGACGAAGTTGTTGCAGAAAGATGTCAAGTATGAATGGACGGAAGCGAGACAGCAGGCTTTTGAGAAGCTGAAGGCAGCTTTGACGCAAGCTCCTATCTTGGTTCAGCCTGAATCAGGGGAAGAGTTTATGGTGTATAGTGACGCATCCTACGTTGGTTTGGGATGTGTGTTGATGCAAGAGGGTATGGTGGTGGCTTATGCATCGCGTCAGCTGAAGGTGCATGAGCGCAATTATCATACACATGACATTGAGTTGGTTGCGGTGGTTTTTTCCTTGAAAATTTGGAGACATTACCTGTATGGTGAGAAGTGTACTGTGTACATAGATCACAAGAGTTTGAAGTATCTGATGTCTCAGAAAGAGTTGAATCTTAGGCAACGACGTTGGGTGGAGTTGCTTACAGATTACGATCTGACGATAGAGTATCATCCGGGAAAAGCTAATGTTGTAGCGGATGCCTTGAGTAGGAAGGTGGCAGTGGAGTTGAGGGCTATGTTTGCCAGTTTGAGTATATCGCGAGATGGTGGTCTTGTGGCTGAATTGCAAGTGAAACCATCCTTGGTTCAGTTGATAAAGGATAAGCAACTGTTGGATGATTCCTTTGTACCACATGTTCAGGATATTGCTGAGGATAGGCCATCGGATTTTTGCTTTAATGATGATGGAGTTTTGTGTTTTGGGAGTCGGATAGTAGTGCCCACTGATGCTGAGTTGAGGCATGCTATTCTGACTGAAGCTCATAGTAGTCCTTTTTCTATGGACCCTGGTAGTACTAAGATGTATCGTGATCTTCGTGATGAGTACTACTGGGTGGGTTTAAAGAAAGATGTTGCTGATTATGTGAGTAAGTGAATGGTTTGTCAGCGAATTAAAGCCGAGCATCGGTTTCCTTCTGGGTTGTTGCAACCGTTGAGGATTCCTGAGTGGATGTGGGAAAGGATTACCATGGACTTTGTGTCTGGTTTGCCTTTGTCGCCATCGAAGAAGAATTCAGTGTGGGTGATTGTGGATCGCCTGACGAAGTGTGCGCATTTCTTGCCTGTGCATACTACGTATACTTTGGACAAGCTTGCAGAGCTTTACATTGCTGAGATTGTGCGGCTGCATGGTGTGCCAAAGTCGATTGTGTCGGATAGAGATTCGAGGTTTACATCGCGTTTCTGGCAGTGTTTACATCAGGCTTTGGGTACACGGTTGAATTTCAGTACTTCTTATCATCTACAGTCGGATGGACAGTCTGAGCGTGTTATCCAAGTGCTGGAGGATATGTTGAGGTGCTGTGTGATTGAGTTTCAGGGTTGTTGGGAGAAGCATTTGCCGTTGGTGGAGTTTGCTTATAACAATAGCTACCAGGCAAGTATTCAAATGGCACCTTATGAGGCCTTGTACGAGAGGAAGTGTAGGACTCCTCTTTGTTGGGCTGAAACAGGTCAGAAGTTGGTTTCAATGCCAGCTTTGTTGAAAGGAACCACCGAGAAGGTGAAGCTCATTTGTGAGCGCTTGAAGGCAGCTTCTGATCGACAGAAGTCTTACGTGAATTTGAAGCGTAAGGAGGTTGAGTATGCGGTAGGTGACCGTGTGTTTTTGAAAGTTTCTGTAACCCCCTTAACCCGGCCTAGACGGTTGACCCGAATTAAGAAGATTACACGGGGAAAACTAAAGTCAACCCGAAAATCAACCTTGATTAACGACCCTTTTTTTCTTTTTAAACTTGTCTAGATGCGCGTTAACCCTAGTTGTGATCATACAAACAACATACTCAAAGAACATAAACATCAGAGATCAAACAGGGACCCAATTGAACAAATTGCAACTTTAGGGACCAATTTGTAAATTCTGATAATTATAAGGACTTAACCCAAATTAAAGTTACCAACTTGAAATTAATCAGGTTTCATGCATCTCTGTCAAATTTCAGCTCAAACGGACATCCCAAACTCATACAATTGCACAAACAAGTTTCGGGACCAAAATGCAAACATTTTGAAACATATAACTGCCAATGTCAGCCCCCAACGGTCAGGTGTTCCGAAACAGGGAAAGCCTGTTTCGAAACGCGGGGCCGTTCCGCAACGCGTACCGAAACGGGGGTTGGCAGTGGCCTTTCCGTTTCGGAACGGTGTCTCCCGTTTCGGACGCCTGGGTTGCTACAAGGCACCCGTTCCGAAACGGTAGCTACTGTTCCGATACGGCCTGCACAGATTGCAGAGAATTTCATGCTTAAACACACAATTAACCAACCAATCATGCTCCAAATGCAACCAAACTTTACCAGCAACTCATACAACATACAAGAGACATATTTGCATCCACCAATTATCATTATATCATCATATATGAAAAGCCCCAAATCTAAAGGCATGCTTCCTACTCAAGCAAACCACTCATGCACCAAAACCTCCAAACCAACACATAATGTCCAATTACATGTACCAACAATAACAACAACATAAATCCAAAATAGGGAGTCCAAAACATCTCCCAAAACAACAACATAGGTCCCCCATTGCCAAAAACCAATAGCTAAATGTGTTTAAGAAAACCTTCCCATACATGAGCTTATCTTTCACTTGATTGCTTGCCTTCCTTGCTGCCCTCAATGCACCTTAATGTTCTGCATTATTGGTTTAAGAAAAGAGAGAGAGCGTAAGCAAAAGCTTAGTGAGGAAAGCTCAATTAAAACCATTCAATAATGCATTTATAAAACACTTTTATAAATCATACTTCAAGCAACATTTAAACATGCTCACAAGCAATCTTAACCAAGCATCTCATGCTTTATATCATAACATGTCATATTGGCCACAAGTGATAATTACCATCTTTTAACAAGATCAACATAAAACTCACACATGGACTTTTAAACACCATTGTGATCTTATCCCCATGGACTATTAAACACCATGGCCCATGGACTTTTAAACACCATGGCAAGGACCACACAAGGACTTTTAAACACCTTTGTGTCCTAACAAGTTTCACCTCAAGGACTTTTAAACACCTTGACCCCAAGGACTTTTAAACACCTTGGCCCATGGACTTTTAAACACCATGACATGAATCACCCCAAGGACTTTTAAACACCTTGACCCCAAGGACTTTTAAACTCCTTGGAAAGGACCACACAAGGACTTTTAAACACCTTTGTGTCCGTAACAAGAACCATCCAAGGACTTTTAAACACCTTGATGTTCTTAAGTAAACAAGGCTCACTCAAGGACTTTTAACCACCTTGGTGACCTTAACCTTTTTAAAACATCACTTGCCAATATACATCATTTATCATCAATAATCCACTGTTTTAAATCATTTAACCAAGCCATAAACATCATGCATCTTTAAGCATTAAACCACATTTAAACAATGTTCAAAAGCAAGGAACTCTAACCTTGAGCTTCCTTAAACACATGGCTTATAATCTCAGCAAACAAACATGCTAGATATGCTTTAAAAACATAATTTAAACATGCAACAAACACATTGCACCTAACCATCACATGGTTCCTCATCAAGAGAGTTTTTCCGAAAACTTACTCTTGAGCTTAGCAAAGTTGTTTAGACTTAGACTAAGCTCCCAAACCTCCAAAACATTGGTTTCAAAGCCGAAAACCAAAATCCACTCACCGATTCCGTTTCGCTTCTTGCCGAAACACCAAATCAAGCTTCCGGATCACCACCACTTGGATCCAAAGATGACTCCCCTGTTTTGACACATCAAAACAGTAGATTAATGCATCATCATGCATTAATAGCTTCAATGAAAGCACCTAAACTCGCTGCTCTCATCCACACTCCATTTTCGGCCACCAAACACAACCGAAAATGTATCCAAACAACTCCTCAACAAAGCCCAGCCATAACCCATCAAAACTAAGCATCCTTAAACATCATTCAACATCTAAAAAGGACCTAACAACATCCTTATACCTCCAGCAACAACAGATCCACAAGATCACCCAAAAACAACCAAGAATCACAAGCTAAACTTAGGAAATTCAACCTATCCGGGATTGCATTAGTTGAAACTCAATTTCCAATCAATTTAACATTCATTTATCATCAATTATACACCTCAAATCACTGCTTTAACAGATCCAACGAAAATTCATCAAAAATCATCAAATCTTGCATTTTAAGCCAAGACCCATTACACAACTTTAAAACCACTTATAAATCATCAATTAAGGATTGAAAACTTGGGAATTTCAGTAAAGAACTTGAAGTTCAGAGGAGAAGGACGTTCTTACCTCCAAACTTGAGTTTCTCCTCTTTTAGAACCAAAAAGCTTGAAGAATCAAATGGCAATTGGTGAGGTTTTGTTGATGAGATGATTAGCAACCAAAAGAGGATTGAAAAGAGAGATTTAAGTGACAAAATCAGAAGGAAAATCTCTGGAGAAAGATGTTTGGTTTGAGAGAAAATGAGAGAAAAGGAAAATGAGATTTTAGGAAAAATTAGTTAGAAAATAACTTCCCTCCACTTTTCCTTTTGTTTAAAATCAGAATTAAAACATTAAATATCTTAGAAAAATCTGGAGAAACTCCCTTTGGGTAAATAGCTCCTTAAAGATTCAAAGTTTCAATCCTTTCTAAAACAGTCACGCAGTTTTCAAAAATTACATTTTGGTCACTAGCCAAAATGTCACCCTTCCAAACCTCATTTTGTAAAATTGATTTCACAGTTCACTTATATATATTAAAAGAGGATTTTAGAACATTTTTTCATATTTTTAATGCAACCCGAACTAGGTTTTCCTAATTTCACCTTTTTAGATTCGAACAGCACTTTGACCGAACCGGTCAACGCCCAAAAACTTCTAAGCCCAAAACCGGGGCGTTACAGTTTCGCCTTGGAAAAAGGTGATGAGGTTTGGTCGGAAGGGTAAGTTGAGCCCTAGGTACATTGGACCATACGAGATGATTGAGCGTGTGGGTCCTGTTGTGTACAAGTTGAGGTTACCGCAAGAGTTGGAAAAGATTCATGAAGTGTTTCATGTCTCTATGCTTCGGAGGTATAGATCTGATCATTCGCATGTTATGCTTGTGGAGGAAGTTGAGTTGAATCCGGACTTGACCTATGATGAGGAGCCGGTGGAAATTCTGGATTCGGACAGTAAAATGCTTCGGGGTAAAACCATTGAGTTGGTAAAGGTGTTGTGGAAGCATCGTGGTGCTGAGGAAGCCACGTGGGAAAGAAAGGATGACATGTTGAAGCAGTTTCCATACCTTTTTCCTCCAGGTAAATTTCGAGGATGAAATTTCTTAAGGGGGAGACTTGTAACACCCCAATTTTGGGCTTGGAAGTTTAGGGTCTGAACCGGACCGGTCTGTTTTTTGGTTCGAATATAAAAGGTGATTTTAGGGAAAGCCTAGTTCGGGATGCATTAAAAATATGGAAAATATCTAAAAATCCTCTTTTAATAAATATAAGAGAGTGGTGAAATCAATTTTACAAAATAAGGTTTGGAAGTGTGACATTTCAAAATAGTGACTAAAATGTAATTTTTGAAAAGTTCAGTGGTGACTGTTTTGTAAGGATTGAAACTTTGAATCTTTAAGGAGCTAATTTTCCCAAGGAAGGATTTCTCCAGATTTTTCATAATTTTAATGATTTTGTTAATGTTTAATTAATTAAAAGAAGTGAGGGAAAACCATATTTTTGTTTTCATAACTAACTTTTGTTAAAATTTTCCCATTTCATTTTCTCTCAAAATTCTCTTAGCCAAACACAATTCCATAGCAGCTTATCTTTTGATTTTCACTCTAAATGATGAGATTTCAATCATCAATTGAATCCTAAGCTTTACTACATCAAATCGTCTTCATTTGCTTATTGAATTTTCAAGGATTTTGGCTCTAATCAAGGAGAAATCTACATTTAGAGGTAAGGATGTTCTTCTCCTCCAAATACTCATTTCTTTACTGAAATTCCCAAGTTCTCAATCGTTAAATTAAGTTTTATAAAAGGTTTTGATGTTGTGATCTTGATTTTGGCTTAAAACTCAAGATTTGGATTTAATCTTGAAGAAATTCGAAATGAATGTTTGGGCTCTGTTTTGAGATGTCTTTTTAAAGTATTTGGGATGCTAAATGATGTGTAATTGAGGTTTAATGAATGCAATCCCGAATAGGTTGATTTTCCTACGTTTTTACATGTGAAAATGGTAGTTTTTGGGGTGATCTTGGTGTTCTGTTATAGCTGGAGGTATAAGGACGAGTTTATGATCTTTTTGGATGTTAATTGATGTTTAAGAATGTTTAGAAGTGATGGATTTTGGCCTGGTAGTGTTGTGGATGAGTTTGGATGTGATTTCGGTTGTATTTGGTAGCCGATATGTTAGATTTGGTGAGAGCAGCGAGTTTAGGTGTTGTGTTTGGTAGCCGAAACGGAATCGGTGAGTGAAGTTTGGTTTCCAGCTTTGAAACCAATGTTTGAAGGTTTTGGGAGCTTATTTTAAGTCTATACAACTTAACTAAGATCAAGAGTAAGTTTTCGGAGAAACTCTCTTTTTGATGAACCATGTGATGGTTGGATGCAATGTGTTTAATTTGCATGTTTAAATTCTGTTTTGAAAGCATGTTTTAGCTTGATTAATGCTGGTTTTGAAAGCCATGTGTTGAAGGATGCTCAAGGTAAGAGATCCTTGGATTGACATTGATAAATGTGGATTTGATGCATGATTGTTTAATGGCTTTGATTAATGCTTTAAAACAGTGGATTGTTGATGATAATTGATGTATATTGGCAAGTGATGTGTTGGTTTTAAAGTACTTGACTCGGATATAGTTAGCCGACTATAGGATTGGGTGCACCGTGAATAAAGTTGCCTTGGATGTTGAGGGGTTGTGATTGTACCGTAAACTCCATCCAAGTACACTAACGAGATGTTTAAGATCACAATGGTGGTTAAAAGTCCATGTGTGGATCTTGTGCTGTGTGTCCCGTGTTCTCGTTAGTGATGTTATACCACTACCAATGAGTGATGTAGAGGGGTTGTGATTGTACCGTTAAACTCCATCACGGGTGTTGAGGGGTTGTGATTGTACCGGTAAACTCCACCTTGTGTGTTTGGTAGTGTGTATGAAGCCAATATGACATGTTGATGTTAATGAAGCATGAGATGCTAGTTGTGTATGCATTGTTGCATGAGAAATGATGTTTTTGAATAAAAAGCCTTTTGAAAGGTGTTTTATAAAGTGCATTATTGTGTTGTTTCTTTAGAGCATGCCTCACTAAGCAATTGTGCTTACGCTCTCTTTCTTGAACCAATAATGCAGAGAATTGAAGTGCTTAAAGGGCAGCAAGGAGGCTAAGAATCCAAGGGAAGGTTAAGCTCATGTATGGTGACCATTTTTACAACATTATTAGCTTTTGATATTTGGCAATGGGAACCTAGGTTGTGTTTTTGGGAGATGTTTTGGACTCCCTGTGTTTGGCATGATGCCTATGATGTTTTGGACATGTAATTGGCCATTTGTTGTTTGCTTTGGTGATTTGGTACTTGGATGGTTTTCAATAGTATGATATATGCCTATAGATTGTGGTTTTTCCTAATTGATGCCATGAACGTGTTTAGATGATACAAATATGTTCCTTGTATGCATGATGACTTGTTGGCATGATTAGGAGGTCATAGGGATGTATTTGAGTTGTTAATTGTATGTTAAACCAGAAAAATCTGCACTTTCTAGGCAGTCCATATCGGAACGGGCATTACCGTTTCGAAACGGGGGCCTGTAATGGCCTTCGTGTATCGAAACGTGTAGAGAGCGTTTCGGAACGGATTTGCCACTATCAAGCCCTGTTTTGAAACATGTCTCGAAACGAACCCGCGTTTCGGAACGGTCAACCCCCGTTCCGAAACACTAGACCGTTGGGCACTGATTTGAATGGTTTAAGGTTTGCAAACTTTACGTTTTAGTCCTGATTTTTGTATATGCAATTGCTTGAGTTTGAGATGTCCGTTTGAGGTGAAATTTGACAGAGTAGCATGTAATATGAATAATTTCAAAATGGTAACTTAAAAATCAGTTATGTCCTCTTAATTCATAGAATTTATATTTTGGTCCCAACAAGTTGTAAATTGTGCAATTGAGTCCCTTATTGCTTTCCGATCGTTGTGCTTTTCATGTATGTTTTACTCGAGGCTACGCTTAGGATTAAAATGCATCTAGACAAGTTTAAAAAGAAAAAAAGGGTCGTTAATCAAGGTTGACTTTCGGGTTGACTTTGGTTTTCCCCGTGTAATCTTCATAGTTCCGGTCAACCGTCTAGGCCGGGCTAAGGGGGTTACAAAGATTCAGCGAAACTCGCTTATTCTCAAAATCTACAACAGCTATATTCTCAACTAGCCAATCCATACCAAGGATTACATCGAATCCATAGAAAGGCAATTCCATAAGATCCACCAAGAACACATGTTCTTGCACCACTAGGGGACATCTCCTATACAACTTCCTTATTATTACTGTTTCACCAAAAGAACTAGTCACACGCATACAAACATCGAAAGACTCAACATACAAGCCAAGCATTTGAGCATGTTCATGTAATATGTACGAGTGCGTAGATCCAGAATCAATCATAGAAAGTAATGACAAATACTGCAAAGTAAAGGTACCTACGATCACATCGATGTCATTCCTCCCTTCACGATGGGCATACACTCTAGCCTGGCCACCTTCTTCGGGCTAAACAGCTACTACATGTGCTACATTCCTCACACCATCATCTCTACATTGAAAATTGCCACGGTCGCGCCCACGGCCTCTCTGTGGCTCAACTGCTCTCACCAGAGTCTGCCCTTCTCTCATCGGCTAAGGATAATCTCGTTTCATGTGCCCACGGGAACCACAATTCCAGCTCGTACCAATGTTGCCCCAGCACTTTCTCGTCTGCCTTCTGCCACACCGATTACACTCAGGTGTACTAATGAAAGCATTCGGCCCTTGCTGACGTCTCCCTTGATTACCTCCCCCACGTCTAGCATCCACATGAGACCTTCGATCCATCGGCCTCTTAAAACGATCCCTTCCAGCATCAGAACCCGCAGCTCGCTTCCCTGAGCTAGATCCTCCTGCTCGACTCGCCAGACCAAGGTTCAGCTCAATGTCCTTTGCTCGAGTGACCAGGACATCAAAATTAGAGTAATCCGATGCAAGCATATATGTCTTCGCATCAGCCACCAGCTCATATCTGAAACGCTCCCATCTCTCATGTTCATTAGGGATCAATTTCGGTGCATACTGGCCAAGGCATACAAACTACACCTCATATTACGCCACTGACATGGCTCCTTGTACTAGGGACACGAATTACCTATTCTTTTCGTCCAAATAACGGACACCCAGATATTTCCACTTGACCGCATTCAGAAAGAACGTCCAAGTCACCTCAGCATCTTCCAAACTAGCTATAATGGTCGTCTACCACGTATAGGAATCACCATGCAAAAGGGACAAAATGCACCCCAACTTCTGGACGTCATTATAGCTCATCTACCAAAGGATCCTCTTGGTGATGTCCAACCAAGATTCGGAACCCCCAGGGTCAGCCCCTAAACTCACTTCCATTGAGACTGCGAAGTCTCTATAACAACAGACTCGTACCAACACCAGCCTGAGGTGCAACCAAATGAACACCAGCTACTACTGCAAAAAAGGCTCCCGCAATAGCCTGAATCAGTACAGTCATATCAGGAGCAGCCTTCCCTTGTGCTCCCTCGGTTTCAGCAACCCCTATTCCAGCTCCAGCAGCACCAGCCCCCGCTCCACCACCACCAGGTGGTCCACCAAGAGGAGGAGGCGGTAGATTCTCGACATGCTCTTCTGTCTCATTCATCTCATTCTCAGCCGCATTACACATATTAATTCTAAGCTCTCTACGTGGCCCCATTAAAAACAATGCAACTAGAAAAATGCAACAAAACTCTGTTAGGCAATATAAGGCAAGAAATCCAAGGTGCTCAAGTTCATTTTCAAAACAATTATTTCCAATAGTAATGATATGGAATTTAGTTCCCCTTCTATACCCCAAACACAGCATAACAACACAATTTCATCTCAAACATTCAACTTGCATGCATTTCATCTCATTAAAGCTCAAACATTGCACAAGTACTCAACATGCTTTCACAGAGATCACTACTATTCACATTTACACTTACCAACCACTCACCAATGACCCAATTATTTGCAAACCTTGCTTTGATACCAACAAATCTAACCCCTTAGCCCGGTCTAGACGGTTGACCCGAACCGAGGTGATTACATGGGGAAAACCGATGCCAACTCGTTACAGCTGACCCCGATTGACGACCTTTTTTTCTTTTATCTTTTCTAAATGCAACTTAAGTCCTATGTGATCACCCAAGAGCATAGGAAGAAACGACACAAGGATCAGATTTCGATTAGGGGTTTAATTGCACAAACTAGACATTTAAGGACCAAAATGTAATTTCTACAAATACTAGGACTTCTATGATTTTAAGGTTACCTCTATTCAGTTAGTCATATTTCATGCTTTTCTGTAAGTTTTCATCAAAATCTGACTAACAAAACACATCCAATTGCATTGATAAAGATCAGGGACTAAAACGCAACGTTTCAAAACATCTTCTACTGAGGTTTAACCAACTTAACAACCCGTGTATCGATACTCCTAAGGAGAGTATCGATACGCCCTCGATGGTTAAACTTCCCAAGCTTGCGTCACCAGACCGTATCGATACACTGAGGTACCGTATTGGTATGCCATCGTCTAGAGACTAAGGAGGGTATCGATACGACCTCATGTACCGGTACACCCCTCACAAATCAAGCAGGCCGTATCGATACTCTCTGGGGTGTACCGATGCACTGCAGTCTAAAAATGCCCAAAATGCATATTTTGAACCCATCCAAACCATTCCATCATATAGTTAAACATGCTTGCACACAAATATGCATCAACACTCAAAGGTACAAGCTAAGGAAAACGTCTAACATCATCATCATCAAAATCGACTTCAAAAGCATGCTCCCTAAGAGTCAAAGACTCCAAAAGACCATAAGCATCCCAAAAGGCAAGGTAAATCATCAAAACCAATATAAAGGCCTTTTACAAACCAAATAAACCATATAACACTTGCATCAACATCAGAGAGTCCCAAAACACATCTCCCAAAAACAACTATTAAATCCCATTGCCATATATCATTACTAAAGTAAATGTAAAACATCAGCATACTTGAGCTTAACTATTCCTTTGATTCCTTTCAGCCTCCTCGCTGCCTAAAATGTCTCAATTATCTGCATTGTTTGTTAAAGACAGCGTAAGCACGATAGCTTAGTGAGGCATGCTCTAAAAACACCAACACAACAATGCAAGCTTTTTAAAACTCTATCTCGAAAACCATTTCTAAACCATGATCTTTCTATCTCATGCTTGAAAACCATTTCAAAGCAAATCACCATTTGAAAATCACATGTACCATCTATGTATCTATCTATCTCTTGTATTCAACCAATGCAAATCTCATGGCAAAGCCACACACATGCTTGATATTCAAAAGCATTTCATAAATCTCAAAATCTCATATGCATTTCTCATAGCATAAAAAATCATTCCAACATTGGTACATGTGAATCAAATACATTCTCATATATTGGCTTAATATGGAGCCAAGTCCTACACCGATGGAATCTCACATCACCAGACTCTCATGGCGGTATAGCTCTTCGCCACAAAGCTTGGGTGTTTCACCAAGACCTACCCCGATGGCATCTCTCATCATCGGATTCTCACTTTGGATCGGGATGGCACTACCCCCATTGCCCTACTCCAAAGAGCACGTACAAATTTTAGTTCATAGTGCACTTTACATCCTATTGGTCGACCAATTATATCCAGTAATCATCTCATCATTTATGCCAATATATTACATTAAAATCATCATCTCACCTACTGTTTTGATGCAACATTTCTAAAATCAATCTCATCCCATTTCAAAACCACAACTCATGCATAGCATTTAGTCAAAATCTCAACACTCTTTGCAATGTCAATCTATCTCATGGGATCAATGTTAAACAGCATTTCATGTCATAAATCATCCATAAAACAGTAGGAATTTGTTTATCTCCAATCAAGAGTATGTTAAAAGCATTTAGGGCATCAACCACTTTTCGAGAGCAAATCTAAACATACTTATTTCTAGACTTAGGATGGTGTTTCAAACCAATCCTAAATCCCTAAACCTTGTTTCCTTGTCCCTCAAGGATTTCTAAAACCATTTGCACTCACCGATAACGTTTCGCTTGCTCGCCGAAATGATTTCTAGGCTTCCAGCACTTCCGGATCAACACCAAACGCGTCCAAAGATGTAACCCCTATTCATTACACATAAGAGCAGAGGATTAATGGATCATCATGCATTATAATCACGAGCCACTCATTCTAACTCGCTGCTCTTCTCAAAACTACCTTTTTGGCTATCCGAAATAACCGAAATCACCTCCAAACTTTCTCAAATCAAAGCCCAGCCAAGATATATCAATCCTACCCTTTTCTAAACTTCAATCAACATCAAAAATCACCATAAACACAACCTTATACCTCCAACAATAGCAGATCACCAAAAACACCTCAAAAACCACAAATCTAGCATCTCAAACTAAGGAACCCAAACCTATTCGAGATTTATTTGTTAAAACCTCATTCTCAACATCAAATATCATCCAAAATATATTAGAAATGAACATCAAAACATAGCTTAACATAGAAATATGTAAATCACAAAGATCTCATCAAGAATTTTGAATTTAGAAACTATTTCTTGTTTATAACATTAAAACAACTCAAAAACCATTAACAAAGGATTGATAACTTGGGAATTTCAATAATGAACTGATCATTAGAGGAGAAGGATGAAGCTTACCTCTATGGTCGATATCTCTTCAATTTGGGAAAGTTTTTTTGAAATCCAAAGCAAAAATCAAAAGGATTTGATGAAACAAAGGTAAGAAATCTTTTAGAAGATAAAATCTCAGCAAACAAAATGAAAATTAGAGGTTCTTTGATGAGAGAAATCTGATGAAAACAAATGGTAAAATTAGCTCCTTAAAGATTCAAAGTTCCAATCCTTTACAAAACAATTACTAGTAAACTTTTGCAAAAACTGTATTTTGGTCACTATACCAAAATGTAATATTTCCAAATATGATTTTGTAAAATTGTTTTCACCTTAATCATTTATATAATAACTGAGGATTTTTAGATATTTTTCCATATTTTGAAAACATCTCGAACTAGGTGTTCCCTAAACCAACCTCAATGGTTCGAATCGTTCCCGACCGGCCCGATTCAGCATCTAAAACATCTAGGCCCAGAACCAGGGCATTACAGATACACCTCCGAGTGTATCGATACGGTCTCCTTGTTTTTGGACGGGCGTACTGGTACACGGGGTCGTATCGATCCCTTTTTAGTCACTAGACGAGGGTGTACTGATTCGGTACCTCAGTGTATCGATACGGTCTGGTGACGCAAGACTAGGAAGTTTGACCTTCAAGGGCATATCGATACCCTCCTTAGGCGTATCAATATGCGGATCACTAAGTTGGTTAAACCTAAGCTGAGGATGTTTTGAAATGCTGCGTTTTAGTCCCTGATCTTCATGAATGCAACTGGATGTGTTTGGTTAGTCAGATTGTGATGAAAATTTACAGAGAAGCATGAAATATGATTAATGGAATAAAGGTAATTTTAAAATCAGAGAAGTCCTTGTAATTTGTAGACATTACATTTTGGTCCCTAAATGTATAGTTTGTGAAATTAAACCCCTAATCAATATCTGATCTTTGTGCCATTTCTTCCTATTCTCTTTGGTGATCACATAGGACTTAAGTTGCATTTAGAAAATATAAAACAGGTCGTCATTCGGGATCGGCTTTAACGAGTTGGCTTTGGTTTTCCTCGTGTAATCAACTCAGTTCGGGTCAACCGTCTAGACCGGGATAAGGGGGTTACAAAAAACATAAACCAAACGTGTAGAAAAAGGTTTAACATCAGCCAACGATCCGAGAGTAGAAATCCCACCCATTGCATCTTATTACACTAAAGTAAAACCATAGACATTGCTCAGCCAAATACTTGGATTTCCCCCTTGCTTCCTTGCTGCCTCTAATGCTCAATACTCTTTATTGATGAAATAAATGAGCGTAAGCGTAAAGCTTAGTGAGGATCGCTAAAATCCAAACATTCATCAATGCATTTTGTAAAATGAAAACATCATCATTTGTCAACATATACCTTCCTTTAAAACATGCTCTTTAAAGCATCAATGCACTTTTAAAACTACATGTTGATAGCATCATTAAAATAACAACAAAATCCTTTGCCCATGCTTAAACCAAGCATCACATGCATTCTAGCATATTTCCCAAGTATCACATGCATTCTAGCATATTTCCCAAGCATCACATGGTTAATTCATTTCTCAACATCATTATATTGGCTTGCAAGTGATCATTAACAATCTATATCAAAACCAACACAATTGACACAATCGGATACGCGGATTACGAGCGTTGTCCCGCACGCTTCATACACACTACATGAATACACAAGGTGGAGATATATGGCTCAATCACAACCCCTCAACAAACCGTGATGGAGATAAATGGCAGAAGCACAACCCCTCAAAAAACCGTGATGGAGATAAATGGCACAAGCACAACCCCTCAACATCACTCATTGGTAGTTGTATAATTCCACTAACGAGAGTACGAGACACATACCAGAAGACTCACACACGGGATAAAACCATCCACCGTTGTGATCTTAGCCTCAATCGTTAGGGTACTTGGATGGAGATTACAACACAATCACAACCCCTCGACATACAAGGCGACTTTATTCACGATGCACCCAATCCTATAGTCGGCTAACTATATCCGATTAAAGTAACTAAAAACCATTTTCATCACTTGCCAATATAATCATTTAACAACATTATTCCACTGTTTTATAAGCATAAATCAGAATGCCATTTTCACAAGCATAAACATGCTTAATACCAAATGCTTTAATCACATAAATCCAAGGATCACTTATCATGTGCACCCTTAACAAAATGGCATTAAAAACCAGCATCATCAAGGCTCAAAACATGCTTTAAAACAATAATCAATCCATATTTAATTCAAGTACATTTCCAACAAAAATATAGCACATTCAGAGAAAGACTTTTGATTTACTTACTCTTGAGTGTAGCTAAGTGTTTCAAACTTACACTAAGCTCCCAACACCACGCACAAAGCGTTACAAAGCCGGAAAATACATTTCCACTCACCGATACGCAAAACCTCGCTCGCCGACGCGAAGATCACCCTTCCGAAGCCTCAAAAAATGCTTCGCTTACTTCCGGATCAAGATCCTCGATTTTTAGAGCATAAAAACAGAGATCCAAATGCATTAAAATGCATTTCAACACCAGAAACTAAACACAAACTCGTTTCTCACCAAAACTACACCAATTTACCCATTAGAAACAACCAAAAACTCAATTGATTGCTTCCTTAACCAAGCCCTACCAACATACATCACTTCCAAACATTATTAAACATCAAAACAAATCTAAAAACAACATAAACCCTTCCTTATACCTCCAGCAAGCATAACACCATCAAATCACCTCAAAAACCCAACTACAACCATCAAGAAACTAAATGATCTCAAGGATTTCAGGATCTATATTATCAAAACTCTTTTTCAACATAATAATCAACTCAAAACTCAATTAAAATCAATCCAAAAGAGAGCTCATCAATAACACTTCGAAAATCAAGATTTAAACCATGATTTTGCAAGATTTTGATCTTAAATCAAAACTATAATCAAAACTCAGCCAAAAACAACAATTAGGAGCCAAATATCTTGGGAATTTCAATAAAAAAACCTAGATTGAAGGTTGACAACGAGATTTACCTCCAATCCTTGCCTTCCTTAAAGAGTGAGTGTTTGAGAGAAAAAAAATCTGGAGAAAAGTCTTTTAGAAAGGTGTTTGGCTGAAATGAGGATTTAAAATTAGTTACGTAAAATGAAATCTCTCAAATAACCATTTAATTAATTAAAATAATTTAAATTCCATTTTAATCAATTAAAATAACTCATTTTAAACACATGTAAATTTAAGGAAGGAGTAATTGCACCAAAGCTCCCTAAAGATTCTGTGGTTTTTGACTCCTCTTTAAAATTTGCAATTTTCCACAGTTTTAAAACATTAAATTTTGGTCACTAGCCAAAATGTACCTCTTCCAAAACTCTTTTTGTAAAATTGATTTGACCAACATCTTAAACATGATTTAAGAGGATTATAGCAATTTTTGTCGTATTTTTATCCTTTCTCGATCCTTAATTTCCCTGCACCACCTAATACATTTCGAACCGTTCCCGACCGGTCCGATCGGATGTCTAAAACATCTAGGCCCAAAACTAGGCCGTTACAACTCTCCCACACTTAGGAAATTTCGTCCCTAAAATTTTACCTGTAGGAAAAAGGTGCGGAAACTGCTTCTGCATTTCCGCCTTGCTTTCTCAATTGGCCTCCTCAACCCCTCGGTGTCGTCACAACACCTTCACAAGCTCTATCGTCTTGCCACGAAGAACTTTGTTGCACACATCCAGGATCCTCACCGGTTCCTCGTCATAAGAAATATCTGGATTCAACTCTGTTTCCTCAATATGTATCACATGCAAAGGATCTGATCTATACCTCCGCAACATCGTAACATGAAACATGAAACATGTCATGAATCCTTTCCAACTCGAGAGGCAACCTCAACCGATAAGCCACAGGACGAATACGCTCCACAACCTCATAAGGTCCAATAAACTTCGGGCTAAGCTTACCTTTACGCCCAAATATCATCACCTTCTTCCAAGGCGATACCTTTAAGAACACACGTTCGCCAACCGCGAACCCAATCTCTTTAAGCTTCAGATCCACGTAAGACTTTTGCCGGTCTGATGCTGCTTTCAAACGCTCACAAACGAGTTTCACCTTCTCGATGGTTCCTTTCAACATAACCGACATCAAAATCAACTTTTGCTCCGTTTCTGCCCAACAAAGAGGGTTTCTGCACTTTCTCCCATACAAAGCCTCGTATGAAGTCATTTGAATGCTTGCCATGTAACTATTTTTTTAAGTAAACTTAACCGAAGGCAAGTGCTTCTCCAAAGAACCTTGAAAATCAATAACGCAACATCTCAACATGTCCTCAAGCACCTGGATAACATGTTCCGACTGTCCATCCGTCTGAGGATGATAAGAAGTACTGAAATTCAACCTTGTACCCATGGCTTGATGTAAACATTCCCAAAACCTTGATGTGAACCTCGGATCTCTATCCAACACTATAGATTTCGGCACACCGTGCAGCCGCACAATCTCAGCAATGTACAATTCTGCCAGCTTATCGAAGGTATGCGTAGTATGCACATGCAAGAAATGTGCACAATTTGTAAGGCGATCCACAATCACCCACACAAAATTCTTCTTTGATGGTGACAAAGGCAACCCATACACAAAATCCATGGAAATCCTTTCCCATTTCAATTCTTCTTTGAAGGTACCTGATGTTAAGCCATCACTCGCTAACACACCATGCACTTGCTAACGAACTCGGCAACATCCCTTTTCAACCCCACCCAGTAGTACTCATCCTTCAAATCACGATACATTGTTGTACTACCATAGTGCATAGCGAAAGGACTACTATGAGCTTTAGAGAGAAAAGTGCTCCTCAACTCAATATCACTTGGCACCACTAACCGACTCCCAAAACACAGAACACCATCATCATTAAAACTGAATTTCGAAGGCTTTCCATCTGTAATATCCTGAAGTGAGGGATAAGAGAATCATCAAGCAACTTCTTATCCTTGATCAACTAGATAAGTGATGGTTTCACTTGCAATTCGGCATCAAGTTCACCATCACGCGATATGCTCAAGCGAGCAAACATCGCCCTAAACTCCACAACCACTTTTCTGCTCAAAGTATCAGCCACAACATTGGCTTTTCCCAGATGATACTTGATCGACAGATCATAATCCTTAAGTAACTCCACCCAACAACGTTGTGAACACCACACACTTCTCGCCATACAAATAATGCCTCCAAATCTTCAAGGCAAACACAACAGCCGCAAGCTCAAGATCGTGAGTAGGGTAGTTATGCTCATGCACCTTCAACTGCATAGATGCATACGCCACTACCTTACCCTCCTGCAACAACACACAACCCAAACCAACAATGGACGCATCACTATAGACTACATACTCCTTACAAGACTCATGTTGAATCAGGACAGGAGCTTGCGTCAAAGCTTCCTTCAGATTCCCAAAAGCTTGCTGCCTCGCATCTGTCCACTCAAAGCGAACATTCTCCTGTAACAACTTGGTCAATGGTGTAACAATCTTCGAGAAACCCTCGACAAACCTACGTTAATACCCAGCCAAGCCAAGAAAACTTCATACCTCTGCAAACTAACTTAGGCACCTTCCAACTCAATACCGCTTGTACCTTATGCGGATCAACATGGATACCCTCGGCCGATAGAACATGTCCAAGGAAAACCACCTCTTTAAGCCAAAACTCATTGTAACCCCCTTAGCCCGGCCTAGACGATTGACCCGAACTATGAAGATTACACGGGGAAAACCAAAGTCAACCCGAAAGTCAACCTTGATTCACGACCCTTTTTTTCTTTTAATCTTGTCTAGATACTTGTTAACCCTAAGTGAGTACTCACGAATCATGATTGAGAAAGGCACAACGATCGGATAACATCTAAGGACTCAATTTTACTTCTCACAAGATTAGGGACCAAATTGTAATTTCTGTAAATTATAGGGACTTCATTGGTTTTAAGGTTACCATTATGAAATTAGTCATGTTACATGCTTCTCTGCCAATTTTCAACTTTAAAAGACATCTCAAGCTCAAGCAATTGCTATCTCAACATTTAGGACTAAAATGTAAAGCATGCAAACAGCAAAACAATTCAAATATGTGTCCAACGGTCACCCGTTTCGGAACACCCACCTACCGTATCGAAACTTTGTATCGAAATGGCGTTGACCGTTTCGGTACGCGGGTGTGTTTCGAGACCAGTTCTGAAACATGGCATTCCAGTAGCCAAATCGTTCCGAAACAGCCTCCAACGTTCTGAAACACGAAGGCCATTACAAGTCCCTGTTCCGAAACGCTACAGGGTGTTTCAATACGGTTTGCCCAGAAACAGCAGCAAATGCTGGTTTTTCATTCACTAACCTATTCAATCATTCCCCAACGACTCTCTAATCATACCAACAAGTCAACATACATATAAGGAACATATTTGGAACACTCAAACACAATCATAGCATCAAACACAAAATCTCATTACTCTAGAGGCATGCTTCCTAATATCAAAACCCAAATAGGCAATCAAACCACAAAACAAGCAATTAAGGCCATTTACAATCCAAGCAAACCAACACAAACATGCCACAACCTTAGGGAGTTTAACACATCTCCCAAATACAATTCTTGGTTTCCCATTGCCAATCTATCAAAACTAAAGTGTACGAAAACTTCACCATACATGAGCTTGAACTTCCTTGGATGAACTTAGCTTCCTTGAAGCCCTAAAACACCTCAATTACCTGCATTATTGGTAAAAGATAGAGCGTAAGAACATACGCTTAGTGAGACATACTCTAAAGAAAACCAGCACAATACTGCACATTTTGAAAACACTTTCATCAAAAGCCTTTAAACCGCATGCTCATTTCTATCACTTGCTTGGAAACCTTTCAAAGCAATTTCTCATTGAAACCACATGTACCTCATTCTATCTCATGCATTTAAACAATTGCAAAACTCATGGCAAAGCCAAAATCATGCTTGTACTCTAAGCATTTCATAAACAAACCACATATGCATTCCTCATAGCATAAACCATTACATCATAGGTACATGTGAATAAAAAACCATAACATATTTTATATTGGCATTTCACATCTATTTATTACTCGGATATGCGGACATCTCACTAAACACTTCCGGTGGCATCTCTCATCACCGTACTCACTCGTCTAGCAACATAGTTTCCGGTGGAATCTCTCATCACCGTACTCACATGGCGGAATCTCTCATTGCCACAAAGCTTGGGTATTTCACCAAGTCCTACCCGATGGAATGCCCATCATCGATTCTCTCCATTTGGCTTAACCAAAGAGCACGTACAAATTTTTAGTTTATAGTGCACTCTCATCCTATTGACCGATCAATTATATCCGGTAAGTATCTCAACATCTATGCCAATATATTATGTCAAATCAACATCTCACCTACTGTTTTTCAAGCATTAAAACTCAACATTCTCATCTCATTTCAAAATCATAACATTTTCTATGCTTTAACATAAAAGCTCAAATCTCAACTATGCAACATGTTACTTAATGAAACAATTTCAAGCATTATCTCATGGTATAATTCATGCATAAAAACAGTAGAAATTTATCAATCTAAAACCATGAGCATGCAAAAGCATTTAAGGGGCAATCACCACATTCTAGAGAGCAATCTAGCCAATACTTACTTTCGGACTTAAGAAGCTTTTTCAAACCTTTCTTAAATCCTCAAACCTTGATTCATTGTCCCTCAAGGACTTCTAAAACCATACGCACTCACCGATTACGTTTCGCTTGCTTGCCAAAATGCTATCTACGCTTCTGGATCAACTCCAAAGATGTCCGAAGATGTATCCCATGTTTTAAACACATAAGAGGAGAGGATTAATGCATCATCATGCATTGAAATCATCAGCCACACAACTAAACTCGCTGCTCTACACAAAATCCACATTTCGGCTACCAAACACTACCGAAATCACCTCCAAACTTGTAACACCCCGGTTTTGGGCTCAGAAGTTTTGGGCGTTGATCGGTTCGGTCAAAGTGCTAATCGAATGTATAAGAGTGAATTTAGGAAAGCCTAGTTCGGTTTGCATTAAAAATATGGAAAAATGTTCTAAAATCATCTTTTAATATATAAAAGTGAACTGTGAAATCAATTTTGGAAAATGAGGTTTGGAAGGGTGACATTTTGGGTTAGTGACCAAAATGTAATTTTTGAAAACTGCGTGACTGTTTTAAAAAGGATTGAAACTTTGAATCTTTAAGGAGCTATTTACCCAATGGGAGTTTCTCCAGATTTTCTAAATATATTAAATGATTAATTAAATGTTTTTAAACAAAAGAAAAGTCGAGGGAAGATATTTTCCTAATTCTAACTAACTTTTCTCTCAATCATTTTCTCTCATCTTTTCTCTCAAACCAAACACATTCTCTCCAGATCTTTTCTCTCTGATTTTGTCACTCAAATCACTCATTTCAACTCTCATTTGATTCCTAATCATTTCATCAACAAAACCTCTCAATTTGCAAGTTGTTTCATCAAGCTTTTTGGCTCCAAAAAGGAGAAACTCAAGTTTGGAGGTAAGAACGTCCTTCTCCTCTGAACTTCAAGTTCTTTATTGAAATTCCCAAGTTCTCAATCCTTGATTTGTGTTTTGTTAAAGGCTTTTCAATTGAAATCTTGATTTTGGCTTAAAAAGCAAGATTTGGCGATTTTGGTGAAATTTTCGTGTGATCTGTTTGGGCAGTGTTTTGAAGTGTCAAAATGATGTTAAATGAATGCTAAATTGATTGGAAGTTGAGGTTTAATTAATGCAATCCCGGATAGGTTGAATTTCCTAAGTTTGGCTTGAGTTTTTGGTTGTTTTTGGAGTGTTTTTGGTGATCTATTATACCTGGAAGTATAAGGACGTGTTTGTGATCATTTTGGATGTTAATTGATGTTTAAAAATGGTTGGAAGTGATGGATCTTGGCTGGGTTAAGTTTTGGTAGTGTTTGGAGGTGATTTCGGTTGTGTTTAATAGCCGAATTGTTGGTTGTGTGTTGAGCAGCGAGTTTGGTTGTGTGGCTGCTGTTCTTAATGCATAATGATGCATTAATGTGCTGTTTTTGTGTGCTTGAAACAGGGGAGTTTGATCCGTTAGCTTTTGAGGTGTTGCGGAAGGTTTCGGATGCTTAGAAGGCTTGGTGGCTAGCCTTGTTTTGTGTATCGGTGAGTGAAGTTGGGTTTTCAGCTTTTAAACCAAGGTTTGAAGGTTTTTGGGAGCTTAGTGTAAGTCTAAACAACTTTGCTAAGCTCAAGAGTAAGTGAATGGTTTTTCGCTCTTGAATTATGATTGTGGAATTGGCTTTTAAGCAATTGTGGTTGATGATTGAAATGCATGTGTTTTGCATGGTTTAAATCTGTTTTGAAAGCATATTTAGCATGGTTTAATGCTGGTTTTGAAAGCCATATGTGAAGGATGCTCAAGGTAAGAGATCCTTGGTTTTATACATTGAAAATGTGGTTTTGATGCATGGTGTTGCATGTTGTTCAATGGCTTTGTTTAATGCTTAAAAACAGTGAATTAATGTTGGTAAATGATGGTTTTTGCATATTGGTTATGCATGTGAATCATTTGATTAATGTGGTAATGGTTTTGCATATTTGATATGCATGTGAAACATTGGACTAATGTGGTAAGGTGGTTATATTGGCAAGTGATGTAAGTGGTTCTTGGTTCTTTGATCGGATATAGTTAGCCAGCTATAGGATTGGGTGCACCGTGAATTAAGTCGCCTTGGAGGTGGAGTGGTCAAGAGTGGACCGGTAAACTCCCTTCAAGTATCCTAACGAGATGGTTGAGGTCATAATGGAGGTGTTGCCCATTCGAGGACCTTGGTTGAGCAAAGGTTATATGGTGTTTAAAAGTCCATATGTGAGAACCTTGTGCTTGTTGAGATCACAATGGCGGGGTTAAGTCCATGTGTGGATCTTGTGTAGGGTGTCCCGGATCTCGTTAGTGATGTTATACAACTACCAATCGGTGAATGCAAAGGTTGTATGGTGTTTGAAAGTCCATACATGGGAACCTTGTGCATGTCAAGGTTGTATGGTCTTTGAAAGTCCATACATGGGAACCTTGGGGAAAAGTTGAGGTTGTATGGTGTTTGAAAGTCCATATGTAACGCCCCGGTTTTGGGCTTAGGAGTTTTGGGTGTTGACCGGTTTGGTCAAAGTCCTGTTCGAATCTTAAGAGGTTAAATTAGGAAAGCCTAGTTCGGGTTGCATTAAAAATATGGAAAAATGTTCTAAAATCATCTTTTAATATAATTAGATGAACTGTGAAATCAATTTTGGAAAATGAGTTTTGGAAGGTTGGTATTTTGGCTAGTGACCAAAATGTAATTTTCGCAAGTTTGGTGGCTGTTTTATAAAGAGTTGAAACTTTGAATCTTTAAGGAGCTATTAATCCAAAAGTGTTTTCTCCAGATTTTTCTAAGATATTTTGGATTATAATCTGATTTTAAAACATATTAGAAGTGGAGGGAAAATTTATTTGGCATTTTCTCAACTAACTTCTCATTTTCTTTCTCTTTTTTTCTCTCAACCCAAACACTCCATTTCCAGAGTTTTGTTTCTGATTTTCTCACCTAAATCCCTCCATTCAACTCTCATTTGATTGCAAATCATTGTATCTTCAAAACCTCTTCAATTGCTACAAGTTTCATCAAGGATTTTCATTCCAAAAAGTGGAGAAACACAAGTTTGGAGGTAAGAACGCCCTTCTCCTCTAAACTATCAGTTCTTTACTGAAATTCCCAAGTTTTCAACTCTTAATTGATGTTTAATTAAAGGCTTTTGGGTTTGGAATTGGATCTTGGCTTATTATGCAAGATTTTGATGATTTTTGATGATTTTCGTTAGACCTGAGTAATCTGGGTTTTGAGAGGTGTTTTTGATGTTAAATGATCTCTAAATTAATGAGGAAATGAGTTTTGATCAATGCAATCCCGGATAGGTTGAGTTTCCTAAGTTTAGCTTGTGTTTTAAGGTAGTTTTTGAGGTGATCTTGTGGATCTGTTGTTGCTGGAGGTATAAGGATGTTAATAGGTTGTTTTTAGATGTTATATGATGTTAATGGAAGTGAGGTTTTGCTGGTTTATGGCTGGGCTTTGTTTAGAAGTGGTTTAGATGCATTTTCGGTTGTTTTTAGTGGCCGAAAATGGAGGTTGGATGAGAGCAGCGAGTTTAGGTGCTTTCATTGAAGTAATTGATGCATGGTGATGCATTAATTTACTGCTTTGATGTGTTGAAACAGGGGAGGCATCTTTGGATCCAAGTTTGGTTGTTTCGGAAGCTTGATTTCGTGCTTCGGCAAGTGGCGAAGTGGAAATCGGTGAGTGCAATTATGGAAATTGGATTTCAGCTTTTTAAACCAAGGTTTGAAGGTTGTGGGAGCTTAGTTTAAGTCTAAACAACTTTGCTAAGCTCAAGTGTAAGTTTTCGGATTTTCTCTCTAGTGGTGGCCATGATCTTGATGTGATGCAAAATGATGATTTGCATGTTTTAATTACTGTTTTGAAAGCATGTTTTAGCATGGTTTTTGCTGATGATGTAAGCCATATGTTGAAGGTAACTCTAGGTAGGAGTTCCTTGATTTTGTACATTGGAATGATGTGGTTTGATGCTTTGAAATGCATGATGAAATGGCTTGATTTAATGCTTTAAAACAGTGGATTGAATGATGGAAATGATGTATATTGGCAAGTGATGTTTTTAAAATGTTAAGGTCACTAAGGTGGTTAAAAGTCCTTGAGTGAGCCTTGTTGCTTATGAACATCAAGGTGGTTAAAAGTCCTTGGATGGTTCATGTTGTGGACACTAAGGTGGTTAAAAGTCCTTAGGTGATCCTTTTCTATGGTGTTTAAAAGTCCATAGGCCAAGGTGTTTAAAAGTCCTTGGGATCAAGGTGTTTAAAAGTCCTTGATGTGATACTTCATGGTGTTTAAAAGTCCATGGCCAAGGTGTTTAAAAGTCCTTGGGAAGTTGTTGAACTTGTTTTATGAAATGGAATTTGTCACTTGAGCCAATATGACATGTTAAGTATGTAAGGAGCATGAGATGCTTGTTTTTGATATATGACATGAAGCATGAGTTTGCTTGTTTTAAAGTATGATTTGAGCATGTGCAAAGTTTGACTATAAGCATGATTTATAAATGGTTTTAATGGCATTATTGAATTGTTTTTAAAGAGCATGCCTCACTAAGCTATTGCTTACGCTCTCTACGTTTTCTTAATTCAATAATGCAGAGCATTAGAGTACCTTGAGGGCAGCAAGAAAGGGCAAGCAATCAAGTTCAAGAGAAGCTCAAAGTATGAAGGTTTTATAAGTGCAATTTAGCTTTTGTATGTTTTGGCAATGGGGGACCAATGTGTATGTTTTGGGAGGTGTTTGAGGCTCCCTAAGTATGTTGAATGTTGATGTGTTTGCTGGTTTTCGCATTGGAACCATATATGCTTGTTTTGGAAGTTTGGTGTTGAATAGCTAGCTTGTTAGGAAGCATGCCATTAGAATTTGGGGCTTTTCATATGTGATGGTTATATGTTGAATTGGTGCTGCACTTATGGTCCTTGCATGTTGGTAGACTATGTGGTATGATTTGGTGTTGTTTAATTGAGGTTTGATGCATGAATGTTGCTTTTTTAAGTCGATTTCTGGCAGGAGTATCGATACTCGGGCTTGCGTATCGATACGCAAGAGCCAATTATGCAGATTTCTGCCCAGGCGTATCGATACGGGTTGGGTATCGATACTCGTCTTAGTTACTGTCATACCCGCGTATCGATACGTCTCCAGGCGTATCGATACGTGACCGTTAATTTGGTTGAAAGTATCTTTAAATGTTTTGTTTTGTTTGCATTTTGGTCCTGAAACTTGTTTGTGCAATTGTATGAGTTTGGGAAGTCCTTTTGAGCTGAAATTTCATAGAGAAGCATGAAACCTATTTAATTTCAAGATGGTAACTTCAAATTGGGTTAAGTCCTTATATTTATCAGAAATTACAATTTGGTCCCTAAAGTTGTAATTTATTCAATTGGGTCCCTGTTTGATCTCTGATGTTAGTGATCTTTTGATATGATGTTTGTGTGATCACAATTAGGTCTAAAGTGCATCTAGACAAGTTTAAAAAGAAAAAAAAAGGGTCGTTAATCAAGGTTGACTTTCGGGTTGACTTTGGTTTTCCCCGTGTGACTTTCTTAATTCGGGTCAACCGTCTAGGCCGGGTTAAGGGGGTTACATTTGGTGGTATCAGAGCTGAGTTTGCGAGTCATTGGGAATGAATGTATGCATGATTGAAGCATGTTTGCCTTGTATGCTTGATGTTTGAAAGCATGTTCAGTGGCTTGAGATGTTGATGCAACTGAGTTGTATGTTGTGATGTTGCATGCTGAGGGTACCCATTGCCAAACAAAAGCTAATGAAATGAAATTGATTTTGATTGAAATGGAGCTTGAATACTTGGATTGCTTACCTTGCTGGGCCTGACTTGTTTAATTTCTGCATTGTTGTTGCATGGTAAAAGTATGGCACCACGTAGAGAGTTAAGGAGTAACGTGAGAGCTACGGCTCCTAATGAGAACGAGAATGAGGAAAGTGCGGTTCTACCTCCTCCACCTGGTGGTGGTGGAGCTGAGGGAGGTGGAGCTGAAGCAGCGGCTGATGCTGGAGCTGCAGGACCTGAGGCTGGTCAGGGGCAAGCTATGCCTGACATGACGATGTTGGTTCAAGCTATTGCGGGTGCTTTTCGAGCAGCAGTAGCTGGAGCTCAGGGAGCTGGGCATCAGGGAGATGCTGGAGTCAGATTGCCTTTGGAGCGTCTGCGCAGTCTGGGAGGGACTGAGTTTAGAGGTTTGTCAGCTGAGAGTTCTGAGGCTTGGCTTGAGAGTACCAAGCGTATCTTGGGTCAGATGAGTTGCACGGATGTGCAAAAGCTGGGCTGTGTTGTGTCCTTGCTGCAGGATGATGCTTATACATGGTGGACGACTACCATTTCTGGAATGGCTGAAGCTGATGTTACCTGGACATTCTTTCAGAATGTGTTTAAAAGAAGATATCTGGGAGTGAGATATCTGGATGAGAAAAAGCGTGAATTCATGTCTCTTACCCAAGGGAGCATGAGTGTAGCCGAGTACGAGATACAGTTTGTACGGCTCAGTCAGTATGCACCGGAGCTGATACCTGATGAGAGGGCTAGGTGCGAGAGGTTTCGTTACGGTCTTGTGACGGATGTTAAGATGTATTTGCTGGCCGCCGAGTATGTTGATTTTGATGTGTTGGTGGGCCGAGCAAAGGATGTTGAGTTGAACCTGAGTTTGTCTGCTAAGGGTGCTGGCAAGCGAGCTGTTGAGTATAGTTCCGGAGGTGGACGGAACAAGAGGGGACGAGATCAGAAGTATCAGTCCTCAGCCAGGAGAGGTGGTGGTGTGCCTGCTAAAGGAGGCAATGCTAGAGCTGATCCCAGTGCTTGTTGGATCTGTGGTTCCCGTGGTCACTTGAAGCGTGACTGTCCTCGTGCTGAGAGGGTGGCACAAGCTCCTGTTGCGGCTGCTGGTAACGGGTGCTGGAATTGTGGTTCTGCAGACCACTTGAGGCGAGATTGTCCGAGGTTGGCGGGTGGCCAAGAGCGAGCTCCTATTGTTGCTGCACCACAGAGAGGTCGTGGGCGCGGCCGTGGTAATTTCCAGAGGAGAGAGGAAGGTGGCCGAGGGGTAGCTCATGTTGTAGCTATTCAGCCTGAAGGTGGAGGCCAAGCGAGGGTGTATGCTCAGAGAGAGGGCAGGAATGATGCAGATGTGATTGCAGGTACCTTTACTTTGCAGTCCTTGTCATTGCTTTCTTTGATTGATTCTGGATCTACGCATTCATATATTCTTCGTGAGCATGCTGAATTGCTTGGTTTGCCTGTTGAGTCTTTGGATGTTGGTGTTCGGGTCACTAGTTCTTTTGGTGAGACTGTTGTGACTCGAAAGTTGTTTAGAAGGTGCCCTTTGGTTGTTCAAGAGCATGTTTTCCATGTTGATCTTATGGAGTTGCCCTTTTATGGTTTTGATGTGATCCTTGGTATGGATTGGCTTGCTGAGCATCGTGCTGTTGTGGATTGTGAGAATAAGCGTGTTTCGCTTAAGCTTGCGGATGATTATGAAGTTGTGGTGGTCGGTGAGAATGTGAAGTTTCTTGCCAATGTTGTGTCATCTTTGGAGGCGAGCAGGATGCTGAGGCAAGGTTGCGAAGCTTATCTAGCTTTTGTGATGAATCCTAGCTCAAAGGAGTTAAGGGTGCAAGATATCAGGGTTGTAAAGGAGTTTCCTGGTGTTTTTCCTGAGGAGTTGCCTGGTTTACCTCCTAATCGCGAGGTGGAGTTTGGAATTGAGCTGTATGAGAATACAACTCCTGTGTCCATTACTCCATATAGAATGGCACCTAAGGAGCTGAAGGAGCTGAAGACGCAGTTGCAAGAGCTGCTTGATCATGGTTTTATCCGGCCGAGTGTGTCGCCTTGGGGTGCACCGGTCTTGTTTGTGAAGAAGAAGGATGGCACTATGAGAATGTGCATTGATTACCGTCAGCTGAACAAGTTGACTATCAAGAATCGGTATCCTTTGCCGAGGATTGATGATCTCTTTGATCAATTTCGGGGAGCTGCGGTGTTCTCTAAGATTGACTTGAGGTCAGGGTATTATCAGTTGAAGGTGAAGGATGTGGATGTGCCTAAGACAGCTTTCAGGACAAGGTATGGGCATTATGAGTTCCTTGTGATGCCGTTTGGGTTGACAAATGCTCCTGCTGCTTTCATGGACATGATGAATCGTGTGTTTCATGAATACCTGGACAAGTTTGTTGTGGTGTTCATTGATGATATCCTCGTGTACTCGCGTACTGAGGAGGAACATGAAGAGCATCTGAGGATTGTTTTGCAAGCCTTGTTGGAGAATCAGCTTTATGCTAAGCTGAGCAAGTGTGAGTTTTGGTTAAGAGAGGTGGTTTTTCTTGGGCATGTGGTCTCAGCTGAGGGGATTCGTGTGGATCCTCAGAAGGTTGAGGCGGTGATGAGCTGGAAGGTTCCTAAGTCTGTTCAGGAGGTCCGTAGTTTCCTTGGTTTGGCGGGATATTACCGAAGGTTTGTGGATGGTTTTTCCAAGATTGCTGCTCCTTTGACGAAGCTGTTGCAAAAGGATGTTAAGTATGAGTGGACAGAAGCGAGACAGCAGACTTTTGAGAAGCTTAAGGCGGCTTTGACGCAAGCTCCTATCTTGATTCAGCATGAATCAGGGAAAGAGTTTGTGGTTTACAGTGATGCATCCTATGTTGGTTTGGGATGTGTGCTGATGCAAGAGGGTAAGGTGGTGGCTTATGCATCGCGACAGTTGAAAGTGCATGAGCGCAATTATCCTACGCATGATATTGAGCTGGCTGTAGTGGTTTTTGCTCTGAAGATCTGGAGACATTATCTGTATGGTGAGAAGTGTACTGTGTACACGGATCACAAGAGTTTGAGGTATCTGATGTCTCAGAAGGAGTTGAATCTTAGGCAGCGGCGTTGGTTGGAGTTGCTCAAGGATTATGATCTGACGATTGAGTATCATCCTGGAAAGGCCAATGTTGTTGCGGATGCCTTGAGTAGGAAGGTGGCTGTTGAGCTGAGGGCGATGTTTGCTAGCTTGAGCATATCGCGTGATGGTGGTCTTGTGGCTGAGTTGCTTATGAAGCCGTCTTTGGTTCAGTTGATCAAGGATAAGCAGTTGTTGGATGATTCCTTGGTGTCTCATGTTCAGGATATCGCGGAGGGTAGACCTTCGGATTTCTGTTTCAATGATGATGGTGTGCTGTGTTTTGGGAGTCGAATAGTAGTGCCTGCTGATGCTGAGTTGAGGCGTGCTATTCTGACTGAAGGTCATAGTAGTCCTTTTGCTATGCACCCTGGTAGTACTAAGATGTATCGTGATCTTCGTGATGAGTACTATTGGGTTGGTTTGAAGAAGGATGTTGCGGAGTTCGTGAGCAAGTGTTTGGTGTGTCAGCGAGTTAAGGCTGAGCATCAGTTTCCTTCTGGTTTGTTGCAACCGTTGAAAATCCCTGAATGGAAGTGGGAGAGGGTTACAATGGATTTTGTATCTGGTTTACCTTTGTCTCCGTCAAAGAAGAATTCGGTCTGGGTGATTGTGGATCGCCTGACGAAGTGTGCACATTTCTTGCCTGTGCATACTACGTTCTCTTTGGATAAGCTGGCAGAGCTGTACATTGCTGAGATTGTACGGCTGCATGGTGTGCCTAAGTCGATTGTGTCGGATAGGGATCCGAGGTTCACATCGCGTTTTTGGCAGTGTTTGCATCAGGCTCTGGGTACAAGATTGCATTTCAGTACATCCTATCATCCTCAGTCGGATGGTCAGTCTGAGCGGGTTATTCAGATTTTGGAGGATATGTTGAGATGTTGCGTGATTGAGTTCCAAGGTTCTTGGGAGAAGCATCTGCCTTTGGTTGAGTTTGCTTATAACAACAGTTATCAGGCGAGCATACAGATGGCACCTTATGAGGCTTTGTACGGGAGGAGGTGTAGGACTCCTCTTTGTTGGGCTGAAACTGGTCAAAAGTTGGTTTCGATGCCTGCTTTGTTGAAAGGGACCACAGAGAAGGTGAAGCTCATTTGTGAGCGGTTGAAGGCAGCCTCTGATCGGCAGAAATCTTACGCGGATTTGAAGCGTAAAGAGATAGAGTATGCGGTGGGTGACCGTGTGTTCTTGAAGGTTTCGCCTTGGAAGAAGGTGATGAGGTTTGGCCGGAAGGGTAAGTTGAGCCCTAGATATATTGGTCCATATGAGGTGGTTGAGCGTGTGGGTCCTGTTGCGTATCGGTTGAGGTTACCTCAGGAGTTGGAGAAGATTCATGATGTGTTTCATGTTTCTATGCTCCGAAAGTATAGATCTGATCCTTCGCATGTGATGCCTGTTGAGGATGTGGTTTTGAATCCGGATTTGACCTATGATGAGGAACCGGTGAAGGTTCTGGATTCGGATAGCAAGGTTCTTCGTGGCAAGACCATTGAGTTGGTGAAGGTGCTGTGGAAGCATCGAGGTGTTGAGGAAGCCACGTGGGAGCGGAAGGAAGACATGCTGAAGCAATTTCCTTATCTCTTTCCTTCAGGTAAATTTCGAGGACGAAATTTCTTAAGGGGGGGAGAGTTGTAACGCCCCGGTTTTGGGCTTAGGAGTTTTGGGTGTTGACCGGTTTGGTCAAAGTCCTGTTCGAATCTTAAGAGGTTAAATTAGGAAAGCCTAGTTCGGGTTGCATTAAAAATATGGAAAAATGTTCTAAAATCATCTTTTAATATAATTAGATGAACTGTGAAATCAATTTTGGAAAATGAGTTTTGGAAGGTTGGTATTTTGGCTAGTGACCAAAATGTAATTTTCGCAAGTTTGGTGGCTGTTTTATAAAGAGTTGAAACTTTGAATCTTTAAGGAGCTATTAATCCAAAAGTGTTTTCTCCAGATTTTTCTAAGATATTTTGGATTATAATCTGATTTTAAAACATATTAGAAGTGGAGGGAAAATTTATTTGGCATTTTCTCAACTAACTTCTCATTTTCTTTCTCTTTTTTTCTCTCAACCCAAACACTCCATTTCCAGAGTTTTGTTTCTGATTTTCTCACCTAAATCCCTCCATTCAACTCTCATTTGATTGCAAATCATTGTATCTTCAAAACCTCTTCAATTGCTACAAGTTTCATCAAGGATTTTCATTCCAAAAAGTGGAGAAACACAAGTTTGGAGGTAAGAACGCCCTTCTCCTCTAAACTATCAGTTCTTTACTGAAATTCCCAAGTTTTCAACTCTTAATTGATGTTTAATTAAAGGCTTTTGGGTTTGGAATTGGATCTTGGCTTATTATGCAAGATTTTGATGATTTTTGATGATTTTCGTTAGACCTGAGTAATCTGGGTTTTGAGAGGTGTTTTTGATGTTAAATGATCTCTAAATTAATGAGGAAATGAGTTTTGATCAATGCAATCCCGGATAGGTTGAGTTTCCTAAGTTTAGCTTGTGTTTTAAGGTAGTTTTTGAGGTGATCTTGTGGATCTGTTGTTGCTGGAGGTATAAGGATGTTAATAGGTTGTTTTTAGATGTTATATGATGTTAATGGAAGTGAGGTTTTGCTGGTTTATGGCTGGGCTTTGTTTAGAAGTGGTTTAGATGCATTTTCGGTTGTTTTTAGTGGCCGAAAATGGAGGTTGGATGAGAGCAGCGAGTTTAGGTGCTTTCATTGAAGTAATTGATGCATGGTGATGCATTAATTTACTGCTTTGATGTGTTGAAACAGGGGAGGCATCTTTGGATCCAAGTTTGGTTGTTTCGGAAGCTTGATTTCGTGCTTCGGCAAGTGGCGAAGTGGAAATCGGTGAGTGCAATTATGGAAATTGGATTTCAGCTTTTTAAACCAAGGTTTGAAGGTTGTGGGAGCTTAGTTTAAGTCTAAACAACTTTGCTAAGCTCAAGTGTAAGTTTTCGGATTTTCTCTCTAGTGGTGGCCATGATCTTGATGTGATGCAAAATGATGATTTGCATGTTTTAATTACTGTTTTGAAAGCATGTTTTAGCATGGTTTTTGCTGATGATGTAAGCCATATGTTGAAGGTAACTCTAGGTAGGAGTTCCTTGATTTTGTACATTGGAATGATGTGGTTTGATGCTTTGAAATGCATGATGAAATGGCTTGATTTAATGCTTTAAAACAGTGGATTGAATGATGGAAATGATGTATATTGGCAAGTGATGTTTTTAAAATGTTAAGGTCACTAAGGTGGTTAAAAGTCCTTGAGTGAGCCTTGTTGCTTATGAACATCAAGGTGGTTAAAAGTCCTTGGATGGTTCATGTTGTGGACACTAAGGTGGTTAAAAGTCCTTAGGTGATCCTTTTCTATGGTGTTTAAAAGTCCATAGGCCAAGGTGTTTAAAAGTCCTTGGGATCAAGGTGTTTAAAAGTCCTTGATGTGATACTTCATGGTGTTTAAAAGTCCATGGCCAAGGTGTTTAAAAGTCCTTGGGAAGTTGTTGAACTTGTTTTATGAAATGGAATTTGTCACTTGAGCCAATATGACATGTTAAGTATGTAAGGAGCATGAGATGCTTGTTTTTGATATATGACATGAAGCATGAGTTTGCTTGTTTTAAAGTATGATTTGAGCATGTGCAAAGTTTGACTATAAGCATGATTTATAAATGGTTTTAATGGCATTATTGAATTGTTTTTAAAGAGCATGCCTCACTAAGCTATTGCTTACGCTCTCTACGTTTTCTTAATTCAATAATGCAGAGCATTAGAGTACCTTGAGGGCAGCAAGAAAGGGCAAGCAATCAAGTTCAAGAGAAGCTCAAAGTATGAAGGTTTTATAAGTGCAATTTAGCTTTTGTATGTTTTGGCAATGGGGGACCAATGTGTATGTTTTGGGAGGTGTTTGAGGCTCCCTAAGTATGTTGAATGTTGATGTGTTTGCTGGTTTTCGCATTGGAACCATATATGCTTGTTTTGGAAGTTTGGTGTTGAATAGCTAGCTTGTTAGGAAGCATGCCATTAGAATTTGGGGCTTTTCATATGTGATGGTTATATGTTGAATTGGTGCTGCACTTATGGTCCTTGCATGTTGGTAGACTATGTGGTATGATTTGGTGTTGTTTAATTGAGGTTTGATGCATGAATGTTGCTGTTTTAAGTCGATTTCTGGCAGGAGTATCGATACTCGGGCTTGCGTATCGATACGCAAGAGCCAATTATGCAGATTTCTGCCCAGGCGTATCGATACGGGTTGGGTATCGATACTCGTCTTAGTTACTGTCATACCCGCGTATCGATACGTCTCCAGGCATATCGATACGTGACCGTTAATTTGGTTGAAAGTATCTCTAAATGTTTTGTTTTGTTTGCATTTTGGTCCTGAAACTTGTTTGTGCAATTGTATGAGTTTGGGAAGTCCTTTTGAGCTGAAATTTCACAGAGAAGCATGAAACCTATTTAATTTCAAGATGGTAACTTCAAATTGGGTTAAGTCCTTATATTTATCAGAAATTACAATTTGGTCCCTAAAGTTGTAATTTATTCAATTGGGTCCCTGTTTGATCTCTGATGTTAGTGATCTTTTGATATGATGTTTGTGTGATCACAATTAGGTCTAAAGTGCATCTAGACAAGTTTAAAAAGAAAAAAAAGGGTCGTTAATCAAGGTTGACTTTCGGGTTGACTTTGGTTTTCCCCGTGTGACTTTCTTAATTCGGGTCAACCGTCTAGGCCGGGTTAAGGGGGTTACACCATACATGGGAACCTCGGGAAAGTTGAGGTTGTATGGTGTTTGAAAGTCCATACATGGGAACCTCGGGAAAGCTAAGGTTGTATGGTGTTTAAAAGTCCATACATGGGAACCTTAGGATGTTGAGGTCAAATGGTGTTTAAAAGTCCATTTGGGAGACCTTGGATTGGTAGGGTGTATGGAGCGTAGGGACAACCCTCGGAATCCGCGTATCCGATTGGGTGTTGAGTTGGAAAGTGAATATGGTTGATCACTTGAAGGCCAATATGATGTTCTTGATTGTGATGAAGCATGAGATGCTTGAAATGATGCATAATTGCATGTGAAGCATGAGATGCTTGAATTGATGCATAATTGCATGTGAAGCATGAGATGCTTGAAAAGATGCATGGTTGCATGGAAAGTGTATAATGCTTGTGAATGCATGTTTACTTGTTAAGTTGAACAAGTGTTGACTATCATTTGGAAAATGATGCATGTGAGCATGAAATATCTTTAGTGCATTGGAGTCTTGTTAAGACTTGTTTTTAAAGGCATGTGATGTTGATGTTGTGGTACATATATGTTGCCTTGGTTTAATGCATGTGTTGGTTGGTTTGTGAAATGGTTTTAAAAGATTCTTGCTTGAATTGGCTTTCAAGCTTAAGAAAACTTAGGAAAATCACCCCAGCCAAGATCCATCACTTCTAATCATTTTAACAAGCTATAGCAGAACACCAAAATCACCCCAAAAACCACCATTTTAACTAGCAAAAACTTAGGAAAATCAACTTATTCGGGATTGAATTGATAAAACCTTATTTCTAACATCATTTAACATCCAAAATACATTAGAAAACCATCTCAAAATAGAGTCCAATCAATCACCACAAAAATCTTCAAGCTCTCTTCCAAAATCTTGAGTTTTAAGCCAATTTCTTGTTTCTAACATTAAAACCAATTAAAAATCATTAATAAAGGATTGATAACTTGGGAATTTCAGTAATGAACTGATCATTAGAGGAGAAGGACGAAGCTTACCTCTAATGGATATTTTCTCCTCGATTTGGGCAAGTTTTCTTGAAAATACAATGTAGAAATCAAGTGGATTTGTTGAAGGATTGATTAGGAATCAATGAGTGATTGAAATATCATAAAATGGAGTGGAAATCAAAGTAAATTTGCTGGAGAAAATGTAACCCCCTTAGCCCGGCCTAGACGGTTGACCCGAACTACGAAGATTACACGGGGAAAACCAAAGTCAACCCAAAAGTCAACCTTGATTAGCGACCCTTTTTTTTCTTTTTAACCTTATCTAAATGCATATTAACCCTAGGCGTACTCTTGAGATAAACATATTCAAAAATCACAACAATCGGAAAACAATAAGGGACTCAATTGCACAACATACAAATATAGGGACCAAAATGTAAAATCTGGAAATTAAGTGCGCTATACTAATTTTTAAGATATCATTATGATATTAGTTAGGTTATAAGCTTCTCTGTCAAATTTCACCTTAAACGGACATCTCGAACTCAAGCAATTGCACACACAAAAATTCAGGACTAAAACGAAAAGCTTGCAAATCTCAAAACCATTCAAATCAGTGCCCAACGGTCAAGTGTTTCGAAACGGGAATTGACCGTTCAGAAACACGGCTTGGCAGTAGCCAAAGTGTTTCGAAACACCTCTGCCCGTTTCGAAATGCCCATGCCAAAACATGCACCTGTTTCGAAACAGACAAGGGTGTTTCGAAAGACCCTGCCCAGAAACAGGAGAAAAACCTGATTTTACACACTTTCGACCCATCGAACACATTCATATGACCTCCTTATCATGCCAACAAGTCATCAATCACTAAAGAAACATATTTGCATCTTCAATACTCAATCATGGCATCAATTAGGAAAAACCACAAGTCTATAGGCATGCATCTTAAAATTGGAAATCAAACTATCATCAAATCTTCAAAACAAATACCAAATGGGCATTTACATGCTCCAAACATCATATGCATCAAACCAATATAGGGAGTCAAAAACACCTCCCTAAAACACAATCTAGGTTCCCATTGCCAATTACCAAAAGCTAATAGTGTTGTAAAAATAGTCACCATACAAGAGCTTAGACTTTCACTTGGATCCTTGACCTCCTTGTTGCCCTTAAAGCACTTCAATTCTCTGCATTAATGGTTCAAGAAAGAGAGCGTAAGCACATATGCTTAGTGAGAAATGCTCTAATGAACAACACAATAATGCATTTTGTAAAACACCTTCCAAAGGCTTTTAATTCAATAAACAACATTTCTCATGCTACAATGCACATAAAACAAGCATCCCATGCTTCACTATATCAACATGTCATATTGGCTTTCAAGTGATAAACCTTAACCATTTTTCTTCTCAAAACATAATCGGATACGCGGATTACAAGCGTTGTCCCATACGCCTCATACACACTACCAAACACTCAAGGTGGAGTTTACCGGTACAATCACAACCCCTCAACACCCGTGATGGAGTCTACGGTACAATTACAACCCCTCCACATCACTCTTTGGTAGTTGTATAACATCACTAACGAGAACACGAGACACATAACACAAGATCCTCACATGGCATTTTAACCACCATTATGATCTTAGACATCTCGTTAGTGTACTTGGATGGAGTTTACGGTACCATTACAACCCCTCAACATCCAAGGCTACTTTATTCACGGTGCACCCAATCCTATAGCCGGCTAACTATATCCGATTCAAGTACTTTTAAACCAACACATCACTTGCCAATATACATCATTTACCATCATCAATCCACTGTTTTTAAGCATTAAACAAAGCCATTAAATAGTCATGCATCACTATGCATCAAACCACATTTATCAATGTCCAAATCAAGGATCTCTTACCTTGAGCATCCTTCAACACATGGCTTACAAAACCAGCATTAAACATGCTAAAATATGCTTTCAAAAGAGAATTTAAACATGCAAATTAAACACAATGCATCCAACCATCTCATGGCTCATCAAAGAGAGAGTTTCTCCGAAAACTTACTCTTGAGCTTAGCTAAGTTGTTTAGACTTAAACTAAGCTCCCGTAACCTTCAAACATTGGTTTCAAAGCTGAAAACCAAACTTCACTCACCAATTTCGTTTCGCAAACTTGCCGAAACGCCGATCAAGCCTCCGGATCAACACCACAAGGATCCGAAGATGTCTCCCCTGTTTTAAACACATCAAAGCAGAGGATTAATGCATCATCACGCATTAAAATCTTCAACCAAAACACCTAAACTCGCTGCTCTCATCAAAACACACATTTCGGCTACCAAACACAACCGAAATCACATCCAAACACCTCTACAACATTACCCAGCCAAGATCCATCACTTCCAATCATTCTTAGACATCAATTAACATCCAAAAAGAGCCTAATCAAGTCCGTATACATCCAGCTATAGCAGAACATCAAAATCACCCCAAAAACCACCATTTTCACAAGTAAAAACTTAAGAAAATCAACCTATTCGGGATTGCATTGATTAAACCTCCATTTCACATCATTTAAACATCCAAAATACATCAAAAAGACATCTCAAAACATAGCTCAATCATCTAATACGAATTTCTTCAAAATTAAATCCAAATCTTGCATTTTAAGCCAAAATCAAGAACACAACATTAAAACCTTTAATAAAACTCAATTTAAGGATTGAGAACTTGGGAATTTCAGTAAAGAACCGAGTATTTAGAGGAGAAGGACGTTCATACCTCTAAATGTGGATTTCTCCTTGTTTAGAGCCAAAATCCTTGAAAATTCAATAAGCAAATGGTGAGGATTTGGTGTAGAAATGATTAGGAGTCATTTAGGGATTGAAATCTCAACTTTAGGTGTGAAAATCAAATGAAAAGTTGCTGTGGAAATGTGTTTGGCTGAGGGAATTTTGAGAGAAAATGAAATGGGAAAATTTTGGCAAAAGTTAGTTATGAAACCAAAATGTGACTTTTCCTCTTTTCTTTTTATTAATTAACATTAAATGAGTCTTTAAAATTTAAGAAATATCTGGAGAAATCCTCCCTTGGGTAAATTAGCTCTTTAAAGATTCAAAGTTTCAATCCTTTTAAAACAGTCACGAACTTTTCAAAAATTACATTTTAGTCACTAACTTTAAATGTCATATTTCCAAACCTCATTTCGTAAAATTGATTTCACCACCATCTTATATATAATAAAAGAGGATTTTTAGATATTTTTCCATATTTTTAATGCATCCCGAACTAGGCTTTCCCTAAAATCACCTTTTATATTCGAACCGAAATTTAAACCGGTCCGGTTCAGACCCTAAACTTCCAAGCCCAAAATTGGGGTGTTACAACTCTCCCCCCCCCTTAAGAAATTTCTTCCTCAAAATTTACCTGGAGGAAAAAGGTATGGAAATTGTTTCACCATGTCATCCTTCCGTTCCCGCGTGGCTTCCTCAGCACCACGATGCTTCCAAAACACCTTTACCAACTCAATGGTCTTGCCTCAAAGAACTTTACTGTCCGAATCCAGAATCTCTACCGGTTCCTCATCATAGGTCAAATCCGGATTCAACTCCACTTCCTTCATAGGCATCACATGCGAAGGATCCGATCTATACTTCCGAAGCATAGAAACATGAAACACATCATGAATCCTTTCTAACTCTTGCGGTAACCTCAACTTGTACGCAACAGGACCCATACGCTCAATCACCTCGTATGGTCCAATGTACCTAGGGCTCAACTTACCCTTTCGGCCAAACCTCATCACCTTTTTCCAAGGCGAAACTTTCAAAAACACACGGTCACCCACCGCATACTCAGTCTCCTTACGCTTCAAATCCGCGTAAGAATTTTGCCGATCAGAAGCTACCTTCAATCGCTCACAAATGAGCTTCACCTTCTCGGCGGTTCCTTTCAACAAAGCTGGCATCGAAACCAACTTCTAACCTGTTTCAGCCCAACAAAGAGGAGTCTGAAACTTCCTCCCGTACAAAGCTTCATAAGGTGCCATTTGAATACTTGCCTGATAACTATTATTATAGGCAAACTCCACCAAAGGCAAATGCTTCTCCCAAGAACCCTGAAACTCAATCACACAGCACCTCAACATATCCTCCAACACTTGGACAACACGCTCAGACTGTCCATTCGACTGTGGATGATAAGAAGTACTGAAATTCAACCGTGTACCCAAAGCCTGATGCAAACACTGCCAGAAACGCGATGTAAACCTCGGATCTCTATCCGACACAATCGACTTTGGCACACCATGCAGCCGCACAATCTCAGCAATGTATAGCTCCGCAAGCTTATCCAAAGTGTACGTAGTATGCACAGGCAAGAAATGCGCACACTTCTTCAGGCGATCCACAATCACCCACACCGAATTCTTCTTCGATGGTGACAAAGGCAACCCAGACACGAAGTCCATGGTAATCCTCTCCCACTTCCACTCAGGAATCCTCAACGGTTGCAACAACCCTGAAGGAAATTGATGCTCAGCCTTAACTTCCTGACAAACCATACACTTGCTCACATACTCAGCAACATCCTTCTTTAAACCCACCCAATAGTACTCATCACGAAGATCACGGTACATTTTAGTACTACCAGGATGCATAACAAAAGGACTACTATGAGCTTCAGTCAGAATAGCACGCCTCAACTCAGCATCATTGGGCACTACTATCCGACTCCCAAAGCATAAAACTCCATCATCATTAAAGCAGAAACCCGATGGCCTATCCTCAGCAATATCCTGTACATGTGGCACCAAGGAATCATCCAACAACTGTTTTTCCTTAATCAGCTGATCAAAGGATGGTTTCACTTGTAACTCAGCCAAAAGAGAACCATCACGCGAAATGCTCAAACTGGCAAACATAGCCCTAAACTCCACAGCTACCTTCCTACTCAAGGCATCAGCTACAACATTAGCTTTACTCGGATGGTACTCGATCGTCAAATCGTAATCCTTAAGCAACTCCACCCAACATCGTTGCCTAAGATTCAACTCTTTCTGAGACATCAGATACTTCAAACTCTTGTGGTCCGTGTACACAGTACACTTCTCACCATACATGTAATGTCTCCAAATTTTCAAAGCAAAAACCACCGCAGCTAACTCAATGTCATGCGTAGGATAATTGCGCTCATGCACCTTTAACTGACGCGATGCATAAGCCACCACCTTACCCTCTTGCATCAACACACATCCCAAACCAGCATAGGACGCGTCACTGTGCACCACAAACTCTTCCCCTTGTTCAGGTTGAACCAAGATAGGAGCTTGGTCAAAGCTGCCTTAAGCTTCTCAAAAGCCTGCTGTCTCGCCTCCGTCCACTCATACTTAACATCCTTCTGCAACAGCTTCGTCAAAGGTGCAGCAATCTTTGAAAACCCATCCACGAACCTCCGATAGTATCCCGCCAAACAAAGGAAACTACGGACTTCATGAACAGACTTAGGAGGCTTCCAATTCATCACTGCCTCAATCTTCTGAGGATCAACACGAATTCCTTCAGCAGAGACCACATGACCAAGAAACACAACTTCTCTGAGCTAGAACTCACACTTGCTCAGCTTGGCATTAGGCTGGTTCTCCAACAAAGCCTGCAACACAATTCTCAAATCCCCCCCATGCTCCTCCTCAGTACGAGAGTACACGAGAATATCATCAATGAACACCACAACAAATTTATCCAAGTATTCATGGAACACTATATTCATCATGTCCATGAAAGCTGTAGGAGCATTGGTCAAACCAAATGGCATCACAAGAAACTAATAATGCCCATACCTCGTTCTGAAGGTTGTCTTTGGCACTTCCACATCCTTCACCTTCAACTGGTAATACCCTGACCTCAAGTCAATTTTATAGAACACAGCCGCTCCCCGAAATTGATAAAAAAGATCATCAATTATCGGCAATGGATACCGATTCTTGATAGTCAACTTGTTAAGCTGACGGTAATCGATGCACATTCTAATAGTGCCATACCTTTTCTTCACAAACAAGACCGGTTGTTGGGTTTTTAGGCACGCTCGAATCGATCTTCCGAAACCGTCAAGAGGGTTGAAATTTCTTCCCGAATGAATTGGCTAAAACCAAAAATAGTAGACAATATTTGCACGATGATTTTAGAGTGGTTCGACTACTCAACCGAGTCTACATCCACTACCTTAGCACACCACTAAGGATTTCCCAATTCACTACTATGAATTCTTCCTTTTGAGGCCAAAGGGATAACCTTACAACCCTATCTTTTCAATGGCTAAGATAGAACCACTCTAGTTTTTCTCTCAAGGCTAAACTAGAACCTCTCCTTTTACAAGGGTAGAAAGATGTAAACAAATAAACCTCACAAGGTGGGTGTTTACAAGAATTAAGCTCACAAGAGTGTAAAGAATAAAACAATGAAAAACACTCTCTATACAATATATACAAGAGATATGAAGAATAAAGACATAAATGTTATTTCTCTTGATCATGAAGCTTGGATATCATCTCTTGCCATCTTTAAGTGTCCTTTGGGTGTTTATATAGTGTGGAATGAGTTTCTAGCCGTTTATGGCCGTTGGAGATGTTTTGGAGCCGTTGGAAGCCATTAAAGTTGAGCTTTAAATGCTCACCTGCACAATAGTTTCGAAACCTTTGAAGAGGTTTCGAAACCTTAAGAGGGGATTTGTAAAAACTAGCCGTTTATAGCCGTTTGGGGATGTTTTGGAGCCGTTACAGGGACAAAGTTTCGAAACCTTTAGTAGAGGTTTCGAAACCTTTAGTAGAGGTTTCGAAACCTTTGTACCAAGGTTTCCAAACCTTACTAGAGGTATGGAAACCTTTGTGCCAAGGTTTCCAAACCTTACTCAGAGGTATGGAAACCTTTGTTAAGGTTTCAAAAACAATAGCTTACTGCCCAGAGAGGTTTCGAAACCTTATATTATGGTTTCGAAACTTTCACTCAAAAACCCGATTTTGGCTAATTTTTAACTTTTAAATGTATATTCGATATAGGTGCAAAGTCAAAAATATTTTAAACATATTTTCAAGTTTTAAGGGCTTTTGAATTATTTTTGAAATCTTTAAACAAGTCCAAAACATTTTTCACATAATTGTTATATCAAAATATTTCTCAACAATCTCCCCCTTTTTGATATAACAAAACTTCTTTGAAAAATTGTTTTTGACAAAAGCTCCCCCTTAATTTTTCACTTATTTCTCCCCATTTTTGTTATATCAAAAATAATTCAAATCTTTATAGTACATAATAACAATGGGGTTTATGACCGTTGTGGTCAATACCACGTGGACGTATCGAAACGTCATAGCCCGTATCGAAACGTCCCTAAGGTGTTTCGAAACGCCTAGACAGTTTTGTAAAATTTGGCTTTGAAAAACATGTAAAAACCTTTTTTGAAAACTTCCCTAAACATAGTTTCAAGTTGTTTGGACTTTGGAAATGTTTTAAATATTTTTTTTTAATCAGTCCAAAACATTTTTCATTTATTATATCAAAACATTAGTTCTTCAATCTCCCCCTTTTTGATATAATAAAACCAACTTGAAAAATTGTTTGGGATTCTCCCCTTTCAAGTTTAAAAATGTGAATAAGATATGAAAATCTGAAAAGTAAGTAAAGCTCCCCCTTATTCATTTGAAAATACAATTTTTCAAATCAAACTCTCCCCCTTTTTGTTATATCAAAAATAATTTAAAATACTTTAAGCTCAAAATAACAATGGAGGTTTAAAATTTTTTGATTCAATTAAAAATTTTTGTTTTAAAATTTGGCTCCCCCTTACTCAAGCATTCCATTAAATTTTTAGCACAAAACTTGACACTTAAGAGATTGAATTTCACCATTGAACCAAATCAATTTAAAACACGTGAAATTCAATTTATCCAAGACTTTTAAAAAATCTTTATGCAAACATATGAATGAAACCATTAGACTCATATGCATAAAATTTTCAAATAATGTCATGCTTGTTTAGATATTTAAATAAAAGCTCAAATGCATGAACATTAGTCAAACAGAAATTAGATAACCAAATGAAAAATAAAAAATAAAAGCATTATGCTTAGAGGTTACCCAATCTTCTTATCATGTGTGATTTGAGCATTCTTTGATTTTGCTTTGCTTACCATTGCTCTAACACACCTACAAAAGACATTCACTTGATTTTTGGTATCTAAATTGCTTTGGATCCATTTACGTTAGTCACAATGTCTTTAGTTCCCTTGGGAACCCATACTTGTCTAATCCTATAAGATTTTCTCCTCTTAATAGGACAAGTATGCAAGGAATGACCATGATAATGGCAATGTGAGCATTTTGCCATTATGTGACTAGATGAATTATTGAAAACAATTTCTTTTTCCTTTGTTAAGCTTTCAAGCTTAACTTTCAAATCAAAATTTTCTTTTTCTAAAACACAATTTCTTGTTTTTGAAATCTCCAAATCATTTTTCAAAATTTTATTTTGGTTTTCAAAATCCAACTTTGTTTTCAAAAGAAATCATTTTCAATTTCAAGTTTTGAAATCATTTTCTTAAATTTGGAATTCATGGTCTCAAATTCCAAATATAATTCATCAAATGCATCTGGTAACTCATCAAAAGAATATGAATTTAATTCATTTGAGTTAGAAGATACCTTGGGCTCATCGAGAGCCAAAACACCATCCACCTTTGGTGTTGAGGGGAGGATTGCCCATGATGAAGCATCATCTTTCTTCTCTTCTTTCCCATAGAATTTCTTTAGCTTCTCCCAAATTTCTTTGGCACTTTTGGATGGGGAGATCTTCTTGGAAATCTCTTCACTTAGGGCACAAAGAAGAATGTGCATAGCCTTTGCATTGAGATGGTCCTTCTTTGTGTCTTTGGCACTCGTTTTCTTCTTCTTCTTAGGAGCTTCCAAATGTCCATCTTTGATAATCATCCAAATGTCGAGGTTGAATCCTTGGATGAAATATTTCATGATGTTGCTCCATTGGAAGTAACCTTCTCCTTTGAAGAGAGGAGGACACATGATAGAGCGGCCTTCTTCAAATGAAATCATTGTAGAACCGCTTGCCATTTTCTTGAACGGTGGACTACGAGCGTTGGATCTTTACTCCCGGATGTTAGTCCTTCGATGGAGACGAGGCTCTGATACCAATTGTTGGGTTTTTAGGCACGCTCGAATCGATCTTCCGAAACCGTCAAGAGGGTTGAAATTGCTTCCCGAATGAATTGACTAAAACCGAAAATAGTAGACAATATTTGCAGGATGATTTTAGAGTGGTTCGACTACTGAACCGAGTCTACATCCACTACCTTAGCACACCACTAAGAATTTCCCAATTCACTACTATGAATTCTTCCTTTTGAGGCCAAAGGGATAACCTTACAACCCTATCTTTTCAATGGCTAAGATAGAACCACTCTAGTTTTTCTCTCAAGGCTAAACTAGAACCTCTCCTTTTACAAGGGTAGAAAGATGTAAACAAATAAACCTCACAAGGTGGGTGTTTACAAGAAATAAGCTCAAAAGAGTGTAAAGAATAAAACAATGAAAAACACTCTCTATACAATATATACAAGAGAAATGAAGAATAAAGACTTAAATGTTATTTCTCTTGATCATAAAGCTTGGATATCATCTCTTGCCATCATTAAGTGTCCTTGGGGTGTTTATATAGTGTGGAATGAGTTTCTAGCCGTTTATGGCCATTGGAGATGTTTTGGAGCCGTTGGAAGCCATTAAAGTTGAGCTTTAAATGCTCACCTGCACAATAGTTTCGAAACCTTTGAAGAGGTTTCGAAACCTTAAGAGGGGATTTGTAAAAACTAGCCGTTTATAGCCGTTTGGGGATGTTTTGGAGCCGTTACAGGGCCAAAGTTTCGAAACCTTTAGTAGAGGTTTCGAAACCTTTGTGCCAAGGTTTCCAAACCTTACTAGAGGTATGGAAACCTTTGTGCCAAGGTTTCCAAACCTTACTCAGAGGTATGGAAACCTTTGTAAAGGTTTCAAAAACAATAACTTACTGCCCAGAGAGGTTTCGAAACCTTATATTATGGTTTCGAAACTTTCACTCAAAAACCCGATTTTGGCTAATTTTTAACTTTTAAATGTATATTCGATATAGGTGCAAAGTCAAAAATATTTTAAACATATTTTCAAGTTTTAAGGACTTTTGAATTATTTTTGAAATCTTTAAACAAGTCCAAAACATTTTTCACATAATTGTTATATCAAAATATTTTTCAACACCGGTGCACCCCAAGGTGACACACTCGGCCGAATGAAACCACAACCAAGCAACTCCTGAAGTTGCGTCTTCAGCTCTTTCAACTCTTTAGGTGCCATTCGATAAGGAGTAATGGACACTGGAGTCATGTTTTCATACAGCTCAATTCCAAACTCCACTTCGCGATTAGGAGGCAATCCAGGCAACTCCTCTGGGAACACACCAGGAAACTCTCGCACAGTCCTGATATCTTGCACTCGCAACTCTTTAGAGCTAGGATCCATCACAAAGGCTAAGTAGGCTTCACAACCTTGCCTCAGCATCCGGCTCGCTTCCAATGTAGACACCACATTGGCAAGAAACTTCACATTCTCACCCACCACCACTACCTCATAATCATCCGCAAGCTTCAACGAAACTCGGTTATTCTCAAAATCCACCACAGCTCGATGTTCAACAATCCAATCCATACCAAGGATTACATCAAAACCATAGAAAGGCAATTCCATAAGATCAACATGAAAAACATGGTCTTGCACAACCAAGGGACATCTTCTATAAAGTTTTCGTGTCACAACAGTCTCACCAAAATAACTAGTTACACGCATACCAACATCCAAAGACTCCACAGGCAAACCAAGCAATTGAGCATGTTCACGCAATATGTATGAGTGTGTAGATCCAGAATCAATCAAGGAAAGTAATGATAAGGATTGCAAAGTGAAAGTACCTGCGATCACATCCGTGTCATTCCTCCCTTCCCTCTGAGCATACACTCTAGCCTGGCCACCACCATCAGGCTGAACAGCTACCACATGAGACACATTCATTCCACCATCCTCCCTGCGCTGGAAGTTACCACGGCCGCGCCCACGACCTCTGTGTGGTGCAACAACACCAGGAGCACGTCCCTGACCACCACCGGCCAACAGAGGGCACTCCCTCCTCATATGATCCGCCGAACCACAGTTCCAGCACGAGTTACCGGTCACCACAATAGGAGCATGTACCTCCCTCGCTGCTCGAGGACAATCACGCCTCAGATGACCACGCGATCCACATGCCCAACATGTGTTCTGATCAGCTCTCGCCCTGTCTCCCTAAATAGGCGCACCTTACCCTCCACCACCACGCCTAGCCGAAGACTGATACCTCCGATCACGTCCTCTCTTGTTCCGTCCACCACCGGAACTATACTCAGCAGCCCGCTTGCCCGCACTAGGACCAGCACCTCAAGAAGACAAACTCAAATTCAGCTCAATATCCTTCGCCCTATTAACCAGCACATCAAAGTCAGTGTACTCAGCAGCCAGCATATAGGTCTTCACTTCCGTCACCAAACCATAACGGAAACGTTCACACCTCTCCCGCTCCCTTGAGTAAGAGACATGAATTCCCTTTTCTTTTCATCCAGGTACCGCACACCTAGATACTTCCTCTTGAACGCGTTCAGAAAGAACGTCCAAGTCACATCAACATCCTCCATTCCGGAGATAGTGGTTGTCCACCAGGTATACGCATCGTCATGCAACAGCGATACTATACAACCCAACATTTGCACCTCATTGCAGTTCATTTGTCCCAAAATTCTCTCTGTACTTTCCAACCAAGACTCGGAACCTTCAGCAGACAAACCCCTGAACTCAGTCCCTCCCAGAATGCGCAAACATTCCATAGGTAGTCTAGCATTAGCATCTCCTTGATGCCCAGCTCCATGAGCTCCAGCTACCGCCGTCTGAAAGGCTCCAGAAATAGCCTGAATCAGCACTGTCATGTCAGGAGGAGCTTGCCCCTGCCCAGCTTCAGGTCCAGCGACCCCAGCACCAGCACCAGCACCAGCTCCCTCACCCCCTGCACCACCACCACCGGGTGGAGGAGGTAAGTCCACTACATTTTCAACATCCTCTTCATTCTCATTTTGAGCCATAGCTCGCGTATTAATCCTCGTCTCTCTACGAGGTCCCATTCACTAAACAATGCAATCACAAATGCAATAAACATAGTCAGGCTCAGCAAGGTAAGCAATCCAAGTACTCAAGTTCGTTTCCAATTAAAACAAATCATATCATTAGCTTTGATATGGCAATGGGTCCCTCAAACATGCTTCACCACAGTATACACCACAATTGCAACATTCTTACAATTCATACATCATACTTTCACTCAACAAGCATACAAGAAATCATACACAAATCACCCACATAACCATTCCCAAAAACTCGAGAATTCAGCTCTGATACCACCAAATGTAACCCTCTTAGCCCGGCCTAGACGGTTGACCCGAACTACGAAGATTACACGGGGAAAACCAAAGTCAACCCGAAAGTCAACCTTGATTAACGACCCTTTTTTTCTTTTTAACCTTATCTAAATGCATATTAACCCTAGGCGTACTCTTGATATAAGCAAATTCAAAAATCACAGCAATCGGAAAACAATAAGGGACTCAATTGCACAACATACAAATTTAGGGACCAAAATGTAAAATCTGGAAATTAAGAGGGCTATACCAATTTTTAAGATATCATTATGAAATTAGTTAGGTTATAAGATTCTATGTCAAATTAAGAGGGCTATACCAAAATGTAAAGCTTGCAAACCTCAAAACCATTCAAATCAGTGCCCAACGGTCAAGTGTTTCGAAACGGGAATTGACCGATCAAAACACGGCTTGGCAGTAGCCAAAGTGTTTTGAAACACCTCTGCCCGTTTCGAAATGCCCAGGCCAAAACATGCACCTGTTTCGAAACAGGCAGGGGTGTTTCGAAACACCCTGCCCAGAAACATCAGAAAAACATGATTTTACACACTTTCGACCCATCGAACACATTCATATGGCCTCCTTATCATGCCAACAAATCATCAATCACTAAAGGAACATATTTGCATCTTCAAAACTCAATCATGACATCAATTAGGAAAAAACACAAGTCTATAGGCATGCATCTTAAAATTGGAAATCAAACTATCATCAAATCTTCAAAACAAATACCAAATGGCCATTTACATGCTCCAAATATCATATGCATCAAACCAATATAGGGAGTCCAAAACACCTCCCTAAAACACAATCTAGGTTCCCATTGTCAATTACCAAAAGCTAACAGTGTTGTAAAAATAGTCACCATACAAGAGCTTAGACTTTCACTTGGATCCTTGACCTCCTTGCTGCCCTTAAAGCACTTCAATTCTCTACATTAATGGTTCAAGAAAGAGAGCGTAAGCACATATGCTTAGTGAGAAATGCTCTAATGAATAACACAATAATGCATTTTGTAAAACACCTTCCAAAGGCTTTTAATTCAATAAACAACATTTCTCATGCTACAATGCACATAAAACAAGCATCCCATGCTTCACTATATCAACATGTCATATTGGCTTTCAAGTGATAAACCATAACCATTTTTCTTCTCAAAACATAATCGGATACGCGGATTACAAGCGTTGTCCCATATGCCTCATACACACTACCAAACACTCAAGGTGGAGTTTACCGGTACAATCACAACCCCTCAACACCCGTGATGGAGTCTACGGTACAATTACAACCCCTCCACATCACTCTTTGGTAGTTGTATAACATCACTGATGAGAACACGAGACACACAACACAAGATCCTCACATGGCATTTTAACCACCATTATGATCTTAGACATCTCTTTACTGTACTTTGATGGAGTTTACGGTACCATTACAACCCCTCAACATCCAAGGCAACTTTATTCATGGTGCACCCAATCCTATAGCCGGCTAACTATATCCGATTCAAGTACTTTTAAACCAACACACCACTTTCCAATATACATCATTTACCATCATCAATCCACTGTTTTTAAGCATTAAACAAAGCCATTAAATAGTCATGCATCACTATGCATCAAACCACATTTATCAATGTCCAAATCAAGGATCTCTTACCTTGAGCATCCTTCAACACATGGCTTACAAAACCAGCATTAAACATGCTAAAATATGCTTTCAAAACAGAATTTAAACATGCAAATTAAACACATTGCATCCAACCATCTCATGGCTCATCAAAGAGAGAGTTTCTCCGAAAACTTACTCTTGAGCTTAGCTAAGTTGTTTAGACTTAAACTAAGCTCCCATAACCTTCAAACATTGGTTTCAAAGCTAAAAACCAAACTTCACTCACCAATTCCGTTTCGCAAACTTGCCGAAACGCCGATCAAGCCTCCGGATCAACACCACAAGGATCCAAAGATGTCTCCCCTGTTTTAAACACATCAAAGCAGAGGATTAATGCATCATCGTGCATTAAAATCTTCAACCAAAACACCTAAACTCGCTGCTCTCATCAAAACTCACATTTCGGCTACCAAACACAACTTAAATCACATCCAAACACCTCTACAACATTACCCAGCCAAGATCCATCACTTCCAATCATTCTTAGACATCAATTAACATCCAAAAAGAGCCTAATCACGTCCGTATACCTCCAGCTATAGCAGAACATCAAAATCACCCCAAAAACCACCATTTTCACAAGTAAAAACTTAGGAAAATCAACCTATTCGGGATTGCAGTGATTAAACCTCCATTTCACATCATTTAAACATCCAAATGACATCAAAAAGACATTTGAAAACAGAGCCCAATCATCTATTACGAATTTCTTCAAAATTAAATCCAAATCCTGCATTTTAAGCCAAAATCAAGAACACAACATTAAAACCATTAATAAAACTCAATTTAAGGATTGAGAACTTGGGAATTTCAGTAAAGAACTAAGTATTTAGAGCAGAAGGACGTTCATACCTCTAAATGCGGTGTTCTCCTTGTTTAGAGCCAAAATCCTTGAAAATTCAATAAGCAAATGGTGAGGATTTGGTGTAGAAATGATTAGGAGTCATTTAGGGATTGAAATCTCAACTTTAGGTGTGAAAATAAAAGGAAATGTTGTTGTGGAAATGTGTTTGGCTGAGGGAATTTTGAGAGAAAATGAAATGGGAAAATTTTGGCAAAAGTTAGTTATGAAACCAAAATGTGACTTTTTCCTCTTTTCTTTTTATTAATTAACATTAAATGAGTCTTTAAAATTTATGAAAAATCTGGAGAAATCCTCCCTTGTGTAAATTAGCTCCTTAAAGATTCAAAGTTTCAATCCTTTTAAAAGAGTCACGAACTTTTCAAAAATTACATTTTAGTCACTAACTTGAAATGTCATATTTCGAAACCTCATTTTGTAAAATTGATTTCACCACCCTCTTATATATAATAAAAGAGGATTTTTAGATATTTTTCCATATTTTTAATGCATCCCGAACTAGGCTTTCCCTAAAATCACCTTTTATATTCGAACCGAAATTTAAACCGGTCTGGTTCAGACCCTAAACTTCTAAGCCCAAAATTGGGGTGTTACGGAAAAATTGTTTGGTTGATAGGATTTTGTGAGAAAATGAAATGAGAGGAAATTAGAGAAAAGTGGTTATGAAAAGTCAAAGGTAGTTTTTCTATTTTAATCACCTTTAATTTCTTTAATTAAAACATTAATTAAATCATCCAAATTAAGGAAAAATCTGATGAAAACATTTTTGGTAAATTAGCTCCTTAAAGATTCAAAGTTCCAATCCTTTACAAAACAGTCACTACTAAACTTTGCAAAAACTGCGATTTGGGCACTACACCGAAATGTAGTATTTCCAAACCTTATTTTGTAAATTTGATTTCACCATTCTCTTTTATATATTAAATGAGGATTTTTAGATATTTTTCTATATTTTTAAAGCATCCCAAATTAGGTGTTCCCTAAAACCCCCTTTTAGGTTCGAACAAATTCCCAGACCGATCCGGTTCAAACTCTAAACATTTAGGCCCAAATTTGGGGTGTTACACTCATACTTTCTCAGCTTAGCATACAACTTGTTCTCCCACAACACTTGCAACACTATCCTTAGGTGTCTATCATGATCCTCCCCGGTACGAGAGTACACGATGATGACATCGATGAACAATACCACGAACTGATCAAAGAACTCATGGAACACATGATTCAGCATGTCCATGAAAGCAATATGTGCGTTGGTTAAACCAAACGGCATCGCTAAGAACTCATAATGCCCGTACCTAGTCCGAAAAGCTGTCTTAGGTACGTCCACATCCTTCAAATTTAACAAGTAATCATTGGCAAGGGATACTTGTTCTTGATCGCCAACTTGTTCAGCTGCCGATAATCTATACACATCTGCATTGTCCCATCTTTCTTATTTACAAACAACAACAGTGCTCCCCACGGTGAAACACTCAGCCGAATGAACCCTCAATCAAGCAACTCCTGAAGTTGTGTCTTCAACTCTTTAGGTGCCATGAGATAAGGAGCAAAGGACAACAGAGTCGTATTCTTATACAACTCGATACCAAACTCTACTTCTCTATTTGGCGGCAACCCCGACAATTCTTCCGGAAAGACACCCAGAAAATCGCAAATGGTTCTGATGTCCTGCACACGTACATCCTTTGTACCAGGATTCATCACATAAGCAAGATAAGCATCACAACCCATCCTTAACATGTAACATCCCAGATTAGGGTCTAGGAGATTTAATGAGTTTCCGAAGTCCGAAAGACCGGTGTTGGTTGTTTTGAGTAAGTCCAGGGAATGAGGTTATCGAGGGTTGAGAAAAATATGGAATAAATATTTAAAATCCTTTTTAAATATGTAAAAGGTTTTGGTAAAAACAATTTTGGAAAAATGCTTTCCGAATCGTGACATTTTGGTTGGTTACCAAAATGTAAAGTTTGTAAAAATCTGTTATAGTGACCATTTTGCAAAAGAGTCAAAACATTGAATCTTTAAGGAGCTATCTTGGCTGGGCCAAATAGGTTATTATCCCCTTTCATTTTTAATATTCAAATATTTTAAAATAGCTTTTATGATTTAATTAAAACAAAGGTTCATTCAAAATCTTATTTCACGTTAAAAATCCATTTACAAGCTTCCTCTTCTCCTCTTTTCAACAAAACAACAATTGAACCTCATTTCCTCAAGGTAAAAGTATTTCCTTGTTAATCTTTAATCTCTAAATAGTTTTCTTACTTTGATTTCCTAAAACCCAAGTCTATTTCATTATTTTCTTCAAGGATTTTTGCCAAAAAGGGCTAATAGCTAGCATTGGGGGTGAGCAACGTGATTCTCCTCTAATGTAAGGTTCTTTAATGAAATTCTCATGCTTTGATTCTTTTGAATATCAAGATTTTAATCTCTTGTCTTAATCCTAATGTAAATTGGCTAAAATTAATGAAAATGAGCTTTTGGTAAGATTTTTGGGTAAGATCTCTTTATGCTGGGTGTGATGATGTTGTTACCATAGTTTTGAGCTGATTGTTGTGTTGAAATGATTGGAGAATGGCAAGAATCCCGAAATGGGGTTGAGTGTTGATTTTTGAAGTATGAAAAAGTGGGTTTTTGAGTAGATTTTGGAGTGAATCAATAGCTGGTGTTGATCTGATGATTGGATGATGTTTTTAGATGTTGATCTATGTGTTTTGATGTTATTTAATGATGGGGTTCGCTGGTGACTATCCGAATTGGGTCTTTTTGTTGGTTACGGCTTGTATCAGATTTATTCGATAAGTGTTTTGGTTGAATTGTTGAAGTATCTGCTTTCCAGCAAATTAGTGTGTTGTAAATACCATTAAATCCTATGTTTTGGGTTGGTTAGAGGCAAGGATTCAAGACCCGGATTTTTTGAACGCTTTTGTGGGCGAACCGGAAAGCTAGAAAAGGGGTTTTGGCTTGTTGTGGTAATCGATGGGGAGTGGAAATGGTTTTTACTATTTTATCAAGGTTGAAGAGTTGTTTTAAGGGTTTGGGTTGAGCCATTAGTCCAATCCAAGGTCAAGGGTAAGGTTTGGTTTTATTTCGGCTTTCGCCTTCATATTTTGACAATGTTTTGGATCATGTGCATATCATTTTTTAAATGATGTTGTTATGCATTAAATGCATGTTGTTGCTGTCCCATATGAATACCATGTTGTGTTTTGGAGGTTGGTTGAGCTCTTGCTATCCTATAGCTTGTGATCATGGTTTTTGGGATGTGTTTGGGGAAGTGGTTATCCCCGGTGAAAATCAATTGTTTATGGTGTTGCAGTGAGTATATTGACAAATGGGTTATATCGGATAGATTGATAGATCAATAGGATGTGAAGTGCACTATAATTATAAAATCCGCGCGTGAGAAATCCTTCGGTTTCATAATAGGGGTTTAGCTATTGTGATGCTTGTGGTAGGGGTTGTGCTATCACCAATGGGAAATGCGGGTTGTGGCATTCCGGCCGAAGTGTGTTTGTGGTGAGGGTTGTTTCACCATGTGACTTGATGGGGGTTGTACCATCAAGTTGTCCGCTTATCCGAGCAATGTGTCAATGATGCCGATATACTCAATCACCTATGGTTCCATTATGAGCTTGGTAAACTCATATGGTTATGCTTATGTTTGAAGCATGTGCATGGTAAAAGAGTCGGTGGGCTTGGTTTGCATATTGGTTCATATATGGTTTATGCATGGTTGATGCATGTTTAGTGTCTATGGCATGTGCTGTTGCATTAGCTTAAACTTGTTACAAGTTAGCATGTTGAAAAGGAAATGATTTTGAAATGATTGTGAAAGTAATTTCAAGAAATGGTTTTGATTTCCCAAATGTTGGTGGTTTTCAAAACTGCATTGTTGTAGTTGGTTTTGAGCTCCGCTCACTAAGCTTTATAGCTTACGATCTATTTTTCCAACAATGCAGATCCATAGACCCTTTGGAAAGAAATGGTGCAAGGGAGGTGATCCAAGTGTTCGCTCTAAGTTCAAGTATGCCTTTGCTTAGATAATAGTGTGTGTGGCAATGAGGGTGATCTTTGTCATGTCTTTGGAGTGTTTGTTAACTCTTGTTTGAGGACATGTTGATAGTTTTGGTTGTTTGTGTTTACCTTTGTTTTGGGATCTTGTTCTGGACCTTGTTTATTCTTTTGTAGAATCTTGAAGTTCTTATATATATATGTAAAGCGTGTTTGTGTTCCTTTGATCTTAAGCATGTTGCATGGTTGATGCTGATGTGTGTATGTTGGCCTAGTGGTTTACCTGTTGAGTGTGGTGATTAAAACCAAGTAAAGTACCTTGAAGATGCTTAAAACTGTTGTTTTGCTATTTCTACAACAGGGTGTTTCGGAACGGGCTCGACCGTTTCGGAACAGCCCTTGTTTTCCTTAAATTTTGGCCTTGGCGTTTTGGAACGGGTACTGAAACGGGCTAAGCAGGGCCGAAATGGTCTAAAGCTATTCGGAACGTTTTAGCTACTATGAAGCACCGTTTCGATACCAGTTTCGAAATGGGAGTCGTTGAAGTTAGTTAAAATCATCTTGGAAGTTATTTTTCTTGCGTTTTGGTCCTAGCTTATGCTGCTATCAATTGTGGTTGATCGTGTGCATGTTTTATGTTGTTTTTCACCATGGAAGCATGAAATGAACTGAATTTCTCAGAGGTCACCTTAATTGCATTTTAGGTCCTCATTTTATGCTAGTTTTGCATTTTGCTCTCTGGCTCCCCTTTTGGTTTGAATCGATGCTCGTTTGATGTTCTGTCTTCCGTTGTGTGTTCGATAACTTAAGTTTAACTTTGAGCATCTAGAAAAGATATTAAGCAACACATCTTGGGTTGCTAATCAGAGGGAAACCTTGGGGTCTTTCTTCGATTAGTCTCGTGTAATCCACTTGATTCGGTCTGGTGGCTAGGCCGAGTCGAGGGGGTTACATAACATACGTCTTGCTTTCATAGCCGAAACCACATTAGACAAGAATTTCACATTCTCGCCTACTATCACTACTTCATAATCATCAACAAGCTTTAAGGTGACTTACTTAACTTAAAAGTCAACCACTTCTCTATGCTCAGACCACCAATCCATACCAAGAATCACATCAAATCCATAAAAGGGTAACTCCATCAAATTAACAAGAAAAACATGACCCTGAACAGATAAGGGATACCTCGGATACAACTTCCTAATGATTACAGTCTCACCAAAAGAACTAGTTACTTGCATTCCTACTTCAAGCAACTCATCATGTATATCAAGCAAAAGCCTACGCTCACTCAAGATATAAGAATGCGTGGATGTAGAATCAATCAAAGCCAACAATGATAAGGATTGTAGAAAAAAGGTACCTACGATAACATCGGTGTCGTTGCGCTCCTCGCGCTGAGCATAGAACCTTGCAGGTCCGCCTCCCTCTGGCGGAACTGCTACGACATGGGCGATACCATGTTGACCCTCTTCCCTCATCTGGAAGTTACCACCACCGCACCCACGACCTCTCTAAGGTGCAGCCACAGCAGGTGGACGTCCTTGGCCTCCACCGGCCAACAGAGGACACGCACGCCTCATATGATATGCTGAACCACAGTTCTAGCAAGAATTCCATGTTATCATAATATGAGCATGTGCCTCTCTAGCTGCACGTGTACAATCTCGCCTCAGATGGTCCCTCGATCCACATATCCAACACGTGTGCTGCTGAAACCTCACTCGGCCTCCCTGAGCCTAACCACCCCGTCCTTCAGCACCTCGCCTTGCATCAGGCGATCGTCTCCTATCACGGCCTCTTTTGTTCCGTCCACCTCCGAAACTATACTCAGCTACTCTCTTTCCAGAGCTAGAACCACCTCCACGAGATGCATGACCCAAGTTCTGCTCGATGTCCTTAGCTCAAGTAGCAAATATATAGGTCTTGACTTCCTACATCAGCCCATATCGGAAACGATCACAACGATGCCTCTCACTCGGCATCAAATTAGGTGCATACTGGCTTAGACGTACGAACTGAACCTCGTACTCACTTGACTTCCTATATGTTCAGCAAAGCAATTTAGTGAAAACGGCACAACAATCGGAGTTCGATTAGGTGTTCAATTACATACATTTGACTTTTAGGGACTAAATTGTAATTTCTAGGAAATACACTGACTTTTCAGATTTTAAAGTTACCAATCCTTAATTAGTTACGTAACATGCCAACATGCCAAATTTCAGCTCAAACGGATCATCCAAACTCATCCAATTGAACATACAACATTCCGGGACAAGATGCAACACTTCAGAACTTAAAAAAATTCCATTAACTGAAATTAACGACCCCGTATCGGCACACCTCAGCCCATATCGATACGCGGGTTGACAGTAGTGAGTTTTGGGAAAACGTTATCGATACGCCCAAGCCCGTATCGATACGGCCTTCAATCTTGTTGAGTTGATCACACAATTGCAAATGACAAAGAGGGGGGTGAATTGGCGATAAAAATTTTGGTGGGTGAGAATATGAAAATTAGAATGTGACACAAAGCAATTATAGTGGTTCAAGTTCTCCAAACGAACTCAACATCCACTACCTTAATTCCCACTAAGGATTTTCAACAAATTCACTACTTGAATTCTTCCCCTTATCTTGGATGAGGAGGTAACATTACAATTTGATTAAGCTTTCTACCCAAAGCTCAATACACTCACTTTTACAAAGAGAAGTTTTTGGTAAACTCTACAAATTCCTCTCAAAAGAGAATTGTTTACCCAAATACAATTTCACACTCCCCAAACTCACAATAAAAAGATTACAATTGAGAATACAAAAGTTGGGTACAAGAATTTGACTCTAAAGGTGCAAAGTTTGGATTTGCGTGCTTTGATGTTGCTTGTAGGTTCAATAGTTGTTGCTTGTTCAATTGAAACTTGTTTTTATACCCATTGTATTAAATTCTAGTCGTTTTGGTAGTTGGGATCATCAATAGAGACATTGACATGCAATTTTGGGCAATAAATGTAACTCTGCTGCCTACCGTATCGGTACGGCTAGGGGGCGTATCGGTACTTGTATCAAAGAGGAATGATCCGTTGTGACTGAAAATATCGCTTATCGGTACGCTTAGAGGCCATATCGATACTGGATTTGCTCAATAGAATCCCATGTTTGGTTTTAATAAAACGCGTATCGGTACGCATACTTAGCGTATCGGTACGGTATAACGGTCATCTAAATATTGGGATACCAACTAACTAACAAGTCAACGGTCGAAAATTAATTACAAAGATTTTGCAAAGATAAGCTTGTCGTATCGATACGGTTGCAAAGTGTATCGGTACGATATCATTGAAAGAGTTCCCCATATTAATATCGTATCGATACAGGGTAATACCGTATCAGTACGCTATATCTATTAAAATTACAGTGGCTAAAAACCGTATCGATACGCCTAATGGCATCAATACGACTGGGCGTTGTGGTGAAGTTTTGCTTGAAAACACATAGGAAAAACTTAGAAATATTTATCATTTAAGAAAGATTTGTCTTCAGATATTAGTTGGTTTAAAAGACTTTGTCAATAGTGAGACTTTAAACAATAGTTAAAAAATTTATTGTTTTGCAAATTAGTCCATGAGTTTAGATGTTATATCAAAATCAATTTTGGTTTCACAATCTCCCCCTTTTTGATATAACAAAACCACATATAAATTATTAAGTTTTTGAAACATTTGAAAAACCTTCTCCCCCTTAATTTAAGATGGATTTTCAAATTAAAAAAATGGCTCTATAATCCTTCTCCCCCTTTTTGTTATATCAATCATAAGCACAAAGATAATAACAACAATCATATGATAAACTTCAAAGCAAACTTCAAATTAAAACAAACTTAATAGTTCAAAGCAAACTTCAAAGGAAAAGAACATAATAATCCAAACTTAGATCCTAAAACATAGATAAAATGCATAAAGTACTAATCATGGGTGCAAAAACTAAAGAAACTAAATGTCATGAGATGGTATGCAAAAACTACTCGTCCGCCTCATCATCTTCCTCATCCTTTTCATCTTCATCGTCTCGAGTAGGTTGATTCCTTTTATTTTGGTTGAGCCAAGCACCATGGAAGGCGGTGAAAGAGATATCAATGGAGTTTTGTGGAAGAGTGATGGCTTTCATTTGATTTTCCATACCTTTGACGCGATCATCCAAGGAGGTGAATCGAGTGTCAATGGAGGTAAACCCAGCTTCCATGTTAGTGAACTTCTCATTGAGGAATGTCATTAGGGTGCCCACGGAAGAGGATTCAATAGGACCTCGTAGAGAGCTTGAAGGAGCATGAGTAGCATCAACCAGAGCATCTTGTTGATGAGCATGAGGGACACGAACCCAGTCATTGTTAACATAGGAAAAATGAGCACGAGATAGGGAGCATTCATCGAGAGGTTGGCCAAGGGGTTCGTGATAATCATAGGAACAATCAATTTCAAGGGAATGGAAGAGCTAACTCAACGCCGTAGAATAGTAAAAAAGATTTGACTTGGTCGGTGTGACGATGTTGAACGAGATAGACAAGGTCGGCAAACAATATCTGACAAAGGTTTGGGCGTTGACCCTCCCTAAAGCACCTAAGCCAAAAATCATCGACTTGACGAATTGTAGAAAATTTCCCTCCCGATGGACGCAAAAACCAAGTAATGAGAAGATGAAGGATTCGGTCCTGAGCATTTAAGACTTTGACGGAACCTAAGGAACCTTGACCTAAGGACTTTTCATCATCAATTCCTACGTTTTCAAAACCAAAAGCCTTGCAAAGGACCACTTGATCAATTTTAATGGTTTTGCTCGTAATATATGACTCGATGGCAATGACATGTTCTCTAGGCTCATCATGAATACATATAGCATTTGAAAAGAATATGACGACCAAGTTCCTACATAGAATGGGAGGAATGCTTAAAAAGGTTAGAAATTTCCATTGTCTAATTAAAGGCAGGTATTGAAATTTGAAACGGGCAGAGTTTAAAAATGGTATAAACACATTGTGTTCTTCCCTGAGGGTGAAACCTTGAAAGAGTTTGTAACGAGACATATCTGAAGGGTCGGGAAAACTATATTGGATAATATAAGGGAGATTAGGTTTAGGGTTACCCTCTTCGTCCTCAATAGGATCAGAAGTGGCAAGACTCCGTCTAGCTCTTTTTTCGGTGCCATAACCCTGAAAACACATCAAAAACGATTTGAATATGTATGCAATTAACATCTTATCCAAACCAATAAATTCTAATAGTTCAAGGTAATTTTAAAAGGCACTTTTATTGTTAAAAAGATATATACATATATTAGTAAGAGTTAAAAAATAAAAATAAAAAACAAATTAAAATATACGATTAAAAAATATATTCAAATGAAAAAAATTTTGATTTTGAAAAAATTTGGTAAAAAGTTTGAAACCCGTGTTATTAAAGTATAGTTTGTTCAAGAACTAAGTTGAAATAATTAAAAAATCCAAACGAAAATAAAAGAAAATAAAAAAGGGAAAAGTTTTATACCTTGAATTGTTAGATTGGATGAATGTGTTGATGTGAATGTACTAGATTGTTGACAAAGATTAGCTTTGATATGGAGATCAAAAACCCTCAATGAATTTTTAAGTTTGACGAAAAAAATTGAAGGATTGAGGGGTTTTTTATAGAGGGGCGCGGCTAGGGTTTTAAGAGAAAAAATAGGGGTTTTTTTATTTTAAGTGCTTTTGTAGATGCAGCCCTAAATAACCTCTCCGTCGAGATCGTATCGGTACGCCTGTAAAGCGTATCGATACACGTTTGCCCTAATTTTTTATTTTACGTTACTGTCGTATCGATATGCTGGACCGTATCAGTACGATTTGACCTGGACTACTTCCCTTGACTTATTCGTATCGATACGCGAGGTCGTATCGATACGCATTTAGCTTTTAAGATTTCCCTGTTGTGAACTTGTATCGATACGCTTCATCCGTATCGATACGCCTTTACCAGATAAGGCATTTTTGACAGATTTGAGTTCAAAATATCAACTTTAAACGTTCCTAAATGCATATGAATGTCATATGAACTAGTTTTAATGGCTAAACTTCATGCATACTTCCCCTACCAACATGCATAGAAGCAAAAAGAGGCAAATTAACATAAGCATAAATGTCAACCAATTTCAAGCAAATTTTTTATAATTTGGGACCTAAGAGGTGTCAAGAAAGGCTAGTTAAACCTAACTCTCTCCTAAGGGTCCAAAAACGCTCTTTATCTAAAGGCTTTGTGAATATATCCGCTAATTGGTTCAAGGTATCAACATACTCTAGAACAACATCATTTTTCAACACATGGTCTCTAATGAAATGATGTCTAATTTCTATGTGTTTGGTCCTACAGTGTTGGATGGGAATCTTAGTGAGACAAATGGCACTAGTGTTTTTACACTTAAGGGGTATGGTTTCTACTTCAACGCCATAATCTAAGAGTTGTTGTTTCATCCAAAGGACTTGAGCACAACAGCTCCCTAAGGATATATACTCCGCTTCGGTGGTAGATTAGGCTACGCTATTTTGTTTCTTAGAGAACCAAGATACGACCATACTACCTAAAAATTGGCATGTCCCGGAGGTACTTTTCCTATCTATATTACACCCCCACAATCTGCATCCGAATACGCATGAAGGCTAAAGGAAGAAACTTTAAGATACCAAAGGCCTAAGTTAGGTGTAGCTCTACGGTATCTAAAAATTCTCTTAATGACAACTAAGTGTGATTCTCTATTACTAGCTTCAATCTTAGCACACAAGAAAACACTAAACATGATATCCGGTCTACTTGCGGTAAGGTAAAGCAAAGAACCTATCATGGATCTATAAAGCTTAGCATCAACGCACTTACCTCCTTCATCTTTGTCATGCTTTATGGAAGGGCTCATAGGTGTGGCTTGAGGCTTTGCATTCTCTAAGCCGAACTTTTTGAGCATATCGTTACCGTACTTAGCTTGATTTATGAAGGTGCCATCTTTCCTTTGTTTGATTTGGTGTCAAAAAAATAATGAGAGCTCCCCCATCATGCTCATCTCGAACTCACCTTGCATTAGCTTAGAAAATTCTTTGCAATAACATTCATTAGTAGAACCAAAAATGATATCATCAACATAGATTTGTACTACTAATATGTCATTATTATATCTTTTTATGAAAAGTGTAGTGTCCACCTTACCTTTTTCAAAACCCTTTTCAATTAAAAAGTTTGAAAGTCTTTCGTACCAAGCTCTAGCAGCTTGTTTTAAACCATAAAGAGCTTTAGCTAATTTGAACACATGATTTGGAAATTTTGAATCCTCAAAACCCGATGGTTGTTCAACATACACTTCTTCATTTATAAAATCGTTTAGAAAAACACTTTTCACATCCATTTGAAAAAGCTTGAAATCATTCTAACATGCAAATCCAAAAAGCATCCTAATGACTTTCATCCAAGCTACGGGTGCATATGTTCAAAATCAATTCCCTCTACTTGGGTATAGCCTTGAGCAACAAGCCTAGCCTTGTTTCTCACTATATTACCATTTTCATCTAGTTTATTTCTAAAGACCCATTTAGTTCCTATAGTAGATTGATTACTAGATCTTTCAACTAATGTCTAAACTTTACTTCTCTCAAATTGATTTAATTCCTCTTTCATGCCCAAAATCCAAAAATCATCTTTTAATGCTTCATTGATATTCTTAGGCTCAATGCGTGAAAGAAATGCAACGTGGTTCATTAATTTGAGAGAGGATCTAGTAGTTACCCCCTTGGATGGATCACCCAAGATTTCACCACCATTGACATAGTTGAACTCCCTTGGGTAAGATACCTCCTTTTCCTCAAGAGCCAAATCCTTCAAGGCTTCAAGAGGTGGATCTTGTGCATCTTCATCTTTAGTTGGAGTCTCATCTACCTTTGACATTTGTTCTCCATCAATGGCATCAAGAATCCCTATATCATCATCATCACAAGATTCCTTCCTCGGAAAGAGGTTATCATCGAAAACAACATGTATAGACTCTTCTACTACTAAAGTTCTTTTATAAATACACGATATGCTTTAGAGTTTAAAGAATACCCCAAGAAAATAGCTTCAAATTTACCTAAGTTGTCTTTTCCATTATTTAAAACAGAACACTTGAAACCAAATGGATGAAAATAACTAATGTTAGGCTTTTTAGATTTAAGAATCTCATATGGTGTTTTCTTCAAAATTGGCTTAATCATTACACGATTTATAATGTAGCAAGTGGTATTTGTGGCTTCCGCCCAAACGTATTTAGGTAAATTATTTTCACAAAGCATGGTTCTAGCCATTTCTTCTAAAGTTCAATTTTTCCTCTCAACTACCCCATTTTGTTGAGGAGTGCGAGGAGCGGAAAAATTATTGTTAATCTCATTTTCTTTTAAAAAATCTTCAAAACCTAGATTTTGAAATTTGGTTCCATGATCGCTTATAATGTGAGAACTTTTAAGTTCAAGATCATTTTGAGTTATTTAAGAAAATGTGATGAATTTTTCTAAAACCTCATCTTTTGTATTTAAGAATAGAACCCAAGTAAACCTAGAATATTGATCAACAAGTACAAAGGCATATGATTTACCAACCAAGCTCATAGTTCTAATAGGCCTAAAAAGATCCATATGAATCAATTGTAAACATCTACTAGTAGAGATATCATTAATGGATTTAAATGAAGTTATATATTGTTTACCCGTAGAACATGCATCACAAATTTTATCATTAGAAAACTTAAGTTTGGGTAAACCTCTAACTAGATTAAGGGAAATCAATTTTTCTAAAACATTCATGCTAGCATGTCCTAATTTTTTATGCCAAAGCCATGAGTCATGTTCATCATGTGCAACTAAACATGTATGAGATGTATGGATGTCATCTAAAAGCACCATGTAAAATTGCCTATTCTATGTCCTATGAGCATCAATTGATTTGTTTTAATATTCACAATTTTGCAACCACTTTTATCAAATAAAACTTTAGAACCCTTATCACATAATTGACTAAGGCTTAATAAGTTGTGTTTAAGACCGTTGATATACAAAACATTTTCAATGAAAATAGAAGAGTGATTACCAATGGAGCCTATTCCTTCAATGTGGCATTTGGAGTTTTCACCGAAATTTACCACTCCACCACTCTTTGGCTTTAGTTCCACGAATCTACTCTTGTCACCGGTCATATTTCTTGAGCATCCACCATCAAGGTACCATCAGTTTTGGCTTGAAACTATGGCCTTGTAGCAATGCTCCCACTACAAACAAAGAAATTAGGCCTTGATTTTTGGTACCCAAATCATTTTTGGTTCATGTGTGTTAGCCCTCAAAACCTTGGTTCCCTTAGGGATCCAAGAAGCAATAGCATTCATGTTATTAGAAATAATGTGTTCCTTAGGAACCCAAACACTCCTAATCCTTTGCCTCTAGATTGCTTAGGAAAATTTCTTTGTTTAGGAACAATAGTTATTCTTTTTACATATTGGGATTTAGAAGACTTTTCTTTTTCAAAATGATTTTTCCCAATAGCAATAGATGTTTTAAGATTATCCACTTCCTTTGTGTGATAATCATGATAATCAGAAAGAAGTTTTTCAAGATCAAAGTTTTTGTTTTTAAGATCATTTGAAAGATTTACTAAGTACAAAACATTCTTTTCCAATTCCGAGTTATTTTTTGAAATAGATTCATTATGAGTTTTTAAATCGGAAATGTTTTTCTTTTTTCTCAAAATAGACTCCTTATATTTTACAACTAACTCATCTTAAACCTCTTACAATTCATCGCAAGCATGTTGAAGTTCATCAAAGGTAAAATCAAAATTAGATGAGTTAAGGTTTACCTTTGGTTCATCATCAATGGCCATGAGACAAAGATTATCCACTTCCTCCTCCTCCTCGGATGACTCCTCGTCACTCCAAGTTGCTACTTGAGCTTTGAGCTTGTTCTTCTTCCCAAAGCTCTTCCTTTTCAATTGAGGACATTCGGAACGGATATGGCCGGATTTTTTGCACTCATAGCAAATGATTTGGTCTATCTCCTCTTCTTTACTCTTGCTCTTGAAGTCTCCTTTTCTAATGAACTTTCTCCCACAGTTGGACTTCGTAAAGCTAGTGAATCGTTTGGCCAACATTGCCATCTCCTCATCTTCATCTTCGCTAGAATCGCTTTCATGGTATGAAGCTTTAAGAGCGATTCCAATCTTCTTCTTCTCAACCTTCTTCTCCTCCATTTTCTTTTCATCTTCTCTTCGCTTCTTCATGATCTCATGGGTGAGTTGAGATCCAACAAGGGCATATAGCTTGAGAGTCTTCAAATATCGAGCTTCTATAATAGTTGTTCTCTTGCTATGCCATGATTCCGGAAAAGAGTACAACAATTTCCTCACTAGCTTGTCTTCGGGGATGATCTCACCGAAACCCTTCAACCCATTGACAATGACCGAAAATCGATCAAACATCTTGGAAACACTCTCATCGGGATTGTAACCCCCTTAGCTCGGCCTAGACGTTTGACCTGAACTACGAAGATTACACAGGGAAAACAAAAGACAACCCGAAAGTCAACCTTGATTCACGACCCTCTTTTTTTTTCTTTTTATCTTCTCTAGATGCACGTTAAGCCTATGTGATTACTCAAGATTCATAGGAGAGAAGGACATAGCGATCAGAAAACGTTCAGGGACTCAATTACATGATTTACGCATATTAGGGACCAAAATGTAATTTTCATAAAATATAAGAACTTGGCTGAATTTAAGATTACCAAAATGTAATTAATCATATTTCATGCCTCTCTTCCAAAACTAAACTAAAAAGGACATTCCACGATCAAGCAATTGAATCCACAACATTTAGGACTAAAACGTAAAACATGGGAACTTAAAACAATTCAAAATCATCATCCAACCGGCATCCGTTTCTGAACATCAAACCTTCGTACCCAAACGCCCGTATCGAAACGGTGTTGGCCATTTTGGTACTCGGGTGTGTTCCGAGACCAGTACCGAAACAGGCCTCTCCAGTGGCCAAACTATTTCGAAATACCTTCAGCTGTTCCGAAACGCTATTGCCAGTACAAGCCTCCGTTTCGAATAGTTAAGGGTGTTTCGATACACCCTGAACTGTGACAGCAAAAAATTCTTGTTTTTCATACTTTTTCGCAGCCGAATCAACTCCAGGACATGCCACAACATGCATACATCAAGGATACATATCAACAATCATCATATCGAAGCTATAGCCTAAACATAGCAACCAACACATAAGCAAAGGCACTAAAGGCATGCTCCCTAGTTTGCCAAAACCAAAACAAGTCAAAACTCCAAATAAACCAAAATCCATACTCCAAAGGCCATTTACAACTCAAGTATAGGCAAACCAACATGATCAAAGTACAAGAAACAGTCTCAAGCATTGCAAATTATAAATCCCACCCATTGCCTCTTATTACACTAAAGGGTGAACCATATACATCTCTTTAGCAAGACCTTGGATTCCTATTGCTTTTGGGTTGCCTTCAAGGTTCAATTCTCTGTGTTGATGAAACAAAAGAGAGTAAGTAATAAGCTTAGTGAGGATCGCTAGACCACATTCATCAATGCATAACTCAAGTTTTACAAAACCATCACTTTACAATACATGCCATTTATAAAACAAGTCTTTTCAAGACTTCAGTGCACTTTTGAAACCTCATGCACATATGCATCAACGTACAACATCAAATAAACCTTTACTCATGCTTTATCAAGCATCACATACATTCTTGCATCATACACAAATATCTCATGCACCCTTGCATCATTCACAAGCATCTCAAGCTTCACTTTGTTCATTTACATTATATTGGCTTTCAAGTGATAGTCCACAAATCATTTCAACACAAGACACAATCGGATACGCGGATTACAAGCGTTGTCCCTCACGCTTCTTACAAACTACCGGACTACACAAGGTGGAGACAAATGGCACAATCACAACCTCTCAACACCCGTGATGGAGACTAATGGCACAATCACAATCCCTCAACATCACTCATCGGTAGTTGTATAATTCCACTAACGAGAGTATGTGACACATACACAAGACTCACACACGTGACTAACCATTCACCGTTGTGATCGTAACCTCAATCGTTAGGGTACTTGGATGGAGATTACGACACAATCGCAACCCCTCGACATCCAAGGTGACTTTATTCACGGTGCACCCAATCCTATAGCCGGCTAACTATATCCGATTTAAGTAACCAAAAACCATTTTCATCACTTGCCAATCTAACCATTTATCCACATTAATCCACTGCTTTTCAAGCATAACCAGAATGTCATTTTCACAAGCACACATGCCTAACATCATATGCATTTTCATATGAAAACCAAGGATCACTTACCGAGTGCATCGTTAACATAATGACATTAAAATACAGCATTATACCATGCTTAAACATGCTTAAAAACAATAAACGAATCCACTCTTACATCAAATGCATTTTCATCCAACTTAACACATTTCCAATAGAGGGATTACCGAAACACTTACACTTGAGCTTACTTAAGTGTATCAAGCTTACACTAAGCTCCCAAGAGCACGCTCAAAGCGTTACAAAGCATGAAATTGTATTTCCACTCACCGGTACGCGAAGCCTTGTTCGCCGACACGGAAATTACACCTCCGAAGCTTCGAAAATCACCTCGTTCGCCTCCGGATCAAGATCCCCTGTTTTCACATCAACAAAACAGAGATCTAAATGCATTAAAATGCATTCTAACACCATCAACAATCCATAGACTCGTTGCCCTCTCAAATTACACCAAAATACCCTTCCAACACAACCGAAAACTCAATTGATTGCCTCCTAAACCAAGGCCAGCCATCATGCAACACTTCCAAAGAATTATCAACATCAAAACACATCTATTAAACACCCTAACTCATCCTTATACCTCCAGCAATCACAATTCCACCATTACACCCCAAAATCACACTTAAAACTACAAAGAAACTCAAGGATCTCAAGGATTTCGGGATCTATGTTAATAACACACCATCTTAACATATAAATCAACTTAAAAATCAACTAGAATCAACACAAAACAGTTCCCAACTCATCAAGTCCGAAAATCAAGATTTCATCCACATTTTCATAAGATTTTGATCTCAAATCAAAACTATTTTGAAAACTCAATAAAAAATAGTTATTAGAAGCCAAATATCTTTGGAATTTCAATAAAGGACTTAGATTAGAGGTTGAGAACGAGATTTACCTCCAATCCTTGCTTCCTTCAATAGATGACAAGTTTTCCTTGCAAAAAAATCTTGATGAATTAAAGAAGATCCCTTGAAATTGATTTAGAAAATGTTGAGAGGATTTTTGGGAGAAAGAATTCTGGAAAAGATGAGAGAAAATGGTGTTTGGCTAAAATGAGAGGGAATTGGTAGTTACGTAAAATGAAAATCCACTAACTACCAATTAATTAATATCATATTTTAATTAAAATCCTTTAATTAAAATCCATTTAAATCACATGTCATATTGAAGAAAGGTCAAATTGACTTAAAGCCCCCTAAAGATTCTATGATTTTGGCTTCCACCTTTAAAAATCACATTTTTCCTAGTTTTGAAACTTTACAATTTGGTCACTACTCAAAATGTCCATTTTCCAAATCCCTTTTTGTAAAATTGACTTGACCAACCTCTTAATTATATTTTTAGATGATTTTAGCAATTTTTATCACAATTTTATCCTATCACGATCCTTGATTTCCAAAAGTCACCTTACGTGATTCGAACCGTTCTCGGCCGGTCCGATCCGATGTCTAAAAACATCTAGGCCCAAAACCATGGCGTTACAACTCTCCCCCACTTTGAAAATTTCGTCCTCGGAATTCTTACCTGATGGAAAGAGATGCGGAAACTGCCTCAGCATGTCTGCCTTGCTTTCCCACGTGGCTTCCTCAACTCCTCGGTGTCGCCACAACACCTTCACAAGCTCTATCGTCTTGCCACGAAGAACTTTACTACTCATGTCCTGAACTCTCACTGGTTCTTCATCATATGATAGATCCAGATTCAACTCTATCTCCTCAACAGGTATTACGTTCGAAGGATTCGATCTATACTTTTGTAACATAGAGACATGAAACACATCATGTATCTTCTCCAACTCTACAGGCAATCTCAACCGATGTGCCACATGACCAATACGCTCCACAATCTTGTAAGGTCCAATAAACCTTGGGCTAAGCTTACCTTTACGCCCAAATCTCATCACCTTCTTCCAAGGTGATACCTTCAAGAACACACGTTCGCCAATTGCGAACTCAATTTCCTTACGCTTCAAGTCCGCGTAAGACTTTTGCCTATCCGATGCTGCTTTTAATTGCTCACAAATGCGCTTCACCTTCTCGGTGGTTCCCTTAAGCATAGCTGGCATTGAAATCAACTTATGCCCAGCTTCTGCCCAACAAAGAGGGGTTCTACATCTCCTCCCATACAAAGCCTCGTATGGAGCCATTTGGATATTTGCCTTGTAACTATTGTAATATGAAAACTCAACCAGCGGCAAGTGCTTCTCCCAAGAACACTGAAAATCTATCACACATCATCTCAGCATGTCCTCAAGCACCTGAATCACACATTATGACTGTCCATCAGTCTGCGGATGATAAGAAGTGCTGAAATTCAGTCGTGTACCCAAGGCTTGATGCAAACATTCCCAAAATCGCATTGTAAACCTCGGATCTCTATCTGACACAATGGACTTTGGCACACCGTGCAACCACACAATCTCAGCTATGTACAACTCAGCCAGCTTATCCAAAGTATACGTAGTATGCACATGCAAAAAATGTGCACACTTCGTAAGCCGATCCACAATCACCCAAACTGAATTCTTCTTTGTCGGTGACAAATGAAATCCAGACACAAAATCTATGGTGATTCTCTCCCACTTCCATTCTAGAATTCTCAAAGGCTACAACAATCCATAAGGAACCTTATGCTCAGCCTTCACTCGCTGACACACCATATACTTACTAACGAACTCCCCAACATCCTTTTTCAACCCCACCCAAAAGGACTACAATGAGCTTCGGTCAGAATAGTGTGCCTTAACTCAGCATCATTTCGCACCACTATTCGACTCCCAAAACACAAAACACCATCATCACAAAAGATGAAATCTGAAGGTCTATCTTCCGAAATGTCTTGGAAATGCGAAACAAGAGAATCATCAAGCAACTGTTTCTCTTTCATTAACTGTAACAAAGATTGTTTCACTTGTAACTCCGCTACAAGACCACCTTCACGAGATATGCTCAAACGAGCAAACATCGCTCTCAACTCAACAACCACCTTCTGGCTCAAAGCATCGACCACAACATTAGCTTTGCCCGGGTGGTACTCAATCGCCAGATCATAATCCTTAAGCAACTCCACCCAACGTCGTTTCCTAAGATTCAACTCCTTCTGAGACATAAGGTATTTCAAGCTCTTATGATCTGTGAACACACCACATTTCTCACCATACAGGTAATGCCTCCAAATCTTTAAGGCAAACACCACAGCTGCAAGCTCAAGATCATGAGTAGGGTAGTTGCGCTCATGCACCTTCAACTGTCTAGATGCGTAGGCCACCACCTCACGTTCCTGCATCAACACACAGCCCAAACCAACAATGGACGCATCACTATAGACGACAAACTCCTTACCAGATTCAGGTTGAATCAAAACAAGAGCTTGGGTCAAAGCTTCCTTCAGCTTCTCAAAAGCTTGTTGCCTCGCCTCCGTCCACTCAAAGTGAAAATTCTTTTGCAACAACTTGGTCAAGGGTGCTGCTAACTTTGAGAAACCCTCGACAAACCTACGGTAGTACCCAGCAAACCCAAGGAAACTACGTACCTTAGTCACTTACTTAGGCACTTTCCAACTCATCACAGCCTCTACTTTTTACGGATCAACGCGAATACCCTCAGCCGATACCACATGCGCAAGGAAGACCACTTCCCTAAGCCAAAACTCACATTTACTCAGCTTTGCATACAACTAATTCTCCAACAACGCTTGCAAAAAGATTCTCAAGTGCTTATCATGATCCTCCTCGGTACGCGAATACACAAGGATATCATCGATGAACACCACCACAAACTGATCCAAGAATTCATGGAATACACGATTCATCTTGTCCATGAAAGTAGCAGGCGCGTTGGTCAAACCAAACGACATCACCAAAAATTCATAATGCTCATACCTCGTCCGAAAAGCAGTTTTAGGTACGTCCACATCCTTTACCTTCAGCTGATAGTACCTCGATCTCAAGTCTATCTTAGAAAACACTGAGGCTCTCCGGAATTAATCAATGAGATCGTCAATTCTAGGCAAGGGATACTTGTTCTTGATCGTCAACTTGTTCAGTTGCCGATAATCTATACACATTCACATCTTCCCATCTTTATTCTTTACAAACAGAACCGGTGCGCCCCAAGGTGACACAGTAGGCCGGATGAAACCTTGATCCAACAACTCTTGCAACTGCGCTTTTAACTCCTTTAACTCTTTGGGTGCCATGCGATAATGAGCAATGAACACCGAAGTTGTGTTCTCGTACAACTCTATACCAAACTCAATTTCACTGTTTGGTGGCAAACCATGCAATTCTTCTAGAAAGACAACCGGAATATCGTGAACCGTTCGAATGTCATGCATGTGCACATCCTTAGTACCAGGATTCATCACAAAAGCAAGGTAAGCCTCACAACCCAACCTCATCATACGGTTTGTTTCCAAGGCTGAAATTACATTCGACAAGAATTTCACTTTCTCGCCCACTACAACAACCTCATAGTCATCGGCCAACTTTAAGGTGACTCGGTTAACATCAAAGTCAACCATGGCTCTATGCTCCGTCAACCAATCCATGCCAAGGATTACATCAAATCCGTAGAAAGGCAATTCCATCAAATCCACAAGGAAAACATGACCTTGCACAGACAGGGGATATCTCCTATACAACTTCCTAGTGACTACAATCTCACAAAAAGAACTAGTCACTTGCATTCCTACTTCAAGCATCTCAACAGGTATATCAAGCAAATGTGCATGCTCACTCAAAATATAAGAATGCGTGGATCCAGAATCAATCAAAGCCAGCAGAGATAAAGACTGGAGAGTAAAGGTACCTGCAATCACATCGATATCGTTGCGCTCCTCGCGCTGAGCATACACCCTCGCTGGTCCACCTCCTTCTGGCCGAACGGCAACAATGTGAGCAATACCTCGCTGCCCCTCATCCCTCCTTTGAAAGTTCCCACGGCCACGCCCACGACCTCTCTGAGGACAATCTCTCCTTATATGATCTACCGAACCACAATTCCAGCAAGAATTCCCTGTCACCACAACAGGAGCCTGAACCTCTCTAGCTGCTCGAGGACAATCTCGCCTCAAATGGTCCCTCAAACCACATGTCCAGCATGTATGACGCTCGGACCTCATACGACCTCCCTGAGCTTGCCCACCTCGATCCGGAACACCACGCCTTCCCTCAGGCTGATGTCTCCTATCACGGCCTCTCTTGTTCCGTCCACCACCGGAACTATACTCAACAGCTCTCTTTCTAGAGCTAGAACCAACACCTCTAGAAGACAAACCCAGGTTCTGCTCGATGTCATTTGCAAGACACACAAGTACATCAAAATCTGTGCAGTCTGCAACTAGCTTGTACGTCTTAGCATCTTGCACCAATCCATACCGAAATCGATCACAACGATACCTCTCACTAGGTACCTGCTCAGGAGCATACTGGCTCAAGCGTACGAACTGAACCTCGTACTCAGCCACCGATTGGTTACCCTGAACGAGAGACATAAACTCCCATTTCTTCTCATTCAAGTATCTTACACCAAGATACTTTCTCCGGAAAGAACCCTTAAAGAACTCCCAATTAGCTCCATTGGGTTCCATACCAGTTGTGGTAGTCGTCCACCAGCTGTAAGCATCACCATGCAGCAAGGAAACTGCACATCCAAGCTTGCGCTCATCACTACAACCCATTTGATCCATTATGCGGATCCTACTGGCCAACTAGGCCTCAGACGCCTCATGTGCCATACCATAGAACTCTACTGCTCCCAAGCTCCTCAACCTCTCCAAAGGTAGACCCACCTGCCCAGCTGCAGGGGCCTGCACTTGCGCTCCGGCAATAGCAGCCTTAAACGCTCCGATAATCACCTCAACTAGTGGCACCAAATTACCCAATCCAGGACCAGCTTGTCCTTGTTGCACATGCTCCCCACCTCCTGGTGGTGGCGGAGAAGGTAGATCTCCACCAGGAGGGACACCAGCCCTCTGCTCAGCCTGGTTTTCCTGCTCAGCTGCAGGCACTATCGTATTGGACCTCAATTCCCTTCTAGGTCCCATGTGCTATTTTAAACAAACACAACAACGAAAACAAATCAAACCATTTAGGCCAGCTGCAAGCAAGAATCCAAGTTTATAAAACGTTTGATTAGTGTAATAAGGCAATGGGCACCCAATTTCCCCACAAGGCATAGCATACATGAAACATCATGCTCACATACTTTCCATCAATCCAAAACAGCACATATCCACACAACATCATCATCATACCATTATGCTCATCTCACATGCAATTCACATCAATCAACACAGCATAGGTTCAAAAATTCAAACATTTGCATGCTTTTCAAACATCATACTTCAACTCACATCAATTACACATACCAACATTCCCAATTCTTTCGAAACCACGCTCTGATACCAACAAATTTAAACCCCTTAGCCCGACCTAGACGTTTGACCCGAAATACGAAGACTACACGGGGAAAACAAAATTCAACCAGAAAGTCAACCTTGATTCACAACCTTTTTTTCTTTTTATCTTCTTTAGATGCACGTTAAGCCTATGTGATTACTTAAGATTCATAGGAGAGAAGGACATAGCGATCAGAAAACGTTCAGGGACTCAATTGCATGATTTACGCATTTTAGGGACCAAAATGTATTTTTTAGCAAATATAAGGACTTGGCTGAATTTAAGATTACCAAAATATAATTAATCATATTTCATGCCTCTCTGCCAAAACTCAACTAAAAAAGGCATTCCAAGATCAAGCAATTGCATCCACAACATTTAGGACAAAAACGAAAAACATGGAAACTAAAAACAATTCAAAATCATCATCCAAAGGTCATCCGTTTCGGAACACCAAACCTTCGTTCTGAAGCGCCCGTATTGAAACGGTGTTGGCCGTTTCCGAACTCGGTTGTGTTCCGAGACCAGTACCGAAACATGCCTCTTTAGTGGCCAAACTGTTCTGAAACACCTTCAGCTGTTCCGAGATGCTATGGCTATTACAGGCCTCCGTTTCAAAACAGTTAAGGGTGTTTCGATACACCCTGCTCTGTGACAGCTGAAAATGCTGGTTTTTCACACCTTTTAGCACTCGAATCAACCCCGGGACATGCCACAACATGCATGCATCATGGATACATATCGACAATCATCATATCGAAGCTATAGTCTAAACATAGCAACCAACACATAAGCAAAGGTACTAAAGGCAAGCTCCCTAGTTTGCCAAAACCAAAACAAGTCAAAACTCCAAATAAACCAAAATCCATACTCCAAAGGCCATTTACAACTCAAGTATTGGAAAACCAACATGCTCAAAGTACAAGAAACATTCCCAAGCATTCCAAAGTATAAATCCCACAAATTGCCTCTTATTACACTAAAGGGTGAACCACATACATTTCTTTAGCAAGACCTTGGATTCCTCTTGCATTTGGGCTGCCTTCAAGGTTCACTTCTCTGCATTGATGAAACAAAAGAGCGTAAGCAATAAGCTTAGTTAGAATCGCTAGACCACATTCATCAATGCATAACTCAAGTTTTACAAAACCATCACTTTACAATACATGCCATTTATAAAACAAGTCTTCTCAAGACATCAATGCACTTTTGAAACCTCATGCATATATGCATCAACGTACAACATCAAATATACATTTGCTCATGCTTTATCAAGCATCACATGAATTCTTGCATCATACACAAATATCTCATGCACCCTTGCATCATTCACAAGCATCTCATGCTTCACTTTGTTCATTTACATTATATTGGCTTTCAAGTGATAGTCCACAAATCATTTCAACACAAGACACAATCGGATACGTGGATTGCAAGCGTTGTCCCTCACGCTTCATACAAACTACCGGACTACACAAGGTGGAGACAAAAGGAACAATCACAACCCCTCAACACTCGTGACGGAGACTAATGGCACAATCACAACCCATCAACATCACTCATCGGTAGTTGCATAATTCCACTATCGAGAGCATGGGACACATACACAAGACTCACACACGGGACTAACCATTCACCGTTGTGATCTTAACATCACTTGTTAGGGTACATGGATGGAGATTACGGCACAATCACAACCCCTCGACATCCAAGGCGACTTTATTCACGGTGCACGCAATCCTATAGCCGGCTAACTATATCCAATTTAAGTAACCAAAAACCATTTTAATCACTTGCCAATATAACCATTTATCCACATTAATCTACTACTTTTCAAGCATAACCACAATGTCATTTTCACAAGCACACATGCTTAACATCATATGCATTTTCATATGAAAACCAAGGATCACTTACCTAGTGTCTCCTTAACATAATGACATTAAAATCCAGCATTAAACCATGCTTAAACATGCTTAAAAACAGTAAACAAATCCACTCTTACATCTAATGCATTTTCATCGAACTTAACACATTTCCAAGAGAGGGATTACCGAAACACTTGCACTTGAGCTTAGTTAAGTGTATCAAGCTTACACTAAGCTCCCAAGAGCACGCTCAATGTGTTACAAAGCACGAAATTGTATTTCCACTCACCGGTACGCGAAGCCTTGTTCGCCGACACGGAAATTACACCTATTGAGCTTCCAAAATCACCTCGTTAGCCTCCGGATCCAGATCCCCTATTTTCACATCAACAAAATAGAGATCTTAACATATAAATCAACTTAAAAATCAACTGTTTTCACATCCCCTATTTTCACACCAGCAACAATCCATAGACTTGTTGCCCACTCAAACTACACCAAAACACCCTTCCAACACAACCGAAAACTCAATCGAGTGCCTCCTAAACCAAGCCAACCATCATGCAACACTTCTAAAGCATTATCAACATCAAAACACATCTATTAGACATCCTAGCTCATCCTTATACCTCAAGCAATCACAATTCCACCATTACACCCCAAAATCAAACTTAAAACTGCTAAGAAACTCAAGGATCTCAAGGATGTCGGGATCTATGTTAATAACACATCATCTTAACATATAAATCAACTTAAAAATCAAATAGAATCAACACAAAACAGTGTCGAACTCATCAAGTTCGAAAATCAAGATTTCATCCACATTTTCATAAGATGTTGATCTCAAATCAAAACTATATTGAAAACTCAATCAAAATAATTATTAGAAGCCAAATATCTTGGGAATTTCAATAAAAAACTTAGATTAGAGGTTGAGAATGAGATTTACCTCCAATCCTTGGTTCCTTCAAAAGATGACAAGTTTTCCTTGAAAAAAATCTTGATGAATTAAAGAAGATCCATTGAAATTGATTTAGAAAATGTTGAGATGATTTTTGGGAGAAAGAATTCTGGAAAAGATGAGAGAAAATGGTGTTTGACTAAAATGAGAGGGAATTGGTAGTTACGTAAAATGAAAATCCACTTACTACAAATTAATGAATATCATATTTTAATTAAAATCATTTAATTAAAATCACATGTCATATTGAAGAAAGGTCAAATTGACTTAAAGCCCCCTAAAGATTCTAAGATTTTGGCTTCCACCTTAAAAATCACATTTTCCTAGTTTTTAAACTTTAGAATTTGGTCACTACTCAAAATGTCCATTTTCCAAATCCCTTTTTGTAAAATTGACTTGACCAACCTATTAATTATATTTTTAGAAGATTTTAGCAATTTTTATCACAATTTTATCCTATCCCGATCCTTGATTTCCAAAAGTCACCTTACGCGATTCGAACCGTGCTCGACCGGTCCGATCCAATGTATAAAACATCTAGGCCCAAAACCAGGGCGTTACAGGGATCCATTTTGAAATTTTCGTAGCTTAGATTTAGTAGCCTAATTTTTGTTTCCCTGACATCACTAGTTCCCTCATATGTTGTCTCGAGGGTGTCCCAAACTTCCTGGGCATTCTCGATCGAAGACACCTTGGAGTAGATATCCGGACCAAGTGCACAAAAGATGATATGAAGAGCTTTATTATTTACTTGCATCCATCTTCGATCATTTTCGGTCATTTTGGCCTTGACCTTTGGAACAAGTCTTCCTTCACCATCTCTCTTCATCGGTATGAATGGACCTTCTTCAACCACACTCCACACCATGTAATCGGTAGACTTGATGAAGAGCCTTATCCTATTCTTCCAATATGGGTGGATGACATTGCTTGACTAGTTGTTGATAAAACTCTCCTAGAATCGACTCAAGACGGTTGTAATTCTTCTAATGTGTGTAACTCTGATACCAATTGTTGAGTTGATCACACAATTGCAAATGGCCAAGAGGGGGTGAATTGGCGATAAAAATTTTGGTGGGTGAGAATAATAAAAATTAAAATGTGACACAAAGCAGTGAGAGTGGTTAAAATTCTTCAAACGGACTCTAGATCCACTACCTTAGTTCTCACTAAAGATTTTCAACAAATTCCCTACTTGAATTCTTCCTCTTTTCTTGGATGTGGAGGTAACCTTACGATTTGATTAAGCTTTCTACACAAAGCTCAATCCACTCACTTTTACAAAGAGAAGTTTTTGGTAAACTCTACAAATTTCTCTCAAAGGATAATTGTTTACCCAATTACAATTTCACACTCCGCAAACTCACAATAAAAAGACTACAATTGAGAATACGAGAGTTGGGTACAAGAATTTGACTCTAACGGTGCAATTTTGGATTTGAGTGCTTTGATGTTGCTTGTAGGTTCAATAGTTGTTGCTTGTTCAATTGAAACTTGTTTTTATACCGTTGTATTGAATTCTAGCCATTTGGGTAGTTGGGATCATCAATAGAGCCGTTGAGATGCAATTTCTCGCAATAAATACAGCTCTGCTGCCTACCGTATCGGTACAACTAGGAGGCATATCGGTACATATATCAAAGAGGAAAGATCCATTATGACTGAAAACATCGCGTATCGATACGCTTAGAGGCTGTATCGGTACGATTTTTAAGGGGCGTATCGATACTGGATTTGCTCATCAGAATCCCAAGTTTCGTTTTAATAAAACGCATATCGGTACGCGTACTTAGCGTATCGGTACGGTATAACGGTCATTTAAATATTGGGATACCAACTAACTGACAAGTCAACGGTCGAAAATTAAATGCAAATATTTTGCAATGATAAGTTTGTCGTATCGATACGATTGCAAAGCGTAGCGGTACAGTATCATTGAAAGAGTAGCCCAGATGAATATTGTATCGATATAGGGTAATACCGTATCCGTATGCTATATCTATTAAAATTCCAGTGGCTAAAAACCGTATCGATACGCCTTGGCGTTTGGTGAAGTTTGGCTTGAAAACACATTGGAAAAACTTATAAATATTTATCATTTAAGAAAGATTTGTCTTGAAATATTATTTGGTTTAAAAGACTTGGTCAATAGTGAGACTTTGAAGAGTACTTAAAAATTTATTGTTTTGCAAATTAGTCCATAAGTTTAGATGTTTTATCAAAATCAATTTTGGTTTCACAAATCTTTTGCCTAGGTGTATTGATACGCGGGCAAATCGTATCGGTACACCTAAGTTGAAAAGCCTGAATTTGGAATTAATGTATCGATACTCCTCCCTGAGTATCGATACGCATACCAGACTTGCACTTTCAACAGCCATTTAAACACATTTAACAACATCGAAACATGCTTAAAACATCCATACATGTAATAATCAACTTACCAAACATATAAGCATCAACAAACAACATAACACAAGTATCAAGCATGACAATTCAATGTGAGGCTTTAGCTACTCAAGCATGCTTTAAAACATAAACCATAGCATATCCAAGATACCATAAGAAAGGCCACAGCCCAATTAAAGACCATTTACAAGTTCAAAAACATAAACCAAACATGCATAAAGGGGTTTAACATCACCAAACGAACCGTTAGTAGAAATCTCACCCATTTCCTCTTATTACACTAAAGTAAAACCACATAGATTGCTTAGCCAAATACTTGGAATTCCCCCTTGCTTTCTTGCTGTTTCTAATGCTCAATTCTCTGCATTGATAAAATAAATGAGTGTAAGAATAAAGCTTAGTGAGGATCGCTAAAAACCAAACATACAACAATACATTTTATAAAATGAAAACATCATCATTTGTCAACAAATGCTTTCCTTTAAAACATGCTTTTTAAAGCATCAATGCACTTTTAAAACCACATGCTCATAGCATCATTAAAATAACAACAAAATCCTTTGCTCATGCATAAACCAAGTATCACATGCATTCTAGCATATTTCCGAGGCATCACATGCTTAATTCATTTCTCAACATCATTATATTGGCTTGCATGTGATCATTAACAATCCATATTGAAACCAACACAATTGACACAATCAGATACGCGGATTACAAGTGTTGTCCCACTCGCTTTATACACACTACCAGACTACACAAGGTGAAGATATATAGCACAATCACAACCCCTCAACACCCCTGATAGAGATAAATGGCACAATCACAACCCCTCAACATCAGTCATCGATAGTTGTATAATTCCACTAACGAGAGTATGAGACACATACCACAAGACTCACACGCAAGATTAAACAATCCACCGTTGTGATCTTAGCCTCAATCGTTAGGGTACTTGGATGGAGATTACGGCACAATCACAACCCCTCGACATCCAAGGCGACTTTATTCACGGTGTACCTAATCCTATAGCCGGCTAACTATATTCGATTAATGTAACCAAAAACCATTTCCATCACTTGTCAATATAATCATTTAACATCATTATTCCATTTTTTACAAGCATAAATCACAATGCCATTTTTACAAGCATAAACATGCTTAATACCAAATGCTTTAATCACATAAATAAAAAGGATCACTTACCATGTGCATCCTTAACAAAATGGCATTAAAAACAGCATCATCAACGCTCAAAACATACTTTAAAACAGTAATCAATCCATATTTAATTCAAGTGCATTTCCAACGAAATCATAGCACATTCTGAGAGAGACTTTCAATTTACTAACTCTTGAGCTTAGCTAATTGTTAAAAACATACACTAAGCTCCCAACACCATGCTCAAAGTGTTACAAAGCTGGAAAATCCATTTCTACTCACCGATACGCGAAACCTCGCCCGCCGACGCGAAGATCACCCTTCTAAAGCCTCCAAAAATGCTTTGCTTGCTTCCGGATCAAGATCCCCTGTTTTTAGAGCAACAAAACAGAGATCCAAATGCATTAAAATGCAATTCAACACCAGTAACTAAACACAAACTTGTTGCTCACCGAAACTACACCAATTTACACATCTGAAACAACCGAAAACTCAATTGATTGCTTCCTAAACCAAGCCTAGCCAACATACATCACTTCCAGCCATTATTAAACATCAAAACACATCTAAAAACAACATAAACCTTCCTTATAACTCCAGCAAGCATAACACCATCAAACCACCTCAAAAACCCAACTACAACCATCAAGAAACTCAAGGATCTCATGGATTTTGGGATCTATATTATAAAAACTATTCTTCAACATAATAATAAACTCAAAACTCAATTAAAATCAATCCAAAACAGAGCTCGTCAATATCACTCCTAAAATCAAGATTTAAACCATGATTTTGTAAGATTTTGATCTTAAATCAAAAACTATAATCAAAACTCAGCCAAAAACAACAATTAAGATCCAAAGATCTTGGCAATTTAAAAAAAGAACCTATATTGAAGGGTGATAACATGATTTACCTCCAATCCTTGCCTTCCTTAAAGATTGACAAGTTTTTCCTTCACAAATCTTGAAGAGAATCCTTAGAAAGTGATGAGAACTAAAGAGAGAGTGTTTGAGAGAAAAGAAATTTGGAGAAAAGTCTTTTAGAAAGGTGTTTGGATGAAATGAAGATTGAAAATTAGTTACGTAAATGAAATCTCTTAAATAACCATTTAATTAATTAAAATAATTTAAATCCATTTTAATCAATTAAAATAACTCATTTAAAACACATGTCAATTTAAGGAAGGTGTAATAGCACCAAAGCTCCTTAAAGATTCTATGATTTTTTACTCCTCTTTGAAATTTGTAATTTTCCACAGTTTTAAAACTATACATTTTTTGTCACTACCCAAAATGTACCTCTTCCAAAACTCTTTTTGTAAAATTGATATGACCAACCTCTTAAACCTGATTTTAGAGGATTTTTGCAATTTTTGGCATATTTTTATCCTTTCCTGATCCTTGATTTCCCTACACCACCTAATACGATATAAACCTTTCTCGACTGGTCTGATCCGATATCTAAAACATCTAGGCCCAAAACCAGGGCGTTACATAAAGACTTACATGTTGGCTGCTGATTATTAAGATTTTGATGTGTCGGTCGCCTGAGCCAAATTATAGAGCATAGTCTTGGTTTGTCTACTAGAGGAGGCGGGTCCAGTTCAAGGAAACAGCCTACGGAGTGGGATCGTGAACGTGCCAAGGGGCACAAGGACAAGAAGCAGCGTTTTGACCACAAACGTGGGGGTGGTAACCTCGAGCGTGGCCATCAAGGCTATAGTTTTGCTCACAGTGCACCCGAGTGCACAGAGTGCGGTAGATCTCAGCCGAGATAATGTTGGGGAAATTATGGTACGTGCTGGCTTTGTGGATCGAAGGATCATCTCAAACGAGATTGCCCCCATCTAGCTAGAGGTGGTCAGGCACCGACACGAGCTGCCGAGTACCAGCGAGGCCGTGGGTGCGCCCGAGGGAACTTTTAGCCACAGAATAATGGTCGGTGGAATGTGGCACATGTAGTCGCAGTTCAACCCGAGAGAGGTGGACCAGCGAGGGTGTATGCACACAGAGAGGGCAGGAACGACAATGATGTTAATGCGGGTAATTTTATGTTACAGTCTCTAACATTCCTTTCGTTTGATTGATTGTAGCTATACACATTCTAATATTCTGAGTGAGCATGCTAAGATGTTGGACATACCGTGTGAGATTCTTTGTGTGGGTATGAGTGTGACTAGTTCATTCAGTGAGAGAGTTGTCGTCAGAAAAATGTATCGAAGGTGTCCGTTGATGGTTAAGGGTCACGTGTTTCCAGTCGACATGGTAGAGTTGTTGTTCTACGGGTTTTATGTAATTTTCAGAGTGGATTGGTTGTTAGAACATAAGGCAAAGGTATATTTCAAGACTAAACGAGTGAGGTTGTTGTAACACCCCAATTTAGCCCCAATTTGTAAACCCTAAATCGTAAAATCCCCAATTAGAAACCCTAGAATTTGGGGAAAATTCGGAATTGAACCTAATTTAATTTGGGACCTAATTGAATAAAATTAAAAGTTTGGTGGTTGTTTTGTTAGGCAGGCAAAAGTAGGGACCCCCCTTTTGTAATTTTCCCTTTTGTCTAGGGTAGAAACTCATTTGGTCCTATTTCTGTTTATGCGCCGCTCTCTCTATCGTCTCTCTAAAATAATAATAAAAAAATATACAAAAATATATCAACCCTTCCCCATCCTTTTCCGTTGAAGCTCCGGTCAAGGGGCCTTCATCGCCGTTTAAGCATTTCGAGACCATCGGAGCGCTCGTCGTCGGTGTGTGAACAAAACCCGATCACACAGCTTCCGTCGTGCCACCGTTCTTCGCTGGAAACTGGTTCGACACCGTGCGATAAATCGTACAATGCCACCGCCATCCTCTGCGTGTGCCGTTATTGTCCTCTGTGTGCGCGCCACCTCCGTCCCGGGTTAGGGTGAATGTTTGGGTCGAGTCTGTTGGGCTTCGTGTTTATCGTCGCCGTTGTATTGGCCGTGTCCGACATCAGCGTTGGTTGCAGTCGGTAAGTCGTGGCCGCCGTCGGGTTCGCTTGTGGTGTCGTGGGGGCTGGTCGCTGCCGGGATCTGGTTAGGGTTTGGTTGATTTGGGGTGGCTGATGTTTGTGAACCGGGTTGGGTTGGTGAACCGGACGGCTGGGCTGAACCGAACCGGCCTAGTTTTGAGTTGGATGATGTCATCCGCTGTTGCAGTGCTGATGCAGTCAATGATGACGTCATCACAGTCAGTGATGATGTCAGCTTTGACTTTTGGTTGACTTTTTTTTCGATCGAGATTGCCTTTATGTTTTTCGACGTTCTGGTTCCGTTGCCGTTGTTTGTTCCTTCAAATTCGAACCTGAAATGCCTTTTTGGATCAAGTTTATTTGTTGAGCTCAGATTTTTGTATAGTGTTGCATCAGAATTTGACTCGGTTGTTTATATGTTCAGGTGACGTGGACTCTGACCTCGAGTTTTTACCTCCTCCTCTGCCAGGCAGACCTCCGGTGGCACAGTCTTCGAGATCTGCTAGTAAGATTTCTGTTAAGAGTAGTTTATTCGAATGTGGCATAGTAGGAAGTCTTATATAGTGTTCTTTGTTTTTAGAAGCTGATTTTGTTTGACCTACCGCTAGGGCTGAGCGTGGGAGACGTCACTATCGACGTTGACTATTTAGCTGCCTAAGGTGTGTTCTCTGTCTGTGCTACATGTCTCTGCTATCTGATTGCATGATATGTATGTTATATGTATATATATATATATGTATGCTATTATGTTCTGTTATCTGATAAACATTGTATGACTCGGATGCTATGATCATGTTATGTAACACATATCGGAATCAGATTATTATGTACATGTATCTCAGTTATTTAAAAAGATTGCATTCGGACTCTGAAATCGGATTACATGTGAAGACACCAGATCAACGGCCCAGATGTGAAGACAGGAGAAAAACCCTAATATGTGTCTTGTGTATTGCAGCCACCACCAGATATGGCCGTTGGATCAAGGCACCAGAGCAACGGCCCAGATGTGAAGACAAGAGAAAAACCCTAAGAAGCCATCGCGAGGTTCAGCGCCGCACTGATCTGGGCCATTGGATCGAAGGAACATCAGACGGCCTAGATCCCTTTTCTCGTGGTAGCCCTAGATGTCCACCAGATGGTTCAGCGCCGCACGAACCCAAACTGTTAGATCGGGGCACGATCTAACGGCTCGTAAGAAGGGAAAGATTCACGCGCGGCTATTCGAATCCCCTCACGCGCGCGTGCCAGACGCTTAGGAGGCCCCTCGAGCGTGTGAAATTCACGCGTGCCTTTTCGAGTCCCCCCTAAACCGTCTAGATTCGCCCGACGGCTCGGATTCATCCACGATGTCGATTCCGTCCCCGTCTCAGCAGCCGCGTCGTCCACAACTGTACGACCCATACACAGTAAGGACGAGAGTCAGCAAAATGAAAAAAAAAGAAAAACATAAAAGAAAAGCAAACAAAAGGCAAAAAACGGAAATTGTAGAAGAATGACAGAGCAGAGCCGCGCATGAATCCGGCCAAAATAGATACGAACCAATGGGTATTTTCCATTGCATTAACCAAATGTAAAAAGCATCAAATTCCGGCTATAAAGCTAGATGCAATATCACTGTAAAAGGGATTCGTGCTCTCCCTCAAGAAAACACGGAAAACAATACCACACCAGAGATTTTCAGGTATATCATTTACTATCATTGCATGTAAAAAAAACAATCGAAAGCATTAAAGGAGTTTTCTTTTTTTTTACCTTTTCCATTTTCCTTCTCATCGAACTAGTGCCTTCTTCCTCTCGGCGACAATCCCGGCCGTTCATCGGTCTCGAAGGGTGTGTTAGAGGAGGGGCTTAAAACCCTTTTTCTTGTTTTGTAAATCGTTTTGAAAAAAAACAGTGATAGGGGCTTAGGGTTTCGTATTCCAGAGAGTATAAAGGAAAGGTATTTTTGTTTCAGGGAGTGTAGTGTCATGTTTTCGGGGTCTTTTGGGTCAGGTTCGCTGGTCGGAGAGTGTTTAGTATTCGCCAGACGGTGGTCAGCACCGGCCGGCGTTCGAGGTCGAGAGAAAGGTTTTTTTTTGAAGGGTGGCTAGGGTTTAGGTTAGGCAAAAGGGTGTCTGGTTCAATTAGGTGGGGTATTTATAGAGTTTTAGGGTTATGTTTTTGGTCTATTAGCGTCTTTAGTCCCTCTGTGTCAAGTAAAGAACGTCTTAAGGGATTATGCGTGGGTAAATAGTTTCCTAGGTCCCTAAGGTTCTAGGTCGGTTCGTATTTCGGTCCTAGATCGAGTCTTTTTAGGGTCTATTTGTTCGTCCAGTCCCTTTCCTTTCACCCCGTGTTCTGTAACGCCCCGGTTTTGGGCTTAGAAGTTTTTGGGCGTTGACCGGTTCGGTCAAAGTGCTGTTTGAATCTAAAAAGGTGATATTAGGAAAACCTAGTTCGGGTTGCATTAAAAATATGGAAAAATGTTCTAAAATCCTCTTTTAATATATATAAGTGAACTGTGAAATCAATTTTACAAAATGAGGTTTGGAAGGGTGACATTTTGGCTAGTGACCAAAATGTAATTTTTGAAAACTGCGTGACTGTTTTAGAAAGGATTGAAACTTTGAATCTTTAAGGAGCTATTTACCCAAAGGGAGTTTCTCCAGATTTTTCTAAGATATTTAATGTTTTAATTCTGATTTTAAACAAAAGGAAAAGTGGAGGGAAGTTATTTTCTAACTAATTTTTCCTAAAATCTCATTTTCCTTTTCTCTCATTTTCTCTCAAACCAAACATCTTTCTCCAGAGATTTTCCTTCTGATTTTGTCACTTAAATCTCTCTTTTCAATCCTCTTTTGGTTGCTAATCATCTCATCAACAAAACCTCACCAATTGCCATTTGATTCTTCAAGCTTTTTGGTTCTAAAAGAGGAGAAACTCATGTTTGGAGGTAAGAACGTCCTTCTCCTCTGAACTTCAAGTTATTTACTGAAATTCCCAAGTTTTCAATCCTTAATTGATGATTTATAAGTGGTTTTAAAGTTGTGTAATGGGTCTTGGCTTAAAATGCAAGATTTGATGATTTTTGATGAATTTTCGTTGGATCTGTTAAAGCGGTGATTTGAGGTGTATAATTGATGATAAATGAATGTTAAATTGATTGGAAATTGAGTTTTAACTAATGCAATCCCGGATAGGTTGAATTTCCTAAGTTTAGCTTGTGATTCTTGGTTGTTTTTGGGTGATCTTGTGGATCTGTTGTTGCTGGAGGTATAAGGATGTTGTTAGGTCCTTTTTAGATGTTGAATGATGTTTAAGGATGCTTAGTTTTGATGGGTTATGGCTGGGCTTTGTTGAGGAGTTGTTTGGATGCATTTTTGGTTGTGTTTGGTGGCCGAAAATGGAGTGTGGATGAGAGCAGCGAGTTTAGGTGCTTTCATTGAAGCTATTAATGCATGATGATGCATTAATCTACTGTTTTGATGTGTTAAAACAGGGGAGTCATCTTTGGATCCAAGTGGTTGTGATCCGGAAGCTTGATTTGGTGTTTCGGCAAGAAGCGAAACGGAATCGGTGAGTGGATTTTGGTTTTCGGCTTTGAAACCAATGTTTTGGAGGTTTGGGAGCTTAGTCTAACTCTAAACAACTTTGCTAAGCTCAAGAGTAAGTTTTCGGAAAAACTCTCTTGATGAGGAACCATGTGATGGTTAGGTGCAATGTGTTTGTTGCATGTTTAAATTCTGTTTTTAAAGCATATCTAGCATGTTTGTTTGCTGAGATTATAAGCCATGTGTTTAAGGAAGCTCAAGGTTAGAGTTCCTTGCTTTTGAACATTGTTTAAATGTGGTTTAATGCTTAAAGATGCATGATGTTTATGGCTTGGTTAAATGCTTTAAAACAGTGGATTATTGATGATAAATGATGTATATTGGCAAGTGATGTTTTAAAAAGGTTAAGGTCACCAAGGTGGTTAAAAGTCCTTGAGTGAGCCTTGTTTACTTAAGAACATCAAGGTGTTTAAAAGTCCTTGGATGGTTCTTGTTACGGACACAAAGGTGTTTAAAAGTCCTTGTGTGGTCCTTTCCAAGGTGTTTAAAAGTCCTTGGGGCCAAGGTGTTTAAAAGTCCTTGGGGTGATTCATGTCATGGTGTTTAAAAGTCCATGGGCCAAGGTGTTTAAAAGTCCTTGGGGTCAAGGTGTTTAAAAGTCCTTGAGGTGAAACTTGTTACGGACACAAAGGTGTTTAAAAGTCCTTGTGTGGTCCTTGCCATGGTGTTTAAAAGTCCATGGGCCATGGTGTTTAAAAGTCCATGGGGATAAGATCACAATGGTGTTTAAAAGTCCATGTGTGAGTTTTATGTTGATCTTGTTAAAAGATGGTAACTATCACTTGTGGCCAATATGACATGTTATGATATAAAGCATGAGATGCTTGGTTAAGATTGCTTGTGAGCATGTTTAAATGTTGCTTGAAGTATGATTTATAAAAGTGTTTTATAAATGCATTATTGAATGGTTTTAATTGAGCTTTCCTCACTAAGCTTTTGCTTATGCTCTCTCTCTTTTCTTAAACCAATAATGCAGAACATTAAGGTGCATTGAGGGCAGCAAGGAAGGCAAGCAATCAAGTGAAAGATAAGCTCATGTATGGGAAGGTTTTCTTAAACACCTTTAGCTATTGGTTTTTGGCAATGGGGGACCTATGTTGTTGTTTTGGGAGATGTTTTGGACTCCCTATTTTGGATTTATGTTGTTGTTATTGTTGGTACATGTAATTGGCCATTATGTGTTGGTTTGGAGGTTTTGGTGCATGAGTGGTTTGCTTGAGTTGGAAGCATGCCTTTAGATTTGGGGCTTTTCATATATGATGATATAATGATAATTGGTGGATGCAAATATGTCTCTTGTATGTTGTATGAGTTGCTGGTAAAGTTTGGTTGCATTTGGAGCATGATTGGTTGGTTAATTGTGTGTTTAAGCATGAAATTCTCTGCAATCTGTGCCGGCCGTATCGGAACAGTAGCTACCGTTTCGGAACGGGTGCCTTGTAGCAACCCAGGCGTCCGAAACGGGAGACACCGTTCCGAAACGGAAAGGCCACTGCCAACCCTCGTTTCGGTACGCGTTGCGGAACGGCCCCGCGTTTCGAAACAGGCTCTCCCTGTTTCGGAACACCTGACCGTTGGGGGCTGACATTGGCAGTTATATGTTTCAAAATGTTTGCATTTTGGTCCAGAAACTTGTTTGTGCAATTGTATGAGTTTGGGATGTCCGTTTGAGCTGAAATTTGACAGAGATGCATGAAACCTGATTAATTTCAAGTTGGTAACTTTAATTTGGGTTAAGTCCTTATAATTATCAGAATTTACAAATTGGTCCCTAAAGTTGCAATTTGTTCAATTGGGTCCCTGTTTGATCTCTGATGTTTATGTTCTTTGAGTATGTTGTTTGTATGATTACAACTAGGGTTAACGCGCATCTAGACAAGTTTAAAAAGAAAAAAAAAGGGTCGTTAATCAAGGTTGACTTTTGGGTTGACTTTGGTTTTCCCCGTGTAATCTTCTTAATTCGGGTCAACCGTCTAGGCCGGGTTAAGGGGGTTACATTTGGTGGTATCAGAGCTGAGTTCTCGAGCAATTGGGAATGTGTATGTGAATGTTTGAAGTATGTATGCCTTGTATGCTTGTTGGGTGAAAGCATGTTGAGTAATTGCATGTATGTTGCAATTGAGATGTATGCTGTGATGAAGCATGTTGTGGGTACCCATTGCCAAATCAAAGCTAATGAAATGATGTTGATTTTAATTGGAAATGAGCTTGATTACTTGGATTGCTTACCTTGCTGGGCCTGACTTTGTTTATTTGCATTGTGATTGCATAGTTAGAGTATGGCACCTCGTAGAGAGTTGAGGAGTAATGTGCGAGCTACGGCTCAGAATGAGAATGAAAACGAAGAGAATGTTGAGAGTGCGGTTTTACCTCCTCCACCTGGTGGTGGTGGTGCTGGGGCTGAGGAAGCTGGAGCTGCAGCTGGTGCTGAGGCTGCTGGACCTGAGGCTGGTCAGGGGCAAGCTGTTCCTGACATGACGGTGTTAATTCAAGCTATAGCTGGTGCTTTTCAAGCAGCAGTAGCTGGAGCTCGTGGAGCTGGGCATCAGGAAGATGCTGGATTTAGACTACCTTTGGAGCGGTTGCACAGTCTGGGAGGGACTGAGTTCAGGGGTATGTCTGCTGAAGGTTCTGAGGCTTGGTTAGAGAGTACCAAGAGAATCTTGGGTCAGATGAGTTGCACTGATGTGTAGAAGCTTGGCTGTGTTGTGTCCTTGCTGCAGAAGGATGCATATACGTGGTGGGCAACCACTATTGCTGGGATGGCAGAAGCTGATGTGACTTGGACATTCTTTCAGAATGTGTTCAAGAGAAGGTATCTTGGTGTGAGGTACCTGGATGAAAAGAAGCGTGAGTTCATGTCTCTTACCCAAGGGACCATGACGGTGGCTGAGTATGAAGTACAGTTTGTGCGACTCAGTCAGTATGCACCTGAGCTGGTACCTGATGAGCGGGCAAGGTGCGAAAGGTTCCGTTATGGTTTAGTGACGGATGTGAAGATGTATGTGCTGGCCACCGAGTATGATGATTTTGATGTGTTGGTGGGCCGGGTCAAGGATATTGAGATGAACTTGGGTTTATCTGCTAGAGGTGCTGGAGCAAGTGCTGGTAAGCGGGCAGCTGAATATAGTTCCGGTGGTGGACGGAACAAGAGGGGACGTGATCAGAAGTATCAGTCCTCGGCTAAGCGAGGTGGTGGAGCACCTGCTCGGGGAGGCAACGCTAGAGCTGATCCGAGTGCTTGTTGGATATGTGGTTCGCATGGCCGCATGAAACGTGATTGTCCTCGTGCTGTGAGGGAGGTACAAGCTCCTGTTGTGGCAGCTGGTAATGGTTGCTGGAACTGTGGATCTACGGATCATTTGAGGCGTGATTGTCCTATGTTGGCTGGTGGCCAAGTTCGTGCTCCTGTTGTTGCAGCAGCACAGAGAGGACGTGGGCGCGGCCGTGGTAATTTTCAGCGGAGAGAGGAAGGTGGCCGAGGTGTAGCTCATGTTGTAGTTGTACAGCCAGAGGGTGGCGGACAGGCTAGAGTGTTTGCTCAGCGTGAGGGGAGGAATGACGCGGATGTGATCGCAGGTACTTTTACTCTGCAATCCTTGTCATTACTTTCCTTGATTGATTCTGGATCTACGCACTCTTACATATTGTGTGAGCATGCTGAATTGCTTGGTTTTCCTGTTGAGTCTTTGGATGTTGGTATGCGTGTCACTAGTTCTTTTGGTGAGACCGTTGTGACTCGAAAGCTGTATAGAAGGTGTCCTTTGGTTGTTCAAGACCATGTTTTTCATGTTGACCTTATGGAGTTACCTTTCTATGGTTTTGATGTAATCCTTGGTATGGATTGGCTTGCTGAGCATCGTGCTGTGGTGGATTGTGAAAATAAGCTAGTTTCGCTGAAGCTTGCAGATGATTATGAAGTTGTTGTGGTTGGTGAGAATGTGAAGTTTCTTGCCAATGTGGTGTCTACGTTGGAGGCAAGCCGAATGCTGAGGCAAGGCTGTGAAGCTTACCTAGCGTTTGTGATGAATACTAGCTCTAAGGAGTTGCGTGTGCAAGATATCAGGGTTGTGAAGGAGTTTCCTGGTGTGTTTCCTGAGGAGTTGCCTGGTTTACCTCCTAATCGCGAGGTGGAGTTTGGAATTGAGCTGTATGAGAATACAACTCCTGTGTCCATTACTCCCTATAGAATGGCACCTAAGGAGATGAAAGAGCTGAAGACGCAGTTGCAAGAGTTGCTTGAGCGTTGTTTCATTCGGCCAAGTGTGTCGCCTTGGGGTGCACCGGTCTTGTTCGTGAAGAAGAAGGATGGCACTATGAGAATGTGCATTGATTACCGTCAGCTGAACAAGTTGACTATCAAGAATCGGTATCCTTTGCCGAGAATTAATGATCTCTTTGATCAATTTCGGGGAGCTGCTGTGTTCTCTAAGATTGACTTGAGGTCAGGGTATTACCAGTTGAAGGTGAAGGATGTGGATGTGCCTAAGACAACTTTCAGGACAAGGTATGGGCATTATGAGTTCCTTGTGATGCCGTTTGGTTTGACAAATGCTCCTGCTGCTTTCATGGACATGATGAATCGTGTGTTTCATGAATACCTGGACAAGTTTGTTGTGGTGTTCATTGATGATATCCTCGTGTACTCGCGTACTGAGGAGGAGCATGAAGAGCATTTGAGGATTGTTTTGCAAGCTTTGCTGGAGAATCAGCTTTACGCTAAGCTGAGCAAGTGTGAGTTCTGGCTTAAGGAGGTGGTGTTTCTTGGGCATGTGGTTTCTGCCAAGGGGATTCGGGTTGATCCTCAGAAGGTTGAGGCGGTGATGAATTGGAAGGTTCCTAAGTCTGTTCACGAGGTTCGTAGTTTCCTTGGTTTGGCGGGATACTACCGAAGGTTTGTGGATGGGTTTTCTAAGATTGCTGCACCTTTGACAAAGTTGTTGCAGAAGGATGTTAAGTATGAGTGGACGGAGGCGAGACAACAGGCTTTTGAGAAGCTTAAGACGGCTTTGACGCAAGCTCCTATCTTGGTTCAACCTGAATCAGGGAAAGAGTTTGTGGTGTATAGCGATGCGTCCTATGTTGGTTTGGGATGTGTGTTGATGCAAGAGGGTAAGGTGGTAGCTTATGCATCGCGGCAGTTGAAGGTGCATGAGCGCAATTATCCTACGCATGACATTGAGTTGGCTGCAGTGGTTTTTGCCCTGAAGATCTGGAGACATTACCTGTATGGTGAGAAGTGTACTGTGTACACGGATCACAAGAGTTTGAAGTATCTGATGTCTCAGAAGGAGTTGAATCTCAGGCAGCGACGTTGGGTGGAGTTGCTCAAGGATTATGATTTGACGATTGAGTATCACCCTAGGAAGGCTAATGTTGTAGCGGATGCCTTGAGTAGGAAGGTAGCTGTTGAGCTGAGGGCTATGTTTGCCAGTTTGAGTATTTCGCGCGATGGTGGTCTTGTGGCTGAGTTGCAAGTGAAACCATCTTTGGTTCAGTTGATCAAGGAAAAGCAGTTGCTGGATGATTCCTTGGTGTCTCATGTACAGGATATCGCGGAGGGTAGACCTTCGGATTTCTGCTTTAATGATGGTGGAGTGTTGTGTTTTGGGAGTCGGATAGTAGTGCCCAATGATGCTGAGTTGAGGCGTGCTATTCTGACTGAAGGTCATAGTAGTCCTTTTGCTATGCACCCTGGTAGTACTAAGATGTATCGAGATCTTCGTGATGAGTACTATTGGGTGGGTTTAAAGAAAGATGTTGCGGAGTTTGTCAGCAAGTGTATGGTGTGTCAGCGAGTTAAGGCTGAGCATCAGTTTCCTTCAGGGTTGTTGCAACCGTTGAGAATCCCTGAGTGGAAGTGGGAAAGGGTTACCATGGATTTTGTATCTGGTTTACCTTTGTCACCATCGAAGAAGAATTCGGTGTGGGTGATTGTGGATCGCCTGACGAAGTGTGCACATTTCTTGCCTGTGCATACTACGTTTTCTTTGGATAAGCTTGCGGAGCTGTACATTGCTGAGATTGTGCGGCTGCATGGTGTGCCTAAGTCGATTGTGTCGGATAGGGATCCGAGGTTCACATCGCGGTTCTGGCAGTGTTTGCATCAGGCTCTGGGTACGAGGTTGAATTTCAGTACATCCTATCATCCTCAGTCGGATGGTCAGTCTGAGCGTGTTATCCAGATTTTGGAGGATATGTTGAGGTGCTGCGTGATTGAGTTTCAGGGCTCTTGGGAGAAGCATTTGCCTTTGGTTGAGTTTGCTTATAACAATAGTTATCAGGCAAGTATTCAAATGGCACCTTATGAGGCTTTGTACGGAAGGAAGTGTAGGACTCCTCTTTGTTGGGCTGAAACGGGTCAGAAGTTGGTTTCGATGCCGGCTTTGTTGAAGGGAACCACCGAGAAGGTGAAGCTCATTTGTGAGCGTTTGAAGGCAGCTTCTGATCGGCAGAAGTGTTACGCGGATTTGAAGCGTAAGGAGATTGAGTATGCGGTGGGTGACCGTGTGTTTCTGAAGGTTTCGCCTTGGAAGAAGGTGATGAGGTTTGGCCGGAAGGGTAAGTTGAGCCCTAGGTACATTGGACCATACGAGGTGGTTGAGTGTGTGGGTCCTGTTGCGTACAGGTTGAGGTTACCTCAAGAGTTGGAGAAGATTCATGATGTGTTTCATGTTTCTATGCTACGGAAGTATAGATCTGATCCTTCGCATGTGATGCCTGTGGAAGAGGTGGAATTGAATCCGGATTTGACCTATGATGAGGAACCGATAAGGGTTCTGGATTCGGATAACAAGGTTCTTCGTGGCAAGACCATTGAGTTGGTAAAGGTGCTGTGGAAGCATCGCGGTGTTGAGGAAGCCACGTGGGAGCGAAAGGATGACATGCTGAAGCAGTTTCCTTATCTCTTTCCTTCAGGTAAATTTCGAGGACGAAATTTCTTAAGGGGGGAGAGTTGTAACGCCCCGGTTTTGGGCATAGAAGTTTTTGGGCGTTGACTGGTTCGGTCAAAGTGCTGTTCGAATCTAAAAAGGTGAAATTAGGAAAACCTAGTTCGGGTTGCATTAAAAATATGGAAAAATGTTCTAAAATCCTCTTTTAATATATATAAGTGAACTGTGAAATCAATTTTACAAAATAAGGTTTGGAAGGGTGACATTTTGGCTAGTGACCAAAATGTAATTTTTGTAAACTGCGTGACTGTTTTAGAAAGGATTGAAACTTTGAATCTTTAAGGAGCTATTTACCCAAAGGGAGTTTCTCCAGATTTTTCTAAGATATTTAATGTTTTAATTCTGATTTTAAACAAAAGGAAAAGTGGAGGGAAGTTATTTTCTAACTAATTTTTCCTAAAATCTCATTTTCCTTTTCTCTCATTTTCTCTCAAACCAAACATCTTTCTCCAGAGATTTTCCTTCTGATTTTGTCACTTAAATCTCTCTTTTCAATCCTCTTTGGTTGTTAATCATCTCATCAACAAAACCTCACCAATTGCCATTTGATTCTTCAAGCTTTTTGGTTCTAAGAGAGGAGAAACTCAAGTTTGGAGGTAAGAACGTCCTTCTCCTCTGAACTTCAAGTTCTTTACTGAAATTCCCAAGTTTTCAATCCTTAATTGATGATTTATAAGTGGTTTTAAAGTTGTGTAATGGGTCTTGGCTTAAAATGCAAGATTTGATGATTTTTGATGAATTTTCGTTGGATCTGTTAAAGCAGTGATTTGAGGTGTATAATTGATGATAAATGAATGTTAAATTGATTGGAAATTGAGTTTTAACTAATGCAATCCCGGATAGGTTGAATTCCTAAGTTTAGCTTGTGATTCTTGGTTGTTTTTGGGTGATCTTGTGGATCTGTTGTTGCTGGAGGTATAAGGATGTTGTTAGGTCCTTTTTAGATGTTGAATGATGTTTAAGGATGCTTAGTTTTGATGGGTTATGGCTGGGCTTTGTTGAGGAGTTGTTTGGATGCATTTTCGGTTGTGTTTGGTGGCCGAAAATGGAGTGTGGATGAGAGCAGCGAGTTTAGGTGCTTTCATTGAAGCTATTAATGCATGATGATGCATTAATCTACTGTTTTGATGTGTTAAAACAGGGGAGTCATCTTTGGATCCAAGTGGTGGTGATCCGGAAGCTTGATTTGGTGTTTCGGCAAGAAGCGAATTGGAATCGGTGAGTGGATTTTGGTTTTCGTCTTTGAAACCAATGTTTTGGAGGTTTGGGATCTTAGTCTAAGTCTAAACAACTTTGCTAAGCTCAAGAGTAAGTTTTCGGAAAAACTCTCTTGATGAGGAACCATGTGATGGTTAGGTGCAATGTGTTTGTTGCATGTTTAAATTCTGTTTTTAAAGCATATCTAGCATGTTTGTTTGCTGAGATTATAAGCCATGTGTTTAAGGAAGCTCAAGGTTAGAGTTCCTTGCTTTTGAACATTGTTTAAATGTGGTTTAATGCTTAAAGATGCATGATGTTTATGGCTTGGTTAAATGCTTTAAAACAGTGGATTATTGATGATAAATGATGTATATTGGCAAGTGATGTTTTAAAAAGGTTAAGGTCAACAAGGTGGTTAAAAGTCCTTGAGTGAGCCTTGTTTACTTAAAAACATCAAGGTGTTTAAAAGTCCTTGGATGGTTCTTGTTACGGACACAAAGGTGTTTAAAAGTCCTTGTGTGGTCCTTTCCAAGGTGTTTAAAAGTCCTTGGGGCCAAGGTGTTTAAAAGTTCTTGGGGTGATTCATGTCATGGTGTTTAAAAGTCCATGGGCCAAGGTGTTTAAAAGTCCTTGGGGTCAAGGTGTTTAAAAGTCCTTGAGGTGAAACTTGTTACGGACACAAAGGTGTTTAAAAGTCCTTGTGTGGTCCTTGCCATGGTGTTTAAAAGTCCATGGGCCATGGTGTTTAAAAGTCCATGGGGATAAGATCACAATGGTGTTTAAAAGTCCATGTGTGAGTTTTATGTTGATCTTGTTAAAAGATGGTAATTATCACTTGTGGCCAATATGACATGTTATGATATAAAGCATGAGATGCTTGGTTAAGATTGCTTGTGAGCATGTTTAAATGTTGCTTGAAGTATGATTTATAAAAGTGTTTTATAAATGCATTATTGAATGGTTTTAATTGAGCTTTCCTCACTAAGCTTTTGCTTACGCTCTCTCTCTTTTCTTAAACCAATAATGCAGAACATTAAGGTGCATTGAGGGCAGCAAGGAAGGCAAGCAATCAAGTGAAAGATAAGCTCATGTATGGGAAGGTTTTCTTAAACACCTTTAGCTATTGGTTTTTGGCAATGGGGGACCTATGTTGTTGTTTTGGGAGATGTTTTGGACTCCCTATTTTGGATTTATGTTGTTGTTATTGTTGGTACATGTAATTGGCCATTATGTGTTGGTTTGGAGGTTTTGGTGCATGAGTGGTTTGCTTGAGTTGGAAGCATGCCTTTAGATTTGGGGCTTTTCATATATGATGATATAATGATAATTGGTAGATGCAAATATGTCTCTTGTATGTTGTATGAGTTGCTGGTAAAGTTTGGTTGCATTTGGAGCATGATTGGTTGGTTAATTGTGTGTTTAAGCATGAAATTCTCTGCAATCTGTGCAGGCCGTATCGGAACAGTAGCTACCGTTTCGGAACGGGTGCCTTGTAGCAACCCAGGCGTCCGAAACGGGAGACACCGTTCCGAAACGGAAAGGCCACTGCCAACCCCCGTTTCGGTACGCGTTGCGGAACGGCCCCGCGTTTCGAAACAGGCTCTCCCTGTTTCGGAACACCTGACCGTTGGGGGCTGACATTTGCAGTTATATGTTTCAAAATGTTTGCATTTTGGTCCCGAAACTTGTTTGTGCAATTGTATGAGTTTGGGATGTCCGTTTGAGCTGAAATTTGACAAAGATGCATGAAACCTGATTAATTTCAAGTTGGTAACTTTAATTTGGGTTAATTCCTTATAATTATCAGAATTTACAAATTGGTCCCTAAAGTTGCAATTTGTTCAATTGGGTCCCTGTTTGATCTCTGATGTTTATGTTCTTTGAGTATGTTGTTTGTATGATCACAACTAGGGTTAACGCGCATCTAGACAAGTTTAAAAAAGAAAAAAAAGGGTCGTTAATCAAGGTTGACTTTCGGGTTGACTTTGGTTTTCCCCGTGTAATCTTCTTAATTCGGGTCAACCGTCTAGGCCGGGTTAAGGGGTTACATGTTCAATTTGGTCCTCCCTACAGTTTTGATCCTTTGTGTCTTTTCTAATTTAGACACTGTTTTCCGTTTTTTCTTTCAATTCTGTCACAATCTTTGCATATATTTTGTTCCTATGATATTTGTTTTTTACTCAATGTTTCGATGTTGTTCTAATTTTTATTCGTATGGAAGTATGCATGTTTTATGCCATGTGTTTGGTTTTTGTTTACGAATCGAATATATGCATGTTAGTTCTTTTATTTTAAGTTTAGTGGGTCCCGCATGATTCGTTTTTTGTTACCGTTGTATCGAATATATGTTCCTTTGGGATTATTTACGTGGTCGAAAATGCTTAGAGTTGTTAGGCTTTCATGATTATCTCAAACAATAATATGAATCGTATATGTATGTATTGTCGTGAACATTAATCCATAAACTTGACATATTAAACTGAATTAATTAATTTTGTCTCTTTAATTAAATTAATTACTAGATAATTTTGGGGTGATAAGTTTGGGCTTCATGGTATTTAAAGGTGGGTATCTTAAAAATGGGCCTTTGGGCTTTAGGAGCTAATTTGGTTAAGTATGTGTGGGCTTAATCTTTTATCAATATGGGCCTTTCCTTTATATGTCTATTTTGGGTGCTTTTATGGCATACATGTATATATTTGTCATCCATATGGCCCAATAATTAAGCATGGTAACCGGACCTAAAAATCAACCTCAAGAGTGGTATTAATTAACCTCGGTATCCGAAAGCGACAGTCCTAGCTTAATGGATGTCTATCGAATACTTAGGTTAATTTTCACCCCTCTAGGTAAGAGAAAACATAAAAAATGGAAATAGCATGCATCATCCCTTATTTTTCCCGCATTATGCATAAAGGTGACGTACGGGATCCGAACCCTAAACTAACACGACAGTCAGCCTTATTTGATGTCGGTTTAGTCTATGGCTCGGTGTACCGTCATGCTTCGTAATTAAGTGTTTAATTAATTCCAATGCCATTATTCGATAAAGCCCGTGCTATTTAAGTCACATTTTCATTTAAGAAATTTTTTATTAAATTCACTTCGGTCTTTAAATAACTTCTATCGATTAAAAGGCAACAAGCAATTTGGTACCGATTTCCGGGGGTGATGGGGGTGCTAATCCTTCCCCACACATAACCAACTCCCGAACCCGTTTTAAAATGAATCTCCGGTTTTATGGTGTCCGACATACCTTAGTGGCCGGTGGCGACTCCAAATTTTTACAGTTTTCCTAAATACGGATCCCCCCTTTTAAATAAAACCTTTTTTCAAGAAGAGATAGTTATAAGGCCTCAATTTAGTCGGTTTTCCCCAAAAAAAACCTTATCACAGTTTGGCGACTCCGCTGGGGACAAATTTTTTTTGGTTTTTACAAAAAAATGAGTTAAGCCAATAAAACGCTTGTTGCCATTTAATCGATAGAAAATATTTAAATTTCGAAGTGAAGCTAATGAGTTTGTTCTTCTATGAAAATAAGACTTAAGTTGAATGGGCTTTGGAAATTTGTGGCATTTGAATTATTTTTCCATTTAATTATTAAGGAAGTCACCAGCATGTGTTGCATCATGTCATCAAGCATTATACCTGAGCTACCCTTTTAAGTGAAAGTGAAACGCCCATACCCACGTGAGCATCCCTCCACAAGTCGGTAATTCACTTTCGGAATCCACGCCTTTTGACACGTGAGCAGCCCTCCACTTCATTAGGTCGTGCTTTCCCTCGAGTCGAAACCAATTCGCAAGCTTGTAATGGGCCAGAATTGGGGTTCTTATCGCCTTAGTAGGTGGCAAGATAGGTTCGAGTACCCTTTATTAGAACCAAACTCATGCGTGAGAACATAAGAAGCCCACCCCGTTAGAGCCATGTGGATAACCCTAGAGTTTAGAGTGTCTAGGCCTTTGTTTGCTATCTATTTTATTCTATGATTCCTTGTCATTAATGCTTGATTTTCTTTGCTTTCCTTATAATTTATGTTTATCATGTGACTAACACATTTGTTTTCCTTTCCCTTTTCTCTTATTTTGCATATCATCATGTTATAAAGAGCACATTGGTTTGGGAATAGTCTAAATTGAAGGTGAGAATTATGGGGGAGATTGTGAGGAGTATGGATGAGAAGAATTCAGAAGTTCAAGTATGGTCAGAAGGAGAGCAACAACATGAGGGCGATAGTATTACCATCGGGTTCAGGTCAGAGATGGCGAACCAAACTTTCATGAACACAAAAATCAACGATGTGTCCGGATTGAAGCGAGTATGGAACAGTTGGGATTCTGAAGCCAGGACCGCTTTCAAAGATGAGTTTGGTGACATAGCATATATGCTGTACGTCCCAGTTGATCAGGCGCTACTTCAAGCCTTAGTCGGGTTCTAGAACCCAGTTTATAGTTGTTTTACGATCGGAGATCTAGACCTAACGCCGACCATCGAGGAGTACCATGACATTGTCAATTGCAAGAAGGTAAAGGATGATCGTGTTTATTCGAAGAATAGCAAGTACAAATCATTTCGGGCAAAGCTTGGGAAGCTTTCAGGTACTTTGGCATCATGGGTATACCAACAGGTTGGGACGTGGAACAATAAGGAATACCTAAAGGTTGACGGAATCTTGGCCTTAGCATCAGTACTCCCGACCAGAGTGGTTCAGCGGAATTTATTCGCATTGGTAATTTATGGGTTGGTTATCTTTCTTAAAGCTTTAGGCTTCATACATCCGGCGGTGTTAGATTTGTTCGACAAGTTGGCCGAGGGAGGTAATCCAGCTCCCGTCATTCTGTCAGAAACCTTCCAATCTTTGAGATTCTGTAGGAAGCACGGGGGTGGTCGCTTCTTAGGATGTCCTCAACTCCTAACGGTATGTTTCTACAGTCACTTTTGGACAGATGTCAGTTTCTCAAGATCAGTCTACAATAGTAAGTTTTCAGCTTTAGAAGAATTTTTGAAGAAAAGGAATTGCCCTACCAAGCGGACCGCGGAAGTTTGGTTCGATATGCTTCAGAATTTGAACGCCGGTGATGTGGTTTGGAGAGCCCCATGGTTGTCACCCAGAAGTAATCGATATAGATGTGGAATGTACTCGTGGGTGCCTTTATTGGGACTATGGCGACATACGGCCTACGCACCACTGTTGGTCCTAAGGCAATATGGGTCAAAGCAATTTGTGCCAGCCACCGATGGTTTAAATGACTTCAACGTTGACTATGAGAAAGAAAAATGCTATAAGGGAAAGGTGTATGCCACGTCTTCAGCATGGAATAATGCAAGACGAGTAAGGATCCTTGTAACCCCCTTAGCCCGGCCTAGACGGTTGACCCGGATTACGAAGATTACACGGGGAAAACCAAAGTCAACCCGAAAGTCAACCTTGATTAATGACCCTTTTTTTCTTTTTAAACTTGTCTAGATGCACATTAACCCTAGGCATTCTCTTGAGATAAGCATACTCAAAAATCACAGCAATCGGAAAACAATAAGGGACCCAATTGCACAAAATACGAATTTAGGGACCAAATTGCAAATTCTGAAAATTAAGAGGACTTTACCAATTTTTAAGTTACCATTATGAAATTAGTCATGTTTCATGCCTCTCTGCCAAATTTCATCTCAAACGGACATCTCAAACTCAAGCAATTGCACATACAAGAATCGGGACTAAAACGTAAAGCTTGCAAACCTCAAAACCATTCAAATTTTATGCCCAACGGTCAAGTGTTTCGAAACGGGTCTAGGCCGTTCAGGAACACCCCTTGGCAGTAGCCAAAGTGTTCAGAAACGGGTCTAGGCCATTCAGGAACACCCAGGCCAAATAAAGGGCCTGTTTCGAAACAGGCAAGGGTGTTTCGCAACACCCTGCCCAGAAACAACAGATAGGCCTGTTTTAACACCTTTAAACCCCATCAAACATGCTCCAAACCATTCCACAATAAATCAACAACATGCCAAGCATCATACCTACCAATTTGCATCAAAATCTAGATACAAAACCACCGCTAGGTGCACCAACTCATTCAACACATCCAACACTGAATCATGCTTTTAAAACAAGAAGCATAGCATAACGACTTAAGAATAAGAAGATTCAAACGTTGCAAGCATTAAACCACATAGTTCAAAATCATAAACCAAACTTGTCCAACATACACTATCTCATTAAACATCAACATAAGAGATTCTCCCCCCATTGCCTTTATTATCTATAGCTATTAACCGTGACATACATCTCAAGTGGAGCTCTCCTTCAATCCCTTGCTTCTCGCTGTCCCAACTTCAAATATCTGCATTTATGGACAAAAAGGAGCGTAAGGACATAATGCTTAGTGAGGAATGCTCAAAACCAAAACACCATCAATGCAGCGAGTCATAAAACCTCTTTTAAAAGTAAACACAATTCGATAAACCAAAGCAATGTTTGAAAACCCCTTTTAACAACATGCTTTAAATCATGCATTGCTCAAACATGAAAAACCAACCCTTAGCATAGAAAAGCTAAGTAATTCACTTCAAAGCACAACCTTGCAAAACCATCAATTTAACCATTCCATGCATGAACATCCTATGCAAAGTTAAATACAAGATCCTTGGAAAACACTTCCACTTCACATTATACTTTTCTTATACTTGAAAATCATTTCAAAGCAAGAAACCTTTAAAAACCACTTACACCCTCAATTCCATCTCATGCATTAAGCAAATGCAACTTATGAACCACAAAATCAACACTTGCATTACATGCCTTTTAAAACAAGCCTTCACAAGACTTCAATGCACTAAAGAGATTCCATGCACATATGTACCATTCTCAATAGAAGATAAACACTTGTACAAGTTAACAAGTAATACATGCGTTCTTAGAACATCACACACTTTCCATGCAACCATGCATCATTTCAAGCATCTCATGCTTCATTACATTCAAGAACATAATATTGGCTTCTAAGCGATAATTCACAAACCATCATAACACAAGACAAAATCGGATACACGGATTACAAGCGTTGTCCCACACGCTTCATACACACTTCCGAACAACACAAGGTGGAGTTTAACGGTACAATCACAACCCCTCAACACCCGTGATGGAGTTTAACGGTACAATCACAACCCCTTAACATCACTCATCGGAAGTTGTATAATACACTAGCGAGAGCCGGGACACATCACAAGGCTTACACATGGAAGCTACCACAACCATTGTAATCACCTTAACCAAGCTCACACACGGGAGCAACCCTCCACCGTTGTGACGCTTAACAAAGTCCACCCATGAGAGCCAACCTCCATCATGGTGACTTTAACAAGGTTCACCCACGAGAGACATCCTCCATCGTGGTGGCACTAAACCATGCCCACCCACGAGAGCCATCCTCCATCATAGTGGCACTAAACCAAGCCCACTCACGAGAGCCAACCTCCATCGTGGTGACACCAATTTCCTCAATCGCTAGGATTCTTGGATGGAGTTTACGGTACAATTACAACCCCCTCGACATCCAAGGCGACTCAATTCACGGTGCACCCAATCCTATAGTCGGCTAACTATATCCGATTAAAGTAACCAAGAACCACTTACATCACTTGCCAATATAACCATTTTACCACATTAATCCATTGTTTTACAAGCATAACCAAAATGCCAAAACCACCAATTACCATCATCAATCCACTGTTTTTGAAGCATTACACAAAGCCATTAAACAACATGCAACACTATGCATCAATTCCACAATTCCAATGTACAAAACCAAGGATCTCTTACCTTGAGCATCCTTCACACATGGCTTTCAAAACCAGCATTAAACCATGCTAAAATATGCTTTCAAAACAGAATTTAAAACATGCAAATCACATGCATTGCATCCAACAATCACAAGTGCTTTAAAAACCAATTCATAACACAACCAAGAGAGAAATTCCATTTACTTACTCTTGAGCTTAGCTAAGTTGTTTAGACTTAAACTAAGCTCCCAAAACCTTCAAACCTTGGTTTTAAAGTTGAAAACCCAACTTCACTCACCGATACACAAAACTACGCTAGCCGATAAGCCTTCCAAGCATCCGAAACCCTCCAACGCTACCTCTATTGCTCACGAATCATTCTCCCATGTTTCAAGCACATAACAACTGAGGATTAATGCATCATCATGCCTTAAAAACCCCAGCAACACAACTAAATTCGTTGCTCTTTGCAAATCCAACATTTCGGCTACCAAACACAACCGAAATCACCTCCAAACACTTCCTAAACTTAACCCAGCCAAGATCCATCACTTCTAACCATTTTTAAACATCAATTAACATCCAAAATGATCCCAAACACGTCCTTATACCTCCAGCATTAACAAAACATCAAGATCACCCCAAAAACCACCATTTTCACAAGTAAAAACTTAGGAAAATCAACCTATCCGGGATTGCATTGATTAAACCTCAATCACAAATCATTTATACATCCAATAAACATCAAAAAGACATCTCAAATCACAGCCCAATCATTTAGTACGAATTTAATTAAAATTAAATCCAAATCTTGCATTTTAAGCCAAAATCAAGAACACACCATTAAAACCTTTATTAAAACTCAAATCAAGGATTGAGAACTTGGGAATTTCAGTAAAGAACTGAGTATTTAGAGGAGAAGGACATTCATTCCTCTAAATGCGAGTTTCTCCTTGTTTAAAGCCAAGATTCTTGAAAATTCAATAAGCAAATGATAAGGATTTGGTGTAGGAATGATTAGAGATCAATTAAAGATTGAAATCTCATCTTTAGATGTTAAATCAGAGGAAAAATGGCTGGGGAAAAGTGTTTGGGCTGAGAGAAAAATTGAGAGAAAAGAAATGGAAAAATTTGAGAAAAGTTAGTTCTGACATCAAAATATCTATTTCCCCTTTTTCCTTTAAATTAAAAATCATTAATTAAATCTTTAATATTAAGAAAAATCTGGAGAAAACTCATATTGGGTAAATTAGCTCCTTAAAGATTCAAAGTTTCAATCCTTTCAACACAGTCACCAACTTTTCAAAAATTACATTTTAGTCACTAACTCGAAATGTCTTATTTCCAAACCTCATTTCGCAAAATTGATTTCACCACTATCTTATATATAATAAAAGAGGATTTTTAGATATTTTTCCGTATTTTTAATGCATCCCGAACTAGGCTTTCCTTAAAACCACCTTTTATATTCGAACCGAAAATCCGACCGGTCCGGTTCATACCCAAAAACTTCTAAGCCCAAAATTGGGGTGTTACAACTCTCCCCCTCTTAGGAAATTTCGTCCTCGAATTTTTAACCGGCGAAAAGAGCAAAACTAAGCTTCTCAAATCAACCCACAAGGCAACACAGGAGACTTAACCACCATTGAACACTCTCCACACAAAACTCCACCAACCCAACACCACCACATACTGTTCACAGATTCCAGAACACTCAGATGTTAACCACATCTTAACCTTTCACACTTCTGGACTGCACAAAGCCCCAACAACAACCTGAAGAACCTCCAAACTTTTACAGCATACACCACCCTAACTCACAACTCCCAAAACTTGTTCACACAGTGACACCAACCAATCCAGTTCAGCCACCATGTGACCCACAACCTTCACTGCTTCTAAAACTCCTTGCAAAACTACTCAACCTCTTTCAAAGACTATCACAACAAGCAAAAATTCTTAAGCATCAACTGCTTACCCAAACTTCTCAACGTATTGCTGACATTCCTTCACATCCGCCGCTATCATTACCATAACGATTCACCAGGAGTACTCACCTAACATCCGAAAATCACATTACAAAACCCCAACCTTGACTCCGCCAGCCGTTCCACACACCACCAGCTGTCTTCAGAAGGAATTTACTTATACACAACTAGCCAACCACTTCTGACAATAACCTGTCCAACCAACAATGGCCTTTAATCTTACATTGCCTTTCCACTTCAAGATTTGACTACAACGCTCGCCTTACTAGAACATCGCCCAACCTATACATACATATTCAGGTTACGAAACTTCTATTCTCCCAGGCTAACCCTTTTCTACAACCCACAACACAACCTCTTCTCAACTCCTCAAAGGTTGCTACAAACCACCACCAACAAAAACAACCCTTCTACTACAACATCAATGCCAAGATGCCTCAGCACTCTAGAACACATCCACTAACTTACTACATCACTTAACACCAAGAAACTACCACTTCTATCAGCTATTCACAACCACTTTGACTGATTCTAACTCAAACGGTAATCTCCTCACCACCATACCGCTAAACTCATTAAGCGCCAAACACTTTCCTTCTACCAACATGCTATACCGCACTCACTATTACTGACGGCTCGCTTAATACCCTCCATTACTCCAAACATTCTCCTAGCACCAAAATAACTTTTAAACCCATCATCCAACCTAACCCTATCCCAACACTAATGGACCCGATTAACTATCAGCGAGTGTGAACGTTCGTATGCATGGTCACCAATATGCCCTATCAATGCCTGATGTACATGCATGCAAAACCTCTAATGTCATGTCACATGTATGCATGGACCAGTACATATATAATATAGCATATAACAAATGATTTTAACTGTGCATGTATGTCGGTTCACACCCACCAATAACATCCTTAGAATCCGCCTAAAAACAACCTCCTATCTCACTTCCAACTTGACCAACTCCATCATTCTATCAACCCACTATCCACAAGATACTCCACTAAAACCCTCTTCACACTAAAGTTGTTTTCAAAACAACACCAACTACTACCCCAAACTTGCTAGCAACGAGACCATACCCACTACGCAAGGGAAAACCAACTGAAACCAAACTAAGATAACTAGAGCAAGATTACTTAATAAGGTTACATGTAAACACCTCACTGCCCCGGAGCTTCAACAGACGAGCTCTCTTCCTCGCAGAACCACCATTCTCCAGCCGCACCGCTGCAGAATCAGCTAACACATTAATGTCATCACCATCTCCCTGCGGTAAAGAACCCTGACTACCCCGAGCCAACTTCAAACAATTACATCTCAAATGTCCAAGAGACCCACAATTCCAACATGTTTCATTTTCCAAGCTCCTCACACCTTTCTGCCCTTCCTGCCACCCTCGAACTTTGTCTCGGCAGTGCCCACGACCCTTCAGAGACCCTTTTGCTACCACTGGAGCTGATCTCACCACTTGAGGACAATTCCGCTTCACATGCTCCTTAGAACCACAATTCCAACAAACTCCTGCGCCCCAACAACCTCCAACATGGCGCCCTCCACAACGGTCACACACCGGTAACCGAGCTACCACTCTTTGATCATATAGCACTTGCCCCACATCTGCACTACCACCCAGATTCCGATTCAAGCAAAACCTTCTATCACGTAACCTCTTACGCTGACCGCTACCGAGGTCAGTACCCACAGCTCTCTTGCTTAAACTTTCTCACCTTCATAAACGGAAACCACACCCTCACGTTGCTTAACCCTTGGGAATTTCTCTCCAAGGTACCTTTCATAAAAAGCAGACACAAAGAAGTCCCAATCTATATCATGGATATGCGATGCCACCACCACGGATGTCCACCAGGCACAAGCGTCCTCCAACATCAATGAGACAACACTTCCCAGCTTACAGGCATAGTCACAACCTTCTTGATCCAAAATCAGAATTACACTGGCCAACCAGGCCTCGAACGTCTCAGGTGTCGAACCATGATACTCCACAGCTCCCAAATCATGTAAACGCTATTTCGACAAACTCGCACGTCTCACAGTCGGAACGTCTACATGCCTCACTTTCGCCACACCCTGATATGTTCCCAACACCTCTTGAACAAAAGGTGATGAACTCTTCATCACAGAACCAGCTTCTTCCTCCTGCCTCACTACCTCAACTCCAGGCACTGTAGGCTGAAACGAAACACCTCCACCAAAAGGTGAATTCCACGCCTTAACAACCTGCTCTAAAGCAGCAACCATCTCACCTAACTGCCATTCTCTCATCGATTTAACCATGCTATTAACAACAAGCTATCATAACAAAACAAACAAAACGATCAGGCCAGCTTCAAGCAAGGATTCAAAACTCCAATTACAACATAACACAATAGCTATAATAATAAGGCAATGGGTATCCCGAATTCCCCCTTTTACATGACATAACAGTCAATAAAAACATGGATATCACAACATCGAGCATATCAATCAACATACTTTGACAATACTCTCATCAAACAACATTCACTCGCAACAGCATAACATTAACATATCATACCCATTACACCTTCATCATTCATAAAATCAACCCACATCACCAGCATATCATCAGCACAAATCCACATTAGCTAAATGAAGATTCTCAAACAAAAAGCATGACAAAAACATCAACAATTCGCTCACAGACACACATTTCAACCGACTTTCAACCACACATCAGAATAAACATTAAACACTTATTACAACAATTTACCATTTTCCCCAAGCATTCGCAACTCAGCTCTGATACCACCAAATGTAACCCCCTTAGCCCAGCCTAGACGGTTGACCCGGACTACGAAGATTACACGGGGAAAACCAAAGTCAACCCGAAAGTCAACCTTGATTAACGACCCTTATTTTCTTTTTAAACTTGTCTAGATGCACTTTAACCCTAGGCATTCTCTTGAGATAAGAATACTCAAAAATCACAGCAATCGGAAAACAATAAGGGACCCAATTGCACAAAATACGAATTTAGGGACCAAATTGCAAATTCTGAAAATTAAGAGGACTTTACCAATTTTTAAGTTACCATTATGAAATTAGTCATGTTTCATGCCTCTCTGCCAAATTTCATCTCAAACGGACATCTCAATCTCAAGCAATTGCACATACAAGAATCGGGACTAAAACGTAAAGCTTGCAAACCTCAAAAACATTCAAATTTTATGCCCAACGGTCAAGTGTTCCGAAACGGGTCTAGTGTAACCCCCTTAACCCGGCCTAGACGGTTGACCCGAATTAAGAAGTTTACACGGGGAAAACCAAAGTCAACCCGAAAGTCAACCTTGATTAACGACCTTTTTTTTTCTTTTTAATCTTGTCTAAATGCACATTAACCCTAGATATGTTCACAAGATAATCATACTCAAAGATCAAAACATTCAGAGAACATTCAGGGACTCAATTGAACAAATTACAACTTTAGGGACCAAAATGTAAATTCTGAACATTATAAGGACTTAACCCAATTAGAAGTTACCAACTTGAAATTAATCATCTTTCATGCTTGTCTGGCAAATTTCAGCTCAAACGGACATTCCAAACTCATTCAATTGCAATAACAAATTTCGGGACCAAAACACAAGCATTTCAAAACATATAACCATCAATTTCAGAGCCCAATGGTCGAGTGTTCCGAAACAGGGAGGACCTGTTCCGAAACGCGGGACCGTTCCAAAACTGGTTCCGAAACGAGGCTTGGCAGTGGCATTTCCGTTCCGGAACGGTTCCTCCCGTTTCGGAACGCCTAGACCATTTCAGGCCCCTGTTCCGAAACGGTAGCACCCGTTTCGATACGGCCTGTCCAGATTTGCAGATTTTTGCTGAATTAACACATATTTGACCCATCAAACATGCTCCAAATGCCACCAAAATATACCAGCAAGTCATTCAACAATCAAGGAACATAATTGCTTCAATCATACTCAAACATCGCATCAATTAAGCAAATCCCCAATTCTATAGGCAAGCTTCCTACTTCATAAACCATTCAAGCATCAAAATACCAAATCAACCACATAAAGGCCATTTACATGTTCCAACAACATTAACAACATAAAACCAACTTAAGGAGTCCAAAACATCTCCTAAAACATCAACATAGGTTCCCCATTGCCAAATGCCAAGAGCTAATAGTGTTTAAGAAACCTTCACCATACATGAGCTTAGTTCACCACTTGGATTCTTCACCTCCTTGCTGCCCTCAATGCACTTTAACGCTCTGCATTATTGGTTTAAGAAAAGAGAGAGAGAGCGTAAGCGAAAAGCTTAGTGAGGAATGCTCATTTAAAACCACACAATAATGCATTTGTGAAACACCTTTAAAAACCTTAAATCATACATCATTTGCACATGCACTAAAGCATTTAAAACAAGCAATTCATGCTTCAAGTTCATAACATGTCACATTGGCAACAAGTGATACATTCAACATAAGATCCACACATGGACTTTTAAACACCATTGTGATCTTATAATTTCCAAGGACCACACATGGACTTTTAAACACCATTGTGTCCTTAACAAGAATCATCCATGGACTTTTAAACACCATGACAAGGACCATACAAGGACTTTTAAACACCTTTGTGTCCTTAACAAGAATCACCCAAGGACTTTTAAACACCTTGGTGTTCTTAAATAACAAGGCTTACACAAGGAATTTTAACCACTTTTGTAACCTTAACCAAGAACCAACCATGGACTTTTAAACACCATGTTGTTCTTAAAATACACAAGATTCACACAAGGACTTTTAACCACCTTTGAGATCTTAACCAAGAACCAACCATGGACTTTTAACCACCATGTTGTTCTTAAATAAACAAGGCTCACACAAGGACTTTTAAACACCTTTGTGACATTAACCATCACTTGCCAATATGCATCATTAACAACAATATTTCACTGTTTTTAAGCATTTAACAAAGCCATAAACATCATGCATCCTTAGGCATCAAACCACATTTAAACAATGTTAAAAAACAAGGATCTCTTACCTTGAGCATCCTTCAACACATGGCTTATAATCTCAGCAAATAAACATGCTAAATATGCTTCCAAAACAGGATTTAAAACATGCAAACAAACCACATTGCACACAACCAATCCATGGTTCATCATCAAGAGAGTTTTTCCGAAAACTTACTCTTGAGCCTAGCTAAGTTGCTTAGACTTAGACTAAGCTCCCAACCCTTCAAAACATTGGTTTCAAGCTGAAAACCAAAATCCACTCACCGATTCCGTTTCGCCTCTTGCCGAAACACCAATCAAGCTTCCGGATCTCCACCACTAGGATCCAAAGATGACTCCCCTGTTTTAAACACATCAAAACAGTAGATTAATGCATCATCATGCATTAATATCTACAATGAAAGCACCTAAACTCGCTGCCCTCATCCACACTCCATTTTCAGCTACCAAACACAACCGAAAACACAACCAAACAACTCCACAACACCATCCAGCCAAGATTCATCAACTCTAAACATCTTTAAACATTAATTAACATCCAAAATGGATCTCAACACATCCTTATACCTCCAGCCATAACAGATCATCAAGATCACTCCACAAACCATCACTATTACAAGTAAAACTTAGGAAATTCAACCTATCCGGGATTGCATTGATTAAATCTCAATTTCTCATCAATTAAACATTCATTAATCATCAAATTGACACCTCAAAGCACTGCCCAATCAGATTATACGAAATTTCATCAAAATCAAACAAATCTTGCATTTTAAAGCCAAAATCAAGAATACAATTGTAAAACCTTTCATTAAACACAAATCAAGGATTGAGAACTTGGGAATTTCAATAAAGAACTGAGAATTTAGAGGAGAAGGACGTTCATACCTCTAAACTTGAGTTTCTCCCTTTTTAGAATCAAAATTCTTGAAGATCCAAGTAGCAAATGGTGAGGTTTTGTTGAAGAGATGATTAGAGATCAAAAGAGAATTAAAATCTCATGTTTGGATGTCAAAAATCAGAGGAAAAAGCTCTGGAGAAATGTGTTTGGTTTGAGAGAAAAGATGAGAGAAAATGAAAATAGAATTTTAGGAAAAGTTAGTTGGAAAATGCCAAAATATCTTCCCTCTCTTTTTCTTTTATTTAAAAACCATTTATTAAACCTTTAATATTTAGGAAAAATCTGGAGAAACTCCTATTGGGTAAATAGCTCCTTAAAGATTCAAAGTTTCAATCCTTTTTAAAACAGTCTCACAGTTTTCAAAAATTACATTTTGGTCACTAACCAAAATGTCACACTTCCAAACCTCATTTTGTAAAATTGATTTTACTTTTCCCTTATAAATAATAAAAGAGGATTTTAAGACATTTTTCCACATTTTTAACGCAACCCGAACTAGGCTTTCCTAAATTCACTCTTTTATATTCGAACCGCGAACCGACCGGTCCGGTCCAAACCCAAAACTTCTAAGCCCAAAATTGGGGTGTTATATCTAGGCCGTTCAGGAACACCCCTGGGCAGTAGCCAAAGTGTTCAGAAACGGGTCTAGGCCGTTCAGGAACACTCAGGCCAAATCAAGGGCCTGTTTCGAAACATGCAAGGGTGTTTCGAAACACCCTGCCCAGAAACAGCAGATAGGCCCGTTTTAACACCTTTAAACCCCATCAAACATGCTCCAAACCATTCCACAATAAATCAACAACATGCCAAGAATCATACCTACCAATTTGCATCAAAATCTAGATACAAAACCACCCCTAGGTGCACCAACTCATTCAACACATCCAACATGCCCGTTTTGGACTCCCTATTTTGGATTTATGTTGTTGTTATTGTTCGTACATGTAATTGGCCATTATGTGTTGGTTTGGAGGTTTTGGTGCATGAGTGGTTTGCTTGAGTAGGAAGCATGCCTTTAGATTTGGGGCTTTTTATATATGATGATATAATGATAATTGGTGGATGCAAATATGTCTCTTGTATGTTGTATGAGTTGCTGGTAAAGTTTGGTTGCATTTGGAGCATGATTGGTTGGTTAATTGTGTGTTTAAGCATGAAATTCTCTGCAATCTGTGCAGGCCGTATCGGAACAGTAGCTACCGTTTCGGAACGGGTGCCTTGTAGCAACCCAGGCGTCCGAAACGGGAGACACCGTTCCGAAACGGAAAGGCCACTGCCAACCCCCGTTTCGGTACGCGTTGCGGAACGGCCCCGCGTTTCGAAACAGGCTCTCCCTGTTTCGGAACACCTGACCGTTGGGGGCTGACATTTGCAGTTATATGTTTCAAAATGTTTGCATTTTGGTCCCGAAACTTGTTTGTGCAATTGTATGAGTTTGGGATGTCCGTTTGAGCTGAAATTTGACAGAGATGCATGAAACCTGATTAATTTCAAGTTGGTAACTTTAATTTGGGTTAAGTCCTTAGAATTATCAGAATTTACAAATTGGTCCCTAAAGTTGCAATTTGTTCAATTGGGTCCCTGTTTGATCTCTGATGTTTATGTTCTTTGAGTATGTTGTTTGTATGATCACAACTAGGGTTAACGCGCATCTAGACAAGTTTAAAAAGAAAAAAAGGGTCGTTAATTAAGGTTGACTTTCGGGTTGACTTTGGTTTTCCCCGTGTAATCTTCTTAATCCGGGTCAACCGTCTAGGCCGGGTTAAGGGGGTTACATGTTCAATTTGGTCCTCCCTACAATTTTGAGTCCTTTGTGTCTTTTCTAATTTAGACACTGTTTTCCGTTTTTTCTTTCAATTCTGTCACAATCTTTGCATATATTTTGTTCCTATGATATTTGTTTTTTACTCAATGTTTCGATGTTGTTCTAATTTTTATTCGTATGGAAGTATGCATGTTTTATGCCATGTGTTTGGTTTTTGTTTACGAATCGAATATATGCATGTTAGTTCTTTTATTTTAAGTTTAGTGGGTCCCGCATGATTCGTTTTTTGTTACCGTTGTATCGAATATATGTTCCTTTGGGATTATTTACGTGGTCGAAAATGCTTAGAGTTGTTAGGCTTTCATGATTATCTCAAACAATAATATGAATCCAATATGTATGTATTGCAGTGAACATTAATCCATAAACTTGACATATTAAAATGAATTAATTAATTTTGTCTCTTTAATTAAATTAATTACTAGATAATTTTGGGGTGATAAGTTTGGGCTTCATGGTATTTAAAGGTGGGTATCTTAAAAATGGGCCTTTGGGCTTTAGGAGCTAATTTGGTTAAGTATGTGTGGGCTTAATCTTTTATCAATATGGGCCTTTCCTTTATATGTCTATTTTGGGTGCTTTTATGGCATACATGTATATATTTGTCATCCATATGGCCCAATAATTAAGCATGGTAACCGGACCTAAAAATCAACCTCAAGAGAGGTATTAATTAACCTCGGTATCCGAAAGCGACAGTCCTAGCTTAATGGATGTCTATCGAATACTTAGGTTAATTTTCACCCTCTCTAGGTAAGAGAAAACATAAAAAATGGAAATAGCACGCATCATCCCTTATTTTTCCCGCATTATGCAGAAAGGTGACGTACGGGATCCGAACCCTAAACTAACACGACAGTCAGCCTTATTTGATGTCGGTTTAGTCTATGGTTCGGTGTACCGTCATGCTTCGTAATTAAGTGTTTATTTAATTCCAATGCCATTATTCGATAAAGCCCGTGCTATTCAAGTCACATTTTCATTTAAGAACATTTTTATTAAATTCACTTCGGTCTTTAAATAATTTCTATCGATTAAAAGGCAACAAGCAATTTGGTACCGATTTCCGGGGGTGATGGGGGTGCTAATCCTTCCCCACACATAACCAACTCCCGAACCCGTTTTAAAATGAATCTCCGGTTTTATGGTGTCCGACGTACCTTAGTGGCCGGTGGCGACTCCAAATTTTTACAGTTTTCCTAAATACGTATCCCCCCTTTTAAATAAAACCTTTTTCAAGAAGAGATAGTTATAAGGCCTCAATTTAGTCGGTTTTCCCCAAAAAAAACCTTATCACAGTTTGGCGACTCCGTTGGGGACAATTTTTTTTTGTTTTTACAAAAAAAATGAGTTAAGCCAATAAAACGCTTGTTGCCATTTAATCGATAGAAAATATTTAAATTTCGAAGTGAAGCTAATGAGTTTGTTCTTCTATGAAAATAAGACTTAAGTTGAATGGGCTTTGGAAATTTGTGGCATTTGAATTATTTTTCCATTTAATTATTAAGGAAGTCACCAGCATGTGTTGCATCATGTCATCAAGCATTATACCTGAGCTACCCTTTTAAGTGAAAGTGAAACGCCCATACCCACGTGAGCATCCCTCCACAAGTCGGTAATTCACTTTCGGAATCCACGCCTTTTGACACGTGAGCAGCCCTCCACGTCATTAGGTCGTGCTTTCCCTCGAGTCGAAACCAATTCGCAAGCTTGTAATGGGCCAGAATTGGGGTTCTTATCGCCTTAGTAGGTGGAAAGATAGGTTCGAGTACCCTTTATTAGAACCAAACTCATGCGTGAGAACATAAGAAGCCCACCCCGTTAGAGCCATGTGGATAACCCTAGAGTTTAGAGTGTCTAGGCCTTTGTTTGCTATCTATTTTATTCTATGCTTCCTTGTCATTAATGCTTGATTTTCTTTGCTTTCCTTATAATTTATGTTTATCATGTGACTAACACATTTGTTTTCCTTTCCCTTTTCTCTTATTTTGCATATCATCATGTTATAAAGAGCACATTGGTTTGGGAATAGTCTAAATTGAAGGTGAGAATTATGGGGGAGATTGTGAGGAGTATGGATGAGAAGAATTCAGAAGTTCAAGTATGGTCAGAAGGAGAGAAACAACATGAGGGCGATAGTATTACCATCGGGTTCAGGTCAGAGATGGAGAACCAAACTTTCATGAACACAAAAATCAACGATGTGTCCGGATTGAAGCGAGTATGGAACAGTTGGGATTCTGAAGCCAGGACCGCTTTCAAAGATGAGTTTGGTGACATAGCATATATGTTGTACGTCCCAGTTGATCAGGCGCTACTTCAAGCCTTAGTCGGGTTCTAGAACCCAGTTTATAGTTGTTTTACGATCGGAGATCTAGACCTAACGCCGACCATCAAGGAGTACCATGACCTTGTCAATTGCAAGAAGGTAAAGGATGATCGTGTTTATTCGAAGAATAGCAAGTACAAATCATTTCGGGCAAAGCTTGGGAAGCTTTCAGGTACTTTGGCATCATGGGTATACCAACAGGTTGGGACGTGGAACAATAAGGAATACCTAAAGGTTGACGGAATCTTGGCCTTAGCATCAGTACTCCCGACCAGAGTGGTTCAGCGGAATTTATTCGCATTGGTAATTTATGGGTTGGTTATCTTTCTTAAAGCTTTAGGCTTCATACATCCGGCGGTGTTAGATTTGTTCGACAAGTTGGCCGAGGGAGGTAATCCAGCTCCCGTCATTCTGTCAGAAACCTTCCAATCTTTGAGATTCTGTAGGAAGCACAGGGGTGGTCGCTTCTTAGGATGTCCTCAACTCCTAACGGTATGTTTCTACAGTCACTTTTGGACAGATGTCAGTTTCTCAAGATCAGTCTACAATAGTAAGTTTTCAGCTTTAGAAGAATTTTTGAAGAAAAGGAATTGGCCTACCAAGCGGACCGCGGAAGTTTGGTTCGATATGCTTCAGAATTTGAACGCCGGTGATGTGGTTTGGAGAGCCCCATGGTTGTCACCCAGAAGTATTCGATATAGATGTGGAATGTACTCGTGGGTGCCTTTATTGGGACTATGGCGACATACGGCCTACGCACCACTGTTGGTCCTAAGGTAATATGGGTCAAAGCAATTTGTGCCAGCCACCGATGGTTTAAATGACTTCAACGTGGACTATCAGAAAGAAAAAGGCTATAAGGTAAAGGTGTATGCCACGTCTTCAGCATGGAATAATGCAAGACGAGTAAGGATCCTTGTAACCCCCTTAGCCCGGCCTAGACGGTTGACCCGGACTACGAAGATTACACGGGGAAAACCAAAGTCAACCCGAAAGTCAACCTTGATTAACGACCCTTTTTTTCTTTTTAAACTTGTCTAGATGCACATTAACCCTAGGCATTCTCTTGAGATAAGCATACTCAAAAATCACAGCAATCGGAAAACAATAAGGGACCCAATTGCACAAAATACGAATTTAGGGACCAAATTGCAAATTCTGAAAATTAAGAGGACTTTACCAATTTTTAAGTTACCATTATGAAATTAGTCATGTTTCATGCCTCTCTACCAAATTTCATCTCAAACGGACATCTCAAACTCAAGCAATTGCACATACAAGAATCGGGACTAAAACGTAAAGCTTGCAAACCTCAAAACCATTCAAATTTTATGCCCAACGGTCAAGTGTTTCAAAACGGGTCTAGGCCGTTCAGGAACACCCCTTGGCAGTAGCCAAAGTGTTCAGAAACGGGTCTAGGCCATTCAGGAACACCCAGGCCAAATAAAGGGCCTGTTTCGAAACAGGCAAGGGTGTTTCGCAACACCCTGCCCAGAAACAGCAGATAGGCCTGTTTTAACACCTTTAAACCCCATCAAACATGATCCAAACCATTCCACAATAAATCAACAACATGCCAAGCATCATACCTACCAATTTGCATCAAAATCTAGATACAAAACCACCGCTAGGTGCACCAACTCATTCAACACATCCAACACTGAATCATGCTTTTAAAACAAGAAGCATAGCATAACGACTTAAGAATAAGAAGATTCAAACGTTGCAAGCATTAAACCACATAGTTCAAAATCATAAACCAAACTTGTCCAACATACACTATCTCATTAAACATCAACATAAGAGATTCTCCCCCCATTGCCTTTATTATCTATAGCTATTAACCGAGACATACATCTCAAGTGGAGCTCTCCTTGAATCCCTTGCTTCTCGCTGTCCCAACTTCAAATATCTGCATTGATGGACAAAAAGGAGCGTAAGCACATAATGCTTAGTGAGGAATGCTCAAACCCAAAACACCATCAATGCAGCGAGTCATAAAACCTCTTTTATAAGTAAACACAATTCGATAAACCAAAGCAATGTTTGAAAACCCCTTTTAACAACATGCTTTAAATCATGCATTGCTCAAACATGAAAAACCAACCCTTAGCTTAGAAAAGCTAAGTAATTCACTTCAAAGCACAACCTTGCAAAACCATCAATTTAACCATTCCATGCATGAACATCCTATGCAAAGTTAAATACAAGATCCTTGGAAAACACTTCCACTTCACATTATACTTTTCTTATACTTGAAAATCATTTCAAAGCAAGAAACCTTTAAAAACCACTTACACCCTCAATTCCATCTCATGCATTAAGCAAATGCAACATATGAACCACAAAATCAACACTTGCATTACATGCCTTTTAAAACAAGCCTTCACAAGACTTCAATGCACTAAAGAGATTCCATGCACATATGTACCATTCTCAATAGAAGATAAACACTTGTACAAGTTAACAAGTAATACATGCGTTCTTAGAACATCACACACTTTCTATGCAACCATGCATCATTTCAAGCATCTCATGCTTCATTACATTCAAGAACATTATATTGGCTTCTAAGCGATAATTCACAAACCATCATAACACAAGACACAATCGGATACACGGATTACAAGCGTTGTCCCACACGCTTCATACACACTTCCGAACAACACAAGGTGGAGTTTAACGGTACAATCACAACCCCTCAACACCCGTGATGGAGTTTAACGGTACAATCACAACCCCTCAACATCACTCATCGGAAGTTGTATAATACACTAGCGAGAGCCGGGACACATCACAAGGCTTACACATGGAAGCTACCACAACCATTGTAATCACCTTAACCAAGCTCACACACGGGAGCAACCCTCCATCGTTGTGACGCTTAACAAAGTCCACCCATGAGAGCCAACCTCCATCATGGTGACTTTAACAAGGTTCACCCACGAGAGACATCCTCCATCGTGGTGGCACTAAACCAAGCCCACCCACGAGAGCCATCCTCCATCGTAGTGGCAATAAACCAAGCCCACTCACGAGAGCCAACCTCCATCGTGGTGACACCAATTTCCTCAATCGCTAGGATTCTTGGATGGAGTTTACGGTACAATTACAATCCCCTCGACATCCAAGGCGACTCAATTCACGGTGCACTCAATCCTATAGCCGGCTAACTATATCCGATTAAAGTAACCAAGAACCACTTACATCACTTGCCAATATAACCATTTTACCACATTAATCCATTGTTTTACAAGCATAACCAAAATGCCAAAACCACCAATTACCATCATCAATCCACTGTTTTTGAAGCATTACACAAAGCCATTAAACAACATGCAACACTATGCATCAATTCCACAATTCCAATGTACAAAACCAAGGATCTCTTACCTTGAGCATCCTTCACACATGGCTTTCAAAACTAGCATTAAACCATGCTAAAATATGCTTTCAAAACAGAATTTAAAACATGCAAATCACATGCATTGCATCCAACAATCACAAGTGCTTTAAAAACCAATTCATAACACAACCAAGAGAGAAATTCTATTTACTTACTCTTGAGCTTAGCTAAGTTGTTTAGACTTAAACTAAGCTCCCAAAACCTCCAAACCTTGGTTTTAAAGCTGAAAACCCAACTTCACTCACCGATACACAAAACTACGCTAGCCGATAAGCCTTCCAAGCATCCGAAACCCTCCAACGCTACCTCTATTGCTCACGGATCATTCTCCCCTGTTTCAAGAACATAACAACTGAGGATTAATGCATCATCATGCCTTAAAAACCCCAGCAACATAACTAAATTCGCTGCTCTTTGCAAATCCAACATTTCGGCTACCAAACACAACCGAAATCACCTCCAAACACTTCCTAAACTTAACCCAGCCAAGATCCATCACTTCTAACCATTTTTAAACATCAATTAACATCCAAAATAATCTCAAACACGTCCTTATACCTCCAGCATTAACAAAACATCAAGATCACCCCAAAAACCACCATTTTCACAAGTAAAAACTTAGGAAAATCAACCTATCCGGGATTGCATTGATTAAACCTCAATCACAAATCATTTATACATCCAATAAACATCAAAAAGACATCTCAAATCACAGCCCAATCATTTAGTACGAATTTAATTAAAATTAAATCCAAATCTTGCATTTTAAGCCAAAATCAAGAACACAACATTAAAACCTTTATTAAAACTCAAATCAAGGATTGAGAACTTGGGAATTTCAGTAAAGAACTGAGTATTTAGAGGAGAAGGACGTTCATACCTCTAAATGTGAGTTTCTCCTTGTTTAAAGCCAAGATTCTTGAAAATTCAATAAGCAAATGATAAGGATTTGGTGTAGGAATGATTAGAGATCAATTAGAGATTGAAATCTCATCTTTAGAGGTTAAAATCAGAGGAAAAATGGCTGGGGAAAAGTGTTTGGGCTGAGAGAAAAATTGAGAGAAAAGAAATGGAAAATTTTGAGAAAAGTTAGTTATGACATCAAAATATCTATTTCCCCTTTTTCCTTTAAATTAAAAATCATTAATTAAATCTTTAATATTAAGAAAAATCTGGAGAAAACTCTTCTTGGGTAAATTAGCTCCTTAAAGATTCAAAGTTTCAATCCTTTTAAAACAGTCACCAACTTTTCAAAAATTACATTTTAGTCACTAACTCGAAATGTCTTATTTCAAAACCTCATTTCGCAAAATTGATTTCACCACTATCTTATATATAATAAAAGAGGATTTTTAGATATTTTTCCATATTTTTAATGCATCCCGAACTAGGCTTTCCTTAAAACCACCTTTTATATTCGAACCGAAAATCTGACCGGTCCGGTTCAAACCCAAAAACTTCTAAGCCCAAAATTGGGGTGTTACAATCCTGAATGCCCCTTATATGATCACTCCAGAATATGAAGAGTGGAGGTTTAACCGCGTCGATGATAATGTTCCCCAATTGGACCCAGATAAGAGGAGAGTCATGAGGGAAAGGTTGGCGTCACTTCCCACTGAAGCGGATTTGATGAGGGAACAACTAGAGGAGGAACGGAAGAAGTATGCACAGCTTGAAGAAAGGGCAAGTAGAGAAAAAATTGATTTTGAACTTGAGAGAGTGCGCTATGAAGGGAGCATTATGGCATTACGAAAGAAGAATGATGAATTACAGCTCGAGCTAGGGATGGAGAAGGAGGAGATACAAAAATTGCAAAGGTTGAGCAAGGGAAAGAGAGCCAGTGAAGGAGGATCGAGTCAGGGGACTGAACTCCGACTCAAGGAAGAAAGAGCAACGGCGGAAAACTACAAGAGAGGGTACCATGAGTTTAAGGACCGGGTGCTCGCCTTAACCCAGGAAATGAAAGGTCTTCGCACTGAATATTCCACACAGCTCGACAGAGATATGAACGAGAATGGAACCTTAAAGGACAAGGTGAAGAATCTGGAAAGGTCCATCTTCAGACACAAGTGATCTACTAGCAAACTCAAAGCAAGTGAGTCAGAAAACCAAGTCTTGAGGGATCGCATCGATGAGCTAGATACCAAGGTACAAGAGCTAAAGGATCGCATCGAGAGCATGAGTGGGGCAATCCAAGTGCGCCCTGTGCCCACTCTGGAGCAATTACACTTTACCGCCTTTACTATTTGGAGGCAAGAACATGAGTTGGCTCAGTGGGATGCCCGGGTGCGCTATATTGTCGGGAAGGTGCAGTTTTTAGCTGAAGATGCCGCTGAGCTTCATGACAAGGTGGACGACTCAAACAAGGCGGGAGAGACGGTCGTGTGGATCCTTAGGGAGATTGTAGATTTGGGTGCCAAGCTAGATCATTTTGTATGAAGAAGAATGGTTGGAAGAAAGATGGAGAAGCGCTAGGATGAATAGGCTTTTAGTAGTTGTTAATGTAGGACTTTTGATGTAATTAGCATCCCAAATATTTGTAATCAAACAATATTCCACTTAATACGAGCTGTTTGAGGAGGATATTTGCCAAACCCAGTGTTGCTCTTCATATTCATATATTATACATTTATTAAGACATACATTCATTTGGACATCCATACATTATACATTTATTTGCACATACCATTTAAATAATTTGATCTTAACTAAAAGATTTTTCAGTTTCAGATAAATATTGCATTTTGCTACATTAAAAATTACAACCATTCCACACCCGTACGGTACACGGTCACAGTACCGGGTCATCGAGGAGAGGTTAGGCAAGGTAGAGCAGGGCCAGAAGGATCTAGAAAGTCGCTTGGATGGGTTTAACCGAAACATCAGCAACCATATAGCACAGTCGCAGGTATCTATCATTGCTCAAATGACAAATCTACTAACCAAGATGAAAGGGAAAGAAGGAATTCCTACAGACAGTTCGCACGTGGAAGACCACGAGGGTGTTTCGTCATGCAAGGGTCAAGTCAGAAGGGCCAGACATGGGAAAGAAGGTATTCATCAACCTTGACGGGGCATCTGCTGTCGCCCCGGAGAAGTAACAGCAAGTCAGTGTGTTGACATAGAAGGCGACCGGGAGAACGAGGTGTCAGATCTGAGCCTGATGGAAGAAGTGGAAAGAGTCAGGGTCGAGTTAGAGAAGAAGTATGAGGAGAAGTTTCGGTTGTTTGAAGAAAAGCTCAGAAATATCCAAGAAGTGGATGAGCAAGGGAACAATGCCAGTGATTTGAGTTTGGTGGCAGATTTAGTGCTTCCGCCCAAATTCAAGGTCCATGATTTTGATAAGTATGATGGCACTACTTGCCCGTCAGCGCACATTATGATGTATTGTCAGAAGATGGCTGCATTTGTCAAGGACGAGAAGCTGCTCATCCACTATTTCCAGTACAGCTTGACTGGCTCTGCTATTAAATGGTATACTTCGCTCAGCCGAGAAAATATCAAGACCTGGAAGGATCTTTCAAGGGCCTTCGTAGATCATTATAAGCACGTGACAGATATGACTCCAAATCGGATCATGTTGGAGGGAATGGAACAGAGGGTGAATGAGAGTCTGTGCCAATACGCCCAGAGATGGCGAGACGTGGCTGCCCAAATCCAACCTGCTGTCCCGGAGCATGAGATCACCCCAATTTTTATGAAAACTTTGAAAGGGGCATTATTTGATCGATTAATAAATAACACCACTCAAAGCTTTGCGGATATGGTAAAGACCGGAGAGTCAATCGAAGTGGCAATCAAAAGTGGGAGGATAGATAGTGGGGAAAGTTATCGGAAGAGCTATAAGAAGAAGGAAAATGAGGTGAATATTGTGAACACCTACACAGCCCCGAAGAGTTTTACCCTTTCGGCCCCTCAAGCCACATTAGGTGGGGGACAGAGTTCGAGTAAGAGGGAGATTAGGCGTCCCAAGAAAGAGAATGAGAAGATGAACTTCACTCTGATCCTGATGTCCTACGCTGACTTGTACATTCACTTATACGAGGCGGAATTGGTTCGACCCTACCACGTCACTCCGTTCAAGCCGCCATTCCCGGCATGGTACGATGAGATTGTCAACTGCGAGTATCATGGTGGTGTTCCGGGGCATACAATCGAGAATTGCATAGCCTTTAAGAAGTTTTGTGCAACGTTTGATTAAAACTAGAGTACTACAGCTAGATGAGCCAAATACCACCACTAACCCATTGCCAAATCATGCGGGTCGGGGAGTGAACGCAATTGAGGAGCAGTGCACTAGGAAGGCTAAAACCTGTGTGTCTGAGGTCAGGTCCCCGTTACGGTGGGTATTTCAGTAGCTATGCATGGCACGTCTAATTGACCGAGGGATGGTGGTTGTGTTGAAGGGGTGCAGACCCTAATGTGAATACCACCAACAAGAGGGGCATGACATTCAGTGTTGTGAAGAGTTCAAGCAAGTGGTCCAAGAATTGATGAACAGTAAAGAAATTGAATTTTTTGAGGGGGATGAAGAAAGTAGATACTTAGAGGTGTGCGCGTCTGATGACGCTAAAGTCAAGTTTGGCCTGGACCGACCCTTTGTTATGCCTCGCAAGACAAAGGAGGGTAGCTCGTCCAAAGGAGAAAGCCCTAAACTAGCCCTCGAAGTTAAGAATATCTCGCCCGAAGTCCTTTCCTTTCAAGGACGAGAGGAAGGTTCCATGGAACTACACTGCCCATGTCTCAGTGACAGAAAATCCGATGAAAGATAGCGGGTCGCCTAGTGAGGAAGAGCCCAAGAAGGAGGGTAATCCGAAGGAGTCAAAATTGGAAGTAGTGGACGAGGTGGGGAATCTTATGAGATGTGGGAGGTGTTATTCACCAGACACTCCCAAAGAGGTAGATCCGAAGGGAAAAGGAAAGTTGCCCGAGCCGGGGATCGAAAAGTTGTTTGGAGAGGACCCTCCTCCCAAAATCAATGAACCAGTGAAGGAAGCACAGGCTTAAGAGTTTTTGAAGTTTCTGAAACATAGTGAGTACAGCATTGTCGACCAGCCCCGGAAGAAACAAGCCTGGATTTCAGTGTTAGAGTTGTTGTTAAACTCAGAGAAGCACCGCGATGCATTCCTAAAGGTACTAAACCAGACGTTTGTCCCAGACGACATTTCGGTCAACAAGCTAGACCGAATTGTAGGTCATATCGCTGCGGATAATTTCATCACCTTCAGTGATGACGAGATCCCGGAAGGAGGAATGGGGTCAAAAAAGGCTTTGAATATAACCACACATTGCAAGGGGTACGTCTTACCATGGGTGCTTGTGGATAATGGTTCAGCTTTGAATGTAATGCCAACGACAACTTTGCATAGGTTGCCCATTGACAGCTCACACATAAAGCCTTGTCTGAATTCAGTCAGAGCTTTTGATGGAACCTAGAGGGAAGTTGTGGGGAAGATCGAGGTATCGTTGCTAATCGGACCTACCGAATACATGATCGATATTGTGGTGATGGATATCATGCCAACCAACAATTGTCTGTTAGGAAGTCCTTGGATCCATTCAACGGGAGCCGTGCCTTCCTCCTTGCACCTGAAGCTGAAATTCATCATTGAGGGGAAGTTGGTGAGTGTGTCCGCTGAACATGACATTATAGCGTCTGTAGCTACCGATGCTTTATATGTCCAAGCAACCGAGGAGGCGGTTGAATGTGCCTTTAGAGCCCTTGAATTCGTAAATGCAACGTTCGTGCCGGAGGGAAGCAAGATCCCATACCTGAAACAATCTAAGTGTGCCAAGATGCAAGTATGGCATACTTTAGGATGGTGAGTAAAGAAAGGAAGAGGACTCGGATGAAATTTGCAAGGATGTCTGGGTGTCAAGAGTGTCATTAACAAGCAAGATAGGTTTGGGCTTGGTCATAAGCCCACATTTCAGCACAAGAAATTGGAATTGAGGAGGAGAGCTAAACGGAGAATGACTAGACTCCGAGGGGAAGACATGCCAGTGGAGCCAATTGTCTATACCGATATGAAAAACATTTTTGTGTCGGGAGGAGTCATCAACCCCGAGCAGATGCTGCACGAGGCCAATATGGAAAACTCCAAGCTTTGTGAGGAGGAAAAGCTTTGCGAGGCATTAGAAGACATGGTTATTAATGTGATATCCGAAAATGATGGAAGCTCGATCTACTTGGCAGGAATCCGCCCTTGGCAATTGGACTGCTCATGATGTGCCTGTAATCTTTAGGTCTAAGCCAAAGTAATGCTCAGAACCCACCCTGTTTGCTTGTGCCCGCGAGCAATAGGGATCTTTTGTAAAGGGCATCGATGTTAACCTGCTCGTTTTAAATTCAATAAAAAGACGATTTTCCAAAATTGCAAGCATCCCATTCATTTCATTCATTATTCGTTTATTATTTATTATTCCACATACTCTGTAAATAATATGTACGCTCGTTTCCCAATACACATTCTTTTCATAAATGTTGGAGGACCCCTATTATGACCCTTGTGAATGATGCCGAATTTAATCCCAAGGTGGATTTTGAGCAACCATTGTATCTAGCCGAAATTGGCAAAGAGGATGAGGAGTATGAAATTCCGGAAGAGTTTCTCAGGCTAATAGAGAGTGAGGATAGACAGATAGTCCCTCATCAAGAGGAGATAGAGATCTTAAATTTGGGGAATGATGGTGAGGATCGGAAGGAGGTCAAGATTGGCACAACACTTTCGCCCGAGACCAAGGTGGAGTTAATAACCCTATTGAGAGAATTCAAGGACATTTTTGTGTGGACCTACCAGGATATGCCATGCCTAGACACAAGAATTGTAGTACACAGGCTACCAATCAGCCCGGAATGCAAGCCGGTCCAACAGAAGTTGAGAAGGATGAGAACATATACTTTGTTAAAAGTTCAGGATGAAGTACAAAAGCAGTATCAGGCAGTGTTCCTAAAGGTCGTCGAGTACTCAGAATGGGTGGCCAATATAGTACATGTCCCCAAGAAAGATGGAAAGGTTCGCATGTGTGTGGATTATAGAGATCTTACCAAGGCAAGACAACATTTGTGACGATGTGGGGAACCTTTTGCTATAAGTAATGCCCTTTGGTCTGAAAATTGCTGGGGTAACATATCAAAGAGCCATGGTATCGCTCTTCAATGACATGATGCACAAAGAAATCGAGGTCTACGTGGACGACATGATAGCAAAGTCCCAGACTGAAGGGGGGCATATTCAGAACTTGAAGAAATTATTACAGAGGTTGAGAAAGTATCAGTTGAAACTCAACCCAGCAAAGTGCACTTTTGTCGTCACATCCGGAAAGCTTCTAGGCTTTGTGGTTAGCAAGAGGGGAATTGAGATCGATCCAGACAAGGTAAAAGCTATCCAAAATCTCCCGCCGCCTCAAACCCAAAAGGAAGTCTGAGGATTCCTAGGAAGGTTGAATTACATATCCCGATTCATATCCCAATTAAACGATAAATGCGACCCTGTCTTTAGACTACTCCGGAAGAATAAACCTGGGGTTTGGCATGAAGAATGCCAAGAGGCTCTAGACAAGATCAAGAAGTATTTGACCAACGACCCAATCTTAGTACCCCCGGTACCAGATAGGCCATTGATCTTGTACTTGACATTTTTTGAGAATTCGATGGGGGTGTGTCCTAAGGCAGCATGATGAGACAGGCAAGAAAGAAAGGGCAGTCTATTACTTGAGTAAAAAGTTTACCGAGTGCGAGGCTCGATACCCAAAAATCCAGAAGTTATGTTGTTCCTTAGTGTGGGCAACCAAGAGACTCAGACAATACATGTTGTATCACACCACATGGCTGATATCCAATCTGGACCCTCTAAAATTTCTGATGGAGATACCAGTGCTCACAGGAAAGTTAGCTCGGTGGAAAATGTTGTTGTCTGAATTTGATATCATGTACGTAAGTCAGAAGGCAGTAAAGGGGAGCACTATAGCCGACTTCTTGGCGAGCCGAGCCTTAGATGATTACGAACCATTAGACTTCAGCTTCCCGGATGAAGATCTTATGTGTATAACTCTGGGGGAAAATGATACCGATGAAGAAGAATCATGGAGGCTATACTTCGATGGAGCATCTAACGCTTTAGGTCATGGGGTCGGGGCAGTACTAGTCTCCCCGGAGGAGATATATTACCCTTTCACTAGTAGACTGGACTTTTTCTGTACCAACAACATGGGTGAATATGAGGCATGCATCATGGGCTTGCGTGCAGCCATTGAAAGAAGGATAAAGAAACTTCATGTGTTTGGAGATTCTTCCTTGGTGATATACCAGCTCAGGGATGAATGGGAGACCAGGGATCCAAAGTTGGTTAAGTACTATGACCTGGTCCAGGGACTGGTCAAGAATTTTGAGAAGATCAGTTTCACACACCACCCTAGGGAGGATAATAAGATGGCAGACGCCCTATCAACCTTAGCAGCCACATTAAAGGCAGGCTTAGGTGCAGAGATGAGACCGATTAAGATGCGAATGTTGGAAGTACTAGCTCACTGCTACATCATAGAAGAAGAGGCGGACGACAATCCATGGTATTATGATATTCTGCAGTACATCAGATACCAGACATACCCCGCAGAAGCTAATGAGAATGATAAGAGGACCATTAGGAGAATGGCAGCCGGTTATGTCCTGGACGGGGAAATCTTATATAAAAAGGGAAAAGACCAAGTACTGATGAGGTGGATTGATGCCCGGGAAGCCAAGAGTATTCTGGAAGAAGTTCACGATGGGTTGTGCGGGACCCATGCAAACGGTTTCTCAATGGCCCGAAAGATCATGAGGTATGGTTACTTTAGGTCGACCATGGAAGGGGACTGTGTTGAATACGCCAAGAGGTGTCACAAATGTCAGATATATGCGGACAAAATACATGCGCCGTCGGTACCACTGCATACCATGAATGCGCCATGACCCTTCACCATGTGGGGAATGGACGTGATTGGCCAGATCCACCCCAAGGCTTCCAATGGACACCGCTTCATTCTCGTTGCCATAGACTACTTCACTAAGTGGGTAGAAGCTGCTTCTTACGCCAATGTTACCAAGGCAGCGGTATGCAAGTTCCTGAAGAGGGAAATTATATGTCGATACGGGGTACCGAAAAGAATCGTTACTGACAATGCGTCCAATCTAAATAATAAGATGATGGACGAAGTATGTGAGCAGTTCAAGATAAAGCATCATAACTCCACTGCATATCGCCCGAAAATGAATAGGGCAGTAGAGGCTGCAAATAAGAACATCAAGAAAATTATAGCCAAGACCACGGACACGTTCAAAGATTGGCATGAGAAGTTGCCATTTGCCCTCTTCGCATACCGGACGTCCATACGTACCTCGACTGGGGCAACACCGTACTCTGTGGTTTACGGTACAGAAGCAGTTTTGCCTGTGGAGGTAGAAATCCCATCTCTCAGGGTACTGAATGAAGTGAAACTTGAGGAAGCTGAATGCATACAGGCTCGGTTTGATCAGTTGAACCTAGTTGAAGAGAAGCGACTGAGAGCTATTTGTCATGGTCAGATGTATCTGAAAAGAATGATGCAAGCCTATGATAAGAAAGTTCGTCTGAGGGAGTTTCAAGAAGGATACTTGGTACTGCGAAAGGTATTATCCACCATAGAGATTCTCGGGGATAATGGATGCCTAATTGGGAAGGGGCCTACGTGGTTAAAAAGGCCTTTTATGGAGGGGCACTAATTCTGATAGAAATGGATGGGGAAGAGTTGGGCAATCCAGTGAATTCGGATTCTGTCAAAAAGTACTATGCGTGAAAGATGAAGTGGGGTGAATACCCGAAAGGGCGCCTCGCGGAAAACAAATACTTAAAGTGAAAACCCGGAAAGGGCACTTCAAGTATCAAAAAAGAAGAAAAAAACAAAACAAAAAAGAAAAAGAAAAAAAAGGTGGAGTGAAAACCCGAAAGGGCGCTTCACAAAACAAAAAGTGGATTGAAAACCTGAAAAGGGCGCTCCACAAAAAAAACAGAGAAAAGGGGGAATCGAAGGACGAAAACCCAAAAAGGGCGTCTTACGATAAGAGGGGGAGTTAAGAATTGAAGGGCAATATCCGCGACGGAGTACCGATAAGTACACGCTCAGCCAGCAAAATCTCTCAGGATCCAGAAACGGACAGGATAATGCTAGCAAAGGGTCTGCCTACAGTCGATGGATTCCCACATCATTCACGAGGAAAATGCTTAGGCTATTGCATCATTTGTTCCCTCTATGCATGACGCATGAATTTCTCATGAACTTCGAAATATATTAATAAGTATTATCTGGCGTCTTCATTTATCTCTTTTCAAAGAATTACTCGAGCAGTTTAAAATAGACTTACAAAGCAAAAGATTTCTTGGTATTTATGTGGTTTGATCTTTTGAATGCAGGTGAACAAAAGACAGCTAATTTGGCCCGATGCCGGATGAATGACAAGGACCTAGGAAAAATTCGAAGCAGCTGACCGCAACCAGGCTTTGATGAGATAAGTGTCGTACAAACCAAAAAGAAAAAGAAAAAGAAGAAGAAGAAAAAAGAATAAGAGAAGAAAAGAAGAAAAGAGTAAAAAGAAAAGAAATGAAGTGAAAACCCAGAAGGGCGCTTCATAAAAGAAAAGAGAAAAAAGAAAGAAAGATAAATACCAAAGTGAAAACCTGAAAAGGCGCTTTGGGAAAGAAAAACCCGAAACTGGAATCCAAGAAAGGGCTTCCCAGAAGAGCCAATGTTTAGACCCGAGTGTCAGACAAACATCGGCTTTGAAGATAAAGCAGAAGATCAAGAAGAGAGCGGCAACAAAAGTTGTGGTATCAGGCCCATATGAGGCATACTCACTCATGCATCATCATAGGCATACATGTGCTAGGTTCATACTAACACATAGCATTATGACATTTTTCTTTACAGATACACCGAGGCATTTTGCCGCCTAAAAGAAGCAAAAACGCAAAAGAAGCAAATACCAGGTGAAGAATTTTAGACTCGTCGCATCAGAATCAGAGAAAGAAAGAGTTCAATGATTTTCGGGTAGTAAAGCCAGAAGGGCTGCTCAGTGTTTTCGCCACTTCGGGGAAACAAATTCTCTGGGCTTACTCCTTGCCATGTCAGAGGAATGAGACGACTATGTCCTTTGCCGCTTCAGAAAGACATACGAACTCTACCAATTTGGTTCCTGCCGCTCCGTAGGAGCAAATGTAGTTTCAGGCGAAGAATTTCAGACTCGCCGCATCAGAATCAGAGAACGAAAGAGTTCAAAGATTTTCGGGCAGTAAAGCCAGAAGGCCTGCTCAGTGTTTTCGCCACTTCGGGGAAACAAATTCTCTGGGCTTATTCCTTGCCATTTCGGAGGAATGAGACAACTATGTCCTTTGTCGCTTCGAAAAGACATACGAACGCTACCAATTTGGTTCCTGCCGCTCCGGAGGAGCAAATATAGTTTCAGGCGAAGAATTTCATACTCGCCGCATCCTGATCGGAGAGCACAAGAGTTCAATGATCCTCGGACAGAAAATCTAGAAAGCCTGTTCAGTTTGCTTTCGCCGCTCCGCGAAAACACGTTATTCGGAATTCATTCTTTACCGCTTCGGAAGAATGAATCGACTGTGTCCTTTACCATTCTGGGAGGACGTTCCAACGATCCACATTGTTGCTGCCACTTCGGAGGAGCAAACCACCCAAACAGGGAAGTTGGACAAAATTAGCGCTTATTGTCTTTGCTTTGCTCTTGTTTCACAATTACAAGCAAAGAGGGGCAGCTGTAATCACTAATTTTGTCCAGGATGATTAGCCCTTAAATATGCTTAAATAAGAGTGGGCTTTATTTATTCATATTGGACTTTGCTCATTCACATCGGGTTTTGTTTATTCACATTGGGCTTTATTTCTTCACATTGGGTTTTGTTCATTCACATTGGGCTTGGTCTAATTAATACTTAGATATCATATTATTAGTGTTATTATTATTTACTATTATCATTATTACTTCTATTATTATTAGTGTTATTTGTACACTATATATTATTGTTATTATATTTATTACCACCACTAGTATTATCATATTCATTAACATTACCACCATATTATATTATTATCCTCGTCTTTACCCCATCATGCTTTTATTATCATCTTTTTGTTAGTGTTATTTGTTGAGATCATTATTATTATTATTTTTGAATTGAATCATAAAAACACAAAAATTATATATATGAACACATGCTAAATAAACAACAAGCCCAAAATAATATGAACAAGTCTAATATAAATAAATAGAGCCCAATGTATTTATTAAAAGTCCATTACATAAAACCCAAATAATACATACAGGCCTGATAGGCCCAGCCAAAAACACAAGCCCTAACCGGGTACCAGAAAACCCTAATATGTGCCTTGTGTATTGCAGCCGCCACCAGATATGGCCGTTGTTGGATCTAGGCACCAGATCAACGGCCCAGATGTGAAGACAGTAGAAAAACACTAGGAAGCCATCGCGGGGTTCAGCGTCGCACTGATCTGGGCCATTGGATCGAAGGAACATCAGACGGCCCAGATCCCTTTTCTCGTGGTAGCCCTAGATGTCCACCAGATGGTTCAGCGCCGCACGATCCCAAACTGTTATATCCGGGCATGATCTAACTGCTCGTAGGAAGGGAAAGATTCACACGCGGCTATTCGGATCCCCTCACACGCGCGTGCCAGACGCTTCGGAGGCCCCTCTAGCGTGTCAAATTCACGCGTGCCTTTTCGAGTGCCCCCTGACCGTCCAGATTCGCCCGACGGCTCGGATTCATCCATGATGCTGATTCCGTCCCCATCTCAGCAGCCACGTCATCCACAACCGTACAACCCATACACAGAAAGAACGAGAGTCAGCAAAATGCAAAAGAAAAAGAAAAACAAAAAAGAAAAGAAAAGCAAACAAAAGGCAAAAAACGGAAATGGCTGAGGAATGACAGAGCAGAGCCGCGCATGAATCCGACCAAAATAGATACGAACCAATGGGTATTTTCCTTTGCATTAACCAAATGTAAAAAAAGCATCAAATTCCGGCTATAAAGCCAGATGCAATATCACTGTAAAAGGGATTTGTGCTCTCCCTCAAGAAAACACGGAAAGCAATACCACACCAGAGATTTTCAGGTATATCATTTACTATCATTGCATGTAAAAAAAACAATCGAAAGCATTAAAGGAGTTTTCTTTTTTTACCTTTTACGTTTTCTTTCTCATCGAACCAGTGCCTTCTTCCTCTCGGCGACAATCCTGGCCGTTCATCGGTCTCGAAGGGTGAGTCAGAGGAGGGGCTTAAAACCCTCTTTCTTGTTTTGTAAATCGTTTTGAAAAAAAACAGTGATAGTGGCTTAAGGTTTCGTATTCCAGAGAGTATAAGGGAAAGGTATTTTTGTTTCGGGGAGTGTAGTGTCGTGTTTTCGGGATCTTTTGGGTCTGGTTCGCTTGTCGGAGAGTGTTTAGGATTCACCGGCCGGCGTTCGAGGTCGAGAGAAAGGTTTGCTTTTTAAGGGTGGCTAGGGTTTAGGTTAGGCAAAAGGGTGTCTGGTTCAATTAGGTGGGGTATTTATAGAGTTTTAGGGTTATGTTTTTGGTCTATTAGCGTCTTTAGTCCCTCCGTGTCAAGTAAGTAACGTCTTAAGGGCTTCCGCGTGGGTAAATAGCATCCTAGGTCCTTGAGGTTCTGGGTGGGTTCGTATTTCGGTCCTTGATCGAGTCTTTTTAGGGTCAATTTGTTCGTCCAGTCCCTTTCCTTTCACCCCGTGTTCAATTTGGTCCTCCCCACAGTTTTGAGTCCTTTGTGTCTTTTCTAATTTAGCCACTATTTTCCATTTTTTCTTTCAATTCTGTCACCATCTTTGCATATATTTGTTTTTTACTCAATGTTTCGATGTTGTTCTAATTTTTATTCGTGTGGAAGTATCCATGTTTTATGCAATGTGTTTGGTTTTTGTTTACGAATCGAATATATCCATGTTAGTTCGTTTATTTTAAGTTTACTGGGTCCCGAATGATTCGTGTTTTGTTACCGTTGTATCGAATATATGTTCCTTTGTAACCCCCTTAGCCCGGCCTAGATGGTTGACCCGAACTAGGAATATTACACGGGGAAAACCAAAGTCAACCCGAAAGTCACCTTGATTAACAACCCCTTTTTTCTTTTTAATCTTGTCTAGATGCACATTATCTCTAAGCGAACACTTGAGAAACATTTCCCTGAAAAGCACAGCGATCGGATTTCAATAAGGGACCCAATTGCACAACATACAAACATTAGGGACCAAAATGTAAATTCTGAAAATTAGAACGTCTTAACTAGTTTTAAGGTTACAAACATTTAATTAATCATATTACATGCTTCCCTGTCAAATTTCACCTTAATCGGACATCTCAAACTCATGCAATTGCAATTACAACATTCGGGACTAAAACGTAAAGCCTGCAAACCTTAACACCATTCAAACCAGTGCCCAACGGTCACCTGTTTCGAAACGGTGTTGATCGTTCTGAAACACGGGTTCGTTTCGAGACTTGTTCCGAAACAGGGCCTTCTAGTGGCCAAATCGTTCCGGAACGACCTCCACTCGTTTCCAAACACGAAGGCCATTACAGGCCCCCGTTTCGAAACGCCAGTGCCCGTTCCGATACGGTTTGCCCAGATTCTGCAGAAATTACTGGTTTTTCACACTTTAAACAATTCAAACACATCCTATTGACTTCCCAATCATGCCAACAAGTCATCATACATATAAGGTACATGTTTGCAACTTCTAAACACATTCATGGCATCAAACATTAAACATCACATGACTATAGGCATGCATCCTAATATCCAAACCAAGCAACCATCCAAACTCCAAATCAAGCATCAAAAGGCCAATTACAAATCCAAAACATCAAAAGCATCATGCCACAAACTAGGGAGTCAAAAACATCTCCCAAAACACATCTTAGGTTCCCATTGCCAAAATACCAAAACTAATAGTGTATGAAAACTTCACCATGCATGAGCTTAGCTTCCCTTGGACTTCCTGCATTCCCTGTTGCCCTCAAACACTTCAATTGTCTTCATTATTGGTACAAAAGAGAGAGCGTAAGCACAATAGCTTAGTGAGGCATGCTCTAAAGAAAACAACACAATAATGCCTTTTTAGAAAACACTTTCAACAAGCTTAAAAATACAAGCTTAACTCTTTTCATGCAACCTTGCATACTTTACAAGCATCTCATGCTTCATTACATCAATTCAACATATTGGATTTCAAGTCATAATTCATACTATTTTACAACCGAAAACACAATCGGATGCGCGGATTACAAGCGTTGTCCCACACGCTTCATACAAACTACCGAACAACATAAGGTGGAGTTTACGGTACAATCACAACCCCTCAACACCCGTGATGAAGTTTATGGTACAATCACAACCCCTCCACATCACTCATCGGTAGTTGTATAACATACTAACGAGAGTATGGGACACATAACACAAGGTCCACACACGGACTTTTAACCACCGTTGTGATCTTACCTCTCTCGTTAGGATACTTGGATGGGGTTTTCGGTACAATCACAACCCCTCAACATCCAAGGCCACTTTATTCACGATGCACCCAATCCTATAGCCAGCTAACTATATCCGATTCAAGTACTTTAAAACCAATTTATCACTTGCCAATATACATCATTTACTATCAACAATTCGCTGTTTTAAAGCATTAATCAAAGCCATTTAACATCATGCATCAAAATGCACTAAAACCATATTAACAATTTGTCAAACCAAGGATCTTTTACCTTGAGCATCCCTCAAGACATGGCTTTCAAAACCAGCACAAGCCATGCTAAAAACATGAATTTAAACGTGCAAATATAATCAATGCATCGAACCACTACATGGCTCATCCAAGGGAGTTCATCCGAAAACTTACACTTGAGCTTAGTTAAGTTGCTTAGACTTAAACTAAGCTCCCAAAACCTTCAAATAATTGTTCCAAAGCTGGAAACCAAACTCCACTCACCGATTCCGTTTCGCAAGCTTGCAGAAACGCCGATCAAGCCTCCGGATCAACTCCAAAGGTGTCCGAAGATGTCTCCCCTGTTTTTAACACATCAAAGCAGAGGATTAATGCATCATCATGCATTAAAATCTTCAGCCATCACACCTAAACTCGCTGCTCTAACCAAAACTAACATTTCGGCTACCAAACACAACCGAAATCACCTCTAAACTCTTCCAAAACGTAACCCAGCCAAGATCCATCAATTCTAACCATTTCTAAACATCAATCAACATCCAAAATGAACCTAAACTCGTCCTTATACCTCCATCTACAACAGAACACTATGATCACCTCAAAAACCACCATTTTCATAAGCAAAAACTTAGGAAATACAACCTATTCGGGATTGCATTGATAAAACCTCATTTACACATCATTAGACATCCAAAATACATTTAAGAATCATCTCAAAACAGATCCCAAACAATCACAATGAAATTCTTCAAGATTTCTTCCAAATCTTGAGTTTTAAGCCAAAATCAAGTGTCTAACATTAAAACCATTTATAAAACTTAAATTAAGGATTGAGAAATTTTTGAATTTCAGTAAAGAACTTAGTATTTAGAGGATAAGAACAATCTTACATCTAAATGGTGATTTCTCCTTGATTTGAGCTAATTTCCTTGAAAATCCAATGAGGAAATCAAAAGGATTTGATGTAGGATTGATTAAGAACATATTGATGATAGAAATCTAATCAATTGAAGTGAAAATCAATGAAAAAGTTGCTGGAGAAAAGTGTTTGGATGATGGAATTTTGAGAGAAAAAGAAATGAGAAAATTTTAGGAAAAGGTAGTTATGATTTTTCCAAAAGGTAGTTTCTCTTTTCCTTTAATTAATTAAAACATTAATTAATTCACTCAAATTAAGAAAAAATCTGGAGAAATCATTTTTGGGTATATTAGCTCCTTAAAGATTCAAAGTTTCAATCCATACAAAACAGTCACCACTAAACTTTTAAAAAATCAGATTTTAGTCACTATTCCAAAATATAGTATTTCCAAACCTTATTTTGAAAAATTGATTTCACCACTCTCTTATATATATATATATATATATATTAAAAGAGGCTTTTTAGATATTTTTCCATATTTTTAAAGCATCCCGAACTAGGCTTTCCCTAAAACCACCTTTTATATTCGAACCGTAAATCAGACCGGTCCGGTCTAGACCCTAAACTTCCAAACCCAAATTTGGGGTGTTACAACTCTCCCCCCTTAAGAAACTTCGTCCTCGGAATTTACCTGGAGGAAAAAGGTACGGAAACTGCTTCTTCATATCATCCTTTCTTTCCCACGTGGCTTCCTCAACACCACGATGCTTCCACAACACCTTAACCAATTCAATGGTCTTGCCCCGAAGAACTTTACTGTCCGAATCCAGAATTTCAACCGGCTCCTCATCATAGGTCAAGTCTGGATTCAACTCCACTTCCTCCACAGGCATAACATGCGAAGGATCTGATCTATACCTCTGAAGCATAGAGACATGAAACACATCATGAATCTTTTCCAACTCTTGCGGTAACCTCAGCTTGTACGCAACAGGACCCACACGTTCAATCACCTCGTATGGTCCAATGTACCTAGGGCTCAACTTACCCTTCCGGCCAAATCTCATCACCTTCTTCCAAGGCGAAACCTTCAAGAACACACGGTCACCAACCGCAAACTCGATCTCTTTACGCTTCAAATTCGCGTAAGACTTCCGTCGATCAGAAGCTGCCTTCAATCGCTCACAAACGAGCTTCACCTTCTCGGTGGTTCCTTTCAACAAAGACGGCATCGAAACCAATTTCTGACCTGTTTCATCCCAGCAAAGAGGAGTTCTGCACTTCCTCCCGTACAAGGCTTCATAAGGTGCCATTTGAATACTTGCCTGGTAGCTATTGTTATAAGCAAACTCCACCAAAGGCAAATGTTTCTCCCATGAACCCTGAAACTCAATCACACATCACCTCAACATATCCTCCAGCACTTGTATAACACGCTCAGACTGTCCATCTGAATGTGGATGATAAGAAGTACTGAAATTCAACCATGTACCCAAAGCTTGATGCAAACACTCCCAAAAACGCGATGTAAACCTCGGATCCCTATTCGACACTATAGACTTTGGCACACCATGCAGCCGCACAATCTCAGCAATGTACAACTCTGCAAGCTAGTCCAAGGTATACGTAGTGTGCATAGGTAAGAAATGCGCAAACTTCGTCAGGCGATCCACAATCACCCACACCGAATTCTTTTTCGATGGCGACAAAGGCAAACCAGACACAAAGTCCATGGTAATACTTTCCAACATCCACTCAGGAATCCTCTACGGTTGCAACAACCCAGAAGGAAACTGATGTTTAGCCTTAACCCGCTGACAAACCATGCACTTACTCACATACTCCGCAACATCTTTCTTCAAACCCACCCAATTGTACTCATCCTTAAGATCACGATATCTTAGTACTACCAGGGTGCATAGCAAAAGGACTACTATGAGCTTCCGTCAGAGTAGTACGCCTCAACTCAGCATCATTCGGCACTACTATCCGACTCCCAAAACATTGAACCCCATCATCATTAAAACAAAAATCTGATGGACTACCCTCAGCAATATCCTGAACATGTGGCACCAAAGAATCATCCAACAACTGCATATCCTTTATCAACTGCACCAAGGATGGTTTCACTTGCAATTCAGCCACAAGACCACCATCTCGTGAAATACTCAATCTGGCAAACATAGCCCTCAACTCCACTGCCACCTTTCTCTACTCAAGGCATCCGCTACAACATTAGCTTTTCCCAGATGGTACTCGATCGTCAGATTGTAATCTTTAAGCAACTCCATCCAACGCCGTTGCCTAAGATTCAACTCTTTCTGAGACATTAGATACTTCAAACTTTTGTGATCCGTGTACACAATACACTTCTCACTATACAGGTAATGTCTCAAAATCTTCAAAGCAAAGACCACCGCAGCTAACTCAATATCATGCGTATGATAATTGCGCTCATGCACCTTCAACTGACGCGATGCATAAGCCACCACCTTACCCTCTTGCATCAACACACACCCCAAACCAACATAGCATGCGTCGCTGTACACAACAAACTCTTTCCCTGATTCAGGTTGAACCAAGATAGGAGCTTGCGTCAAATCTGCCTTAAGCTTTTCAAAAGCTTGTTGTCTTGCCTCCGTCCACTCATACTTGACATCCTTCTGCAACAACTTCGTTAAAGGTGCAGCAATCTTTGAAAATCCATCCACAAACCTCCGATAGTATCCTGCCAACCCAAGGAAACTACGGACTTCATGAATAGACTTAGGAGGCTTCCAATTCATCGCCGCCTCAATCTTCTGAGGATCAACACGAATCTCCTCCGCATAAACCACATGACCAAGGAAAACAACTTCCCTAAGCCAGAATTCGCACTTGCTCAGCTTAGCATAAAGCTGATTCTCCAACAACGCCTGCAACACAATCCGCAAATGCCCTTCATCCTCTTCCTCAGTACGAGAGTACACAAGGATATCATCAATTAACACCACAACAAACTTGTCCAAGTATTCATGAAACAATCTATTCATCATGTCCATAAAAGGTGCAAGAGCATTCGTCAAGCCAAACGGCATCACAAGGAACTCATAATGCCCATAGCTCGTTCTAAAGGCTATTTTTGGCACATCCACATCCTTCACCTTAAGCTGGTAATAACTTGACCTTAAGTCAATCTTAGAGAACACAACCGCTCCCCGAAACTGATAAAAAAGATCATCAACCCTCGGCAAAGGATATCGATTCTTGATAGTCAACTTGTTCAGCTGACGATAATCGATGCACATTCTCATAGTGCCATCCTTCTTCTTCACAAACAAGACCGGTGCACCCCAATGCGACATACTTGGCTGAATGAAACCACGATCAAGCAATTCCTGAAGTTGCATCTTCAGTTCCTTCAACTCCTTTGGTGCCATTCGATAAGGAGTAATGGACACTGGAGTTGTGTTTTCATACAACTCAATCCCAAACTCCACCTCTCGACTAGGAGGCAATCTAAGTAACTCCTCCGGAAACACTCCAGGAAACTCTCGCACAGTCCTGATATCTTGAACCCGCAACTCCTTAGAGCTAGGATTCATCACAAAGGCCAGGTAAGCTTCACAACCTTGCCTCAGCATTCGGCTTGCTTCCAACGAAGACACCACATTGGCAAGAAACTTCACATTCTCACCAACAACCACAACCTGATAATCATCCGCAAGTTCCAACGAATCTCGCTTGTTCTCAAAATCCACTACAGCTCGATGTTCAACAAGCCAATCCATACCAAAGATTACATCGAAACTATAGAATGGAAATTCCATGAGATCAACAAGAAAGACATGGTTTTGCACTTCCAAGGGACATCTTCTATACAACTTCCATGTCACAACGGTCTCACCAAAGGAACTAGTTACACGCATACCAACATCCAAAGACTCAACAGGTAAACCAAGCAATTGAGCATGTTCACGCAATATGTATGAGTGTGTAGATCCAGAATCAATCAAGGAAAGTAATGATAAGGATTGCAAAGTAAAGGTACCTGCGATCACATCCGTATCATTTATCCCCTCACGGTGAGCATACACTCGAGCCTGGCCACCACCCTCAGGTTGAACAGCCACTACATGCGCCACATTCCTCCCACCATCATCTCTGCGCTGGAAGTTACCACGACCGCGCCCATGACCTCTCTGTGGTGCAACTACCCAGGAGCACGTCCCTGACCACCACCGGCCAACAAAAGACACTCCCTCCTCATGTGGTCTGCCGAACCACAATTCCAGCATGAATTACCGGTCACAGCTACATGATCCTGAACCTCCCTCGCTGCTCGAGGACAATCCCGCCTCAAATGGCGATGAGATCCACACGTCCAGCACGTGTTCTGATCAGCTCTCATCCTATCTCCCTGAACAGGCGCACCATGTCCTCCACCACCACGACTAGCAGAAGACCGATACCTCTTATCACGTCCTCTCTTGTTCCGTCCACCACCGGAACTATAATCAGCAGCTCTTTTGCCCGAGCTAGAACTAACACCTTTGGAAGACAAACCCAAGTTCTGCTCAATGTCCTTCGCTCTACTCACAAGCAATTCAAAATCCGTATACTCAGTAGCAAGAATGAAAGTCTTCACGTCCGTCACCAAACCGTAACAGAAACGTTCACACCTCTCCCGCTCATCAGGGATTAGCTCAGGTGCGTACTGGCTAAGGCGGACAAACTGGATCTCATACTCAGCCACCGTCATGCTTCCTTGCACAAGAGACATGAATTCTCTTTTCATTTCATCTAGGTATCGCACACCTAGATACTTTCGCTTGAACGCGTTCAGAAAGAACGTCCAAGTCACATCATTTTCCTCCATTCCGGAGACAGTGGTCGTCCACCACGTATACGTATCATCATGCAACAGCGATACCACACAACCCAACTTCTGTACATTGTTGCAATTCATTTGCCCCAAAATCCTCTTGGTGCTTTCCAACCAAGACTCAGATACTTCAGGAGATAAACCTCTGAACTCAGTCCCACCCAGACTGCAAAGACATTCCAAAGGTAATCTCACGTTAGCATCACCCTGATGCGCAGCTCCGTGAGCTCCAGCTACTGCTGCCTGAAAGGCTCCAGCAATAGCCTGAATTAGCACAGTCATGTTAGGAGCAGCTTGCCCCTGCACACCTTCAGGTCCAGAGACCCAAGCACCAACACCAGCATTTTCACCCCCAGCACCATCACCACCAGGTGGTCCACCACCAGGGGAGGAGGTAAATCCACAACATTCTCAGCAATTCCTCATTTTCATTCTGAGCCATAGCTCTCGTATTCATCCTCATCTCTCTACGAGGCCCCATTTACAAGGGTGCATAGCAAAAGAAACTCCTCTTGTAGTTGTTAATCGTCAAAGAGGTAGGCTCTGATACCAATTGGCACAGTAATCATCCTTCAGATCATGGTACATATTTGTACTACCAGGGTGGATAGCAAAAGGACTACTATGAGCTTCATTCAGAATAGTACGCCTCAACTCCACATCGTTTGGCACTACTATCCAATTTCCAAAACATAGAACTCTATCATCATTAAAACAAAAATCCGATGGTCTACCCTTAGCAATATCCTGAACATGTGGCACCAAAGAATCATCCAACAATTGCTTATCTTTTATCAATTGAACCAGATATGGTTTCACTTGCAATTAAGCCACAATACCTTCATCTCGCGAAATGCTTAAGCTAGCAAACATAGCCCTTAACTCTACCGCCACTTTCCTGCTCAAGGCATCCACCACAACATTAGCCTTTCCCGGATGGTACTCGATCGCTAGATCGTAATCCTTAAGCAACTCCATCCAACGTCGTTGAATAAGATTTAACTCTTTTTGAGACATCAAATACTCCAAACTCTTATGATCCGTGTACACAGTACACTTCTCACCATAAAAATAATGTCTCAAAATCTTCACAGCAAAAACCACGCAGCTAACTCAATATCATGCGTAGGATAATTGCGCTCATGCACCTTCAACTGTCGCGATGCATAAGCCACCACCTTATCCTCTTGCATTAGCACACTTCCCAAACCAATGTAGGATGCGTCACTGTATACCACAAACTCTTTTCCTGATTCTGGTTGAACCAAAATAGGAGCTTGCGTCAAAGCTGCCTTAAGCTTCTCAAAAGCTTGTTGTCTCGATTCCGTCCACTCATACTTAACATCTTTTTGCAACAACTTCGTCAAAGGGGCGTCAATCTTTGAAAATCCATCCACAAACCTCTAGTAATATCATACCAACCCAAGGAAACTACGGACATCATGAACAGACGTAGGAGGCTTCAAATTCATCACCGCCTTAAACTTCTGAGGATCAACACGAATCCCTTCAGCCGAAACCACATGACCAATGAACACAACTTCCTTTAGCAAAAACTCACACTTGCTCAGCTTAGGATAAAGCTGATTTTCCAGAAGCGCTTCCAAGACAACTCTCAAATGACCTTCATGCTCCTCCTCGTCGATGAACACCACAACGAACTTGTCCAAGCATTCATGGAACACTCTAATCATCATGTCCATGAAAGCAGCAGGAGCATTCGTCAAGCCAAATGCCATTACAAGGAATTCGTAATGCCCATACCTCGTTCTAAAGGCTGTTTTCGGCACATCCACATCTTTCACCTTAAGCTGATAATACCCTGACCTCAAGTCAATCTTTGAAAGCACAGTCGTTCCCCGAAACTGATCAAAAATATCATCAATCCTCGGCAAAGAATACCTATTCTTGATAGTCAACTTATTCAGCTGACTATAATCGATGCACATTCTCATAGTGCCATCCTTCTTCTTCACAAACGAGACCGGTGCATCCCAAGGTGACACACTAGGCCGAATGAAACCACGATCAAGCAACTCCTGAAGTTGCGTCTTCAACTCCTTCAGCTCCTTAGGTGTCATGCGATAAGGAGCAATGGGCACCGGAGTTGTGTTTTCATACAGCTCAATCCCAAACTCCACCTCTCGACTAGGCGGCAATCCAGGTAACTCCTCCGGAAACACTCCAGGGAACTCACGTGCAATTCTTATATCTTGAACACGCAACTCCTTGGAACTAGGATTCATCACAAAGGCTAGGTAAGCCTCGCAACCCTGCCTCAGCATCCGACTTGCTTCCAATGTAGACACCACATTGACAAGAAACTTCACATTCTCGCCCACAGCCACCACTTCATAATCATCCGTAAGTTTCAACAAAACTCGCTTGCTTTCGAAATCCACTACTGCTCGATTTAGAAGGGAGGCTTTGTAGTGGATTGAGACTCATACATGCCCGAACCGGAGGTTAAAGCCATCTCTTGATATTTGATGATCACACTCTTCCTAGGAACTCCTCTTGTGGTTGTTAATCGTCAAAGAGGTAGGCTTTGTAGTGGATTGAGACTCATACATGCCCGAACCGGAGGTTGAAGCCATCTCTTGATATTTGATGATCACAGTCTTCCTAGGAACTCCTCTTGTGGTTGTTAATTGTCAAAGAGGTAGGTTCTGATACCAATTGTTGAGTGGATCGAAAGATCGAAATGACCCAAGAGGGGGGTGAATTGGATTTTTAAAGGTTTAGGTGGTGGAATTTTCAAATTAAAAAGATAGACAAGGAATTTTAGAGTGGTTCAAGTTCCAAATGAACTCTACATCCACTAGCTTAGCTTCACTAAGGATTTGCAACAATTCCACTAATTGCTCTTCCCCTTTTCTAGGCTAAGGAGGCAACCCTTACAATTTTCGGCTAAATTTTCTACCCAAAATTTAACCCAATCCTTAGACAAAGATAACAAAGAGTTGGATGGCTAAGATAGTATCTCTCAATACAAATTGTAGCCCAATTACAAGCACTCAACCCAATTGAAAAGGATAAGAATTAAAATTACAATTGGGGTTTCTAGACAATTTTGGGATTTAAGCACAAATGCTTGGATTTGATGTATGGATGTTTGCTTTTGGATCAATAGTTGTTGCTGGAGCTTTTAGAGGTCCCTTTTATACATTCTCATTGATTTCTAGCCGTTGTGGTTGTTGCATTCATCAATAGAGCCGTTGGGGGTGTTATCTCACCTCCATAAATGCAGTCTGCAACCACCCGTTTCGGAACGCGGGAACCTGTTTCGAAATGAACCAAAATAGAAAGAGCCGTTTGGGTGCATTTAAGAGCTCGTTTCGAAACGGATTGAACTCGTTTCGAAACACTTTTGCCACTGTCAAGGGTCATTTCGAAACAGCTTGATCCCGTTTCGAAACACCCTAACGGTTTCTGAAAAATCAGTTAAAAACTTTGCAACGGTCATATTTTTCAAATCAAAATGAAGAAACATTTCGAAACACTTGAAGTCGTTTCGATACGGGTTCTTATGTTCTAAAGCCGTTTCGATACCCGTTTCGGAACAGGGGTTGGCAGTGGTGAAATCGTTTCGAATCGCCTTAGGCCGTTTCGAAACAGTGACTTGAAAAACACTGTTTTGGCTTTAAGAACAGTTAGAAAATATTTGAAAGTCTTAGTTTTTAACTTTGGCATATTCTTAAAATCATATGGGGATGTTTGAAGACATAAAAATTCATTTTGACATTTTCAATTTAGACCTTAGGTTCTTTAGTTATATCAAAATTAAAATATCGGTTTCACACATTCCTACATCAAGAATCTCAACAGGTATATCAACCAAATGTGCATGCTCACTCAAGATATAAGAATGCGTGGATCCAGAATAAATCAAAGTCAACAAAGATAAAGACTGGAGAGAAAAGGTACATGCGATAACATCAGTATCATTGCGCTCCTCGCGCTGAGCATAAACCCTCGCTGGTCCACCTCCCTTATGTCGAACGGCTACTACATGAGCAATAGCTCCGTGTACCTCGTCTCTCCTCTGAAAGTTCCCACGCCCGGGCCAACAGCCTCTCTGAGGTGCAGCTTCTACAAGAGCACGTCTTGGGCCTACACCAGCCAACAAAGGACACTCTCTCCTCATGTGATCTGCCGAACCACAATTCCAACATGAATTCCCTGTCACCGCCACATGAGTCTGGACCTCCCTAGCAACCCAAGGACAATCTCACCTCAAATGACCACGAGAACCACACGTCCAACACATGATCTTTTCAGCCCTCATCCAATCTCCCTGAGCAGGTGCACCATTTTTCTTCTCCTCTCTTGTTCCGTCCACCACCGGAACTAGACTCAGTTGCTCTCTTCCAAGAGCTAGAACCAACACCTCGAGAAGACAAACCCAAATCCTGATCGATGTCCTTCACTCGACAAACAAGCACATCAAAATCAGTATAATTAGCAGCCAGCATATACGTCTTAACATCATGTACCAACCTGTACCGGAAGCGATCACATCGGGGCCTCTCACTATGTACCAGCTCAGGAGCATACTGGCTCAAGCGTACAAACTGGACCTCGTACTCAGCCACAGAAAGGTTGCCCTAAAAAAGAGACATAAACTCACGTTTCTTTTCGTCCAAGTATCTCACCCCTAGATACTTCCTCCTAAAGGCACCTCTAAAAAACCCCCAATCAACCTCATTGGGTTCCATACCAGCCGTTGTAGTCGTCCATAAGCTGTAGGCATCGCCTTGCAACAAAGATACACCGCATGCCAACAAAGATACAAGTTGTAGCCCATATGATCCTTTATACGGATCGTACTCGCTAACCAGGCCTCAAACTCCTCAGGAGACATACTAAAGAACTCCACAACTCCTAGGCTCCTCAATCTCTCTAACGGTAAGCATGCCTGCCCAACTGCAGGGTCCTGCACATGCGCTCTGGCAACAGCAGCTTGAAACACTCCGGTGATCCCCTGAACCAATAGCGCCAAATCACCCAAACCAGGACGAGGAAGTCCTTGCTGCACCTTCTCCCCACCTCCAGGAGGAGGAAGAGGAGGTAGATTTCCACCATGAGGGACATCAGCCCCTTATTCACCCTGGTCACCCTGCATAGCTGCATGTATTATCGTATTGGACCTCAGTTCTCTTCCTAGCTCCATAGTTCTATTTTAACAAAGCATAACAACAACAACAAATCAAACCATTTAGGCCAGCTTCAAGCAAGGATCCAAGCTTACAAAAAACATTTGATTGGTGTAATAAGGCAATGGGCACCCCGATTTCCCCCAAAATGGCATAGCATACAATGACACATCATGCTCAACATGCTTTTCATCATCCAAATTCAGCACATAACAACATTGCATCATCATCACACGATCATATTCACTTCACATGTGATTCACATAAATCAAGCATATCATAAACTTCAAAATTTCACCAATTGCATACTTTTCAAACAACATACATCAATACATATCAATTTCTTATACCAACATCCCCAATTCTTTCGTAACCTGGCTCTGAAACCAACAAATGTAAACCCCTTAGCCCGGCCTAGACACCCGACCCGAACTAAGAAGATTATACGGGGAAAACCGAAGCCAACTCGTTAAAGTCAACCTCGATTAACGACCCTTTTTTCTCTTTATCTTCTCTAGATGCATATTATTATCCTATATGTTCAGTAAAGCGATCAGGTGAAAACGGCATAGCGATCGGAGTTCAATTAGGGGTTCAATTGCATACATTTGACTTTTAGGGACTAAACTGCAATTTCCATAAAATACATATACTTCAAAGATTTTAAAGTTACCAATCTTTAATTCGTCATGTAACATGCCAACAAGCCAAAATTCAGTTCAAACGGATCATCAAAACTCATTCAATTGCATACACAAAATTCAGGGACCAAAATGCAACATTTCCAAACTTTAAAAGATACTTTTAACTGAAATTTAACTACTCGTATCGATACACCTGAGCCGGTATCGATACGTGGGAAGACAGTAGGTAAAGAAGGGTTGAGTGTATCGAAACACTTCCCCGTGTGTCGGTACGACCTTCAAACTTGGCCTAGGCGTCTCGATACGCGGGCAATCCGTTTCGATACCCCTGTACAGAAATATCTCACTTTTGCCTTAGCGTATCGATACACTTCCCCGAGTATCGATACGCATACCAAATTGGCTCATTCCAACATCTTTTAATCATACTAAAACATGCTGAAACACTTTTATCAACCACTTCAAATCATGCTGACTATTGAGCCATCCAAGCATTCTTAAGATACCAAACTTATAGAAAAGGTAAAACACCACACACAAACTATAGAACCATATAAAGACCAAATACAAGTCCACAATCAGAAACTAATCATGCTTGAAACAACAACCATCACCAAGAAAATCGGGAAGTAGAAATCCCACCCATTGCCACTTATTACACTAAGGGTGAACCACATACATCTCTTAAACAAAGCCTTGTATTCCTCTTGCTTTTTGGCTGCCTTTAAGTGTTCAATTCTTTGTATTGATGAAACAAAAGAGCGAAGCATATAGCTTAGTAAGGATCGCTAACAACATTCATCAATGCATTTCACATGACTTGCAAAACCTCCACTGTTATCACATGCTTTACATAAATAATGTCTTCTCAAGACAACAATGCATTTAATAAAATATACTTATATGTAACATATTAAAACAAGAATTAAACCATTGCTCATGCTTTACTAAGCATTTCATCCATTCTTGCATCATTTACAAGCATCCCATGCTTCACATTTATCATTAACATTATATTGGCTCACAAGTGATAATCCATAACCCATTTCAACTCAAGACACAATCGGATACGCAGATTACAAGCGTTGTCCCACGCGTTTCATACACACTACCAGACTACATAAGGCTCACGCAGGAGAGCAACCCTTCATCGTTGTGACACCCGTGGTGGAGTATAACGGTACAATCACAACCCCTCAACACCACTCATCGGTAGTTGTATAATTCCACAAACAAGAGCACGGGACACATAACACAAGATCCACACACGGAATTAACATCCAGCGTTGTGATCTTAACCTTAATCGTTAGGGTACTTGGATGGAGTATACGGTACAATCACAACCCTTGATATCGAAGGTGACTTTGTTCACGGTGCACCCAATCCTATAACCGACTAACTATATCCGATTAAAGTAACCAAAAACCATTTACATCACTTGTCAATATAATCATTTAACCACATTAATCCACTGTTTTACAAGCATAACCAGAATGTCATTTCCACCAGCATAACATGCTTAACATCATATGCATTCAACACATGAAAACCAAGGATCACTTACCTAGTGTATCCTTAACATAATGGCAATAAAATCCAGCATTAAACCATGCTTAAACATGCTTAAAAACAGTAAACAAAACCGCATTTATCTCAAGTGCATTTTCATCAAAACATAGCACATTTCCAAGAGAGAACATTCGAACCACTTACTCTTGTGCTTAGCTAAGTGTTTCAAACTTACACTAAGCTCTCAAGACCACGCCCAAAGCGTTACAAAGAAGGAAATTGCATTGCCACTCACCGATACAGGATGCCTTGCTCGCCGACACTGAAATTACCCTTCCGGAGCCTCCAACAAGACCTCGTTTGCTTCCGGATCAGGATCCCTTGTTTTCACGTCATCAAAACAGAGATCTAAATGCATTAAAATGCATTCCAACACTAGCAACAATTCACAAACTCATTGCTCACCCAAACTACACCAATTTACCCAACCGAAACAACCCAAAACTCAATCCATTGCTTCCTAAACCAAGCCCATCCAACATACATCACTTCCAAACTATAATAAACATCAAAACACATCTAATAAACAACCTAACCCAACCTTATACCTCTAGCAAGCAAGATTCCACCATTTCACCTCAAAAACTCACTTAAAACTAACAAGAAACTAAAGGATCTCAAGGGCTTCAAGATCTATGTTATCAACTCATCAATTTAACATATTAATCAACTTAGAACTCAATTAAAATCAACACAAAACAGAGCTTAACTCATCAAGTCCGAAAATTAAGATTTCAACTATGTTTTTACAATATTTTGATCTTCAATCAAAACTATAATGAAAACTCAACCAAAAATAGTATTTAGAAGCCAAATATCTTAGGAATTTCAATAAAGAACTTAGATTAGAGGTTGAGAACGATATTTACCTCCAATTCATGTTTCCCTCAATGAATGACAAATTTTCCGTAGCAAAATCTTGAAGGATTAGAAAAGATTTCTTGAAAATGGTTTAGAAAATGTTGAGAGAGTTTTTGGGAGAAAGAATTCTGGAAAAGGTTGAGTGAATTAGTGTTTGGCTGAAAATGAGAAAGAGTTGGTAGTTACATTGTAACACCCCCTTCCCGGCCTGGTAGAGAACCAGGTCGGAAAGCATTACCGAAAACAATGCGATAAAATCTTTTAACTTCATACTTAAAAACTGTTCCCAAAACTTAACTCTTGCACTTATCATTTAAGCCTTCAACAATATTTTATTCGAACAGGACGTTACCGGATATACATATTAACCCATGTTATTCCTATTAAAGCCTTAGGAAGATCAACCCAGCATCGAAACGCCCTGAGCCGTTTCGGTACGGCATGACTAAGGTCAACTTATTGACTGTTCCTTTATAACTGTATCGATACGGCTTGACCCGTATCGGTACGGGTTGACTAACCTTGACTCGTTTTGAAACCAGTATCGAAACAGGGGTCTCCAGTAGCCAAAACGTTCCGAAACAGAACTACCCCGTTTCGGTACACCCTACTTTCCGAGGTTCAAATTTACATTTGTCCGTATCGAAACGCCATAACCTATTCCGATACGGGTAGGCCTGTAATGACAGAATTTTACTAGTTTTTATTCGTTTTGACTACATAAACATGGTTCAAAAGCATTGGAACTTTACCCACAACCTTTTAGGGTATAAACTACTGACATGCCAAGTTTTAAAGCCATTCAAATCTGTTTACGAGGTTTTACCATTTTAGGATAAAACATAAACTCTTCTTGGGTAAATTAGCTCCTTAAAGATTCAAAGTTTCAATCCATTTAAAACAGTCACCAACTTTTCAAAAATTACATTTTAGTCACTAACTCGAATTGTCTTATTTCCAAACCTCATTTCGCAAAATTGATTTCACCACTATCTTATATATAATAAAAGAGGATTTTTAGATATTTTTCCATATTTTAATGCATCCCGAACTAGGCTTTCCTTAAAACCACCTTTTATATTCGAACCGAAAATCTGACCGGTCCGGTTCAAACCCAAAAACTTCTAAGCCCAAATTTGGGGTGTTACAACTCTCCCCCTCTTAGGAAATTTCATCCTCAAAATTTCAACCAGCGAAAAGAGCACAACTAAGCTTCTCAAATCAACCCACAAGGCAACACAGGAGACTTAACCACCACTGAACACTCTCCACACAAAACTCCACCAACCCAACACCACCACATACTGTTCACAGATTCCAGAACACTCAGATGTTAACCACATCTTAACCTTTCACACTTCCGGACTGCACAAAGCCCCAACAACAACCTGAAGAACCTCCAAACTTTTACAGCATACACCACCCTAACTCACAACTCCCAAAACTTGTTCACACAGTGACACCAACCAATCCAGTTCAGCCACCATATGACCCACAACCTTCACTGCTTCTAAAACTCCTTGCAAAACTACTCAACCTCTTTCAAAGACTATCACAACAAGCAAAAATTCTTAAGCATCAACTGCTTACACAAACTTCTCAACGTATTGCTGACATTCCTTCACATCCGCCGCTATCATTACCATAACGATTCACCAGGACTACTCACCTAACATCCGAAAATCACATCAAAAAACCCCAACCTTGACTCCGCTAGCCGTTCCACACACCACCAGCTGTCTTCAGAAGGAATTTACTTATACACAACTAGCCAACCACTTCTCACAATAACCTGTCCAACCAACAATGGCCTTTAATCTTACATTACCTTTCCACTTCAAGATTTGACTACAACAATCGCCTTACTAGAACATCGCCCAACCTATACATACATATTCAGGTTACGAAACTTCTATTCTCCCAGGCTAACCCTTTTCTACAACCCACAACACAACCTCTTCTCAAATACTCAAAGGTTGCTACAAACCACCACCAACAAAAACAACCCTTCTACTACAACATCAATGCCAAGATGCCTCAGCACTCTAGAACACATCCACTAACTTACTACATCACTGAACACCAAGAAACTACCACTTCTATCAGCTATTCACAACCACTTTGACTGATTCTAACTCAAACGGTAATCTCCTCACCACCATACCGCTAAACTCATTAAGCGCCAAACACTTTCCTTCTACCAACATGCTATACCGCACTCACTATTACTGACGGCTCGCTTAATACCCTCCATTACTCCAAACATTATCCTAGCACCAAAACAACTTTTAAACCCATCATCCAACCTAACCCTATCCCAACACTAATGGACCCGATAAACTATCAGCGAGTGTGAACGTTCGTATGCATGGTCACCAATATGCCCTATCAATGCCTGATGTACATGCATGCAAAACCTCTAATGTCATGTCACATGTATGCATGGACCAGTACATATATAATATAGCATATAACAAATGATTTTAACTGTACATGTATGTCGGTTCACACCCACCAATAACATCCTCAGAATCCGCCTAAAAACAACCTCCTATCTCACTTCCAACTTGACCAACTCCATCATTCTATCAACCCACTATCCACAAGATACTCCACTAAAACCCTCTTCACACTAAAGTTTTTTTCAAAACAACACCAACTACTACCCCAAACATGCTAGCAACGAGACCATACCCACTACGCAAGGGAAAACCAACTGAAACCAAACTAAGATAACTAGAGCAAGATTACTTAACAAGGTTACCTGTAAACACCTCACTGCCTCGGAGCTTCAACAGACAAGCTCTCTTCCTCGCAGAACCACCATTCTCCAGCCGCACCACTGCAGCATCAGCTAACACATTAAGGTCATCACCATCTCCCTGTGGTAAAGAACCCTGACTACCCCGAGCCAACTTCAAACAATTACGTCTCAAATGTCCAACAGACCCACAATTCCAACAGGTTTCATTTTCCAAGCTCCTCACACCTTTCTGCCCCTCCTGCCACCCTCGAACTTTGTCTCGGCAGTGCCCACGACCCTTCAGAGACCCTTTTGCTACCACTGGAGCTGATCTCACCACTTGAGGACAATTCCGATTCACATGCTCCTTAGAACCACAATTCCAACAAACTCCTGTGCCCCAACAACCTCCAACATGGCGCCCTCCACAACGGTCACACACCGGTAACCGAGCTACCACTCCTTGATCATATAGCACTTGCCCCACATCTGCACTACCACCCAGATTCCGATTCAAGCAAAACCTTCTATCACGTAACCTCTTACGCTGACCGCTCCCGAGGTCAGTACCCACAGCTCTCTTGCTTAAACTTTTCTCACCTTCATAAACGGAAACCACACCCTCACGTTGCTTAACCCTTGGGAATTTCTCTAAAAGGTACCTTTCATAAAAAGCAGACACAAAGTAGTCCCAATCTATATCATGGATATGCGATGCCACCGCCACGGATATCCACCAGGCACAAGCGTCCTCCAACATCAATGAGACAACACTTCCCAGCTTACAGGCATAGTCACAACCTTCTTGATCCAAAATCAGAATTACACTGGCCAACCAGGCCTCGAACGTCTCAGGTGTCGAACCATGATACTCCACAGCTCCCAAATCATGTAAACGTTGTTTCGACAAACTCGCACGTCTCACAGTCGGAACGTCTACAGGCCTCACTTTCGCCACACCCTGAGATGTTCCCAACACCTCTTGAACAAAAGGTGATGAACTCTTCATCACAGAACCAGCTTCTTCCTCCTGCCTCACTACCTCAACTCCAGGCACTGTAGGCTGAAACGAAACACCTCCACCAAAAGGTGAATTCCACGCCTTAACAACCTGCTCTAAAGCAGCAACCATCTCACCTAACTGCCATTCTCTCATCGATTTCACCATGCTATTAACAACAAGCTATCATAACAAAACAAACAAAACGATCAGGCCAGCTTCAAGCAAGGATTCAAAACTCCAGTTACAACATAACACAATAGCTATAATAATAAGGCAATGGGTATCCCGAATTCCCCCTTTTACATGACATAACAATCAATAAAAACATGGATATCACAACATCGAGCATATCAATCAACATACTTTGACCATACTCTCATCAAACAACATTCACTTGCAACAGCATAACATTAACATATCATACCCATTACACCTTCATCATTCATAAAATCAACCCACATCACCAGCATATCATCAGCACAAATCCACATTAGCTCAATGAAGATTCTCAAACAAAAAGCATGACAAAAACATCAACAATTCGCTCACAGACACACATTTCAACCGACTTTCAACCACACATCAGAATAAACATTAAACACTTATTACAACAATTTACCATTTTCCCCAAGCATTCGCAAGTCAGCTCTGATACCACCAAATGTAACCCCCTTAGCCCGGCCTAGACGGTTGACCCGGACTACGAAGATTACACGGGGAAAACCAAAGTCAACCCGAAAGTCAACCTTGATTAACGACCCTTTTTTTCTTTTTAAACTTGTCTAGATGCACATTAACCCTAGGCATTCTCTTGAGATAAGCATACTCAAAAATCACAACAATCGGAAAACAATAAGGGACCCAATTCCACAAAATACGAATTTAGGGACCAAATTGCAAATTCTGAAAATTAAGAGGACTTTACCAAATTTTAAGTTACCATTATGAAATTAGTCATGTTTCATGCCTCTCTGCCAAATTTCATCCCAAACGGACATATCAAACTCAAGCAATTACACATACAAGAATCGTGACTAAAACGTAAAGCTTGCAAACCTCAAAACCATTCAAATTTTATGCCCAACGGTCAAGTGTTCCGAAACGGGTCTAGTGTAATCCCCTTAACCCGGCCTAGACGGTTGACCCGAATTAGGAAGTTTACACGGGGAAAACCAAAGTCAACCCGAAAGTCAACCTTGATTAACGACCCTTTTTTTTTCTTTTTAATCTTGTCTAAATGCACATTAACCCTAGATATGTTCACAAGATAATCATACTCAAAGATCAAAACAATCAGAGAACATTCAGGGACTCAATTGAACAAATTACAACTTTAGGGACCAAAATGTAAATTCTGAACATTATAAGGACTTAACCCAATTAGAAGTTACCAACTTGAAATTAATCATCTTTCATGCTTCTCTGCCAAATTTCAGCTCAAACGGACATTCCAAACTCATTCAATTGCAATAACAAATTTCGGGACCAAAACGCAAGCATTTCAAAACATATAACCATCAATTTCAGAGCCCAACAGTCGAGTGTTCCGAAACAGGGAGGACCTGTTCCGAAACGCGGGACCGTTCCGAAACTGGTTCCGAAACGAGGCTTGGCAGTGGCATTTCCGTTCCGGAACGGTTCCTCCCGTTTCGGAACGCCTAGACCATTTCAGGCCCCTGTTCCGAAACGGTAGCACCCGTTCCGATACGGCCTGCCCAGATTTGCAGATTTTTGCTGAATTAACACATATTTGACCCATCAAACATGCTCCAAATCCCACCAAAATATACCAGAAAGTCATTCAACAATCAAGGAACATAATTGCTTCAATCATACTCAAACATGGCATCAATTAAGCAAATCCCCAATTCTATAGGCAAGCTTCCTATTTCATAAACCATTCAAGCATCAAAATACCAAATCATCCACATAAAGGCCATTTACATGTTCCAACAACATTAACAACATAAAACCAACTTAAGGAGTCCAAAACATCTCCTAAAACATCAACATAGGTTCCCCATTGCCAAATGCCAAAAGCTAATAGTGTTTAAGAAACCTTCACCATACATGAGCTTAGTTCAGCACTTGGATTCTTCACCTCCTTGCTGCCCTCAATGCACTTTAACGCTCTGCATTATTGGTTTAAGAAAAGAGAGAGAGAGCGTAAGCGAAAAGCTTAGTGAGGAATGCTCATTTAAAACCACACAATAATGCATTTGTGAAACACCTTTAAAAACCTTAAATCATACATCATTTGCACATGCACTAAAGCATTTAAAACAAGCAATTCATGCTTCAAGTTCATAACATGTCACATTGGCAACAAGTGATACATTCAACATAAGATCAACACATGGACTTTTAAACACCATTGTTATCTTATAATTTCCAAGGACCACACATGGACTTTTAAACACCATTGTGTCCTTAACAAGAATCATCCATGGACTTTTAAACACCATGACAAGGACTACACAAGGACTTTTAAACACCTTTGTGTCCTTAACAAGAATCACCCAAGGACTTTTAAACACCTTGGTGTTCTTAAATAACAAGGCTTACACAAGGAATTTTAACCACCTTTGTAACCTTAACCAAGAACCAACCATGGACTTTTAAACACCATGTTATTCTTAAAATACACAAGATTCACACAAGGACTTTTAACCACCTTTGTGATCTTAACCAAGAACCAACCATGGACTTTTAACCACCATGTTGTTCTTAAATAAACAAGGCTCACGCAAGGACTTTTAAACACCTTTGTGACCTTAACCATCACTTGCCAATATGCATCATTAACAACAATATTCCACTGTTTTTAAGCATTTAACAAAGCCATAAACATCATGCATCCTTAGGCATCAAACCACATTTAAACAATGTTAAAAAACAAGGATCTCTTACCTTGAGCATCCTTCAACACATGGCTTATAATCTCAGCAAATAAACATGCTAAATATGCTTCCAAAACAGGATTTAAAACATGCAAACAGACCACATTGCACACAACCAATCCATGGTTCATCATCAAGAGATTTTTTCCGAAAACTTACTCTTGAGCTTAGCTAAGTTGCTTAGACTTAAACTAAGCTCCCAACCCTTCAAAACATTGGTTTCAAGCTGAAAACCAAAATCCACTCACCGATTCCGTTTCGCCTCTTGCCGAAACACCAATCAAGCTTCCGGATCTCCACCACTAGGATCCAAAGATGACTCCCCTGTTTTAAACACATCAAAACAGTAGATTAATGCATCATCGTGCATTAATATCTACAATGAAAGCACCTAAACTCGCTGCCCTCATCCACACTCCATTTCCGGCTACCAAACACAACCGAAAACACAACCAAACAACTCCACAACACCATCCAGCCAAGATTCATCAACTCTAAACATCTTTAAACATTAATTAACATCCAAAATGGATCTCAACACATCCTTATACCTCCAGCCATAACAGATCATCAAGATCACTCCACAAACCATCACTATTACAAGTAAAACTTAGGAAATTCAACCTATCCGGGATTGCATTGATTAAATCTCAATTTCTCATCAATTAAACATTCATTAATAATCAAATTGACACCTCAAAACACTGCCCAATCAGATTATACGAAATTTCATCAAAATTAAACAAATCTTGCATTTTAAAGCCAAAATCAAGAATACAATTGTAAAACCTTTAATTAAACACAAATCAAGGATTGAGAACTTGGGAATTTCAGTAAAGAACTGAGAATTTAGAGGAGAAGGACGTTCATACCTCTAAACTTGAGTTTCTCCCTTTTTAGAATCAAAATTCTTGAAGATCCAAGTAGCAAATGGTGAGGTTTTGTTGAAGAGATGATTAGAGATCAAAAGAGAATTAAAATCTCATGTTTGGATGTCAAAAATCAGAGGAAAAAGCTCTGGAGAAATGTGTTCGGTTTGAGAGAAAATATGAGAGAAAATGAAAATAGAATTTTAGGAAAAGTTAGTTGGAAAAGGCCAAAATATCTTCCCTCTCTTTTTCTTTTATTTAAAAACCATTTATTAAACCTTTAATATTTAGGAAAAATCTGGAGAAACTCCTATTGGGTAAATAGCTCCTTAAAGATTCAAAGTTTCAATCCTTTTTAAAACAGTCTCACAGTTTTTGAAAATTACATTTTGGTCACGAACCCAAAATGTCACACTTCAAAACCTCATTTTGTAAAATTGATTTCATTTTCCCTTATACATAATAAAAGAGGATTTTAAGACATTTTTCCACATTTTTAACGCAACCCGAACTAGGCTTTCCTAAATTCACTCTTTTATATTCGAACCGCGAACCGACCGGTCTGGTCCAAACCCAAAACTTCTAAGCCCAAAATTGGGGTGTTACAACTCTCCCCCCCTTAAGAAATTTCGTCCTCGAAATTTACCTGAAGGAAAGAGATACGGAAACTGCTCCAGCATGTAATCTTTCTGTTCCCACGTGGCTTCCTCAGCACCACGATGCTTCCACAACACCTTTACCAAATCAATGGTCTTGCCACGAAGAACCTTACTATCTGAATCCAGAATCTTCACCGGTTCCTCATCATAGGTCAAATCCGGATTCAATTCCACTTCTTCCACAGGCATCACATGTGAAGGATCCGATCTATACTTCCGAAGCATAGAAACATGAAACACATCATGGATCTTCTCCAACTCTTGAGGTAACCTCAACTTGTACGCAATAGGACCCACACGCTCAATCACCTCGTATGGTCCAATGTACCTAGGGCTCAACTTACCCTTACGGCCAAATCTCATCACCTTTTTCCAAGGCGAAACCTTCAAAAACACACGGTCACCCACCGCATACTCAATCTTCTTACGCTTCAAATCCGCGTAAGACTTTTGCCGATCAGATGCTTCCTTTAAGCGCTCACAAATGAGCTTCACCTTCTTGGTGGTTCCCTTCAACAAAGTTGGCATCGAAACCAACTTCTGACCCGTTTCAGCCCAACACAGAGGAGTCCTACACTTCCTCCCGTACAAAGCCTCATAAGGTGCCATTTGAATACTTGACTGATAACTATTGTTATAGGCAAACTCCACCAAAGGCAAATGTTTCTCCCATGAGCCCTGAAACTCAATTACGCAGCACCTCAACATATCCTCCAAAACCTGGATAACACGCTCTGACTGACCATCCGACTGAGGATGATAAGATGTACTGAAATTCAACCGTGTACCCAAAGTTTGATGCAAACACTGCCAGAAACGCGATGTGAACCTCGGAGCCCTATCCGACACAATCGACTTAGGCACACCATACAGCCGCACAATCTCAGCAATGTACAGCTCCGCAAGCTTATCCAAAGAATACGTAGTATGCACAGGCAAGAAATGCGCACACTTCGTCAAGCGATCCACAATCACCCACACCGAATTCTTCTTCGATGGTGACAAGGGCAAACCAGATACAAAATCCATGGTAATCCTTTCCCACTTCCATTCAGGGATTCTCAACGGTTGCAACAACCCTGAAGGAAACTGATGCTCAGCCTTAACTCGCTGACACACCATGCACTTGCTCACAAACTCAACAACATCCTTCTTTAAACCCACCCAATAGTACTCATCACGAAGATCACGATACATCTTAGTACTACCAGGGTGCATAGCAAAAGGACTACTATGACCTTCGGTCAGAATAGCACGCCTCAACTCAGCATCATTGGGCACTACTATCCGACTCCCAAAGCACAACACTCCATCATCATTAAAGCAGAAATCCGAAGGCCTACCCTCCGCGATATCCTAAACATGAGATACCAAGGAATCATCCAACAACTGCTTTTCCTTGATCAACTGAACCAAAGATGGTTTCACTTGCAACTCAGCGACAAGACCACCATCATGTGAAATACTCAAACTGGCAAACATAGCCCTCAACTCAACAGCTACCTTCCTACTCAAGGCATCTGCTACAACATTAGCCTTCCCAGGGTGATACTCAATCGTCAAATCATAATCCTTGAGCAACTCCACCCAACGTCGCTGCCTAAGGTTCAACTCCTTCTGAGACATCAGATACCTCAAACTCTTGTGATCCGTGTACACAGTACACTTCTCACCATACAGATAATGCCTCAAGATCTTCAAAGTAAAAACCACCGCAGCCAACTCAATGTCATGCGTAGGATAATTGCGCTCATGCACCTTCAACTGCCGCGATGCATAAGCCACCACCTTACCCTCTTGCATCAACACAACCCAAACCAACATAGGATGCATCACTATACACCACAAACTCTTTCCCTGATTCAGGTTGAACCAAGATAGGAGCTTGCGTTAAAGCTGCCTTAAGCTTCTCAAAAGCCTGCTGTCTCGCTTCCGTCCACTCATACCTAACATCCTTTTGCAACAACTTTGTCAAAGGTGCGGCAATCTTCGAAAACCCATCCACGAACCTCCGGTAGTATCCTGCCAAACCGAAGAAACTACGGACTTCATGAACCGACTTAGGAACCTTCCAATTCATCACCGCTTCAATCTTCTGAGGATCAACACGAATCCCCTCAGCAGAAACCACATGCCCAAGAAACACCACTTCTTTAAGCCAGAACTCACACTTGCTCAGCTTAGCATAAAGCTGATTCTCCAACAAAGCTTGCAACACAACTCTCAAATGCTCTTCATGCTCCTCCTCAGTACGCGAGTACACGAGGATATCATCAATGAACACCACAACAAACTTCTCCAGGTATTCATGAAACACACGATTCATCATGTCCATGAAAGCTGCAGGAGCATTTGTCAAACCAAACGGTATCACAAGGAATTCATAATGCCCATACCTTGTCCTGAAAGCTGTCTTAGGCACATCCACATCTTTCACCTTCAACTAGTAATACCCTGACCTCAAGTCAATCTTAGAGAACACAGCTGCTCCCCAAAATTGATCAAAGAGATCATCAATTCTCGGCAAAGGATACCGATTCTTGATAGTCAACTTGTTCAGCTGACGATAATCAATGCACATTCTCATAGTGCCATCCTTCTTCTTCACAAACAAGACTGGTGCACCCCAAGGTGACACACTCGGCCGAATGAACCCACGATCAAGCAACTCTTGCAATTGCGTCTTCAGCTCCTTCAAATCTTTAGGTGCCATTCTATAAGGGGTAATGGACACAAGAGTTGTGTTCTCATACAACTCAATCCCAAACTCCACTTCACGATTAGGAGGCAATCCAGGCAACTCCTCAGGAAACACGCCAGGAAACTCTTTCACAACCCTGATATCTTGCACACGCAACTCCTTAGAACAAGGATTCATCACAAAAGCTAGATAAGCTTCACAACCTTGCCTCAGCATCCGGCTCGCCTCCAATGTAGACACCACATTGGCAAGAAACTTCACATTCTCACCAACCACAACAACCTCATAATCATCCGCAAGTTTCAAAGAAACTCGCCTATTCTCACAATCCACTACAGCACGATGCTCAGCAAGCCAATCCATACCAAGGATTACATCAAAACCATAGAAAGGCAACTCCAAAAGATCAACATGAAAAACATGATCTTGAACAACCAAAGGACATCTTCTATAAAGCTTTCGAGTCACAACAGTTTCTCCAAAAGAACTAGTGACACGCATACCAACATCCAAAGACTCAACAGGCAAACCAAGCAACTCAGCATGCTCGCGCAATATATATGAGTGTGTAGAGCCAGAATCAATCAAGGAAAGTAATGACAAGGATTGCAGAGTGAAAGTACCTTCGATCACATCCGCGTCATTCCTCCCCTCCCTTTGAGCAAACACTCTAGCCTGACCACCACCTTCAGGCTGAACAACTACAACATGAGCCACATTACGAACACCATCCTCCCTACGCTGGAAGTTACCACGGCCGCGCCCACGACCTCTTTGTGGTGCAGCAACTACAGGAGCACGCACTTGGCCACCAGCCAACATAGGACACTCTCGCATCATATGATCCGTAGATCCACAGTTCCAACACGCATTACCAGTTGCCACAACAGGAGCCTGCACCTCCCTCACAGCTCGAGGACAATCACGTTTCATGTGGCCACGCGAACCACATGTCCAACATGCACTCGGATCAACTCTAGCGTTGCCTCCCCGAGCAGGCGCACCACCACCTCGCTTAGCTGAGGACTGATACTTCTGATCACGCCCCCTCTTGTTCCGTCCACCACCGGAACTATATTCGGCTGCTTGCTTACCAGCACTTGACCAAGCACTTCTAGCAGATAAACCCAAGTTCATCTCAATGTCCTTTGCTCGGCCAACCATCACATCAAAATCATTATACTCGGTAGCCAGCACATACATCTTTACATCCGTCACCAAGCCATAACGAAACCTTTCACACCTTTCCCGCTCATCCGGGACAAGCTCAGGTGCATACTAACTGAGTCGAACAAACTGGACCTCGTACTCAGCCACAGACATGCTCCCCTGGGTAAGAGACATGAACTCCCTTTTCTTTTCATCTAGGTACCTCACACCTAGATACCTTCTCTTGAACACACTCTGGAAGAACGTCCAAGTTACATCAGCTTCCGCCATCCCAGTGATTGTGGTTGTTCACCACGTATATGCATCATCCTGCAGCAATGACACCACACACCCCATCTTCTGCACATCAGTGCAACTCATTTGACCCAAGATTCTCTTGGTACTTTCCAACCAAGCCTCAGAACCTTCCGCCGACAAACCCCTGAACTCAGTCCCTCCCAGACTGCGCAAACGCTCCAAGGGTAGTCTAACTCCAGCATCTCCCTGATGCCCAGCTCCTTGAGCTCCAGCTACTGCTGCTTGAAAAGCTCCAGCAATAGCTTGAATCAACACTGTCATGTCAGGTACAACTTGCCCCTGACCAGCAATAGCTCTTTCACCCTCAGCACCACCACCACCAGGTGGAGGAGGTAAATCCACCGCACTTTCAACATTCTCATCGTTCTCATTCTCATTCTGAGTCGTAGCTCGCACATTACCCCGCGTCTCTCTACGAGGTCCCATTCACTAACAACGCAATCACAATGCAAATAAACAAAGTCAGGCTCAGCAAGGTAAGCAATCCAAGTACTCAAGCTCATTTCCCAATTAAAAACAACATCATTTCATTAGCTTTGTTTTGGCAATGGGTCTCCCTATCATGCTTCACTACAGCATACACCACAATTGTAACATGCTTACAATTCACACATCATGCTTTCACTCAACAAGCATACAAAGCATACATACATCATTCACCCACATAATCATTCCCAAATACTCGAGAACCTGGCTCTAATACCACCAAATGTAACCCCCTTAACCCGGCCTAGACGGTTGACCCGAATTAAGAAGTTTACACGGGGAAAACCAAAGTCAACCCGAAAGTCAACCTTGATTAACGACCCTTTTTTTCTTTTTAATCTTGTCTAAATGCACATTAACCCTAGATATGTTCACAAGATAATCATACTCAAAGATCAAAACAATCAGAGAAGATTCAGGGACTCAATTGAACAAATTACAACTTTAGGGACCAAAATGTAAATTCTGAACATTAAAAGGACTTAACCCAATTAGAAGTTACCAACTTGAAATTAATCATCTTTCATGCTTCTCTGCCAAATTTCAGCTCAAACGGACATTCCAAACTCATTCAATTGCAATAACAAATTTCGGGACCAAAACGCAAGCATTTCATAACATATAACCATCAATTTCAGAGCCCAACGGTCGAGTGTTCCGAAACAGGGAGGACCTGTTCCGAAACGCGGGACCGTTCCGAAACTGGTTCCGAAATGAGGCTTGGCAGTGGCATTTCCGTTTCGGAACAGTTCCTCCCGTTTCGGAAAGCCTAGACCATTTCAGGCCCCTGTTCCGAAACGGTAGCACCCGTTCCGATACGGCCTGCCCAGATTTGCAGATTTTTGCTGAATTAACACATATTTGACCCATCAAACATGCTCCAAATGCCACCAAAATATACCAGCAAGTCATTCAACAATCAAGGAACATAATTGCGTCAATCATACTCAAACATGGCATCAATTAAGCAAATCCCCAATTCTATAGGCAAGCTTCCTATTTCATAAACCATTCAAGCATCAAAATACCAAATCAACCACATAAAGGCCATTTACATGTTCCAACAACATTAACAACATAAAACCAACTTAAGGAGTTCAAAACATCTCCTAAAACATCAACATAGGTTCCCCATTGCCAAATGCCAAAAGCTAATAGTGTTTAAGAAACCTTCTCCATACATGAGCTTAGTTCACCACTTGGATTCTTCACCTCCTTGATGCCCTCAATGCACTTTAACGCTCTGCATTATTGGTTTAAGAAAAGAGAGAGAGCGTAAGCGAAAAGCTTAGTGAGGAATGCTCATTTAAAACCACACAATAATGCATTTGTGAAACACCTTTAAAAACCTTAAATCATACATCATTTGCACATGCACTAAAGCATTTAAAACAAGCAATTCATGCTTCAAGTTCATAACATGTCACATTGGCAACAAGTGATACATTCAACATAAGATCCACACATGGACTTTTAAACACCATTGTGATCTTATAATTTCCAAGGACCACACATGGACTTTTAAACACCATTGTGTCCTTAACAAGAATCATCTATGGACTTTTAAACACCATGACAAGGACCACACAAGGACTTTTAAACACCTTTGTGTCCTTAACAAGAATCACCCAAGGACTTTTAAACACCTTGGTGTTCTTAAATAACAAGGCTTACACAAGGAATTTTAACCACCTTTGTAACCTTAACCAAGAACCAACCATGGACTTTTAAACACCATGTTGTTCTTAAAATACACAAGATTCACACAAGGACTTTTAACCACCTTTGTGATCTTAACCAAGAACCAACCATGGACTTTTAACCACCATGTTGTTCTTAAATAAACAAGGCTCACACAAGGACTTTTAAACACCTTTGTGACCTTAACTGTAACCCCCTTAACCCGGCTTAGACGGTTGACCCGAATTAAGAAAGTCACACGGGGAAAACCAAAGTCAACCCGAAAGTCAACCTTGATTAACGACCCTTTTTTTCTTTTTAAACTTGTCTAGATGCGCATTAAGCCTAATCGTGATCACACAAACATCATACCAAAAGATCACAAACATCAGAGATCAAACAGGGACTCAATTGAACAATTTACAACTTTGGGGACCAAATTGTAAATTCTGACAAATTAAAGGACTTAATCCAAATTAAAGTTACCAACTTGAAATTAATCAGGTTTCATGCTTCTCTGTGAAATTTCAGCTCAAAAGGACCTCCCAAACTCATACAATTGCACAAACAAGTTTCAGGACCAAAACGCAAACAATTCAAAACACATAACTGCCCATATCAGCCCCCAACGGTCGACCGTTCCGAAACGGGAGACAGCCCGTTCCGAAACGCGGGGCCGTTCCGAAACAGGCATAGCGTGTTTCGAAACGGGGGTCTGGCAGAGGCTTTTCCATTTCGGAACGGCCCTTCCCGTTTCGGACGCCTGGGCACGATTAAGGCACCCGTTCCGAAACGGTAGGTGCTGTTCCGAAACACCCTGCCCAGATTACTCCAAAACACAACTTTAAACATGCAATTACACAACCAATCATGCTCCAAATGCTACCAAACTTTGCCAACATGCAATTCAACATATAAGGAACATATAAGCACTAACAATTCATCCAAACATCATCATATGCAAAAAGCCCCAATTCTAATGGCATGCTTCCTACACAAGCTAGCTATTCAACACCAAACTTCCAAAACAAGCATATAAGGTTCCAATTCAAAAGCCAACAAACACACCAACATTTAACATACTTAGGGAGTCTCCAACACCTCCCAAAACATACACATTGGTCCCCCATTGCCAAATCACACAAAAGCTAAAATGTACTTATAAAACCTTCATACATTGAGCTTCACTTGAACTTGATTGCTTGCCCTTTCTTGCTGCCCTCAAGGTACTCTAATGCTCTGCATTATTGAATTAAGAAAACGAAGAGAGCGTAAGCAAAAGCTTAGTGAGGAATGCTCATTTAAACCATTCAATAATGTAACTTAAAACATTTACAAAACATGCTTCAAATCCACATTTGCTCATGCTCAAAACCTTACTTAAAACAAGCAAATCCATGCTTCAACATAAACATTAAAAACAAGCATCTCATGCTTCGTAATATACTCAACATGTCATATTGGATCAAGTGATTCATTTCATTTCTTAAATCAAGTTCATCAACTTCCCAAGGACTTTTAAACACCTTGGCCATGGACTTTTAAACACCATGAAGTATCACATCAAGGACTTTTAACCACCTTGATCCCAAGGACTTTTAAACACCTTGGCCATGGACTTTTAAACACCATGAAGTATCACATCAAGGACTTTTAAACACCTTGATCCCAAGGACTTTTAAACACCTTGGCCTATGGACTTTTAAACACCATAGAAAAGGATCACCTAAGGACTTTTAACCACCTTAGTGTCCACAACATGAACCATCCAAGGACTTTTAAACACCTTGATGTTCATAAGCAACAAGGCTCACTCAAGGACTTTTAACCACCTTAGTGACCTTAACATTTTAAAACCTCACTTGCCAATATACATCATTTTCATCACTTACATCACTGTTTTTAAGCATAAAACCAAGCCATATTCATCATGCATTTCAAAGCATTAAACCACATCATTTCAATGTACAAAAACAAGGAACCCTACCTAGAGTTACCTTCAACATATGGCTTACATCAACAGCAAAAACCATGCTAAAACATGCTTCCAAAACAGTATGTAAAACATGCAAATTATCATTTCGCATCACAACAAAATCATGGCCACCACTAGAGAGAAATTCCGAAAACTTACGCTCGAGCTTAGCAAAGTTGTTTAGACTTAAACTAAGCTCCCAAGACATCGGTTTCAAAGCTGAAAACCCATTTTCACTCACCGATTCCACTTCGCCACTTGCCGAAGCACGAATTCAAGCTTCCGGATCAACAACTCTTGGATCCAAAGATGCCTCCCCTGATTAAACACATTAAAGCAGAGGTTTAATGCATCATCAAGCATCAAAAGCTTCAATGAAAGCATTCAAACTCGCTGCTCTCACTCAACCTCCATTTTCGGCCACCAAACACAACCGAAAATGCATCCAAACCACTTCTAAACAAAGCCCAGCCATAAACCAGCAAAACCTAACATCCATCATCACCATATAACATTTAAAAACAACCTATTAACATCCTTATACCTCCAGCAACAACAGATCCACAAGATCACCACAAAAACATCCAAGAAACTTAAGCTAAACTTAGGAAACACAACCTATCCGGGATTGCATCAATCAAAACTCACTTCCTTGTCAGTTTAGAGTTCATTTAACATCAAAAACACATCTTAAATCACAGATCAATCAGATCTAACGAAAATCATGAAAAAACATCAAATCTTGCATTATAAGCCAAGATACAATTCCAAACTCAAAAGCCTTTAATTAAACATCAATCAAGAGTTGATAACTTGGGAATTTCAGTAAAGAACTGATAGTTTAGAGGAGAAGGACGTTCTTACCTCCAAACTTGTGATTCTCCACTTTTTGGAATGAAAATCCTTGATGAAACTTGTAGCAATTGAAGAGGTTTTGAAGATACAATGATTTGCAATCAAATGAGAGTTGAATGGAGGGATTTAGGTGAGAAAAACAGAAACAAAACTCTGGAAATGGAGTGTTTGGGTTGAGAGAAAAAGAGAGAAAGAAAATGAGAAGTTAGTTGAGAAAATGCCAAATGAATTTTCCCTCCACTTCTAATATGTTTTAAAATCAGATTATAACCCAAAATATCTTAGAAAAATCTGGAGAGAACACTTTTGGATTAATAGCTCCTTAAAGATTCAAAGTTTCAACTCTTTATAAAACAGCCACCAAACTTGCGAAAATTACATTTTGGTCACTAGTCAAAATATCAACCTTCCAAAACTCATTTTCCAAAATTGATTTCACAGTTCACTTAATTATATTAAAAGATGATTTTAGAACATTTTTCCATATTTTTAATGCAACCCGAACTAGGCTTTCCTAATTTAACCTCTTAAGATTCGAACAGGACTTTGACCAAACCGGTCAACGCCCAAAACTTCTAAGCCCAAAACCGGGGCGTTACAACTCTCCCCCCTTAAGAAATTTCGTCCTCGAAATTTACCTGAAGGAAAGATATAAGGAAACTGCTTCAGCATGTCTTCCTTCCGCTCCCACGTGGCTTCCTCAACACCGCGATGCTTCCACAGCACCTTCACCAACTCAATGGTCTTGCCACGAAGAACCTTGCTATCCGAATCCAGAACCTTCACCGGTTCCTCATCATAGGTCAAATCCGGATTCAAAACCACTTCCTCCACAGGCATCACATGCGAAGGATCAGATCTATACTTCCGGAGCATAGAAACATGAAACACATCATGAATCTTCTCCAACTCCTGAGGTAACCTCAACCGATACGCAACATGACCCACACGCTCAACCACCTCATATGGTCCAATGTATCTAGGGCTCAACTTGCCCTTCCGGCCAAACCTCATCACCTTCTTCCAAGGCGAAACCTTCAAGAACACACGGTCACCCACCGCATATTCTATCTCCTTACGCTTCAAATCCGCGTAAGACTTCTGCCGATCAGAAGCAGCCTTTAACCGTTCACAAATGAGCTTCACCTTCTCTGTGGTCCCTTTCAACAAAGCCGGCATCGAAACCAACTTTTGACCAGTTTCAGCCCAACAAAGAGGAGTCCTACACTTCCTCCCGTACAAAGCCTCATAAGGTGCCATCTGTATGCTCGCCTGATAACTGTTGTTATAAGCAAACTCAACCAAAGGCAGATGCTTCTCCCAAGAACCTTGGAACTCAATCACGCAGCACCTCAACATATCCTCCAAAATCTGGATAACTCGCTCAGACTGACCATCCGACTGAGGATGATAGGATGTACTGAAATGCAACCTTGTACCCAGAGCTTGATGCAAACACTGCCAGAAACGCGATGTGAACCTCGGATCCCTATCCGACACAATCGACTTAGGCACACCATGCAGCCGCACAATCTCAGCAATGTACAGCTCTGCCAGCTTATCCAAAGAAAACGTGGTATGCACAGGCAAGAAATGTGCACACTTCGTCAGGCGATCCACAATCACCCAGACCGAATTCTTTTTCGATGGAGACAAAGGTAAACCAGATACAAAATCCATGGTAACCCTCTCCCACTTCCATTCAGGGATTTTCAACGGTTGCAACAAACCAGAAGGAAACTGATGCTCAGCCTTAACTCGCTGACACACCAAACACTTGCTCACGAACTCCGCAACATCCTTCTTCAAACCAACCCAATAGTACTCATCACGAAGATCACGATACATCTTAGTACTACCAGGGTGCATAGCAAAAGGACTACTATGACCTTCAGTCAGAATAGCACGTCTCAACTCAGCATCATTGGGCACAACTATCCGACTACCAAAACACAGCACACCATCATCGTTGAAACAGAAATCCGAAGGTCTACCCTCCGCGATATCCTGAACATGAGACACCAAGGAATCATCCAACAACTGCCTATCCTTGATCATCTGAACCAAAGATGGCTTCACTTGTAACTCAGCCACAAGACCACCATCACGCGATATGCTCAAGCTAGCAAACATGGCTCTCAACTCAACAGCTACCTTCCTACTCAAGGCATCGGCAACAACATTAGCTTTTCCAGGATGGTACTCAATCGTCAGATCATAATCTTTGAGCAACTCTAACCAACGCCGCTGCCTAAGATTCAACTCCTTCTGAGACATCAGATACCTCAACTCTTGTGATCTGTGTACACAGTACACTTCTCACCATACAGATAATGCCTCCAGATCTTCAGAGCAAAAACCACTGCAGCCAGCTCAATATCGTGCGTAGGGTAATTGCGCTCATGCACTTTCAACTGCCGCGATGCATAAGCCACCACCTTACCCTCCTGCATCAGCACACACCCCAAACCAACATAAGATGCATCACTGTAAACCACAAACTCTTTCCCTGATTCAGGCTGAATCAAGATAGGAGCTTGCGTCAAAGCCGCCTTCAGCTTCTCAAAAGCCTGCTGTCTCGCTTCTGTCCACTCATACTTAACATCCTTATGCAACAGCTTTGTCAAAGGAGCAGCAATCTTGGAAAACCCATCCACAAACCTTCGATAGTATCCCGCCAAACCAAGGAAACTACGGACCTCATGAACAGACTTAGGAACCTTCCAGCTCATCACCGCCTCAATCTTCTGAAGATCAACACGAATCCCCTCAGCTGAAACCACATGTCCAAGAAAAACCACCTCTCTTAACCAGAACTCACACTTGCTCAGCTTAGCATAAAGCTGATTCTCCAACAAAGCTTGCAAAACAATCGTCAAATGCTCTTCATGCTCCTCCTCAGTACGCGAGTACACGAGGATATCATCAATGAACACCACAACAAACTTGTCCAGGTATTCATGAAACACACGATTCATCATGTCCATGAAAGCAGCAGGAGCATTTGTCAACCCAAACGGCATCACAAGAAACTCATAATGCCCATACCTTGTCCTGAAAGCTGTCTTAGGCACATCCACATCTTTCACCTTCAACTGATAATACCCTGACCTCAAGTCAATCTTAGAGAACACAGCAGCTCCCCGAAATTGATCAAAGAGATCATCAATCCTCGGCAAAGGATACCGATTCTTGATAGTCAACTTGTTCAGCTGACGGTAATCAATGCACATTCTCATAGTGCCATCCTTCTTCTTCACAAACAAGACCGGTGCTCCCCAAGGTGACACACTCGGCCGGATAAAACCACGATCAAGCAACTCTTGCAACTGCGTCTTCAGCTCCTTAGGTGCCATTCTATATGGAGTAATGGACACAGGAGTTGTATTCTCATACAGCTCAATTCCAAACTCCACCTCGCGATTAGGAGGTAAACCAGGCAACTCCTCAGGAAAAACACCAGGAAACTCCTTTACAACCCTGATATCTTGCACCCTCAACTCCTTAGAGCTAGGATTCATCACAAAAGCTAGGTAAGCTTCGCAACCTTGCCTCAGCATCCTGCTCGCCTCCAAAGAAGACACAACATTGGCAAGAAACTTCACATTCTCACCAACCACCACAACTTCATAATCATCCGCAAGCTTAAGCGAAACACGCTTATTCTCACAATCCACAACAGCACGATGCTCAGCAAGCCAATCCATACCAAGGATCACATCGAAACCATAGAAGGGCAACTCCATAAGATCAACATGAAAAACATGCTCTTGAACAACCAAAGGGCACCTTCTATAAAGCTTACGAGTCACAACAGTCTCACCAAAAGAACTAGTGACCCGAACACCAACATCCAAAGACTCAACAGGCAAACCAAGCAATTCAGCATGCTCACGAAGAATATATGAATGCGTAGATCCAGAATCAATCAAAGAAAGCAATGACAAGGACTGCAAAGTAAAGGTACCTGCAATCACATCTGCATCATTCCTGCCCTCTCTCTGAGCATACACCCTCGCTTGGCCTCCACCTTCAGGCTGAATAGCTACAACATGAGCTACCCCTCGGCCACCTTCCTCTCTCCTCTGGAAATTACCACGGCCGCGCCCACGACCTCTCTGCAGTGCAGCAACAACAGGAGCACGCACCTGCTCAGCAGCCAACCTCGGACAATCTCGCCTAATGTGGTCTGCAGAACCACAATTCCAGCACCCGTTACCAGCAGCCGCAACAGGAGCTTGTGCCACCCTCTCAGCACGAGGACAGTCACGCTTCAAGTGACCACGGGAACCACAGATCCAACAAGCACTGGGATCAGCTCTAGCATTGCCTCCTCTAGCAGGCACACCACCACCTCTCCTGGCTGAGGACTGATACTTCTGATCTCGTCCCCTCTTGTTCCGTCCACCTCCGGAACTATACTCAGCAGCTCGCTTGCCAACACCCTTAGCAGACAAACTCAGGTTCATCTCAACATCTTTTGCTCGGCCCACCAACACATCAAAATCAACATACTCGGTGGCCAACAAATACATCTTGACATCCGTCACAAGACCGTAACGAAACCTCTCGCACCTAGCCCTCTCATCAGGTATCAGCTCCGGTGCATACTGACTGAGCCGTACAAACTGTACCTCGTACTCAGCTACACTCATGCTCCCTTGGGTAAGAGACATGAATTCCCGCTTTTTCTCATCCAGATGTCTCACTCCAAGATATCTCCTTTTAAACACATTCTGAAAGAATGTCCAGGTAACATCAGCTTCAGCCATTCCAGCAATGGTAGTTGTCCACCATGTATAAGCATCGTCCTGCAGCAAGGACACAACACAACCCAGCTTTTGCACATCCGTGCAACTCATCTGACCCAAGATACGCTTGGTACTTTCCAGCCAAGCCTCAGAACTCTCAGCTGATAAACCTCTAAACTCAGTCCCTCCAAGACTGCGCAGATGCTCCAAAGGCAATCTGACTCCAGCATCTCCTTGATGCCCAGCTCCCTGAGCTCCAGCTACTGCTGCTCGAAAAGCACCCGCAATAGCTTGTACCAACATCGTCATGTCAGGCATAGCTTGCCCCTGACCAGCCTCAGGTCCTGCAGCTCCAGCATCAGCCGCTGCTTCAGCTCCACCTCCCTCAGCTCCACCACCACCAGGTGGAGGAGGTAGAACCGCACTCTCCTCATTCTCGTTCTCATTAGGAGCCGTAGCTCTCACGTTACTCCTTAACTCTCTACGTGGTGCCATACTTTTACCATGCAATCACAACACAAATAAAACAAAATCATGCCCAGCAAGGTAAGCAATCCAAGTATTCAAGCTCAATTTCATTTCAAAACAACATCTTTCCTTTAGCTTTTGTTTGGCAATGGGTACCCTCAACATGCAACATCACAGCATACAACTCAACTGCATCAACATTTCAGACCACTGAACATGCTTTCAAACAACAAGCATTCATAGCATACATACTTCAATCATGCATACAAACATTCCCAATTACTCGAGAACTTAGCTCTGATACCACCAAATGTAACCCCCTTAACCCGGCTTAGACGGTTGACCCGAATTAAGAAAGTCACACGGGGAAAACCAAAGTCAACCCGAAAGTCAACCTTGATTAACGACCCTTTTTTTTTCTTTTTAAACTTGTCTAGATGCGCATTAAGCCTAATCGTGATCACACAAACATCATACCAAAAGATCACAAACATCAGAGATCAAACAGGGACTCAATTGAACAATTTACAACTTTGGGGACCAAATTGTAAATTCTGACAAATTAAAGGACTTAATCCAAATTAAAGTTACCAACTTGAAATTAATCAGGTTTCATGCTTCTCTGTGAAATTTCAGCTCAAAAGGACCTCCCAAACTCATACAATTGCACAAAAAAGTTTCAGGACCAAAACGCAAACAATTCAAAACACATAACTGCCCATATCAGCCCCCAACGGTCGACCGTTCCGAAACGGGAGACAGCCCGTTCCGAAACGCGGGGCCGTTCCGAAACATGCATAGCATGTTTCGAAACGGGGGTCTGGCAGAGGCTTTTCCGTTTCGGAACGGCCCTTCCCGTTTCGGACGCCTGGGCACGATTAAGGCACCCGTTCCGAAACGGTAGGTGCTGTTCCGAAACACCCTGCCCAGATTACTCCAAAACACAACTTTAAACATGCAATTACACAACCAATCATGCTCCAAATGCTACCAAACTTTGCCAACATGCAATTCAACATATAAGGAACATATAAGCACTAACAATTCATCCAAACATCATCATATGCAAAAAGCCCCAATTCTAATGGCATGCTTCCTACACAAGCTAGCTATTCAACACCAAACTTCCAAAACAAGCATATAAGGTTCCAATTCAAAAGCCAACAAACACACCAACATTTAACATACTTAGGGAGTCTCCAACACCTCCCAAAACATACACATTGGTCCCCCATTGCCAAATCACACAAAAGCTAAAATGTACTTATAAAACCTTCATACATTGAGCTTCACTTGAACTTGATTGCTTGCCCTTTCTTGCTGCCCTCAAGGTACTCTAATGCTCTGCATTATTGAATTAAGAAAACGAAGAGAGCGTAAGCAAAAGCTTAGTGAGGAATGCTCATTTAAACCATTCAATAATGCAACTTAAAACATTTACAAAACATGCTTCAAATCCACATTTGCTCATGCTCAAAACCTTACTTAAAACAAGCAAATCCATGCTTCAACATAAACATTAAAAACAAGCATCTCATGCTTCGTAATATACTCAACATGTCATATTGGCTCAAGTGATTCATTTCATTTCTTAAATCAAGTTCATCAACTTCCCAAGGACTTTTAAACACCTTGGCCATGGACTTTTAAACACCATGAAGTATCACATCAAGGACTTTTAACCACCTTGATCCCAAGGACTTTTAAACACCTTGGCCATGGACTTTTAAACACCATGAAGTATCACATCAAGGACTTTTAAACACCTTGATCCCAAGGACTTTTAAACACCTTGGCCTATGGACTTTTAAACACCATAGAAAAGGATCACCTAAGGACTTTTAACCACCTTAGTGTCCACAACATGAACCATCCAAGGACTTTTAAACACCTTGATGTTCATAAGCAACAAGGCTCACTCAAGGACTTTTAACCACCTTAGTGACCTTAACATTTTAAAACCTCACTTGCCAATATACATCATTTTCATCACTTACATCACTGTTTTTAAGCATAAAACCAAGCCATATTCATCATGCATTTCAAAGCATTAAACCACATCATTTCAATGTACAAAAACAAGGAACCCTACCTAGAGTTACCTTCAACATATGGCTTACATCAACAGCAAAAACCATGCTAAAACATGCTTCCAAAACAGTATGTAAAACATGCAAATTATCATTTCGCATCACAACAAAATCATGGCCACCACTAGAGAGAAATTCCGAAAACTTACGCTCGAGCTTAGCAAAGTTGTTTAGACTTAAACTAAGCTCCCAAGACATTGGTTTCAAAGCTGAAAACCCATTTTCACTCACCGATTCTACTTCGCCACTTGCCGAAGCACGAATTCAAGCTTCCGGATCAACAACTCTTGGATCCAAAGATGCCTCCCCTGATTAAACACATTAAAGCATAGGTTTAATGCATCATCAAGCATCAAAAGCTTCAATGAAAGCATTCAAACTCGCTGCTCTCACTCAACCTCCATTTTCGGCCACCAAACACAACCGAAAATGCATCCAAACCACTTCTAAACAAAGCCCAGCCATAAACCAGCAAAACCTAACATCCATCATCACCATATAACATTTAAAAACAACCTATTAACATCCTTATACCTCCAGCAACAACAGATCCACAAGATCACCACAAAAACATCCAAGAAACTTAAGCTAAACTTAGGAAACACAACCTATCCGGGATTGCATCAATCAAAACTCATTTCCTTATCAATTTAGAGTTCATTTAACATCAAAAACACATCTTAAATCACAGATCAATCAGATCTAACGAAAATCATGAAAAACCATCAAATCTTGCATTATAAGCCAAGATACAATTCCAAACTCAAAAGCCTTTAATTAAACATGAATCAAGAGTTGATAACTTGGGAATTTCAGTAAAGAACTGATAGTTTAGAGGAGAAGGACGTTCTTACCTCCAAACTTGTGATTCTCCACTTTTTGGAATGAAAATCCTTGATGAAACTTGTAGCAATTGAAGAGGTTTTGAAGATATAATGATTTGCAATCAAATGAGAGTTGAATGGAGGGATTTAGGTGAGAAAAACAGAAACAAAACTCTGGAAATGGAGTGTTTGGGTTGAGAGAAAAAGAGAGAAAGAAAATGAGAAGTTAGTTGAGAAAATGCCAAATGAATTTTCCCTCCACTTCTAATATGTTTTAAAATCAGATTATAACCCAAAATATCTTAGAAAAATCTGGAGAGAACACTTTTGGATTAATAGCTCCTTAAAGATTCAAAGTTTCAACTCTTTATAAAACAGCCACCAAACTTGCGAAAATTACATTTTGGTCACTAGTCAAAATATCAACCTTCCACAACTCATTTTCCAAAATTGATTTCACAGTTCACTTAATTATATTAAAAGATGATTTTATAACATTTTTCCATATTTTTAATGCAACCCGAACTAGGCTTTCCTAATTTAACCTCTTAAGATTCGAACAGGACTTTGACCAAACCGGTCAACGCCCAAAACTTCTAAGCCCAAAACCGGGGCGTTACATTAACCATCACTTGCCAATATGCATCATTAACAACAATATTCCACTGTTTTTAAGCATTTAACAAAGCCATAAACATCATGCATCCTTAGGCATCAAACCACATTTAAACAATGTTCAAAAACAAGGATCTCTTACCTTGAGCATCCTTCAACACATGGCTTATAATCTCAGCAAATAAACATGCTAAATATGCTTCCAAAACAGGATTTAAAACATGCAAACAAACCACATTGCACACAACCAATCCATGGTTCATCATCAAGAGAGTTTTTCCGAAAACTTACTCTTGAGCCTAGCTAAGTTGCTTAGACTTAAACTAAGCTCCCAACCCTTCAAAACATTGGTTTCAAGCTGAAAACCAAAATCCACTCACCGATTCCGTTTCGCCTCTTGCTGAAACACCAATCAAGCTTCCGGATCTCCACCACTAGGATCCAAAGATGACTCCCCTGTTTTAAACACATCAAAACAGTAGATTAATGCATCATCATGCATTAATATCTACAATGAAAGCACCTAAACTCGCTGCCCTCATCCACACTCCATTTTCGGCTACCAAACACAACCGAAAACACAACCAAACAACTCCACAACACCATCCAGCCAAGATTCATCAACTCTAAACACCTTTAAACATTAATTAACATCCAAAATGGACCTCAACACATCCTTATACCTCCAGCCATAACAGATCATGGAGATCACTCCACAAACCATCACTATTACAAGTAAAACTTAGGAAATTCAACCTATCCGGGATTGCATTGATTAAATCTCAATTTCTCATCAATTAAACATTCATTAATCATCAAATTGACACCTCAAAACACTGCCCAATCAGATTATACGAAATTTCATCAAAATTAAACAAATATTGCATTTTAAAGCCAAAATCAAGAATACAATTGTAAAACCTTTAATTAAACACAAATCAAGGATTGAGAACTTGGGAATTTCAGTAAAGAACTGAGAATTTAGAGAAGAAGGACGTACATACCTCTAAACTTGAGTTTCTCCCTTTTTAGAATCAAAATTCTTGAAGATCCAAGTAGCAAATGGTGAGGTTTTGTTGAAGAGATGATTAGAGATCAAAAGAGAATTAAAATCTCATGTTTGGATGTCAAAAATCATAGGAAAAAGCTCTGGAGAAATGTATTTGGTTTGAGAGAAAAGATGAGAGAAAATGAAAATAGAATTTTAGGAAAAGTTAGTTGGAAAATGCCAAAATATCTTCCCTCTCTTTTTCTTTTATTTAAAAACCATTTATTAAACCTTTAATATTTAGGAAAAATCTGGAGAAACTCCTATTGTGTAAATAGCTCCTTAAAGATTCAAAGTTTCAATCCTTTTTAAAACAGTCTCACAGTTTTCGAAAATTACATTTTGGTCACTAACCCAAAATGTCACACTTCCAAACCTCATTTTGTAAAATTGATTTCACTTTTCCCTTATACATAATAAAAGAGGATTTTAAGACATTTTTCCACATTTTTAACGCAACCCGAACTAGGCTTTCCTAAATTCACTCTTTTATATTCGAACCGCGAACCGACCGGTCCGGTCCAAACCCAAAACTTCTAAGCCCAAAATTGGGGTGTTACATCTAGGCCGTTCAGGAACACCCCTTGGCAGTAGCCAAAGTGTTCAGAAACGGGTCTAGGCCGTTCAGGAACACCCAGGCCAAATCAAGGGCCTGTTTCGAAACAGGCAAGGGTGTTTCGAAACACCCTGCCCAGAAACAGCAGATAGGCCTGTTTTAACACCTTTAAACCATATCAAACATGCTCCAAACCATTCCACAATAAATCAACAACATGCCAAGCATCATACCTACCAATTTGCATCAAAATCTAGATACAAAACCACCCCTAGGTGCACCAACTCATTCAACACATCCAACACTGAATCATGCTTTTAAAATAAGAAGCATAGCATAACGACTTAAGAATAAGACGATTCAAACGTTGCAAGCATTAAACCACATAGTTCAAAATCATAAACCAAACTTGTCCAACATACACTATCTCATTAAACATCAACATAAGAGATTCTCCCCCCATTGCCTTTATTATCTATAGCTATTAACCGAGACATACATCTCAAGTGGAGCTCTCCTTGAATCCCTTGCTTCTCGCTGTCCCAACTTCAAATATCTGCATTGATGGACAAAAAGGAGCGTAAGCACATAATGCTTAGTGAGGAATGCTCAAAACCAAAACACCATCAATGCAGCGAGTCATAAAACCACTTTTAAAAGTAAACACAATTCGATAAACCAAAGCAATGTTTGAAAACCCCTTTTAACAACATGCTTTAAATCATGCATTGCTCAAACATGAAAAACCGACCCTTAGCTTAGAAAAGCTATGTAATTCACTTCAAAGGACAACCTTGCAAAACCATCAATTTAACCATTCCATGCATGAACATCCTATGCAAAGTTAAATACAAGATCCTCGGAAAACACTTCCACGTCACATTATACTTTTCTTATACTTGAAAATCATTTCAAAGCAAGAAACCTTTAAAAACCACTTACACCCTCAATTCCATCTCATGCATTAAGCAAATGCAACATATGAACCACAAAATCAACACTTGCATTACATGCCTTTTAAAACAAGCCTTCACAAGACTTCAATGCACTAAAGAGATTCCATGCACATATGTACCATTCTCAATAGAAGATAAACACTTGTACAAGTTAACAAGTAATACATGCGTTCTTAGAACATCACACACTTTCCATGCAACCATGCATCATTTCAAGCATCTCATGCTTCATTACATTCAAGAACATTATATTGGCTTCTAAGCGATAATTCACAAACCATCATAACACAAGACACAATCGGATACGCGGATTACAAGCGTTGTCCCACACGCTTCATACACACTTCCGAACAACACAAGGTGGAGTTTAACGGTACAATCACAACCCCTCAACACCCGTGATGGAGTTTAACGGTCAATCACAACCCCTCAACATCACTCATCGGAAGTTGTATAATACACTAGCGAGAGCCGGGACACATCACAAGGCTTACACATGGAAGCTACCACAACAATTGTAATCACCTTAACCAAGCTCATACACGGGAGCAACCCTCCACCGTTGTGACGCTTAACAAAGTCCACCCATGAGAGCCAACCTCCATCATGGTGACTTTAACAAGGTTCACCCACGAGAGCCATCCTCCATCGTGGTGGCACTAAACCAAGCCCACCCACGAGAGCCATCCTCCATCGTAGTGGCACTAAACCAAGACCACTCACGAGAACCAACCTCCATCGTGGTGACACCAATTTCCTCAATCGCTAGGATTCTTGGATGGAGTTTACGGTACAATTACAACCCCCTCGACATCCAAGGCGACTCAATTAACGGTGCACTCAATCTTATAGCCGGCTAACTATATCCGATTAAAGTAACCAAGAACCACTTACATCACTTGCCAATATAACCATTTTACCACATTAATCCATTGTTTTACAAGCATAACCAAAATGCCAAAACCACCAATTACCATCATCAATCCATTGTTTTTGAAGCATTACACAAAGCCATTAAACAACATGCAACACTATGCATCAATTCCACAATTCCAATCTACAAAACCAAGGATCTCTTACCTTGAGCATCCTTCACACATGGCTTTCAAAACTAGCATTAAACCATGCTAAAATATGCTTTCAAAACAGAATTTAAAACATGCAAATCAAATGCATTGCATCCAACAATCACACGTGCTTTAAAAACCAATTCATAACACAACCAAGAGAGAAATTCCATTTACTTACTCTTGAGCTTAGCTAAGTTGTTTAGACTTAAACAAAGCTCCCAAACCTTCAAACCTTGGTTTTAAAGCTGAAAACCCAACTTCACTCACCGATACACAAAACTACGCTAGCCGATAAGCCTTCCAAGCATCCGAAACCCTCCAACGCTACCTCTATTGCTCACGGGTCATTTTCCCCTGTTTCAAGCACATAACAACTGAGGATTAATGCATCATCATGCCTTAAAAACCCCAGCAACACAACTAAATTCGCTGCTCTTTGCAAATCCAACATTTCGGCTACCAAACATAACCGAAATCACCTCCAAACACTTCCTAAACTTAACCCAGCCAAGATCCATCACTTCTAACCATTTTTAAACATCAATTAACATCCAAAATGATCCCAAACACGTCCTTATACCTCCAGCATTAACAAAACATCAAGATCACCCCAAAAACCACCATTTTCACAAGTAAAAACTTAGGAAAATCAACCTATCCGGGATTGCATTGATTAAACCTCAATCCCAAATCATTTATACATCCAATAAACATAAAAAAGACATCTCAAATCACAGCCCAATCATTTAGTACGAATTTAATTAAAATTAAATCCAAATCTTGCATTTTAAGCCAAAATCAAGAACACAACATTAAAACCTTTATTAAAACTCAAATCAAGGATTGAGAACTTGGGAATTTCAGTAAAGAACTGAGTATTTAGAGGAGAAGGACGTTCATACCTCTAAATGTGAGTTTCTCCTTGTTTAAAGCCAAAATTCTTGAAAATTCAATAAGCAAATGATAAGGATTTGGTGTAGGAATGATTAGAGATCAATTAGAGATTGAAATCTCATCTTTAGATGTTAAAATCAGAGGAAAAATGGCTGGGGAAAAGTGTTTGGGCTGAGAGAAAAATTGAGAGAAAAGAAATGGAAAATTTTGAGAAAAGTTAGTTATGACATCAAAATATCTATTTCCCCTTTTTCCTTTAAATTAAAAATCATTAATTAAATCTTTAATATTAAGAAAAATCTGGAGAAAAATCTTCTTGGGTAAATTAGCTCCTTAAAGATTCAAAGTTCCAATCCTTTTAAAACAGTCACCAACTTTTCAAAAATTACATTTTAGTCACTAACTCGAAATGTCTTATTTCCAAACCTCATTTCGCAAAATTGATTTCACCACTATCTTATATATAATAAAAGAGGATTTTTAGATATTTTTCCATATTTTTAATGCATCCCGAACTAGGCTTTCCTTAAAACCACCTTTTATATTCGAACCGAAAATCCGACCGGTCCGGTTCAAACCCAAAAACTTCTAAGCCCAAAATTGGGGTGTTACAATCCTGAATGCCCCTTATATGGTCACTCCAGAATACTAAGAGTGGAGGTTTAACCGCGTCGATGATAATGTTCCCCAATTGAACCCAGATAAGAGGAGAGTCATGAGGGAAAGGTTGGCGTCACTTCCCACTGAAGCGGATTTGATGAGGGAACAACTAGAGGAGGAACGGAAGAAGTATGCACAGCTTGAAGAAAGGGCAAGTAGAGAAAAAATTGATTTTGAACTTGAGAGAGTGCGCTATGAAGGGAGCATTAAGGCATTACGAAAGAAGAATGATGAATTACAGCTCGAGCTAGGGATGGAGAAGGAGGAGATACAAAAGTTGCAAAGGTTGAGCAAGGGAAAGAGAGCCAGTGAAGGAGGATCGAGTCAGGGGACTGAACTCCGACTCAAGGAAGAAAGAGCAACGGCGGAAAACTACAAGACAGGGTACCATGAGTTTAAGGACCGGGTGCTCGCCTTAACCCAGGAAATGAAAGGTCTTCGCACTGAATATTCGACACAGCTCGACAGAGATATGAACGAGAATGGAACCTTAAAGGACAAGGTGAAGAATCTGGAAAGGTCCATCTTTAGACACAAGGGATCTACTAGCAAACTCAAAGCAAGTGAGTCAGAAAACCAAGTCCTGAGGGATCGCATCGATGAGCTAGAGACCAAGGTACAAGAGCTAAAGGATCGCATCGAGAGCATGAGTGGGGCAATCCAAGTGCGCCCTGTGCCCACTCTGGAGCAATTACACTTTACCGCCTTTACTATTTAGAGGCAAGAACATGAGTTGGCTCAGTGGGATGCCCGGGTGCGCTATATTGTCGGGAAGGTGCAGTTTTTAGCTGAAGATGCCGCTGAGCTTCATGACAAGGTGGACGACTCAAACAAGGCGGAAGAGACGGTCGTGTGGATCCTTAGGGAGATTGTGGATTTGGGTGCCAAGCTAGATCATTTTGTATGAAGAAGAATGGTTGGAAGAAAGATGGAGAAGCGCTAGGATGAATAGGCTTTTAGTAGTTGTTAATGTAGGACTTTTGATGTAATCAGCTTCCCAAATATTTGTAATCAAACAATATTCCACTTAATACGAGCTGTTTGAGGAGGATATTTGCCAAACCCAGTGTTGCTCTTCATATTCATATATTATACATTTATTAAGACATACATACATTATACATTCATTTGGACATCCTTACATTATACATTTATTTGCACATACCATTTAAATAATTTGATCTTAACTAAAAGATTTTTCAGTTTCAGATAAATATTGCATTTTGCTACATTAAAAATTACAACCATTCCACACTCGTACGGTACACGGTCACAGTATCGGGTCATCGAGGAGAGGTTAGGCAAGGTAGAGCAGGGCCAGAAGGATCTGGAAAGTCGCTTGGATGGGTTTAACCGGAACATCAGCAACCATATAGCACAGTCGCAGGTATCTATCATTGCTCAAATGACAAGTCTACTAACCAAGATGAAAGGGAAAGAAGGAATTCCTGCTGACAGTTCGCACGTGGAAGACCACGAGGGTGTTTCGTCATGCAAGGGTCAAGTCAGAAGGGCCAGAAATGGGAAAGAAGGTATTCATCAACCTTGGCGGGGCATCTGCTAGTCGCCCCGGAGAAGTAACAGCAAGTCAGTGTGTTGACACAGAAGGCGACCGGGAGAACGAGGTGTCAGATCTAAGCCTGATGGAAGAAGTGGAAAGAGTCAGGGTCGAGTTAGAGAAGAAGTTTCGGTTGTTTGAAGAAAAGCTCAGAAATATCCAAGAAGTCGATGAGCAAGGGAACAATGCCAGTGATTTGAGTTTGGTGGCAGATTTAGTGCTTCCGCCCAAATTCAAGGTCCATGATTTTGATAAGTATGATGGCACTACTTGCCCGTCAGCGCACATTATGATGTATTGTCAGAAGATGGCCGCATTTGTCAAGGACGAGAAGCTGCTCATCCACTATTTCCAGTACAGCTTGACTGGCTCTGCTATTAAATGGTATACTTCGCTCAGCCGAGCAAATATCAAGACCTGGATGGACCTTTCAAGGGCCTTCGTAGATCATTATAAGCACGTGACAGATATGACTCCAAATCGGATCATGTTGGAGGGAATGGAACAGAGGGTGAATGAGAGTCTGCGCCAATACGCCCAGAGATGGCGAGACGTGGCCGCCCAAATCCAACCTGCTGTCCCGGAGCATGAGATCACCCCAATTTTTATGAAAACTTTGAAAGGGGCATTATTTGATCGATTAATAAATAACACAACTCAAAGCTTTGCGGATATGGTAAAGACCGGAGAGTCAATCGAAGTGGCAATCAAAAGTGGGATGATAGATAGTGGGGAAAGTCTTTGGAAGAGCTATAAGAAGAAGGAAAATGAGGTGAATATTGTGAACACCTACACAGCCCCGAAGAGTTTTACCCTTTCGGCCCCTCAAGCCACATTAGGTGGGGGACAGAGTTCGAGTAAGAGGGAGATTAGGCGTCCCAAGAAAGAGAATGAGAAGATGAACTTCACTCTAATCTTGATGTCATACGCTGACTTGTACATTCACTTATACGAGGCGGAATTGGTTCGACCCTACCACGTCACTCCGTTCAAGCCGCCATTCCCGGCATGGTACGATGAGATTGTCAACTGCGAGTATCATGGTGGTGTTCCGGGGCATACAATCGAGAATTGCATAGCCTTTAAGAAGTTTTGTTCAGCGTTTGATTAAAACTAGAGTACTACAGCTAGATGAGCCAAATACCACCACTAACCCAATGCCAAATCATGCGGGTCGGGGAGTGAACGCAATTGAGGAGCAGTGCACTAGGAAGGCTAAAACCTGTGTGTCTGAGGTCAGGTCCCCGTTATGGTGGGTATTTCAGTAGCTATGCATGGCACGTCTAATTGACCGAGGGATGGTGGTTGTGTTGAAGGGGTGCAGACCCTACTGTGAATACCACCAACAAGAGGGGCATGACATTCAGTGTTGTGAAAAGTTCAAGCAAGTGGTCCAAGAATTGATGAACAGTAAAGAAACTGAATTTTTTGAGGGGGATGAAGAAAGTAGATACTTAGAGGTGTGCGCGTCTGATGACGCTATAGTCAAGTTTGGCCTGGACCGACCCTTTGTTATACCTCGCAAGAAAAAGGAGGGTAGCTCGTCCAAAGGAGAAAGCCCTAAACTATCCCTCTAAGTTAAGAATATCTCGCCCGAAGTCCTTTCCTTTCAAGGACGAGAGGAAGGTTCCATGGAACTACACTGCCCATGTCTCAGTGCCAGAAAATCCGATGAAAGATAGCGGGTCGCCTAGTGAGGAAGAGCCCAAGAAGGAGGGTAATCCGAAGGAGTCAAAATTGGAAGTAGTGGACGAGGTGATGAATCTTATGAGAAGTGGGAGGTGTTATTCACCAGACACTCCCAAAGAGGTAGATCCGAAGGGAAAAGGAAAGTTGCCCGAGCCGGGGATCGAAAAGTTGTTTGGAGAGAACCCTCCTCCCAAAATCAATGAACCAGTGAAGGAAGCACATGCTTAAGAGTTTTTGAAGTTTCTGAAACATAGTGAGTACAACATTGTCGACCAGCTCCGGAAGAAACAAGCCTGGATTTCAGTGTTAGAGTTGTTGTTAAACTCAGAGAAGCACCGCGATGCATTCCTAAAGGTACTAAACCAGACGTTTGTCCCAGACGACATTTCGGTCAACAAGCTAGACCGAATTGTAGGTCATATCGCTGCAGATAATTTCATCACCTTCAGTGATGACGAGATCCCGGAAGGAGGAATGGGGTCAACAAAGGCTTGAATATAACCACACATTGCAAGGGGTACGTCTTACCAGGGGTGCTTGTGGATAATGGTTCAGCTTTGAATGTAATGCCAACGACAACTTTGCATAGGTTGCCCATTGACAGCTCACACATAAAGCCTTGTCTGAATTCAGTCAGAGCTTTTGATGGAACCCAGAGGGAAGTTGTGGGGAAGATCGAGGTACCGTTGCTAATCGGACCTACCGAATACATGATCGATATTGTGGTGATGGATATCATGCCAACCAACAATTGTCTGTTAGGAAGGCCTTGGATCCATTCAACGGGAACCGTGCCTTCCTCCTTGCACCTGAAGCTGAAATTCATCATTGAGGGGAAGTTGGTGAGTGTGTCCGCTAAGTGTGCCAAGATCCCATACCCGAAACAATCTAAGTGTGCCAAGATGCAAGTATGGCATACTTTAGGATGGGGAGCAAAGAAAGGAAGAGGACTCGGATGAAATTTGCAAGGATGTCTGGGTGTCAAGAGTGTCATTAACAAGCAAGATAGGTTTGGGCTTGGTCATAAGCCCACATTTCAGCACAAGAAATTGGAATTGAGGAGGAGAGCTAAACGGAGAATGACTAGACTCCGAGGGGAAGACATGCCAGTGGAGCCAATTGTCTATACCGATATGAAAAACATTTTTGTGTCGGGAGGAGTCATCAACCCCGAGCAGATGGTGCACGAGGCCAATGTGGAAAACGCCAAGCTTTGTGAGGAGGAAAAGCTTTGTGAGGCATTAGAATACATGGTTATTAATGTGATATCCGAAAATGATGGAAGCTCGATCTACTTGGCAGGAATCCGCCCTTGGCAATTGGACTGCTCATGATGTGCCTGTAATCTTTAGGTCTAAGCCAGAGTAATGCTCAGAACCCACCCTGTTTGCTTGTGCCCGCGAGCAATAGGGATCTTTTGTAAAGGGCATCTATGTTAACCTGCTCGTTTTAAATTCAATAAAAAGACGATTTTTCAAAATTGCAAGCATCCCATTCATTTCATTCATTATTCGTTTATTATTTATTATTCCACCTACTCCGTAAATAATATGTACGCTCGTTTCCCAATACACATTCTTTTCATAAATGTTGGAGGACCCCTATTATGACCCTTGTGAATGATGCCGAATTTAATCCCAAGGTGGATTTTGAGCAACCATTGTATCTAGCCGAAATTGGCAAAGAGGATGAGGAGTATGAAATTCCGGAAGAGTTTCTCAGGCTAATAGAGAGTGAGGATAGACAGATAGTCCCTCATCAAGAGGAGATAGAGATCTTAAATTTGGGGAATGATGGTGAGGATCGGAAGGAGGTCAAGATTGGCACAACACTTTCGCCCGAGACCAGGGTGGAGTTAATAACCCTATTGAGAGAATTCAAGGTCATTTTTGTGTGGACCTACCAGGATATGCTAGGCCTAGACACAAGAATTGTAGTACACAGGCTACCAATCAGCCCGGAATGCAAGCCGGTCCAACAGAAGTTGAGAAGGATGAGAACAGATACTTTGTTAAAAGTTCGGGATGAAGTACAAAAGCAGTATCAGGAAGTGTTCCTAAAGGTGGTCGAGTACTCAGAATGGGTGGCCAATATAGTACCTGTCCCCAAGAAAGATGGAAAGGTTCGCATGTGTGTGGATTATAGAGATCTTACCAAGGCAAGACAACATTTGTGACGATGTGGGGAACCTTTTGCTATAAGTAATGCCCTTTGGTCTGAAAATTGCTGGGGTAACATATCAAAGAGCCATGGTATCGCTCTTCAATGACATGATGCACAAAGAAATCGAGGTCAACGTGGACGACATGATAGCAAAGTCCCAGACTGAAGGGGGGCATATTCAGAACTTGAAGAAATTATTCCAGAGGTTGAGAAAGTATCAGTTGAAACTCAACCCAGCAAAGTGCACTTTTGCCGTCACATCCGGAAAGCTTCTAGGCTTTGTGGTTAGCAAGAGGGGAATTGAGATCGATCCAGAAAAGGTAAAAGCTATCCAAAATCTCCCGCCGCCTCAAACCCAGAAGGAAGTCTGAGGATTCCTAGGAAGGTTGAATTATATATCCCGATTCATATCCCAATTAAACGATAAATGCGACCCTGTCTTTAGACTACTCCGGAAGAATAAACCTGGGGTTTGGCATGAAGAATGCCAAGAGGCTCTAGACAAGATCAAGAAGTATTTGACCAACGACCCAATCTTAGTACCCCCGGTACCAGATAGGCCATTGATCCTGTACTTGACAGTTTTTGAGAATTCGATGGGGTGTGTCCTAAGGCAGCATGATGAGACAGGCAAGAAAGAAAGGGCAGTCTATTACTTGAGTAAAAAGTTTACCGAGTGCGAGGCTCGATACCCGTAAATCCAGAAGTTATGTTGTGCCTTATAGTGGGCAACCAAGAGACTCAGACAATACATGTTGTATCACACCACATGGCTGATATCCAATCTGGACCCTCTAAAATTTCTGATGGATATGCCAGTGCTCACAGGAAAGTTAGCTCGGTGGCAAATGTTGTTGTCTGAATTTGATATCATGTACGTAATTCAGAAGGCAGTAAAGGGGAGCACTATAGCCGACTTCTTGGCGAGCCGAGCCTTAGATGATTACGAACCATTAGACTTCAGCTTCCCGGATGAAGATCTTATGTGTATAACTCTAGGGTAAAATGATACCGATGAAGAAGAATCATGGAGGCTATACTTTGATGGAGCATCTAACGCTTTAGGTCATGGGGTCGGGGCAGTACTAGTCTTCCCGGAGGAGATATATTACCCTTTCACTAGTAGACTGGACTTTTTCTGTACCAACAACATGGGTGAATATGAGGCATGCATAATGGGCTTGCGTGCAGCCATTGAAAGAAGGATAAAGAAACTTCATGTGTTTGGAGATTCTACCTTGGTGATATACCAGCTCAGGGATGAATGGGAGACCAGGGATCCAAAGTTGGTTAAGTACTATGACCTGGTCCAGGGACTGGTCAAGAATTTTGAGAAGATCAGTTTCACTCACCACCCTAGGGAGGATAATAAGATGGCAGACGCCCTATCAACCTTAGCAGCCACATTAAAGGCAGGCTTAGGTGCAGAGATGAGACCGATTAAGATGCGAATGTTGGAAGTACTAGCTCACTGCTACATCATACAAGAAGAGGCGGATGACAATCCATGGTATTATGACATTCTACAGTACATCAGATACCAGACATACCCCGCAGAAGCTAATGAGAATGATAAGAGGACCATTAGGAGAATGGCAGCCGGTTATGTCCTGGACGGGGAAATCTTATATAAAAAGGGAAAAGACCAAGTACTGATGAGGTGGATTGATGCCCGGGAAGCCAAGAGTATTCTGGAAGAAGTTCACGATGGGTTGTGCGGGACCCATGCAAACAGTTTCTCAATGGCCCGAAAGATCATGAGGTATGGTTACTTTTGGTCGACCATGGAAGGGGATTGTGTTGAATACGCCAAGAGGTGTCACAAATGTCAGATATATGCGGACAAAATACATGCGCCGTCGGTACCACTGCATACCATGAATGCGCCATGACCCTTCACCATGTGGGGAATGGACGTGATTGGCCAGATCAACCCCAAGGCTTCCAATGGACACCGCTTCATTCTCGTTGCCATAGACTACTTCACTAAGTGGGTAGAAGCTGCTTCTTACGCCAATGTTACCAAGGCAGCGGTATGCAAGTTCCTGAAGAGGGAAATTATATGTCGATACGGGGTACCGGAAAGAATCGTTACTGACAATGCGTCCAATCTAAATAATAAGATGATGGACGAAGTATGTGAGCAGTTCAAGATAAAGCATCATAACTCCACTGCATATCGCCCGAAAATGAATAGGGCAGTAGAGGTTGCAAATAAGAACATCAAGAAAATTATAGCCAAGGCCACGGACACGTTCAAAGATTGGCATGAGAAGTTGCCATTTGCCCTCTTCGCATACCGGACGTCCATACGTACCTCGACTGGGGCAACACCGTACTCTGTGGTTTACGGTACAGAAGCAGTTTTGCCTGTGGAGGTAGAAATCCCATCTCTCAAGGTACTGAATGAAGTGAAACTGGAGGAAGCTGAATGCATACAGGCTCGGTTTGATCAGTTGAACCTAGTTGAAGAGAAGCGACTGAGAGCTATTTTTCATGGTCAGATGTATCAGAAAAGAATGATGCAAGCCTATGACAAGAAAGTTCGTTTGAGGGAGTTTCAAGAAGGATACTTGGTACTGCGAAAGGTATTATCCACCCATAGAGATTCTCGGGGATAATGGATGCCTAATTAGGAAGGGGCCTACGTGGTTAAAAAGGCCTTTTTTGGAGGGGCACTAATTCTGATAGAAATGGATGGGGAAGAGTTGGGCAATCCAGTGAATTAGGATTCTGTCAAAAAGTACTATACATGAAAGATGAAGTGGGGTGAATACCCGAAAGGGCGCCTCGCGGAAAACAAATACTTAAAGTGAAAACCCGGAAAGGGCACTTCAAGTATCAAAAAAGAAGAAAAAAAACAAAACAAAAAAGAAAAAGAAAAAAAAGGTGGAGTGAAAACCCGAAAGGGCGCTTCACAAAACAAAAAGTGGATTGAAAACCCGAAAAGGGCGCTCCACAAAAAAAAACGGAGAAAAGGGGGAATCGAAGGACGAAAACCCAAAAAGGGCGTCTTACGATAAGTGGGGGAGTTAAGAATTGAAGGGCAATATCCGCGACGGAGTACCGATAAGTACACGCTCAGCCAGCAAAATCTCTCAGGATCCAGAAACGGACAGGATAATGCTAGCAAAGGGTCTGCCTACAGTCGATGGATTCCCACATCATTCACGAGGAAAATGCTTAGGCTATTGCATCATTTGTTCCCTCTATGCATGACGCATGAATTTCTCATGAACTTCGAAATATATTAATAAGTATTATCTGGCGTCTTCATTTATCTCTTTTCAAAGAATTACTCGAGCAGTTTAAAATAGATTTACAAAGCAAAAGATTTCTTGGTATTTATGTGGTTTGATCTTTTGAATGCAGGTGAACAAAAGACAGCTAATTTGGCCCGATGCCGGATGAGTGACAAGGACCTAGGAAATATTCCAAGCAGCTGACCGCAACCAGGCTTTGATGAGATAAGTGTCGTACAAACCAAAAAGAAAAAGAAGAAGAAGAAAAAAGAAGAAAAAAGAATAAGAGAAGAAAAGAAGAAAAGAGTAAAAAGAAAAGAAATGAAGTGAAAACCCAGAAGGGCGCTTCATAAAAGAAAAGAGAAAAAAGAAAGAAAGATAAATACCAAAGTGAAAACCTGAAAAGGCGCTTTGGGAAAGAAAAACCCGAAACTGGAATCCAAGAAAGGGCTTCCCAGAAGAGCCAATGTTTAGACCCGAGTGTCAGACAAACATCGGCTTTGAAGATAAAGCAGAAGATCAAGAAGAGAGCGGCAACAAAAGCTGTGGCATCAGGCCCATATGAGGCATACTCACTCATGCATCATCATAGGCATACATGTGCTAGGTTCATACTAACACATAGCATCATGACATTTTTCTTTACATGTGCTAGGTTCATACTCACTCATGCATCATCATAGGCATACATTTTGCCGCCTAAAAGAAGCAAAAACGCAAAAGAAGCAAATACCAGGTGAAGAATTTTAGACTCGTCGCATCAGAATCAGAGAGAGAAAGAGTTCAAAGATTTTCGGGTAGTAAAGCCAGAAGGGCTGTTCAGTGTTTTCGCCACTTCGGGGAAACAAATTCTCTGGGCTTACTCCTTGCCATGTCAGAGGAATGAGACGACTATGTCCTTTGCCGCTTCAGAAAGACATACGAACTCTACCAATTTGGTTCCTGCCGCTCCGTAGGAGCAAATGTAGTTTCAGGCGAAGAATTTCAGACTCGCCGCATTAGAATCAGAGAACGAAAGAGTTCAAAGATTTTCGGGCAGTAAAGCCAGAAGGCCTGCTCAGTGTTTTCGCCACTTCGGGGAAACAAATTCTCTGGGCTTATTCCTTGCCATTTCGGAGGAATGAGACAACTATGTCCTTTGTCGCTTCGAAAAGACATACGAACGCTACCAATTTGGTTCCTGCCGCTCCGGAGGAGCAAATATAGTTTCAGGCGAAGAATTTCATACTCGCCGCATCCTGATCGGAGAGCACAAGAGTTCAATGATCCTCGGACAGAAAATCTAGAAAGCCTGTTCAGTTTGCTTTCGCCGCTCCGGGAAAACACGTTATTCGGAATTCATTCTTTACCGCTTCGGAAGAATGAATTGATTGTGTCCTTTACCATTCTGGGAGGACGTTCCAACGATCCACATTGTTGCTGCCACTTCGGAGGAGCAAACCACCCAAATAGGGAAGTTGGACAAAATTAGCGCTTATTGTCTTTGCTTTGCTCTTGTTTCACAAGTACAAGCAAAGAGGGGCAGCTGTAATCACTAATTTTGTCCCGGCTGATTAGCCCTTAAATATGCTTAAATAAGAGTGGGCTTTGTTTATTCATATTGGACTTTGCTCATTCACATTGGGTTTTGTTTATTCACATTGGGCTTTATTTCTTCACATTGGGTTTTGTTCATTCACATCGGGCTTGGTCTAATTAATACTTAGATATCATATTATTAGTGTTATTATTATTTACTATTATCATTATTACTTCTATTATTATTAGTGTTATTTGTACACTATATATTATTGTTATTATATTTATTACCACCACTAGTATTATCATATTCATTAACATTACCACCATATTATATTATTATCCTCGTCTTTACCCCATCATGCTTTTATTATCATCTTTTTGTTAGTGTTATTTGTTGATATCATTATTATTATTATTTTTGAATTGAATCATAAAAACACAAAAATTATATATATGAACACATGCTAAATAAACAACAAGCCCAAAATAATATGAACAAGTCTAATATAAATAAATAGAGCCCAATGTATTTATTAAAAGTCCATTACATAAAACCCAAATAATACATACAGGCCTGATAGGCCCAGCCAAAAACACAAGCCCTAACCGGGTACCAGAAAACCCTAATATGTGCCCTGTGTATTGCAGTCGCCACCAGATATGGCCGTTGTTGGATCTAGGCACCAGATCAACGACCCAGATGTGAAGACAGTAGAAAAACACTAGGAAGCCATCGCGGGGTTCAGCGTCGCACTGATCTGGGCCATTGGATCGAAGGAACATCAGACGGCCCAGATCCCTTTTCTCGTGGTAGCCCTAGATGTCCACCAGATGGTTCAGCGCCGCACGATCCCAAACTGTTATATCGGGGCATGATCTAACTGCTCGTAGGAAGGGAAAGATTCACACGCGGCTATTCGGATCCCCTCACACGCGCGTGCCAGACGCTTCGGAGGCCCCTCTAGCGTGTCAAATTCACGCGTGCCTTTTCGAGTGCCCCCTGACCGTCCAGATTCGCCCGACGGCTCGGATTCATCCATGATGCTGATTCCGTCCCCATCTCAGCAGCCACGTCGTCCACAACCGTACAACCCATACACAGAAAGAACGAGAGTCAGCAAAATGCAAAAAAAAAAGAAAAACAGAAAAGAAAAGAAAAGCAAACAAAAGGCAAAAAACGGAAATGGCTGAGGAATGACAGAGCAGAGCCGCGCATGAATCCGGCCAAAATAGATACGAACCAATGGGTATTTTCCATTGCATTAACCAAATGTAAGAAAAAGCATCAAATTCCGGCTATAAAGCCAGATGCAATATCACTGTAAAAGGGATTTGTGCTCTCCCTCAAGAAAACACGGAAAGCAATACCACACCAGAGATTTTCAAGGATATCATTTACTATCATTGCATGTAAAAAAACAATCGAAAGCATTAAAGGAGTTTTCTTTTTTTACCTTTTACGTTTTCTTTCTCATCGAACCAGTGCCTTCTTCCTCTCGGCGACAATCATGGCCGTTCATCGGTCTCGAAGGGTGAGTCAGAGGAGGGGCTTAAAACCCTTTTTCTTGTTTTGTAAATCGTTTTGAAAAAAAAAACAGTGATAGTGGCTTAAGGTTTCGTATTCCAGAGAGTATAAGGGAAAGGTATTTTTGTTTCGGGGAGTGTAGTGTCGTGTTTTCGGGGTCTTTTGGGTCTGGTTCGCTTGTCGGAGAGTGTTTAGGATTCATCGGCCGGCGTTCGAGGTCGAGAGAAAGGTTTGTTTTTTAAGGGTGGCTAGGGTTTAGGTTAGGCAAAAGGGTGTCTGGTTCAATTAGGTGGGGTATTTATAGAGTTTTAGGGTTATGTTTTTGGTCTATTAGCGTCTTTAGTCCCTCCGTGTCAAGTAAATAACGTCTTAAGGGTTTCCGCGTGGGTAAATAGCATCCTAGGTCCTTGAGGTTCTTGGTCGGTTCGTATTTCGGTCCTTGATCGAGTCTTTTTAGGGTCTATTTGTTCGTCCAGTCCCTTTCCTTTCACCCCGTGTTCAATTTGGTCCTCCCCACAGTTTTGAGTCCTTTGTGTCTTTTCTAATTTAGCCACTGTTTTCCATTTTTCTTTCAATTCTGTCACCATCTTTGCATATATTTGGTTCATATGATATTTGTTTTTTACTCAATGTTTCGATGTTGTTCTAATTTTTATTCGTGTGGAAGTATGCATGTTTTATGCCATGTGTTTGGTTTTTGTTTACGAATCGAATATATCCATGTTAGTTCGTTTATTTTAAGTTTACTGGGTCCCGAATGATTCGTGTTTTGTTACCGTTGTATCGAATATATGTTCCTTTGTAACCCCCTTAGCCCGGCCTAGATGGTTGACCCGAACTAGGAATATTACACGGGGAAAACCAAAGTCAACCCGAAAGTCACCTTGATTAACGACCCCTTTTTTCTTTTTAATCTTGTCTAGATGCACATTATCCCTAAGCGAACACTTGAGAAACATTTCCATGAAAAGCACAGCGATCGAATTTCAATAAGGGACCCAATTGCACAACATACAAACATTAGGGACCAAAATGTAAATTCTGAAAATTAGAACGTCTTAATTGGTTTTAAGGTTACAAACATTTAATTAATCATATTACATGCTTCCCTGTCAAATATCACCTTAATCGGACATCTCAAACTCATGCAATTGCAATTACAACATTCGGGACTAAAACGTAAAGCCTGCAAACCTTAACACCATTCAAACCAGTGCCCAACGGTCACCTGTTTTGAAACGGTGTTGATCGTTCCGAAACACGGGTTCGTTTCGAGACTTGTTCCGAAACAGGGCCTTCTAGTGGCCAAATCGTTCCGGAACGGCCTCCACCCGTTTCCAAACACGAAGGCCATTACAGGCCCCCGTTTCGAAACGCCAGTGCCCGTTCCGATACGGTTTGCCCAGATGCTGCAGAAATTGCTGGTTTTTCACACTTTAAACAATTCAAACACATCCTATTGACTTCCCAATAATGCCAACAAGTCATCATACATATAAGGTACATGTTTGCAACTTGTAAACACATTCATGGCATCAAACATTAAACATCACATGACTATAGGCATGCATCCTAATATCCAAACCAAGCAACCATCCAAACTCCAAATCAAGCATCAAAAGGCCAATTACAAATCCAAAACATCAAAAGCATCATGCCACAAACTAGGGAGTCAAAAACATCTCCCAAAACACATCTTAGGTTCCCATTGCCAAAATACCAAAACTAATAGTGTATGAAAACTTCACCATGCATGAGCTTAGCTTCCCTTGGACTTCCTGCATTCCCTGTTGCCCTGAAACACTTCAATTGTCTTCATTATTGGTACAAAAGAGAGAGCGTAAGCACAATAGCTTAGTGAGGCATGCTCTAAAGAAAAGAACACAATAATGCCTTTTTAGAAAACACTTTCAACAAGCTTAAAAACACAAGCTTAACTCTTTTCATGCAACCTTGCATACTTTACAAGCATCTCATGCTTCATTACATCAATTCAACATATTGGATTTCAAGTCATAATTCATACTATTTTACAACCGAAAACACAATCGGATGCGCGGATTACAAGCGTTGTCCCACACGCTTCATACACACTACCGAACAACATAAGGTGGAGTTTACGGTACAATCACAACCCCTCAACACCCGTGATGGAGTTTATGGTACAATCACAACCCCTCCACATCACTGATCGGTAGTTGTATAACATACTAACGAGAGTATGGGACACATAACACAAGGTCCACACACGGACTTTTAACCACCGTTGTGATCTTACCTCTCTCGTTAGGATACTTGGATGGAGTTTTCGGTACAATCACAACCCCTCAACATCCAAGGCCACTTTATTCACGGTGCACCCAATCCTATAGCCAGCTAACTATATCCGATTCAAGTACTTTAAAACCAATTCATCACTTGCCAATATACATCATTTACTATCAACAATTCGTTGTTTTAAAGCATTAATCAAAGCCATTTAACATCATGCATCAAAATGCACCAAAACCATATTAACAATTTATCAAACCAAGGATCTTTTACCTTGAGCATCCCTCAAGACATGGCTTTCAAAACCAGCACTAGCCATGCTAAAAACATGCTTTCAAAACATGAATTTAAACGTGCAAATATAATCAATGCATCGAACCACTACATGGCTCATCCAAGGGAGTTCATCCGAAAACTTACACTTGAGCTTAATTAAGTTGCTTAGACTTAAACTAAGCTCCCAAAACCTTCAAATAATTGTTCCAAAGCTGGAAACCAAACTCCACTCACCGATTCCGTTTCGCAAGCTTGCCGAAACGCCGATCAAGAACTTAGTATTTAGAGGAGAAGAACAATCTTACATCTAAATGGTGATTTCTCCTTGATTTGAGCTAATTTCCTTGAAAATCCAATGAGGAAATCAAAAGGATTTGATGTAGGATTGATTAAGAACTTATTGATGATAGAAATCTCATCAATTGAAGTGAAAATCAATGAAAAAGTTGCTGGAGAAAAGTGTTTGGATGATGGAATGTTGAGAGAAAAAGAAATGAGAAAATTTTAGGAAAAGGTAGTTATGATTTTTCCAAAAGGTAGTTTCTCTTTTCCTTTAATTAATTAAAACATTAATTAATTCACTCAAATTAAGGGAAAATATGGAGAAATCATTTTTGGGTATATTAGCTCCTTAAAGATTCAAAGTTTCAATCCATACAAAACAGTCACCACTAAACTTTTAAAAAATCACATTTTAGTCACTATTCCAAAATATAGTATTTCCAAACCTTATTTTGAAAAAATAAATTTCACCACTCTCTTATATATATATTAAAAGAGGCTTTTTAGATATTTTTCCATATTTTTAAAGCATCTCGAACTAGGCTTTCCCTAAAACCACCTTTTATATTCGAACCGTAAATCAGACCGGTCCGGTCTAGACCCTAAACTTCCAAACCCAAATTTGGGGTGTTACAACTCTCCCCCCTTAAGAAACTTCGTCCTCGGAATTTACCTGGAGGAAAAAGGTACGGAAGCTGCTTCTTCATATCATCCTTTCTTTCCCACGTGGCTTCCTCAACACCACGATGCTTCCACAACACCTTAACCAATTCAATGGTCTTGCCCCGAAGAACTTTACTGTCCGAATCCAGAATTTCAACCGGCTCCTCATCATAGGTCAAGTCTGGATTCAACTCCACTTCCTCCACAGGCATAACATGCGAAGGATCTGATCTATACCTCTGAAGCATAGAGACATGAAACACATCATGAATCTTTTCCAACTCTTGCGGTAACCTCAGCTTGTACGCAACAGGACCCACATGTTCAATCACCTCGTATGGTCCAATGTACCTAGGGCTCAACTTACCCTTCCGACCAAATCTCATCACCTTCTTCCAAGGCGAAACCTTCAAGAACACACGGTCACCAACCGCAAACTCGATCTCTTTACGCTTCAAATCCGCGTAAGACTTCCGTCGATCAGAAGCTGCCTTCAATCGCTCACAAACGAGCTTCACCTTCTCGGTGGTTCCTTTCAACAAAGACGGCATCGAAACCAATTTCTGACCTGTTTCAGCCCAGCAAAGAGGAGTTCTGCACTTCCTCCCGTACAAGGCTTCATAAGGTGCCATTTGAATACTTGCCTGGTAGCTATTGTTATAAGCAAACTCCACCAAAGGCAAATGTTTCTCCCATGAACCCTGAAACTCAATCACACATCACCTCAACATATCCTCCAGCACTTGGATAACACGCTCAGACTGTCCATCTGAATGTGGATGATAAGAAGTACTGAAATTCAACCATGTACCCAAAGCTTGATGCAAACACTCCCAAAAACGCGATGTAAACCTCGGATCTCTATTCGACACTATAGACTTTGGCACACCATGCAGCCGCACAATCTCAGCAATGTACAACTCTGCAAGCTAGTCCAAGGTATACGTAGTGTGCATAGGTAAGAAATGCGCAAACTTCGTCAGGCGATCCACAATCACCCACACCGAATTCTTTTTCGATGGCGACAAAGGCAAACCAGACACAAAGTCCATGGTAATCCTTTCGAACATCCACTCAGGAATCCTCTACGGTTGCAACAACCCAGAAGGAAACTGATGTTCAGCCTTAACCCGCTGGCAAACCATGCACTTACTCACATACTCCGCAACATCTTTCTTCAAACCCACCCAATTGTACTCATCCTTAAGATCACGATATCTTAGTACTACCAGGGTGCATAGCAAAAGGACTACTATGAGCTTCCGTCAGAGTAGTACGCCTCAACTCAGCATCATTCGGCACTACTATCCGACTCCCAAAACATTGAACCCCATCATCATTAAAACAAAAATCTGATGGACTACCCTCAGCAATATCCTGAACATGTGGCACCAAAGAATCTTCCAACAACTGCTTATCCGTTATCAACTGCACCAAGGATGGTTTCACTTGCAATTCAGCCACAAGACCACCATCTCGTGAAATACTCAATCTGGCAAACATAGCCCTCAACTCCACTGCCACCTTTCTCTACTCAAGGCATCCACTACAACATTAGCTTTTCGCAGATGGTACTCGATCGTCAGATTATAATCTTTAAGCAACTCCATCCAACGCCGTTGCCTAAGATTCAACTCTTTCTGAGACATTAGATACTTCAAACTTTTGTGATCCGTGTACACAGTACACTTCTCACCATACAGGTAATGTCTCAAAATCTTCAAAGCAAAGACCACCGCAGCTAACTCAATATCATGCGTATGATAATTGCGCTCATGCACCTTCAACTGACGCGATGCATAAGCCACCACCTTACCCTCTTGCATCAACACACACCCCAAACCAACATAGCATGCGTCGCTGTACACTACAAACTCTTTCCCTGATTCATGTTGAACCAAGATAGGAGCTTGCGTCAAAGCTGCCTTAAGCTTTTCAAAAGCTTGTTGTCTTGCCTCCGTCCACTCATACTTGACATCCTTCTGCAACAACTTCGTTAAAGGTGCAGCAATCTTTGAAAATCCATCCACAAACCTCCGATAGTATCCTGCCAACCCAAGGAAACTACGGACTTCATGAACAGACTTAGGAGGCTTCCAATTCATCACCGCCTCAATCTTCTGAGGATCAACACGAATCCCCTCCGCAGAAACCACGTGACTAAGGAAAACAACTTCCCTAAGCCAGAATTCGCACTTGCTCAGCTTAACATAAAGCTGATTCTCCAACAACGCCTGCAACACAATCCGCAAATGCCCTTCATCCTCTTCCTCAGTACGAGAGTACATAAGGATATCATCAATTAACACCATAACAAACTTGTTCAAGTATTCATGAAACAATCTATTCATCATGTCCATAAAAGGTGCAAGAGCATTCGTCAAGCCAAACGGCATCACAAGGAACTCATAATGCCCATACCTCGTTCTAAAGGTTGTTTTTGGCACATCCACATCCTTCACCTTAAGCTGGTAATAACCTGACCTTAAGTCAATCTTAGAGAACACAACCGCTCCCCGAAACTGATCAAAAAGATCATCAACCCTCGGCAAAGGATACCGATTCTTGATAGTCAACTTGTTCAGCTGACGATAATCGATGCACATTCTCATAGTGCCATCCTTCTTCTTCACAAACAAGACCGGTGCACCCCAGGCGACATACTTGGCTGAATGAAACCACGATCAAGCAATTCCTGAAGTTGCATCTTAAGTTCCTTCAACTCCTTTGGTGAGGAGATTACCGGTTGAAGTTAGAATCAGTCAATGTGGTTGTGAATAGCTAGTAGAAGTGGTAGTTTCTTGGTGTTAAGTGATGTTGCAGATTAGTGGATGTGTTTCCAGAGTGCTGAGGTAACTTGGCATTGATGTTGTAATAGAAGGGTTGTTTTGTAGGTGATGGCACGTAGCAACCTTCGAAGAGTTGAGAAGAGGTTGTGTTGTGGGTTGTAGAAAAGGGTTGGCCTAGGGTGAATAGAAGTTTCCTAATCTTAATATGTATGTATAGAATGGGCGGTGTCCTGGTAAGGCTATTGTTGTAGTCAAAGCTTGAAGTGGAAAGGCAATGTAAGTTCAAGGGCCATTGTTGGTTGGACGGATTCTTGTGAGAAGTGGTTGGCTAGTCGTGTATATGTAAATCCCTTCTGAAGTCAGCTAGTGGTATGTGGAACGGCTGGAGGAGTCAAGGTTTGGGTTTTGTGACGTGAATTTCGGATGTTGGGTGAGTAGTCCTGGTGATTCGTTATGGTAGTGATAGTGGCGGAGGTGAAGGAATGTCATCAATACGTTGAGAAGTTTGAGTAAGCAGCTGATGCTTAAGAAATTTTTGCTTGTTGTGGTAATCTTTGAAAGAAGTTTAGTAGTTTTGCAAGGAGTTTTAGAAGCAGTGAAGGTTGTGGGTCACAGGGTGGCTGAAACAGGATGGGTTAGTGTCACCGTGTGTGTGAGTTTTGAAAGTTATGAGTTAAGGTGAGTATGTTGTAAAATTTGGAGGTTCTTCGGGTTGTTGTTTGGGCTATGCGTAGTTCGGAAGTGTGAAAGGTTAAGTTGTGGTTAACATCTGAGTGTTCTAGAAATTGTTAACATTATGTGGTGGTGTTGGGTTTGGTTATAGTGTAAATTGATTTGTGGAGGAGTTGGTTTGGTGGAGTTTTGTGTGGAGAGTGTTCAGTGGTGGTTAAGTCTCCTGTGTTGCCTTGTGGGTTGCTTTGAGAAGTTTGGTTGTGCTCTTTTCGCCGGTTGAAATTTCGAGGACGAAATTTCCTAAGAGGGGGAGAGTTGTAACACCCCAATTTTGGGCTTAGAAGTTTTGGGTTTGAACCGGACCGGTCGGATTTTCGGTTCGAATATAAAATGTGGTTTTAGGGAAAGCCTAGTTCGGGATGCATTAAAAATATGGAAAAATATCTAAAAATCCTCTTTTAATATATATAAGAGAGTGGTGAAATCAATTTTACAAAATAAGGTTTGGAAAAATGACATTTCGAGTTAGTGACTAAAATGTAATTTTTGAAAAGTTCGTGACTGTTTTAAAAGGATTGAAACTTTGAATCGTTAAGGAGCTAATTTACCCAAGGAGGATTTCTCATGATTTTTCTTGATTTTTAAGACTCATTTAGTGTTTAATTAATAAAAAAAAAAGAGGGAAAAGTGATATTTTAGTTTCATAACTAACTTTTACCAAAATTTTCCTATTTCATTTTCTCTCAAAATTCCCTCAGCCAAACACATTTCCACAACAACTTTCCTTTTGATTTTCACACCTAAAGAAGAGTTTTCAATCCCCAAATGATTCCTAATCATTTCTACATCAAATCCTCACCATTTGCTTAATGAATTTTCAAGGATTTTGGCTCTAAACAAGGAGAAATCCACATTTAGAGGTATGGACGTCCTTCTCCTCTAAATACTCAGTTCTTTACTGAAATTCCCAAGTTCTCAATCCTTAAATTGAGTTTTATTAAAAGTTTTAATTTTGTGTTCTTGATTTTGGCTTGAAATGCAAGATTTGGATTTAATTTTGAAGAAATTCGTATTGGATGATTGTGCTCTGTTTTGAGATGTCATTTTGATGTATTTTGGATGTCTAAATGATGTGTAATTGAGGTTTAATCAATGCAATCCCGAATAGGTTGATTTTCTTAAGTTTTTACTTGTGAAAATGGTGGTTTTTGGGGTGATTTTGGTGTTCTGTTAATGCTGGAGGTATAAGGACGTGTTTGGGATCATTTTGGATGTTAATTGATGTTTAATAATGGTTATAAGTGATGGATTCGACTGGGTTAAGTTTTGGAAGAGTTTGGAGGTAATTTCGGTTGTGTTTGGTAGCCAAAATGTTGGATTTATGTAGAGCAGCGAGTTGAGTTGTATTGCTAGTATTTTTAATGCATGATGATGCATTAGTACTCTGTTGTTATGTGTTTAAAACATGGGAGAATGATCCGGAAGCTATAGAGGTAGCGTTGGAGGGATCGGATGCTTGGAAGTCTTGTCGGCTAGCTTAGTTTTGTGTAACGGTGAGTGAAGTTGGGTTTTCAGCTTTGAAACCAATGTTTGAAGGTTATGGGAGCTTAGTTTAAGTCTAAGCAACTTAACTAAGCTCAAGAGTAAGTTTTCGGAAAAACTCTTTCCCTTGAATGAACCATGAGATGGTTGGATGCATACATTTAATTTGCATGTTTAAATTCTGTTTTGAAAGCATTTTTTAGCATGGTTTAATGCTGGTTTTGAAAGTCATGTGTTGAAGGATGCTCATGGTAAGAGATCCTTAGTTTTGTACTTTGGAATTGTGGAATTGATGCATAGTGTTGCATGTTGTTTAATGGCTTTGTTTAATGCTTTAAAACAGTGAATTGATGATGGTAATTGATGGTATTGGCAAGTGATGTAAGAGGTTGTTGGTTACTTTAATCGGATATAGTTAGCCGGCTATAGGATTGGGTGCACCGTGAATTGAGTCGCCTTGGATGTCGAGGGGTTGTAATGGTACCGTAAACTCCATCCAAGTATCCTAGCGATTGAGAGAGTTGGTGTCACCACGATGGAGGATGGCTCTCGTGGGTGGGCTTTGTTAAGTGCCACCACGATGGAGGATGGCTCTCGTGGGTGGGCTTGGTTAAGTGCCACCACGATGGAGGATGGCGCTCGTGGGTGAACCTTGTTAAATGTCACCACGATGGACGATGGCTCTCGTGGGTGGACTTTGTTAAGCGTCACAATGGTGGAGGGTTTCTCCCGTGTGTGAGCTTGGTTAAGGTGATTACAATGGTTGTGGTAGCTTCCATGTGTAAGCCTTGTTATGTGTCCCGGCTCTCGCTAGTGAGTTATACAACTTCCGATTAGTGATGTTGAGGGGTTGGGATTGTACCGCTAAACTCCATCACGGGTGTTGAGGGGTTGATATTGTACCGGTAAACTCCACCTTGTGTTGTTCGGTTGTGTGTATGAAGCGTGTGGGACAACGCTTGTAATCCGCGTATCCGATTGTGTCTTGTGTTGTGATGGTTTGTGAATTATCACTTGGAAGCCAATATAATGTTCTTGAATATAATGAAGCACGAGATGCTTGAAATGATGCAAGGTTGCATGGGAAGTGTGTAATGTTCTACGAATGCATGTATTACTTGTTAAGCTTGAACAAGTGTTTATCTTCTATTGAGAATGGTGCATATGTGCATGGAATCTCTTTAGTGCATTGAAGTCTTGTGAGGACTTGTTTTAAAAGGCATGTAGTGCAATGTTGTTTTTGGTAGTTCATGTGTTTTGCATTTGTTGAATGCATGAGATAGTTAGAAGGAACCAATGGTTTTCGAAAGGTTTTGCTTTGAAATGGCCATCAAGCATATGGAAAGTATGTTGTGAAGTGGGTGTTTTCCAATGAATTTGAGTTTAACCATGCATGTGGTGTTTATGCATGGGAAGGTTTAAATAATGGTTTTTGCAAGAATGTGTTTTGGGGTAAATTGTTTAGCTTTTCTAAGCTAAAGGCTGGTTTTCATGTTGAGCAAGGCATGGTTTAAAGCATGTTGTTTCAAAAGAGGTTTTTCAACCAATGCTTTGGTTTATTGATTTACATCTACTTTTAGAGAGGGTTTTATGATTCGCTGCATTGATGGTGTTTTGGTTTTGAGCATTCCTCACTAAGCATTATGTGCTTACGCTCCTTTTTATCCATCAATGGCAGATAAGTGAAGTTGGGACAACAAGAAGCAAAGGATTCAAGGAGAGTTCCACTTGAGAAGTATGTCTCGGTTAATAGCTATAGATAATAAAGGCAATAGGGGGAGAGTCTTTTATATTGATGTGTAATGAGATTGAGTATGTTGACCATATTTGGTTTGCAGTTTGAATCTTGTTGTTTATCGCTTGGCAACATTTGAATCTTCTTATTCATAAGTCGTTATGGTATGCTTCTTGTTTTAAAAGCATGATTAAGTGTTGGATGTGTTGAAAGAGTTGGTGCACCTAGGGGTTGTTTTGTATCTAGATTTTAATGCAATTTGGTAGTTATGATGCTTGGCATGTTGTTGATTTGTTGAGGATTGATTTAGAGTATGTTTGATGGTGATTAGATGTGTTAAAACAGGCTTATCTGGGCAGGGTGTTTCGAAACACCCTGCCCAGAAACAGGGGCATGTTTTGGCCTGGGCGTTTCGAAACGGGTAGAGGTGTTTCGAAACACTTTGGCTACTGCCAAGCCGTGTTTCCGAACGGTCTATACACGTTTCGAAACACTTGACCGTTGGGCACTGATTTGAATGGTTTTGAGGTTTGCAAGCTTTACATTTTAGTCCTGATTTTTGTGTGTGCAATTGATTGAGTTTGAGATGTCCGTTTGAGATGAAATTTGGCAGAGAGGCATGAAACATGACTAATTTTATAATGGTAACTTAAGAATTGGTAAAGTCTTCTAAAATTCCAGAATTTACAAATTGGTCCCTAAATTCGTATATTGTGCAATTGAGTCCATTATTGTTTTCCTATTGTTGTGATTTTTGAGTATGCTTATCTCAAGAGTATGCCTAGGATTAATGTGCATCTAGACAAGTTTAAAAGTAAAAAAGGGTCGTTAACCAAGGTTGACTTTCGGGTTGACTTTGGTTTTCCCCGTGTAATCTTCGTAGTTCGGGTCAACCGTCTAGGCCGGGCTAAGGGGGTTACACTTAGGACCGTAGTCCACCCGTACACCGAGCTCATGAATTCTATGGCATGCCAATTGTATCCAAAGTTGCAATATTCATATTCATTTCAATAATCAATGATATACCAATGTCCGGTGAATTCAATATTGTCGATGAACAATATATATATCTTATCATCAATAACTCATAGTTTGATATCAATATCAATGTCCGATGGTTTCTATGCAATATTCCAATGACAATGCTTATATCAATGACAATAACCAATATTCAGTGGCAACTTATCGACACTTACCAAAGTGCCTAATTAACCATCCAATGCAATTTATTCAACAACAATTTGAGCGATGTAATCTAAAATATCAAATAATGATCCAGGAAGGCCTTTCGCCTAAACCCGAGAATCCTACTACACTGACCTCAACAATCTGAAGCTTCACGGCTCTCGGATAGCAATCCCTTTGTTCCTAGCCTGTGATGGAGATGGTGAAACCTCTTTCTCCACTTCTTGAGCTAGAAAATCAATAGAAAACTATTAGGATCGATATTTCGATATTAAAATCAATATAGTGATATCAAAATCGATAACCGGTTTCAATAGAGATGACAACGATGAGATATCCATGGATAGTCAAAACCCTAGCTTAGATTACACTTGATATATCCATGGAATCCAATAACTGATGGAGGATTTTAGCTTACCCGATCGATAGCAACGATTCGATATCAATAATATGAAGAGATTACAAAGCTCAAAATTCCTCCAATGGAGGTGTGTGCTTGGGGTTAAAAATGAAGAGGATAAAGATGCTAGCTTTAGGATTTCTCGGTAAGTTTTCTATCCTTTTTCTTCTTTTTGCTTTACAAGACCAATTCTTGTCCCTCGACTCTTGAAGGAAAGCTTTCAGACAAGTCCACATACTAAATCTTTTAATTGAGGATGGGTAATCGCAATATTTGTCCCTCAACTCTTCCATTTCATGATTTTGCTCCCCAACATACATTTCTTTCATTTCAACCATTAATAAGCTTGATATTATTTAATAGAGTTCAATTATGATGTTTTAAGCCTATATAGGGTTTGATATCAGTAATTAACTAGTCGATACAATATTTAGTCTGCATCAATGTAGGATTTCGGATCATCGGAACTTAATTTCGACTAGACCATATTTCGGGGTGTTACAACTCTACCCCCTTATGAAAAATTCATCCCCGAATTTTTACATGAACTGAAGAGTTGCGGATATTGTTGTCTCATAGCCTCTTCAGGCTCCCAAGTTTCTTCCTCAACAGTGTGGCTCTTCTAGAGGACTTTAACTAACAGTACAGTTTCGTATCCAAGCCTCTTGACTTCCCTAGCAAGAATCTGAATCAGTTCTTCCTCCTAGGATAGATTTTGGTTGAAGTTCTACAGATTCAGGTTCCTCAACGTGTGAGGGGTCAGAACGATACTTCCGAAGCAATGATACATGAAAGACATCATGTATTTTACTCAATTCCGAGGGTAGCAATAGCAGATATGCCACTGGGCCAATCATTTCAATAATTTCAAAGGTTCCAATGGTGACACTTTAAGAAAGGCTTTTTCACCACTTCAAACTCAATGTCTCTTCTTTTAAGGTCAACGTCAGCCTTTTATCGATCAAAGGCAGCTTTTAAACGATCATGGATAATGGAGACTCGTTCTTCAGTCTCACGAAGCAAGTCAGGGCCTAACATCTTGCCCTCACCAAGCTTTGACCAACACAATGGAGTTCTGCATCGTCTACCATAAAATGCTTCACACGGGGCCATTTGGATGGATGTTTGGTAAGTGTTGTTGTAGGCAAACTTGACAAGAGGTAGTGATTTCTCCCAGATCTGCCAAAATCGATTATACATGCCCGAAGCATGTCTTCCAATATCTATATAAGGAGATTCAATAACAATGCGGATTTCTAGGATTTCAATAAACAAATTATTCGAAGATTTACATTAATTACCTTTTCTGACTGACCGTTAAATTGAGGGTGAAAAATGGTGCTAAGATTATCTCTGGTGCCCAAAGCTCCTTGTAAGGTTCTTCGAAATCGAGATGCAAATCGAGGATCCCGATCGGAGATGATAGACTTAGGTACTCTGTGGAGTCGGATTACTTCCTTGATGTACAAGTCAACTAGTTTATGAAGACTGTAATCCATTCTAACTAGTATAAAATGAGCTGACTTCGTGAAACGATCTACAATGACCCATATAGTATCATGGCTTGCAAGGGTTAACGGTAGACCACTAACAAAGTCCATGGTTATCTTCTCCCATTTCCTTTTTAGTGGATCGATGGGCTGGAATAGTCCATTAAAAGCACAATGTTCTGCCTTAACACGTTGGCACGTGAGGCATTTAGAAATGTAATCAATTATGGCCTACTTCATACCTGGCCACCAATAGAGCTCACGTAGGTCTTTATACATTTTTCACAAACCCCGGGTGAACAGAGAAAGTACTCGAATGAGCTTCGGAAAGGATGTTAGTGTGAAGAGTTTCATCATTAGGTACACAATCACGATCATGGAAACATAAGAGTCCTTGAGAATTAATTCTTATGTTCGGATTATCCGATAGCTTAGAGACTATGGCTTGGAGCTCAAGATCTTGCTCTTGCAAATCCTTGATTCGCGTGACGATGATAGACTGAACTTGAAGTTCAGCTACAAGACAACGATGCTTCCGAAGTCGGAAGTGAGCGTTAATTGCTCGAGGGGCTACAATATAGCAATATTACGATGAGTTAATGTACATCACAATACCTATAACCCCAACTCTATTATCAGTGCTTACCAGGAAAAGGTTTGCGGCTGAGCGCATCAGCTACAACATAGGCCTTACTCGGATGGTAATCAATGACCAGATCATAATCTTTAAGAAGTTCGATCCACCTCCGTTGTCGAATATTTAGCTCCTTTTGAGTCAACAAATATTTGAGGCCTTTATTTCGGTGAAGAGATAGCATTTATCCCCATAGAGATAATGCCTCCAGATTTTCAATGCAAAGACAATTGCGACCAATTCAAGGTCGTGGGTGGGATAATTCATCTAGTGTGTTTAAGTTGCCTCGAAGCATAAGCAATAACCTTGCCTTCTTGCATTAATACACATCCTAACCCAAGATGTGATGCATCACTGTAACTTTATAGTGTTTTCCAGACTTGGGCTGGATCAAGACGGGTGCATGGGTCAGAACTTGTTTTAACTGATGAAAGCTTCGTTGTTGAACCTCGTTCCAAACAAAAGGAGCTCCATTCCTCAATAATTTGGTTAAAGGAGTGGCTAACATAGAAAATCCCTTCACGAATCTACGATAATAACCAACAAGCCCAATGAAGCTTATGACTTCACCAATATTCTTCGGTGGATGCAAATCTACAATTGCTTGGATTTTCTTCGTGTCCACTTGAATGCTACAAACCGATACGATTTTCCCCAAAAAGGCAACTTCGGTGAGCCAGAACTCACACTTGGAAAACTTCGCATACAACTGTTTTTCTCTCAGAGTCTGAAGTACAATACGAAGATGGTCTCGATGCTCCGTTTCAATCTTTGAATAGATCAAGATGTCATCTATAAAAACCACTACGAATTTATCAAGGTAGGGTCTAAATACCCGATTCATTAAATCAATAAAAGCCGTCGGTGCATTAGTTAGCCCAAAATGCATCACCAAGAATTCGTAGTGTCCATATATTGTACGGAAGGCAGTCTTGGGCCAATCACATTTCTTGACTCTCATTTTATAATAGCTAGACCTTAAATCGATCTTGGAAAATACAGATGCATCTTTTAATTGGCCGAACATGTCGTCTATTCTATGCAATGGATATTTATTCTTGATGGTTACTTTATTCAGTTCTCTATAGTCAATGCTCAATCGCATAGAACCATCCTTCTTCTTGACAAAGAGAACTGGTGCTCCCAAAGGTGAAGAGCTCGGTTGAATGAAACCCTTATTCATAAGGTCATGAATTCGAGCTTTTAATTCTTTCAAATCCACAGCCGCTATTCGATATGGTGCAATGGAAACTGGAGCAGTCCCAGGTTTCATCTCGATGCCAAATTCCACTTCACGGGTTGGGGGCAATCACAGAAGTTCATCAAGAAATACATCAGGGAATTCACATACGGTGTCAATGTCTTGTTGTTGTGGCTCACCTTTTGTTTCCAATGACAAGGCATACAACGATGGATTCCTCACATTCATCAATACAACACTTTCTTTACCCAAACCCCTAAGATACAATTTTCTCTTACAACAATCTACCAAAGCTTGATGTTCGCTAAGCCAATCTAAGCCTAGGATAGCGTCGAATTCATGGATCGATAAAGCCAACAAATTGGTCGGAAAAGGAATCCATTTAATCATTAAGGGGAAATTCTTGCACACTACCCTTACGATGACACAATCTCGTAAAGGTTTGGTTACAGAGATTCTCGATATCATCAGTTCAGAAGACATGTTATACTTTTTAATTACAACAATGCTTATGAATGAATGAGTAGAGCCAGGGTCAATCAATGCATATAAAGGATGCAGATATAACTCAATGGTACTTGCAATAACATCATGTTCATCCGCTTCTGCCCTGCCCCTCACATGGTACATTTGGGCAGGAGCCTTTGAATCTTGTTTGTTAAAGAGCTTCCATGGTCCACTCGATCGTCCAAAAGTCTGAGAAGAGCCCTACTTCGATCCTTTACCTAGAAGGATTGAGCAGGAGAAGCAGCAGTAGTCGCTGTGGCCACTGATTTAGTTGTATTCATTGGACAACCACCAATAAAGTGACCTTGCTCACCACAACAATAACAAGCTCTCGTCTGCTGGCAACACTGTCATGTCGGATGCTTGTTTTGACAATAATTACACAGTGGATATTGGTTACCTCTATTCGATCCTCTCGTGCAATCAATAGATGTTGCTTTACAAAAAGACTACGTCACAGACTGAGGTCTCTCGATGTTCCCGGAATGAGAAGGTTGTGGGTAAACATTCTGCTTGGAGCCTTGATATCTCCTCTTTTTGCTCCATCTTGGAGGTCATGAATCATCTATGAACCACTTTTTAAACTTTCCAAACCCACCAGCTCGTTGAGCTTTCTGGGCAGCTTCATTAGCTTTGACTTGGTTCACCAAATCCTGAAAGTTGGTGATTCCAAGAGCTATAAACATAGGTCGTAGTTCATCGCTAAGGCCGGCTATGAACATTCTACACTTGTCGTCTTTATTCTTTATAAACTCTACTCCATATCGGTAATATTTATAGAAATCATGAATATATTGCTCGATAGGTCGTCCTCTTTGCCTCAGATGAAGGAAGGTGTTCCGCCTCTCCGTAAGATAATACTCATTGATGTATTTATTTCGAAATTCTTTGAGAAAGAACTCCCAGGTGACCGATTCTTGAGGAGCTAAGAGAATAGTAGTTTCCCACAACATAAGAGCTTCGTCCGTCAGCAATGCAACAACACATTCCAACTTGTGCTCATCTGAACACTGCAGTTGTTTATTCAAAATACGAAGTGTGTTGTCCGGCCAGTATTCAACAATTTAAGGATTATCATCATCATGTCCAGTGAAAGAATAGGCTCGAAGCAAAGCCACCTTGTCCACAGGGGCTCGGACATACTAGACAACAAGAGGGGTAGGCTGAACAGATGTTGTTTCTTTCATTCCAATCATAAACTACTTGAACATGTTAGCCATGTTCTGATAGCATTCTGCCTGAGCGGTAGGTACTGCAGGCTCAGTACCCTGAACAGGAGGGTCCTGTGGTTGCGGCAGATTCTGAGGAGCCAGTCAATATGAGCTTCATTTGTCCCAAACATACCTATATGAAATATCTGATTAGTCGACAAATCACAATATACACAATATAAAATCCTAGACGGCAAATTTACACAATAACAATCCAATAGACCTCGGTTTAGTCCTAGAATCGATGTGTAATGAACCGGCCTAGTAGAGAACCGGGTCAGAGCGTGTTACCGGTAGACGATACAATTATTGGTGCGATAAAATTTCAACTTAGCAACATCACTTACTCAACATTAGATACACAATACATTACCAATATATTTATTAGTCCAATTCAATCATAAGGACTCCTTAAATAATCATTTAGGATCATTTTATTACTTTTAAAATTTTAGGGACTAATTTGTAAAAAGTGACAATAATAGGTTTCTAAAAGCAAACTGACAGTAAAACAATGTAATTTAATGCATGAATAACTAACCTGTAAATTTTCATACAATTTGGAGATCATTAACACGGTCGATTTATCTTTTTAAAATTCGATGACTAAACTGTAACATTAGCAATCTGTCCAATGAGCCTTTAACTAACTTACTTAACCCCATATCGAAACACCTTAGGTTATTTCAGAACGGGTGCACGAGAGTCAACTCCTGTTGTCCTTTCCCTTTAAACCGTTTCGATACAAGCTTGATATGTATCGGAACGAATTAACCACCTTTGACTTTGACTTTGACATGTTTCGGTACGCTATGAACCTGTACCGAAACGTTGGTCTCTAGTGACAAAATGTTCCGAAACAACATTAATCCATTTCGGTACACTCATACTCTTAGGTTCAATATTGTACACCGTACCGAAATGTCATCACCCGTTTTGTAACACCCCAATTTTGGGCTTAGAAGTTTTGGGTTTGGACCGGACCGGTCGGTTCACGGTTCGAATATAAAAGAGTGAATTTAGGAAAGCCTAGTTCGGGTTGCGTTAAAAATGTGGAAAAATGTCTTAAAATCCTCTTTTATTATGTATAAGAGAAAAGTGAAATCAATTTTACAAAATGAGGTTTGGAAGTGTGACATTTTGGGTTAGTGACCAAAATGTAATTTTCGAAAACTGTGAGACTGTTTTAAAAAGGATTGAAACTTTGAATCTTTAAGGAGCTATTTACCCAATAGGAGTTTCTCCAGATTTTTCCTAAATATTAAAGGTTTAATAAATGGTTTTTAAATAAAAGAAAAAGAGAGGGAAGATATTTTGGCATTTTCCAACTAACTTTTCCTAAAATTCTATTTTCATTTTCTCTCATCTTTTCTCTCAAACCAAACACATTTCTCCAGAGCTTTTTCCTCTGATTTTTGACATCCAAACATGAGATTTTAATTCTCTTTTGATCTCTAATCATCTCTTCAACAAAACCTCACCATTTGCTACTTGGATCTTCAAGAATTTTGATTCTAAAAAGGGAGAAACTCAAGTTTAGAGGTATGAACGTCATTCTCCTCTAAATTCTCAGTTCTTTACTGAAATTCCCAAGTTCTCAATCCTTGATTTGTGTTTAATTAAAGGTTTTACAATTGTATTCTTGATTTTGGCTTTAAAATGCAAGATTTGTTTGATTTTGATGAAATTTCGTATAATCTGATTGGGCAGTGTTTTGAGGTGTCAATTTGATGTTAAATGAATGTTTAATTGATGAGAAATTGAGATTTAATCAATGCAATCCCGGATAGGTTGAATTTCCTAAGTTTTACTTGTAATAGTGATGGTTTGTGGAGTGATCTTGATGATCTGTTATGGCTGGAGGTATAAGGATGTGTTGAGATCCATTTTGGATGTTAATTAATGTTTAAAGATGTTTAGAGTTGATGAATCTTGGCTGGGTGGTGTTGTGGAGTTGTTTGGTTGTGTTTGGTAACCGAAAATGGAGTGTGGATGAGGGCAACGAGTTTAGGTGCTTTCATTGTAGATATTAATGCATGATGATGCATTAATCTACTGTTTTGATGTGTTTAAAACAGGGGAGTCATCTTTGGATCCTAGTGGTGGAGATCCGGAAGCTTGATTGGTGTTTCGGCAAGAGGCGAAACGGAATCGGTGAGTAGATTTTGGTTTTCAGCTTTGAAACCAATGTTTTGAAGGTTTGGGAGCTTAGTTTAAGTCTAAGCAACTTAGCTAAGCTCAAGAGTAAGTTTTCAGAAAAACTCTCTTGATGATGAACCATGGTTTGGTTGTGTGCAATGTGGTTTGTTTGCATGTTTAAAATCCTGTTTTGGAAGCATATTTAGCATGTTTATTTGCTGAGATTATAAGCCATGTGTTGAAGGATGCTCAAGGTACGAGATCCTTGTTTTTGAACATTGTTTTAATGTGGTTTGATGCCTAAGGATGCGTGATGTTTATGGCTTTGTTAAATGCTTAAAAATAGTGGAATATTGTTGTTAATGATGCATATTGGCAAGTGATGGTTAAGGTCACAAAGGTGTTTAAAAGTCCTTGTGTGAGCCTTGTTTATTTAAGAACAACATGGTGGTTAAAAGTCAATGGTTGGTTCTTGGTTAAGATCACAAAGGTGGTTAAAAGTCCTTGTGTGAATCTTGTGTATTTTAAGAACAACATGGTGTTTAAAAGTCCATGGTTGGTTCTTGGTTAAGGTTACAAAGGTGGTTAAAATTCCTTGTGTAAGCCTTGTCATTTAAGAACACCAAGGTGTTTAAAAGTCCTTGGGTGATTCTTGTTAAGGACACAAAGGTGTTTAAAAGTCCTTGTGTGGTCCTTGTCATGGTGTTTAAAAGTCCAGGGATGATTCTTGTTAAGGACACAATGGTGTTTAAAAGTCCATGTGTAGTCCTTGGAAATTATAAGATCACAATGGTGTTTAAAAGTCCATGTGTGGATCTTATGTTCAATGTATCACTTGTTGCCAATGTGACATGTTATGAACTTGAAGCATGAATTGCTTGTTTTAAATGCTTTAGTGCATGTGCAAATGATGTATGATTTAAGGTTTTTAAAGGTGATTCATAAATGCATTATTGTGTGGTTTTAAATGAGCATTCCTCACTAAGCTTTTCGCTTACGCTCTCTCTCTTTTCTTAAACCAATAATGCAGAGCATTAAAGTGCATTGAGGGCAGCAAGGAGGTGAAGAATCCAAGTGGTGAACTAAGCTCATGTATGATGAAGGTTTCTTAAACACTATTAGCTTTTGGCATTTGGCAATGGGGAACCTATGTTGATGTTTTAGGAGATGTTTTGGACTCCTTAAGTTGGTTTTATGTTGTTAATGTTGTTGGAACATGTAAATGGCCTTTATGTGGTTGATTTGGTATTTTGATGCTTGAATGGTTTATGAAATAGGAAGCTTGCCTATAGAATAGGGGATTTGCTTAATTGATGTCATGCTTGAGTATGATTGAAGCAATATTGTTCCTTGATTGTTGAATGACTTGCTGGTATATTTTGGTGGCATTTGGAGCATGTTTGATGGGTCAAATATGTGTTAATTCAGCAAAAATCTGCAAATCTGGGCAGGCCGTATCGGAACGGGTGCTACCGTTTCGGAACAGGAGCCTGAAATGGTCTAGGCGTTCCGAAACGGGAGGAACCGTTCCGGAACGGAAATGCCACTGCCAAGCCTCGTTTCGGAACCAGTTTTGGAACGGTCCCGCATTTCGGAACAGGTCCTCCCTGTTTCGGAACACTCGACCGTTGGCTCTGAAATTGATGGTTATATGTTTTGAAATGCTTGCGTTTTGGTCCCGAAATTTGTTATTGCAATTGAATGAGTTTGGAATGTCCGTTTGAGCTGAAATTTGGCAGAGAAGCATGAAAGATGATTAATTTCAAGTTGGTAACTTCTAATTGGGTCAAGTCCTTATAATTTTCAGAATTTACATTTTGGTCCCTAAAGTTGTAATTTGTTCAATTGAGTCCCTGAATGTTCTCTGATTGTTTTGATCTTTGAGTATGATTATCTTGTGAACATAACTAGGGTTAATGTGCATTTAGACAATATTAAAAAGAAAAAAAAGGGTCGTTAATCAAGGTTGACTTTCGGGTTGACTTTGGTTTTCCCCGTGTAAACTTCTTAATTCGGGTCAACCATCTAGGCCGGGTTAAGGGGGTTACATTTGGTGGTATCAGAGCTGCGTTCTCGAGTAATTGGGAATGATTATGTGGGTGATTGATGTATGCATGTTGTGTATGCTTGTTGAGTGAAAGCATGATGTGTGAATTGTAAGCATGTTACATTTGTGGTGTATGCTGTAGTGAAGCATGATAGGGAGACCCATTGCCAAAACAAAGCTAATGAAATGATGTTGTTTTTAATTGGGAAATGAGCTTGAGTACTTGGATTGCTTACCTTGCTGAGCCTGACTTTGTTTATTTGCATTGTGATTGCGTTGTTAGTGAATGGGACCTCGTAGAGAGACGCGGGGTAATGTGTGAGCTACGGCTGAGAATGAGAATGAGAACGATGAGAATGTTGAAAGTGCGGTGGATTTACCTCCTCCACCTGGTGGTGGTGGTGTTGAGGGTGAAAGAGCTGGAGCGGCAGCTGGTGCTGGGGTCGCTGGACCTGAAGCTGGTCAGGGGCAAGCTGTACCTGACATGACAGTGTTGATTCAAGCTATTGCTGGAGCTTTTCAAGCAGCAGTAGCTGGAGCTCAAGGAGCTGGGCATCAGGGAGATGCTGGAGTTAGACTACCCTTGGAGCGTTTGCGCAGTCTGGGAGGGACTGAGTTCAGGGGTTTGTCGGCGGAAGGTTCTGAGGCTTCGTTGGAAAGTACCAAGAGAATCTTGGGTCAAATGAGTTGCACTGATGTGCAGAAGCTGGGGTGTGTGGTGTCATTGCTGCAAGATGATGCATACACATGGTGGACAACTACAATCGCTGGAATGGCAGAAGCTGATGTAACTTGGACGTTCTTCCAGAGTGTGTTCAAGAGAAGGTATCTAGGTGTGAGGTACCTAGATGAAAAGAAAAGGGACTTCATGTCTCTTACCCAGGGGAGCATGTATGTGGCTGAGTACGAGGTCCAGTTTGTTCGACTCAGTCAATATGCACCTGAGCTTGTCCCGGATGAGCGAGAAAGGTGTGAAAGGTTCCGTTATGGCTTGGTGACGGATGTAAGGATGTATGTGCTGGCTACCGAGTATAATGATTTTGATGTGCTGGTTGGCCGAGCAAAGGACATTGAGATGAACTTGGGTTTATCTGCTAGAAGTGCTGGGTCAAGTGCTGGTAAGCGAGCAGCCGAATATAGTTCCGATGGTGGACGGAACAAGAGGGGGCGTGATCAGAAGTATCAGTCCTCAGCTAAGCGAGGTGGTGGTGCGCCTGCTCGGGGAGGCAACGCTAGAGTTGATCCGAGTGCATGTTGGACATGTGGTTCGCGTGGCCACATAAAACGTGATTGTCCTTCAGCTGTGAGGGCGGTGCAGGCTCCTGTTGTGGCAGCTGGTAATGCGTGCTGGAACTGTGGATCTACAGATCATATGAGGCGAGAGTGTCCTATGTTGGCTGGTGGCCAAGTGCGTGCTCCTGTAGTTGCTGCACCACAAAGAGGTCGTGGGCGTGGCCGTGGTAACTTCCAGCGTAGGGAGGATGGTGTTCGTAATGTGGCTCATGTTGTAGCTGTTCAGCCTGAAGGTGGTGGTCAGGCTAGAGTGTTTGCTCAAAGGGAGGGGAGGAATGACGCGGATGTGATCGCAGGTACTTTCACTCTGCAATCCTTGTCATTACTTTCCTTGATTGATTCTGGCTCTACACACTCATATATATTGCGTGAGCATGCTGAGTTGCTTGGTTTGCCTGTTGAGTCTTTGGATGTTGGTATGCGTGTCACTAGTTCTTTTGGTGAAACTGTTGTGACTCGAAAGCTTTATAGAAGATGTCCTTTGGTTGTTCAAGATCATGTTTTTCATGTTGATCTTATGGAGTTGCCTTTCTATGGTTTTGATGTAATCCTTGGTATGGATTGGCTTGCTGGGCATCGTGCTGTAGTGGATTGTGAGAATAAGCGAGTTTCTTTGAAACTTGCGGATGATTATGAGGTTGTTGTGGTTGGTGAGAATGTGAAGTTTCTTGCCAATGTGGTGTCTACATTGGAGGCGAGCCGGATGCTGAGGCAAGGTTGTGAAGCTTATCTAGCTTTTGTGATGAATCCTTGTTCTAAGGAGTTGCGTGTGCAAGATATCAGGGTTGTGAAAGAGTTTCCTGGTGTGTTTCCTGAGGAGTTGCCTGGATTGCCTCCTAATCGTGAAATGGAGTTTGGGATTGAGTTGTATGAGAACACAACTCCTGTGTCCATTACCCCTTATAGAATGGCACATAAAGAGTTGAAGGAGCTGAAGACGCAATTGCAAGAGTTGCTTGATCGTGGGTTCATTCGGCCGAGTGTGTCACCTTGGGGTGCACCAGTCTTGTTTGTGAAGAAGAAGGATGGCACTATGAGAATGTGCATTGATTATCGTCAGCTGAACAAGTTGACTATCAAGAATCGGTATCCTTTGCCGAGAATTGGTGATCTCTTTGATCAATTTCGGGGAGCAGCTGTGTTCTCTAAGATTGACTTGAGGTCAGGGTATTATCAGTTGAAGGTGAAAGATGTGGATGTGCCTAAGACAGCTTTCAGGACAAGGTATGGGCATTATGAATTCCTTGTGATGCCGTTAGGTTTAACAAATGCTCCTGCAGCTTTCACGGACATGATGAATCGTGTGTTTCATGAATACCTGGATAAGTTTGTTGTGGTGTTCATTGATGATATCCTCGTGTACTCGCGTACTGAGGAGGAGCATGAAGAGCATTTGAGAGTTGTGTTGCAAGCTTTGTTGGAGAATCAGCTTTATGCTAAGCTGAGCAAGTGTGAGTTCTAGCTTAAAGAAGTGGTGTTTCTTGGGCATGTGGTTTCTGCTGAGGGGATTCGTGTTGATCCTCAGAAGATTGAAGCGGTGATGAATTAGAAGGTTCCTAAGTCGGTTCATGAAGTCCGTAGTTTCCTCGGTTTGGCAGGATACTACCGGAGGTTCGTGGATGGGTTTTCGAAGATTGCCGCACCTTTGACAAAGTTGTTGCAAAAGGATGTTAGGTATGAGTGGACGGAAGCCAGACAGCAGGCTTTTGAGAAGCTTAAGGCAGCTTTAACGCAAGCTCCTATCTTGGTTCAACCTGAATCAGGGATAGAGTTTGTGGTGTATAGTGATGCATCCTATGTTGGTTTGGGTTGTGTGTTGATGCAAGAGGGTAAGGTGGTGGCTTATACATCGCGGCAGTTGAAGGTGCAAGAGCGCAATTATCCTACGCATTACATTGAGTTGGCTGCGGTGGTTTTTGCTTTGAAGATCTGGAGGCATTATCTGTATGGTGAGAAGTGTACTGTGTACACGGATCACAAGAGTTTGAAGTATCTGATGTCTCAGAAGGAGTTGAACCTTAGGCAGCGACGTTGGGTGGAGTTGCTCAAGGATTATGATTTGACGATTGAGTATCACCCTGGGAAGGCTAATGTTGTAGCAGATGCCTTGAGTAGGAAGGTAGCTGTTGAGTTGAGGGCTATGTTTTCCAGTTTGAATATTTCACATGATGGTGGTCTTGTTGCTGAGTTGCAAGTGAAACCATCTTTGGTTCAGTTGATCAAGGAAAAGCAGTTGTTGGATGATTCCTTGGTATCTCATGTTCAGGATATCGCGGAGGGTAGGCCTTCGGATTTCTGCTTTAATGATAATGGAGTGTTGTGTTTTGGGAGTCGGATAGTAGTGCCCAATGATGCTGAGTTAAGGCGTGCTATTCTGACTGAAGGTCATAGTAGTCCTTTTGCTATGCACCCTGGTAGTACTAAGATGTATCGTGATCTTCGTGATGAGTACTATTGGGTGGGTTTGAAGAAGGATGTTGCTGAGTTTGTGAGCAAGTGTATGGTGTGTCAGCGAGTTAAGGCTGAACATCAGTTTCCATCAGGTTTGTTGCAACCGTTGAGAATCCCTGAATGGAAGTGGGAAAGGATTACCATGGATTTTGTATCTGGTTTGCCCTTGTCACCATCGAAGAAGAATTCGATGTGGGTGATTGTGGATCGCCTGACGAAGTGTGCGCATTTCTTGCCTGTGCATACTACGTATACCTTGGATAAGCTTGCGGAGCTGGACATTGCTGAGATTGTGCGGCTGCATGGTGTGCCTAAGTCGATTGTGTCGGATAGGGATCCGAGGTTTACATCACGATTCTGGCAGTGTTTGCATCAAGCTTTGGGTACACGGTTGAATTTCAGTACATCTTATCATCCTCAGTCGGATGGTCAGTCCGAGCGTGTTATCCAGGTTTTGGAGGATATGTTGAGGTTCTGCGTAATTGACTTTCAGGGCTCATGGGAGAAACATTTGCCTTTGGTGGAGTTTGCCTATAACAATAGTTATCAATCAAGTATTCAAATGGCACCTTATGAGGCTTTGTACAGGAGGAAGTGTAGGACTCCTCTGTGTTGGGCTGAAACGGGTCAGAAGTTGGTTTCGATGCCAGCTTTGTTGAAGGGAACCACCGAGAATGTAACCCCCTTAACCCGACCTAGACGGTTGACCCGAATTAAGAGAGCTACACGGGGAAAACCAAAGTCAACCTTGATTAACAACCCTTTTTTTTCTTTTTAAACTTGTCTAGATGCATATTAATCCTTAGATATGATCATACAACAGCATACTCAAAGATCATAAACATCAGAGATCAAACAGGGATCCAATTGAACAAATTACAACTTTAGGGACCAAATTGTATTTTCTGATATATATAAGGACTTAACCCAAATTAAAGTTACCAACTTGAAATTAATCAGGTTTCATGCTTCTCTGTGAAATTTAAGCTCAAAAGGACTTCCCAAACTCATACAATTGCACAAACAAGATTCAAGACCAAAATGCAAACAATTCAAAACATTTAACTACCAATGTCAGCCCCTAACGGTCACCCGTTCCGAAACAGGCAGAGCCCGTTTCGAAATGCGGGGCCGTTCCGCAACGCGTACCGCAACACGGGCTGACAGTAGCCAACCGTTTCGGAACGGTCCCTCCCGTTTCGGACGCCTGGGCTTGTTTAAGGCACCCGTTCCGAAACGGTAGGTACTGTTCCGGAACACCCTGCACAGATTGCCCCAAAATGCATACTTAAACATGCAATTAAACATCCAATCATGCTCCAAATGCCACCAAACTTTACCAACATGCAATTCAACATATATGAGACATACTTGCATCAACAATTCATCAAAACATCAACATATGTGAAAAACCCCAAATCTATAGGCATGCTTCCTACACAAGCAACCATTCAAGCATAAACTTCCAATTCAAGCATATAATGGCCAACCACAAAAACCAGCATTCTCAACAACATTCAATATACTTAGGGAGTTCAAAACATCTCCCAAAACATACACATAGGTCCCCCATTGCCAAATTACCAAAAGCTAAATGTACTTAAGAAAACCTTCCATACTTTGAGCTTTACTTCCACTTGAATGCTTGTCTTCCTTGCTGCCCTCAAAGTACTTTAATGTTCTGCATTATTGATTTGAGAAAACAAAGAGAGAGCATAAGCAAAAGCTTAGTGAGGAATGCTCAATAAAACCATTCAATAATGCATTTATAAAACACTTTACAAATCATGCTTCAAATCATCATTTACACATGCTCAAAAGCATACTTAAACATGCATCTCATGCTTCATATCATAACATGTCATATTGGCCACAAGTGATAAGTTCCATTTCTTTAAAAACAAGTTCATCAACTTTCACCCCAAGGACTTTTAAACACCTTGGCCCCAAGGACTTTTAAACACCTTGGCCCATGGACTTTTAACCACCATGGAAAGGACCACACAAGGACTTTTAACCACATTTGTGTCCGTATCAAGTTTCACCCCAAGGACTTTTAAACACCTTGGTCCCAAGGACTTTTAAACACCTTGGCCCCATGGACTTTTAAACACCATGGAAAGGACCACACAAGGACTTTTAACCACCTTTGTGTCTGTAGCAAGAATCATCCAAGGACTTTTAACCACCTTAGTGACCTTAACCTTTGCAAAACATCACTTGCCAATATACATCATTATCATCAATTTATCCACTGTTTTAAAGCATTAAACCAAGCCATATTCATCATGCATTTAAAAGCATCAAACCACATTTAATCAATGCTCAAAAACAAGGAACTCTTACCTTGAGCTTCCTTCAACATATGGCTTACAAAAACAGCATTAACCATGCTAAATCATGCTTTCAAAACAGAGTTTAAAACATGCAATAAACCACATTGCACAACAATCAAATCATGGCCACCACTAGAGAGTATTTCCGAAAACTTACACTTGAGCTTAGCAAAGTTGTTTAGACTTAAACTAAGCTCCCAAGACATTGGTTTCAAAGCCGAAAACCCAATTTCACTCACCGATTCCACTTCGCCTCTTGCCGAAGCACCAAATCAAGCCTCCGGATCACCACCACTTGGATCCAAAGATGATTCCCCTGTTTTAACACATCAAAACAGTAGATTAATGCATCATCATGCATTAATATCCTCAATGAAAGCACCTAAACTCGCTGCTCTCATCCCCACTCCATTTTCGGCCACCAAACACAACCGAAAATGCATCCAAACCACTTCTCAACAAAGCCCAGCCATTAACCATCAAAACCTAACATCCTTTAACATCATTTAACATCTAAAAAGAACCTAATAACATCCTTATACCTCCAGCAACACCAGATCCACAAGATCACCTCAAAAACAATCAAGAATCACAAGCTAAACTTAGGAAACCCAACCTATCCGGGATTGCATCAATCAAAACTCAATTCCTTATCAATTTAGAGTTCAAATAACATCAAAAACACATCTCAAATCACAGATTTAACAGATCAAACGAAAATCATCAAAAATCACCAAATCTTGCATTATAAGCCAAGATCCATTTCACAACTTAAAAGCCTTTAATAAAACATCAATTAAGGATTGAAAACTTAGGAATTTCAGTAAAGAACTGATAGTTTAGAGGAGAAGGACGTTCTTACCTCAAAACTTGAGTTTCTCCTCTTTTTGGATTCAAAAACCTTGATGAATCAAGTAGCAAATGATGAGGTTTTGTAGATATGATGATTAGGAATCAAAAGAGAGTTGAAAGGAGAGATTTAGGTGAGAAAAATCAGAAACAATTCTCTGGAAAGAAAGTGTTTGGGTTGAGAGAAAATGAGAGAAAAGAAAATAGGAAGTTAGTTATCAAAATGGCCAAAATGGCTTTCCCTCCTCTTTTGATATGTTTTAAAATCAGAATATAGCTTAAAATATCTTAGAAAAATCTGGAGAAACTACTTTTGGAATAATAGCTCCTTAAAGATTCAAAGTTTCAACCCTTTCTAAAACAGTCACAAAACTTTCAAAAATTACATTTTGGTCACTAGCCAAAATGTCACCCTTCCAAAACTCATTTTCCAAAATTGATTTCACAGTTCACTTAATTATATTAAAAGATGATTTTAGAACATTTTTCCATAATTTTAATGCAACCCGAACTAGGCTTTCCTAAATTCACCCTTTTAGATTCGAACAGCACTTGGACCAAACCGGTCAACGCCCAAAACTTCTAAGCCCAAAACCGGGGCGTTACAACTCTTCCCCCCTTAAGAAATTTCGTCCCCGAAATTTACCTGAAGGAAAGAGATAAGGAAACTGCTTCAGCATGTCTTCCTTCCGCTCCCACGTGGCTTCCTCAACACCTCTATGCTTCCACAGCACCTTCACCAACTCAATGGTCTTGCCACGAAGAACCTTGCTATCCGAATCCAGAACCTTCACCGGTTCCTCATCATAGGTTAAATCCGGATTCAAAACCACTTCCTCCACAGGCATCACATGCGAAGGATCATATCTATACTTCCGGAGCATAGAAACATGGAACACATCATGAATCTTCTCCAACTCTTGAGGTAACCTCAGCTTGTACGCAACAGGACCCACACGCTCAACCACCTCGTATGGTCCAATGTACCTAGGGCTCAACTTACCCTTCCGGCCAAACCTCATCACCTTTTTCCAAGGCGAAACCTTCAAGAACACACGATCACCCACCGCATACTCAATCTCTTTACGCTTCAAATCCGCGTAAGACTTTTGCCGATCAGAGGCAGCCTTCAACCACTCACAAATGAGCCTTACCTTCTCTGTGGTCCCTTTCAACAAAGCCGGCATCGAAACCAACTTTTGACCAGTTTCACCCCAACAAAGAGGAGTCCTACACTTCCTCCCGTACAAAGCCTCATAAGGTGCCATCTGTATACTTGCCTGATAACTATTGTTATAAGCAAACTCAACCAAAGGCAGATGCTTCTCCCAAGAACCTTGGAACTCAATCACGCAGCACCTCAACATATCCTCCAAAATCTGGATAACTCGCTCAGACTGACCATCCGACTGAGGATGATAGGATGTACTGAAATGCAACCTTGTACCCAGAGCTTGATGCAAACACAGCCAGAAACGCGATGTGAACCTCGGATCCCTATCCGACACAATCGACTTAGGCACACCATGCAGCCGCACAATCTCAGCAATGTACAGCTCTGCCAACTTATCCAAAGAAAACGTGGTATGCACAGGCAGGAAATGCGCACACTTCGTTAGGCGATCCACAATCACCCAAGCAGAATTCTTTTTCGAGGAAGACAAAGGTAAACCAGATACAAAATCCACGGTAACCCTTTCCCACTTCCATTCAGGGATTTTCAACGGTTGCAACAACCCTGAAGGAACCTGATTCTCAGCCTTAACTCGCTGACACACCAAACACTTGCTCACAAACTCCGCAACATCCTTCTTCAAACCCACCCAATAGTACTCATCACGAAGATCACGATACATCTTGGTACTACCAGGGTGCATAGCAAAAGGACTACTATGACCTTCAGTCAGAATAGCACACCTCAACTCAGCATCAGCAGGCACTACTATCCGACTCCCAAAACACAACACACCATCATCATTAAAGCAGAAATCCGAAGGTCTACCCTCCGCGATATCCTGAACATGAGACACCAAGGAATCATCCAGCAACTGCTTATCCTTGATCAACTGAACCAAAGATGGTTTCACTTGCAACTCAGCAACAAGACCACCATCTTGCGATATGCTCAAGCTAGCAAACATAGCCCTCAGCTCAACAGCTACTTTCCTACTCAAGGCATCCGCAACAACATTAGCTTTTCCAGGATGATACTCAATCGTCAGATCATAATCCTTGAGCAACTCTAACCAACGCCGCTGCCTAAGATTCAACTCCTTCTGAGACATCAGATACCTCAAACTCTTGTGATCTGTGTACACAGTACACTTCTCACCATACAGATAATGTCTCCAGATCTTCAGAGCAAAACCCACTGCAACCAGCTCAATATCATGCATAGGGTAATTGCGCTCATGCACTTTCAACTGCCGCGATGCATAAGCCACCACCTTACCCTCCTGCATCAGCACACAACCCAAACCAACATAGGATGCATCACTGTAAACCACAAACTCTTTCCCTGATTCAGGCTGAATCAAGATAGGAGCTTGCGTCAAAGCCGCCTTAAGCTTCTCAAAAGCCTGCTGTCTCGCTTCCGTCCACTCATACTTAACATCCTTTTGCAACAGCTTCGTCAAAGGAGCAGCAATCTTGGAAAAACCATCCACAAACCTACGGTAGTATCCCGCCAAACCAAGGAAACTACGGACCTCATGAACAGACTTAGGAACTTTCCAATTCATCACCGCCTTAATCTTCTGAGGATCAACACGAATCCCCTCAGCTGAGACCACATGCCCAAGAAACACCACCTCCTTAAGCCAGAACTCACACTTGCTCAGCTTAGCATAGAGCTGATTCTCCAACAAAGCCTGCAGCACAATCCTCAAATGCTCTTCATGCTCCTCCTCAGTACGCGAGTACACGAGGATATCATCAATGAATACCACAACGAACTTGTCCAGGTATTCATGAAACACACGATTCATCATGTCCATGAAAGCAGCAGGAGCATTTGTCAAACCAAACGGCATCACAAGGAACTCATAATGCCCATACCTTGTCCTGAAAGCTGTCTTAGGCACATCCACATCCTTCACCTTCAACTGATAATACCCTGACCTCAAGTCAATCTTAGAGAACACAGCAGCTCCCCGAAATTGATCAAAGAGATCATCAATCCTCTGCAAAGGATACCGATTCTTGATAGTCAACTTGTTCAGCTGACAGTAATCAATGCACATTCTCATAGTGCCATCCTTCTTTTTCACAAACAAGACCGGTGCTCCCCAAGGTGACACACTCGGCCGGATGAAACCACGATCAAGCAACTCTTGCAACTGCGTCTTCAGCTCCTTCAGCTCCTTAGGTGCCATTCTATAGGGAGTAATGGACACAGGAGTTGTATTCTCATACAGCTCAATTCCAAACTCCACCTCGCGGTTAGGAGGTAAACCAGGCAACTCCTCAGGAAACACACCAGGAAACTTCTTCAGGACTCTGATATCTTGCACCCTCAACTCTTTAGAGCCAGGATTCATTACAAAAGCTAGATAGGCTTCGCAACCTTGCCTCAGCATCCTGCTCGCCTCCAAGGTAGACACCACATTGGCAAGAAACTTCACATTCTCACCAACCACAACAACTTCATAATCATCCGCAAGCTTAAGCGAAACTCGCTTGTTTTCACAATCCACAACAGCACGATGCTCAGCAAGCCAATCCATACCAAGGATTACATCAAAACCATAAAAGGGTAACTCCATAAGATCAACATGAAAAACATGTTCTTGAACAACCAAGGGACACCTTCTATAAAGCTTTCGAGTCACAACAGTCTCACCAAAAGAACTAGTGACACGAACACCAACATCCAAAGACTCAACAGGCAAACCAAGCAATTCAGCATGCTCACGCAAAATGTATGAATGCGTAGATCCAGAATCTATCAAGGAAAGCAATGACAAGGATTGCAAAGTAAAGGTACCTGCAATCACATCCGCATCATTCCTTCCCTCACGCTGAGCATACACCCTCGCTTGGCCTCCACCTTCAGGCTGAATAGCCACAACATGGGCCACTCCACGACCACCTTCCTCTCTCCTCTGGAAATTACCACGGCCGCGCCCATGACCTCTCTGCGGTGCAGCAACAACAGGAGCACGCACTTGATCACCAGCCAACCTAGGACAATCTCGCCTCAAATGGTCTGCGGATCCACAATTCCAACACCCATTACCAGCTGCCGCAACAGGAGCTTGCACCTCTCTCACAGCACGAGGACAGTCACGCTTCATGTGACCACGTGAACCACAGATCCAACAAGCACTCGGATCAGCTCTAGCATTGCCTCCTCTAGCAGGTGCACCACCACCTCTCTTAGCTGAAGACTGATACTTATGATCACGTCCCCTCTTGTTCTGTCCACCTCCGGAACTATACTCAGCAGCTCTCTTACCAGAACTTGCTCCAGCACCTTTCGCAGATAAACCCAAGTTCATCTCAATGTCCTTGGCTCGGCCCACCAACACATCAAAATCATCATACTCGGTGGCCAGCACATACATTTTCACATCCGTCACTAAGCCATAACGGAACCTCTCGCACCTTGCCCGCTCATCAGGTACCAGCTCAGGTGCATACTGACTGAGTCGCACAAACTGTACTTCATACTCAGCCACATTCATGCTCCCTTGGGTAAGAGACATGAATTCACGCTTCTTCTCATCAAGGTATCTAACACCAAGATATCTCCGCTTGAACACATTCTGGAAGAATGTCCAAGTCACATCAGCTTCAACCATCCCAGCTATGGTGGTCGTCCACCACGTATACGCATCATCCTGCAGCAAGGACACAACACAACCCAGCTTTTGCACATCCGTGCAGCTCATCTGACCCAAGATTCGCTTGGTACTCTCTAGCCAAGCTTCAGAACTCTCAGCAGACATACCCCTGAACTCCGTCCCACCAAGACTGCGTAAGCGCTCCAAAGGTAGTCTAACACCAGCATCTCCCTGATGCCCAGCTCCTTGAGCTCCAGCTACTGCTGCTCGGAAAGCACCCGCAATAGCTTGTACCAACATAGACATATCAGGCATAGCTTGCCCCTGACCAACCTCTGGTCCAGCAGCTCCAGCACCAGCTGCAGCTTCAGCTCTTTCACCCTCAGCACCACCACCAGGTGGAGGAGGAGGTATCACCGCACTACCCGTGTTTTCCTCATTCTCGTTCTCATTAGGAGCCGTAGCTCGCACATTACCTCGTAACTCTCTACGTGGTGCCATAGTTTTACCATGCAATCACAATGCAAATAAAATGAAGTCAGGCCCAGCAAGGTAAGCAATCCAAGTATTCAAGCTCAATTTCATTCAAAATCAACACCATTTCATTAGCTTTTATTTGGCAATGGGTACCCACAACATGCTACGTCACAGCATACATCTCAATTGCATCCAAATCACAAGCCACTAAACATGCTTTCGATCAACAAGCATACAAGGCACACATACTTCAATCATGCACACATTCATTCCCAATTACTCGAGAACTCAGCTCTGATACCACCAAATGTAACCCCCTTAACCCGGCCTAGACGGTTGACCCGAATTAAGAGAGCTACACGGGGAAAACCAAAGTCAACCCGAAAGTCAACCTTGATTAACGACCCTTTTTTTTCTTTTTAAACTTGTCGAGATGCATATTAATCCTTAGATATGATCATACAACAGCATACACAAAGATCATAAACATCAGAGATCAAACAGGGATCCAATTGAACAAATTACAACTTTAGGGACCAAATTGTAATTTCTGATATATATAAGGACTTAACCCAAATTAAAGTTACCAACTTGAAATTAATCAGGTTTCATGCTTCTCTGTGAAATTTAAGCTCAAAAGGACTTCCCAAACTCATACAATTGCACAAACAAGATTCAGGACCAAAATGCAAACAATTCAAAACATTTAACTACCAATGTCAGCCCCTAACGGTCACCCGTTCCGAAACAGGCAGAGCCCGTTTCGAAACGCGGGGCCGTTCCGCAACGCGTACCGCAACACGGGCTGACAATAGGCAACCGTTTCGGAACGGTCCCTCCCGTTTCGGACGCCTGGGCTTGTTTAAGGCACCCGTTCCGAAACGGTAGGTACTGTTCCGGAACACCCTGCACAGATTGCCCCAAAATGCATACTTAAACATGTAATTAAAAATCCAATCATGCTCCAAATGCCACCAAACTTTACCAACATGCAATTCAACATATATGAGACATACTTGCATCAACAATTCATCAAAACATCAACATATGTGAAAAACCCCAAATCTATAGGCATGCTTCCTACACAAGCAACCATTCAAGCATAAACTTCCAATTCAAGCATATAATGGCCAACCACAAAAACCAGCATTCTCAACAACATTCAATATACTTAGGGAGTTCAAAACATCTCCCAAAACATACACATAGGTCCCCCATTGCCAAATTACCAAAAGCTAAATGTACTTAAGAAAACCTTCCATACTTTGAGCTTTACTTCCACTAGAATGCTTGCCTTCCTTGCTGCCCTCAAAGTACTTTAATGTTCTGCATTATTGATTTGAGAAAACAAAGAGAGAGCGTAAGCAAAAGCTTAGTGAGGAATGCTCAATAAAACCATTCAATAATGCATTTATAAAACACTTTATAAATCATGCTTCAAATCATCATTTACACATGCTCAAAAGCATACTTAAACATGCATCTCATGCTTCATATCATAACATGTCATATTGGCCACAAGTGATAAGTTCCATTTCTTTAAAAACAAGTTCATCAACTTTCACCCCAAGGACTTTTAAACACCTTGGCCCCAAGGACTTTTAAACACCTTGGCCCATAGACTTTTAACCACCATGGAAAGGACCACACAAGGACTTTTAACCACCTTTGTGTCCGTATCAAGTTTCACCCAAGGACTTTTAAACACCTTGGCCCCAAGGACTTTTAAACACCTTGGCCCCATGGACTTTTAAACACCATGGAAAGGACCACACAAGGACTTTTAACCACCTTTGTGTCCGTAGCAAGAATCATCCAAGGACTTTTAACCACCTTGATGTTCTTAAGTAAACAAGGCTCACTCAAGGACTTTTAACCACCTTAGTGACCTTAACCTTTGCAAAACATCACTTGCCAATATACATTATTATCATCAATTTATCCACTGTTTTAAAGCATTAAACCAAGCCATATTCATCATGCATTTAAAAGCATCAAACCACATCTAATCAATGTTCAAAAGCAAGGAACTCTTACCATGAGCTTCCTTCAACATATGGCTTACAAAATCAGCATCAACCATGCTAAATCATGCTTTCAAAACAGAATTTAAAACATGCAATAAACCACATTGCACATCAATCAAATCATGGCCACCACTAGAGAGAATTTCCGAAAACTTACACTCGAGCTTAGCAAAGTTGTTTAGACTTAAACTAAGCTCCCAAGACATTGGTTTCAAAGCCGAAAACCCAATTTCACTCACCGATTCCACTTCGCCTCTTGCCGAAGCACCAAATCAAGCCTCCGGATCACCACCACTTGGATCCAAAGATGACTCTCTTGTTTTAACACATCAAAACAGTAGATTAATGCATCATCATGCATTAATATCCTCAATGAAAGCACCTAAACTCGCTGCTCTCATCCCCACTCCATTTTCGGCCACCAAACACAACCGAAAATGCATCCAAACCACTTCTCAACAAAGCCCAGCCATTAACCATCAAAACCTAACATCATTTAACATCTAAAAAGAACCTAATAACATCCTTATACCTCCAGCAACACCAGATCCACAAGATCACCTAAAAAACAATCAAGAATCACAAGCTAAACTTAGGAAACCCAACCTATCCGGGATTGCATCAATCAAAACTCAATTCCTTATCAATTTAGAGTTCAAATAACATCAAAAACACATCTCAAATCACAGATTTAACAGATCAAACGAAAATCATCAAAAATCACCAAATCTTGCATTATAAGCCAAGATCCATTTCACAACTTAAAAGCCTTTAATAAAACATCAATTAAGGATTGAAAACTTAGGAATTTCAGTAAAGAACTGATAGTTTAGAGGAGAAGGACGTTCTTACCTCCAAACTTGAGTTTCTCCTATTTTTGGATTCAAAAACCTTGATGAATCAAGTAGCAAATGATGAGTTTTTGTAGATATGATGATTAGGAATCAAAAGAGAGTTGAAAGGAGAGATTTAGGTGAGAAAAATCAGAAACAATTCTCTGGAAAGAAAGTGTTTGGGTTGAGAGAAAATGAGAGAAAAGAAAATAGGAAGTTAGTTATCAAAATGGCTAAAATGGCTTTCCCTCCTCTTTTGATATGTTTTAAAATCAGAATATAGCTTCAAATATCTTAGAAAAATCTGGAGAAACTACTTTTGGAATAATAGCTCCTTAAAGATTTTAAAGTTTCAACCCTTTCTAAAACAGTCACAAAACTTTCAAAAATTACATTTTGGTCACTAGCCAAAATGTCACCCTTCCAAAACTCATTTTCCAAAATTGATTTCACAGTTCACTTAATTATATTAAAAGATGATTTTAGAACATTTTTCCATAATTTTAATGCAACCCGAACTAGGCTTTCCTAAATTCACCCTTTTAGATTCGAACAGCACTTTGACCAAACCGGTCAACGCCCAAAACTTCTAAGCCCAAAACCGGGGCGTTACAGAGAAGGTAAAGCTCATTTGTGAGCGCTTGAAGGCAGCATCTGATCGGCAAAAGTCTTACGCGGATTTGAAGCGTAAGGAGATTGAGTATGCGGTGGGTGACCGTGTGTTTTTTAAGGTTTCGCCTTGGAAAAAGGTGATGAGGTTTGGCCGAAAGGGCAAGTTGAGCCCTAGGTACATTGGACCATACGAGGTGATTGAGCGTGTGGGTCCTATTGCGTACAAGTTGAGGTTACCTCAAGAGTTGGAGAAGATCCATGATGTGTTCCATGTTTCTATGCTTCGGAGGTATAGATCGGATCCTTCACATGTGAAGCCTGTGGAAGAAGTGGAATTGAATCCGGATTTGACCTATGATGAGGAACCGGTGAAGATTCTGGATGCGGATAGTAAGGTTCTTCGTGGCAAGACCATTGAGTTGGTAAAGGTATTGTGGAAGCATCGTGGTGCTGAGGAAGCCACGTGGGAACGGAAAGATGACATGCTGGAGCAGTTTCCGTATCTCTTTCCTTCAGGTAAATTTCAAGGACGAAATTTCTTAAGGGGGGGAGAGTTGTAACACCCCAATTTTGGGCTTAGAAGTTTTGGGTTTGGACCGGACCGGTCGGTTCGCGGTTCGAATATAAAAGAGTTAATTTAGGAAAGCCTAGTTCGGGTTGCGTTAAAAATGTGGAAAAATGTCTTAAAATCCTCTTTTATTATGTATAAGAGAAAAGTGAAATCAATTTTACAAAATGAGGTTTGGAAGTGTGACATTTTGGGTTAGTGACCAAAATGTAATTTTCAAAAACTGTGAGACTGTTTTAAAAAGGATTGAAACTTTGAATCTTTAAGGAGCTATTTACCCAATAGGAGTTTCTCCAGATTTTTCCTAAATATTAAAGGTTTAATAAATGGGTTTTAAATAAAAGAAAAAGAGAGGGAAGATATTTTGGCATTTTCCAACTAACTTTTCCTAAAATTCTATTTTCATTTTCTCTCATCTTTTCTGTCAAACCAAACACATTTCTCCAGAGCTTTTTCCTCTGATTTTTGACATCCAAACATGAGATTTTAATTCTCTTTTGATCTCTAATCATCTCTTCAACAAAACCTCACCATTTGCTACTTGGATCTTCAAGAATTTTGATTCTAAAAAGGGAGAAACTCAAGTTTAGAGGTATGAACGTCCTTCTCCTCCAAATTCTCAGTTCTTTACTGAAATTCCCAAGTTCTCAATCCTTGATTTGTATTTAATTAAAGGTTTTACAATTGTATTCTTGATTTTGGCTTTAAAATGCAAGATTTGTTTGATTTTGATGAAATTTCGTATAATCTGATTGGGCAGTGTTTTGAGGTGTCAATTTGATGTTAAATGAATGTTTAATTGATGAGAAATTGAGATTTAATCAATGCAATCCCGGATAGGTTGAATTTCCTAAGTTTTACTTGTAATAGTGATGGTTTGTGGAGTGATCTTTATGATCTGTTATGGCTGGAGGTATAAGGATGTGTTGAGATCCATTTTGGATGTTAATTAATGTTTAAAGATGTTTAGAGTTGATGAATCTTGGCTGGGTGGTGTTGTGGAGTTGTTTGGTTGTGTTTTCGGTTGTGTTTGGTAGCCTAAAATGGAGTGTGGATGAGGGCAGTGAGTTTAGGTGCTTTCATTGTAGATATTAATGCATGATGATGCATTAATCTACTGTTTTGATGTGTTTAAAACAGGGGAGTCATCATTGGATCCTAGTGGTGGAGATCCGAAAGCTTGATTGGTGTTTCGGCAAGAGGCGAAACGGAATCGGTGAGTGGATTTTGGTTTTCAGCTTTAAAACCAATGTTTTGAAGGTTTGGGAGCTTAGTTTAAGTCTAAGCAACTTAGCTAAGCTCAAGAGTAAGTTTTCGGAAAAACTCTCTTGATGATGAACCATGGTTTGGTTGTGTGCAATATGGTTTGTTTGCATGTTTAAAATCCTGTTTTGGAAGCATATTTAGCATGTTTATTTGCTGAGATTATAAGCCATGTGTTGAAGGATGCTCAAGGTAAGATATCCTTGTTTTTGAACATTGTTTTAATGTGGTTTGATGCCTAAGGATGCATGATGTTTATGGCTTTGTTAAATGCTTAAAAACAGTGGAATATTGTTGTTAATGATGCATATTGGCAAGTGATGGTTAAGGTCACAAAGGTGTTTAAAAGTCCTTGTGTGAGCCTTGTTTATTTAAGAACAACATGGTGGTTAAAAGTCCATGGTTGGTTCTTGGTTAAGATCACAAAGGTGGTTAAAAGTCCTTGTGTGAATCTTGTGTATTTTAAGAACAACATGGTGTTTAAAAGTCCATGGTTGGTTCTTGGTTAAGGTTACAAAGGTGGTTAAAATTCCTTGTGTAAGCCTTGTCATTTAAGAACACCAAGGTGTTTAAAAGTCCTTGGGTGATTCTTGTTAAGGACACAAAGGTGTTTAAAAGTCCTTGTGTGGTCCTTGTCATGGTGTTTAAAAGTCCATGGATGATTCTTGTTAAGGACACAATGGTGTTTAAAAGTCCATGTGTGGATCTTATGTTGAATGTATCACTTGTTGCCAATGTGACATGTTATGAACTTGAAGCATGAATTGCTTGTTTTAAATGCTTTAGTGCATGTGCAAATGATGTATGATTTAAGGTTTTTAAAGGTGTTATATAAATGCATTATTGTGTGGTTTTAAATGAGCATTCCTCACTAAGCTTTTCGCTTACGCTCTCTCTCTTTTCTTAAACCAATAATGCAGAGCATTAAAGTGCATTGAGGGCAGCAAGGAGGTGAAGAATCCAAGTGGTGAACTAAGCTCATGTATGGTGAAGGTTTCTTAAACACTATTAGCTTTTGGCATTTGGCAATGGGGAACCTATGTTGATGTTTTAGGAGATGTTTTGGACTCCTTAAGTTGGTTTTATGTTGTTAATGTTGTTGGAACATGTAAATGGCCTTTATGTGGTTGATTTGGTATTTTGATGCTTGAATGGTTTATGAAATAGGAAGCTTGCCTATAGAATTGGGGATTTGCTTAATTGATGCCATGCTTGAGTATGATTGAAGCAATATTGTTCCTTGATTGTTGAATGACTTGCTGGTATATTTTGGTGGCATTTGGAGCATATTTGATGGGTCAAATATGTGTTAATTCAGCAAAAATCTGCAAATCTGGGCAGGCCGTATCGGAACGGGTGCTACCGTTTCGGAACAGGAGCCTGAAATGGTCTAGGCGTTCCGAAACGGGAGGAACCGTTCCGGAACGGAAATGCCACTGCCAAGCCTCGTTTCGGAACCAGTTTCGGAACGGTCCCGCGTTTCGGAACAGGTCCTCCCTGTTTCGGAACACTCGACCGTTGGGCTCTGAAATTGATGGTTATATGTTTTGAAATGCTTGCGTTTTGGTCCCGAAATTTGTTATTGCAATTGAATGAGTTTGGAATGTCCGTTTGAGCTGAAATTTGGCAGAGAAGCATGAAAGATGATTAATTTCAAGTTGGTAACATCTAATTGGGTTAAGTCCTTATAATTTTCAGAATTTACATTTTGGTCCCTAAAGTTGTAATTTGTTCAATTGAGTCCCTGAATGTTCTCTGATTGTTTTGATCTTTGAGTATGATTATCTTGTGAACATATCTAGGGTTAATGTGCATTTAGACAAGATTAAAAAGAAAAAAAAAGGTCGTTAATCAAGGTTGACTTTCGGGTTGACTTTGGTTTTCCCCGTGTAAACTTCTTAATTCGGGTTAACCGTCTAGGCCGGGTTAAGGGGGTTACACGTTTCGATACGGCTTGGCCTGTAAGTACAGATTTTTGCTGGTTTTTATTCGTTTAACCCTATCGAACGGTGTCCAAATGCAAAGAAACTTCACACACAATATTTTAATGATACAAACTACTGGCATGCAAAGTTTCACGGACGTGCGAATACGGTTACTATGTTTTTACCTTTTAAGCTAAGCATGCATATTAAGGCTATTTCAAAAGAATCAAAAAGGCCATTTAGGGCCAATGACCCTATTACAAGATAGGTTATGCACCAACCCAACAAAATAGGCATGCATAACTATTTCAACTACTTTTCCACCTTCCTAGGAGTTCAAAGGTCATAATTACATTACTTGTAGCTTGGTAGTGACTTGTCTTGATAGTCGATCCGATCCTCCAACACCCAAACCTTCTTAACCTGAAAACGCATGAGATGAGACACGTTAGACATACTTTTCCTAGTGAGGTAGTCACAAACAATGTAGGTAACAATAATGCCATGGTTACACTTAAACATAATCTCATGCTAACGTTTTCAATACTATGCAATAATATACAATGTATGAACATGTTTCAATTCATTCTTAGTCCTTGGATTGAATCAAGATCGTGGATACGCGAATTCCTACACCTCGCCAAATCAATAAGTGGTCTAGTCCCTCCGCCTCGCCAATATGACCAATAACAATACACATCCCTCTGCATCGCCAAATCAATATAAGTCGTAGCCTTAGGACTGTAGTCCACCCGTACACTGAGCTCATGAATTCTATGGCATGCCAATTGTATCCAAAGTTGCAATATTCATATTCATTTCAATAATCAATGATATACCAATGTCCGGTGAATTCAATATTGTTGATGAACAATATATATATCTCATCATCAATAACTCATAGTTTGATATCAATATTAATGTCCGATGGTTTCTATGCAATATTCAAATGACAATGACAATATCAATGACAATACACAATGACAATAACCAATGTTCAATGGCAACTTACCGACACTTACCAAAGTGTCTGATTAACCATCCAATGCAATTTCTTCAACAACAATGTTAGCGATGTAATCTAAAATATTAAATAATGATCTGGGAAGGCCTTTCTCCTAAACACGAGACTCCGACTACGCTCACCTGAACAATCCGAAGCTTCACGGCTCTTAGATAGCAATCCCTTTGTTCTTAGCTTGTGATGGAGATGGTGAAACCTCTTTCTCCACTTCTTGAGCTCGAAAATCAATAGAAATCTATCAGGATCGATATTTCGATATCAAAATCGATAACTCGTTTCAATAGAGATGACAACGATGAGATATCCATGGATAGTCAAAACCCCATATTAGATTACACTTGATATATCCATGGAATCCAATAACTGATGGAGGATTTTAGCTTACCCGATCGATAGCAACGATTTGATATCGATAAAATGAAGCGATTGCAAAGCTCAAAATTCCTCCACTAGAGGTGTATGCTTGAGGTTGAAGATGAAGAGGATAAAGATGCTAGCTTTAGGATTTCTCGTTAAGTTTTCTATCCTCTTTCTTCTCTTTGCTTTACTAGAACAATTCTTAAGCTTTTTAGCTTTCCTTCTCTGGATGGACAGCTTTCAGACAAGTCCACCTACAGAATCTTTTAATTGAGGAGGGGCTAATCGCAAGATTAGTCCCTCAACTCTTGCCATATCATGTTTTTGCTCCCTAACATACATTTCATTCATTCTAACCACTAATAACCTCGATTTTATTTAATAAAGTTCAATTACGATGTTTTAAGCCCATTTAGGGTTCGATATCAATAATTAACTAGTCGATACAATATTTAGACTTCATCAATGTAGGATTTCGGATCATCGGAACTTAATTCCGACTATACCGGATTTTGGGGTGTTACAGAGGTTGGTTTCTTGTTTATCAATAAGATGGATTCTTTTCCTAAACCCCGTAAGTATAACCTTCGATTTTGATAATCTACCAAGGCATCATGTTTTCCCAACCAGTCTGGTCCTAAAACTAGATCGAGCTCACATTTAGGTAGCACATATAGATCACCCGAAAAAGGTATGTTTCGAATAGTTACAAGACAATCCCTACAGATCAAACTGATAGGCATACTACCTCATATAGGGTTCGAAACTATCAAACCAGTTTTTACAGTTTCATGTTTCAATTTAAGTTCATCTAACAGGTATGAACATATAAATGAATGTGTTGATCTCGTGTCTATCAAAGCATAAATAGGTTTAGAGTTTAGCACAATCGTACTCGCGATAACATCTGGAGATTCTTATTCTTCCTTGCCACGAATGTGGTAGACACAAACTGGGGCTCGGTATTCTTGGTGAGTAAGAGCTTTCGAAGGGGTAGCCTTGCCTTTCCCCTGATTACCCGACTGATCTTGCGTCGAGTTCTTTTTTCGGCCAGGTGTCATAGTGCTTAGATTAGAAGGTCGAGTTCTTTTTTCGCTCAGGTGGCATAGTGCTCAGATTAGAAGGTCGAGCCAAAGATTGATCATTTCTCTTCGGGCAATCCTGGATATAGTGGTCCCTACCACCACAGGCAAAACAGAGATTGGACTGGATTTGTCATTGGCCGAAGTGTTGCTTCTTACATAACTTGCAAGTAGGAACTTTCTCCGCAATTCCTGTGCTATTAACAGAGACAACCGAGATGGCCATTGATAACTGCATATATATCCTTATTTTCATACCTTTTTGCTATATGACTTTCCTGTTCTTGAGTTCATACCATGGCATTTAAACTGCATTTTCTTCTTCTAGGTGCATCTTTATCTTTGCTGGTTATTGGTCCATATCGAGGGATACTGCTCGGAGTGTTGGTTTTTGGGTCATGATGTGTAGGAAAGGAGTCAAGAGAGAAAGCCTATGCCGGGAATTGCTATAGAAGGACGAGAACATGCATAAAAGGACGATGTGACATTTGCAGCAGCCGGTACCCACCTTGTAACCCCCTTAGCCCGGCCTAGACGGTTGACCCGAACTACGAAGATTACACGGGGACCTTTTTTTTTCTTTTTAACCTTGATTAACGACCTTTTTTTTCTTTTTAAACTTGTCTAAATGCACATTAATCCTAGTCATACTCTTGAGATAAGCATAATCAAAAATCACAGCAATCAGAAAACAATAAGGGACTCAATTGCACAAAATACAAATTTAGGGACCAAAATGTAAAATCTGGAAATTAAGAGGACTTTACAAATTTTAAATATACCATTATGAAATTAGTCATATTACTTGCTTCCCTGTCAAATTTCACCTTAGACGAACCTCCCGAACTCAAGCAATTGCACATACAAAAATCAGGACTAAAACGTAAAGCTTGCAAACCTCAAAACCATTCAAATCAGGGCCCAACAGTGAAGTGTTTCGAAACGGAAATTTACCGTTCAAAAATACGACTTGGCAGTAGCCAAAGTGTTTCGAAACACCTCTACCCGTTTCGAAACACCCAGGCCAAATCATGCACCTGTTTCGAAAAAGGCAAGGGTGTTTCGAAACACCCTGCCCAGAAACAGCAGAAAAGCCTGTTTTTACACATCCAAACTCCATCAAACATACTCCAAAACAATCCTCAACATATCAGCAACAGGCCAAGCATCATAACTACCAAATTGCATTAAAATCTAGATGCAAAGCAAACCTTAGGTGCACCAACTCCTTCAACACATCCAACACTTGATCATGCCTTTAAAAACAAGAAGCATAGTATAACAACTTATGAATAAGAAGATTCAAATGTTGCAAAGCGATAAACAACAAGATTCAAACCACAAACCAAATATGGTCAACATACTCAATCTCATTACACATCAATATAAAAGACTCTCCCCCCATTGCCTTTATTATCTATAGCTATTAACCAAGACATACTTCTCAAGTGGAGCTCTCCTTGAATCCCTTGCTTCTTGCTGCCCCAACTTTAATTATCTGCATTGATGGACACAAAGGAGCGTAAGCACCTAATGCTTAGTGAGGGATGCTCAAAACCAAAACACCATCAACTCAGCGATTCATAAAACTCTTGTAACGCCCCGGTTTTGGGCTTAGAAGTTTTGGGCGTTGACCGGTTTGGTCAAAGTGCTGTTCGAATCTAAGAGAGTGAATTTAGGAAAGCCTAGTTCGGGTTGCATTAAAAATATGGAAAAATGTTCTAAAATCATCTTTTAATATATTTAAGTGAACTGTGAAATCAATTTTGGAAAATGAGTTTCGGAAGGGTGACATTTTGGCTAGTGACCAAAATGTAATTTTTGAAAGTTTTGTGACTGTTTTAAAAAGGATTGAAACTTTGAATCCTTAAGGAGCTATTTTACCCAAAGGGAGTTTCTCCAGATTTTCTAGAATATTAAATGATTTAATAATGGTTTTAAATAAAAGTAAAAGGAGGGAAAGATATTTTAGTCATTTTTAACTAACTTTCTAAATTTTCCATTTCCCATTTTCTCTCATCTTTTCTCTCAAACCAAACACATTCTCTCCAGATCTTTTCCTCTGATTTTTATCACCTAAATACTTCTTTTCAATCCTCTTTTGATTCCTAATCATCTCATCATCAAAACCTTTGTAATTGCTACTTGATTCATCAAGCTTTTTGGTTCCAAAAGAGGAGAAATTCAAGTTTGGAGGTAAGAACGTCCTTCTCCTCTGAACTTCAAGTTCTTTAATGAAATTCCTAAGTTCTCAATCCTTAATTGATGTTTTATAAATGGCTTTTAAGATTGTTTAATGGATCTTGGCTTAAAATGCAAGATTTGGTGAGTTTTTGATGAATTTTCGTTGGATCTGTTTAAGCAGTGTTTTAAGGTGTTAAAATGATGATTAATGAATGTTAATTTGATAAGGAATTGAGTTTTGATTAATGCAATCCCGGATAGGTTGAATTTCCTAAGTTTAGCTTATGATTCTTGGTTGTTTTTGAGGTGATCTTGTGGATCTGGTGTTGCTGGAGGTATAAGGATGTTGTTAGGTTCTTTTTAGATGTTGAAAGATGTTAAAGGATGTTAGGTTTTGATGGTTAATGGCTGGGCTTAGTTGAGAAGTGGTTTGGATGCATTTTCGGTTGTGTTTGGTGGCCGAAAATGGAGTGTGGATGAGAGCCGCGAGTTTAGGTGCTTTCATTGAAGTTATTAATGCATGATGATGCATTAATCTACTGTTTTAATGTGTTAAAACAGGGGAGTCATCTTTGGATCCAAGTGGTGGTGATCCGGAGGCTTGATTTGGTACTTCGGCAAGAGGCGAAGTGGAATCGGTGAGGGAAATTGGGTTTTCGGCTTTGAAACCAATGTCTTGGGAGCTTAGTTTAAGTCTAAACAACTTTGCTAAGCTCAAGTGTAAGTTTTCGGAAATACTCTCTAGTGGTGGCCATGATTTGATTGTTGTGCAATATGGTTTATTGCATGTTTTAAATTCTGTTTTGAAAGCATGATTTAGCATGGTTAATGCTGTTTTTGTAAGCCATATGTTGAAGGAAGCTCAAGGTAAGAGTTCCTTGTTTTTGAACATTGATCAAATGTGGTTTGATGCTTTTAAATGCATGATGAATATGGCTTGGTTTAATGCTTTAGAACAGTGGATAATTTGATGATAATGATGTATATTGGCAAGTGATGTTCTAAAAAGGTTGAGGTCACTAAGGTGGTTAAAAGTCCTTGAGTGAGCCTTGTTACTTAAGAACATCAAGGTGGTTAAAAGTCCTTGGATGATTCTTGTTACGGACACAAAGGTGTTTAAAAGTCCTTGTGTGGTCCTTTCTATGGTGTTTAAAAGTCCATAGGCCAAGGTGTTTAAAAGTCCTTGGGGTCAAGGTGTTTAAAAGTCCTTGAGGTAATTTATACTATGGTGTTTAAAAGTCCATAGGCCAAGGTTTTTAAAAGTCCTTGGGGTCAAGGTGTTTAAAAGTCCTTGAGGTAATTTATATCATGGTGTTTAAAAGTCCTTGGGGTCCAAGGTGTTTAAAAGTCCTTGGGGCGAATGTTGATGAACTTGTTTTCAAAGAAATGAAATGTATCACTTGTGGCCAATATGACATGTAATGAAATGAAGCATGAGATGCTTGTTTAAGTATGCTTTTGAGCATGTGTAAATGATGATTTGAAGCATGATTTATAAAGTGTTTTATAAATGCATTATTGGATGGTTTTATTGAGCATTCCTCACTAAGCTTTTGCTTACGCTCTCTTTGTTTTCTCAAACCAATATTGCAGAGCATTAAAGTACTTTTAGGGCAGCAAGGAAGGCAAGCATTCAAGTGGTAGTAAAGCTCAAAGTATGGAAGGTTTTCTTAAGTACACTTAGCTTTTGGTAATTTGGCAATTGGGGACCTATGTGTATGTTTCGGGAGATGTTTTGAACTCCCTAAGTATGTTGAATGTTGTTGAGAATGCTGGTTTTTATGGTTGGCCTTTATATGCTTGAATTTGGAAGTTTATGCTTGAATGGTTGCTTGTGTAGGAAGCATGCCTATAGATTTGGGGCTTTTCATATATGCGGATGTTTTGATGAATTGTTGATGCAAGTATGTCTCATATATGTTGAATTACATGTTGGCAAAGTTTGGTGACATTTGGAGCATGATTGGTTGGTCAATTGCATGTTTAAGTATGCATTTTTGGGCAATCTGTGCAGGGTGTTTCGGAACAGCACCTACCGTTTCGGAACGGGTGCCTTAAACAAGCCCAGGCGTCCGAAACGGGAGGGACCGTTCCGAAATAGAAGGGCTACTGCCCGACCCCCGTTTCGGTACGCGTTGCGGAACGGCCCCGTGTTTCGAAACGGGCTGTCTCCCGTTTCGGAACGGGTGACCGTTGGGGGCTGACATTGGCAGTTAAATGTTTTGAAATGTTTGCATTTTGGTCCTGAATCTTGTTTGTGCAATTGTATGAGTTTGGGATGTCCTTTTGAACTGAAATTTCACAGAGAAGCATGAAACATGATTAATTTCAAGATGGTAACTTCAATTTGGGTTAAGTCCTTATATTTATCAGAATTTACAATTTGGTCCCTAAAGTTGTAAATTGTTCAATTGGGTCCCTGTTTGATCTCTGATGTTTATGATCTTTGAGTATGCTGTTGTATGATCATATCTAAGGCTTAATATGCATCTAGACAAGTTTTAAAAGAAAAAAAAAGGGTCGTTAATCAAGGTTGACTTTCGGGTTGACTTTGGTTTTCCCCGTGTGACTTTCTTAATTCGGGTCAACCGTCTAGGCCGGGTTAAGGGGGTTACATTTGGTGGTATCAGAGCTGAGTTCTCGAGTAATTGGGAATGAATGTGTGCATGATTGAAGTGTGTATGCTTTGTGTGCTTGTTGAGTGGAAGCATGTTGAGTGAATTGCATGTATGTTGCATTTGAGATGTATGTTGTGATGTAGCATGTTGTGGGTACCCATTGCCAAATAAAAGCTAGTGAAATGGTGTTGATTTTGAATGAAATTGAGCTTGAATACTTGGATTGCTTACCTTGCTGGGCCTGACTTTGTTTTATTTGTGTTTTGATTGCATGGTAAAAGTATGGCACCACGTAGAGAGTTACGAGGTAATGTGCGAGCTACGGCTCCTAATGAGAACGAGAATGAGGAAAGCACGGGTAGTGCGGTGTTACCTCCTCCTCCACCTGGTGGTGGTGGTGCTGGGGCTGAGGAAGCTAGAGCTGCAGCTAGCGCTGGAGCTGCTGGACCTGGGGCTGGTCAGGGGCAAGCTATGCCTGATATGACGATGTTAGTACAAGCTATTTTCTGGTGCTTTTCAAGCAGCAGTAGCTGGGGCTCGTGGAGCGGGGCATCAGGAAGATGCTGGAGTCAGACTACCTTTGGAGCGTCTGCGCAGTCTTGGTGGGACTGAGTTCAGGGGTATGTCTGCTGAGAGTTCTGTAGCTTGGCTTGAGAGTACCAAGCGAATCTTGGGTCAGATGAGCTGCACGGATGTGCAAAAGCTGGGTTGTGTTGTGTCCTTGCTGCAGAAGGATGCGTATACGTGGTGGACAACCACTATTGTTGGGATGGCAGAAGCTGATGTGACTTGGACATTCTTTCAGAATGTGTTCAAGCGGAGATATCTTGGTGTGAGATATCTTGATGAGAAGAAGCGTGAATTCATGTCTCTTACCCAAGGGAGCATGAGTGTGGCTGAGTATGAAGTGCAGTTTGTGCGACTCAGTCAGTATGCACCTGAGCTGGTACCTGATGAGCGGGCAAGGTGCGAGAGGTTCCGTTACGGCTTAGAGACGGATGTGAAAATGTATTTGCTGGCCGCCGAGTATGATGATTTTGATGTGTTGGTGGGCCGAGCCAAGGACGTTGAGATGAACTTTAGTTTATCTGCTAAGGGTGCTGGCAAGCGAGCTGCTGAGTATAGTTCTGGAGGTGGACGGAACAAGAGGGGACGTGATCAGAAGTATCAGTCTTCTGCTAAGAGAGGTGGTGGTGCACCTGCTAGAGGAGGTAATGCTAGAGCTGATCCGAGTGCTTGTTGGATCTGTGGTTCACGTGGTCACATGAAACGTGACTGTCCCCGTGCTGTGAGAGAGGTGCAAGCTCCTGTTGCGGCAGCCGGTAATGGGTGCTGGAATTGTGGATCCGCAGACCATTTGAGGCGTGATTGTCCTAGGTTGGCTGGTGATCAGGTGCGTGCTCCTGTTGTTGCTGCACCGCAGAGAGTTCGTGGGCGCGGCCGTGGTAATTTCCAGAGGAGAGAGGAAGGTGGTCGTGGAGTGGCCCATGTTGTGGGTATTCAGCCTGAAGGTGGACGCCAAGCGAGGGTGTATGCTCAGCGTGAGGGAAGGAATGATGCGGATATGATTGCAGGTACCTTTACTTTGAAATCCTTGTCATTGCTTTCTTTGATAGATTCTGGATCTACGCATTCATACATTTTGCGTGAGCATGCTGAATTGCTTGGTTTTCCTGTTGAGTCTTTGGATGTTGGTGTTCGTGTCACTAGTTCTTTTGGTGAGACTGTTGTGACTCGTAAGCTTTATAGAAGGTGTCCCTTGGTTGTTCAAGAACATGTTTTTCATGTTGATCTTATGGAGTTGCCCTTTTATGGTTTTGATGTAATCCTTGGTATGGATTGGCTTGCTGAGCATCGCGCTGTTGTGGATTGTGAAAACAAGCGAGTTTCGCTTAAGCTTGCGGATGATTATGAAGTTGTTGTGGTTGGTGAGAATGTGAAGTTTCTTGCCAATGTGGTGTCTACCTTGGAGGCGAGCAGGATGCTGAGGCAAGGTCGCGAAGCCTATCTAGCTTTTGTGATGAATCCTAGCTCTAAAGAGTTGAGGGTGCAAGATATCAGAGTTGTGAAGGAGTTTCCTGGTGTTTTTCCTGAGGAGTTGCCTGGTTTACTTCCTAACCACGAGGTGGAGTTTGGAATTGAGCTGTATGAGAATACAACTCCTGTGTCCATTACTCCCTATAGAATGGCACCTAAGGAGCTGAAGGAGCTGAAGACGCAGTTGCAAGAGTTGCTTGATCGTGGTTTCATCTGGCCGAGTGTGTCACCTTGGGGAGCACCGGTCTTGTTTGTGAAGAAGAAGGATGACACTATGAGAATGTGCATTGATTACCGTCAGCTGAACAAGTTGACTATCAAGAATCGGTATCCTTTGCCGAGGATTGATGATCTCTTTGATCAATTTCGGGGAGCTGCTGTGTTCTCTAAGATTGACTTGAGGTCAGGGTATTATCAGTTGAAGGTGAAGGATGTGGATGTGCCTAAGACAGCTTTCAGGACAAGGTATGGGCATTATGAGTTCTTTGTGATGCCGTTTGGGTTGACAAATGCTCCTGCTGCTTTCATGGACATGATGAATCGTGTGTTTCATGAATACCTGGACAAGTTTGTTGTGGTGTTCATTGATGATATCCTCGTGTACTCGCGTACTGAGGAGGAGCATGAAGAGCATTTGAGGATTGTTTTGCAAGCTTTGTTGGAGAATCAGCTTTATGCTAAGCTGAGCAAGTGTGAGTTCTGGTTAAGGGAGGTGGTGTTTCTTGGGCATGTGGTCTCAGCTGAGGGGATTCGTGTTGATCCTCAGAAGATTGAGGCGGTGATGAATTGGAAAGTTCCTAAGTCTGTTCATGAGGTCCGTAGTTTCCTTGGTTTGGCGGGATACTACCGAAGGTTTGTGGATGGTTTTTCCAAGATTGCTGCTCCTTTGACGAAGCTGTTGCAAAAGGATGTTAAGTATGAGTGGACGGAAGCGAGACAGCAGGCTTTTGAGAAGCTTAAGGCGGCTTTGACGCAAGCTCCTATCTTGATTCAGCCTGAATCAGGGAAAGAGTTTGTGGTTTACAGTGATGCATCCTATGTTGGGTTGGGGTGTGTGCTGATGCAGGAGGGTAAGGTGGTGGCTTATGCATCGCGGCAGTTGAAAGTGCATGAGCGCAATTACCCTACGCATGATATTGAGCTGGCTGCAGTGGTTTTTGCTCTGAAGATCTGGAGACATTATCTGTATGGTGAGAAGTGTACTGTGTACACAGATCACAAGAGTTTGAGGTATCTGATGTCTCAGAAGGAGTTGAATCTTAGGCAGCGGCGTTGGTTGGAGTTGCTCAAGGATTATGATCTGACGATTGAGTATCATCCTGGAAAAGCTAATGTTGTTGCGGATGCCTTGAGTAGGAAAGTAGCTGTTGAGCTGAGGGCTATGTTTGCTAGCTTGAGCATATCGCAAGATGGTGGTCTCGTTGCTGAGTTGAAAGTGAAACCCTCTTTGGTTCAGTTGATCAAGGATAAGCAGTTGCTGGATGATTCCTTGGTGTCGCATGTTCAGGATATCGCAGAGGGTAGACCTTCGGATTTCTGTTTTAATGATGATGGTGTGTTGTGTTTTGGGAGTCGGATAGTAGTGCCTGCTGATGCTGAGTTGAGGCGTGCTATTCTGACTGAAGGTCATAGTAGTCCTTTTGATATGCACCCTGGTAGTACTAAGATGTACCGTGATCTTCGTGATGAGTACTATTGGGTGGGTTTGAAGAAAGATGTTGCGGAGTTTGTTAGCAAGTGTTTGGTATGTCAGCGAGTTAAGGCTGAGCATCAGTTTCCTTCAGGGTTGTTGCAACCGTTGAAAATCCCTGAGTGGAAGTGGGAACGGGTTACCATAGATTTTGTATCTGGTTTACCTTTGTCTCCATCGAAGAAGAATTCGGTGTGGGTGATTGTGGATCGCCTAACGAAGTGTGCGCATTTCTTGCCTGTGCATACCACGTTTTCTTTGGATAAGTTGGCAGAGCTGTACATTGCTGAGATTGTGCGGCTGCACGGTGTGCCTAAGTCGATTGTGTCGGATAGGGATCCGAGGTTCACATCGCGGTTCTGGAAGTGTTTGCATCAAGCTCTGGGTACAAGGTTGCATTTCAGTACATCCTATCATCCTCAGTCGGATGGTCAGTCTGAGCGAGTTATCCAGATTTTGGAGGATATGTTGAGGTGCTGCGTGATTGAGTTCCAAGGTTCTTGGGAGAAGCATCTGCCTTTGGTTGAGTTTGCTTATAACAATAGTTATCAGGCAAGTATACAGATGGCACCTTATGAGGCTTTGTACGGGAGGAAGTGTAGGACTCCTCTTTGTTGGGCTGAAACTGGTCAAAAGTTGGTTTCGATGCCGGCTTTGTTGAAAGGGACCACAGAGAAGGTAAAGCTCATTTGTGAGCGGTTGAAGGCTGCTTCTGATCGGCAGAAGTCTTACGCGGATTTGAAGCGTAAGGAGATAGAGTATGCGGTGGGTGACCGTGTGTTCTTGAAGGTTTCGCCTTGGAAGAAGGTGATGAGGTTTGGCCGGAAGGGCAAGTTGAGCCCTAGGTACATTGGACCATATGAGGTGGTTGAGCGTGTGGGTCCTGTTGCGTATCGGTTGAGGTTACCTCAGGAGTTGGAGAAGATTCATGATGTGTTCCATGTCTCTATGCTCCGGAGGTATAGATCTGATCCTTCGCATGTGATGCCTGTGGAGGAAGTGGTTTTGAATCCGGATTTGACCTATGATGAGGAACCGGTGAAGGTGCTGGATTCGGATAGCAAGGTTCTTCGTGCGAAGACCATTGAGTTGGTGAAGGTGCTGTGGAAGCATCGTGGTGTTGAGGAAGCCACGTGGGAGCGGAAGGAAGACATGCTGAAGCAGTTTCCTTATCTCTTTCCTTCAGGTAAATTTCGGGGACGAAATTTCTTAAGGGGGGAGAGTTGTAACGCCCCGGTTTTGGGCTTAGAAGTTTTGGGCGTTGACCGGTTTGGTCAAAGTGCTGTTCGAATCTAAGAGAGTGAATTTAGGAAAGCCTAGTTCGGGTTGCATTAAAAATATGGAAAATTTTTCTAAAATCATCTTTTAATATATTTAAGTGAACTGTGAAATCAATTTTGGAAAATGAGTTTCGGAAGGGTGACATTTTGGCTAGTGACCAAAATGTAATTTTTGAAAGTTTTGTGACTGTTTTAAAAAGGATTAAAACTTTGAATCTTTAAGGAGCTATTTTACCCAAAGGGAGTTTCTCCAGATTTTCTAGAATATTAAATGATTTAATAATGGTTTTAAATAAAAGTAAAAGGAGGGAAAGATATTTTAGTCATTTTTAACTAACTTTCTAAATTTTCCATTTCCCATTTTCTCTCATCTTTTCTCTCAAACCAAACAGATTCTCTCCAGATCTTTTCCTCTGATTTTTATCACCTAAATACTTCTTTTCAATCCTCTTTTGATTCCTAATCATCTCATCATCAAAACCTTTGTAATTGCTACTTGATTCATCAAGCTTTTTGGTTCCAAAAGAGGAGAAATTCAAGTTTGGAGGTAAGAACGTCCTTCTCCTCTGAACTTCAAGTTCTTTAATGAAATTCCTAAGTTCTCAATCCTTAATTGATGTTTTATAAATGGCTTTTAAGATTGTTTAATGGATCTTGGCTTAAAATGCAAGATTTGGTGAGTTTTTGATGAATTTTCGTTGGATCTGTTTAAGCAGTGTTTTAAGGTGTTAAAATGATGATTAATCAATGTTAATTTGATAAGGAATTGAGTTTTTATTAATGCAATCCCGGATAGGTTGAATTTCCTAAGTTTAGCTTATGATTCTTGGTTGTTTTTGAGGTGATCTTGTGGATCTGGTGTTGCTGGAGGTATAAGGATGTTGTTAGGTTCTTTTTAGATGTTGAAAGATGTTAAAGGATGTTAGGTTTTGATGGTTAATGGCTGGGCTTAGTTGAGAAGTGGTTTGGATGCATTTTCGGTTGTGTTTGGTGGCCGAAAATGGAGTGTGGATGAGAGCCGCGAGTTTAGGTGCTTTCATTGAAGTTATTAATGCATGATGATGCATTAATCTACTGTTTTAATGTGTTAAAACAGGGGAGTCATCTTTGGATCCAAGTGGTGGTGATCCGGAGGCTTGATTTGGTACTTCGGCAAGAGGCGAAGTGGAATCGGTGAGGGAAATTGGGTTTTCGGCTTTGAAACCAATGTCTTGGGAGCTTAGTTTAAGTCTAAACAACTTTGCTAAGCTCAAGTGTAAGTTTTCGGAAATACTCTCTAGTGGTGGCCATGATTTGATTGTTGTGCAATATGGTTTATTGCATGTTTTAAATTCTGTTTTGAAAGCATGATTTAGCATGGTTAATGCTGTTTTTGTAAGCCATATGTTGAAGGAAGCTCAAGGTAAGAGTTCCTTGTTTTTGAACATTGATCAAATGTGGTTTGATGCTTTTAAATGCATGATGAATATGGCTTGGTTTAATGCTTTAGAACAGTGGATAATTTGATGATAATGATGTATATTGGCAAGTGATGTTCTAAAAAGGTTGAGGTCACTAAGGTGGTTAAAAGTCCTTGAGTGAGCCTTGTTACTTAAGAACATCAAGGTGGTTAAAAGTCCTTGGATGATTCTTGTTACGGACACAAAGGTGTTTAAAAGTCCTTGTGTGGTCCTTTCTATGGTGTTTAAAAGTCCATAGGCCAAGGTGTTTAAAAGTCCTTGGGGTCAAGGTTTTTAAAAGTCCTTGAGGTAATTTATACTATGGTGTTTAAAAGTCCATAGGCCAAGGTGTTTAAAAATCCTTGGGGTCAAGGTGTTTAAAAGTCTTTGAGGTAATTTATATCATGGTGTTTAAAAGTCCATGGCCAAGGTGTTTAAAAGTCCTTGGGGTCCAAGGTGTTTAAAAGTCATTGGGGCGAATGTTGATGAACTTGTTTTCAAAGAAATGAAGTGTATCACTTGTGGCCAATATGACATGTAATGAAATGAAGTATGAGATGCTTGTTTAAGTATGCATTTGAGCATGTGTAAATGATGATTTGAAGCATGATTTATAAAGTGTTTTATAAATGCATTATTGGATGGTTTTATTGAGCATTCCTCACTAAGCTTTTGCTTACGCTCTCTTTGTTTTCTCAAACCAATATTGCAGAGCATTAAAGTACTTTGAGGGCAGCAAGGAAGGCAAGCATTCAAGTGGTAGTAAAGCTCAAAGTATGGAAGGTTTTCTTAAGTACACTTAGCTTTTGGTAATTTGGCAATGGGGGACCTATGTGTATGTTTCGGGAGATGTTTTGAACTCCCTAAGTATGTTGAATGTTGTTGAGAATGCTGGTTTTTGTGGTTGGCCTTTATATGCTTGAATTTGGAAGTTTATGCTTGAATGGTTGCTTGTGTAGGAAGCATGCCTATAGATTTGGGGCTTTTCATATATGCGGATGTTTTGATGAATTATTGATGCAAGTATGTCTCATATATGTTGAATTGCATGTTGGCAAAGTTTGGTGACATTTGGAGCATGATTGGTTGGTCAATTGCATGTTTAAGTATGCATTTTTGGGCAATCTGTGCAGGGTGTTTCGGAACAGCACCTACCGTTTCGGAACGGGTGCCTTAAACAAGCCCAGGCGTCCGAAACGGGAGGGACCGTTCCGAAACGGAAGGGCTACTGCCCGACCCCCGTTTCGGTACGCGTTGCGGAACGGCCCCGTGTTTCGAAACGGGCTGTCTCCCGTTTCGGAACGGGTGACCGTTGGGGGCTGACATTGGCAGTTAAATGTTTTGAAATGTTTGCATTTTGGTCCTGAATCTTGTTTGTGCAATTGTATGAGTTTGGGATGTCCTTTTGAACTGAAATTTCACAGAGAAGCATGAAACATGATTAATTTCAAGATGGTAACTTCAATTTGGGTTAAGTCCTTATATTTATCAGAATTTACAATTTGGTCCCTAAAGTTGTAAATTGTTCAATTGGGTCCCTGTTTGATCTCTGATGTTTATGATCTTTGAGTATGCTGTTGTATGATCATATCTAAGGCTTAATATGCATCTAGACAAGTTTTAAAAGAAAAAAAAGGGGTCGTTAATCAAGGTTGACTTTCGGGTTGACTTTGGTTTTCCCCGTGTGACTTTCTTAATTCGGGTCAACCGTCTTGGCCGGGTTAAGGGGGTTACAACTCTCTTTAAAAGTAGATACAATTCGATAAACCAAAGCATTGTTTGAAAACTCCTTTTTAAACAACATGCTTTAAATCCTGCATTGCTCAATCATAAAAACCAACCCTTAGCTTAGAAAAGCTTTATAACTCACTTCAAAGAACATTCTTGCAAAACCATCAATTAAAACCTTTCCAAGCATGAACACCCTAAGCAAAGTTAAACTCAAATTCCTTGAAAAACATTTCCTCTTTGTAACATACTTTTCTCATGCTTAATGATCCATTCAAGCAAAATCTTTGGAAAACCATTTGTTCCCTCTAACTATCTCATGCATTCAACAAATGCACAACACATGAACTACCAAAAACAACATTTACATTTCATGCCTTTCTAAACAAGTCTTCACAAGGCTTCAATGCATTAAAGAGATTCCTTGCACATAAACACCATTCATAAAAGAATATAAACACTTGTTGAAGCTTAACAAGTAATACACACACTCTTAAACCATTACACACTTCCCATGCATCCTTGCATCATTCCAAGCATCTCTCGCTTCATTACATTCAAGAACATTACATTGGCTTTCAAGCGATAATTCACTAACCATCACAGCACAAGACACAATCGGATACGCGGATTACAAGCGTTGTCACACACGCTTCATACACACTACCGAACAACACAAGGTGGAGTTTACCGGTACAATCTCAACCCCTCAACACCCGTGATGGAGTTTAGCGGTACAATCCCAACCCCTCAACATCACTCATCGGAAGTTGCATAACTCACTAGCGAGACCCGGGACACACCACAAGGCATACACATGGGAGCTACCTCAACCATTGTAATCACCATAACCAAGCTCACACACGGGAGCAACCCTCCACTGTTGTGATGCTTAACAAGGTCCACCCACGAGAGTCGTCCTCCATCGCGGTGACACTTAGCAAAGTCCACCCACGAGAGCCATCCTCCATCGTGGTGGCGCTTAACAAGCCCACCCACGAGAGCCATCCTCCATCGTGGTGACACTAATTTCCTCAATTGCTAGAGTACTTGGATGGTGTTTACGGTACAATCACAACCCCTCAACATCCAGGGCGACTCAATTCAAGGTGCACCCAATCCTATAGCCGGCTAACTATATCTGATTAAAGTAACCAAGAACCACTTACATCACTTGCCAATACAACCATTTTACCACATTAATCCACTGTTTTTACAAGCATAACCAAAATGTCAAATCCACAAGCATCACATGCTTAGAATCATATGCACACAACCCAAGCAAGTCAAGGATTACTTACCTCATGCATCTTTAACATAATGGCATTAATAACCAACATTAAACCATGGCCAAACATGCTTAAAACAGTAAATTAAACACAATCATCCCAAGTGTATTTAAAAACCAAAGCATAGCCCAAACCAAGAGAGAAATTCCATATACTCTTGAGCTTAGCTAAGTTGTTTAGACTTAAACTAAGCTCCCAAAGCCTCATCCAAAATGTTTCAAAGCTGGAAAACTCTTTACCACTCACCGATACACAAAACTACGCTAGCGGTTAAGCCTTCCAAGCATCCGAAACCTCCAACGCCACCTCTAATGCCTCCGGATCATCCTCCCCTCTAAATGTGGATTTCTCCTTGTTTAGAGCCAAAATCCTTGAAAATTCATTAAGCAAATGGTGAGGATTTGATGTAGAAATGATTAGGAATCATTTGGGGATTGAAAACTCTTCTTTAGGTGTGAAAATCAAAAGGAAAGTTTCTGTGGAAATGTGTTTGGCTGAGGGAATTTTGAGAGAAAATTAAATGGGAAAATTTTGGTAAAAGTTAGTTCTGAAACTAAAATATCACTTTTCCCTCTTTTATTTTTTATTAATTAAACACTAAATGAGTCTTAAAAATCATGAAAAATCTGGAGAAATCCTCCCTTGGGTAAATTAGCTCCTTAAAGATTCAAAGTTTCAATCCTTTTAAAACAGTCACAAACTTTTCAAAAATTACATTTTAGTCACTAACTCGAAATGTCATATCTCCAAGCCTCATTTTGTAAAATTGATTTCACCACTCTCTTATATATTAAAAAGGATTTTTAGATATTTTCCATATTTTTAATGCATCCCGAACTAGGCTTTCCCTAAAACCACCTTTAATATTCGAACCGAAAATCTGTCCGGTCCGATTCAAACCCAAACTTCTAAGCCCAAAATTGGGGTGTTAAACACCTACAGACTGTCCTTCTTGTCCCCTCGTGGCAGACCTTGTCAATGGATATTCCTTGGGATTATCAAGGCATCTTTAGGGCACAAAACCCTAGAAGCCTCCACTATATAAAGGGGAGAGAAGCTTGGAGAAAAGTGTTGTGTGTTGTGTAGTGTGTTGCAAAAAAAAGAGGTGAAGGAGAGAAGAAAAAGGAAAGTGTGCAATAGAAAGCACAACAAGAGGAGAGAAGCACTTCATCATTGACCAGACTTGGTGTCCTTCATCGGGAAGCTCAAGGCGTGGTCTCGCCGTCCTCTTCTGAGGCGGTGAGCCTAAGGCGGTCATGGTTGTCCACTGGAAAACTGGGAGTTTATCTTTCCTTTTTGTAGTAGCATTTATTTACATAGAGGGTTATATGACAATGATACGTTTGATTATTGCCCAACCATCAACTGTTTTAGATGGCGTGGGTTTTGCTGGATGATACTCTGTTGATTTTCTTAATTTCATGTTAATGTTTATTGTTCTTTCTTGATCTATGCTTTGTTTATGGTGTGCGTAATTTCCTAAAGTAGTAAGAGCTTTGAGATATAGGCCCTACCTTAAGCGCCTTCAAGAGTTGGCCATGCCTTAGGAACAACACAGGGTTGTAAGAGATTAGGGATGTTAGTACCTCGAGAGACAGGCTATTCCTTAAGATGCCTTCGAGTGATGGTCGTTCCCTAGGTACAGACGGGGGTACTGATTGAGGGAGCAAGTCTGAGCTAATAGTTACAGTTAGAGTAGTGCGTGATAACCTTCGAGAGAAGGTCATTACTTTAGCATTAGCTTGGAGGAGTTAACGAGAGAGCAAGGCTTAGATCCCCATAAACAATGGAGTAACCACGAAGGGGAAGGACTCCAACCTGCCTTAGAGATAAGTGATGGGTTTAAACGACTAAGAGGGATAGAGAGAATGAGAGTAAAGTGTTTAGAGTTAAGCCGAGAGGTACTGCTGAGGCATTTTAATCTCCCAGCCTTCTTGCTAGAGATAGTTTAGAAGCACTCTAGGTAAATCCCACCGAGCATAGTGTAAAGAACTAGGATTCATTAGAAGTGTTAAGAGACTTCAGAGTGTTATCCATCCGGAGCTATCCAGCCATTCAATAGAGAGCTTCGTATCCGAGAGAGGACATATCTGTCAGTTGATTATCTCTTCTCTGTTTGCTTGTTTTGCTACAACATTTTTCCCATCCTTCATTCTACCTCAGCATTCTCACATTACAATTTGATTAGTATAGCAATTTGGAAACTAAACTGTTTTCACCTCCAATCCCTATGGAGATGATACTCACTCATCACTTTATTACTCGTTTGACGTGTATACTTGCACCATTTGCATATCATTTATAATATTGCAAGATCACGCAACAAGTTTTTGGCGCCTTTGTCGGGGATATGCAATTTGTTGTTTACGATTTTTGTTTTTATCGCTTGTTCTTTTTGTTTTTGTACAAATTTATTTTAGGTTTTTCATTTTTCTTTTCAGGTGTCTTGCTAGTGTATGACCAGCAGGCGACCTAGAGGACCCCTGCAATCACCTATTTTTGAGATGGAGCATTTCTTGAGACTTAGGAGACGTGTTCGAAGAGAACATAATAGAAACATGAACGGAGCAATACCACCACCTCAAGGTAATGGAGAGGCTATGGCAAATGGCAAGGGAGAAGCAGCTCGAGCTCGAGCAATTAGAGATCATTTGACTCCTATCTTGGATGATCTCTATCCCAGAATAGTTGCTCTAGAAATTCAGGCAGCCCAGTTCGAGCTTAAACCTGTTATGTTCAACAGGTTGAACACTATTGGTCAGTTTGGAGGTATGCCTCACGAAGATGCAAGACAACATATTCATGCTTTCTTGGAAGTTTGTGACTTGTTCAGACAGCAAGGAGTGCACGAGGATGTCCTAAACCTTAAAATGATTCCATATTCTTTACGTTATCGTGGTAGAGCATGGCTAAGTGGAGTGCCCGCTGGATCAATGGAGATTGGACATATCTATGCAAAAGTTTTCTACTACGGTATAATCCACCAAATCGAAACACTCAGTTGAGAAATAATATATCTTTTTTTCGTCAAGCTGGTGACGAATCCATGTATGAGTGTTGGGATCGATTCAAGGGATTATTTAGGAAGTGCACAAATCATGGTTTTCAGGACGGGACCCAAGTGGTTATATTCTATAATGGGGTAAATTCTCCCACAAGGGTGATGCTAGATGCTTCAGCAAATGAGACCTTATTAGACAAATCATCGGACGAAGCATTTGACATTCTTGATAGGGTAGCCAACAATGATTACCAGTTTCCGACCATAAGGCTTGGAACGGGGAGGAGAACCCAAGTAGCTCGAGGCAGTGAAGCTGATAACTCGGTAGCCACCCAGTTAGCTGCTATCACAAACATGCTAAAGAACCTCCAACGTCCCAACGAAGTCAAGGAAGTGAAGTCCACAACCTCATGTCTCAGATGCAATGTCAATCACCACTTGAGTGAATTCCCTGACAATCAAGAGTCAACCAACTATGTGAGGAATTACAACCGCAAGAACAATCCCTACAACCCAGGATGGCGTCAGCATCCAGATTTCCGTTGGGGTAATCAAGGGCACAACACTTCTGCACAGCCAGCGCCACAACAAAATCTAATCGAAGCATTATCTTCTAACCGGATGATGCATTGGCAAGGTCACAAGGGAGCAACATCTTCATCAAACAGTTCGCTAGAGACTACATTCAAAGAATTTTTGGCTATGACAAAAGATTTCATGGGAACAACGAAAGTTTTGCTACAGGATCATGCAGCAAACATTAAAAATCAAGGAGTCTTATAGCAAAGTCATAGTTCCTCTGTCCGAGACATAGAAACACAAGTTGGTCAGATAGCTAAAAACTTGAATGTTGGACCACAAGGAAGTCTGCCTAGTGACACTGAAGCCACTAAGCACCATAGCAAAGAACAATACAGCGCACTCACATTAAGGAGTGGCAAGGAAGACAAGTTTGGGGGAAAAGAGAAGGAGGACTCTCAGCCAACCTTGCCTCAGGAAAAAGATAATTTACAAGATCCTCCAATTGAAGAGAAGGGTGAGGAAGTCATTTCAAAAGAAAAGCCAGAAGAGGAGCCTGCTTTTGTGACATCAAAAGATGCAACTCCACCAGTCCAGACAAATGAAGTTAGACCACCACCTCCTTTTCCTTAACGACTCAAGAAGCAGAAATAAGACCTTCAGTTCCAGAAATTTGTGGATATCCTTGAGAAATTACATATCAATGTCCCATTTCTGGAGGCCATTGATTAGATGCAAAAATATACCAAGTTCCTCAAGAATATAGTCACGAAAAAGAGGAAGGTCGAGAAGCAAGAAACGATCGCTATAGCAGAAGAATGCTATTCTATGTGGAGCAAGCTGCCACCTAAGAGGAAGGACCTAGGTAGTTTTGCTATCCCATGTTCTATTGGCGACAAGTTTGTTGGAAGAGCACTTTGTGATTTGGGATCAAGTGTTAACTTGATGACTAAGTTGATTTTTCTGAAACTGGGAATTCGAGAGGCACAACCCACCAAGGTTGTGCTACAGCTAGCAGATCATTCTCATGTTCACCCCGAAGGAAGAATTGAAGATGTTGTGGTAAAAGTGGACAGATGTATCTTTCCAGTCGACTTCTTAATCCTCGACTATGAAGCTAATAGCAACACACCCATTGTCTTGGGTAGGCCATTTTTAGCCACCGAGCAAGCTTTGATTGATTGTGAGAAGGGTGAATTCACGATGCGTCTGGCCGATCAGACGGTCACGATCAATATTCATTACACCCTCAAGTATGCAGACATCCTAAGAGTATGCCAATCTATAGATGTTACAACTCAGAATATGACTGATGAGTTTTGTTGTAGCATTGAGATGCAAATGGAAGAGTTTGAAGCACTCTGCAAAGATGATGATTCAGAACAAGAAGAGCTCTCAAGGGAACTGGAGGAGTCTAGTCGACTCAAGGCTAGACCAGGTGCGCACTTTGAACCTCTTGATATTTCAGAATTTGTACCTCCTAAACCTTCCCTTGATCTTGCACCTTATTTAGAACTGAAACCTTTGCCATCACATCTTAAATATATTTACTTAGAGAGCAATGAAACTTTGCATGTGATAATCTCATCTAGTATCACACCTAAGCAAGAAACTAGTTTAGTAAATATGTTGTTACAACATAAAAAAGCAATAGGGTGGACTATGGTTGATTTGAAGGGTATCAGCCCTGCTATATTTATGCACAAAATTTTGCTTGATGATTGTCACAGCAATTCAGTTGAGCCCCAAAAGAGACTAAACCCAATCATGAAGAATGTGGTGATAAAAGAGATAATCAAGTGGCTGGATGCTGGAGTAATATACCCGATATCTGATAGCTCATGGGTCAGCCGGGTGCAATGTGTACCAAAGAAGGGAGGCGTAACTGTGGTATGCAATGAGGAGAATGAGCTATTGCCTACTAGAACCGTCACGGGGTGGAGGATTTGCATGGACTATAGGAAGCTCAACAAGGCGACCAAGAAGGACAATTTTCCCCTCACATTCATTGATCAGATGTTGGATTGACTAGCGGGCAAGGCATTCTACTGCTTCCTCGATGGGTATTCTGGGTACAATTAGATTGCTATAGCACCCGAAGACCAAGACAAGACGACTTTCACATGCCCTTATGGAAATTATGCTTTTCGGAGAATGCCCTTTGGCCTATACAATGCTCCAGCAACCTTTCATAGATGTATGTTGGCTATATTTTCAGACATGGTCGATGATTTCTTAGAAATTTTCATGGATGACTTCTCGGTCTCCGGAGACAACTTCGACAAATGCTTGGGCAATCTCGCCAAGGTCCTAAAAAGGTGTGATGAAGCCGACTTGGTGCTAAATTGGGAAAAATGCCATTTCATGGTTACGGAAGGAACGGTTTTAGTCTACAAGATCTCAAAGCCGCCATGCAATTTGCTACAGCAAAATCAACCATTTGTGTTTGACAAAGGTTGCTATAGCGCGTTTCAAGAACTGAAAGAGAAGCTTATCTCAGCACCAGTTGTCATCCCACCTGATTGGAACGATCCATTTGAGCTGATGTGTGATGCAAGTGACTGCGACGTCTGTGCAACACTTGGACAACTTCGAGGTATGCTCTTTCATGTTATTTATTATGCTAGTCGCACTTTGAATGATGCACAAATCAATTACACCACTACTGAAAAAATAATTTCTTGTTGTAGTATTTGCCTTCTATAAGTTTAGGTCATACTTGATAGGCACTAAGGTCATAGCTCATACCGATCATTTGGCCATTAAGCACTTAGTGACTAATGAGGATGCTAAACCTAGACTTATTAGGTGGATACTCTTGCTTCAGGAATTTGACTTAGAAATTAGAGATAGGAAAGGATGTGACAAACAGGTAGATGACCATTTATCTAGGCTAGAAAATGCTATCATACAAGGTAGTGAAACTGAAATTAAGGAGGAATTCCCTGATGAGAAACTGTTAGCTGCTATAGCAATTCTGTGGTATGTAGATATTGTTAATTATCTTGTTAGTGGTATTTTGCCTTCTGATTTATCTAGCCAGGGACTCAAGAAATTCAGACATGATGCAAGATTCTACTATTGGGATGAACCCTACTTGTTCAAGCAAATGTCCCGGTCAGATTATAAGGAGATGTGTTCAAGAGGAAGAATACCATATCATTCTGTACCATTGTCATTCATCACCATGTGGAGGGCTTTTTGGTGGTGCTAGAACTACTGCAAAAGTTCTTCAAGCAAGATTCTATTGGCCAACACTTTTTGAGGATGCACACGAGTTCTACAGGACTTATGATCGACGCTAAAGAACGGGGAACATCTCCAGGCGGAATGAAATGTCGTTGCAAAATATTCTGGAGCTTGAAATCTTTCATGTGTGGGGAATTTACTTCATGGGCCCGTTTCCTGCATCATATGGAGATCTATATATTTTTCTAGAAGTCGACTACGTGTCAAAATAGGTGGAGGTTGTTACCACTGCAAGGAACGACTCCAAGACAGTCATGAAGTTTCTTTACAAGAACATCTTCACTAGGTTCGGAGCACCTCGAGCCATCATCAGTGATGAAGGAACTTAATTTGACAACAAGCTTATTGATAAAACATTACACCGCTATGGAGTCAGGCACAAGATTGTTATATCATATCATCCGCAGACAAACGGATAGGCTGAAGTTTCCAACCGTGAAATCAAGCAAACCTTTGAGAAAGTGGTTAATCCTAAGAGAAAAGACTGGTCCCCCAAGTTGGATGAAGCACTTTGGGCATATAGGACATCCTTCAAGACACCTTTAGGCATGTCACCCTTCAAGCTTGTATTTGGCTAGGAGTGCCATTAACCCGTGGATCTCGAGCACAAAGCTTATAAGGCTATCAAGAAACCCAACATGGATGCCCAACTTGCTGGTGAAAGGAGGTTGTAGAGCTTAATGAGATGGAGGAATTTAGAGCCCAAGCATATGAGAATGCTTTCATCTACAAGGAGAAAACCAAGAAGTGGCATGAAAAACATATTTTGCCAAGGAATTTTTCAGAAGGACAACAAGTGCTTCTTTACAACTCCAGGCTAAAGCTTTTTCTTGGAAAGATGAAATCAAGATAGTCAGGACCATTCCTCATACACATGGTGGACCGTCATGGCGCAGTGGATATCAAGAAGTTGGATGACGATGAAGTCTTCAAGGTCAATGGCTAACGCCTGAAGGGGTACAGTGGAGCCCCTATCCTCAGAGACAAGTCACACATGGATCTTCACAATCCTTGAAAGTTTGCATCTCTAAACTCTATCTTTTATGCTATAGCATGTCCATAAATAATCCTTTTCTTTTTAGTGTAGTTTTATGCTATTTTGCTTTTAATTTTCATATCTTTTCACGTGACCCTCATACAAGGCTTTCTCTTTCCGAGTACAATGTCAAGTACAGAGGCAAGAGAGCATGTTGTCTACAGGGTTGGTAGCAAAAGGGAGAAGGATATGGAGTTTGCTTTTATCCATTTTTTAAGGGACGAAAGAAAAGGGGGAAAAGAAAAAGATAAGGAGGTTGTATTTGAAAAGTGGGGAAGGTGAATTAAAAAAAAGGAGAAAAACAACATGTAAGAGAGAGAATGTTCATCTATTTAATGAGGAGAAACCCTAGCCACATAAACCCATATTCTCTCTACAGCCGTCAGCATCCGCATTAACTCCAAAAGATTTTTCTCTCTCTCTTAAAACCAACACACGTCCCCATCACCTCATCTGTTCCATTAATTGTTCAATTTTTCACCTTTTTCAACCCCCTATTTCCCTCATCATCATCAACCACCCCCTCAAATTCTTCATCTTCTTCAACACTCAAAACTTTTGCCTCCATCTTTTCTATTTTCTCCCAAACACACAGAACACCCTTTGATTAAGGGAAAACATTCTTTGAAAAAGGGAAAACTTAAATTCATAGAGAAAAACACAAATAAAGGAAGAAAGAAAAAAACACAAAAAGTAAAAAATGTAAAATGGGATTTTGGTTTAGAAAATAATTAAAGATATAAAAAAGTAAAGTAAAGGCTTTTAAAGGAATAATAAAAAGGGTAAAATTCCAAAAAATAAAAGTTTGCTTGCTTATTTTAGAAATAGGTGAAAACTTAGGATTAAGGACCAAAAGCTTAGATAAAGACTTTTTTATTGAAAAATATTCTTTATAGAAAATAAAATACACTTAAGCAAACTTAAACCTTAAATTAGGAATAAAAGACTTAAATGTTTTTAGGGTTTTTAGATAATCGAACTTAGAATTTAAATAAAATGCTCAACACACTTAAATTCCCTTGTTTCTTGAAAAGTGAAAACACAATTCAATGCGGTGTCTTATCAAACGGGAATGACGGGTCAGCGCCAGAGATGTTGGCAGGGATTAAAGTTCATCTCCCGTGCGATAAGGCCGTTAAAAAAGACTAGTATTCATTAAACGGACAACTAAAGTCAAACCTTTTTGAACTTGCAAATTCCAGTTTCGAAAACTATTTTAAAACCGATTAGGTACCAATTTTGGGCGTCGTGGGGGTGCTAATCCTTCCCCACGCATAACCGACCCCCGAACCTATTTTTGATTTTCGGAAACCAAAACTGTTGTTTTATTAAAACCAAAAATGTTTTATTAAAATAACCATATTTTTAAAAGTGATCCAATCACACTTTTTCTCAAAAAAGATTGGTGGCGACTCCGTTGATTTTTAAAGTGTTTCCCAAAATAGTCCAAGCCTCCTATAAAAAGGAGGTTGCGACATAGGTTGGAACCTCTTTTTGCACCATATTTCAGGTTACACTATACTTGTACAACATTTTAGGTTACAACCTATATTTGCACCACATTTCAGGTTACAACCTATTTTTACCCTCTTTATTAACTAACATAGGGATTTTCAACTAGGGTATTTTTAGGGTGTCACAACTCCTCCCCCTTAAAATAAATTCGCCCTCGAATTTACCTGAATTGAATAGAGGAGGATATTGCTTTCGCATCGTATCCTCGGGTTCCCACGTCACCTCTTCAACTTTATGATTTATCCATAGAACTTTAACGAGGGAAACATTCTTATTTTGAAGTCTTTTAACTTCCCGATCAATAATTTGGATAGGCTCTAATTCATATTAAAGGTCGGGATTAAGTTCAACTACTTCAGGCTCAAGAATGTGAGACGGATCAGATCGATAGTGTCGTAGCATTGAGACATGGAAGAAATTGTGAATTTTATCAAAATTCGAAAGGAAGCGCGAATCGATATGCCACAGGACCAATTCTTTCGATAACTTCAAATGGTCTGATAAACCGAGGACTTTGCTTTCCTCTTTTGTCGAACCGGAATACTTTCTTCCACGGAGAGACTTTAAGGAAATCTTTATCCCTAACTTCATATTGAACATCTCTACGTTTCAGATCAGCATAATACTTTTGACAATCGAAGGCTTGTTTCAACCGATAATGAATAAGTTGAACTTGTTCTTCGGTTACCCGAAGCAATTGTGGTCCTAACACCTTGTTGTAACGCCCCGGTTTTGGGCTTGGAAGTTTTGGGTTTGGACCGGACCGGTCGGGTTGCGGTTCGAATATATAAAGGTGATTTTTAGGAAAGCCTAGCTCGGGTTGCATTAAAAATATGGAAAAATGTCCTAAAATCCTCTTTTAATATATATAAGTGAACTGTGAAATCAATTTTGCAAAATGAGGTTTGGAAGGGTGACATTTTGGGTTAGTGACCAAAATGTAATTTTTGAAAACTGCGTGACTGTTTTAAAAAGGATTGAAACTTTGAATCTTTAAGGAGCTATTTATCCAAAGGGGATTTTCTCCAGATTTTCTAGAATATTAAATGATTTATTGATGGTTTAAAATAAAAGTAAAAAGGAGGGAAAGATATTTTTGTCATTTCTAACTAACTTTCCAAATTTTCCATTTTCCATTTTCTCTCATCTTTTCTTTCAAACAAAACAAATTCTCTCCAGATCTTTTCCTCTGATTTTTGTCACCTAAATTTCATATTTCAATCCTCATTTGATTTCTAATCAATCCTTCAACAAAACCTTTGTATTTGCTACTTGGATTTTCAAAATTTTGGTTCCAAAAAGGGAGAAACTCAAGTTTGGAGGTAAGAACGTCCTTCTCCTCTGAACTTCAAGTTCTTTACTGAAATTCTCAAGTTCTCAATCCTTGATTTATGATTTATTAAAGGTTTTGCAATTGGAATCTTGATTTTGGCTTTAAAATGCAAGATTTGCTTGATTTTGGTGAAATTTTCGTATGATCTGTTTGGGCAGTGTGTTGAGGTGTTAAATTGATGTTAATTGAATGTTAATTTGATGAGAAATTGAGGTTTAATCAATGCAAACCCGAATAGGTTGAATTTCCTATGTTTTGCTTGAGTTTTTGGCTGTTTTTGGAGTGATCTTGGTGATCTGTTATACCTGGAGGTATAAGGACGTGTTTGTGATCATTTTGGATGTTAATTGATGTTTAAAAATGGTTAGAAGTGATGGATCTTGGCTGGGTTAAGTTTCGGAAGTGTTTGGTGGTGATTTCGGTTGTTTTTGGTAGCCGAATTGATGATTTTGTGATGAGCAGCGAGTTTAATTGTGTTGCTGGAGTTTTTAGTGCATTATGATGCATTAATCCTCTGATGTTATGTGCTTGAAACAGGGGAGGAAGATCTGTGAGCATTAGAGGTGGTGTTGAAGGTTTCGGATGCTTGGAAGGCTTGTTGGCTAGCCTTGTTTTGTGTATCGGTGAGTGAAGTTGGGTTTTCAGCTTTTAAACCAAGGTTTGAAGGTTTTGGGAGCTTAGTTTAAGTCTAAACAACTTTGCTAAGCTCAAGAGTAAGTAAATGGATTTTCGCTCTTGGTTGTGTTGTGAATTGGCTTTTCAAAGCAAGTGTGATTGATGGTTGCAATGCATATGTTTTGCATGTTTTAGATTCTGTTTTGAAAGCATATTTTAGCATGGTTTAATGCTGGTTTTGAAAGCCATATGTGAAGGATGCTCAAGGTAAGAGATCCTTGGTTTTGTACATTGAAATTGTGGGATTGATGCATAGTGTTGCATGTTGTTAAATGGCTTTGTGTAATGCTTTAAAACAGTGGATTAACGTTGTTAATGATGCATAATGGCAAGTGGTTGTTGAGGTCACAAAGGTGGTTAAAAGTCCTTGTGTGAGCCTTGTGTATTTAAGAACAACATGGTGTTTAAAAGTCCATGGTAGGTTCTTGGTTAAAGTTCGTGGCGGTCATTGCATTTTGATTATGCTCGTGAACTATTGGATTAATGCGGTAAGATGGTTATATTGGCTAGTGATGTAAGTGGTTCTTGGTTCTTTGATTGGATATAGTTAGCCGGCTATAGGATTGGGTGCACCGTGAATAAAGTCGCCTTGGATGTGGAGTGGTTGAGAGTGAACCGGTAAACTCCATCCAAGTTTCCTAACGAGATGGTTAAGGTCATAATGGTTGATGGGATCCCATTCGAGGACCTTGGTTAAGCAAAGGTAATAATGGTGGTTAAAATTCCATTTGAGGACCTTGTGCTTGGTAAGATCGCAATGGTGGTGTAAAGTCCATGTGTGGATCTTGTATAGGGTGTCCCGGATCTCGTTAGTGATGTTATACAACTACCAATCGGTGATGCTAAGGTTATATGGTGTTTAAAAGTCCATATATGGGAACCTTGTGCATGTTAAGGTTGTATGGTGGTTAAAACTCCATACATGGGAACCTTGTGAAAGTTCAGGTTGTATGGTGTTTAAAAGTCCATACATGGGAACCTTGTGAAAGTTAAGGTTGTATGGTGGTTAAAAGTCCATACATGGGAACCTTGTGAAAGTTAAGGTTGTATGGTGATTAAAAGTCCATACATGGGAACCTTGTTAAAGTTAAGGTTGTACGGTGTTTAAAAGTCCATACATGGGAACCTTGTGAATGGTAAGGTCAAATGGTGTTTAAAAGTCCATTTGGGGACCTTGGATTGGTAGGGTGTATGAAGCGTGGGGACAACGCTTGTGATCCGCGTATCCGATCGGGTGTTGAGTTGAAAAGTGGATTTGGTTATCACTTGGAGGCCAATATGATGTTCTTGAATATAATGAAGCGTGAGATGCTTGAAATGATGCATGGTTGCATGAAAAGTGTAAAATGTATTATGAATGCATGTTGACTTGTTGGTTTGAACAAGTGTTGATTATCTATTGAGAGTGGTGCATGTGTGCATGAAATCTCTTTAGTGCATTGAAGTCTTGTGGAGACTTGTTTTAAAAGGGCATGTGATGCAATTGTTAATGATGTGGTTCATATGTTGCATTTGTTCAATGCATGTGTTGGATTGTTTGAGTAATGGTTTAAAAAGGGTTTCTTGCTTTGAAATGATATTCAAGTATGAGAATGGTAAGATGTAAAGTGGAAGTGTTTTCCAAGGTTTGAAATTAGCTTTGCATATGGTGTTTTTGCATAGAATGGCTAATTTGATGGTTTTGCAAGTTTATGTTTTGAAAAGGTTTACTTAGCTTTCTAAGCTAAGGGTTGGTTTTCATGTTTGTGCAAGGCATGATTTTAAAGCATGTTGTTGAAAAAGGGTTTTCAAATATTGCTTTGGTTTGTCGAATCGAGTTGTTTTAAAAGTGGTTTTATGTTTCGCTGCATTGATGGTGTTTTGGTTTTGAGCATTCCTCACTAAGCATTATGTGCTTACGCTCCTTTTTGTCCATCAATGCAGATAAGTGAAGTTTGGACAGCGAGGAGCAAGGGGTTCAAGGAGTAGTCCAAGTGAGATGTATGTCTCGGTTAATAGCTATAGTTAATAAAGGCAATGGGGGGAAAGAATCTCTTATGTTGATGTTTAAGGAGATTGTGTATGTTGAACAAGTTTGGTTTATGATGTTGAATCATGTGGCTTAATGTTGCAACGTTTGAATCTCCTTATGCTTATATTGATATGCTATGCTTCTTGTTTTAAAAGCATGAATGAGCATTGAATGTGTTTAATGAGTCGATGCACCTAGGGGTGGTTATGTATCTAGTTCTTGATGCATATATATCTCTTGTATGTTGAATGATTTGCTGGTGTGTTTTGGTTGCCATCGGAGCATGTTTGGTGGGTTAAAAGTGAGTTTAACCAGCAGGGTTGCTGCAATCTGGGCAGGGCGTTTCGGAACGCGTGTTACCGTTTCGGAACAGGGGCCTGAAAAGGCCAAGGTGTTTCGAAACGAGAGGACTCGTTTCGGAACGGAAGTGCTACTGCCAGACCCCCGTTTCGGTACGCGTTGCGGAACGGCCCCGTGTTTCGAAACAGGCTGTCTCCCATTTCGGAACGTATGACCGTTGGGGGCTGACATTGGCAGTTATATGTTTCAAAATGTTTGCGTTTTGGTCCTGAATCTTGTTTTTGCAATTGTATGAGTTTGGAATGTCCGTTTGAGCTGAAATTTGGCCGAGATGCATGAAACATGATTAATTTCAAGTTGGTAACTTTAATTTGGGTGAAGTCCTTATATTTATCAGAATTTACAATTTGGTCCCTAAAGTTGTAATTTGTTCAATTGGGTCCCTGTTCGATCTCTGATGTTTATGATCTTTGAGTATGTTGTTTGAATGATCATAACTAGGGTTAATGTGCATCTAGACAAGTTTAAAAAGAAAAAAAAGGGTCGTTAATCAAGGTTGACTTTCGGGTTGACTTTGGTTTTCCCCGTGTGACTTTCTTAATTCGGGTCAACCGTCTAGGCCGGGTTAAGGGGGTTACATTTGGTGGTATCAGAGCTGAGTTGCGAATGCTTGGGGAAAATGGTAAGTTGTTTTAATGTGTGTTTGATGTTACCCTGATGTGTGGTTGAAGTTGGTTGAAACACGTGTTTCTGAGCAAATTGTTGATGTTTTTAAGCATGCTTTGTGGTTATGAACCTTCGTTGAGCTCCTGTGGATTTGTGCTGATGATGTGCTAGTGTTATGAGCTGATGTTATGCATGATGGAAGTGTAATGGGTATGATATGTTAATGTTATGCTGTTGCAAGTGGACGCTGTTTGATGTAAGCATGATCGAAATGTTGTTTGATATGCTTGATGTTAAGATATCCATGTTTGTGTTGACTGTTATGTCATGAAAAAGGGGAGGATTCGGGATACCCATTGCCTTATTATTATAGCTATTGTGTTATTTTGGAGTTGGAGTTTGAATCCTTGCTTTAAGCTGGTCTAATGGTTTTGTTTGTTTTGTTGTGATTGCTTGTTGTTAATAGTATGACGAAGTCGATGAAAGAATGGCAGTTGGGTGAGATGGTTTCTGCCTTAGGGCAGGTTGTTAAGGCATGGAATTCACCCTTTGGTGAAGATGTTTTGTCTCAGTCTTCTGTGCCTGGGGTTGGGATGGTAAGGCAGAAGGAAGAAGTTGGTTCTGTGATGAAGAGTTCATCATCTATTGTGCAGGAGGTGTTGGGAACATCTCAGGTTGTGGCGAAGGTAAGGTCAGTGGATATGCTGGCTGTGGGATGTGTGGGTTTGCCGAAACAGCGGTTGCATGATTTGGGTGCTGTGGAGTATCATGGTTCAACACCGGAGACGTTTGAGGCCTGGTTGGCCAGTGTGATTCTGATTTTGGATCAGGAAGGCTGTTATTATGCCTGTAAGCTGGGAAGTGTTGTCTCTTTGATGTTGGAGGATGCATGTGCCTGGTGGACATCTGTGGTGGTGGCATCGCACATCCACGATATTGATTGAGATTTCTTTGTGTCTGCCTTTTATGAAAGGTATCTTGGGGAAAAATTCCCAAGGGTTAAGCAAACTGAAGGTAGAGCAGATCTGGGGCAAGTGCTGCTTGATCAAGGAGTGGAGGCTTAGCTACCAGTGTGTGACCGTTGTGGAAGGCGCCATGTTGGAGGCTGCTGGGGCGCCTGTGCTTGTTGGAACTGTGGTTCTAAGGAGCATGTGAAGCGAGATTGTCCTCTTGGGGTGAAGTTAGCTTCTGTGGTAGCCAAAGGGTCTCTGAAGGGTCGTGGGCACGGCCGAGGCAAGGTTCGGAGGTGGCAGAAAGAGCAGAAAGTTGTGAAGAGTTTGGAAGAGGAGATCTGTTGGAAATGTGGGTCTGTTGGACACATGAGACGTGATTGTTTGATGTTGGCTAGGAACCGCCAGGGTTCTTTACCGCAGGGAGATGGTGGTGATCTTAGTGTGCTAGCTGATGCTGCGGCGGTGCAGCTGGAGGATGGTGGCTCTGCGAGGAAGAGAGCTCGTCTGTTGAAGCTTCAGGGCAGTGAGGTGTTTTCAGGTAACCTTGTTAAGTAGCCTTTGCTCTAGTATCCTAGTTTGGTATCTGTTGGTTTTTCTTGCGTAGTGAGTATGGTTTTGTTGTTAGCATGTTGAGATAGTTGATGTTGCTGTTTGGGAACATCCTTAGTGTGAAGAGGACTTTAGTGAGTATCTTGTGGATAATGAGTTGTTAGAATGATAGAATGGGTCAAGTTAGAAGTGAGGTGGAGGGGTTGTTCTTAGACAGATTCTGAGGATGTTATTGGAGGGTGTGAACTGGCATTCATGCACAGTTAAAATCATTGTTATATGCTATATTTTATATGTGCTGGTCCATGCATACATGTGGCATGACATTAGAGGTTTTGCATACATGTACATTAGGCATTAGTAGGGCATATTGGTGACCATGCATACGAACGTTCACACTCGCTAATAACTAATCAAGTCTGTTAGTGTTGTGATAGAGTTAGGTTGGATGATGGGTTTTTAGAGGTTGTTTTGGTGCTAGGAAATGTTAGAAGTTGTGGAGGGTATTAAACGAGTTGTTAGTAATAGTGAGTGCGGTATAGCATGTTGGTAGAAGGAAAGTGTTTGCTGCTTAATGGTGTGGCGGTGAGGAGATTGCTGGTTGAAGTCAGAACCGATCAGGTGGTTTTGAATGGCTAGTAGAAAGGTGGTTCCTTGGTGTTAAGTGATGTTGCAGGTTAGTGGTTGTGTTTCTAAAGTGCTGAGGTAGTTTGGCATGGATGTTGTAATAGAAGGGTTGTTTATGTGGGTGAAGGTTCGTAGCAACCTTCGAGGAGTTGAGAAGATGGTATGTATGTTCAAGTTGGGTGGTGTTCTAGTAAGGCAAGTGTTGTGGTCAAAGCTTGTGGTGGAAAGGCAATGAAAGAGGGAAGGCCATTGTTGGTTGAATGAATTCTTGTGGGAAGTGGATGGTTGGTTGTGAGTAAGTGAATTTTCTTTTGAAGTCAGTTGGTGGTGTATGGAACGGCTAGCGGAGTCAAGGTTGGGGTTTTGTGATGTAAATTTTGGATTTTGTGTGAGTAGCCCTGGTGAGTTGTGATGGCAACGACAGCAGTAGATGTGAAGGTATGTCAGCTTTATGTTGAGGAGTTTGGGTAAGCAGTTGATGCTTAAGAATTTTTGCTTGTTGAGATTTTTTTTGAAAGAGGTTGGGGAGTTTGCAAAGAGTTTTGGAAGCAGCAAAGGTTGTGGGTTACATAGTGGCTGAATTGAATTGGTTGGTGTCACTGTGTGAACAAGTCTTTAGAGTTGTATGTTGAAGTGTTGTATACTGTAAAAGTTTGAAGTTCTTCAGGTTGTTGTTGGGGCTGTGTACAGTCCGGAAATGTGAAAGGTTAAGTTGTGGTTATCTTTGAGTGTTCTGGAATTCGTGAACAGTATGTGGTGGTATTGAGTTCGTGAGGGTTTTGTGAAGAGAGTGTTAAGTGGTGGTTAAGTCTCTTATGTTGTTTGCGTGTTGTTTGAGAAGTTTGGTTGTGCTCTTTTCGCCAGTTGAAATTTCGAGGACGAAATTTCCTAAGAGGGGGAGAGTTGTAACGCCCCGGTTTTGGGCTTGGAAGTTTTGGGTTTGGACCGGACCGGTCGGGTTGCGGTTCGAATATATAAAGGTGATTTTTAGGAAAGCCTAGTTCGGGTTGCATTAAAAATATGGGAAAATGTTCTAAAATCCTCTTTAAATATATATAAGTGAACTGTGAAATCAATTTTGCAAAATGAGGTTTGGAAGGGTGACATTTTGGGTTAGTGACCAAAATGTAATTTTTGAAAACTGCGTGATTGTTTTAAAAAGGATTGAATCTTTGAATCTTTAAGGAGCTATTTACCCAAAGGGGAGTTTCTCCAGATTTTCTAGAATATTAAATGATTTATTGATGGTTTAAAATAAAAGTAAAAAGGAGGAAAAGATATTTTTGTCATTTCTAACTAACTTTCCAAATTTTCCATTTTCCATTTTCTCTCATCTTTTCTCTCAAACCAAACACATTCTCTCCAGATCTTTTCCTCTGATTTTTGTCACCTAAATATCATATTTCAATCCTCATTTGATTTCTAATCAATCCTTCAACAAAACCTTTGTATTTGCTACTTGGATTTTCAAGATTTTGGTTCCAAAAAGGGAGAAACTCATGTTTGGAGGTAAGAACGTCCTTCTCCTCTGAACTTCAAGTTATTTACTGAAATTCCCAAGTTCTCAATCCTTGATTTATGATTTATTAAAGGTTTTGCAATTGGAATCTTGATTTTGGCTTTAAAATGCAAGATTTGCTTGATTTTGGTGAAATTTTCGTATGATCTGTTTGGGCAGTGTGTTGAGGTGTTAAATTGATGTTAATTGAATGTTAATTTGATGAGAAATTGAGGTTTAATCAATGCAAACCCGAATAGGTTGAATTTCCTAAGTTTTGCTTGAGTTTTTGGTTGTTTTTATAGTGATCTTGGTGATCTGTTATACCTGGAGGTATAAGGACGTGTTTGTGATCATTTTGGATATTAATTGATGTTTAAAAATGGTTATAACTGATGGATCTTGGCTGGGTTAAGTTTCGGAAGTGTTTGGTGGTGATTTCGGTTGTTTTTGGTAGCCGAATTGATGATTTTGTGATGAGCAGCGAGTTTAATTGTGTTGCTGGAGTTTTTAGTGCATTATGATGCATTAATCCTCTGATGTTATGTGCTTGAAACAGGGGAGGAAGATCCGTGAGCATTAGAGGTGGTGTTGAAGGTTTCGGATGCTTGGAAGGCTTGTTGGCTAGCCTTGTTTTGTGTATCGGTGAGTGAAGTTGGGTTTTCAGCTTTTAAACCAAGGTTTGAAGGTTTTGGGAGCTTAGTTTAAGTCTAAACAACTTTGCTAAGCTCAAGAGTAAGTAAATGGATTTTCGCTCTTGGTTGTGTTGTGAATTGGCTTTTCAAAGCAAGTGTGATTGATGGTTGCAATGCATATGTTTTGCATGTTTTAGATTCTGTTTTGAAAGCATATTTTAGCATGGTTTAATGCTGGTTTTGAAAGCCATATGTGAAGGATGCTCAAGGTAAGAGATCCTTGGTTTTGTACGTTGAAATTGTGGGATTGATGCATAGTGTTGCATGTTGTTAAATGGCTTTGTGTAATGCTTTAAAACAGTGGATTAACGTTGTTAATGATGCATATTGGCAAGTGGTTGTTGAGGTCACAAAGGTGGTTAAAAGTCCTTGTGTGAGCCTTGTGTATTTAAGAACAACATGGTGTTTAAAAGTCCATGGTTGGTTCTTGGTTAAAGTTCGTGGCGGTTATTGCATTTTGATTATGCTCGTGAACTATTGGATTAATGCGGTAAGATGGTTATATTGGCTAGTGATGTAAGTGGTTCTTGGTTCTTTGATCGGATATAGTTAGCCGGCTATAGGATTGGGTACACCGTGAATAAAGTCGCCTTGGATGTGGAGTGGTTGAGAGTGAACCGGTAAACTCCATCCAAGTTTCCTAACGAGATGGTTAAGGTCATAATGGTTGATGGGATCCCATTCGAGGACCTTGGTTAAGCAAAGGTAATAATGGTGGTTAAAATTCCATTTGAGGACCTTGTGCTTGGTAAGATCACAATGGTGGTGTAAAGTCCATGTGTGGATCTTGTATAGGGTGTCCCGGATCTCGTTACTGATGTTATACAACTACCAATCGGTGATGTTAAGGTTATATGGTGTTTAAAAGTCCATATATGGGAACCTTGTGCATGTTAAGGTTGTATGGTGGTTAAAAGTCCATACATGGGAACCTTGTGAAAGTTAAGGTTGTATGGTGTTTAAAAGTCCATACATGGGAACCTTGTGAAAGTTAAGGTTGTATGGTGGTTAAAAGTCCATACATGGGAACCTTGTGAAAGTTAAGGTTGTATGGTGATTAAAAGTCCATACATGGGAACCTTGTTAAAGTTAAGGTTGTACGGTGTTTAAAAGTCCATACATGGGAACCTTGTGAATGGTAAGGTCAAATGGTGTTTAAAAGTCCATTTGGGGACCTTAGATTGGTAGGGTGTATGAAGCGTGGGGACAACGCTTGTGATCCGCGTATCCGATCGGGTGTTGAGTTGAAAAGTGGATTTGGTTATCACTTGGAGGCCAATATGATGTTCTTGAATATAATGAAGCGTGAGATGCTTGAAATGATGCATGGTTGCATGAAAAGTGTAAAATGTATTATGAATGCATGTTGACTTGTTGGTTTGAACAAGTGTTGATTATCTATTGAGAGTGGTGCATGTGTGCATGAAATCTCTTTAGTGCATTGAAGTCTTGTGGAGACTTGTTTTAAAAGGGCATGTGATGCAATTGTTATTGATGTGGTTCATATGTTGCATTTGTTCAATGCATGTGTTGGATTGTTTGAGTAATGGTTTAAAAAGGGTTTCTTGCTTTGAAATGATATTCAAGTATGAGAATGGTAAGATGTAAAGTGGAAGTGTTTTCCAAGGTTTGAAATTAGCTTTGCATATGGTGTTTTTGCATGGAATGGCTAATTTGATGGTTTTGCAAGTTTATGTTTTGAAAAGGTTTACTTAACTTTCTAAGCTAAGGGTTGGTTTTCATGTTTGTGCAAGGCATGATTTTAAAGCATGTTGTTGAAAAAGGGTTTTCAAATATTGCTTTGGTTTGTCGAATCGAGTTGTTTTAAAAGTGGTTTTATGTTTCGCTGCATTGATGGTGTTTTGGTTTTGAGCATTCCTCACTAAGCATTATCTGCTTACGCTCCTTTTTGTCCATCAATGCAGATAAGTGAAGTTTGGACAGCGAGGAGCAAGGGATTCAAGGAGTACTCCAAGTGAGATGTATGTCTCGGTTAATAGCTATAGTTAATAAAGGCAATGGGGGGAAAGAATCTCTTATGTTGATGTTTAAGGAGATTGTGTATGTTGAACAAGTTTGGTTTATGATGTTGAATCATGTGGCTTAATGTTGCAACGTTTGAATCTCCTTATGCTTATATTGATATGCTATGCTTCTTGTTTTAAAAGCATGAATGAGCATTGAATGTGTTTAATGAGTCGATGCACCTAGGGGTGGTTATGTATCTAGTTCTTGATGCATATATATCTCTTGTATGTTGAATGGTTTGCTGGTGTGTTTTGGTTGCCATCGGAGCATGTTTGGTGGGTCAAAAGTGAGTTTAACCAGCAGGGTTGCTGCAATCTGGGCAGGGCGTTTCGGAACGCGTGTTACCGTTTCGGAACAGGGGCCTGAAAAGGCCAAGGTGTTTCGAAACGAGAGGACCCGTTTCGGAACGGAAGTGCTACTACCAGACCCCCGTTTCGGTACGCGTTGCGGAACAGCCCCGCGTTTCGAAACAGGCTGTCTCCCGTTTCGGAACGTATGACCGTTGGGGGCTGACATTGGCAGTTATATGTTTCAAAATGTTTGCGTTTTGGTCCTGAATCTTGATTTTGCAATTGTATGAGTTTGGAATGTCCGTTTGAGCTGAAATTTGGCCGAGATGCATGAAACATGATTAATTTCAAGTTGGTAACTTTAATTTGGGTGAAGTCCTTATATTTATCAGAATTTACAATTTGGTCCCTAAAGTTGTAATTTGTTCAATTGGATCCCTGTTCGATCTCTGATGTTTATGATCTTTGAGTATGTTGTTTGAATGATCATATCTAGACAAGTTTAAAAAGAAAAAAAAGGGTCGTTAATCAAGGTTGACTTTCGGGTTGACTTTCGTTTTCCCCGTGTGACTTTCTTAATTCGGGTCAACCGTCTAGGCCGGGTTAAGGGGGTTACACTTGTTATCACCGAGTTCAGACCAACATAAAGGAGTTCCGCATCTTCTGCCATACATCGCTTTAAAAAGGGCCATTTGGATTGAAGATTGGAAACTATTGTTGTAGTCGAATTCGACTAATGGTAACAATTTTTCCCAAATCATTCCGAAGTCGATGATACAAGCCCGAAGCATGTCGTCAAGAACTTGAATAACTCGCTCGAACTGTCCATCACTTTGCAGATGGGAAGCTGTACTAAGGTTCAACTTGGTGCCAAGAGCTCGTTGAAGAGTTCTCCAAAAACAAGATGTGAAACGGGGATCTCGATCATAAACAACTGAGATAGGAACTCCGTGCAAACGAATGGTTTCCCAGATGTAAAGATCAGCCATAATTTCTAAACTATAGTTCATACGCACTAGAATGAAATGGGGAGACTTAGTGAATCTATCGACGATTACCCAAATAGCGCCACGCTTTCTTGGAGAGCAAGGAAGACCAGATATGAAATCCATTGTGATTCGTTCCCATTTCCATTGTGTAAATTCGATATGTTGGAGAAATTCGGTGGGGACTCGTTGCTCGGCTTTCACACGTTGGCAATTCAAACACTTCTAGACATAATCGTCGGTAGGCGATTTAATTCCAAGCCACCAATACAAGGGCTTGAGATCCTTGTTCATCTTAACCGATCCAGGGTGGATCGAGAAAGAACTTTGATGTTCTTCTTGTAGAATTTCATCTTGTAATGCCTTATCATCAGGAACACAGATTCGATCTTTGAAGTATACAGACTATTCGATTTAACGGAGAATTCAGGATTAGACTCAAGCTTAGAAATGATTTTCTTAAGTTCCAGATCAACTTGTTAGAGTTCTTTGATCCTTGAAATCAAAGTTGATTGGATTTGAAGTTCATTAATATAATTCCGAGACTTGTCTAATCGAAACTGAGCGTTGATTGGCAAAGAATCTACGAACAAACAAATCAAAGATGTTACTTATGGAATAAGCTATCATTCGAATTGTTTCTTATTGAACAAGAAGGTGTTCGAACATTTCCTTTGACACCAAGGAGGAATTTGAATGGTTCATGTAAATTTTAGGATTGAATGTTTTCGGATTTTCAATAATTTCGAGTAACTTACAGAGGTTTGGTTTTCGAATCTGGGCGTCGGCAACCATGGTTTTCAATAATATAAAAGGTGATTTTTAGGAAAGCCTAGTTCGGGTTGCATTAAAAATATGGAAAAATGTTCTAAAATTCTCTTTTATTATATATAAGAGAAAGGTGAAATCAATTTTGCAAAATGAGGTTTGGAAGAGTGACATTTTGGGTTAGTGACCAAAATGTAATTTTTCAAAACCGTGTGACTGTTTTAAAAAGGATTGAAACTTTGAATCTTTAAGGAGCTATTTACCCAATGGGAGTTTCTCCAGATTTTTCTAAAATATTAAATGATTTATTAAAGGTTTTTAAATAAAAGAAAAGTGGACGGAAGATATTTTGCCATTTCCAACTAACTTTTCCATTTTCCTTTTTCTCTCATCTTTTCTCTCAAACCAAACACATTTTTCTCCAGAGCTTTTCCTCTGATTTTGTCCCCTAAATATCACATTTCAATTCTCTTTTGATCTCTAATCATCTCTTCAACAAAACCTCACCATTTGCTATTTGGATTTTCAAGATTTTGGTTCCAAAAAGGGAGAAAACTCAAGTTTGGAGGTAAGAACGTCCTTCTCCTCTGAACTTTAGGTTCTTTATTGAAATTCCCAAGTTCTCAATCCTTAATTTGTGTCTTATAAAAGGATTTATTGATTTGTTCTTGATCTTGGCTTTTAAATGCAAGATTTGCTTGATTTTGTTGAAATTTCGTATGATCTGATTGGGCTGTGTTTTGAGGTGTCAAATTGATGTTAAATGAATGTTAAATTGACGAGAAATTAGGTTTTATCAATGCAATCCCGAATAGGTTGAATTTCCTAAGTTTTGCTTGAGTTTTTGGTTGTTTTTGGAGTGATCTTGGTGATCTGTTATAGCTGGAGGTATAAGGACGTGTTTGTGATCATTTTGGATGTTAATTGATGATTAAAAATGGTTAGAAGTGATGGATCTTGGCTGGGTTAAGTTTCGGAAGTGTTTGGTGGTGATTTCGGTTGTGTTTGGTAGCCGAAATGTTGGATTTGTGATGAGCAGCGAGTTTAGTTGTGTTGCTGGTGTTTTTAGTGCATTATGATGCATTAATCCTCTGATGTTATGTGCTTGAAACAGGGGAGGAAGATCCGTGAGCATTAGAGGTGGTGTGGAAGGTTTCGGATGCTTGGAAGGCTTGTTGGCTAGCCTTGTTTTGTGTATCGGTGAGTGAAGTTGGGTTTTCAGCTTTTAAACCGAGGTTTGATGGTTTTGGGAGCTTAGTTTAAGTCTAAACAACTTTGCTAAGCTCAAGAGTAAGTAAATGGATTTCTCTCTTGGTTTGTATTGTGAATTGGCTTTTAAAGTATTTGTGATTGTTGGATGCAATGCATGTGGTTTGCATGTCTTAAATTCTGTTTTGAAAGCATATTTTAGCATGGTTTTATGCTGGTTTTGTAAGCCGTGAGAGAAGGATGCTCAAGGTAAGAGATCCTTGGTTTTGTACATTGAAATTGTGGAATTGATGCATGGTGTTGCATGTTGTTTAATGGCTTTGTTTAATGCTTCAAAAACAGTGGATTGATGATGGTAAATGATGTTTTTTGCATTATGTTTATGCTTGTAAATCAATGGATTTATGTGGTAAGATGGTTATATTGGCAAGTGATGAAAGTGGTTCTTGGTTACTTTAATCGGATATAGTTAGCCGGCTATAGGATTGGATGCACCGTGAATAAAGTCGCCTTGGATGTGGAGTGTTATGAGTGAACCGGTAACTCCATCCAAGTATCCTAACGAGATGGTCAAGAACACCATGGTGGTTGAAATTCCATGGGTGGGTCTTGTGTAAGCAAATGTAATAATGGTGGTTAAAATTCCATTTGAGGACCTTGTGCTTGTTAAGATCACAATGGTGGTGTAAAGTCCATGTGTGGATCTTGTGTAGGGTGTCCCGGATCTCGTTAGTGATGTTATACAACTACCAACAGAATATGTCAAGGTTATATGGTGGTTAAAATTCCATATATGGGAACCTTGGGAATGATAAGGTTATATGGTGATTAAAATTCCATATATGGGAACCTTGTGAATGTTAAGGTTATATGGTGGTTAAAATTCCATATATGGGAACCTTGTGAATGTTGAGGTCATATGGTGGTTAAAATTCCATATGAGGACCTTGTGTGTGGTAAGGTCAAATGGTGGTTAAAATTCCATTTGGGGACCTTGGGTTGGTAGTGTGTATGAAGCGTAGGGGACAACGCTTGTGATCCGCGTATCCGATTGGATGTTGAGTTGAAAAGTGGATTTGGTTTATCACTTGGAAGCCAATATATGTTCTTGAATATAATGAAGCATGAGATGCTTGAAATGATGCATGGTTGCATGAGACATGTATAATGTATTATGAGTGCATGCTTACTTGTTAGTTTGAACAAGTGTTGGTTATCTATTGAGAATGGTGCATGTGTGCATGAAATCTCTTTAGTGCATTGAAGTCTTGTGAAGACTTGTTTTTAAGGCATGTGATGCAAAGGTTGGTGATGTGGTTCATATGTTGCATTTGTTTAATGCATATGGTAAATTGAATGAGTAAGTGGTTTTAAGGGTTTCTTGCTTTAAAATGATATTCAAATATGAGCAAGGTATGATGTGAAGTGGAAGTGTTTTCCAAAGTTTTGAATTTAACCTTGCATGTGATGTTTATGCTTGGATTGGTTAAATTGTTGATTTTGCAAGTTGTGCTTTGAAAGGGTTTTCTTAGCTCTTCTAAGCTAAGGGTTTGTTTTTCATGTTTGAACAATGCATGATGTTATGCATGTTGTTGAAAAGGGTTTTCAAACTTGCTTTGGTTTATAGAATCGAGTTTGCTTTTAAAAGTGGTTTTATGACTCGCTGCATTGATGGTGTTTTGGTTTTGGGTATTCCTCACTAAGCATTATGTGCTTACGCTCCTTTTTGTCCATCAATGCAGACATTTGAAGTTGGAGCAGCGAGAAGCAAGGGATTCAAGGGGGAACTCCACTTGAGATGTATGTCTCGGTTAATAGCTATAGATAATAAAGGCAATGGGGGAAGAATCTCTTATATTGTTGTTTAGAGAGGATTTGTATGTTGGACAAGTTTGGTTTATGATTTTGAACTATGTGGTGTAAGCTTGCAACGTTTGAATCTTCTTATGCTTAAGTTGTTATGATATGCTTCTTGTTTGAAAAGCATGATTGAGTGTTGGATGTGTTGAATGAGTTGGTGCATCTAGGGGTGGTTTTGTATCTAGATTTTGATGCAAATTGGTAGGTTTGATGTTTGGCATGTTGTTGATTTATTGTGGAATGGTTTGGAGCATGTTTGATGGGGTTTAAAGGTGTTAAAACAGGCCAAACTGCTGTTTCTGGGCAGGGTGTTTCGAAACACCCTTGCCTGTTTCGAAACAGGCCCTTGTTTTGGCTAGGGTGTTCCTGAACGGCCTAGCCCGTTTCTGAAAACTTTGGCTACTGCCAAGGGGTGTTCCTGAACGGCCTAGACCCGTTTCTGAACACCTGATGGTTTGCAAGCTTTACGTTTTAGTCCCATTTCTTGTTTGTGCAATTGCTTGAGTTTGAGATGTCCGTTTGAGATGAAATTTTGCAGAGAGGCATGAAACATGACTAATTTCATAATGGTAACTTAAAAATTGGTAAAGTCCTCTTAATTTTCAGAATTTACAATTTGGTCCCTAATTTCGTATTTTGTGCAATTGGGTCCCTTATCGTTTTCCGATTGCTGTTGTTTTTGAGTATGCTTATCTCAAGAGTATGCCTAGGTTAAATGTGCATCTAGACAAGTTTAAGAAGAAAAAAAAAGGTCGTTAATCAAGGTTGACTTTGGTTTTCCCTGTGTAATCTTCGTAGTTCGGGTCAACCGTCTAGGCCGGGCTACGGGGGTTACATTTGGTGGTATCAGAGCTGAGTTGCGAATGATTGGGGAAAATGATAAATTGTTGTAATCTGTGTTTGATGTATATCCTAATGTGTGGTGGAAAGCTGGTTGAAACACGTGTTTCTGAGCAAATTGTTGATGCTTTTAGCATGCTTTTTGGTTATGAATCTTTGCTGAGTTAATGTGGATTTGTGCTGATGTTATGCTGGTGATGTGAGCTGATTTTTATATATGATGAAAGTGTGATGGGTATGATATGTTGATATTATGCTGTTGCGAGTGAATGTTGTTTGTTGAGAGCATGATCAAGGTATGTGGATTGATATGCTCGATGTTGTGATATCCATGTTTTTATTAACTGTTATGTCATGTAAAAGGGGAGAATTCGGGATACCCATTGCCTTATTATTATAGCTATTGTGTTATTTTGGAGTTGGAGTTTGAATCCTTGCTTAAAGCTGGTATGATCAATTTGTTTGTTTTGTTATGATTGCTTGTTGTTAATAGTATGGCGAAATCAATGAGAGAATGGCAATTGGGTGAGATGGTTGCTGCTTTAGAGCAGGTTGTTAAGGCGTGGAATTCACCTTTTAGTGGAGGTGTTTCGTCTCAGTCTTCAGTGCCTGGAGTTGAGGTAGTAAGGCAGGAGGAAGAAGATGGTTCTGTGATGAAAAGTTCATCACCTGTTGTTCAGGAGGTGTTGGGAACATCTCAGGCTGTGGCAAAAGTGAAGTCAGTAGACGTGCTGGTGGTGGGATGTGTGGGTTTGTCGAAACATCGTTTACATGATTTGGGAGCTGTGGAGTATCATGGTTCGTCACCTGAGACGTTTGGGGCCTGGTTGGCCGGTGTAATTCTGATTTTGGATCAGGAAGGTTGTGATTATGCCTGTAAGCTGGGAAGTGTTGTCACATTGATGTTGGAGTACGCATGTGCCTGGTGGACATCTGTGGCGGTGGCATCGCACATCCACGATATAGATTGGGACTTCTTTGTGTCTGCCTTTTATGAAAGGTATCTTGGAGGGAAATTCCCAAGGGTTAAGCAATGTGAAGGTAGTGCAAATCTGGGGCAAGTGTTGCTTGATCAGGGAGTGGAAGCTCAGCTACCGGTGTGTGACCGTTGTGGAAGGCGACATGTTGGAGAGTGTTGGGGTGCAGGTGCTTGTTGGAACTGTGGTTCTAAAGAGCATGTGAAGCGAGATTGTCCTCTTGTGGTAAAGTCAGCTTCAGTGGTAGCAAAAGGGTCTCTGAATGGTCGTGGGCACGGCCGAGGCAAAGTTCGATGGTGGCAGGAAGAGCAGAAAGTTGTGAGGAGTTTGGGAAATGAAATCTGTTGGAAATGTGGGTCTGTTGGACATATGAGGCGTAATTGTTTGAAGTTGGCCCGGAATAGCCAGGGAGCTTTGCCGCAAGGAGATGGTGGTGACCTTAGTATGTTAGCTGATGCTACAGTGGTGCGGCTGGAGAATGATGGTTCTGCGAGGAAGAGAGCTCGTCTGTTGAAGCTTCGGGGCAGTAAAGTGTTTTCAGGTAACCTTGCTATGTAACCTTTGCTCTAGTGTCCTAGTTTGGTTTTGGTTTGGTTTTTCCTTGCGTAGAGGGTATGGTTTCGTTGCTAGCATGTTGAGGTAGTTGTTGTTGTTTTGAAAACAACTTTAGTGTGAAGAGGGCCTTAGCGAGTATCTTGTGGTTAATGCTTGATGAATGATGGAGTTGGTCAAGTTGGAAGTGAGATAGAAGGTTGTTTTTAGACAGATTCTGAGGATGTTATTGGTGGGTGTGAACTGACATACATGCACAGTTAAAATCATTTGTTATATGCTATATTATATATGTGCTGGTCCATGCATACATGTGACATGACATTAGAGGTTTTGCATACATGTACATCAGGCATTGTAGGGCATATTGGTGACCATGCATACGAACGTTCACACTCGCTAATAACTAATCGAGTCTGTTAGTGTTGTGATAGAGTTTGGTTGGATGATGGGTTTTTAGAGGTTGTTTTGGTGCTAGGAAATGTTAGAAGTTGTGGAGGGTATTAAGCGAGCTGTTAGTAATAGTGAGTGCGGTATAGCATGTTGGTAGAAGGAAAGTGTTTGCTGCTTAATGGGCTTAGTGGTGTGGCGGTGAGGAGATTGCTGGTTGAAGTCAGAACCGATCAGGTGGTTGTGAATGGCTAGTTGAAGTGGTGGTTCCTTGGTGTTAAGTGATGTTGCAGGTTAGTGGTTGTGTTCCCAAAGTGCTGAGGCATCTTGGCATTGATGTTGTGGTAGAAGGGTTGTTTAGGTAGGTGAGGGTTCGTTGTAACCTTCGAAGAGTTGAGAAGCTGAGTTGTATGTTGGGCGATGTTCTAATAAGGCAGGTGTTGTGGTCAAAGCTTGAAGTGGAAAGGCAGTGAAAGATCGAAGGCCGTTGTTGGTTGGATGGGTTCTTGTTGGAAGTGGTTGGCTGGTTATGATCAAGTGAATTCCTTTTGAAGTCAGCTGGTGGTGTAAGGAACGGCTGGCAGAGTCAAGGTTGGGGTCTTGTGATGTGTTTTTTTTCGGATGTTAGGTGAGTAGTCCTGGTGAATGGTTAGGGTAATGATAACGGCAGATGTGAGGGAATGTCAGCTTTACGTGGAGAAGTTTGGGTAAGCAGTTGGTGCTTATGAATTTTTTTGCTTGTTGTGGTAATCTTTGGAAGTGGTTGAGTAGTTTTACAAAGAGTTTTAGAAGTAGTGAAGGTTGTAGATCACTTGGTGGCTGAACTGGATTGGTTGGTGTCCTTGTGCGAGTCTTGTGATTTAAGAACATCAAGGTGTTTAAAAATCCTTGGATGATTCTTGTTAAGAACAACATGGTGTTTAAAAGTCCATGGTTGGTTCTTGGTTATGAGTTAAAGTGTTGTATGCTGTAAAAGTTGGAGGTTCTTCAGGTTGTTGTTGGGGCTATGAGCAGTCTGGAAGTGTGAAAAGTTAAGATGTGGTTAACATCTGAGTGTTCTGGAATTCGTGAACAGTGTGTGGTGGTGTTGAGTTTGGGTGAAGTGGTGGTGAGAGTGTTCAGTGGTGGTTAAGTCTCCTGTGTTGCTTTGTGGGTTGTTTTGGGGAAGTTTGGTTGTGCTCTATCCGCCGGTTGAAATTTCGAGGACGAAATTTCCTAAGGGCGGGAGAGTTGTAACGCCCCGGTTTTGGGCTTAGAAGTTTTGGGTTTTGGACCGGACCGGTCGGGTTGCGGTTCGAATATAAAAGGTGATTTTTAGGAAAGCCTAGTTCGGGTTGCATTAAAAATATGGAAAAATGTTCTAAAATTCTCTTTTATTATATATAAGAGAAAGGTGAAATCAATTTTGCAAAATGAGGTTTGGAAGAGTAACATTTTGGGTTAGTGACCAAAATGTAATTTTTGAAAACTGTGTGACTGTTTTAAAAAGGATTGAAACTTTGAATCTTTAAGGAGCTATTTACCCAATGGGAGTTTCTCCAGATTTTTCTAAAATATTAAATGATTTATTAAAGGTTTTTAAATAAAAGAAAAGTGGAGGGAAGATATTTTGCCATTTCCAACTAACTTTTCCATTTTCCATTTTCCTTTTTCTCTCATCTTTTCTCTCAAACCAAACACATTTTTCTCCAGAGCTTTTCCTCTGATTTTGTCCTGTAACGCCCCGGTTTTGGGCTTAGAAGTTTTTGGGCGTTGACCGGTTCGGTCAAAGTGCTGTTCGAATCTAAAAAGGTGAAATTAGGAAAACCTAGTTCGGGTTGCATTAAAAATATGGAAAAATGTTCTAAAATCCTCTTTTAATATATATAAGTGAACTGTGAAATCAATTTTACAAAATGAGGTTTGGAAGGGTGACATTTTGGCTAGTGACCAAAATGTAATTTTTGAAAACTGCGTGACTGTTTTAGAAAGGATTGAAACTTTGAATCTTTAAGGAGCTATTTACCCAAAGGGAGTTTCTCCAGATTTTTCTAAGATATTTAATGTTTTAATTCTGATTTTAAACAAAAGGAAAAGTGGAGGGAAGTTATTTTCTAACTAATTTTTCCTAAAATCTCATTTTTCTTTTCTCTCATTTTCTCTCAAACCAAACATCTTTCTCCAGAGATTTTCCTTCTGATTTTGTCACTTAAATCTCTCTTTTCAATCCTCTTTTGGTTGCTAATCATCTCATCAACAAAACCTCACCAATTGCCATTTGATTCTTCAAGCTTTTTGGTTCTAAAAGAGGAGAAACTCAAGTTTGGAGGTAAGAACGTCCTTCTCCTCTGAACTTCAAGTTCTTTACTTAAATTCCCAAGTTTTCAATCCTTAATTGATGATTTATAAGTGGTTTTAAAGTTGTGTCATGGGTCTTGACTTAAAATGCAAGATTTGATGATTTTTGATGAATTTTCGTTGGATCTGTTAAAGCAGTGATTTGAGGTGTATAATTGATGATAAATGAATGTTAAATTGATTGGAAATTGAGTTTTAACTAATGCAATCCCGGATAGGTTGAATTTCCTAAGTTTAGCTTGTGATTCTTGTTTGTTTTTGGGTGATCTTGTGGATCTGTTGTTGCTGGAGGTATAAGGATGTTGTTAGGTCCTTTTTAGATGTTGAATGATGTTTAAGGATGCTTAGTTTTGATGGGTTATGGCTAGGCTTTGTTGAGGAGTTGTTTGGATGCATTTTCGGTTGTGTTTGGTGGCCGAAAATGGAGTGTGGATGAGAGCAGCGAGTTTAGGTGCTTTCATTGAAGCTATTAATGCATGATGATGCATTAATCTACTGTTTTGATGTGTTAAAACAGGGGAGTCATCTTTGGATCCAAGTGGTGGTGATCCGGAAGCTTGATTTGGTGTTTCGGCAAGAAGCGAAACGGAATCGGTGAGTGGATTTTGGTTTTCGGCTTTGAAACCAATGTTTTGGAGGTTTGGGAGCTTAGTCTAAGTCTAAACAACTTTGCTAAGCTCAAGAGTAAGTTTTCGGAAAAACTCTCTTGATGAGGAACCATGTGATGGTTAGGTGCAATGTGTTTGTTGCATGTTTAAATTCTGTTTTTAAAGCATATCTAGCATGTTTGTTTGCTGAGATTATAAGCCATGTGTTTAAGGAAGCTCAAGGTTAGAGTTCCTTGCTTTTGAACATTGTTTAAATTGGGTTTAATGCTTAAAGATGCCTGATGTTTATGGCTTGGTTAAATGCTTTAAAACAGTGGATTATTGATGATAAATGATGTATATTGGCAAGTGATGTTTTAAAAAGGTTAAGGTCACCAAGGTGGTTAAAAGTCATTGAGTGAGCCTTGTTTACTTAAGAGCATCAAGGTGTTTAAAAGTCCTTGGATGGTTCTTGTTACGGACACAAAGGTGTTTAAAAGTCCTTGTGTGGTCCTTTCCAAGGTGTTTAAAAGTCCTTGGGGTGATTCATGTCATGGTGTTTAAAAGTCCATGGGCCAAGGTGTTTAAAAGTCCTTGGGGTCAAGGTGTTTAAAAGTCCTTGAGGTGAAACTTGTTACGGACACAAAGGTGTTTAAAAGTCCTTGTGTGGTCCTTGCCATGGTGTTTAAAAGTCCATGGGCCATGGTGTTTAAAAGTCCATGGGGATAAGATCACAATGGTGTTTAAAAGTCCATGTGTGAGTTTTATGTTGATCTTGTTAAAAGATGGTAATTATCACTTGTGGCCAATATGACATGTTATGATATAAAGCATGAGATGCTTGGTTAAGATTGCTTGTGAGCATGTTTAAATGTTGCTTGAAGTATGATTTATAAAAGTGTTTTATAAATGCATTATTGAATGGTTTTAATTGAGCTTTCCTCACTAAGCTTTTGCTTACGCTCTCTCTCTTTTCTTAAACCAATAATGCAAAACATTAAGATGCATTGAGGGCAGCAAGGAAGGCAAGCAATCAAGTGAAAGATAAGCTCATGTATGGGAAGGTTTTCTTAAACACCTTTAGCTATTGGTTTTTTGCAATGGGGGACCTATGTTGTTGTTTTGGGAGATGTTTTGGACTCCCTATTTTGGATTTATGTTGTTGTTATTGTTGGTACATGTAATTGGCCATTATGTGTTGGTTTGGAGGTTTTGGTGCATGAGTGGTTTGCTTGAGTAGGAAGCATGCCTTTAGATTTGGGGCTTTTCATATATGATGATATAATGATAATTTGTGGATGCAAATATGTCTCTTGTATGTTGTATGAGTTGCTGGTAAAGTTTGGTTGCATTTGGAGCATGATTGGTTGGTTAATTGTGTGTTTAAGCATGAAATTCTCTGCAATCTGTGCAGGCCGTATCGGAACAGTAGCTACCGTTTCGGAACGGGTGCCTTGTAGCAACCCAGGCGTCCGAAACGGGAGACACTGTTCCGAAACGGAAAGGCCACTGCCAACCCCCTTTTCGGTACGCGTTGCGGAACGGCCCCGCGTTTCGAAACAGGCTCTCCCTGTTTCGGAACACCTGACTGTTGGGGGCTGACATTGGCAGTTATATGTTTCAAAATGTTTGCATTTTGGTCCCGAAACTTGTTTGTGCAATTGTATGAGTTTGGGATGTCCGTTTGAGCTGAAATTTGACAGAGATGCATGAAACCTGATTAATTTCAAGTTGGTAACTTTAATTTGGGTTAAGTCCTTATAATTATCAGAATTTACAAATTGGTCCCTAAAGTTGCAATTTGTTCAATTGGGTCCCTGTTTGATCTCTGATGTTTATGTTCTTTGAGTATGTTGTTTGTATGATCACAACTAGGGTTAACGTGCATCTAGACAAGTTTAAAAAGAAAAAAAGGGTCGTGAATCAAGGTTGACTTTCGGGTTGACTTTGGTTTTCCCCGTGTAATCTTCTTAATTCGGGTCAACCGTCTAGGCCGGGTTAAGGGGGTTACATTTGGTGGTATCAGAGCTGAGTTCTCGAGCAATTGGGAATGTTTATGTGAATGTTTGAAGTATGTATGCCTTGTATGCTTGTTGGGTGAAAGCATGTTGAGTAATTGCATGTATGTTGCAATTGAGATGTATGCTGTGATGAAGCATGTTGTGGGTACCCATTGCCAAATCAAAGCTAATGAAATGATGTTGATTTTAATTGGAAATGAGCTTGAGTACTTGGATTGCTTACCTTGCTGGGCCTGACTTTGTTTATTTGCATTGTGATTGCATAGTTAGAGTATGGCACCTCGTAGAGAGTTGAGGAGTAATGTGCGAGCTACGGCTCAGAATGAGAATGAAAACGAAGAGAATGTTGAGAGTGCGGTTTTACCTCCTCTACCTGGTGGTGGTGGTGCTGGGGCTGAGGAAGCTGGAGCTGCAGCTGGTGCTGAGGCTGCTGGACCTGAGGCTGGTCAGGGCCAAGCTGTTCCTGACATGACGGTGTTAATTCAAGCTATAGCTGGTGCTTTTCAAGCAGCGGTAGCTGGAGCTCGTGGAGCTGGGCATCAGGAAGATGCTGGAGTTAGACTACCTTTGGAGCGGTTGCACAGTCTGGGAGGGACTGAGTTCAGGGGTATGTCTGCTGAAGGTTTTGAGGCTTGGTTAGAGAGTACCAAGAGAATCTTGGGTCAGATGAGTTGCACTGATGTGCAGAAGCTTGGCTGTGTTGTGTCCTTGCTGCAGAAGGATGCATATACGTGGTGGACAACCACTATTGCTGGGATGGCAGAAGCTGATGTGACTTGGACATTCTTTCAGAATGTGTTCAAGAGAAGGTATCTTGGTGTGAGGTACCTGGATGAAAAGAAGCGTGAGTTCATGTCTCTTACCCAAGGGAGCATCACGGTGGCTGAGTATGAAGTACAGTTTGTGCGACTCAGTCAGTATGCACCTGAGCTGGTACCTGATGAGCAGGCAAGGTGCGAAAGGTTCTGTTATGTTTTAGTGACGGATGTGAAGATGTATGTGCTGGCCACCGAGTATGATGATTTTGATGTGTTGGTGGGCCGGGTCAAGGATATTGAGATGAACTTGGGTTTATCTGCTAGAGGTGCTGGAGCAAGTGATGGTAAGCGGGCAGCTGAATATAGTTCCGGTGGTGGACGGAACAAGAGGGGACGTGATCAGAAGTATCAGTCCTCGGCTAAGCGAGGTGGTGGAGCACCTTCTTGGGGAGGCAACGCTAGAGCTGATCCGAGTGCTTGTTGGATATGTGGTTCGCATGGCCACATGAAACGTGATTTTCCTCGTGCTGTGAGGGAGGTACAAGCTCCTGTTGCGGCAGCTGGTAATGGTTGCTGGAACTGTGGATCTATGGATCATTTGAGGCGTGATTGTCCTATGTTGGCTGGTGGCCAAGTTCGTGCTCCTGTTGTTGCAGCAGCACAGAGAGGACGTGGGCGCGGCCGTGGTAATTTTCAGCGGAGAGAGGAAGGTGGCCGAGGTGTAGCTCATGTTGTAGCTGTACAGCCAGAGGGTGGCGGACATGCTAGAGTGTTTGCTCAGCGTGAGGGGAGGAATGACGCGGATGTGATCGCAGGTACTTTTACTCTGCAATCCTTGTCATTACTTTCCTTGATTGATTCTGGATCTACGCACTCTTACATATTGCGTGAGCATGCTGAATTGCTTGGTTTGCCTGTTGAGTCTTTGGATGTTGGTATGCGTGTCACTAGTTCTTTTGGTGAGACCGTTGTGACTCGAAAGTTGTATAGAAGGTGTCCTTTGGTTGTTCAAGACCATGTTTTTCATGTTGACCTTATGGAGTTACCTTTCTATGGTTTTGATGTAATCCTTGGTATGGATTGGCTTGCTGAGCATCGTGCTGTGGTGGATTGTGAAAACAAGCGAGTTTTGCTGAAGCTTGCGGATGATTATGAAGTTGTTGTGGTTGGTGAGAATGTGAAGTTTCTTGCCAATGTGGTGTCTACGTTGGAGGCAAGCCGAATGCTGAGGCAAGGCTGTGAAGCTTACCTAGCGTTTGTGATGAATCCTAGCTCTAAGGAGTTGCGTGTGCAAGATATCAGGGTTGTGAAGGAGTTTCCTGGTGTGTTTCCTGAGGAGTTGCCTGGTTTACCTCCTAATCGCGAGGTGGAGTTTGGAATTGAGCTGTATGAGAATACAACTCCTGTGTCCATTACTCCCTATAGAATGGCACCTAAGGAGCTGAAAGAGCTGAAGACGCAGTTGCAAGAGTTGCTTGAGCGTGGTTTCATTCGGCCGAGTGTGTCGCCTTGGGGTGCACCGGTCTTGTTCGTGAAGAAGAAGGATGGCACTATGAGAATGTGCATTGATTACCGTCAGCTGAACAAGTTGACTATCAAGAATCGGTATCCTTTGCTGAGAATTGATGATCTCTTTGATCAATTTTGGGGAGCTGCTGTGTTCTCTAAGATTGACTTGAGGTCAGGGTATTACCAGTTGAATGTGAAGGATGTGGATGTGCCTAAGACAGCTTTCAGGACAAGGTATGGGCATTATGAGTTCCTTGTGATGCCGTTTGGTTTGACAAATGCTCCTGCTGCTTTCATGGACATGATGAATCGTGTGTTTCATGAATACCTGGACAAGTTTGTTGTGGTGTTCATTGATGATATCCTCGTGTACTCGCGTACTGAGGAGGAGCATGAAGAGCATTTGAGGATTGTTTTGCAAGCTTTGCTGGAGAATCAGCTTTACGATAAGCTGAGCAAGTGTGAGTTCTGGCTTAAGGAGGTGGTGTTTCTTGGGCATGTGGTTTCTGCCAAGGGGATTCGGGTTGATCCTCAGAAGGTTAAGGCGGTGATGAATTGGAAGGTTCCTAAGTCTGTTCACGAGGTTCGTAGTTTCCTTGGTTTGGCGGGATACTACCGAAGGTTTGTGGATGGGTTTTCTAAGATTGTTGCACCTTTGACAAAGTTGTTGCAGAAGGATGTTAAGTATGAGTGGACGGAGGCGAGACAACAGGCTTTTGAGAAGCTTAAGGCGGCTTTGACGCAAGCTCCTATCTTGGTTCAACCTGAATTAGGAAAAGAGTTTGTGGTGTATAGCGATGCGTCCTATGTTGGTTTGGGATGTGTGTTGATGCAAGAGGGTAAGGTGGTAGCTTATGCATCGCGGCAGTTGAAGGTGCATGAGCGCAATTATCCTACGCATGACATTGAGTTGGCTGCAGTGGTTTTTGCCCTGAAGATCTGGAGACATTACCTGTATGGTGAGAAGTGTACTGTGTACACGGATCACAAGAGTTTGAAGTATCTGATGTCTCAGAAGGAGTTGAATCTCAGGCAGCGACGTTGGGTGGAGTTGCTCAAGGATTATGATTTGACGATTGAGTATCACCCTGGGAAGGCTAATGTTGTAGCGGATGCCTTGAGTAGGAAGGTAGCTGTTGAGCTGAGGGCTATGTTTGCCAGTTTGAGTATTTCGCGCGATGGTGGTCTTGTGGCTGAGTTGCAAGTGAAACCATCTTTGGTTCAGTTGATCAAGGAAAAGCAGTTGCTGGATGATTCCTTGGTGTCTCATGTACAGGATATCGCGGAGGGTAGACCTTCAGATTTCTGCTTTAATGATGGTGGAGTGTTGTGTTTTGGGAGTCGGATAGTAGTGCCCAATGATGCTGAGTTGAGGCGTGCTATTCTGACTGAAGGTCATAGTAGTCCTTTTGCTATGCACCCTGGTAGTACTAAGATGTATCGAGATCTTCGTGATGAGTACTATTGGGTGGGTTTAAAGAAAGATGTTGCGGAGTTTGTCAGCAAGTGTATGGTGTGTCAGCGAGTTAAGGCTGAGCATCAGTTTCCTTCAGGGTTGTTGCAACCGTTGAGAATCCCTGAGTGGAAGTGGGAAAGGGTTACCATGGATTTTGTATCTGGTTTACCTTTGTCACCATCGAAGAAGAATTCGGTGTGGGTGATTGTGGATCGCCTGACGAAGTGTGCACATTTCTTGCCTGTGCATACTACGTTTTCTTTGGATAAGCTTGCGGAGCTGTACATTGCTGAGATTGTGCGGCTGCATGGTGTGCCTAAGTCGATTGTGTCGGATAGGGATCCGAGGTTCACATCGCGGTTCTGGCAATGTTTGCATCAGGCTCTGGGTACGAGGTTGAATTTCAGTACATCCTATCATCCTCAGTCGGATGGTCAGTCTGAGTGTGTTATCCAGATTTTGGAGGATATGTTGAGGTGCTGCGTGATTGAGTTTCAGGGATCTTGGGAGAAGCATTTGCCTTTGGTTGAGTTTGCTTATAACAATAGTTATCAAGCAAGTATTCAAATGGCACCTTATGAGGCTTTGTACGGAAGGAAGTGTAGGACTCCTCTTTGTTGGGCTGAAACGGGTCAGAAGTTGGTTTCGATGCCGGCTTTGTTGAAGGGAACCACCGAGAAGGTGAAGCTCATTTGTGAGCGTTTGAAGGCAGCTTCTGATCGGCAGAAGTCTTACGCGGATTTGAAGCGTAAGGAGATTGAGTATGCGGTGGGTGACCGTGTGTTTCTGAAGGTTTTGCCTTGGAAGAAGGTGATGAGGTTTGGCCGGAAGGGTAAGTTGAGCCCTAGGTACATTGGACCATACGAGGTGGTTGAGTGTGTGGGTCCTGTTGCGTACAGGTTGAGGTTACCTCAAGAGTTGGAGAAGATTCATGATGTGTTTCATGTTTCTATGCTCCGGAAGTATAGATCTGATCCTTCGCATGTGATGCCTGTGGAAGAGGTGGTATTGAATCCGGATTTGACCTATGATGAGGAACCGGTAAGGGTTCTAGATTCGGATAGCAAGGTTCTTCGTGGCAAGACCATTGAGTTGGTAAAGGTGCTGTGGAAGCATCGCGGTGTTGAGGAAGCCACGTGGGAGCGAAAGGATGACATGCTGAAGCAGTTTCCTTATCTCTTTCCTTCAGGTAAATTTCGAGGACGAAATTTCTTAAGGGGGGGGGGAGAGTTGTAACGCCCCGGTTTTGGGCTTAGAAGTTTTTGGGCGTTGACTGGTTCGGTCAAAGTGCTGTTCGAATCTAAAAAGGTGAAATTAGGAAAACCTAGTTCGGGTTGCATTAAAAATATGGAAAAATGTTCTAAAATCCTCTTTTAATATATATAAGTGAACTGTGGAATCAATTTTACAAAATGAGGTTTGGAAGGATGACATTTTGGCTAGTGACCAAAATGTAATTTTTGAAAACTGCGTGACTGTTTTAGAAAGGATTGAAACTTTGAATCTTTAAGGAGCTATTTACCCAAAGGGAGCTTCTCCAGATTTTTCTAAGATATTTAATGTTTTAATTCTGATTTTAAACAAAAGGAAAAGTGGAGGGAAGTTATTTTCTAACTAATTTTTCCTAAAATCTCATTTTCCTTTTCTCTCATTTTCTCTCAAACCAAACATCTTTCTCCAGAGATTTTCCTTCTGATTTTGTCACTTAAATCTCTCTTTTCAATCCTCTTTTGGTTGCTAATCATCTCATCAACAAAACCTCACCAATTGCCATTTGATTCTTCAAGCTTTTTGGTTCTAAAAGAGGAGAAACTCAAGTTTGGAGGTAAGAACGTCCTTCTCCTCTGAACTTCAAGTTCTTTACTGAAATTCCCAAGTTTTCAATCCTTAATTGATGATTTATAAGTGGTTTTAAAGTTGTGTCATGGGTCTTGACTTAAAATGCAAGATTTGATGATTTTTGATGAATTTTCGTTGGATCTGTTAAAGCAGTGATTTGAGGTGTATAATTGATGATAAATGAATGTTAAATTGATTGGAAATTGAGTTTTAACTAATGCAATCCCGGATAGGTTGAATTTCCTAAGTTTAGCTTGTGATTCTTGTTTGTTTTTGGGTGATCTTGTGGATCTGTTGTTGCTGGAGGTATAAGGATGTTGTTAGGTCCTTTTTAGATGTTGAATGATGTTTAAGGATGCTTAGTTTTGATGGGTTATGGCTAGGCTTTGTTGAGGAGTTGTTTGGATGCATTTTCGGTTGTGTTTGGTGGCCGAAAATGGAGTGTGGATGAGAGCAGCGAGTTTAGGTGCTTTCATTGAAGCTATTAATGCATGATGATGCATTAATCTACTATTTTGATGTGTTAAAACAGGGGAGTCATCTTTGGATCCAAGTGGTGGTGATCCGGAAGATGGTTTGGTGTTTCGGCAAGAAGCGAAACGGAATCGGTGAGTGGATTTTGGTTTTCGGCTTTGAAACCAATGTTTTGGAGGTTTGGGAGCTTAGTCTAAGTCTAAACAACTTTGCTAAGCTCAAGAGTAAGTTTTCGGAAAAACTCTCTTGATGAGGAACCATGTGATGGTTAGGTGCAATGTGTTTGTTGCATGTTTAAATTCTGTTTTTAAAGCATATCTAGCATGTTTGTTTGCTGCGATTATAAGCCATGTGTTTAAGGAAGCTCAAGGTTAGAGTTCCTTGCTTTTGAACATTGTTTAAATGTGGTTTAATGCTTAAAGATGCATGATGTTTATGGCTTGGTTAAATGCTTTAAAACAGTGGATTATTGATGATAAATGATGTATATTGGCAAGTGATGTTTTAAAAAGGTTAAGGTCACCAAGGTGGTTAAAAGTCCTTGAGTGAGCCTTGTTTACTTAAGAACATCAAGGTGTTTAAAAGTCCTTGGATGGTTCTTGTTACGGACACAAAGGTGTTTAAAAGTCCTTGTGTGGTCCTTTCCAAGGTGTTTAAAAGTCCTTGGGGCCAAGGTGTCTAAAAGTCCTTGGGGTGATTCATGTCATGGTGTTTAAAAGTCCATGGGCCAAGGTGTTTAAAAGTCCTTGGGGTCAAGGTGTTTAAAAGTCCTTGAGGTGAAACTTGTTACGGACACAAAGGCGTTTAAAAGTCCTTGTGTGGTCCTTGCCATGGTGTTTAAAAGTCCATGGGGATAAGATCACAATGGTGTTTAAAAGTCCATGTGTGAGTTTTATGTTGATCTTGTTAAAAGATGGTAATTACCACTTGTGGCCAATATGACATGTTATGATATAAAGCATGAGATGCTTGGTTAAGATTGCTTGTGAGCATGTTTAAATGTTGCTTGAAGTATGATTTATAAAAGTGTTTTATAAATGCATTATTGAATGGTTTTAATTGAGCTTTCCTCACTAAGCTTTTGCTTACGCTCTCTCTCTTTTCTTAAACCAATAATGCAGAAGATTAAGGTGCATTGAGGGCAGCAAGGAAGGCAAGCAATCAAGTGAAAGATAAGCTCATGTATGGGAAGGTTTTCTTAAACACCTTTAGCTATTGGTTTTTGGCAATGGGGGACCTATGTTGTTGTTTTGGGAGATGTTTTGGACTCCCTATTTTGGATTTATGTTGTTGTTATTGTTGGTACATGTAATTGGCCATTATGTGTTGGTTTGGAGGTTTTGGTGCATGAGTGGTTTGCTTGAGTAGGAAGCATGCCTTTAGATTTGGGGCTTTTCATATATGATGATATAATGATAATTGGTGGATGCAAATATGTCTCTTGTATGTTGTATGAGTTGCTGGTAAAGTTTGGTTGCATTTGGAGCATGATTGGTTGGTTAATTGTGTGTTTAAGCATGAAATTCTCTGCAATCTGTGCAGGCCGTATCGGAACAGTAGCTACCGTTTCGGAACGGGTGCCTTGTAGCAACCCAGGCGTCCGAAACGGGAGACACCGTTCCGAAACGGAAAGGCCACTGCCAACTCCCGTTTCGGTATGCGTTGCGGAACGGCCCCGCGTTTCAAAACAGGCTCTCCCTGTTTCGGAACACCTGACCGTTGGGGGCTGACATTGGCAGTTATATGTTTCAAAATGTTTGCATTTTGGTCCCGAAACTTGTTTGTGCAATTGTATGAGTTTGGGATGTCCGTTTGAGCTGAAATTTGACAGAGATGCATGAAACCTGATTAATTTGAAGTTGGTAACTTTAATTTGGGTTAAGTCCTTATAATTATCAGAATTTACAAATTGGTCCCTAAAGTTGCAATTTGTTCAATTGGGTCCCTGTTTGATCTATGATGTTTATGTTCTTTGCGTATGTTGTTTGTATGATCACAACTAGGGTTAACGCGCATCTAGACAAGTTTAAAAAGAAAAAAAGGGTCGTTAATCAAGGTTGACTTTCGGGTTGACTTTGGTTTTCCCCGTGTAATCTTCTTAATTCGGGTTGTAACGCCCCGGTTTTGGGCTTAGAAGTTTTGGGCGTTGACCGGTTTGGTCAAAGTGCTGTTCGAATCTAAAAGGGTGAATTTAGGAAAGCCTAGTTCGGGTTGCATTAAAATTATGGAAAAATGTTCTAAAATCATCTTTTAATATAATTAAGTGAACTGTGAAATCAATTTTGGAAAATGAGTTTTGGAAGGGTGACATTTTGGCTAGTGACCAAAATGTAATTTTTGAAAGTTTTGTGACTGTTTTAGAAAGGGTTGAAACTTTGAATCTTTAAGGAGCTATTATTCCAAAAGTAGTTTCTCCAGATTTTTCTAAGATATTTTAAGCTATATTCTGATTTTAAAACATATAAAAAGAGGAGGGAAAGCCATTTTGGCCATTTTGATAATTAACTTCCTATTTTCTTTTCTCTCATTTTCTCTCAACCCAAACATTTTCTCTAAACAACTTTCCTAAGCTCAAGTGTAAGTTTTCGGAAATACTCTCTAGTGGTGGCCATGATTTGATTGTTGTGCAATGTGGTTTATTGCATGTTTTAAACTCTGTTTTGAAAGCATGATTTAGCATGGTTAATGCTGTTTTTGTAAGCCATATGTTGAAGGAAGCTCAAGGTAAGAGTTCCTTGTTTTTGAGCATTGATTAAATGTGGTTTGATGCTTTTAAATGCATGGTGAACATGGGTTGGTTTAATGCTTTAAAACAGTGGATAAATTGATGATAATGATGTATATTGGCAAGTGATGTTTTGCAAAGGTTAAGGTCACTAAGGTGGTTAAAAGTCCTTGAGTGAGCCTTGTTTACTTAAGAACATCAAGGTGGTTAAAAGTCCTTGGATGATTCTTGCTACGGACACAAAGGTGGTTAAAAGTCCTTGTGTGGTCCTTTCCATGGTGTTTAAAAGTCCATGGGGCCAAGGTGTTTAAAAGTCCTTGGGGTGAAACTTGATACGGACACAAAGGTGGTTAAAAGTCCTTGTGTGGTCCTTTCCATGGTGGTTAAAAGTCCATGGGCCAAGGTGTTTAAAAGTCCTTGGGGCCAAGGTGTTTAAAAGTCCTTGGGGTGAAAGTTGATGAACTTGTTTTTAAAGAAATGGAACTTATCACTTGTGGCCAATATGACATGTTATGATATGAAGCATGAGATGCATGCTTAAGTATGCTTTTGAGCATGTGTAAATGATGATTTGAAGCATGATTTATAAAGTGTTTTATAAATGCATTATTGAATGGTTTTATTGAGCATTCCTCACTAAGCTTTTGCTTAAGCTCTCTCTTTGTTTTCTCAAATCAATAATGCAGAACATTAAAGTACTTTGAGGGCAGCAAGGAAGGCAAGCATTCAAGTGGAAGTAAAGCTCAAAGTATGGAAGGTTTTCTTAAGTACATTTAGCTTTTGGTAATTTGGCAATGGGGGACCTATGTGTATGTTTTGGGAGATGTTTTGAACTCCCTAAGTATATTAAATGTTGTTGAGAATGCTGGTTTTTGTGGTTGGCCATTATATGCTTGAATTGGAAGTTTATGCTTGAATGGTTGCTTGTGTAGGAAGCATGCCTATAGATTTGGGGTTTTTCACATATGTTGATGTTTTGATGAATTGTTGATGCAAGTATGTCTCATATATGTTGAATTGCATGTTGGTAAAGTTTGGTGGCATTTGGAGCATGATTGGATGTTTAATTGCATGTTTAAGTATGCATTTTGGGGTAATCTGTGCAGGGTGTTCCGGAACAGTACCTACCGTTTCGGAACGGGTGCCTTAAACAAGCCCAGGCGTCCGAAACGGGAGGGACCGTTCCGAAACGGTTGGCTACTGTCAGCCCGTGTTGCGGTACGCGTTGCGGAACGGCCCCGCGTTTCGAAACGGGCTCTCCCTGTTTCGGAACGGGTGACCGTTAGGGGCTGACATTGGCAGTTAAATGTTTTGAATTGTTTGCATTTTGGTCCTGAATCTTGTTTGTGCAATTGTATGAGTTTGGGAAGTCCTTTTGAGCTGAAATTTCACAGAGAAGCATGAAACCTGATTAATTTCAAGTTGGTAACTTTAATTTGGGTTAAGTCCTTATATATATCAGAAATTACAATTTGGTCCCTAAAGTTGTAATTTGGTCAATTGGATCCCTGTTTGATCTCTGATGTTTATGATCTTTGAGTATGCTGTTGTATGATCATATCTAAGGATTAATATGCATCTAGACAAGTTTAAAAAGAAAAAAAAAGGGTCATTAATCAAGGTTGACTCTCGGGTTGACTTTGGTTTTCCCCGTGTGACTCTCTTAATTCGGGTCAACCGTCTAGGCTGGGTTAAGGGGGTTACATTTGGTGGTATCAGAGCTGAGTTCTCGAGTAATTGGGAATGAATGTGTGCATGATTGAAGTATGTGTGCCTTGTATGCTTCTTGATCGAAAGCATGTTTAGTGGCTTGTGATTTGGATGCAATTGAGATGTATGTTGTGATGTAGCATGTTGTGGGTACCCATTGCCAAATAAAAGCTAATGAAATGGTGTTGATTTTGAATGAAATTGAGCTTGAATACTTGGATTGCTTACCTTGCTGGGCCTGATTTCGTTTTATTTGCATTGTGATTGCATGGTAAAAGTATGGCACCACGTAGAGAGTTACGAGGTAATGTGCGAGCTACGGCTCCTAATGAGAACGAGAATGAGGAAAACACAGGTAGTGCGGTGATACCTCCTCCTCCACCTGGTGGTGGTGCTGAGGGTGAAAGAGCTGAAGCTGCAGCTGGTGCTGGAGCTGCTGGACCAGAGGTTGGTCAGGGGCAAGCTATGCCTGATATGTCTATGTTGGTACAAGCTATTGCGGGTGCTTTCTGAGCAGCAGTAGCTGGAGCTCAAGGAGCTGGGCATCAGGGAGATGCTGGTGTTAGACTACCTTTGGAGCGCTTACGCAGTCTTGGTGGGACTGAGTTCAGGGGTATGTCTGCTGAGAGTTCTGAAGCTTGGCTAGAGAGTACCAAGCGAATCTTGGGTCAGATGAGCTGCACGGATGTGCAAAAGCTGGGTTGTGTTGTGTCCTTGCTGCAGGACGATGCGTATACGTGGTGGACGACCACCATAGCTGGGATGGTTGAAGCTGATGTGACTTGGACATTCTTCCAGAATGTGTTCAAGCGGAGATATCTTGGTGTTAGATACCTTGATGAGAAGAAGCGTGAATTCATGTCTCTTACCCAAGGGAGCATGAATGTGGCTGAGTATGAAGTACAGTTTGTGCGACTCAGTCAGTATGCACCTGAGCTGGTACCTGATGAGCGGGCAAGGTGCGAGAGGTTCCGTTATGGCTTAGTGACGGATGTGAAAATGTATGTGCTGGCCACCGAGTATGATGATTTTGATGTGTTGGTGGGCCGAGCCAAGGACATTGAGATGAACTTGGGTTTATCTGCGAAAGGTGCTGGAGCAAGTTCTGGTAAGAGAGCTGCTGAGTATAGTTCCGGAGGTGGACGGAACAAGAGGGGACGTGATCAGAAGTATCAGTCTTCAGCTAAGAGAGGTGGTGGTGCACCTGCTAGAGGAGGCAATGCTAGAGCTGATCCGAGTGCTTGTTGGATCTGTGGTTCACGTGGTCACATGAAGCGTGACTGTCCTCGTGCTGTGAGAGAGGTGCAAGCTCCTGTTGCGGCAGCTGGTAATGGGTGTTGGAATTGTGGATCTGCAGACCATTTGAGGCGAGATTGTCCTAGGTTGGCTGGTGATCAAGTGCGTGCTCCTGTTGTTGCTGCACCGCAGAGAGGTCGTGGGCGCGGCCGTGGTAATTTCCAGAGGAGAGAGGAAGGTGGTCGTGGAGTGGCCCATGTTGTGGCTATTCAGCCTGAAGGTGGAGGCCAAGCGAGGGTGTATGCTCAGCGTGAGGGAAGGAATGATGCGGATGTGATTGCAGGTACCTTTACTTTGAAATCCTTGTCATTGCTTTCTTTGATAGATTCTGGATCTACGCATTCATACATTTTGCGTGAGCATGCTGAATTGCTTGGTTTGCCTGTTGAGTCTTTGGATGTTGGTGTTCGTGTCACTAGTTCTTTTGGTGAGACTGTTGTGACTCGAAAGCTTTATAGAAGGTGTCCCTTGGTTGTTCAAGAACATGTTTTTCATGTTGATCTTATGGAGTTGCCCTTTTATGGTTTTGATGTAATCCTTGGTATGGATTGGCTTACTGAGCATCGTGCTGTTGTGGATTGTGAAAACAAGCGAGTTTCGCTTAAGCTTGCGGATGATTATGAAGTTGTTGTGGTTGGTGAGAATGTGAAGTTTCTTGCCAATGTGGTGTCTACCTTGGAGACGAGCAGGATGCTGAGGCAAGGTTGCGAAGCCTATCTAGCTTTTGTGATGAATCCTAGCTCTAAAGAGTTGAGGGTGCAAGATATCAGAGTTGTGAAGGAGTTTCCTGGTGTGTTTCCTGAGGAGTTGCCTGGTTTACCTCCTAACCGCGAGGTGGAGTTTGGAATTGAGCTGTATGAGAATACAACTCCTGTGTCCATTACTCCCTATAGAATGACACCTATGGAGCTGAAAGAGCTGAAGACGCAGTTGCAAGAGTTGCTTGATCGTGGTTTCATCCGGCCGAGTGTGTCACCTTGGGGAGCACCGGTCTTGTTTGTGAAAAAGAAGGATGGCACTATGAGAATGTGCATTGATTACCGTCAGCTGAACAAGTTGACTATCAAGAATCGGTATCCTTTGCCGAGGATTGATGATCTCTTTGATCAATTTCGGGGAGCTGCTGTGTTCTCTAAGATTGACTTGAGGTCAGGGTATTATCAGTTGAAGGTGAAGGATGTGGATGTGCCTAAGACAGCTTTCAGGACAAGGTATGGGCATTATGAGTTCCTTGTGATGCCGTTTGGTTTGACAAATGCTCCTGCTGCTTTCATGGACATGATGAATCATGTGTTTCATGAATACCTGGACAAGTTCGTTGTGGTATTCATTGATGATATCCTCGTGTACTCGCGTACTGAGGAGGAGCATGAAGAGCATTTGAGGATTGTGCTGCAGGCTTTGTTGGAGAATCATCTCTATGCTAAGCTGAGCAAGTGTGAGTTCTGGCTTAAGGAGGTGGTGTTTCTTGGGCATGTGGTCTCAGCTGATGGGATTCGTGTTGATCCTCAGAAGATTGAGGCGGTGATGAATTGGAAAGTTCCTAAGTCTGTTCATGAGGTCCGTAGTTTCCTTGGTTTGGCGGGATACTACCGTAGGTTTATGGACGGTTTTTCCAAGATTGCAGCTCCTTTGACGAAGCTGTTGCAAAAGGATGTTAAGTATGAGTGGACGGAAGCGAGACAGCAGGCTTTTGAGAAGCTTAAGGCGGCTTTGACGCAAGCTCCTATCTTGATTCAGCCTGAATCATGGAAAGAGTTTGTGGTTTACAGTGATGCATACTATGTTGGTTTGGGGTGTGTGCTGATGCAGGAGGGTAAGGTGGTGGCTTATGCATCGCGGCAGTTGAAAGTGCATGAGCGCAATTACCCTACGCATGATATTGAGCTGGCTGCAGTGGTTTTTGCTCTGAAGATCTGGAGACATTATCTGTATGGTGAGAAGTGTACTGTGTACATAGATCACAAGAGTTTGAGGTATCTGATGTCTCAGAAGGAGTTGAATCTTAGGCAGCGGCGTTGGTTAGAGTTGCTCAAGGATTATGATCTGACGATTGAGTATCATCCTGGAAAAGCTAATGTTGTTGCGGATGCCTTGAGTAGGAAAGTAGCTGTTGAGCTGAGGGCTATGTTTGCTAGCTTGAGCATATCGCAAGATGGTGGTCTTGTTGCTGAGTTGCAAGTGAAACCATCTTTGGTTCAGTTGATCAAGGATAAGCAGTTGCTGGATGATTCCTTGGTGTCTCATGTTCAGGATATCGCGGAGGGTAGACCTTCGGATTTCTGCTTTAATGATGATGGTGTGTTGTGTTTTGGGAGTCGGATAGTAGTGCCTGCTGATGCTGAGTTGAGGTGTGCTATTCTGACTGAAGGTCATAGTAGTCCTTTTGCTATGCACCCTGGTAGTACCAAGATGTATCGTGATCTTCGTGATGAGTACTATTGGGTGGGTTTGAAGAAGGATGTTGCGGAGTTTGTGAGCAAGTGTTTGGTGTGTCAGCGAGTTAAGGCTGAGCATCAGGTTCCTTCAGGGTTGTTGAAACCGTTGAAAATCCCTGAATGGAAGTGGGAAAGGGTTACCATGGATTTTGTATCTGGTTTACCTTTGTCTCCCTCGAAGAAGAATTCTGTTTGGGTGATTGTGGATCGCCTAACGAAGTGTGCGCATTTCCTGCCTGTGCATACCACGTTTTCTTTGGATAAGTTGGCAGAGCTGTACATTGCTGAGATTGTGCGGCTGCATGGTGTGCCTAAGTCGATTGTGTCGGATAGGGATCCGAGGTTCACATCGCGTTTCTGGCAGTGTTTGCATCAAGCTCTGGGTACAAGGTTGCATTTCAGTACATCCTATCATCCTCAGTCGGATGGTCAGTCTGAGCGAGTTATCCAGATTTTGGAGGATATGTTGAGGTGCTGCGTGATTGAGTTCCAAGGTTCTTAGGAGAAGCATCTGCCTTTGGTTGAGTTTGCTTATAACAATAGTTATCAGGCAAGTATACAGATGGCACCTTATGAGGCTTTGTACGGGAGGAAGTGTAGGACTCCTCTTTGTTGGGTTGAAACTGGTCAAAAGTTGGTTTCGATGCCGGCTTTGTTGAAAGGGACCACAGAGAAGGTAAAGCTCATTTGTGAGCGGTTGAAGGCTGCCTCTGATCGGCAAAAGTCTTACGCGGATTTGAAGCGTAAAGAGATTGAGTATGCGGTGGGTGACCATGTGTTCTTGAAGGTTTCGCCTTGGAAAAAGGTGATGAGGTTTGGCCGAAAGGGTAAGTTGAGCCCTAGGTACATTGGACCATACGAGGTGGTTGAGCGTGTGGGTCCTGTTGCGTACAAGCTGAGGTTACCTCAGGAGTTGGAGAAGATTCATGATGTGTTCCATGTTTCTATGCTCCGGAAGTATAGATCTGATCCTTCGCATGTGATGCTGTGGAGGAAGTGGTTTTGAATCCGGATTTGACCTATGATGAGGAACCAGTGAAGGTTCTGGATTCGGATAGCAAGGTTCTTCGTGGCAAGACCATTGAGTTGGTGAAGGTGCTGTGGAAGCATCGAGGTGTTGAGGAAGCCACGTGGGAGCGGAAGGAAGACATGCTGAAGCAGTTTCCTTATCTCTTTCCTTCAGGTAAATTTCGGGGACGAAATTTCTTAAGGGGGGAGAGTTGTAACGCCCTGGTTTTGGGCTTAGAAGTTTTGGGCGTTGACCGGTTTGGTCAAAGTGCTGTTCGAATCTAAAAGGGTAAATTTAGGAAAGCCTAGTTCGGGTTGCATTAAAATTATGGAAAAATGTTCTAAAATAATCTTTTAATATAATTAAGTGAACTGTGAAATCAATTTTGGAAAATGAGTTTTGGAAGGGTGACATTTTGGCTAGTGACCAAAATGTAATTTTTGAAAGTTTTGTGACTGTTTTAGAAAGGGTTGAAACTTTGAATCTTTAAGGAGCTATTATTCCAAAAGTAGTTTCTCCAGATTTTTCTAAGATATTTTAAGCTATATTCTGATTTTAAAACATATCAAAAGAGGAGGGAAAGCCATTTTGGCCATTTTGATAACTAACTTCCTATTTTCTTTTCTCTCATTTTCTCTCAACCCAAACACTTTCTTTCCAGAGAATTGTTTCTGATTTTCTCACCTAAATCTCTCCTTTCAACTCTCTTTTGATTCCTAATCATCATATCTACAAAACCTCGTCATTTGCTACTTGATTCATCAAGGTTTTTGAATCCAAAAAGAGAAGAAACTCAAATTTGGAGGTAAGAACGTCCTTCTCCTCTAAACTATCAGTTCTTTACTGAAATTCCTAAGTTTTCAATCCTTAATTGATGTTTTATTAAAGGCTTTTAAGTTGTGAAATGGATCTTGGCTTATAATGCAAGATTTGGTGATTTTTGATGATTTTCGTTTGATCTGTTAAATCTGTGATTTGAGATGTGTTTTTGATGTTATTTGAACTCTAAATTGATAAGGATTTGAGTTTTGATTGATGCAATCCCGGATAGGTTGGGTTTCCTAAGTTTAGCTTGTGATTCTTGATTGTTTTTGAGGTGATCTTGTGGATCTGGTGTTGCTGGAGGTATAAGGATGTTATTAGGTTCTTTTTAGATGTTAAATGATGTTAAAGGATGTTAGGTTTTGATGGTTAATGGCTGGGCTTTGTTGAGAAGTGGTTTGGATGCATTTTCGGTTGTGTTTGGTGGCCGAAAATGGAGTGGGGATGAGAGCAGCGAGTTTAGGTGCTTTCATTGAGGATATTAATGCATGATGATGCATTAATCTACTATTTTGATGTGTTAAAACAGGGAAGTCATCTTTGGATCCAAGTGGTGGTGATCCGGAGGCTTGATTTGGTGCTTCAGCTAGAGGTGAAGTGGAATCGGTGAGTGAAATTGGGTTTTCAGCTTTGAAACCAATGTCTTGGGAGCTTAGTTTAAGTCTAAACAACTTTGCTAAGCTCAAGTGTAAGTTTTCGGAAATACTCTCTAGTGGTGGCCATGATTTGATTGTTGTGCAATGTGGTTTATTGCATGTTTTAAACTCTGTTTTGAAAGCATGATTTAGCATGGTTAGTGCTGTTTTTGTAAGCCATATGTTGAAGGAAGCTCAAGGTAAGAGTTCCTTGTTTTTGAGCATTGATTAAATGTGGTTTGATGCTTTTAAATGCATGGTGAATATGGCTTGGTTTAATGCTTTAAAACAGTGGATAAATTGATGATAATGATGTATATTGGCAAGTGATGTTTTGCAAAGGTTATGGTCACTAAGGTGGTTAAAAGTCCTTGAGTGAGCCTTGTTTACTTAAGAACATCAAGGTGGTTAAAAGTCCTTGGATGATTCTTGCTACGGACACAAAGGTGGTTAAAAGTCCTTGTGTGGTCCTTTCCATGGTGTTTAAAAGTCCATGGGGCCAAGGTGTTTAAATGTCCTTGGGGCCAAGGTGTTTAAAAGTCCTTGGAGTGAAACTTGATACGGACACAAAGGTGGTTAAAAGTCCTTGTGTGGTCCTTTCCATGGTGGTTAAAAGTCCATGGGCCAAGGTGTTTAAAAGTCCTTGGGGCCAAGGTGTTTAAAAGTCCTTGGGGTGAAAGTTGATGAACTTGTTTTTAAAGAAATGGAACTTATCACTTGTGGCCAATATGACATGTTATGATATGAAGCATGAGATGCATGTTTAAGTATGCTTTTGAGCATGTGTAAATGATGATTTGAAGCATGATTTATAAAGTGTTTTATAAATGCATTATTGAATGGTTTTATTGAGCATTCCTCACTAAGCTTTTGCTTACGCTCTCTCTTTGTTTTCTCAAATCAATAATGCAGAACATTAAAGTACTTTGAGGGCAGCAAGGAAGGCAAGCATTCAAGTGGAAGTAAAGCTCAAAGTATGGAATGTTTTCTTAAGTACATTTAGCTTTTGGTAATTTGGCAATGGGGGACCTATGTGTATGTTTTGGGAGATGTTTTGAACTCCCTAAGTATATTGAATGTTGTTGAGAATGCTGGTTTTTGTGGTTGGCCATTATATGCTTGAATTGGAAGTTTATGCTTGAATGGTTGCTTGTGTAGGAAGCATGCCTATAGATTTGGGGTTTTTCACATATGTTGATGTTTTGATGAATTGTTGATGCAAGTATGTCTCATATATGTTGAATTGCATGTTGGTAAAGTTTGGTGGCATTTGGAGCTTGATTGGATGTTTAATTGCATGTTTAAGTATGCATTTTGGGGTAATCTGTGCAGGGTGTTCCGGAACAGTACCTACCGTTTCGGAACGGGTGCCTTAAACAAGCCCAGGCGTCCGAAACGGGAGGGACCGTTCCGAAACGGTTGGCTACTGTCAGCCCGTGTTGCGGTACGCGTTGCGGAACGGCCCCACGTTTCGAAACGGGCTCTTCCTGTTTCGGAACGGGTGACTGTTAGGGGCTGACATTGGCAGTTAAATGTTTTGAATTGTTTGCATTTTGGTCCTGAATCTTGTTTGGGCAATTGTATGAGTTTGGGAAGTCCTTTTGAGCTGAAATTTCATAGAGAAGCATGAAACCTGATTAATTTCAAGTTGGTAACTTTAATTTGGGTTAAGTCCTTATATATATCAGAAATTACAATTTGGTCCCTAAAGTTGTAATTTGGTCAATTGGATCCCTGTTTGATCTCTGATGTTTATGATCTTTGAGTATGCTGTTGTATGATCATATCTAAGGATTAATATGCATCTAGACAAGTTTAAAAAGAAAAAAAAGGGTCGTTAATCAAGGTTGACTTTCGGGTTGACTTTGGTTTTCCCCGTGTGACTCTCTTAATTCGGGTCAACCGTCTAGGCCGGGTTAAGGGGGTTACACGGGTCAACCGTCTAGGCCGGGTTAAGGGGGTTACATGTCCCCTAAATATCACATTTCAATTCTCTTTTGATCTCTAATCATCTCTTCAACAAAACCTCACCATTTGCTATTTGGATTTTCAAGATTTTGGTTCCAAAAAGGGAGAAAACTCAAGTTTGGAGGTAAGAACGTCCTTCTCCTCTGAACTTTAGGTTCTTTATTGAAATTCCCAAGTTCTCAATCCTTAATTTGTGTTTTATAAAAGGATTTATTGATTTGTTCTTGATCTTGGCTTTTAAATGCAAGATTTGCTTGATTTTGTTGAAATTTCGTATGATCTGATTGGGCTGTGTTTTGAGGTGTCAAATTGATGTTAAATGAATGTTAAATTGACGAGAAATTGAGGTTTTATCAATGCAATCCCGAATAGGTTGAATTTCCTAAGTTTTGCTTGAGTTTTTGTTGTTTTTGGAGTGATCTTGGTGATCTGTTATAGCTGGAGGTATGAGGACGTGTTTGTGATCATTTTGGATGTTAATTGATGATTAAAAATGGTTAGAAGTGATGGATCTTGGCTGGGTTAAGTTTCAGAAGTGTTTGGTGGTGATTTCGGTTGTGTTTGGTAGCCGAAATGTTGGATTTGTGATGAGCAGCGAGTTTAGTTGTGTTGCTAGTGTTTTTAGTGCATTATGATGCATTAATCCTCTGATGTTATGTGCTTGAAACAGGGGAGGAAGATCCGTGAGCATTAGAGGTGGTGTGGAAGGTTTCGGATGCTTGGAAGGCTTGTTGGCTAGCCTTGTTTTGTGTATCGGTGAGTGAAGTTGGGTTTTCAGCTTTTAAACCGAGGTTTGATGGTTTTGGGAGCTTAGTTTAAGTCTAAACAACTTTGCTAAGCTCAAGAGTAAGTAAATGGATTTCTCTCTTGGTTTGTGTTGTGAATTGGCTTTTAAAGTATTTGTGATTGTTGGATGCAATGCATGTGGTTTGCATGTCTTAAATTCTGTTTTGAAAGCATATTTTAGCATGGTTTTATGCTGGTTTTGAAAGCCGTGAGAGAAGGATGCTCAAGGTAAGAGATCCTTGGTTTTGTACATTGAAATTGTGGAATTGATGCATGGTGTTGCATGTTGTTTAATGGCTTTGTTTAATGCTTCAAAAACAGTGGATTGATGATGGTAAATGATGGTTTTTGCATTATGTTTATGCTTGTAAATCAATGGATTTATGTGGTAAGATGGTTATATTGGCAAGTGATGAAAGTGGTTCTTGGTTACTTTAATCGGATATAGTTAGCCGGCTATAGGATTGGGTGCACCGTGAATAAAGTCGCCTTGGATGTGGAGTGGTTATGAGTGAACCGGTAACTCCATCCAAGTATCCTAACGAGATGGTAAAGAACACCATGGTGGTTGAAATTCCATGGGTGGGTCTTGTGTAAGCAAAGGTAATAATGGTGGTTAAAATTCCATTTGAGGACCTTGTGCTTGTTAAGATCACAATGGTGGTGTAAAGTCCATGTGTGGATCTTGTGTAGGGTGTCCCGGATCTCGTTATTGATGTTATACAACTACCAACGGAATATGTCAAGGTTATATGGTGGTTAAAATTCCATATATGGGAACCTTGGGAATGATAAGGTTATATGGTGATTAAAATTCCATATATGGGAACCTTGTGAATGTTAAGGTTATATGGTGGTTAAAATTCCATATATGGGAACCTTGTGAATGTTGAGGTCATATGGTGGTTAAAATTCCATATGAGGACCTTGTGTGTGGTAAGGTCAAATGGTGGTTAAAATTCCATTTGGGGACCTTGGGTTGGTAGTGTGTATGAAGCGTAGGGGACAACGCTTGTGATCCGCGTATCCGATTGGATGTTGAGTTGAAAAGTGGATTTGGTTTATCACTTGGAAGCCAATATATGTTCTTGAATATAATGAACCATGAGATGCTTGAAATGATGCATGGTTGCATGAGACATGTATAATGTATTATGAATGCATGCTTACTTGTTAGTTTGAACAAGTGTTGGTTATCTATTGAGAATGGTGCATGTGTGCATGAAATCACTTTAGTGCATTGAAGTCTTGTGAAGACTTGTTTTTAAGGCATGTGATGCAAAGGTTGGTGATGTGGTTCATATGTTGCATTTGTTTAATGCATATGGTAAATTGAATGAGTAAGTGGTTTTAAGGGTTTCTTGCTTTAAAATGATATTCAAATATGAGCAAGGTATGATGTGAAGTGTAAGTGTTTTCCAAAGTTTTGAATTTAACCTTGCATGTGATGTTTATGCTTGGATTGGTTAAATTGTTGATTTTGCAAGTTGTGCTTTGAAAGGGTTTTCTTAGCTCTTCTAAGCTAAGGGTTTGTTTTTCATGTTTGAGCAATGCATGATGTTATGCATGTTGTTGAAAAGGGTTTTCAAACTTGCTTTGGTTTATTGAATCGAGTTTGCTTTTAAAAGTGGTTTTATGACTTGCTGCATTGATGGTGTTTTGGTTTTGGGCATTCCTCACTAAGCATTATGTGCTTACGCTCCTTTTTGTCCATCAATGCAGACATTTGAAGTTGGAGCAGCGAGAAGCAAGGGATTCAAGGGGGAACTCCACTTGAGATGTATGTCTCGGTTAATAGCTATAAATAATAAAGGCAATGGGGGAAGAATCTCTTATATTGTTGTTTAGAGAGGATTTGTATGTTGGACAAGTTTGGTTTATGATTTTGAACTATGTGGTGTAAGCTTGCAACGTTTGAATCTTCTTATGCTTAAGTTGTTATTCTATGCTTCTTGTTTGAAAAGCATGATTGAGTGTTGGATGTGTTGAATGAGTTGGTGCATCTAGGGGTGGTTTTGTATCTAGATTTTGATGCAAATTGGTAGGTTTGATGTTTGGCATGTTGTTGATTTATTGTGGAATGGTTTGGAGCATGTTTGATGGGGTTTAAAGGTGTTAAAACAGGCCAAACTGCTGTTTCTGGGCAGGGTGTTTCGAAACACCCTTGCCTGTTTCGAAACAGGCCCTTGTTTTGGCTAGGGTGTTCCTGAACGGCCTAGCCCGTTTCTGAACACTTTGGCTACAGCCAAGGGGTGTTCCTGAACGGCCTAGACCCGTTTCTGAACACCTGATGGTTTGCAAGCTTTACGTTTTAGTCCCGTTTCTTGTTTGTGCAATTGCTTGAGTTTGAGATGTCCGTTTGAGATGAAATTTTGCAGAGAGGCATGAAACATGACTAATTTCATAATGGTAACTTAAAAATTGGTAAAGTCCTCTTAATTTTCAGAATTTACAATTTGGTCCCTAATTTCGTATTTTGTGCAATTGGGTCCCTTATCGTTTTCCGATTGTTGTGATTTTTGAGTATGCTTATCTCAAGAGTATGCCTAGGTTAAATGTGCATTTAGACAAGTTTAAGAAGAAAAAAGGGTCGTTAATCAAGGTTGACTTTTGGGTTGACTTTGGTTTTCCCCGTGTAATCTTCGTAGTTCGGGTCAACCGTCTAGGCCGGGCTACGGGGGTTACAATGTTGGCTTTTCCGGGATAATAGTCGACGGTCAATTCATAATCTTTGAGTAGTTCCAACCATCTTATTTGTCTGAGATTTAAAGCTTTCTGAGTGAGTAGATATTTTTGACTTTTGTGATCGGTGAACAACCTGCATTTTTCACCGTACAAGTAGTGCCGCCAAATTTTGACCGCAAACACAATAGCCGCAAGCTCGAGAACGTATGTAGGATTGTTTAATTCGTGTGACTTTAGTTGTCGGGAGGCATATGCAATCACGTAGCCTTCTTGCATCAGAACACAACCAAGGCCCAAATGTGATGCATCGCTATACACAACAAACTCTCTACCCGATTCGCGTTGAATAAAAATCGGGGTTTGTGTCAAAGCTTGTTTGAGTTGGTCGAAGTTTCCTTGCTTCTTTTTTGACCACTCGAAGGTTTCGTTCTTTCGTAGGAGTTTGGTTAGCGGCACGACAATCACCGAGAACCGTTTTACAAATCTTTGGTAATACCCAGCTAAATCGAGAAAACTTCGGACCTCGCTCACATTTCTCGGAGGTCTCCAATCAAGAATAGCTTGAATTTTCTTGGAGTCGACTTTCATTCCATCGGCAGAAATGACGTGTCTGAGTAATGAGACTTCAGGTAACCAAACTTCACACTTAGTGAATTTGGCGAATAGTTGGTGAGGTCTGAGTGTATGAAGTACAATCCGAAGATGATTGACATGTTCTTCCTTGTTTTGGGAGTATACAAGGATGTCGTCGATGAATACAACAACAAAATTGTTGAGATATGGCTTGAATACCCGATTCATCAAATCCATGAATTTAGTTGGGGCATTAGTTAACACGAATGACATTAGTTGGAACCCGTAATGTCCGTATCGAGTTCGGAAGGCTGTTTTGGGCACATATTCTTTTTTACCCTCATCTAATAGTAACCAGGTCGGAGGTAAATCTTGGAGAATATGGCTACGTGTTTGAGTTGATCGAACAAATCTTCGATCCTTGGCAGAGGATATTTATTTTTGCTGGTTACTTTATTAAGCTACCGGTAATCGATGGAAATCCGCATCATACCATCTTTCTTTTTCACGAACAGGGCAAGAGCACCCCAGGGAGATATGTTAGGTCAGAGGAATCCCTTGTCCTCGAGTTCTTGTATTTGCTACTTCAATTGTTTCTGTTCAATAGTTGCCATCCAAAAGGGCGTAATGGACACAAGATTAGTTCCGGGTTGAACTTCTATCTTGAATTCAACTTCCTGGGTTGGAGGAAGGCCATGTAGTTCCTCGGGAAAAACATCAGTAAATTCAAATACAACAGGCATTTCAAGCAAACCGAAGTCAAACTCATCTTGTTGTGCCATAGCGGCAAAAATAGAAGTTGTAACACCCCCTTCCCGGCCTGGTACAGAACCGGGTCGGAGTGTGTTACCAGTGGATGATACGGTGATCGGTGTGATAAAATTTCAAATTAGGAACATCACTTACTCAACATTAGACATACAAAACATTACTAATATGTTTATTAGTCCAATTCAATCATAAGGGGCCCTCAAATAACCATTTAGGATCATTATATTACTTTTATAATTTTAGGGACTAATTTATAAAAAGTAACAATAATAGGTTTCTAAAAGAAATAGACAGTAAAACAATGTAATTCAATGCAAAAATAACTAACCTGTAAATTTTCATACAATTTTGAGATCATTAACACGATCGATTTATCTTTATAAAATTCAGTGGCTAAACTATAACATTAGCAATTTTTCCAATGAGCATTTAACTAACTTACCTAACCCCGTATCGAAACACCTTAGGCTGTTTCGGAACGGGTGCACGAGAGTCAACTCATGTTGTCCTTTCCCATTAAATTGTTTCGACACAAGCTTGGCCTGTATCGAAACAGATTGACCACCTTTGACTTTTACTTTGACTCATTTTAGTACGCTATGAACCCATACCGAAACGTTGATCTCCCGTGACAAAATGTTCCGAAACAACATTTTTTCGTTTCGGTACACCCATACTCTTAGGTTCATCACCCGTTTCGATACGGCCTGGCCTTTAATGACAAATTTTTTCTGGTGTTTATTCATTTTACCCTATCGAACGGTGTCCAAATGCAAAGAAACTTCACACACAATATTTCAATGATACAAACTACTAGCATTCCAAGTTTCATAGACATACGAATACGTTTACTATGTTTTTACCTTTTTAATCTAAGCATGCATATTAAGACTATTTCAAAAGAATAAAAAATGCCATTTAAAGCCAATGACCCTAATACAAGATAGGTGTATAGTGTCCACAAGTTATATATTTTGTACACATTCATGCCCTTATTATTGTTGTTCTTAAGCTCATTTATACATATTTAGGTGCATTGCATGCATTATAACAATACCTTCTCTTTTATAATGTTTTATTGAATATTTTATGTTTGGTTGATAAAAGTTATTGTTTTAGTTTATTTATATTTTAAGGTGTTGTAGCAAGGAGACCAGAGGATAGGAAAGCTGGAACAAAAGGAGCTGTACTGAAGCAGTTCCAGATACCACCAAGGACGCCGCCGAAGCAGCATTGCCGCCAAGTGCCGCCCAGGTAGGAGATACACCGACTTAGCCAAGATGGGTCGCGATTGATAGAGGGCAATTACCTAAGCCCAATGAGCCCAGCCTTGCAATTTTCTGAAGCCTATAGCGGCCGGTAGAGCTGATTCAAGATCGATAAGTAGGAGCATGTATCCTTACTTGTGGAAGAAAGCAACGTCTAAATAGTCCATATTAAAATAAAAAGGGAGTCTGTATATAAAGTAAATATACTTTAAGAACTTCTACTTCAAGGAGGACTGAAACTTAGGCCATGAACCCTATATATACCCAATGCTTGTAAGGGTATAGGGGCATGACGAGGTGTGAAGGATTGCGTGCTTGAACAGCCGCACAACATAGATGCAGCTAGATAGGTTGGAGTTGTTGGGGGTCACGGCCCAGGTTTCCTAGGGTTAAGCTGCATATATGTAATGTAGTTTGTGAGAAATGATTGTAATAGCTTTGAGTTGTTTTCATTAAAATTACAGAGTTTGCTAAATCTATGCTCTTCATTCTTTCAATTATTCTACACCAGTTAGTTGAGAGAAAATCTATTTGTCGGGCACGAAAGTGCAAGGCTCACAAAAGGGTTAAGCACGATCACAACATGCAAAGGCGTGACTAACTTGGTTTTACACCAGTCCACAAGTTTCAGCGGCCAAGAGGGATCACCAATCGAATGGACTTGCCTATGTTAGGTTTACGCTGAGATTGCTAGGTATTGCCTACATTACGTGAGTGTTTGAGCATCCTAACCTAGAAATAGGAGGGATCAATATCGACAATCTCGCTGGACTTGAAATTTCAGCAAGACTTGCCGCCAGGACCTCTTTCCGGTCCACCTGCAGAGACAGTACACTCCTGCAGTGGGAGTGACCCGCTACGGCCGCGTGACAGGGTTGTAGCTTGCCGCCTGCCATACCTGCTGAAGCAGCAATTCATGGCAGCATAAAACATACTAAAACTTTACAATCCAGTCCACAAGCTACTAAGATGCATTTGCCTTACCCAATCTATTGCCTAAATCTCTCCCTATCATTCCTCTCATCACTATCTTTATTTTATTTGTGTTTTTATATTTCCACATTGTGAGATTTAATTGCGTATTTACTAAATCTTTGTGAGGAAACCATTCATAGGAGCTGCTCCAATCTCTGTGGAAGACGATATCTTTTATACTATAACTTCACAAGAGTGTGCACTTGCTCTCATAAATAGAGAACACCTAGACGCTCTAGAAGTTTTTGGCGTCGTTGTCGGGGATTTGCAACAGTAACTACATTTGAATTTCATCACTTCTATTTTAGTTTTTGCACATTAAATCTCTTTTTATTTATTTGCTTTAAAAAATGCCTCTTTGTTTTCTTTGGTGTATGCCCCGCCAGGGCAGCAAGGACATCAACAACAACCACCTGAGGAAGGGAAGGACATGCCCGGATGAATAGTCAAACATTAAGCCCTCAGGAAGAGATTATGCCTGGGAAAAGCGCAGCCCGACAGAACCATAATTTTTAATTTTATTTTTTATGCATTAGGAATAGATTTAGTTTTCAGTTATTTTTATTTAATTTTTGTATTTAATTTATTTCAGGTTAGGAATGAAGGAAAGATCAAGAAAGATAAAAGAATAAAGGAGAAGCCCAACTAGCGGCCCAGGGTAGCCTAAGGCAGACGAGCATAACGGCTATCAGCTTCATAACGGCTAGCCGCAATGACTATATTTTCCACAACGAGCGACAGCCCACAGACCAACACGTGCAAGCCCTTTTCGTGTATGTCCGCAGAGAAGGTGTTAATTTTACTGTTGACATGATCATCAACATTTACAGCATAGAAGTCAGCGGCAATCCACATGAGGAATGAGAGTCCTACCTAACGGCGACTGACTACAACAAGATCAAAAAGGAGATTTTTAAGCCAAATACAAAATGGCTAACATGCAAAAACAACGGGTCAGTCAACCGCCGCGACCTTCTATCGGAGGCAGCCCTTTGGAGTTACTTCGTACAACGCCGTCTGATGCCCAACACGGATGGATCAACAGTCAACAGGCTGAGGCTAGCCCTCATCCATAGTATTATGATGGGGTGGTAGATCAATGTTTGTGAGGTAATCATAAAGGAGGTCTATGCCCACGCAGAGAAGCCAGACGTTAAGGGACCTCTCTTCTTCCCTGCACTCATTTCGAGCCTTTGCGCCAATTTTCGCGTGCCGCCAGACCCCAAGGAAAAAATCCTTCCTGCCAAGGAAGGATGAAAAAGAAGGGTACGCCAGCAGATGGTGCAGAACTCGGAGCTAGAAACACCTTCCATCGCCTAGCCGCCACCCCAGCCGTAGCATGCAGTACTGAAGCTGCCCTCTCATCCGCCGTGTTCCCCCTACTGCGCAGCCTAGTTGAAAGCTGCCAAACGATCGAGGACAGGAAGGTGATCTTCACGAAGTATGTAGCGGACGTGCAAGAGGCCTTTATGGCCTACCTTCTGGACAAATACCAAGATGGCGGCCCACAGTTGCCAACTTTCCCAATGGAGTTAGGAGCATTCAAGCCAGTCCATATTACACCCAGACCAGCTGCTACTCCTACCACCAAAGACAACGAGGGGTCGGACTACCTCCCCAAGAGAAGAACCTTGTAACCCCCATAGCCCGGCCTACACACCCGACCCGAACTAAGAAGATTACATAGGGAAAACCTAAGCCAACTCGTTAATGTCAACATCGATAAACGACCTTTTTTTCTTTTTAGCTTGTCTAGATGCATATTATTATCTTATATGTTCAACAAAGCAATCAGGTGAAAACGGCACAACGATTAGAGTTCAATTAGGGGCTCAATTGCATACATTTGACTTTTAGGGACTAAATTGTAATTTCCATAAACTACAGCGACTTTCAAGATTTTAAAGTTACCAATCTTCAATTTGTCATGTAACATGCCAACATGCCAAATTTCAGCTCCAACGAATCATCCAAACTTATTCAATTGCATACACAATATTCAGGGACCAAAATGCAACATTTCAAAACTTAAAAGGATTCTTTTAACTGAATTTCAACTACCTATATCGGTACGCCTTAGCTCGTATCGATACGCAAAATGGCAGTAGACAAAGTTGAGAAAGGGTATCGATACTCTTCTCTCGTGTATCAATACACCCTACTAAAATTGCACAGGTGTATCAGTACACCTGATGTCCGTATCAATACAGCTGTACCATTTTAGCTTAAGGGTATCGATACACTTACCCGAGTATCGATACCCATACCAGAAATGCTCAAGAAATAGCCCCAAAAACACTTTTAACATCATCTAATCATGTCATAATCATTCATACATACAATAATCAACATACCAACACTTATGTATCAACAAATATTCACCATATAAGCATCAAGCATGGCAATTGATGGAGAATCACTAACTTTTCAAGCATGCTTTTAAAACATAAACCATATCATATCCAAAAAGCAAAATGAGGACCCAAATACCACATAATGGCCATTTACAAGTCCCAAACCATAAACCAAACTTGTTCAAGGTGTCACATAACACCAAGCATCACATGAGTAGAAATCCCTCCCATTGCCACTTATTACACTAAAGTAAAACTACATACATTGTTTAGCCAAAAACTCTTGGAATACCCTTGCTCTTGGGCTGCATTGATTGCTCAATTATCTGCATTGGTGAAACAAAGGAGTGTAAGCATAAAGCTTAGTGAGGTCCGCTATAAAACCAAACATTCACCAATGGATTTTAAAACCAAAACATCATCCTTTGTAAACACATGCCTTCCATTAAAACATGGACTTTAGAACACCGAATCACTTTCAAAACCACATGCTCATAGCATCATTAATTACAACAACAAGAACCTTTGCTCATGCTTAAACCAAGCATCATATGCATTCTAGCATAATTCTCAAGCATCACATGTTTTTTTTTAAATAAAGGTTCTTCATTAAATCATTATGTCAACATCGTCATATTGGCTCGCAAGTGATCTTAAACATAAATCATAAAAAGCACATCACATTTGACACAATCGGATACGCGGATTACAAGCATTGTCTCACACGCTTTATACACACTACCTGCTTTTCAAGGTGGAGTTTATTGGTACAAATACAACCCCTCAACACCCGTGATGGAGTTTAACGGTACAATCACAACCCCTCAACATCACTCATCGGTAGTTGTATAACCCACTAGCGAGAACCGAGATACAACACAAGGCTTACACATGGGAGCTACCTCAACCATTGTAATCACCTTAACCTAGCTCAAACACGAGAGCAATCCTCTACCGTTGTGACGCTTAACCAAGTCCACCCACGAGAGCCATCCTCCATCGTGGTGACGCCAATTTCCTAGATCACTAGGGTAAATGGATGGAGTTTATGGTACAATCACAACCCCTCAACATCCAAGACTACTCTATTCACGGTGGACCCAATCCTATAGCCGACTAACTATATCCGATTAAAATACCAAGACTGTTGAGTTGATCGAACACTTGCAAATGGCCAAGAGGGGGGTGAATTGGCAATTAAAATTTTGGTGAAGAGAAAGATTAAAAATAAAAATGACACAAGGGGTTATAGTGGTTCAAGTTCTCCAAACGAACTCTACATCCACTACCTTAGCTCCCACTAAGGATTTTCAAACAATTCACTATATGAATTCGTCCCCTTTTCTTGGATGAAGAGGAAACCTTACAATTTTGATTAAGCTTTCTACCCAAAGCTTAATCCACTCAAATACAAGGAAAGATTTTGGTAAACTCAAATGTTTCCTCTCAAAGGATAATTGTCTACCCAATTACAATTTCAACAACCCCAAACTCACAATACAAATTGACAATTTGAAACACACTAGAGTTGGGTTCAAAAAATTTGACTTTGAATAGCTCAAGGGTATGGATTTTTGCTTTGATGATGCTTGAATGTTGAATAGTTGTTGCTGACCTTCAAAGGGCTTCATTTTATACCTCCTTTATTAATTCTAGTCGTTTGGGTGGTTGGGAACATAAATGGAGCCGTTGGAACCCTCTCTTACCACCATAAATGCACTTCTGCAGCTATCCGTGTCGGTACACGGGAAGCCGTATCGATACCTGTCTCAGAAAAGAAAGAGCTGTTGTGTGCAATAAATAAGGGGTATTGATACGCACGTAAGCGTATCGGTACGGGGTATCGAAACGAGGGTTTACCGTATCGATACCTTTTTCTCAACTTAGCTCACTGTCGATTTTCGTATCGGTACGAGCGTTTGGCGTATCGATACGGGTCAATGACCAATTTAAAATTTGGTTACCAACCAACTGACACCAACGGTCAAAATATTTAAACCGACTTGAATTTAAAATTCATTAAGTCCGTATCGATACGGATGAAGTCGTATCGGTACGCCATTGAAACTCTTTAGACTTTTACGAAGGGGCGTATCGATACAGGTAAAGAGCGTATCGATACGTGTTCCTCCAGTAGCCAACTTTGGTAAAAAGGTATCGATACGCTTGGAAGTGTATCGATACGCCTAGACGTTTTTTAATAGTTTGGCTTTGGAACACTTAGAAAATATTTTGAGTTTGAGTTTTTCAAATCAGTTTTAAAGAGTTGGTAATTTAAAACTTATTAAGGGACTTATAAAACAATTTTAAGTTTTTCAAATTGATCTTTAAAGATTTAATTATATCAAAATGAAACATAGGTTTTACAATCTCCCCCTTTTTGATATAACAAAACTAAAACTTAAAATTTTTGACACTTTGAAAAACTTTGTAAAGTTAACTCCCCCTTAATATAAGCTAGGTAACTTTTAAGTTAAAATCAAAATTTTTAAAGTGTTGTGAGCTAGTTTCTCTCCCCCTTTTTGTTAGATCAAAAATATTGAGACAATAGATAAGTGCATAAACATAGGCAAATGTATAAATAAGCAACATTAATATTATTAATCATAGCATCAAACTTAAAAATCCAAACAAGAACATGAAATCAAAGCATAGTTTTTAATAATAAACTTAGTCCTAAGAACATAAGTCAAAGATGCATAACATAGAAATATCCTAAATGATATGCATGAGATGCAAGAAGAAACGTATAGGCATCGTCTTCGTTGTCTTCATCATCTTCATCATCAACTCTCATTGGATCATTATCCCTCATGCTATTGCGCCACTCATCATGGAAAGCGGAGAGGGAAATATTCAGAGAATTATGACCGCTATCAAGAGATGTGAGGCGATTCTCCATGCTCGTCATCCTTGTATCAAAAGTTGTTTCAAGGGCGGTAAGACAATTTCCCATGTCCATGCGTAACCCGGTAAATTGCTCATTGAGGAATGTCATGAGAGCATCCATGGAGGGTTGAGGAGCTTGAGGAGCTTGATCTCCTTGAGGTTCTTCAAATATGGCTGCGGCCTCGGGTGGTAGCTCAGAAAGACGTAACCAATTTCCATTAAAATAATGGAACTTACCCCGTGCAAGAGATCGCTCATCAATGGGATCGGTAAGGGGAGTTGGAAAGTCAAAAGAGCAATCAATATCCTTTTTCACAAAGAAATAACTTAAGGCCGTACCGTAGGTGAAAGAGGTGACGAGAGAGGTGTGACGATTTTTCACAAGATAGACGATCTCTGCGAACATGATGCGAGCAAAGTTAGGACGCTTTCGCACACGGAAGCAACGGATCCAAAAATCATCCACTTGACGGATGGTAGAGTATTTTCCTCCGGAGGGACGAAACCACTAAGACACCATCAAATGGAGGATCCGATCTTGAGCATTTAGGGCGGTCACGGAGCCACTAAGAACGTGCCCCAAAGCATTCTCATCATCAAGGCCTTCATCTTCTAATTTAAAGACTTCACAAATAGATTTGACATCAAGGATGAATTTCTTTCCCATGAGATAAGAGCTAATGGCGACAACTTCCCCATTGCGAGAAACACATTTGGCATTAGTGAAGAAAATCAAAACCAAAAGACGATAATAAAAACCGGGAATAGATAGAAACTCCATGAAATTCCAACGACGAAGCAAAGGAAGATATTCAAATTTAAAGCGCTCCGAGTCGAGAAAAGGAATGGATATTACCCTTTCCGCACGAATCTTATAATTCTCGAATTGACAAAAGTATGTGAGACCCGTGGTAGTTTCAAAGGATTGTTCATAGATGGAAGTGTAGTTCGGACGTGCAACCATTCCAAGATTGGATGATTCACCGGTTTGAGAAACCCTTGATCGCTTCCTCGATTCCTTTGGTGCCATGATCTAAAAGAGAAATCATGCATAAATATTTCTTCAATTTTGGTTAAGAACCAAGGAAAAAAAATAAAAAAGATTTTAAAAAAATTGGAAGAACAAAAGTTTTTTTGTTAAAATCATAAAAACAAAAACAAAAAAATTGAAAAGGAAAAAAGAAAGAAAATTTTACCTTGATAGAAACTTGAGAGATTGAAGAAAATTCTAGCACAATTGTGATGAGAAGGAGCTTAAAGCTTTGCTTGATTGAAAAACTCTTTTAGATTTTGAGTTGTGGTGTGAAAATATGAGGGAGGAAGAGCCCTTTTATAGGCAAAAACGGCTAGGGTTTTTAGGGTTTGAAGAATTTTAGTTTTGGTAAAAGTTGAACACTTTAAATGCCTTATTAAAAGCTGTGTGCGCAATCGAGTATCGATACGCCTGAGGGTGTATCGATACGGGGGTAGAAACGTCATTTCTTTAAAACTGCCCGTTGGAGAATCGTATCGAAACGGATGAGGTCCATATCGAAACGCTTTGAAGCTCGTATCGATATGGGTTTAATCGTATCGATACCCGTTTAAGCAAAATGAATTCTGGGAATCTGAATGAAGAACACATATCGATACTCTATGCCCAGAAATGCATCTTTAGTCCTAAAGAACAACCATAGGCTCGATTTTAGCATCTCCTAAAGGTATGCAAATGATGAATGAACAGTTCTAAGTATATTTTAATAGAAGCATACTCCCCCTAACTATAGGCATGGATATTTTCAAGAGTTACAACACATAAACAAGCAATTTCACAAAATCAAGCATTTTTAATCACAAAGAGGTCCTAAAAGGTCAAGATAGGCTAGCTAGACCTAACTCTCTCCTAAGGGACCAAAAACGCTCTTTATCTAAAGGTTTTGTAAATATATCCGCTAATTGGTTCAAGGTATCAACATATTCAATAACAACATCATTTTTCAAAACATGATCTCTCATAAAATGATGTCGAATTTCTATGTGTTTAGTTCTAGAGTGTTGGATGGGATTCTTAGTAAGACAAAAGGCACTTGTGTTGTCACACTTAAGGGGTATGGTTTCTACTTCAACACCATAATCTAAGAGTTGTTGCTTCATCCAAAGGACTTGAGCACAACAACTCCCTATGGATATGTACTCCGCTTCGGTGGTAGATAAGGCTACGCTATTTTGTTTCTTAGAGAACCAAGATACGAGCATACTACCTAAGAATTGACATGTCCCGGAAGTACTTTTCCTATCTATCTTACATCCCCCATAATCCGCATCCGAATAAGCATGAAGGCAAAAGGAAGAATCTTTAGGATACCAAAGGCCTAAAGTAGGTGTGTCTCTAAGGTATCTAAAAATTCTCTTAATGTCAACTAGGTGTGATTCTCTAGGACTAGCTTGAAAACTAGCACACAAGCAAACACTAAACATGATATCCGGTCTACTTGCGGTAAGGTAAAGCAAAGAACCTATCATGGATCTATAAAGCTTAGAATCAACACACTTACCTCCTTCATCTTTGTCAAGCTTTATGGAAGAACTCATAGGAGTGGCTTGAGGCTTTGCATTCTCCAAGCCAAACTTTTTGAGCATATCATTCATGTACATAGCTTGATTTATGAAGGTTCCATCTTTCCTTTGTTTGATTTGGAGTCCCAAAAAGAATGAGAGCTCCCCCATCATGCTCATCTCGAACTCACCTTGCATTAGCTTAGAAAATTCTTTACAATAACACTCATTAGTAGAACCAAAAATGGTATCATCAACATAAATTTGAACTACTAAGATGTCATTGTTATATCTTTTTATGAATAGTGTTGTATCCACCATTCCTTTTTCAAAACCCTTTTCAATGAAGAAATTTGAAAGACTCTCATACCAAGCTCTATGAGCTTGTTTTAAACAATAGAGAGCTTTTGTTAGTTTAAACACATGGTTTGGAAATTTTGAATCCTCAAAACCCGGTGGTTGTTCAACATACACCGTTTCATTTATAAAACCATTTAAAAAGGCACTTTTTACATCCATTTGAAAAAGCTTGAAATTATGATAACATACAAATGCAAGCAACATCCTAATGGCTTCCATCCTAGCTACGGGTGCATAAGTCTCATCAAAATCAATTCCCTCTTCTTGTGTATAGCCTTGAGCAACAAGCCTAGCCTTGTTTCTCACTATGTTACCACTTTCATCTAATTTATTCCTAAAAACCCATTTTGTTCCTATAGTAGATTGATCATTAGGTCTTTCAACTAATGTCCAAACTTTACTCCTCTCAAATTGATTTAATTCCTCTTGCATGGCCAAAATCCAAAAATCATCTTTTAAAGCTTCTTTAATGTTTTTAGGCTCAATGCATGAAAGAAATGCAACACGATTCATTAATTTGAGAGAGTATCTAGTAGTTACCCCCTTGGATGGATCACCCAAGATTTCACCACCTTTGACATAGTTTAACTCCCTTGGGTAAGACACCTCCCTTTCCTCAAGAGCCAAGTCCTTCAAGGCTTCAAGAGGTGGATCTTGTGAATCCTCATCTTTGGTTGGAATCTCATACACCTTTGATGTTTGTCCTCCATCAATGGCATTAATGATTCCTACATCATCATCATCACAAGATTCCTTCCTCGGAAGGAGGTTATCATCGAAAACAACATGTATTGACTCTTCAACAACTAGAGTTCTTTTATTAAATACACGATAGGCTTTAGAGTTTAAGGAATACCCTAAGAAAATAGCTTCATCACTTTTAGCATCAAATTTACCTAACTTTTCTTTACCATTATTCAAAACAAAACACTTGCAACCAAAAGGATGAAAATAGCTAATGTTAGGCTTCTTAGATTTTAAAATCTCATAAGGGGTTTTCTTCAAAATTGGCCTAATCATTACTCGATTTATAATATAGCAAGCGGTATTTGTGGCTTCCGCCCAAAAATATTTAGGTAAATTATTTTCGCAAAGCATGGTTCTAGCCATTTCTTCTAAAGTTCGATTTTTCCTCTCAACTACCCCATTTTGCTGAGGAGTGTGAGGTGCGGAAAAATTGTGGCTAATCCCATTTTCATTTAAAAACTCATCGAAACCTAGATTTTGAAATTCGGTTCCATGATCACTTCTAATGTGAGAAATCTTAAGTTCAAGATCATTTTGAGTTATTTTAGAAAATGTGATGAATTTTTCTAAAGCCTCATCCTAGATTAGTCATCTACAAGCACAAAAGCATATGATTTTCCACCCAAGCTCATTGTTCTAATAGGCCCAAAAAGATCCATATGAATTAATTGTAAACATCTACTAGTAGAGACATCATTTATGGATTTAAAAGAACTTCTATGTTGTTTACCCTTTGAACATGCATCACAAATTTTATCATTTGAAAATTTAAGTTTGGGTAAACCTCTAACTAGATTAAGGGAAATTAATTTTTCTAGGACACTCATGCTAGCATGTCCTAATTTTCTATGCCAAAGCCAAGAGTCATGTTCATCATGTGCAACTAAGCATGTATGTGATGAATGAATGTCTTCTAGATGCACCATGTATATGTTCCCTATGCGATGACCAATGAGTATTAGTTGATTTGTTTTAATGTTTACAATTTTGCAACCACTTTTATCAAATAAAACATTAAAACCCTTGTCACACAATTGACTAATACTCAACAAATTATGCTTAAGACCGTTGACATACAAAACATTTTCAATGAAAGTAGAAGAGTGATTACCAATGGAGCCTATTCCTTCAATGTGGCCTTTGGAGCTGTCACCAAATGTTACCACTCCACCACCTTTAGGCTTTAGTTTCACAAATCGACTCTTGTCACCGGTCATGTGTCTTGAGCATCCACTATCAAGGTACCAAGAATTTTTTCTTGAAGCTTTAGCCTTGTAGCAATGCTCCCCCTACAAACAAAGAAATTAGGCCTTGATTTTTGGTACCCAAATCATTTTGGGTCCATGAGTGTTAGCCTTCAACATTTTGGTTCCCTTAGGAATCCAAGAAGCAATAGCATTCATATCATTAGAAATAATGAGTTCCTTAGGAACCCAAACACTCCTAACTCTTTAACCTCTAGATTGATTATTAAAATTTATTTGTTTAGGTACAAAAGGTTTTCGTTTTACATATTGGGATTTAGAATGATTTCCTTTTTCAAAGTTATTTTTCCCAATAGCAATATAAGTTTTGAGATTATCCACTTCCTTTGTGTGATAATCTTGAAAATCGTAAAGAAGTTTTTCAAGTTCAAGATTTTTTGTTTTAAGATCATTTGAAAGATTTACTAAAAACAAAACCTTCTTTTCCAATTCGGAGTTAGCTTTAGAAAATGTCTCATTTTGATTTTTCAAATCGGAAATGATTTTCTTGTTTTTCAAAATGGATTCTTTGTATTTTCCTACTAACTCATCATACACTTCTTGCAATTCATCATAAGCATCTTGAAGTTCATCAAAAGTAAAATCGAAATTAGATAAGTTAGAGTTTACCTTAGGTTCATCATCAATGGCCATGAGACATAGATTGGCCACTTCCTCATCTTCCTCGGATGACTCATCGTCACTCCAAGTAGCTATTTGTGCTTTGAGCTTGTTCTTCTTCCCAAAAGCTTTTCTTTTTCAATTGATGACACTCGGAACAGATGTGACCCAGTTTCTTGCATTCATAACAAGTAATTTGGTCCTTCTCATCTTCCTTTCTTTTACTCTTGAAGTCTCCCTTTCTAATGAATTTTCTTCCACGATTTGACTTCATGAACCGAGTAAAACGTTTGGCCATCATAGTCATCTCCTCATCTTCATCATCACTAGAATCGCTTTCTTGATATGAAGATTTTAGTGCGATTACCACTTTCTTCTTCTCCACTATCTTATTCTCTTGTTCTCTTTCCTTCCTCATAATCTCATGTGTGAGTAGAGATCCGACAAGAACATCAAGCTTGAGAGTTTTCAAATCTCTAGCTTCAATAATGGTCGTTCTCTTGCCATCCCATGACTCCGGAAGAGAGTACAACAACTTTCTCACTAGCTTGTCTTCGGGAATGATTTCGCCGAAACCCTTCAAACCATTGACAATGACCGAGAAACGATCAAACATCTTGGAGACAATTTCTTCGGGATCCATCTTGAAGTTCTCATAGCTTAGATTGAGTAGCCCAATCTTTGTCTCCTTGGCATCACTAGTTCCCTCATATGTTGTCTCGAGGGTGTCCCAAACCTCCTTGGCATTTTCGATTAAAGACACCTTGGAGTAGATATCCGGACCAAGTGCACAAAATATCACATGTAGAGCTTTGTCATTCACTTGCATCATTCTTCTCTCATCATCCGTCATTTCGGCTTTGACTTTTGGGACACGTCTTTCTCCATCTCTCTTCATGAGAATGCATGAACCTTCTTCAACCACATCCCACACCATGTAGTCGGTAGACTTGATGAAAAGCCTCATCCTATTCTTCCAATAAAGATAGTTATCCCCATTGAGAAATGGTGGCTTGGTGGTGGATTGGGACTCATAGTTGGAGATGGATGTCATTGCTTGACTTGTTGTTGATTAAACTCTCCTAGAATCAACTCAAGAGGGTTGTAATCCTTCCAATGAGTGTAGCTCTGATACCAATTGTTGAGTTGATCGAACACTTGCAAATAACCAAGAGGGAGGTGAATTGACAATTAAAATTTTTGTGAAGAGAAAGATTGAAAATAAAAATGACACAAGGGGTTATAGTGGTTCAAGTTCTCCAAATGAACTCTACATCCACTACCTTAGCTCCCACTAAGGATTTTCAAACAATTCACTACTTGAATTCGTCCCCTTTTCTTGGATGGGGAGGAAACCTTACAATTTCGATTAAGCTTTCTACCCAAAGCTTAATCCACTCAAATACAAGGAAAGATATTGGTAAACTCAAATGTTTCCTCTCAAAGGATAATTGTCTACCCAATTACAATTTCAACAACCCCAAACTCACAATACAAATTCACAATTTGAAACACACTAGAGTTGGGTACAAAAAATTTGACTTTGAATAGCTCAAGGGTTTGGATTTTTGCTTTGATGATGCTTGAATGTTGAATAGTTGTTGCTGACCTTCAAAGGGCTTCATTTTATACCTCCTCTATTAATTCTAGCCGTTTGGGTGGTTGGGAACATAAATGGAGCCGTTGGAACCCTCTCTTACCACCATAAATGCAATTATGCAGCTATCCGTATCGATACCTGTCTCATAAAAGAAAGAGCTGTTGTGTGCAATAAATAAGGGGTATCGATATGCACGTAAGCGTATCGGTACGGGGTATCGAAACGAGGGTTTACCGTATCGATACCTTTTTCTCAACTTAGCTCACTTTCGATTTCCGTATCGGTACGAGCGTTCGGTTTATCGATACGAGTCAACGACCAATTTAAAATTTGGTTACCAACCAACTGACACCAACGGTCAAAATATTTAAACCGACTTGAATTTAAAATTCATTAAGTCCGTATCGATACGGATGAAGTCGTATCGGTACGCCATTCAAACTCTTTAGACTTTTACGAAGGGGCGTATCGATACAGGTAAAGAGCGTATCGATACGTGTTCCTCCAGTAGCCAACTTTGGTAAAAAGGTGTCGATACGCTTGGAAGTGTATCGATACGCCTGGACGTTTTTTAATAGTTTGGCTTTGGAACACTTAGAAAATATTTTGAGTTTGAGTTTTTCAAATCAATTTTAAAGAGTTGGTAATTTAAAACTTATTAAGGGACTTATAAAACAATTTTAAGTTTTTCAAATTGTTCCTTAAAGATTTAATTATATCAAAATCAAACATAGGTTTTACAAAGACCATTTACCATCACTTCCCAATATAATGATCATTCATCATTAATTCACTGTTTAACAAGCATAAACCACAATACCACTTTCACAAGCATTAACATGCTTACAACCAATTTCATAAATAATATAAACTCAAGGATCACTTACCACGTGCATCCTTAACAAAATGGCATATAAAACCAGCAACATTATTGCTCAAAACATGCTTCAAAACAACAATCAAAACACATTTAAATCAATTCCATTTTAAACCAAAACATGGCACAATCCGAGAGAGACTTTCGATTTACTTACTCTTGAGCTTAGCTAAGTGTTTCAAACTTACACTATGCCCCCAAAACCACGTTCAAAACGTTTCAAAGCTAGAAAACCCTTTTCCACCCACCGATACACGAAACCTTGTTCGCCGACATAGAAATTACCCCTCCGGAGCCTCCAAAATCACCTTGTTTGCTTTCGGATCAGGATCCCATGTTTTCACATCATCAAAACAGAGATCTAAATGCATTAAAATGCATTCTAACACCAGCAACAATTCACAAACTCGTTGCTCACCCAAACTACACCAAAATACCCATCCAAAACAACCGAAAACTCAATCGATTGCTTCCTAAACCAAGACCAGCCAACATACATCACTTCCAACGCATTATAAACATCAAAGCACATTTAACAAACATCCTAACCCAACCTTATACTTCAATCAAGCAAGATTCCACCATTTCACCCCAAAATCTCACTTAAAACTATCAAGAACATCAAGGCTCTCTAGGATTTCGGGATCTATGTTATCAACGACTCATTTTAACATATAAATCAACATAAAACTCAATTAAAGTCAACACAAAAAAGAGCCTAACTCAACAAGTCCGAAAGTTAAGATTTCAACCATAATTTCATAAGATTTTGATCTCCAATCAAAACTATAATGAAAACTCAACCAAAAATAGTATTTAGAAGTCAAATATCTTGGGAATTTCAATAAAGAACTTAGATTAGAGGTTGAGAACGGGATATACCTCCAATCCTTGCTTCTCTCAATGAATGACAAGTTTCCTTAGCAAAATCTTGAAAAATTAGAAAAGATCTATTGAAAATGGTTTAGAAAATGTTGAGAGAGTTTTTGGAAGACATAATTCTAGGAATTAGTGTTTGGCTGAAAATGAGAAAGAGTTGGTAGTTACGTCAAATGAAATTTCACTTTAACTAACTTTATTAATTAATTAATATAAACCCAATTAAATCCATTTAATTAAAAACCTTTTAAAGCACATGTCATATTGAAAAAAGGTCAAATTGACTTAAACCCCCCTAAAGATTCTAAGATTTTGGCTTCCACATTGAAAATCACATTTTCCAAGTTTTGAAACTTTACAATTTGGTCACTACTCAAAATGTCCCATTTCCGAAATCCATTTTGTAAAATTGACTTGACCGGCCTCTTAAACATATTTTTAGAGGATTTTAGGAATTTTTATCACAAGTTTATCCTATCCCAGTCTTTGATTTCCTTAAATCACCTTACGCGATTCGAATCGTTCTCGACTCGTCCGATCTGATGTCTAAAACATCTAGGCCGAAAACCAAGGCGTTACAAACCTCTCCAACCCCTATCCAGCCATATGACCTTACCTCCTCATCCGAATTAGAGAAGGAGGAGGACACCAGCGCTTCCTCACTAGTAGCAAAAGAGGTTGCTGCCAAAAATACCGGCTACTCAGACATGGAGATCTCAGACTCCCTTGATGACGAACCGGCATTTGTAGCAAGAAAGATAAAGCGGCCAACAGTAGAGCCCCATGGTGGAGGACATAAAGGGCCAACCAAGAAACACAGCCGCATCCAGCCGTTGCGTAACAAGAAGAAGAACCCAGCTGACAGACCATCTGCTACGCACCGCCTAGTCCTTCCCGCCTCCTCAGAATCCTCCTCTGACGCGGCAGCAATAGAAGGGAACTCCGCCAGTTTATAGCACCATTTTCTTTTCCTTTTCATTTAAATTTTTATGTTTTGTTTTATTTTCTTTTTTATGTTTAATTTTTATGCTTTTACTTTTTCTTTTTATATTTTTATGTTTCGTTTTTAATTTTTGTTTTGTAGAGGCATTGAGGATAATGCCAACCTTGAGTTTGGGGGGTTATAGTCCTCTTTGTTTTAGGATCATTAAGTAGCATTTAGGAACATATGTAAATTCTGCCCCCTAGCACATAATGAAGTAGAAAATTTTTGTTTAAAAACGTGTGCCTATGATAGAATAGCCGACTACTTATATTTGCACCATTCAAAATAAATTAATCTATGGGAAGAAGCATGAAAAACACTTAGAAATTTTTTCTTTCTGCCAAATATCTTTACACTTGTTTGTTAAATGATGTATTTTTGCTTGGGTTTTGAGTTTAACACTGCCTGCCTTACTTAATAAAAATTCCTTGATTGAATACAGGTTTGTTGCCACGGCAACACATGGCAGCACATCAAAAATGATGAAAACCCTAGAGGTACCTGAAACAGGCTCTAGGAAGGATCATGAGCAAGGACACTATGCAGCTATCAAAGTGCACGTATCTAAACGAAGTGACGGACAAATTAGCAAGAGTGAATGACAACCTTCACGGGATGACTCTATTTAGAAGGGTTCGGAGTTTCATAGAGTGCACCTATCTTAGCTTCAGACCCAGAGAATAGTTGTGATGAGCTAAAACCCTAAAAGCCGTTATCGGGAAAAGATTACCAAAAATGCCAAATTGTGCTACCAAGGCAACAACTAGTATCCTTTCTGGCAATTTAATTATTTTAGGTATTCTTTGATAAATTAGTAGTTCCAAAATATTTGGCATGAACACAAACATGCACACACTGCATGTAACCCCCTTAGCCCGGTCTACACATATAATCCGAACTACGAAGATCACACGGGGAAAACCAAAGTCAACCTTGATTTACGACCATTTTTTCTTTTTTTCTTATCTAGATGATTATTATTATCCTATGTGTTCAGCAAGACACTCAGAAGAAAACGGCTTATCGGTCGGAGTTCAATTAATGGTTCAATTGCATATATTTAACTTTTAGGGACTAAACTTTACTTTCCTTAAAATACAGGGACTTCCAAGATTTTAAAGTTACCAATCTTTAATTAGTAATGTAACATGCCAACAAGACAAATTTCAACTCAAACGGACCATCCAAACTCATTCAATTAAGCATTCAAAATTCAGGGGCCAAAACGTAAGAAACAGAAACTTGAAACAGTTCAAAATTCAAACCCAACGGTCAGGCATTTCGATACGGATGTCCCTGTACCGAAAGGGTCGTTTCGAAACAGGGTTGACCGTTTCGATGCTCGGGTATGTTCCGAGACCCGTATCGAAACACCCTCCTCCAGTAGCAAAACTGTTTCGATACGACCCCACCCGTTCCGAAGCCTCTTAGCCATTTCAGGCCTCTGTTCTGAAACAGGCAAGGGCGTTCCGATACGCCTTGCCCTGGAAAATCAGATTTTCCTGGTTTTTCATGTCTTTTCGTATCCGAAATATTTCCGAGACATGCCACAACATACACACAGCTCACACATGCATCAAGGACCATATCTAAGAATCAAAAACTAGAACATAGCAACACTCATACAATCATAGGGACTAAAGGCATGCTTCCTAGTCCACCAAAACCACAACAAGCCACAACATCAATCAAACCAAAATCCAAACATCGAAGGCCATTTACAACTCAAGTATAAGTAATCTAACATGCTAAAAGAAAAGGGAAACATCCTCAACCATTCCAAAATATAAATCCCACCCATTACCTTTTATTGCACCGAAGTAAACCCACATACTATGCAAGATTAAGAGCATGGATTCATCTTGCTTACTTGATGCCTTGAATGCCTAGTTTTCTGCATTGATGATACAAAAGAGCGTAAGCACAAAGCTTAGTGAGGACCGCTATGCATCATTCATCAGTACATTTAACATTATTGGCAAAATCACCATTTTACAACTCATGCCTTTTCATAAAACATGTCTTCAAAAGGCATCAATACACTTTATAAACAGATGTTCATATGCATCATTCTAGAACAACAAATAAACCATTGCTCATGCTTTACCAAGCATCTCATGCATCCTTGCTGTTGAGTGTCTAAAAGTTCTATTATTTACACCCTTTTTAACCCATATTTCTGCTGCATTCAAGCATCATTGCATTGCATTTAGGTTAGTTTTTAGTAAAACATCACAAATGGATTAAAAGCACGGATTCTACTAAAAGATGGCTATTTTTGCAGGTATCTGCCATAGTAGACGTTGAAGGCAGGCGCAGGGCAGAGAAGCAGAAGAGCTGAACTGGACAAGCAGACGAAGAAGATGAAGCTGCCATGGACCTGTCGTGACAGTATGGTGACAGCAGACTTATGAAGAGGAAAAGCAAAGTGGACCTCGATAGATAGTGAAAAATCTGCTCGTCTGTCGTGTGAAAGCCACATATTTTTCCAAGCCCCGGATCAAAAGATATGTCAAGCCAAAGCTCAAGGAAAGGAAATTCCCAAAAGCAAGGATGCGGCTGGAAAGTAGGAGTCTTTAGAGATTAGTCTTTATTCGAATCTTACTTTTAATTAAAGTTGTAATCCTTGTTACCTTAGAAGACTTGAGCCCAAAGCTTATATAAGGGAATAGATTTAACCTAGGAGGAAGAACCAATTACCCCATAACCGAAACCAAACCCCTGCCGTCCACCCGTCACCGACATGTTCTAAATCCCCCCTAGGGCTACGGGTTGTTTTGTAAAGTAGTTGCAAAGGTTTGCTTTGTTTTAGGATTTTTCAAGTTCAATAAAATAAACTTCAAGTTCTTTTATCTTGGTTTTAATATCTTGCAAGAGCATCGGGAGAGCATTGTGAGGTTATCCATTTACTTAGCATCGGGAGAGTTAAGTATACGAAAGAGATAAGAGCGTGTTCTCTAGTTTATAGTTGAACCATCTCGTGCCTAGGGATAGGGCGAGGTTAAGTGGCTAAGGAAGAATTCATACACATCGGTGTTCATCCTCGATTCATGCCGGGAGGTATCATCAAAGACGTGTTTATCGACAGACTTGTGCCTAGGGATAGGGCAAGGCATATCTGGGATTCTTGCCAAGCTTGAAGTACGGAGTTAGTGTTCGCTGCCGCGACAGCTAACGGACAGCCGCCGCGACAGGTGCTGTCAGCGACGGGCGCGACGACAGAACTGGAGATCCTAAGCAATTCAATACCTGCACTACTGAGCAACTCAATACCAGCCCATTCTCTCTATCTTGATTTCTCAATCCTTTATTTTACGTTTTTACCTTATTATTCTCGTGACAACTCTTAATTATTTCCTTTACTTTCGTGCAGTAAACAAGGTGAAGTCATTAGCCCAATCCCTGTGGAGACGATATCCGATACTTCGTATCACTTTACTACTTGCGTCGTGTACACATGCACTACAATTGCGATAGACTATTTTACACGCAACAAGTTTTTGGCGCCGTTGCCGGGGATTGGCAACATAACTACATCTTTCTTTTATTGCACTTTTCGCTTTTATTTTTATTTTTATTTTCGTTTTTATTTTTATTTTTCTTTAATTTTTCTTTTGTGCTTTCAACTCTCGCTTTTCACGAGGTTTTATTGTTTATGCGCAGATCTAAAAGAGGTGAAGATCCTGAGTATCCATTAGATCCGGAAATCGAACGTTCCTTCAGTCTCAAGAAACAACTTCGCCGACTTTTAGACAGAAACGAATATCTCGAGGAACAGCTAGAGAAGATGGGTCATAACCAACCTGCTGGTGGTGTCATACCACCCCTTGGCGATAATAACCCACCTGTCGTCGATCCGCCCGCAGCAGGTGGACGACGGTCATGTCGTGACTACATGCTGAACGATCATGTAGAGCTGGAGACCACGCTGCCGGATATTGATGTTGATAACTTCGAGCTTAAACCTGTCATGTTTAGTATGATCAACAACGCCGAACAGTTTAGTAGTTCTGCGACAGAAGATGCTAAGGAGCATCTCAAAACGTACCAGGAGATCTGTGGTTCGTTTAGACTGCCAGGAGTTAATCCGGAGATACTGAGGCTTCGGTTATTCCCTCACTCCTTGAGGGACAGAGCTAAAACTTGGTGGAATAAACTAACACCGGGTTCTATTATGACTTGGGCAGATCTAACTCGTGAATTCTTATCTCGTTTTAATCCTTCGCATTTATCTGAGCGATTACGTAACGAAATTGCTACTTTTCAACAAGAAGACGACGAGCCAATGCACGAGGCCTGGGACAGGTTTACTACTCTTCTTCGGAACTGCCCAATGCATGGATTTCCCGTCTGGAATCAGGTAACTAAGTTTTATAATGCTGCTAACTTACAAACTCGCATTAGAATTGATTCTGCAGCAAATGGACTATTATTGGATAAAGATCCGGACGAGGCATTGCAAGTTCTGAAAAATCTAGCTAAGAACGAGGAGCAGTTTCCGACAGTTAGAAGAGGGGGTAAACGGGTACTTGCTGTCAAGGATTATGAGGCCGACAGCACTATGAAATCACAGGTAGCATTCCTTACTAAAGCAATGAAACGATTATTAAATGAAGATGAATTACAAGGATTTGCTGTCGAGGAAGTTTGTACTATCTGTGAGGGAAATCATAGTAGGGATGAGTGGCCTATAAATGTAGAAGAGGGAAAATCTGTTGGAAATTACAAGCCGAACTACAATTCCAACAACTACAACCCTAATTGGAGGAAAGATCCCAAATTTTCTTGGAGTAATCCCAACAATGCTCTGAATCCGCAAGCGCATCATCAGAATCAGGGGGGTCCTAGATTGTTGACGCGACAGCAACTGCCGCCGCAAAACCTGCCGCCGCAGCAGCAACAGCAGCCACCACCTGCCACGAGTAGTATATTGGAGCAGACTCTGGCCACCTTTATGTCTCAGACTGGTACGTATATGGAGAATATCAATCAGTTTGTTAAGAAGACGGAAACCTTTATGGATGAAACCAAGATGAGAATGACAAATCATGAGGCTACCTTGAAATCTCTAGAGACACAAATGGGTCAGGTGTCGCAGCATATTAAGCCAAGGCAGAATGGAGGTTTCCCTAGCAATACTGAAAATGCTAGACCGCCCCCACATGAGCAATGTAAGGCGATTACTACTAGGAGTGGGAAAAAGTTACCAGGACCGGAAAAAGAAGCTGAAACAGAAAAGGAACCTGCCTTGGATAAACCTGCCGAGGAAGCTGCCCCGACAGGTGATAAACAGACTGCTGCCGATGAGCCTGTCACGACAGCAGAAGCGACAGAGGAGAAGAAAGATGAATACCGTCCTCAGATTCGCATGCAGTGGGAAGGACGTATTGCTGATTACCGTCCCCCACCACCTTTTCCTCAACGGATACAGCAAGCTAAGCATGAATCTCAACTTAAAAAGATTTATGATATTTTTAAACAGGTTCATATTAATATTCCGTTGTTAGATGTTGTTAGGGAGATGCCCGGTTATGCTAAATTTCTGAAGGATGTTATGTCGAAAAAATCTAAACTTGGGGAATTTGAAACGGTAAGAATGCAAGAAGGTTGCATGAGTATTCTTCATCAGCAGCAACCCAGAAAAAGAAGGATCCGGGGAGCTTCATCATACATTGTGTAATCGACGACAAATTCGTGGGTAAGGCACTTTGTGATCTTGGAGCTAGTGTTAATCTAATGCCCAAATCTGTTTTTCAGAAATTAGGTATTGGCAAGGCGCGGCCCACGACAGTTACCCTACAGCTAGCCGACCGCTCTTACGTTCACCCCGAGGGAAAAATTGAAGATATTTTGGTAAGAGTGGATAAGCTTATTTTTCCTGCTGACTTTCTTATTTTAGATTGTGAGGCAAATGAGAACGCACCAGTCATCCTTGGGCGACCCTTCTTAGCACCGGGAAGATCATTGATTGATGTGGAGAAAGGAGAACTCACCATGCGCGTAAACGATCAAGAAATTAAGTTGAATGTTCTCCAAGCAATGAAACATGCTGATGTGGACGAGGAATGCAAGGCCATCATTGAGGTGACCTTTGATTACCCCTGCATCAGGTCGGGCTGCCGTGATATAAAATTTGGTCACTGCTGCGACAGCCACCTACAGGCCTGTCACGACAGCGATGACGACAACGACGACGACAGCATCGACGACAGCAACTCCTCTGAATCCGATACATCTGATACTGAAGGTCATGAGGAGGTAAACTGGTTAGACCATCGTCCAGGTAAGTTATTCGAACCCTTGAATTACACTTCGGATAACCATTTAATCCAAAAGCCCTCTACTGTTGAACCACCTATCTTAGAACTTAAGCCCCTGCCAGTGCAGCTTATATATGCTTATCTTGGTTGTGATGACACACTGCCCGTAATCATCTCTGCTAAGCTGCCGCAGGAACAGGAACGACAGCTGATCGACATGCTAAGGCAGCACAAAAAGGCGATTGGATGGACGATAGCAGACATTCAGGGCATTAGTCCGGCAATATGCATGCACAAAATCCTCCTAGAGGAAGATCATAAGCCGACCATTGATGCCCAAAGGCGGTTAAACCTTGCGATGAAGGAGGTAGTGCGTAAAGAGATAATTAAATGGTTAGATGCTGGTATTATTTACGCCATCTCCGACAGCAAATGGGTAAGCCCGGTGCAATGTGTTCCCAAGAAAGGAGGAATGACCGTGATAACCAACGAAAACAATGAACTAATCCCAACCAGGACTGTGACCGGTTGGAGGGTTTGTATGGACTATCGGAAGCTTAACAAAGCTACCCGAAAGGACCACTTCCCTTTACCCTTTATTGATCAAATGCTTGATAGATTAGCGGGTAAATCTTATTATTGTTTTCTTGATGGTTATTCAGGTTATAACCAATTTGCTATTGCACCGGAAGATCAAGAGAAAACGACTTTCACATGCCCCTACGGAACATACGCATTTAGGAGGATGCCGTTCGGCCTCTGTAACGCACCTGCCACCTTCCAAAGGTGCATGATGGCAATATTCTCCGACATGGTAGAGGACTTCCTTGAGATTTTCATGGATGATTTTTCCGTCTTTGGAGACGATTTTGAGAGCTGCCTCGGCAATCTTCAAAAGGTACTTGAAAGATGTGAAAAAGCTAATCTTGTTCTAAATTGGGAAAAATGCCATTTTATGGTAGATGAAGGGATAGTTCTAGGCCATAAGATTAGCTGCCGTGGGATAGAAGTCGACAGGGCAAAAATTGAAGTCATAGAGAAGCTGCCGCCGCTGACCACAGTCAAGGGCATTAGAAGTTTTTTAGGGCATGCGGGTTTTTATCGAAGATTCATTGCAAATTTTTCAAAGATCACCAAGCCGCTATGCCATCTTCAAGAGCAGAACCGACCCTTTGACTTTAATGAGGAATGTACTGAAGCATTCAAGGTTCTGAAGGAAAAGTTAGTGACAGCCCCCACAGTACAGCCACCAGACTTGACGCAGCCATTCGAGATCATGTGTGATGCTAGTGACTATGCTGTCGGGGCAGCACTTGGGCATCGCAGAGGTAAGCTGTTTCACGTCATATACTATGCCAGCAAGACGTTGAATGACGCCCAAGTGAACTACACCACCACAGAAAAGGAGCTGTTAGCTGTGGTGTTCTCCATCGACAAGTTTCGTTCTTACATACTTGGAACGAAAGTAATAATACACACCGACCATTCTGCCCTCAAGTATTTGTTCGCAAAGAAGGACGCAAAACCTAGGTTGATACGATGGATATTGCTATTACAAGAGTTTGACCTTGAAATTAAGGACAAAAAGGGGACAGAAAATCAGGTGGCAGACCACTTGTCGAGGTTGGAGACGGGACAAAGTCTTCCGTTACATGAGACACACATACTGGAGACCTTCCCAGATGAACAGCTCTTTGCTGTCGCGACAGCCATGGCGGCAGGTAAGTCTTCTAACCTTCCCTGGTATGCTGATTTCGTTAATTTTATAGTTAGCGGAATATTACCTTATGATCTTAATTATCAAGCAAGGAAGAGGTTTCAAAATGATGTTAAGCATTATTATTGGGACGAACCTCTTCTTTTCAAAATGTGCGCAGATCAGGTTATAAGGAGGTGCGTACCACAAGAAGAACAAGAAGACATTCTCCATCACTGTCATGCTTCACAATATGGAGGTTACTTAGGAGGCAATAAGACTGCTGCCAAGGTGCTGCAGTCAGGGTTCTACTGGCCGACACTATATAAAGATGCATAGGAATTTTACAAAAACTGTGACAGGTGCCAGCGGACAGGTAACATCTCGAGGAGAAACGAGATGCCACTGCAGAATATTTTGGAAGTCGAAATCTTCGACGTTTGGGGGATAGATTTTATGGGACCTTTTCCATCTTCGTGTGGAAATCTTTACATCCTCCTAGCAGTGGATTATGTCTCCAAGTGGGTAGAAGCAATCGCAACTCAAAAGAATGATGCCAAAACGGTCCAAAAGTTTTTGCACAAAAATATTTTTTCTAGATTTGGCATCCCTAAGGCGATTATCAGTGATGAAGGGAGACATTTTGACAATAGGGTAATTGCTGCCGCTTTGAAGAAATATGGTGTCAAGCACAGGATCGCGACAGCATACCACCCACAGACCAATGGACAGGCTGAGATATCCAATAGGGAAGTGAAGAACATTCTTGAAAAGATGGTTAAACCAACGAGGAAAGATTGGTCTTTACTTCTAAATGATGCATTATGGGCATACAAGACAGCTTTCAAGACTCCATTGGGCATGTCTCCATACCGACTGATTTATGGGAAAACCTATCACTTGCCTGTCGAGATCGAGCACAAGGCATATTGGGCAATCAAGGCAGTGAATATGGACTTGGACAAGGCCGGCCAGAAAAGATTATTAGATCTGAACGAGATGGAAGAATTACGGACAATGGCCTACGACAACGCAAGGATCTACAAGGAAAAGACTAAGAGGTGGCACGACAAGAAACTGCTGCCACGACAGTTCTGCCCAGGGCAGCTTGTGTTGTTATTTAATTCTAGACTTAAACTCTTCCCAGGAAAGCTAAAGTCTAGATGGTCTGGCCCGTTCCAAGTGGTTCAAGTTTTTCCCCATGGTGCCATCACAATTCAATCATTAAAAGACGGGCACCAATTCAAAGTCAATGGACAACGCCTCAAGCACTATCAGGGGACTGAAGCCCCAGGAATACAGGAAGTGGTTACTTTGGGAGACGCCCCACAAGGCATCCCTAATTTAACCTAAGTTTTATTTTTATTTTTATTATTTTTATTATTTATTAGGTATTAGGTTTATTTTATTCGAATAATGTTTTGTTTTTCTAATTTCAGTTTTTAGGAATAAAGGAGTATAGAAGAAAAGGAGAAGTGACCCAAGCCCACCGCCCATCCATCAGCCCATTGAAGCCCATTTATGGAAACCTGTCGTTTCGGCTGCCGCCGCGGATGGATATGACAGGCTGTCAACAGACTGACACGATAGACGCAGAAGCGTGCAGCAGACGCGTAACAGACGAATAAATGCGTGTCAGACGCGTCAGACACGCTAAATCCAATCTGCCGCTCCGTTCTTCACGCATGCCGTTGCGGCATTAAATGGGCAGCTACTCGACCGCCATATAAACCCCTTCCCATTTTCATTTTTCATCACTTCTGATTTTTCTCTCTTGTTTTTCTCCTCTAGTTTTATTTGTTTTCTCTCTTTTTCACAACCCTTGCAACTAATATGTCGTCCAGACAGACCTACCGCAGTGCTGCCTCCACCTCATCACCAGCAGCACTTGGGACAGTGACAGCAGTTCCGATGTCCAGCTCGTAGAGCAACCTGCCCCTGAACCTGCCCAGCCTCCACCACAGCCCAGACGCCGCCGCCAGATCCGTGTCAGCAGCAGTAGCGAGGACAGCGATTGAAAATTTAAGTCTTTTATTTTTTTCTTGTTGCCTGCTTATTTATTTTGTGATGTACTTGCCTTCAAGTTTTTTTTTCTGTCATTTTGCATTGAGGGCAACCCTCCATCATTAATGGAGTCTTTAGTACATCTTTTTATTAATTGTTGTGTCTTATTTTTTTTAAATAAGTTCTCTTAAAAAAATCAGAAAAGATAAAACTGTTGGCTTAAAACTGTGAAGTTAACTTGCCTGTCATGACAACTCTGTCGTGGCAGCATCTTTAGGACAGGTTAAGGAGAAGTTTAGAGCCTTTCTATAGTTCTGAAAACTTAAACACCATTGTGACTGTTATACTGCTTAGATTTCTTTTAGCCAAACTAGAATAGGAAAGCTTAGCACTTAGAGTAGAAAAGAGACTAGAATCTCAGGAAACCTAGAGGTGCCTACCACTGGCTCTAGGCAGATAACCAGAGAAAAACTTCTAGAGGTGCCTATCACCGGCTCTAGACAGTTAACTAGAGGTGCCTGAAATACTGGCTCTAGTAAAAGAGAAGAAATTTAAAAAAAAAAGGAAATAACTAGAGGTGCCCAATTCTGGCTCTAGTAAGAAAAAGAAAGAAAACAGTCTCCTAGGAAAAACTCTAAACAAGCTAAAGTTGAATATTCTAGTGAAACTAAGAGAGTCTTAGCATATAACTGTTCACAAGCATGCACACACTGCTCGAGAGCTATAGGGAGATTCCGGACAGATCCTAACCTTTCCGACAAGTTGCTGACACCATAGAGAATGAGCGACGGGTAAGGGACAGTGCACTATTTGAAGGCCAACACAAAAAAAAAATTCATTTTTATTTCTTCATTGCTTGAGGACAAGCAAAAACTTGAGTTTAGGGGTGTGTTGAGTGTCTAAAAGTTCTATTATTTACACCCTTTTTAACCCATATTTCTGCTGCATTCAAGCATCATTGCATTGCATTTAGGTTAGTTTTCAGTAAAACACCACAAATGGATTAAAAGCACGGATTCTACTAAAAGATGGCTATTTTTGCAGGCATCTGCCATAGTAGACGTTGAAGGCAGGCGCAGGGCAGAGAAGCAGAAGAGCTGAACTGGACAAGCAGACGAAGAAGACGAAGCTGCCATGGACCTGTCGTGACAGCATGGTGACAGCAGACTTATGAAGAGGAAAAGCAAAGTGGACCTCGATAGATAGAGAAAAATCTGCTCGTCTATCGTGTGAAAGCCACATATTTTTCCAAGCGCCGGATCAAAAGATATGTCAAGCCAAAGCTCAAGGAAAGGAAATTCCCAAAAGCAAGGATGCGGCTGGAAAGTAGGAGTCTTTAGAGATTAGTCTTTATTAGAATCTTACTTTTAATTAAAGTTGTAATCCTTGTTACCTTAGAAGACTTGAGCCCAAAGCTTATATAAGGGCATAGATTTAACCTAGGAGGAAGAACCAATTACCCCATAACCGAAACCAAACCCTTGCCGTCCACCCGTCACCGACATGTTCTAAATCCCCCCTAGGGCTACGGGTTGTTTTGTAAAGTAGTTGCAAAGGGTTGCTTTGTTTTAGGATTTTTCAAGTTCAATAAAATAAACTTCAAGTTCTTTTATCTTGGTTTTAATATCTTGCAAGAGCGTCAGGAGAGCATTGTGAGGTTATCCATTTACTTAGCATCGGGAGAGTTAAGTATACGAAAGAGATAAGAGCGCGTTCTCTAGTTTATAGTTGAACCATCTCGTGCCTAGGGATAGGGCGAGGTTAAGTGGCTAAGGAAGAATTCATACATATCGGTGTTCATCCTTCGATTCACGCCGGGAGGTATCATCAAAGACGTGTTCATCGACAGACTTGTGCCTAGGGATAGGGCAAGGCAGATCTGGGATTCTTGCCAAGCTTGAAGTACGAAGTTAGTGTTCGCTGCCGCGACAGCTAACGGACAGCCGCCGCGACAGGTGCTGTCGGCGACGGGCGCGACGGCAGAACTGGAGATCCTAAGCAATTCAATACCTGCACTACTCAGCAACTCAATACCAGCCCATTCTCTCTATCTTGATTTCTCAATCCTTTATTTTAAGTTTTTACCTTATTATTCTCGTGACAACTCTTAATTATTTCCTTTACTTTCGTGCAGTAAACAAGGTGAAGTCATGAGCCCAATCCCTGTGGAGACGATATCCGATACTTCGTATCACTTTACTACTTGCGTCGTGTACACTTGCACTACTGTAACCCCCTTAACCCGGCCTAGACGGTTGACCCGAATTAAGAGAGTCACACGGGGAAAACCAAAGTCAACCCGAAAGTCAACCTTGATTAACGACCCTTTTTTTCTTTTTAAACTTGTCTAGATGCATATTAATCCTTAGATATGATCATACAACAGCATACTCAAAGATCATAAACATCAGAGATCGAACAGGGATCCAATTGAACAAATTACAACTTTAGGGACCAAATTGTAATTTCTGATATATATAAGGACTTAACCCAATTTAAAGTTACCAACTTGAAATTAATCAGGTTTCATGCTTCTCTGTGAAATTTCAGCTCAAAAGGACTTCCCAAACTCATACAATTGCACAAACAAGATTCAGGACCAAAATGCAAACAATTCAAAACATTTAACTGCCAATGTCAGCCCCTAACGGTCATCCGTTCCGAAACAGGCAGAGCCCGTTTCGGAACGCGGGGCCGTTCCGCAACGCGTACCGCAACACGGGCTGACAGTAGCCAACCGTTTCGGAATGGTCCCTCCCATTTCGGACGTCTGGGCTTGTTTAAGGCACCCGTTCCGAAACGGTAGGTACTGTTCCGGAACACCCTGCACAGATTACCCCAAAATGCATACTTAAACATGCAATTAAACATCCAATCATGCTTCCTACAATTCATAGGCATGCTTCCTACACAAATCTATGAGACATATATGAGACATACTTGCATACTTTACCAACATGCGATTCAACATATATGAGACATACTTGCATCAACAATTCATCAAAACATCAACATATGTGAAAAACCCCAAATCTATAGGCATGCTTCCTACACAAGCAACCATTCAAGCATAAACTTCCAATTCAAGCATATAATGGTCAACCACAAAAACCAGCATTCTCAACAACATTCAATATACTTAGGGAGTTCAAAACATCTCCCAAAACATACACATAGGTCCCCCATTGCCAAATTACCAAAAGCTAAATGTACTTAAGAAAACCTTCCATACTTTGAGCTTTACTTCCACTTGAATGCTTGCCTTCCTTGCTGCCCTCAAAGTACTTTAATGTTCTGTATTATTGATTTGAGAAAACAAAGAGAGAGCGTAAGCAAAAGCTTAGTGAGGAATGCTCAATAAAACCATTCAATAATGCATTTATAAAACACTTTATAAATCATGCTTCAAATCATCATTTACACATGCTCAAAAGCATACTTAAACATGCATCTCATGCTTCATATCATAACATGTCATATTGGCCACAAGTGATAAGTTCCATTTCTTTAAAAACAAGTTCATCAACTTTCACCCCAAGGACTTTTAAACACCTTGGCCCCAAGGACTTTTAAACACCTTGGCCCATGGACTTTTAACCACCATGGAAAGGACCACACAAGGACTTTTAACCACCTTTGTGTCCGTATCAAGTTTCACCCCAAGGACTTTTAAACACCTTGGCCCCAAGGACTTTTAAACACCTTGGCCCCAAGGACTTTTAAACACCTTGGCCCCATGGACTTTTAAACACCATGGAAAGGACCACACAAGGACTTTTAACCACCTTTGTGTCCGTAGCAAGAATCATCCAAGGACATTTAACCACCTTGATGTTCTTAAGTAAACAAGGCTCACTCAAGGACTTTTAACCACCTTAGTGACCTTAACCTTTGCAAAACATCACTTGCCAATATACATCATTATCATCAATTTATCCACTGTTTTAAAGCATTAAACCAAGCCATATTCATCATGCATTTAAAAGCATCAAACCACATTTAATCAATGCTCAAAAACAAGGAACTCTTACCTTGAGCTTCCTTCAACATATGGCTTACAAAAACAGCATTAACCATGCTAAATCATGCTTTCAAAACAGAGTTTAAAACATGCAATAAACCACATTGCACAACAATCAAATCATGGCCACCACTAGAGAGTATTTCCGAAAACTTACACTTGAGCTTAGCAAAGTTGTTTATACTTAAACTAAGCTCCCAAGACATTGGTTTCAAAGCCGAAAACCCAATTTCACTCACCGATTCCACTTCGCCTCTTGCCGAAGCACCAAATCAAGCCTCCGGATCACCACCACTTGGATCCAAAGATGACTTCCCTGTTTTAACACATCAAAACAGTAGATTAATGCATCATCATGCATTAATATCCTCAATGAAAGCACCTAAACTCGCTGCTCTCATCCCCACTCCATTTTCGGCCACCAAACACAACCGAAAATGCATCCAAACCACTTCTCAACAAAGCCCAGCCATTAACCATCAAAACCTAACATCCTTTAACATCATTTAACATCTAAAAAGAACGTAATAACATCCTTATACCTCCAGCAACACCAGATCCACAAGATCACCTCAAAAACAATCAAGAATCACAAGCTAAACTTAGAAAACCCAACCTATCCGGGATTGCATCAATCAAAACTCAATTCCTTATCAATTTAGAGTTCAAATAACATCAAAAACGCATCTCAAATCACAGATTTAACAGATCAAACGAAATTCATCAAAAATCACCAAATCTTGCATTATAAGCCAAGATCCATTTCACAACTTAAAAGCCTTTAATAAAACATCAATTAAGGATTGAAAACTTAGGAATTTCAGTAAAGAACTGATAGTTTAGAGGAGAAGGACGTTCTTACCTCCAAACTTGAGTTTCTCCTCTTTTTGGATTCAAAAACCTTGATGAATCAAGTAGCAAATGATGAGGTTTTGTAGATATGATGATTAGGAATCAAAAGAGAGTTGAAAGGAGAGATTTAGGTGAGAAAATCAGAAACAATTCTCTGGAAAGAAAGTGTTTGGGTTGAGAGAAAATGAGAGAAAAGAAAATAGGAAGTTAGTTATCAAAATGGCCAAAATGGCTTTCCCTCCTCTTTTGATATGTTTTAAAATCAGAATATAGCTTAAAATATCTTAGAAAAATCTGGAGAAACTACTTTTGGAATAATAGCTCCTTAAAGATTCAAAGTTTCAACCCTTTCTAAAACAGTCACAAAACTTTCAAAAATTACATTTTGGTCACTAGCCAAAATGTCACCCTTCCAAAACTCATTTTCCAAAATTGATTTCACAGTTCACTTAATTATATTAAAAGATGATTTTAGAACATTTTTCCATAATTTTAATGCAACCCGAACTAGGCTTTCCTAAATTCACCCTTTTAGATTCGAACAGCACTTTGACCAAACCGGTCAACGCCCAAAACTTCTAAGCCCAAAACCGGGGCGTTACAACTCTCCCCCCCTTAAGAAATTTCATCCCCGAAATTTACCTGAAGGAAAGAGATAAGGAAACTGCTTCAGCATGTCTTCCTTCCGCTCCCGAAATTTCATCCCCCTTAAGAAATTGCATCCCGAAATTTCATCCCACAGCACCTTCACCAACTCAAAGGTCTTGCCACGAAGAACCTTACTATCCGAATCCAGAACCTTCACCGGTTCCTCATCATAAGTCAAATCCGGATTCAAAACCACTTCCTCCACAGGCATCACATGCGAAGGATCAGATCTATACTTCCGGAGCATAGAAACATGGAACACATCATGAATCTTCTCCAACTCTTGAGGTAACCTCAGCTTGTACGCAACAGGACCCACACGCTCAACCACCTCGTATGGTCCAATGTACCTAGGGCTCAACTTACCCTTCCGGCCAAACCTCATCACCTTTTTCCAAGGCGAAACCTTCAAGAACACACGGTCACCCACCGCATACTCAATCTCTTTACGCTTCAAATCCGCGTAAGACTTTTGCCGATCAGAGGCAGCCTTCAACCGCTCACAAATGAGCTTTACCTTCTCTGTGGTCCCTTTCAACAAAGCCGGCATCGAAACCAACTTTTGACCAGTTTCAGCCCAACAAAGAGGAGTCCTACACTTCCTCCCGTACAAAGCCTCATAAGGTGCCATCTGTATACTTGCCTGATAACTATTGTTATAAGCAAACTCAACCAAAGGCAGATGCTTCTCCCAAGAACCTTGGAACTCAATCACGCAGCACCTCAACATATCCTCCAAAATCTGGATAACTCGCTCAGACTGACCATCCGACTGAGGATGATAGGATGTACTGAAATGCAACCTTGTACCCAGAGCTTGATGCAAACACTGCCAGAAACGCGATGTGAACCTCGGATCCCTATCCGACACAATCGACTTAGGCACACCATGCAGTCGCACAATCTCAGCAATGTACAGCTCTGCCAACTTATCCAAAGAAAACGTGGTATGCACAGGCAGGAAATGCGCACACTTCGTTAAGCGATCCACAATCACCCAAACAGAATTCTTCTTCGAGGGAGACAAAGGTAAACCAGATACAAAATCCATGGTAACCCTTTCCCACTTCCATTCAGGGATTTTCAACGATTGCAACAACCCTGAAGGAAACTGATGCTCAGCCTTAACTCGCTGACACACCAAACACTTGCTAACAAACTCCGCAACATCCTTTTTCAAACCCACCCAATAGTACTCATCACGAAGATCACGGTACATCTTGGTACTACCAGGGTGCATAGCAAAAGGACTACTATGACCTTCAGTCAGAATAGCACGCCTCAACTCAGCATCAGCAGGCACTACTATCCGACTCCCAAAACACAGCACACCATCATCATTGAAATAGAAATCCGAAGGTCTACCCTCCGCGATATCCTGAACATGAGATACCAAGGAATCATCCAGCAACTGCTTATCCTTGATCAACTGAACCAAAGAGGGTTTCACTTGCAACACAGCAACGAGACCACCATCTTGCGATATGCTCAAGCTAGCAAACATGGCTCTCAGCTCAACAGCTACCTTCCTACTCAAGGCATCCGCAACAACATTAGCTTTTCCAGGATGATACTCAATCGTCAGATCATAATCCTTGAGCAACTCCAACCAACGCCGCTGCCTAAGATTCAACTCCTTCTGAGACATCAGATACCTCAAACTCTTGTGATCCGTGTACACAGTACACTTCTCACCATACAGATAATGTCTCCAGATCTTCAGAGCAAAAACCACTGCAGCCAGCTCAATATCATGCGTAGGGTAATTGCGCTCATGCACTTTCAACTGCCGCGATGCATAAGCCACCACCTTACCCTCCTGCATCAGCACACACCCCAAACCAACATAGGATGCATCACTGTAAACCACAAACTCTTTCCCAGATTCAGGCTGAATCAAGATAGGAGCTTGCGTCAAAGCCGCCTTAAGCTTCTCAAAAGCCTGTTGTCTCGCTTCCGTCCACTCATACTTAACATCCTTTTGCAACAGCTTCGTCAAAGGAGCAGCAATCTTGGAAAAACCATCCACAAACCTTCGGTAGTATCCCGCCAAACCAAGGAAACTACGGACCTCATGAACAGACTTAGGAACTTTCCAACTCATCACCGCCTCAATCTTCTGAGGATCAACATGAATCCCCTCAGCTGAGACCACATGCCCAAGAAACACCACCTCCCTTAACCAGAACTCACACCTACTCAGCTTAGCATAAAGCTGATTCTCCAACAAAGCTTGCAAAACAATCCTCAAATGCTCTTCATGCTCCTCCTCAGTACGCGAGTACACGAGGATATCATCAATGAACACCACAACAAACTTGTCCAGGTATTCATGAAACACACGATTCATCATGTCCATGAAAGCAGCATGACCATTTGTCAACCCAAACGGCATCACAAGAAACTCATAATGCCCATACCTTGTCCTGAAAGCTGTCTTAGGCACATCCACATCGTTCACCTTCAACTGATAATACCCTGACCTCAAGTCAATCTTAGAGAACACAGCAGCTCCCCGAAATTGATCAAAGAGATCATCAATCCTCGGCAAAGGATACCGATTCTTGATAGTCAACTTGTTCAGCTGACGGTAATCAATGCACATTCTCATAGTACCATCCTTCTTCTTCACAAACAAGACCGGTGCTCCCCAAGGTGACACACTCGGCCGGATGAAACCACGATCAAGCAACTCTTGCAACTGCGTCTTCAGCTCCTTCAGCTCCTTAGGTGCCATTCTATAGGGAGTAATGGACACAGGAGTTGTATTCTCATACAGCTCAATTCCAAACTCCACCTCGCGGGTAGGAGGTAAACCAGGCAACTCCTCAGGAAAAACACCAGGAAACTCCTTCACAACTCTGATATCTTGCACCCTCAACTCTTTAGAGCTAGGATTCATCACAAAAGCTAGATAAGCTTCGCAACCTTGCCTCAGCATCCTGCTCGCCTCCAAGGTAGACACCACATTGGCAAGAAACTTCACATTCTCACCAACCACAACAACTTCATAATCATCCGCAAGCTTAAGCGAAACCCGCTTGTTCTCACAATCCACAACAGCACGATGCTCAGCAAGCCAATCCATACCAAGGATCACATCAAAACCATAGAAGGGCAACTCCATAAGATCATCATGGAAAACATGCTCTTGAACGACCAAGGGACACCTTCTATAAAGCTTCCTAGTCACAACAGTCTCACCAAAAGAACTAGTGACTCGAACACCAACATCCAAAGACTCAACAGGCAAACCAAGCAATTCAGCGTGCTCACGCAAAATGTATGAATGCGTAGATCCAGAATCTATCAAAGAAAGCAATGACAAGGACTGCAAAGTAAAGGTACCTGCAATCACATCCGCATCATTCCTGCCCTCTCGCTGAGCATACACCCTCGCTTGGCCTCCACCCTCAGGCTGAATAGCCACAACATGAGCCACTCCACGACCACCTTCCTCTCTCCTCTGGAAATTACCACGGCCGCGCCCACGACCTCTCTGCGGTGCAGCAACAACAGGAGCACGCACCTGATCACCAGCCAACCTAGGACAATCCCGCCTCAAGTGGTCTGCAGAACCACAACTCCAGCACCCGTTACCAGCAGCCGCAACAGGAGCTTGCACCACTCTCTCAGCACGAGGACAGTCACGCTTCATGTGACCACGTGAACCACAGATCCAACAAGCACTCGGATCAGTTCTAGCATTGCCTCCTCTAGCAAGTGCACCACCACCTCTCTTAGCTGAAGACTGATACTTCTGATCACATCCCTCTTGTTCCGTCCACCTCCGGAACTAAACTCAGCTGATCGCTTCCCAGCACCCTTAGCAGATAAACTCAAGTTCATCTCAACGTCCTTGGCTCGGCCCACCAATACATCAAAATCATCATACTCGGCGGCCAGCAAATACATCTTTACATCCGTCTCTAAACCATAACGGAACCTCTCGCACCTTGCCCGCTCATCAGGTACCAGCTCCGGTGCATACTGACTGAGTCGCACAAACTGCACCTCATACTCAGCCACACTCATGCTCCCCTGGATAAGAGACATGAATTCACGCTTCTTCTCATCTAGATATCTCACACCAAGATATCTCCGCTTGAACACATTCTGAAAGAATGTCCAAGTCACATCAGCTTCTGCCATCCCAACAATAGTGGTTGTCCACCACATATACGCATCCTTCTGCAGCAAGGACACAACACAACCCAGCTTCTGCACATCAGTGCAACTCATCTGGCCCAAGATTCGCTTGGTACTCTCTAGCCAAGCTTCAGAACTCTCAGCAGACATACCCCTGAACTCAGTCCCACCAAGACTGCGCAAACGCTCCAAAGGTAGTCTGACACCAGCATCTTCCTGATGCCCCGCTCCACGAGCCCCAGCTACCGCTGCTTGAAAAGCACCAGCAATAGCTTGCACTAACATCGTCATATCAGGCATAGCTTGCCCCTGACCAGCCCCAGGTCCAGCAGCTCCAGCGCCAGCTGCAGCTCCAGCTTCCTCAGCCCCAGCACCACCACCAGGTGGAGGAGGAGGTAACACCGCACTACCCGTGTTTTCCTCATTCTCGTTCTCATTAGGAGCCGTAGCTCGCACATTACCTCGTAACTCTCTACGTGCTGCCATACTTTTACCATGCAATCACAACACAAATAAAACAAAGTCAGGCCCAGTAAGGTAAGCAATCCAAGTATTCAAGCTCAATTTCATTTCAAAACAACATCTTTCCTTTAGCTTTGATTTGGCAATGGGTACCCACAACATGCTACATCACAGCACATACTTCAATTGCATCAAAATCACAAGCCATTAAACATGCTTCCACTCAACAAGCATACAAAGCATACATACATCAATCATGCATACCAGTCGTGGTAGTCTTCCACCATCTGTAGGCATCGCATTGCAACAAGGATACTGCGCATCCTAACTAGCGCACATCATTACAGCCCATCTGATCCATGTTACGGATCGTACTCACTAACCAAGCCTTAGACACCTCAGGAGACATACCAAAGAACTCTGCAGCTCCTAAGCTCCTCAACCTTTCCAACGGTAAACCCGCCTGCCCAGCTGCAGGGGCCTGAACATGCGCTCAGACAACAGCAGCTTGACACGCTCCGGTTATCGCCTGAACTAATGGCGCCAAATCACCCAAACCAAGACCAGTAGGTCCTTGCCGCACCTGCTCCCAACCTCTAGGTGGTGGCGGAGGAGGTAGATTCCCACCAGGTAGGACATCAACCCCTTGTTCACCCTGGTTACCCTGCTCAGCTGCAGGTATTATCGTATTGTACCTCAACTCCCTTCTAGGTCCCATCGTGCTATTTTAAACAAAACAGAACAACAAAAACAAATCAAACCATTTAGGCCAGCTGCAAGCAAGAATCCAAGTTTACAAAACATTTAATTAGAGTAATAAGGCAATGTGTACCCTAATTGCCCTCAACACAGCATAGCATACATGGAACATCATGCTCAACATGCATTTCATTATTCAAAATCAGCAAATAACAGCATTGCATCATCGCCACACAATCACATTCATTCCACATGTAATTCACATAGATCAAGCATAGCATAAACTTCAAAATTCAACCAATCGCATTCTTTTCAAACATCATACTTCAACACAGGACAATTTCACATGCCAACATTCCCAATTCTTTCGTAACCATGCTCTGATACCAACAAATGTAACCCCCTTAGCCTGGTCTAGACGTTTAACCCGAACTACGAAGATCACACAGGGAAAACCAAAGTCAATCCGAAAGTCAACCTTGATTTACGACCCTTTTTTTTCTTTTCATCTTATCTAGATGCCCATTATTATCATATGTGTTCAGCAAGACACTCATAAGAAAATGGCTCAATGATCGGAGTTCAATTAATGGTTAAATTGCATATATTTCACTTTTAGGGACTAACCTGTAATTTCCATAAAATACAGGGACTTCCAAGATTTTAAAGTTACCAAACTTTAATTTGTCATGTAACATGCCAACCAGCCAAATTTCAACTCAAACGAACCATCCAAACTCATTCAATAAAGCATTCAAAATTCAGGGGCAAAAACGTAAGAAATTGAAACTTGAAACAGTTCAAAAATTAAACCCAACGGTCAGGCGTTTTGATACGGATGGCCCAGTACTGAAACAGTCATTTCAAAATAGGGTTGACCATTTCGATGCTCGGGTACGTTCCGAGACCCGTATCGAAACACCCTCCTCCAGTAGCAAAACTGTTTCGATACGACCCCACCCGTTCCGAAACCTCTTAGCCATTTCAGGCCTCAGTTCCGAAATAGGCAAGGGCGTTCTGATATGCCTTCCCCTGCAACATCAGATTTTGCTGGTTTTTCATGTCTTTTCGTATGTGAAACATTTCCGAGACATGCCACAACATACACACAACTCACAAATACATCAAGGACCATATCTAAGAGTCAAAAACTACAACGTAACATCACTCATGCAATCATAGGGACTAAAGGCATGCTTCCTAGTCCACGAAAACCACAACAAGCCATAACATCAATCAAACAAAAATCCAAACATCAAAGGCCATTTACAACTCAAGTATAAGCAATCTAACATGCTCAAAGTAAAGGGAAACATCCTCAACCATTCCAAAGTATAAATCCCACCCATTGCCTTTTATTACACTAGAGTAAAGCCACATACTATGCAAGATAAAGAGCTTGGATTCTTATTGCTTACTTGCTGCCTTGAATACCTAGTTTTCTGCAATGATGAAACAAAAGAGCGTAAGCACAAAGCTTAGTGAGGACTGCTATGCATCATTCATCAATACATTTCACATTGTTGGCAAAATCACCATTTTACAACTCATGCCTTTTCATAAAACATGTCTTCACAAGATATCAATACACTTTATAAACACATTTTCGTATGCATCACTCTAGAACAGAAAAAAAAACAATTGCTCATGCTTTACAAAGCATCTCATGCATCCTTGCATCATTTACAAGCATCTCATGCTTCACATTATTTATTTACATTATATTGGCTCGAAAGTGATAATCTATAAACTACTTCAACACAAGACACAATCAGATACGCGGATTACTAGCGTTGTCTCTCACACTTCATACAAACTACCGGACTACACAAGGTGGAGATTAATGGCACAATCACAATCCCTCCACACTCGTGATAGAGATTAATGGCACAATAACAACCCCTAAACATCACTCATCGATAGTTGTATAATTCCTCTAATGAGAGTATGGGACACATACACAAGACTAACACACGGGACTAACCATTCATCGTTGGGATCTTAACCTCAATTGTTAGGGTACTTAGATGGAGATTACGACACAATCACAACCCCTCGATATCCAAGGAGACTTTATTCACGGTGCACCCAATCCTATAGCCGGCTAACTATATCCGATTAAAGTAACCAAAAACCATTTTTATCACTTGCCAATATAATAATTTAACCTCATTAATCCACTGTTTTACAAGCATTGCCAAAATGCCATTTCCACAAGCATAACATGCTTAATATCATATGCATTCAACACATGCAAACCAAGGATCACTTACCTAGTGCATCCTTAACATAATGGTATCAAAATCCAGCTTTAAATCATGCTTAAACATGCTTAAAACAGTAAATAATCCACACTCAACTCAAGTGCAATTTAATCAACAAAGCACATTTCCAAGAGAGGGATTTCTGAATCACTTACTCTTGAGCTTAGCTAAGTGTATCAAACTTACACTAAGCTCCCAAGGGCACGCTCAAAGCGATACAAAAAAGGAAATTGCATTTCCACTCATCGATACGCAAAGCCTTGCTCGCCGACTCGAAAATTATCCCTCCGGAGCCTCCAAAATCACCTCATTTGCTTCCGAATCAAGATCCCCTGTTTTCACATCATCAAAATAGAGATCTAAATGCATTAAAATGCATTCCAACACCAGTAACAATTCACAAACTCGTTGCTCACCCATACTACACCAAAATACCCTTCCAAAACAACCGAAAACTCAATCGATTGCTTCCTAAACCAAGCCCAGCCATCATACATCACTTTCAAATAATTATCAACATCAAATAATATCTAATAAAGAACCTAACTCATCCTTATACCTCCAGCAAGCAATATTCTACCATTTCACCCCAAAATCTCACTTAAAACTACCAAGAAACTCAAGGATCTCAAGGATTTCCGGATCTATGTTATCAACACCTCGTTTTTAACATATTAATCAACTTAAAACTAAATTAAAATCAACACAAAACAGAGCCTAACTCAACAAGTTCAAAAATCAAGATTTCAATCATGTTTTTACAAGATTTTGATCTTCAATCAAAACTATAATGAAAACTCAACAAAAAATAGTATTTAGAAGCCAAATATCTTGGGAATTTCAATAAAGATCTTAGATTAGAGGTTGAGAACGAGATTTACTTCCAATCCTTGCTTCTCTCAATGAATGACAAGTTTCCCTTAGCAAAATCATGAGGAATTAGAAAAGATCTCTTGAAAATGGTTTAGAAAATGTTGAGAGTTTTTGAAAGAAAGAATTCTGAGAAAAGATGAGAGAATTAGTGTTTGGCTGAAAATTAGAAAGAGTTGGTAGTTACGTAATTAGAATTCTCACTTTAACTAACTATATTAATTAATATAAATCTAATCAAATCCATTTAATTAAAAGCCTTTTAAAACACATGTCATATTGAGAAAAGGTCAAATTGACTTAAAGCCCCCTAAAGATTCTAAGATTTTGTCTTCTACATTAAAAATCACATTTTCCGAGTTTTGAAACTTTACAATTTGGTCACTACTCAAAATGTCCCATTTTTGAAATCCATTTTGAAAAATTGACTTGGCCAACCTCTTAAACATATTTGTAGAGGATTGTAGCAATTTTTATCACAATTTTATCCTATCTCGATCCTTGATTTCCTTAAATCACCTTACGTGATTCGAACCATTCTCGACCGGTCTGATCCGCTATCTAAAACATCTAGGCCCAAAACCAGGGCGTTACACTGCACTGGCATTAAGAATATTAATCTAAGTTGTTGAGTGGATTGAATGATCGATATGAACCAAGAGGGGGGTGAATTGGATTTTTAAAGGTTTAGGTGGTGGAAATTGCAAATTAAAAAGATGGACAAGGAATTTTAGAGTGGTTCAAGTTCCAAATGAACTCTACATCCACTATCTTAGCTTCACTAAGGATTTACAACAATTCCACTAATTGCTCTTCCCCTTTTCTAGGCTAAGGAGGTAACCCTTACAATTTCGGTTAAATTTTCTACCCAAAGTTTAACCCAATCCTCACACAAAGATAACAAAGAGTTTGATGGCTAAGATAGTATCTCTCAATACAAATTTTAGACAAATTACAAGCACTCAACCCAATTGAAAAAGATAAGAATTAAAATTACAATTGTGGTTTCTAGACAATTTGGGATTTAAGCACAAATGCTTGGATTTGATGTATGAATGTTTGCTTTTGGATCAATAGTTGTTGCTGGAGCTTTTAGAGGTCCCTTTTATACCTTCTCATTGATTTCTAACCGTTGTGGTTGTTGCATTCATCAATAGAGCCGTTGGGGGTGTTATCTCACATCTATAAATGCAGTCTGCAACCACCCGTTTCGGAATGCGGGAACCTGTTTCGAAACGGACCAAAATAGAAAGAGTCGTTGGGGTTGCATTTAAGAGCCCGTTTCGAAACGGATTGAAATCGTTTCGAAACACTTTTGCCACTGTCAAAGGGTTGTTTCGAAACAGCTTAAGCCTGTTTCGAAACACCCTAACGGTTTCTGAAAAATCAGTTAAAAACTTTTGCAACGGTCATATTTTTTCAAATCAAAATGTAGAACCGTTTCGAAACACTTGAAATCGTTTCGATACGGGTTCTTATGTTCTAAAGCTGTTTCGATACCCGTTTCGGAATAGGGGTTGGCAGTTGTGAAATCGTTTCGAAACGCCTTAGGCCGTTTCGAAACAGGGACTTGCAAAACACTGTTTCGGCTTTAAACACTTAGAAAACATTTGAAAATCTTAGTTTTTAACTTTAGCATTTTCTTAAAATTATATGGGGATGTTTGAGGACTTAAAAATTTGTTTTGACATTTTCAATTTAGCCCTTAGGTTCTTTAGTTATATCAAAATTAAAATATCGGTTTCACAATCTCCCTCTTTTTGATATAACAAAACCAAAGTTAGAATTTTTAAGAGTTTTGAAAATTTTGAACATATTCTAACTCCCCCTTAATTTAAGATAGGTTTTTAAAGTTTTAAAAATGTTTTAACTTTGAAATTCAATTTTTAAAACTTAAAAACTCTTTAGACATTTAAAACTAATTTTTATGGCTCTTAAATTTCTTCTCCCCCTTTTTTGTTAGATCAAAAATAATAAATAGACTCATAGAGAAGAGAAAGGGTTAGTACCAATAAGCATGAAGTAATAAGCAACAATAATATGAATTCATAAAATTAAAATATCCAAAACATAAATCAACATTAAGTTCAAAACATAATCCAAAATAAGATCAAAAGCATAGGTTCCTAAAACATAATGAAACATAAAGATGCAAACTTAAACCTAAAATGCATAGATAATATGATATGATATGAATATCCTAGGCCTCGTCACCACCATCATCATCATCCGAAGTCTCATCATCGCTCTTGACTTGAGAACGGCGAAACTTCGTCCATTGGCCATAGAGGGTAGAGAAGGACAAATCCAAGTTCGGGTGGGAAGCCTCAAGAGATTGGAGACGATCCTCTACATTTTGCAAGCGAGTGTTGATGGCACCAAAACCCGAAGCTATGTTAGTATCCATGGCATTGAACCGCTCGGTAATGAGAGCCGTAAGAGCTTCATTGTTTCCAACTTGAGCTTGCGATTGAGGTTCAACGGGAGGAGGAGGAGGAGGTTCGGCTCTATCAACACGTTCCCAAACATGGTTCACAAATTGAAAACAGGACTTGTGAAGAGAGGACTCACCAATATTTGACTTGCGGGGTTCCGGAGAGTCGTATGAGCAATCGAGACCAATCTTGCTAAAGATGTGGCTTAAGATCGTGCCATAAGTAAAGGATTTCAAGGCATCGGTGTCAATAAGCATAACATTGTTAACCATCTCGGCAAATATGATCTTAGCATCCAAGGTGACGTTCAAGCCAAAAGTAATCAACTTGACGGATATGAGAATATTTATCTCCGGAGGGGCGAAGGAACCATGATACCATCAAGTGAAGAAAACGATCGTGCGCATCCAAGGTAAGCACTTGACTGGTGTTAGTACCAAAGTGACGTTCATTCTCAATTCCTTCATCCTTAAGGGAAAAAGTAGACTCCAAGAGAGCAACATCAACAACAAACTTTTTCCCTAACATAAAAGATTCAATCCCAACAACCTCGGTGTTTGTTTCATCATTAATAAGATGAGCATTGGAGTAAAAGATGAGTACCATATGTTTGTAGCGAATGTCCGGGATGCTCAACAAACGAAGAAGATTCCATTCGCTCAAACGCTCGAGGTAACGGAAAAGGAATCGCTCGGAGTTAAGAAATTCGAGATCAATGACACGCTCAGGACAAACTTCGAAATCCTTGACATATTTCAAACGAGCACGCATCTCTGGAGTTCGAAAGGATTTTTGAAATAGCTGAGCGAGATTCGGACGCACACTCGAGTCACTGGATTGAACGGACTTACGCTTTTTCGCTAACATTTTCCGACATCCTAAAAACATAAGCAAGCAAGCGAAAAATTTAAGTGTATGCATAGATTTCGTAATTCAATCCAATAATAAATCCCACTTAGGTTTAAAAAAGTTTTTAAAACAGTAAACAAATCAAAATAAAAAAAAAACAGAAAAGAAATTTTTTTTAGAGAAAACAGTTAAAAAACACGACTGAAAAATTTTATATTCGAATAAGAAAATTGAAGATTTTGAATTTTTTTTTACAAAATATGAAAAACCCAAGCAGCGAAACATATAAGCTATACAAAAATAAATTTTTCTAACCTAAGATTCGAATAGAAATTGAAGGAAAAAGAAAAAGAGGAAAAATACCTTAGTTTGGGATTTTGGATGAATGGAAGAAAATCCTTGCACAATGTTGATGAATCTTGCTTAGACTAGTGTTTTAGAGAAAAACCCCTCAAGATTTGATGAAAAACAAGGAGGTTTAGAGGGTTTTTATAGGGAAAAAGTCGGTTTAGGGTGTTTAGGGTTTTAAGGAGTTTTAATTAAAAGCCCTACTTAAAGCTGTTCGTGAAACCGTTTCGGAACGATCCTGACCATTCCGAAACGCGAGGACGAGAGTTTGACCGTTTTTAGAATTTCAGCTGACCGTTTCGATACGGTGTTGACCGTATCTAAGCCCCGTTGACTCGTATCGAAACTCGTTTCGATACACCCCTTGGCAGTAGCAAAAATGTTTCGAAACCCTTTTGAGGCATTTCGAAACGACCTTCTCTCAGACATGATTTTAATGCATCCGTATCGAAACAGGTTGACCCGTTTCGATACACCTGGGCCTGGAAGTGCAGATGAGGCTCTAAAAGTGCAGAAAATTGAGTTTTTCTAAGGCCTAACTTGCAAGAATGACATGAATGAGCAGACAAAACATATGCAAACATAAACATACTCCCCCTAGCTATAAGTATGGATGAAATTAGGAGTGAAAACACATAAACATGGCATTTCACAAGATCAAGCAATTTTAAGCACAAAAGAGGTCCTAAAAGGTCAAGATAGGCTAGCTAGACCTAACTCTCTGCTAAGGGACCAAAAATGCTCTTTGTCTAAAGGTTTTGTAAATATTTCCACTAATTGATTTAAGGTGTCTACATACTCTATAACCACATCTTCTTTAAGGACATGATCTCTAATGAAATGATGCCTTATTTCTATGTGTTTGGTTCTATAGTGTTGGATGGGATTTTTTGTAAAACATATAGCACTAGTGTTGTCACATTTTAGGGGTATGGTTTCAACTTTAATTCTATAATCTAAGAGTTGTTGCTTCATCCAAAGGACTTGAGCACAACAACTCCCTAAGGATATGTACTCGGCTTCGGTGGTAGATAAGGCTACACTATTTTGTTTCTTAGAGAACCATGATATGAGCATACTACCTTGGAATTGACAAGTTCCCGAAGTACTTTTCCTATCGATTTTGCAACCCCCATAATCTGCATCCGAATAAGCATGAAGGTTGAAGGTGGAGTCTCTAGGGTACCAAAGACCTAAACAAAGAGTATCTCTAAGGTACCTAAAGATTCTCTTAACGGCTATAAGGTGAGACTCTCTAGGATTAGCTTGAAACCGAGCACACAAGCAAACACTAAACAAGATATCTGGTCTACTTGCGGTAAGGTAAAGCAATGATCCAATCATATAACGGTAAAGTTTAGAGTCAACGCACTTACCTCCCTCATCTTTGTCATGCTTTGTAGATGAGCTCATAGGTGTGGCTTGAGGCTTTGCATTCTCCAAGCCAAACTTCTTGAGCATATCCTTTATGTACTTTGCTTGATTGATGAAGGTGCCATCCTTCTTTTGCTTGATTTGGAGTCCCAAAAAGAATGAGAGCTCCCCCATCATGCTCATCTCAAATTCACCTTGCATTAACTTAGCAAACTCTTGACAATGACATTCGTTAGTAGAACCAAAAATAATATCATCAACATAAATTTGAACTACTAAGATGTCATTTTTATACATTTTTATAAAAAGTGTAGTGTCCACCTTACCTTTTTCAAAACCTTTTTCAATTAAAAAGTTTGAAAGTCTTTCATACCAAGCTCTAGGAGCTTCCTTTAAACCATAAATAGCTTTAGTGAGTTTGAACACATGATTTGGAAATTTTGAATCTTCAAAACTCAGTGGTTGTTCCACATACACTTCCTCATTTATAAAACCATTTAAAAATGCGCTTTTAACATCCATTTGAAAAAGCTTGAAATTATGATAACATGCATATGCAAGCAACATCCTAATGGCTTCAATTCTAGCTACGGGTGCATAGGTTTCATCAAAATCTATTCACTCTTCTTGAGTGTAACCTTGTGCTACAAGTCTAGCTTTATTTCTCACAATGTTACCACTCTCATCTAGCTTGTTCCTGAAGACCCATTTAGTTCATATGGTAGATTGATTACTAGGCCTATCAACTAATGTCCAAACGTTACTTCTCTCAAATTGATTTAACTCTTCTTGCATAGCCATAATCCAAAAGACATCTTTCAATGCTTCTTTTATATTATTAGGCTCTATACATGAGATAAATGCAACATGATTCATTAATCTAAGAGAAGATCGAGTGGTTACCCCCTTGGATGGATCACCCAAGATTTCACCATCTTTGACATAGTTGAACTCCATTGGGTAGCTCACTTCCTTTTCCTCAAGAGCCAAGTCCTTCAAGGCTTCAAGAGGTGGATCTTGTGTGTCATCTTCTTTTGTTGGAATCTCATCCTCCTTTGAAATTTGTCCTCCATCAAAGGCATTTATGATTCCTACATTATCATCATCACAAGAATCCTTCCTTGGAAGGAGGTTATCATCGAATACAACATGAATAGATTCTTCTACTACTAAAGTTCTTTTGTTAAATACTCGATAGGCTTTAGAGGTTAAAGAGTAACCTATGAAAATAGCTTCATCACTTTTTGCATCAAATTTACCTAAGTTGTCTTTTCCATTATTTAAAACAAAACACTTGCAACCAAAAGGGTAAAAATAGCTAATGTTAGGCTTTTTAGATTTTAAAATCTCATAAGGTGTTTTCTTTAAAATTGGCCTAATCATTACTCGATTAACAATATAGCAAGCGGTGTTTGTGGCTTCCCCCCAAAAATATTTAGGTAAATTATTTTCACAAAGCATAGTTCTAGCCATTTCTTGCAAAGTTCTATTTTTCCTCTCAACTACCCCATTTTGTTGAGGAGTTCGAGGAGCCGAAAAATTGTGGCTAATACCATTTTCATTTAAAAAATCTTCAAACCCTTAATTTTGAAACTAGGTTCCATGATCACTTCTAATATGTGAAATTCTAAGTTCAAGATCATTTTGGGTTATTTTTGAAAATGTGATGAATTTTTCCAAAGCCTCATCTTTAGTACTTAAAAATAGAACCCAAGTAAATCTAGAAAAATCATCAACAAGTACAAAAGCATAAGACTTACCACCTAAGCTCATAGTCCTAATTGGCCCAAATAAATCCATATGGATTAGTTGTAAACATCTACTTGTAGAAACATCATTAATGGATTTAACGGAAGACTTATGTTGTTTACCCTTAGAGCATGCATCACAAATTTTATCATTTGAAAATTTAATCTTGGGTAAACCTCTAACTAGATCAAGGGAAACTAGTTTTTCTAAAACACTAATGCTAGCATGTCCTAGTTTCCTATGCCACAACCATGCATCATTTTCATTTGGTGCTACTAAGCATGCATGAGATGTATGAATGTCATCTAGATGCACCATGCATATGTTCCCTATGCGATGACCTATGAGCATAATATTATTAGATTTAATGTCTACAATTTTGCATCCATTTTTATCAAATAAAACATTAAATCCTTTATCACGCAATTGACTTATGCTCAATAAGTTATGTTTAAGACCATCGACATACAAGACATTTTCAATGAGAATAGTAGAGTGATTACCTATGGAGCCAATACCTTTAATGTGGCCTTTGGAGTTGTCACCAAATGTCACCACTCCTCCACTTTTTGGCTTTAGATCCATGAATCTACTCTTGTCTCCGGTCATATGCCTTGAGCATCCACTATCAAGGTACCATGTGTTTTGACTTTGTGCTTTGGCCTTGTAGCAATGCTCCCCCTACAAACAAAGATATTAAGCTTTTGTTTTTGGTAACCAAATCATTTTGGGTCCACGAGTGTTAGCTCCCAAAACCTTGGTTCCCTTAGGGATCCAAGATGACATAGCAATAATATTATTAGATTTTACAAGTTCCTTAGGAACCCATACACTTCTAATTCTTTTATTTCTATTATGTCTAGGAAAGCTACCTTGTTTGTAGTAGTTAGTCTTTTTCTTAGGTTGGTTTGTTCTTGAAGATTCAACTATCTCATGCTTGACACTACCAACATTTTTAAAAGACTTTTTGAGCTCATTTAGCTCATCCAACACCTTTTGGTGTTCACTATTACATTGAGACAAAAGATTATTAAGATCAACATTTTCATCTTGAAAAAATTTTAGTTCATCTTTCAACCCTAATATCTTTTTCTCAAATTTTGAATTGGCTTGAGAGAGTGAGTCATTTTTCTCATTTAGTTCCAAAATGATTTTCTTATTCCTAATGACCGACTCCTTATATTTCTCAACTAATTCATCATAGATCTCTTGTAACTCATCATATGCATCATTCAATACATCATATGTAAAATCTAAAGTTGATGAATTAGAGGTTACCATGGAGGAATCTTCCTCAAGTGCCATGAGGCAAAGGTTGGCCACTTCTTGTTCGTCATCCTCCAATGACTTCTCATCACTTCAAGTAGCAAGCTTGGCTTTGAACTTCTTCTTCTTCTCAAAGCCCTTCTTCTTGAGTTGAGGGCACTCCGAACGTATGTGGCCGGGTTTATTGCACTCGAAGCAAATGATTTGATCCCTTGCTTCTTCTTTGTTCTTGCCTTTGAAGTCCATCTTCCTTTGAGTTTTTCTTCCTCGGTTGGACCTCATAAAGCGTGAGAATCGTTTGGCTATCATAGCCAATTCTTCTAGCTCGTCCTCCTCACTAGAAGAGCTCTCCTCAAGTAGTGAAGCTTTGAGAGCTATTCCCATCTTCTTCTTCTTTTCAACCTCTAGCTTTTCTACTCTCTTCTCTTCTTTCTTCTTCTCTTCTTCCCTTCCTTGCTTCATAATCTCATGTGTAAGGAGAGAACCCACTAGCTCATCAAGCTTTAAAGTCTTCAAATTCTTAGCTTCTATGATGGCAGTTCTCTTCCCATCCAATGATTCGAGTAGTGAATAGAGTAGCTTCCGGACAAGCTTGTCTTCCGGAATGATGTCTCCAAAACCTTTGAGCCCATTGACTATAGTGGAGAACCGATCAAACATCTTGGACACCGTCTCATCTCCATCTTTTTCTTCAAGACCATCTTGCCTTCACTATCTCGCTTCAATGGAATGTAAGGGCCATCTTCAATGGCATCCCAAACTAAGTAGTCATTGGACTTGATGAAGAGACGCATTCTATTCTTCCAAAAAGAATAGTTATCACCATAGAAGAAGGGAGGCTTTGTATGGATTGAGACTCGTACATGCCCGAACCGGAGGTTGAAGCCATCTCTTGATATTTGATGATCACACTCCTCCTAGGAACTCCTCTTGTGGTTATTAATCCTCAAAGAGGTAGGCTCTGATACCAATTGTTGAGTGGATCGAATGATCGATATGAACCAAGAGGGGGTGAATTGGATTTTTAAAGGTTGAGGTGGTGGAAATTGTAAATTAAAAAGATGGACAAGGAATTTTAGAGTGGTTCAAGTTCCAAATGAACTCTACATCCACTACCTTAGCTTCACTAAGGATTTGCAACAATTCCACTAATTGCTCTTCCCCTTTTCTAGCCTAAGGAGGTAACCCTTACAATTTCGGTTAAATTTTCTACCCAAAGTTTAACCCAATCCTCACACAAAGATAACAAAGAGTTTGATGGCTAAGATAGTATCTCTCAATACAAATTGTAGCCCAATTACAAGCACTCAACCCAATTGAAAAAGATAAGAATTAAAATTACAATTGGGGTTTCTAGACAATTTGGGATTTAAGCACAAATGCTTGGATTTTATGTATGGATGTTTGCTTTTGGATCAATAGTTGTTGTTGGAGCTTTTAGAGGTCCCTTTTATACCTTCTCATTGATTTCTAACCGTTGTGGTTGTTGCATTCATCAATAGAGCCGTTGGGGGTGTTATCTCACCTCCATAAATGCAGTCTGCAACCACCCGTTTCGGAATGCGGGAACCTGTTTCGAAATGGACCAAAATAGAAAGAGCCGTTGGGGTTGCATTTAAGAGCCCGTTTCAAAACGGATTGAACTCGTTTCGAAACACTTTTTCCACTGTCAAGGGTCGTTTCGAAACAGCTTGAGCCCATTTCGAAACACCCTAACGGTTTCTGAAAAACCAGTTAAAAACTTTTGCAATGGTCATATTTTTTTGAATCAAAATGAACAACCATTTCGAAACACTTGAAATCGTTTCGATACGGGTTCTTATGTTTCAAAGCCGTTTCGATACCCGTTTCGGAATAGGGGTTGGCAGTGGTGAAATCGTTTCAAAACGCCTTAGGCCGTTTCGAAACAGGGACTTGAAAAACACTATTTCGGCTTTAAACACTTAGAAAACATTTGAAAGTCTTAGTTTTTAACTTTGGCATTTTCTTAAAATCATATGGGGATGTTTGAGGACTTAAAAATTCGTTTTGACATTTTCAATTCAGTCCTTAGGTTCTCTAGTTATATCAAAATCAAAATATCGGTTTCACATAAGTTACTTCATATCATTCTCTATCACTAACATAAAATTGGTGCCACAACCTTGAGGTAAGAAATCAAGTTAAAGGCTAATGTTTCAATTAATTTTGTGCAAAGGGCGGATTTACTAGCTCTGTTGCATTGCTCGAGGACAAGCAATAGTTCGAGTTTGGGGGTGTGTAGAGTGTCCACAAGTTCTATATTTTGTACACATTTCTGCCTTATTATTGATGTTCTTAAGCTCATTTAAACATATTTAGGTGCATTGCATGCATTATAACAATATCTTCTCTTTTACAATGTTTTATTGAATATTTTATGTTTGGTTGAGAAAAGTTATTGTTTTAGATTAGTTTATATTTTCAGGCGCTGCAGCAAAGAGAGGAGAGAATGGGAAAGCTGGAACAAAAGGAGTTGTACTAAAGCAGTTCCAGATGCCGCCAAGGACGCTACCAAAGCAGTAGTGCCGCCCAGGCAGGAGATACGCCGACTTAGCCAAGATGGGTCGCGATTGAAAGATGGCAATTTCCTAAGCCCAATAAGCCCAGTTTTGCAATTTTCTGAAACCTATAGTGGACGGTAGAGCTGATTCAAGATCGGTAAGTAGGAGCACTTATCCTTACTTGTGGAAGAAGGCAAAGTCCAAAAGTCCATATTTAAATAAAAAAGGAGTCTGTATTTAATGTAAGTATAATTTAAGAACTTCTACTTCAAGGAGGACTCAAACTTAGGCCATGAACCCTATATATACCCAATGCTTGTAAGGGTATATGGGCATGACGAGGCGTGATGGAATGCGTGCTTGAACATTCGCACAGTAGAGATGTATCTAGATAGGTTGGAGTTGTTCGGGGTCACGGCCCAACTCTTCTAGGGTTAAGGCGCATTTATGTAACATAGTTTGTAAGAAACTGTTGTAATAATTTTGAGTTGTTTTCAATAAAATTCCAGAGTTTGCTTAATCTATGCTCTTCCTTCTTTCAATTATTCTACACCAGTCAGTTGAGAGAAAATCCATTTTTCGGGCACGAAAGTGCAAGGCTCACAAAAGGGTTAAGCACGACCACAACATGCAAAGGCGTGACTAACTTGGTTCTACACCAGTCCACAAGTTTCAGCGGCTAAGAGGGATCACCAATCAAAAGGACTTGCCTATGTTAGGTTTATGCTGAGATTGCTACGTATTGCCTACATCACGTGATTGTTCGAGCATCCTAACCTAGAAATAAGAGGGATCACTATTGACTATCTCGCCGAACTTGGAATTTCTGCCAGACTTACCGTCAGGACCTCTTTCCGTTCCACCTGTCGAGACAGTACACTCCCAAAGTGGTAGTGACTCGCTGCGGCCGCATGACAGGGTCGTAGCTTGCCGCCCGTCATACCCGCCGATGCAGCAATTCATGGCAGCATAAAACATACTCAGACTTTACAATGCAGTCCACACGCTACTGAGCTGCATTTTCCTTACCCAATCTATCTCCAAAATCTCTCCCTATCATTCCACTTATCACTATCTTTATTTTATTTGTGTTTTTATATTTCCACATTGTGAGATTTAATTGCACATTTACTAAATATTTCTGAGGAAACCATTCATAGGAGCTGCTCCAATCCTTGTGGGAGACGACATCTTTTATACTATAACTTGACAAGAGTGTGCACTTGCGCTCATAAATAGAGAACACCTAGACCCTCTACAATAGGTTATGCACCAACAGAACAAAATAGGCATGTATGACTAGTTCAATTATTTTGCAACATTCCTAAGAGTGCAAAATTCATAATTACATTACATATAGCTTGGTAGTGACTTGTCTTGATTGCCGATCCGATCCTTTGACACCCAAACCTTTTAACCTGAAAATGCATGAGATGAGACACGTTAGGCATATTTTTCCTAGTGAGGTAGTCACAAACAATGTAGGTAACAATAATGCCATGGTTACAGTTAAACATAATCTCATGCTAACGATTTCGATGCTATGCAATAATATACAATGTATCAACATGTTTCAATTCATTCTTAGTCCTTGGATTGAATCAAGATCATGGATACGTGAATTCTTATGCCTCGTGAAATCAGTAAATGGTCTAGTCCCTCCGCCTCGCCAATATGACCAATAACAATACACATCCGTCCGCCTCGCCAAATCAATACAAGCCGTAGCCTTAGGACCGTAGTCCACCCGTACACAGCGCTCATGAATTCTATGGCATGCCAATTTTATCCAAAGTCTATTCCAATCCAAAGCTGCAATATTCATATTGATTTCAATAATCAATGATATACCAATGTCCGGTGAAGTCAATATTGTCGATAACCAATATATATATATATATATATCGTCAATAACTCATAGTTTGATATCAATATCAAGGTCTGATGGTTTCTACGCAATATTCCAGTGCTTATATCAATGATAATAAACAATGTTCAATGGCAACTTACCGACACTTACCAAAGTGTCCAATTAACCATCCAATGCAATTTATTCAACAACAATATTAGCTTGAAAATCAATAGAAAACTATTAGGATCGGTATTTCGATATCAAAATCAATATAGTGATATCAAAATTGATAGCCAGTTTCAATAGAGATGACAACGATGAGATCTCCATGCATAGTCAAAACCCTAGCTTAGATTACACTTGATATATTCATTGAATCCAAAAATCGATGGAGGATTTTAGCATACCCGATCGATAGCAATGATTCGATATCGATAATATGAAGAGATTATAAAGCTCAAAATTCCTCCAATGGAGGTGTGTGCTTGAGGTTGAAGATGAAGAGGATAAAGATGCTAGCTTTAGGATTTCTCGGTATGTTTTCTATCCTTTTTCCTCCTTTTGCTTTACAATACCAATTCTTAAGCTTTTTAGCTTTCTTTCTCCCGAAGGAAAGCTTTCAGACAAGTCCACGTACAAAATCTTTTAATTGAGGAGGGGTAATCGCAATATTAGTCCCTCAACTCTTGCCATATCATGATTTTGCTCCTCAACCTACATTTCTTTCATTTTAACCACTAACAAGCTTAATATTATTTAATAGAGTTCAAGTACGATGTTTTAAGCCCATTTAGTTTTCGATATCAATAATTAACTAGTCGATACAATATTTAGGCTTCATCAATGTAGGATTTCGGATCATCGGAACTTAATTCAGACTATATCAGATTTCAGGGTGTTACAACTCTACCCCCTTAAGAAAAATTCATCCCCGAAATTTTACCTAAACTGAAGAGTTGCGGATATTGTTGTCTCATAGTCTCTTCAGGCTCCCATGTGGCTTCCTCAATAGTGTGTCTCTTCTAGAGCACTTTAACTAATGGTACAATTTTTTTGTAAAGACTTTTGACTTCCCTAGCAAGAATCTGAATCGATTCTTCCTCGTAGGATAGATTTGGTTGAAGTTCAACAGATTCAGATTCCTCAACGTGTGAGGGGTCAGACCGATTCTTTCGAAGCATTGATACATGAAAGACATCAATTATTTTACTAAATTCCGAGGGTAGCAATAGCCGATATGCCACTAGGCCAATCTTTTCAATAATTTCAAATAGTCCAATGAACCGGGGACTCAATTTCCATTTCTTGCCAAATCTCAAGACTTTCTTCCATGGTAACACTATAAGAAAGGCCTTTTCACCAACTTTAAAATCAATGTCTCTTCTTTTAAGGTCAGCGTCAGCCTTTTATCGATCAAAGGCAGCTTTTAAACGGTCATGGATAATGGTGACTCGTTCTTCCGTCTCACGAAGCAAGTCAGGGCCTAACATCTTGCCCTTACAAAGCTCCGACCAACACAATGGAGTTCAACATCGTCTACCATACAATGCTTCATACGGGACAAGAGGTAGTGATTTCTCCCAGGTTTGGCCAAAATCGATAATACATGCCCGAAGCATGTTTTCCAATATCTATATAAGGAGATTCTATAACAATGCGAATTTCTAGGATTTCAATAAACAAATTGTTCGAATATTTACCTGAATTACCCTTTCTATCTGACCTTCAGATTGAGGGTGAAAAACGGTGCTAAGATTATCTATGGTGCCCAAAGCTCCTTGTAATGTTCTTCAAAACCGAGATGCAAATCGATGATCCCGATCGGAGATGATAGACTTAGGTACTCTGTGGAGTCAGATTACTTCCTTGATGTACAAGTCAGCTACCTTAGGAAGACTGTAGTCCATTCTAACTGGTATAAAATGAGTGGACTTTGTGAAACCATCTACAATGACCCATATATCATCATGCTTTGCAGGGGTTAACGGTAGACCACTAACAAAGTCCATGGTTATCTTCTCCCATTTCTTTTTCTGTGGATCGATGGGCTGTAATTGTCCAGTATGAGCACAATGTTCAGCCTTAACACGTTTGCACGTGAGGTATTTAGAAATGTAATCAATTATGGCCTGCTTCATACCCGGTCACCAATAGAGCTCACGTAGGTCTTTATACATTTTTCACAGACCCGTGGTGAACAGAGAAAGTACTCGAATGAGCTTTGGAAAGGATGTCGGTGTGAAGAGTTTAATCATTAGGTACATAAACTCAATCATGGAAACATAAGAGTCCTTTAGAATTAATTCTGAAGTCCAGATTATCCGATAGCTTTGAGACAATGGCTTGGAGCTCAATTTATTGCTCTTGCAAATCCTTGATTCGCGTGACAATGGTAGACTGAACTTGAAGTTCAGCTACAAGACAATGATGCTTCCGAAGTTAGAAGTGAGCGTTAATTGCTCTATGGGCTACAATATAGCAATATTATGATGAGTTAATGTACATCATAATACCTATAACCTCAAGTCTATTATCAGTGCTTACCTGGCAAAGGTTTTCGGCTGAGAGCATCATCTACAACATTGGCCTTGCCCGAATGGTAATTAAGGACCAGATCATAATCTTTAAGAAGTTCGATCCACCTCTATTGTCGAAGATTTAACTCTTTTTGAGTCAACAAATATTTGAGGTCTTTATGTCGGTGAAGAGATAGCATTTCTCCCCGTAGAGATAATGCCTCCAGATTTTCAATGCAAATACAATTGCGGCCAATTCAAGGTCATGGGTGGGATAATTCAACTCATGTGGCTTAAGTTTCCTCGAAGAATAAGCAATAACCTTTCTTTCTTGCATCAATACACATCCTAACCCAAGATGTGATGCATCACTATAACTGTATAGTGTTTTCCAGACTCGGGCTGGGTCAAGATGGGTGCATGGGTCAGAACTTGTTTTAACTGATCAAAGCTCCGTTGTTGAACCTCGGTCCAAACAAAAGGACCTTCATTCCTCAATAATTTTGTTAAAGGAGCGGCTAACATAGAAAATCGCTTCACGAAACTACAATAATAGCCAACAAGCCCAACGAAGCTTCTGACTTCACCAATATTCTTCGGTGGATGCCAATCTACAATAGCTTGGATTTTTTTGGGTCCACTTGAATGCCCCAAGCCGATACAATATGCCCCAAAAAGGAAACTTCGGTGAGCCAGAACTAACACTTAGAAAACTTCGCATACAATTGTTTTTCTCTTAGAGTCTGAAGTACAATACGAAGATTGTTGCGTGTAAAAGTGTCTATCGCAATGTAGTGCAAGTGTACACGACACAAGTAGTAAAGTGATACGTAAGTATCGGATATCGTCTCCACAGGGACTGGGCTAATACCTTCACCTTGGATTACTGCACGAGAGGAAAAAGAAATAGTTTAAATGTTTGTCACGAGAATAATAAGAATACTGATAATAAAAGAGTATTGAAATCAGGATAGAGAGAATAGGCCGGTATTGAATTGCTCAGTAGTGTAGGTGTTGCAAAGTCTAGGAATGGCTATTCTGTCGTTGCTCCAGTCGCTGCAGCACCTGTCTCGGTAGCGGTCTGTTGTTATTCGTGGCAGCGATCACACAACTCTGTACTTCAAGCTTGGCAAGAATCCCTACTATGCCTTGGCCTATCCCTAGGTCCAAGTCTGTCGATGAACACGTCTTTGATGATACCTCCCGACGTGAATCGAAGGATGAACACCGATGTTGTTGAATTCTTCCTTAGCCACTTAACCTCGTCTTATCCCTAGGTCCGAGATAGTTCAACCATAAACTGGAGAACCTGTACTTATTCCTTTCGTATACTTAACTCTCCCGATATTAAGTAAATGAATAATCTCACAATGCTCTCCCGATACTCTTGCAAGATGTTGAAAACCAGAATAAGAAACTTGAAGTTATTATATTGAACAGAAAAATCCCTAAAACAAATGCAATCCTTGCAACTACTTTACAAATCAACCCTTAGCCCTAGGGGAAGTTTAAAACATGTTGAGAAAGGGAAAACGGCTAGGGTTTTGGGAAGAAGGCTAGAGAGTATGGTGATGTCCTCTCCTATGTCGAATTACATGCCTTTATATAGGCCTTGGGTTCAAGTTTTCTAATATGGCAAGAATACAAGTTTAAATTAAAGTGCAACTCTATTAACGACTAAATCTTCAGAGCATAAGTCTTTAATTCGTCCTTCCTTCTTGCTTTGAGTTTCTTCCTTGAACTTTGGGCTTGGTCTTCATTCTGATTTAGGGCTTGGAAAAATATAAGGGTGCTCCACGACAGATGGGCTTAATTTTCTCTTTCTATCGAGGCCCACTTCACTTCTTCCCTTCACTATCGCTGTCGTCCTTGGTTGCCACGGCAGCGGCCTTGGCAGCATCGTCCTCTAGCGTCTGCACATCCAATTCCTGCTCTGCTTCTTCACTGCCCAGCGTCTGGTTCTCTACTGCCCTCCATCTGCTACAACAACTACCTGAAAAAAGCAACAAATTTCAGTAGAAACTGTGTCAATTGATATATTTGTGATGTGTAACTGAAATCTAACCTAAATGCAATGAATTATGCTTGAATGTAGCAGAAATATGGGTTAAATATGGGGTAAAATATAGAACTTTTACACACTCAACACACCCCCAAACTCGAGTTTTTGCTTTCCCTCAAGCAATTCAGACCTAAAAAAGAAAAGCAAAATTTTTGTTTGGCTTAAAACAGTGAACTTTTCTTTAGCTACCAAAACGTTCCCTATTGTGAGCAACACCTTGTTGGATAATTTAGGATTCATTCGGAACCATGCTATAATTCTCGTGTAGTGTGTGCATGCTTTGTGAACAATTATATGCCTAGACTCACTTAGTTTACTAGAATAGCTGAAACTTCTAACTTGAATTTTTATGCGAATTTTCATCTTTTTGGAGGCAATTCTTAGGCTCCTTTAGTTTTTATGCAGACTCGATTCTATTTCTCAAGCTTAAGTTTGAGTAGAGCCGGTTTCGGGCACCTCTAGCTAACATCCTAGAGCCGGTTTCGGGCACCTCTAGGTGTAAGAGTCTATTTTTTTTCTTAACTTCTTTTCCTAGAGACAGTGTTAGGCACCTCTAGGGGCTGCTCAAGTATTAAGCTTTTCCCTATTATAGTTTACCTGTAAAGTTCTAGACAATATAAAAGTCACAAATGTTGTTTAAGATTCAGAACTATAGGAAGGCTCTAAACTGCTCCTAAAACTATCCTAAAGGCACTACCACGACAGAGGCTGTCACGGCAGGTAAGTTTAGTTCAAAGACTTAAGCCAAATTTTCATCATTTTTTTAAGCAAAAATAAACTAAGTAAAAGACCCAATTTTTTAAACTTAAAAAGACTCCATTAATGGAGGGATGCCACCCCCAAACTCGAGGGTTGCATTGCCCTCAATGAAAATGACATGGATGAAAAAAATAAAAACAACATCACAAAATATAAAAAGGCAGACAACAATATAAGATAAGAAACTTAAAATTTCAAGTGTTGTCGTCGCTGCTGTTGCTGCTGCTGCTGAGTTGTATCTGCCGGCGGGCAGTGACTTTCTTGGCTGGTGCTGGTAGACGGATGGGAGAGGCAGAAGTATTCTTGGTTTTGGCCTCCCGTGGAGGTTGAATACGAGTAGGGAAGATATGAGATGGTTTCTCCACTACCCGAACCTCGGAGCTGCTGCTGCTCCCGGTGCTGCTACTCCTGCTGCTACTGCCGCTGTCAGATTTTTCTTTATCGGCCACTGTTTTCGGCCATTTTTCTGGTGTGAACTCCTTGGACAAGTTCCTCTTGACAGAGGTCTCGTTGTCGGATGCTGCCCAGATTTCAGAGAAGGAGAAACCAGCAATATACCTATCGATGTCGTCTTCAGCCTCCTTTCTCTTGGTTTCTCGGGCAGATGTGTCGGCTGTGCGGCTGCCGCCTACAGCTGTTGTGGCAGGGATTGGAGTGGACGCCGTAGATGGCGTTTTTGGTGTCGCAGCAGGGTTGGAGTATGGGCAGGGGTGGGTGCAGCAAAATAATGATTGGGGAATGTAGGGAACAGGGCATTGGGGAAATTAAGAGAGGTGTGGATGAAATGTACCGTGCCGGGGGTGAAGTCTCGGATGAAACTCATGAGGCCGAGCAGTCGTTCCTCCATTTTTTGTATGGTAGCATGGATTTGTGAGGAGGTGTCATCTGGAGGAGCTGCTACAGTAGGCTGTCTAGGTTCTGTGGCAGGAGGCTCGGTGTCGGTGGCCTCTGTCGGCTCAACTGTCGTGGCAGTAGATCAATAGATGACAGGGGCGTGGCAGCTTTGAGTTCCATTAGGCTTAGTATGTTTCTATCGGTCCAACCTTTCCCTCGAACTCTTAAATCTTCGGTAGCCTCCGGTACGTTGTGGCCGCGACAGAGTGCAGTGCTGAGGTAGGGGTAGAAGAGTGGTCCTGACGGGCGGTACGTACATTCCAATATACCCTCCCGGATGTATCTGCCAACGTTAATTTGGCTCTCATTTAAAATAGAATGGATGAGGGCTAACCTTGGTTGGTCGACGGTTGTGTTGTGCGAGGAGGGCATAATGCGTTTCTTGATAAATGCATTCCACAATTTTGCCTCCGGGGTGAGCTGGACTTTCTTTACCGTTCTCGGATACTTCGGATCGGTGTTCCACTCAGTACCCTCTTCCGTGAGTTATGCCATCACAGCATCGTAGTCGGCAGGCTCTAGACTCTCGAGAAATCTTTGGTGGCCATGTTCTCTTTGTCCCACATTGAACCCGTAGAGTGTGTTGATATATTCAGGTTCAAAGGGTACCTCCTTCCCTTGGACTATAACTGCTGTCGCGTTCCTGCTGCCGATGGTAGCATAAAATTCTCGGACGAAAGTCACGTTCATCTCCTCCGGCTGTTCTACGAATATCTGCCACTGCAGGGCTCTGATTTTTCGGGCTATGAACGGCTGCAGCCCTAGGTTCCCCATTTTGGAAGTGTAAATGAAGCCTCCTTCCTCCCACATATCACGGATCTGGAAGTCGCTTGGAGTGGATGCTGCCGGGGAAGATCCTGGGGCAGAGCTTCTGCGGGTATTCCTAGTAATCATGTTGCAAGGGATGTGGAAAGAAAGTGAAAGCAAGTAAAAATTCTAGAGGAAATAAGTAGAAAGAGTAGAAGTGAGTGAAAAATGAATAGTAAAATGGGGATTATATAGATGCGGAGTTGCTGCCCGTTAGAGCTAGAACGACAGGCGCGAATAACGGGGCCAGCTGTTACGCGGTTTCTGACATGTCTGTCACGCGTTTCTGTGTCTGCTGCACGTCTTTTACGTGTTTGCGTGTCTGCCGCGACAGCATGTTGACAGGCTGGATTTTCCATGTCTGTCGCAGTAGCTGTAACGACAGGCTCCTAAGTTGGGCTTTTTGGGCTGATGGAAAGATGGTGGGCTGAATTCACTTCTCCTCTTCTCCATGTCTCCTTTATTTCCTAAAAAAGATAAAAAAAATAAAAACTTTATTTCCTAAAACAAAAATAATTTTAATTACTTAATATATATAAATAATAATAAAAATAAAAATTAGGTTAAATTAGGGATGCCAGGAGGGGCATCTCCTAAAGTAACCACTTCATGCATTCTTGGGGCTTCAGTCCCTTGATAATGCTTCAATCTTTGTCCATTGACTTTGAATTGGTGCCCGTCTTTTAGAGATTTGATTGTTATGGCACCATGGGGAAAAACTTGCACTACTTGGAATGGGCCGAACCACCTAGACTTTAGCTTCCCTGGGAAAAGCTTCAACCTAGAGTTGAACAACAACACAAGCTGCCCTGGGCAGAACTGTCGTGGCAGCAACTTCTTATCATGCCACTTCTTTGTCTTATCTTTATAGATTCTTGCGTTGTCATAGGCCATTGCTCGAATTTCTTCAATCTCATTCAAATCAAGTAGCCTTTTCTGTCCTGCCTTTTCCAAGTCCATATTCACTGCATTGATGGCCCAATATGCTCTGTGCTCAATCTCGACAGGTAGGTGGCTGGTTTTTCCATAAATCAGCCGATAGGGTGACATTCCCAATGGAGTTTTGAATGATGTTCTGTAGGCCCATAATGCATCGTTGAGGTGTAGAGACCAGTCCTTCCGAGTGGGCTTAACAATCTTTTCAAGGATGTTCTTTACCTCTCTGTTGGATATTTCAGCTTGTCCATTGGTCTGAGGGTGGTATGTTGTTGCAATCCGATGTTTGACACCATACTTTTTCAAGGCAGCAGCTATAACCCTATTGTCAAAATGCCTCCCTTCATCACTGATGATCGCTTTGGGGATGCCGAATCTGGAAAAAATGTTTTTATGCAAAAACCTATGAACCGTCTTGGGATCGTTTTTCTGAGTAGCGATCGCTTCAACCCATTTGGACACATAATCTACTGCCAGGAGGATGTATAAGTTCCCACATGAAGTTGGGAATGGTGCCATAAAATATATCCTACAAACGTTGAAAAACTCGACTTCTATAATGTTTTGTAGTGGCATCTCATGTCTCCGTGAGATGTTTACAGTCCGTTGACACTTGTCACAGTTTTTGTAGAATGTTTGGGCATCCTTGAACAGTGACGGCCAATAAAATCCAGACTACAAAACTTTGGCAGCAGTTTTGTTACCACCTAAGTGGCCTCCATATTGTGAAGCATGGCTGTGATGTAGTATAGCTTCCTATTCATCCTCTGGTACACATCTCCTGATAACCTGATCTGCACAATATTTGAAAACAAGAGGCTCATCTCAATAATAATGCTTTACATCTTTTTTGTAACCCCCTTAACCCGGCCTAGACGGTTGACCCGAATTAAGAGAGTCACACGGGGAAAACCAAAGTCAACCCGAAAGTCAACCTTGATTAACGACCCTTTTTTTTCTTTTTAAACTTGTCTAGATGCATATTAATCCTTAGATATGATCATTCAACAGCATACTCAAAGATCATAAACATCAGAGATCAAACAGGGATCCAATTGAACAAATTACAACTTTAGGGACCAAAATGCAAACAATTCAAAACATTTAACTGCCAATTTCAGCCCCTAACGGTCACTCGTTCCGAAACTGGCAGAGCCCGTTTCGAAACGCGGGGCCGTTCCGCAACGCGTACCGCAAAACGGGCTGACAGTAGCCAACCGTTTCGGAACTGTCCCTCCCGTTTCGGACGCCTGGGCTTGTTTAAGGCACCCGTTCCGAAACGGTAGGTACTGTTCCGGAACACCCTGCACAGATTACCCCAAAATGCATACTTAAACATGCAATTAAACATCCAATCATGCTCCAAATGCCACCAAACTTTACCAACATGCAATTCAACATATATGAGACATACTTGCATCAACAATTCATCAAAACATCAACATATGTGAAAAACCCAAATCTATAGGCATGCTTCCTACACAAGCAACCATTCAAGCATAAACTTCCAATTCGAGCATATAATGGCCAACCACAAAAACCAGCATTCTCAACAACATTCAATATACTTAGGGATTTCAAAACATCTCCCAAAACATACACATAGGTCCCCCATTGCCAAATTACCAAAAGCTAAATGTACTTAAGAAAACCTTCCATACTTTGAGCTTTACTTCCACTTGAATGCTTGCCTTCCTTGCTGCCCTCAAAGTACTTTAATGTTCTGCATTATTGATTTGAGAAAACAAAGAGAGAGCGTAAGCAAAAGCTTAGTGAGGAATGCTCAATAAAACCATTCAATAATGCATTTATAAAACACTTTATAAATCATGCTTCAAATCATCATTTACACATGCTCAAAAGCATACTTAAACATGCATCTCATGCTTCATATCATAACATGTCATATTGGCCACAAGTGATAAGTTCCATTTCTTTAAAAACAAGTTCATCAACTTTCACCCCAAGGACTTTTAAACACCTTGGCCCCAAGGACTTTTAAACACCTTGGCCCATGGACTTTTAACCACCATGGAAAGGACCACACAAGGACTTTTAACCACCTTTGTGTCCGTATCAAGTTTCACCCCAAGGACTTTTAAACACCTTGGCCCCAAGGACTTTTAAACACCTTGGCCCCAAGGACTTTTAAACACCTTGGCCCCATGGACTTTTAAACACCATGGAAAGGACCACACAAGGACTTTTAACCACCTTTGTGTCCGTATCAAGTTTCACCCCAAGGACTTTTAAACACCTTGGCCCCAAGGACTTTTAAACACCTTGGCCCCATGGACTTTTAAACACCATGGAAAGGACCACACAAGGACTTTCAACCACCTTTGTGTCCGTATCAAGAATCATCCAAGGACTTTTAACCACCTTGATGTTCTTAAGTAAACAAGGCTCACTCAAGGACTTTTAACCACCTTAGTGACCTTAACCTTTGCAAAACATCACTTGCCAATATACATCATTATCATCAATTTATCCACTGTTTTAAAGCATTAAACCAAGCCATATTCATCATGCATTTAAAAGCATCAAACCACATTTAATCAATGCTAAAAAACAAGGAACTCTTACCTTGAGCTTCCTTCAACATATGGCTTACAAAAACAGCATTAACCATGCTTTCAAAACAGAGTTTAAAACATGCAATAAACCACATTGCACAACAATCAAATCATGGCCACCACTAGAGAGTATTTCTGAAAACTTACACTTGAGCTTAGCAAAGTTGTTTAGACTTAAACTAAGCTCCCAAGACATTGGTTTCAAAGCCGAAAACCCAATTTCACTCACCGATTCCACTTCGCCTCTAGCCGAAGCACCAAATCAAGCCTCCGGATCACCACCACTTGGATCCAAAGATGACTCCCCTATTTTAACACATCAAAACAGTAGATTAATGCATCATCATGCATTAATATCCTCAATGAAAGAACCTAAACTCGCTGCTCTCATCCCCACTCCATTTTCGGCCACCAAACACAACCGAAAATGCATCCAAACCACTTCTCAACAAAGCCCAGCCATTAACCATCAAAACCTAACATCCTTTAACATCATTTAACATCTAAAAAGAACCTAATAACATCCTTATACCTCCAGCAACACCAGATCCACAAGATCACCTCAAAAACAATCAAGAATCACAAGCTAAACTTAGGAAACCCAACCTATCCGGGATTGCATCAATCAAAACTCAATTCCTTATCAATTTAGAGTTCAAATAACATCAAAAACACATCTCAAATCACAGATTTAACAGATCAAACGAAAATCATCAAAAATCACCAAATCTTGCATTATAAGCCAAGATCCATTTCACAACTTAAAAGCCTTTAATAAAACATCAATTAAGGATTGAAAACTTAGGAATTTCAGTAAAGAACTGATAGTTTAGAGGAGAAGGACGTTCTTACCTCCAAACTTGAGTTTCTCCTCTTTTTGGAATCAAAAACCTTGATGAATCAAGTAGCAAATGATGAGGTTTTGTAGATATGATGATTAGGAATCAAAAGAGAGTTGAAAGGAGAGATTTAGGTTAGAAAATCAGAAACAATTCTCTGGAAAGAAAGTGTTTGGGTTGAGAGAAAATGAGAGAAAAGAAAATAGGAAGTTAGTTATCAAAATGGCCAAAATGGCTTTCCCTCCTCTTTCGATATGTTTTAAAATCAGAATATAGCTTAAAATATCTTAGAAAAATCTGGAGAAACTACTTTTGGAATAATAGCTCCTTAAAGATTCAAAGTTTCAACCCTTTCTAAAACAGTCACAAAACTTTCAAAAATTACATTTTGGTCACTAGCCAAAATGTCACCCTTCCAAAACTCATTTTCCAAAATTGATTTCACAGTTCACTTAATTATATTAAAAGATGATTTTAGAACATTTTTCCATAATTTTAATGCAACCCGAACTAGGCTTTCCTAAATTCACCCTTTTAGATTCGAACAGCACTTTGACCAAACCGGTCAACGCCCAAAACTTCTAAGCCCAAAACCGGGGCGTTACAACTCTCCCCCCCTTAAGAAATTTCGTCCCCGAAATTTACCTGAAGGAAAGAGATAAGGAAACTGCTTCAGCATGTCTTCCTTCCGCTCCCACGTGGCTTCTTCAACACCTCGATGCTTCCACAGCACCTTCACCAACTCAATGGTCTTGCCACGAAGAACCTTGCTATCCGAATCCAGAACCTTCACCGGTTCCTCATCATAGGTCAAATCCGGATTCAAAACCACTTCCTCCACAGGCATCACATGCGAAGGATCAGATCTATACTTCCGGAGCATAGAAACATGGAACACATCATGAATCTTCTCCAACTCTTGAGGTAACCTCAGCTTGTACACAACAGGACCCACACGCTCAACCACCTCGTATGGTCCAATGTACCTAGGGCTCAACTTACCCTTCCGGCCAAACCTCATCACCTTTTTCTAAGGCGAAACCTTTAAGAACACACGGTCACCCACTGCATACTCAATCTCTTTACGCTTCAAATCCGCGTAAGACTTTTTCCGATCAGAGGCAGCCTTCAACCGCTCACAAATGAGCTTTACCTTCTCTGTGGTCCCTTTCAACAAAGCCGGCATCGAAACCAACTTTTGACCAGTTTCAGCCCAACACAGCGGAGTCCTACACTTCCTCCCGTACAAAGCCTCATAAGGTGCCATCTGTATACTTGCCTGATAACTATTGTTATAAGCAAACTCAACCAAAGGCAGATGCTTCTCCCAAGAACCTTGGAACTCAATCGCGCAGCACCTCAACATATCCTCCAAAATCTGGATAACTCGCTCAGACTGACCATCCGACTGAGGATGATAGGATGTACTGAAATGGAACCTTGTACCCAGAGCTTGATGCAAACACTGCCAGAAACGCAATGTGAACCTCGGATCCCTATCCGACACAATCGACTTAGGCACACCATGCAGCCGCACAATCTCAGCAATGTACAGCTCTGCCAACTTATCCAAAGAAAACGTGGTATGCACAGGCAGGAAATGCGCACACTTCATTAGGCGATCCACAATCACCCAAACAGAATTCTTCTTTGAGGGAGACAAAGGTAAACCAGATACAAAATCCATGGTAACCCTTTCCCACTTCCATTCAGGGATTTTCAAGGGTTGCAACAACCCTGAAGGAACCTGATGCTCAGCCTTAACTTGCTGACACACCAAACACTTGCTCACAAACTCCGCAACATCCTTCTTCAAACCCACCCAATAGTACTCATCACGAAGATCACGATACATCTTGGTACTACCAGGGTGCATAGCAAAAGGACTACTATGACCTTCAGTCAGAATAGCACACCTCAACTCAGCATCAGCAGGCACTACTATCCGACTCCCAAAACACAACACACCATCATCATTAAAGCAGAAATCCGAAGGTCTACCCTCCGCGATATCCAGAACATGAGACACCAAGGAATCATCCAGCAACTGCTTATCCTTGATCAACTGAACCAAAGATGGTTTCACTTGCAACTCAGCAACAAGACCACCATCTTGCGATATGCTCAAGCTAGCAAACATAGCCCTCAGCTCAACAGCTACTTTCCTACTCAAGGCATCCGCAACAACATTAGCTTTTCCAGGATGATACTCAACCGTCAGATCATAATCCTTGAGCAACTCTAACCAACGCCGCTGCCTAAGATTCAACTCCTTCTGAGACATCAGATACCTCAAACTCTTGTGATCTGTGTACACAGTACACTTTTCACCATACAGATAATGTCTCCAGATCTTCAGAGCAAAAACCACTGCAGCCAGCCCAATATCATGCGTAGGGTAATTGCGCTCATGCACTTTCAACTGCCGCGATGCATAAGCCACCACCTTACCCTCCTGCATCAGCACACACCCCAAACCAACATAGGATGCATCACTGTAAACCACAAACTCTTTCCCTGATTCAGGCTGAATCAAGATAGGAGCTTGCGTCAAAGCCGCCTTAAGCTTCTCAAAAGCCTGCTGTCTCGCTTCCGTCCACTCATACTTAACATCCTTTTGCAACAGCTTCGTCAAAGGAGCAGCAATCTTGGAAAAACCGTCCACAAACCTACGATAGTATCCCGCCAAACCAAGGAAACTACGGACCTCATGAACAGACTTAGGAACTTTCCAATTCATCACCGCCTAAATCTTTTGAGGATCAACACGAATCCCCTCAGCTGAGACCACATGCCCAAGAAACACCACCTCCTTAAGCCAGAACTCACACTTGCTCAGCTTAGCATAGAGCTGATTCTCCAACAAAGCCTGCAGCACAATCCTCAAATGCTCTTCATGCTCCTCCTCAGTACGCGAGTACACGAGGATATCATCAATGAATACCACAACGAACTTGTCCAGGTATTCATGAAACACACGATTCATCATGTCCATGAAAGCAGCAGGAGCATTTGTCAGACAAAACGGCATCACAAGGAACTCATAATGCCCATACCTTGTCCGGAAAGCTGTCTTAGGCACATCCACATCCTTCACCTTCAACTGATAATACCCTGACCTCAAGTCAATCTTAGAGAACACAGCAGCTCCCCGAAATTGATCAAAGAGATCATCAATCCTCAGCAAAGGATACCGATTCTTGATAGTCAACTTGTTCAGCTGACGGTAATCAATGCACATTCTCATAGTGCCATCCTTCTTCTTCACAAACAAGACCGGTGCTCCCCAAGGTGACACACTCGGCCGGATGAAACCACGATCAAGCAACTCTTGCAACTGCATCTTCAGCTCCTTAGGTGCCATTCTATAAGGAGTAATGGACACAGGAGTTGTATTCTCATACAGCTCAATTCCAAACTCCACCTCGCGGTTAGGAGGTAAACCAGGCAACTCCTCAGGAAACACACCAGGAAACTCCTTCACAACTCTGATATCTTGCACCCTCAACTCTTTAGAGCTAGGATTCATCACAAAAGCTAGATAGGCTTCGCAACCTTGCCTCAGCATCCTGCTCGCCTCCAAGGTAGACACCACATTGGCAAGAAACTTCACATTCTCACCAACCACAACAACTTCATAATCATCCTCAAGCTTAAGCGAAACTCGCTTGTTTTCACAATCCACAACAGCACGATGCTCAGCAAGCCAATCCATACCAAGGATTACATCAAACCATAAAAGGGAAACTCCATAAGATCAACATGAAAAACATGTTCTTGAACAACCAAGGGACACCTTCTATAAAGCTTTCGAGTCACAACAGTCTCACCAAAAGAACTAGTGACACGAACACCAACATCCAAACACTCAACAGGCAAACCAAGCAATTCAGCATGCTCACGCAAAATGTATGAATGCGTAGATCCAGAATCTATCAAAGAAAGCAATGATAAGGATTGCAAAGTAAAGGTACCTGCAATCACATCCGCATCATTCCTTCCCTCACGCTGAGCATACACCCTCGCTTGGCCTCCACCTTCAGGCTGAATAGCCACAACATGAGCCACTCCACGACCACCTTCCTCTCTCCTCTGGAAATTACCACGGCCGCGCCCACGACCTCTCTGCGGTGCAGCAGCAACAGGAGCACGCACTTGATCACCCGCCAACCTAGGACAATCTCGCCTCAAATGGTCTGCGGATCCACAATTCCAACACCCATTACCAGCTGCCGCAACAGGAGCTTGCACCTCTCTCACAGCACGAGGACAGTCACGATTCATGTGACCACGTGAACCACAGATCCAACAAGCACTCGGATCAGCTCTAGCATTGCCTCCTCTAGCAGGTGCACCACCACCTCTCTTAGCTGAAGACTGATACTTCTGATCACGTCCCTTCTTGTTCCGTCCACCTCCGGAACTATACTCAGCAGCTCTCTTACCAGAACTTGCTCCAGCACCTTTCGCAGATAAACCCAAGTTCATCTCAATGTCCTTGGCTCGGCCCACCAACACATCAAAATCATCATACTCGGAGGCCAGCACATACATTTTCACATCCGTCACTAAGCCATAACGGAACCTCTCGCACCTTGCCCGCTCATCAGGTACCAGCTCAGGTGCATACTGACTGAGTCGCATAAACTGTACTTCATACTCAGCCACATTCATGCTCCCTTGGGTAAGAGACATGAATTCACGCTTCTTCTCATCAAGGTATCTAACACCAAGATATCTCCGCTTGAACACATTCTGGAAGAATGTCCAAGTCACATCAGCTTCAACCATCCCAGCTATGGTGGTCGTCCACCACGTATACACATCGTCCTGCAGCAAGGACACAACACAACCCAGCTTTTGCACATCCGTGCAGCTCATCTGACCCAAGATTCGCTTGGTACTCTCTAGCCAAGCTTCAGAACTCTCAGCAGACATACCCCTGAACTCAGTCCCACCAAGACTGCGTAAGCGCTCCAAAGGTAGTCTATCACCAGCATCTCCCTGATGCCCAGCTCCTTGAGCTCCAGCTACTGCTGCTCGGAAAGCACCTGCAATAGCTTGTACCAACATAGACAAATCAGGCATAGCTTGCCCCTGACCAACCTCTGGTCCAGCAGCTCCAGCACCAGCTGCAGCTTCAGCTCTTTCACCCTCAGCACCACCACCAGGTGGAGGAGGAGGTATCACCGCACTACCCGTGTTTTCCTCATTCTCGTTCTCATTAGGAGCCGTAGCTCGCACATTACCTCGTAACTCTCTACGTGGTGCCATACTTTTACCATGCAATCACAATGCAAATAAAACGAAGTCAGGCCCAGCAAGGTAAGCAATCCAAGTATTCAAGCTCAATTTCATTCAAAATCAACACCATTTCATTAGCTTTTATTTGGCAATGGGTACCCACAACATGCTACATCACAGCATACATCTCAATTGCATCCAAATCACAAGCCACTAAACATGCTTTCGATCAACAAGCATACAAGGCACACACACTTCAATCATGCACACATTCATTCCCAATTACTCGAGAACTCAGCTCTGATACCACCAAATGTAACCCCCTTAACCCGGCCTAGACGGTTGACCCGAATTAAGAGAGTCACACGGGGAAAACCAAAGTCAACCCGAAAGTCAACCTTGATTAACGACCCTTTTTTTTCTTTTTAAACTTGTCTAGATGCATATTAATCCTTAGATATGATCATTCAACAGCATACTCAAAGATCATAAACATCAAAGATCAAACAGGGATCCAATTGAACAAATTACAACTTTAGGGACCAAAATGCAAACAATTCAAAACATTTAACTGCCAATGTCAGCCCCTAACGGTCACCCATTCCGAAACAGGCAGAGCCCGTTTCGAAACGCGGGGCCGTTCCGCAACGCGTACCGCAACACGGGCTGACAGTAGCCAACCGTTTCGGAACGGTCCCTCCCGTTTCGGACGCCTGGGCTTGTTTAAGGCACCCGTTCCGAAACGGTAGGTACTGTTCCGGAACACCCTGCACAGATTACCCCAAAATGCATACTTAAACATGCAATTAAACATCCAATCATGCTTCAAATGCCACCAAACTTTACCAACATGCAATTCAACATATATGAGACATACTTGCATCAACAATTCATCAAAACATCAACATATGTGAAAAACCCCAAATCTATAAGCATGCTTCCTACACAAGCAACCATTCAAGCATAAACTTCCAATTCAAGCATATAATGGCCAACCACAAAAACCAGCATTCTCAACAACATTCAATATACTTAGGGAGTTCAAAACATCTCCCAAAACATACACAGAGGTCCCCCATTGCCAAATTACCAAAAGCTAAATGTACTTAAGAAAACCTTCCATACTTTGAGCTTTACTTCCACTTGAATGCTTGCCTTCCTTGCTGCCCTCAAAGTACTTTAATGTTCTGCATTATTGATTTGAGAAAACAAAGAGAGAGCGTAAGCAAAAGCTTAGTGAGGAATGCTCAATAAAACCATTCAATAATGCATTTATAAAACACTTTATAAATCATGCTTCAAATCATCATTTACACATGCTCAAAAGCATACTTAAACATGCATCTCATGCTTCATATCATAACATGTCATATTGGCCACAAGTGATAAGTTCCATTTCTTTAAAAACAAGTTCATCAACTTTCACCCCAAGGACTTTTAAACACCTTGGCCCCAAGGACTTTTAAACACCTTGGCCCATGGACTTTTAACCACCATGGAAAGGACCACACAAGGACTTTTAACCACCTTTGTGTTCGTATCAAGTTTCACCCCAAGGACTTTTAAACACCTTGGCCCCATGGACTTTTAAACACCATGGAAAGGACCACAGAAGGACTTTTAACCACCTTTGTGTCCGTATCAAGTTTCACCCCAAGGACTTTTAAACACCTTGGCCCCAAGTACTTTTAAACACCTTGGCCCCATGGACTTTTAAACACCATGGAAAGGACCACACAAGGACTTTTAACCACCTTTGTGTCCGTATCAAGAATCATCCAAGGACTTTTAACCACCTTGATGTTCTTAAGTAAACAAGGCTCACTCAAGGACTTTTAACCACTTTAGTGACCTTAACCTTTGCAAAACATCACTTGCCAATATACATCATTATCATCAATTTATCCATTGTTTTAAAGCATTAAACCAAGCCATATTCATCATGCATTTAAAAGCATCAAACCACATTTAATCAATGCTCAAAAACAAGGAACTCTTACCTTGAGCTTCCTTCAACACATGGCTTACAAAAACAGCATTAACCATGCTAAATCATGCTGTAACGCCCCGGTTTTGGGCTCAGAAGTTTTGGGCGTTGACCGGTTTGGTCAAAGTGCTGATCGAATATATAAGAGTGAATTTAGGAAAGCCTAGTTCGGGTTGCATTAAAAATATGGAAAAATGTCCTAAAATCATCTTTTAATATAATTAAGTGAACTGTGAAATCAATTTTGGAAAATGAGGTTCGGAAGGTTGACATTTTGGCTAGTGACCAAAATGTAATTTTTGAAAGTTCAGTGACAGTTTTATAAAGGATTGAAACTTTGAATCTTTAAGGAGCTATTATTCCAAAAGAGTTTCTCCAGATTTTTCTAAGATATTTTAAGGTTTTATTCTGATTTAAAACATAAAGAAAGTGGAGGGAAATCACTTTTACTATTTTATAACTAACTTTTCTATTTTCTCTCAATTTTCCTTTTCTCTCATTTTCTCTCAACCCAAACACATTCTCCAGATTTTCTTCTTTGATTTTGTCAATCTAAATCACTCATTTCAACTCTCATTTGATTCCTAATCATCTCATCAACAAAACCTCTCAATTTGCAAGTTGTTTCATCAAGCTTTTTGGCTCTAAAAAGGAGAAACTCAAGTTTGGAGGTAAGAACGTCCTTCTCCTCTGAACTTCAAGTTCTTTATTGAAATTCCCAAGTTCTCAATCCTTGATTTGTGTTTTGTTAAAGGCTTTTCAATTGAAATCTTGATTTTGGCTTAAAATGCAAGATTTGGCGATTTTGGTGAAATTTTCGTGTGATCTGTTTGGGCAGTGTTTTGAAGTGTCAAAATGATGTTAAATGAATGCTAAATTGATTAGAAGTTGAGGTTTAATTAATGCAATCCCGGATAGGTTGAATTTCCTAAGTTTGGCTTGAGTTTTTGGTTGTTTTTGGAGTGTTTTTGGTGATCTGTTATACCTGGAAGTATAGGGACGTGTTTGTGATCATTTTGGATGTTAATTGATGTTTAAAAATGGTTAGAAGTGATGGATCTTGGCTGGGTTAAGTTTTGGTAGTGTTTGGAGGTGATTTCGGTTGTGTTTGGTAGCCGAATTGTTGGTTGTGTGATGAGCAGCGAGTTTGGTTGTGTGGCTGCTGTTCTTAATGCATAATGATGCATTAAAGTGCTGTTTTTGTGTGCTTGAAACAGGGGAGTTTGATCCGTGAGCTTTAGAGGTGTTGCGGAAGGTTTCGGATGCTTGAAAGGCTTGGTGGCTAGCCTTGTTTTGGTTATCGGTGAGTGAAGTTGGGTTTTCAGCTTTTGAACCAAGGTTTGAAGGTTTTTGGGAGCTTAGTGTAAGTCTAAACAACTTTGCTAAGCTCAAGAGTAAGTGAATGAATTTTCGCTCTTGAATTATGATTGTGAAATTGGCTTTTAAGCAATTGTGGTTGATGATTGAAATGCATGTGTTTTGCATGGTTTAAATCTGTTTTGAAAGCATATTTTAGCATGGTTTAATGCTGGTTTTGAAAGCCATATGTGAAGGATGTTCAAGGGAAGAGATCCTTGGTTTTATACATTGAAAATGTGGTTTTGATGCATGGTGTTGCATGTTGTTCAATGGCTTTGTTTAATGCTTTAAAACAGTGAATTAATGTTGGTAAATGATGGTTTTTGCATTATGGTTATGCATGTGAAACATTGGACTAATGTGGTAAGGTGATTATATTGGCAAGTGATGTAAGTGGTTCTTGGTTCTTTGATCGGATATAGTTAGCCGGCTATAGGATTGGGTGCACCGTGAATTAAGTCGCCTTGGAGGTGGAGTGGTCAAGAGTGGACCGGTAAACTCCCTTCAAGTATCCTAACGAGATGGTTGAGGTCATAATGGAGGTGTTGCCCATTCGAGGACCTTGGTTGAGCAAAGGTTATATGGTGCTTAAAAGTCCATATGTGAGAACCTTGTGCTTGTTGAGATCACAATGGCGGTGTTAAGTCCATGTGTGGATCTTGTGTAGGGTGTCCCGGATCTCGTTAGTGATGTTATACAACTACCAATCGGTGAATGCAAAGGTTGTATGGTGTTTGAAAGTCCATACATGGGAACCTTGTGCATGTCAAGGTTGTATGGTGTTTGAAAGTCCATACATGGGAACCTTGTGCATGTCAAGGTTGTATGGTGTTTGAAAGTCCATACAAGGGAACCTCGGGAAAGCTAAGGTTGTATGGTGTTTAAAAGTCCATACATGGGAACCTTAGGATGTTGAGGTCAAATGGTGTTTGAAAGTCCATTTGGGAGACCTTGGATTGGTAGGGTGTATGGAGCGTAGGGACAACGCTCGGAATCCGCGTATCCGATTGGGTGTTGAGTTGAAAAGTGAATGTGGTTGATCACTTGAAGGCCAATATGATGTTCTTGATTGTGATGAAGCATGGGATGCTTGAAATGATGCATAATTGCATGTGAAGCATTAGATCCTTGAAAAGATGCATGGTTGCATGGAAAGTGTATAATGCTTGTGAATGCATGTTTACTTGTTAAGTTGAACAAGTGTTGATTATCATTTGGAAAATGATGCATGTGAGCATGAAATATCTTTAGTGCATTGGAGTCTTGTTAAGACTTGTTTTTAAAGGCATGTGATGTTGATGTTGTGGTACATATATGTTGCCTTGGTTTAATGCATGTGTTGGTTGGTTTGTGAAATGGTTTTAAAAGATTCTTGCTTGAATTGGCTTTCAAGTTTAAGAAAGGTATGTTGTGAAATGGGAGTGTTTTCCAAGGTTTTGTTTTAGCTTGCATATGGTGTTTATGCATGGTTTGGCTAAATGGTTGATTTTGCAAGTTGTGCTTTGAAAAGGGATTTCTTAGTTTGCTAAACTAAGGGTTGGTTTTCATGTATATGCAATGCATGGTTTTAAGCATGTTGTTGAAATGGGTTTTTCCAACTTTGCTTGCTAATCAAATCGGGTTGCTTTTCAAAGAGGTTTTTATGGCTCGCTGCATTGATGGTGTTTTGGTTTTGAGCATTCCTCACTAAGCATTATGTGCTTACGCTCCTTTTTGTCCATCAATGCCGATTATTGAAGTTTGGACAGCGAGGAGCAAGGGATTCAAGAAGGACTCCACTTGAGATGTATGTCTCGGATAATAGCTATAGTTAATAAAGGCAATGGGGTAGAATCTCTTGGGTTGATGTATGTGTTTGTATATGTTCGGACAAGTATGGTTTTGTGTTGTTGATGTTGTTGGAACATGGTTTGGCTTATGAGTTTGAATTGGAAGTATGTTGTTTAAATGATTGCTTGTGTTGGAAGCTTAACCTTGAAATTGGGGTTTTTCGAGTATGTTGACATGTTGTTGAATTGTTGATGCAAGTATGCCTCTTTTATGTTGAATTGCATGTTGGCAAAGTTTGGTGGCTTTTGGAGCATGAGTGGATGTTTAATTGCATGTTTAAGAATGCATTTTGAGGCTTGCTGTGCAGGGTGTTTCGGAACAGCCAATACCGTTTCGGAACGGGTGCCTTAAACAAGCCCAGCCGTCCGAAACGGGAGGGACCGTTCCGAAACGGAAAGGCTACTGCCAGACCCCCGTTTCGGTACGCGTTGCGGAACGGCCCCGCGTTTCGGAACGGGCTAAGCCTGTTTCGGAACGGGTGACCGTTGGGGGCTGACATTGGCAGTTAAATGTTTTGAAAAGTTGCATTTTGGTCCTGAATCTTGTTTGTGCAATCGTATGAGTTTGGGATGTCCGTTTGAGCTGAAATTTGGCAGTGAAGCATGAAACCTTACTAATTGCAATATGGTAACTTTAATTTGGGTTAAGTCCTCATATTTAACAGAAATTACAATTTGGTCCCTAAAATTGTAATTTGTTCAATTGGGTCCCCGTTTGATCTCTGACGTTTGTGATCTTTGAGTATGGTGTTTGAGTGATCACATATAGGACTAATGTGCATCTAGACAAGACTAAAAAGGAAAAAAAAGGGTCGTTAATCAAGGTTGACTTTCGGGTTGACTTTGGTTTTCCCCGTGTAATCTTCGTAGTTCGGGTCAACCGTCTAGGCCGGGCTACGGGGGTTACATTTGGTGGTATCAGAGCTGAGTTGCGAATGCTTGGGGAAAACGGTAAGTTGTTGTGATGTGTGTTGATGTTTACCTTGTTGTGTGGATGAAAGTTGGTTGAATGTTGGTTGAAACACGTGTTTCTGGGCATGATGCTGATGTTTCTGAGCAAATTGTTGATGTTTCTGATTAAGTTGCTGATGTTTTCGAGCATGCTTTGCGTTTATGAATCATTGTTGAATTAATGTGGATATGTGCTGATGTTGTGAGCTGGTGTTATGCTTGATGATTGTGTAATGAGTATGTTATGTTGATAATATGCTGATGCAAATGGATGCTGTTGGATGTAAGCATGATCGAGTATGTAGATTGATATGCTTGATGTTGTGATATCCATGTTGTGTTGACTGTTATGTCATGTAAAGGGGAGGACTCGGGATACCCATTGCCTTATTAATATAGCTATTGTGTTATTTTGGAGTTGGAGTTTGAATCCTTGCTTAATGCTGGTCTAACTGGTTTGTTTGTTGTTGTGATTGTATGTTTGTTGTTGTTAGTTGTATGGCTAAGACGATGAAAGAATGGCAGTTGGGTGAGATGGTTGCTGCCTTGGGGCAGGTTGTTAAGGCGTGAAATTCACCCTTTGGTAGAGGTGTTTTGTCTCAGTTTTCTGTGCCTGGGGTTGAGGTGATAAGGCAAGGGAAAGAAGCTGGTTCTGTGGTGAAGAGTTCATCATCTGATGTTCAGGAGGTGTTGGGAACATCTCAGGCTGTGGTAAAGGTAAAGTCAGTGGATGTGCTGGCTGTGGGATGTGTGGGTTTGCCGAAGCAGCGTTTGCTTGATTTGGGTGCTGTGGAATATCGTGGTTCTACACCGGAGATGTTTGAGGCCTGGTTGGCCAGTGTGGGTCTGATCTTGGATCATGAAGGCTGTGATCTTGCTTGTAAGCTGGGGAGTGTTGTTTCTTTGATGTTGGAGGATGCCTGTGTCTGGTGGACATCAGTGGCTGTGGCGTCACATATTCCTGATATTGATTGGGATTTCTTTGTATCTGCCTTTTATGAAAGGTATCTTGGAGGGAAGTTTCCAAGGGTTGAGCAATGTGACGGTGTTGTTGTTGTAGAGCAAGTGTTGCTTGGGCAAGGAGTGGAAGTTCAGCCACCGGTGTGTGACCGTTGTGAAAGGCGCCATGTTGGAGGTTGTTGGGGCGCGGGTGCTTGCTGGAACTGTGGTTCCAAAGTGCATGTAAAGCGTGATTGTCCTCTTGGAGTGAAGTCAGCTTTGGTGTTAGCCAAAGGGTCTCAGAAAGGTCGTGGGCACGGCCGAGGCAAGGTTCAGAAGTGGCAGAAAGAGCAGAAAGTTGTGAATAGTGTGGGAAATGAGAATTGCTGGAAATGTGGGTCTGCTGGACACATGAGACGTGATTGTTTGATGTTGGCTCGGAACAGCCAAGGTCCCTTACCGCAAGGAGTTGGTGGTGACCCTGGTGTGTTAGCTGGTGCTGCAGTGGTGCGGCAGGAGGATGATGGTTCCGTGAGGAAGAGAGTTCGTCTGATGAAGCTTCAGGGTGGTGTGGTGCTTTCAGGTAACCTTGTTTAGTAATCTTTGCTCTAGTTACCTTAGTTTGGTTTCTGCTGGTTTTCCTTGCGTGGTAAGTTTAGTCTTGTTGCTAGCATGTTTGGGGTAATGGTTGTAGTTTGGAAACATCTTTGGTGTGAAGAAGGCTTAGGTGAGAATCTTGTGGTTAATGATTGTTGGTATGATGGAGTTAGATAAGTTAGAAGTGAGGTAGGAGGTTGTTCTTAGACGGATTTGAGGATGTTATTGGAGGGTGTGAACTGGCATTCATGCACAGCTAAAATCATTGTTATATGCTATATTATATATGTTGGTCCATGCATACATGTGGCATGACATTAGAGGTTTTGCATACATGTACATCAGGCATTGATAGGGCATGTTGGTGATCATGCATACGATGTTCATACTCGCTAATAACTAATCGAATCTGTTAGAGTGGTGGTTGGGTTAGGTTGGATGATGGGTTTTTAGAGGTTGTTTTGGTGCTGGGTGAGAGTTAGACGTAATGGAGTATATATTAGGCTAGTTGCTAGTAATAGTGAGAGTGGTATGGTCTGATGGTGGAAGGATAGTGTTTGTTGCTTTAAGAGAGTTTAGTGGTTTGGATAGCTAAGTGGAAGGGGTAGCACCTTGATGCTAAGTGATGTTGTAGTTTAACGGTTGTGTTTCCAGGTGCTGGGGTAGCTTAGCATTTGGGTTGTTGTGGAAGGGTTGTGTTTGTAAGTGCTGGTTCTTAGCAACCTTTGAGGAGTTGAGGAGTTGGTATGTATCATAGGTTGGGCGATGTCCTGGTAAGATAAGTGTTATGGTTGAAGTTTGAGGTGGAAGGGTTATGAAAGATCGAAGGCTTTTGTTGGTTATTGGGTTCTTGTGAGAAGTGGTTAGCTGGTTGTGTGTATGTGATTTTCTTTTGAGGTCAGCTGGTGCTGTATGGAACAGCTGGCGGAGTCGAGTTGGGGTTGCGATGTGATTTTTGGAATCTGGGTGAGTGATCCTGGTGAGATGTTGTGGTAATGTTAGCAACAGTTGTGAGGGTTTATCAGCATTCGTTGGGGAGTTTGGGTAAGCAGTTTATGTAACGCCCCAGTTTTGGGCTTGGAAGTTTTGGGCGTTGACCGGTTTGGTCAAAGTGTTGTTTTAATCTAAAGAGGTGAAATTAGGAAAGCCTAGTTCGGGTTGCATTAAAAATATGGAAAAATGTTATAAAATCATCTTTTAATATAATTAAGTGAACTGTGAAATCAATTTTGAAAAATGGGTTTTGGAAGAGTGACATTTTGGCTAGTGACCAAAATGTAATTTTTGAAAGTTTTGTGACTGTTTTATAAAGAGTTGAAACTTTGAATCTTTAAGGAGCTATTATTCCAAAAGTAGTTTCTCCAGATTTTTCTAAGATATTTTGAGATTTATTCTGATTTTAAAACATATCAAAAGTGGAGGGAAAGGCCATTTGGCTATTTTCTTAACTAACTTCTCTATTTTCTTTCTCTCATTTTCTCTCAATCCAAACACTTGTTTTCCAGAGAGTTGTTCCTGATTTTCTCACCTAAATCCTCCTTTCAACATTCTTTTGATTCCTAATCAACATATCTTCAAAACCTCATCATTTGCTAGTTGATTCAACAAGGTTTTTGATTCCAAAAAGTGGAGAAACACAAGTTTGGAGGTAAGAACGTCCTTCTCCTCTAAACTATCAGTTCTTTACTGAAATTCCCAAGTTCTCAACTCTTAATTGAAGTTTTATTAAAGGATTTTAAGTGGTGAAATGGATCTTGGCTTATAATGCAAGATTTGGTGATTTTTGGTGATTTTCGTTAGATATGATTAATCTGTGATTTGAGGTGTGTTTTTGATGTTAAATGAACTCTAAATTGATAAGGAAATGAGTTTTGATTAATGCAATCCCGGATAGGTTGTGTTTCCTAAGTTTAGCTTGTGATTCTTGGATGTTTTTGTGGTGATCTTGTGGATCTGATGTTGCTGGAGCTATAAGGATGTTTATAGGTTGTTTTTAGATGTTAAATGTTGTTAATGGATGTTAGGTTTTGCTGGTTTATGGCTGGGCTTTGTTGAGAAGTGGTTTTGATGCCATTTCGGTTGTGTTTGGTGGCCGAAATTGGAGTGTGAATGAGAGCAGCGAGTTTGAGTGCTTTCATTGAAGCTTTTGATGCATGATGATGCATTAAATCTCTGCTTTAATGTGTTTAATCAGGGGAGGCATCTTTGGATCCAAGAGTTGTTGATCCGGAAGCTTGAATTGGTGCTTTGGCTTGAGGCGAAGTGGAATCGGTGAGTGAAATTGGGTTTTCGACTTTGAAACCAATGTCTTGGGAGCTTAGTTTAAGTCTAAGCAACTTTGCTAAGCTCTAGTGTAAGTTTTCGGAAATTCTCTCTAGTGGTGGCCATGATTTTGTTGTGATGCAATGTGGTTATTTGCATGTTTTGATTACTCTTTTGAAAGCATGATTTAGCATGGTATTTGCTGTTTTGATAAGCCATATGTTAAAGGAAGCTCAAGGTAAGAGTTCCTTGTTTTTGAACATTGATTAAATGTGGTTTGATGCTTTTAAATGCATGATGAATATGGCTTGGTTTAATGCTTTAAAACAGTGGATAAATTGATGATAATGATGTATATTGGCAAGTGATGTTTTGAAAAGGTTAAGGTCACTAAGGTGGTTAAAAGTCCTTGAGTGAGCCTTGTTTACTTAAGAACATCAAGGTGGTTAAAAGTCCTTGGATGGTTCTTGTTACGGACACAAAGGTGGTTAAAAGTCCTTGTGTGGTCCATTCTATGGTGTTTAAAAGTCCATAGGCCAAGGTGTTTAAAATTCCTTGGGGTTCAAGGTGTTTAAAAGTCCTTGAGGTAATTCAATTCATGGTGTTTAAAAGTCCATGGCCAAGGTGTTTAAAAGTCCTTGGGGTCAAGGTGTTTAAAAGTCCTTGAGGTAATTCAATTCATGGTGTTTAAAAGTCCATGGCCAAGGTGTTTAAAAGTCCTTGGGGTCAAGGTGTTTAAAAGTCCTTGAGGTAATTCAATTCATGGTGTTTAAAAGTCCATGGCCAAGGTGTTTAAAAGTCCTTGGGGTCCAAGGTGTTTAAAAGTCCTTTGGGGTGAAAGTTAATGAACTTGTTTTCAAAGAAATGAATTGTATCACTTGTGGCCAATATGACATGTAATGAAATGAAGCATGAGATGCTTGTAAAAGTATGCTTTTGAGCATGTGTAAATGATGATTTGAAGCATGATTTATAAATGTTTTGTTAATGCATTATTGGATGGTTTTATTGAGCATTCCTCACTAAGCTTTTGCTTACACTCTCTTCCGTTTTCTTAATTCAATAATGCAGAGCATTAGAATACTTGAGGGCAGCAAGGAGGGCAAGCATCCAAGTGGAAACAAAGCTCTAAGTATGGAAGGTTTTCTAAGTACATTTTAGCTTTTGGTAATTTGGCAATGGGGGACCTATGTATATGTTTTGGGAGATATTTTGAACTCCCTAAGTTTGTTAAATGTTGTTGAGAATACTGGTTATTGTGGTTGGCCTTTATATGCTTGAATTGGAAGTTTATGCTTGAATGGCTTACTTGTGTAGGAAGCATGCCTATAGATTTGGGGCTTTTCATATATGTGGATGTTTTGATGAATTGTTGATGCAAGTATGTCTCATATATGTTGAATTGCATGTTGGCAAAGTTTGGTGGCATTTGGAGCATGATTGGTTGGTCAATTGCATGTTTAAGTATGCATTTTTAGGCAATCTGTGCAGGGTGTTTCGGAACAGCACCTACCGTTTCGGAACGGGTGCCTTAATTGTGCCCAGGCGTCCGAAACGGGAGGGGCCGTTCCGAAACGGAAAGGCCACTGCCAGATCCCCGTTTCGGTACGCGTTGCGGAACGGCCCCGAGTTTCGAAACGGGCTATGCCTGTTTCGGAACGGGTGGTCGTTGGGGGCTGACATTGGCAGTTATATGTTTTGGAATGTTTGCGTTTTGGTCCTGAAACTTGTTTGTGCAATTGTATGAGTTTGGGAAGTCCTTTTGAGCTGAAATTTCACAGAGAAGCATGAAATATGATTAATTTCAAGTTGGTAACTTTAATTTGGGTTAAGTCCCCATATTTATCAGAATTTACATTTTGGTCCCTAAAGTTGTAATTTGTTCAATTGGGTCCCTGTTTGATCTCTGATGTTTGTGATCTTTTGGTATGATGGTTGTGTGATCACAATTAGGTCTAAAGTGCATCTAGACAAGATTAAAAGAAAAAAAAAGGGTCGTTAATCAAGGTTGACTTTCGGGTTGACTTTGGTTTTCCCCGTGTGACTTTCTTAATTCGGGTCAACCGTCTAGGCCGGGTTAAGGGGGTTACAGTTTATGTTTAAGGATTTTTGCTTATTGGGGAATTCTTGGAAGGGGTTTGAGAGTTGCAAGAGTTTTGGAAGCAGAGAAGTTTGCAGAGTGGTTGAATTGGATTGGTTAGAGTCCCTGTGTAAACCAGTCTTGGAAGTTGTGTCTTACAGTAATGTGTGCTGTGAGAGTTAAAGTTCTTCATGATTGAAGTTGGGGCTGTGTACAGTCCGGATATGTGGAAGGTTAAGTTGTGGCTATCTTTGAGTGTTCTGGGTTTGTGAACAGCATGTGGTGGTGTTGGGTTCAGTGGAGTTTTGTGTGGAAAGTGTTCAGTGTTGGTTGAGGTTTTTATGTTGCCTTGTGTGTGTTTTGAGAAAGTTGTTGTTCTCTTTTCGCCGGTTAAATTTCGAGGACGAAATTTCCTAAGGGGGGGAGAGTTGTAACGCCCCGGTTTTGGGCTCAGAAGTTTAGGGCGTTGACCGGTTTGGTCAAAGTGCTGATCGAATATATAAGAGTGAATTTAGGAAAGCCTAGTTCGGGTTGCATTAAAAATATGGAAAAATGTCCTAAAATCATCTTTTAATATAATTAAGTGAACTGTGAAATCAATTTTGGAAAATGAGGTTCGGAAGGTTGACATTTTGGCTAGTGACCAAAATGTAATTTTTGAAAGTTCGGTGACAATTTTATAAAGGATTGAAACTTTGAATCTTTAAGGAGCTATTATTCCAAAAGAGTTTCTCCAGATTTTTCTAAGATATTTTAAGGTTTTATTCTGATTTAAAACATAAAGAAAGTGGAGGGAAATCATTTTTACTATTTTATAACTAACTTTTCTATTTTCTCTCAATTTTCCTTTTCTCTCATTTTCTCTCAACCCAAACACATTCTCCAGATTTTCTTCTTTGATTTTGTCAATCTAAATCACTCATTTCAACTCTCATTTGATTCCTAATCATCTCATCAACAAAACCTCTCAATTTGAAAGTTGTTTCATCAAGCTTTTTGGCTCTAAAAAGGAGAAACTCAAGTTTGGAGGTAAGAACGTCCTTCTCCTCTGAACTTCAAGTTCTTTATTGAAATTCCCAAGTTCTCAATCCTTGATTTGTGTTTTGTTAAAGGCTTTTCAATTGAAATCTTGATTTTGGCTTAAAATACAAGATTTGGCGATTTTGGTGAAATTTTCGTGTGATCTGTTTGGGCAGTGTTTTGAAGTGTCAAAATGATGTTAAATGAATGCTAAATTGATTAGAAGTTGAGGTTTAATTAATGCAATCCCGGATAGGTTGAATTTCCTAAGTTTGGCTTGAGTTTTTGGTTGTTTTTGGAGTGTTTTTGGTGATCTGTTATACCTAGAAGTATAGGGACGTGTTTGTGATCATTTTGGATGTTAATTGATGTTTAAAAATGGTTAGAAGTGATGGATCTTGGCTGGGTTAAGTTTTGGTAGTGTTTGGAGGTGATTTCGGTTGTGTTTGGTAGCCGAATTGTTGGTTGTGTGATGAGCAGCGAGTTTGGTTGTGTGGCTGCTGTTCTTAATGCATAATGATGCATTAAAGTGCTGTTTTTGTGTGCTTGAAACAGGGGAGTTTGATCCGTGAGCTTTAGAGGTGTTGCGGAAGGTTTCGGATGCTTGGAAGGCTTGGTGGCTAGCCTTGTTTTGGTTATCGGTGAGTGAAGTTGGGTTTTCAGCTTTTGAACCAAGGTTTGAAGGTTTTTGGGAGCTTAGTGTAAGTCTAAACAACTTTGCTAAGCTCAAGAGTAAGTGAATGAATTTTCGCTCTTGAATTATGATTGTGAAATTGGCTTTTAAGCAATTGTGGTTGATGATTGAAATGCATGTGTTTTGCATGGTTTAAATCTGTTTTGAAAGCATATTTTAGCATGGTTTAATGCTGGTTTTGAAAGCCATATGTGAAGGATGTTCAAGGTAAGAGATCCCGGGGTTTATACATTGAAAATGTGGTTTTGATGCATGGTGTTGCATGTTGTTCAATGGCTTTGTTTAATGCTTTAAAACAGTGAATTAATGTTGGTAAATGATGGTTTTTGCATTATGGTTATGCATGTGAAACATTGGACTAATGTGGTAAGGTGATTATATTGGCAAGTGATGTAAGTGGTTCTTGGTTCTTTGATCGGATATAGTTAGCCGGCTATAGGATTGGGTGCACCGTGAATTAAGTCGCCTTAGAGGTGGAGTGGTCAAGAGTGGACCGGTAAACTCCCTTCAAGTATCCTAACGAGATGGTTGAGGTCATAATGGAGGTGTTGCCCATTCGAGGACCTTGGTTGAGCAAAGGTTATATGGTGCTTAAAAGTCCATATGTGAGAACCTTGTGCTTGTTGAGATCACAATGGCGGTGTTAAGTCCATGTGTGGATCTTGTGTAGGGTGTCCCGGATCTCGTTAGTGATGTTATACAACTAACAATCGGTGAATGCAAAGGTTGTATGGTGTTTGAAAGTCCATACATGGGAACCTTGTGCATGTCAAGGTTGTATGGTGTTTGAAAGTCCATACATGGGAACCTTGGGGAAAAGTTGAGGTTGTATGGTGTTTGAAAGTCCATACAAGGGAACCTCGGAAAAGCTAAGGTTGTATGGTGTTTAAAAGTCCATACATGGGAACCTTAGGATGTTGAGGTCAAATGGTGTTTGAAAGTCCATTTGGGAGACCTTGGATTGGGTGTTGAGTTGAAAAGTGAATGTGGTTGATCACTTGAAGGCCAATATGATGTTCTTGATTGTGATGAAGCATGGGATGCTTGAAATGATGCATAATTGCATGTGAAGCATTAGATGCTTGAAAAGATGCATGGTTGCATGGAAAGTGTATAATGCTTGTGAATGCATGTTTACTTGTTAAGTTGAACAAATGTTGATTATCATTTGGAAAATGATGCATGTGAGCATGAAATATCTTTAGTGCATTGGAGTCTTGTTAATACTTGTTTTTAAAGGCATGTGATGTTGATGTTGTGGTACATATATGTTGCCTTAGTTTAATGCATGTGTTGGTTGGTTTGTGAAATGGTTTTAAAAGATTCTTGCTTGAATTGGCTTTCAAGTTTAAGAAAGGTATGTTGTGAAATTGGAGTGTTTTCCAAGGTTTTGTTTTAGCTTGCATATGGTGTTTATGCATGGTTTGGCTAAATGGTTGATTTTGCAAGTTGTGCTTTGAAAAGGGTTTTCTTAGTTTGCTAAACTAAGGGTTGGTTTTCATGTATATGCAATGCATGGTTTTAAGCATGTTGTTGAAAAGGGTTTTTCCAACTTTGCTTGCTAATCAAATCGGGTTGCTTTTCAAAGAGGTTTTTATGGCTCGCTGCATTGATGGTGTTTTGGTTTTGAGCATTCCTCACTAAGCATTATGTGCTTACGCTCCTTTTTGTCCATCAATGCAGATTCTTGAAGTTTGGACAGCGAGGAGCAAGGGATTCAAGAAGGACTCCACTTGAGATGTATGTCTCGGATAATAGCTATAGTTAATAAAGGCAATGGGGTAGAATCTCTTGGGTTGATGTATGTGTTTGTATATGTTCGGACAAGTATGGTTTTGTGTTGTTGATGTTGTTGGAACATGGTTTGGCTTATGAGTTTGAATTGGAAGTATGTTGTTTAAATGATTGCTTGTGTTGGAAGCTTAACCTTGAAATTGGGGTTTTTCGTGTATGTTGACATGTTGTTGAATTGTTGATGCAAGTATGCCTCTTTTATGTTGAATTGCATGTTGCCAAAGTTTGGTGGCTTTTGGAGCATGAGTGGATGTTTAATTGCATGTTTAAGAATGCATTTTGAGGCTTGCTGTGCAGGGTGTTTCGGAACAGCCAATACCGTTTCGGAACGGGTGCCTTAAACAAGCCCAGCCGTCCGAAACGGGAGGGACCGTTCCGAAACGGAAAGGCTACTGCCAGACCCCCGTTTCGGTACGCGTTGCGGAACGGCCCCGCGTTTCGGAACGGGCTAAGCCTGTTTCGGAACGGGTGACCGTTGGGGGCTGACATTGGCAGTTAAATGTTTTGAAAAGTTGCATTTTGGTCCTGAATCTTGTTTGTGCAATTGTATGAGTTTGGGATGTCCGTTTGAGCTGAAATTTGGCAGTGAAGCATGAAACCTGACTAATTGCAATATGGTAACTTTAATTTGGGTTAAGTCCTCATATTTAACAGAAATTACAATTTGGTCCCTAAAATTGTAATTTGTTCAATTGGGTCCCCGTTTGATCTCTGACGTTTGTGATCTTTGAGTATGGTGTTTGAGTGATCACATATAGGACTAATGTGCATCTAGACAAGATTAAAAAGGAAAAAAGGGTCGTTAATCAAGGTTGACTTTCGGGTTGACTTTGGTTTTCCCCGTGTAATCTTCGTAGTTCGGGTCAACCGTCTAGGCCGGGCTACGGGGGTTACACATGCTTTCAAAACAGAGTTTAAAACATGCAATAAACCACATTGCACAACAATCAAATCATGGCCACCACTAGAGAGTATTTCTGAAAACTTACACTTGAGCTTAGCAAAGTTGTTTAGACTTAAACTAAGCTCCCAAGACATTGGTTTCAAAGCCGAAAACCCAATTTCACTCACCGATTCCACTTCGCCTCTAGCCGAAGCACCAAATCAAGCCTCCGGATCACCACCACTTGGATCCAAAGATGACTCCCCTGTTTTAACACATCAAAACAGTAGATTAATGCATCATCATGCATTAATATCCTCAATGAAAGCACCTAAACTCGCTGCTCTCATCCCCACTCCATTTTCGGCAACCAAACACAACCGAAAATGCATCCAAACCACTTCTCAACAAAGCCCAGCCATTAACCATCAAAACCTAACATCCTTTAACATCATTTAACATCTAAAAAGAACCTAATAACATCCTTATACCTCCAGCAACACCAGATCCACAAGATCGCCTAAAAAACAATCAAGAATCACAAGCTAAACTTAGGAAACCCAACCTATCCGGGATTGCATCAATCAAAACTCAATTCCTTATCAATTTAGAGTTCAAATAACATCAAAAACACATCTCAAATCACAGATTTAACAGATCAAACGAAAATCATCAAAAATCACCAAATCTTGCATTATAAGCCAAGATCCATTTCACAACTTAAAAGCCTTTAATAAAACACCAATTAAGGATTGAAAACTTAGGAATTTCAGTAAAGAACTGATAGTTTAGAGGAGAAGGACGTTCTTACCTCCAAACTTGAGTTTCTCCTCTTTTTGGAATCAAAAACCTTGATGAATCAAGTAGCAAATGATGAGGTTTTGTAGATATGATGATCAGGAATCAAAAGAGAGTTGAAAGGAGAGATTTAGGTGAGAAAATCAGAAACAATTCTCTGGAAAGAAAGTGTTTGGGTTGAGAGAAAATGAGAAAAGAAAATAGGAAGTTAGTTATCAAAATGGCCAAAATGGCTTTCCCTCCTCTTTTGATATGTTTTAAAATCAGAATATAGCTTAAAATATCTTAGAAAAATCTGGAGAAACTACTTTTGGAATAATAGCTCCTTAAAGATTCAAAGTTTCAACCCTTTTCTAAAACAGTCACAAAACTTTCAAAAATTACATTTTGGTCACTAGCCAAAATGTCACCCTTCCAAAACTCATTTTCCAAAATTGATTTCACAGTTCACTTAATCATATTAAAAGATGATTTTAGAACATTTTTCCATAATTTTAATGCAACCCGAACTAGGCTTTCCTAAATTCACCCTTTTAGATTCGAACAGCACTTTGACCAAACCGGTCAACGCCCAAAACTTCTAAGCCCAAAACCGGGGCGTTACAATTTTGTAACCTCTTCCTAGCTTGATAATTAAGGTCAGGATGAGTTATTCTGCTAACTAAATAATTAACGAAATCAGCATACCAGGGGAGTTCAGAAAACATACCTGCCCCCATGGCTGTCGCGACAGTGCTTGTGGCAGCGAATAGCTGCTCGTCAGGGAAAGTCTCCAGTATGAGTTGTAACACCCCAATTTTGGGCTTGGAAGTTTAGGGTCTGAACCGGGATGGTCTGATTTTCGATTCGAATATAAAACGAGGTTTTAGGGAAAGCCTAGTTCGGGATGCTTTAAATATGGAAAAATATCTAAAAATCCTCTTTTAATATATATAAGAGAGTGGTGAAATCAATTTTACAAAATAAGGTCATGAATTTGACATAGAGAACATGTCGTCTATTCTAGGCAATGGATATTTATTCTTGATGGTTACTTTATTCAGTTGTCTATAGTCAATGCACAATCGCACAGAACCATCCTTCGTCTTGACAAAGAGAACTGGTGATCCCCAAGGTGAAGAGCTCGGTAGAATGAAACCCTTATTCATAAGGTCATGAATTTGAGATTTTAATTCTTTCAACTCCACAACCGCCATTCGATATGGTGCAATGGAAACTAGAGCAGTCCCAGGTTTCATCTCGATGCAAATTCCACTTCACGGGTTGGGGGCAATCCCGGAAGTTCATCGGGAAATACATAAGGGAATTCACATACGGTGTCAATGTCATGTAGTTTCGACTCACCTTTGGTTTCCAATAACAAGGTATACAACGATGGATTCCTCACATTCATCAATACAACACTTTCATTACCCGAACCCCTAAGATACAATTTTCTCTTACAACAATCTACCCAAGCTTGATGTTCGCTAAGCCAATCTAAGCCTAGGATAGCGTCGAGTTCATGGATCGGTAAAGCCAACAAATTGGCTGGAAAAGGAATCCATTGAATCATTAAGGGACAATTCTTGCACACTACCCTTACGGTGACACAATCTCGTAGGGGATTGGTTACAGATATTCTCGATATCATCAGTTTAGAAGACATGTTATACTTTTTAATTACAACAATGCTTATGAATGAATGAGTAGAGCCTGGGTCAATCAATGCATATAAAGGATGAAAATATAACTCAATGGTACTTGCAATAACATCAGCTTCATCCTCTTCTTCCCTACTCCTCACATGGTGCATTTAGGCAGGAGCCTTTGAATCTTGTTTGTTAAAGGGCTTCCCTGGTCCACTCGATCGTCCAAAAGTCTCAGAGGAAGCCTGCTTCGATCCTTTACCTCGAAAGGATTGTGTAGGAGAAGCAACAGTAGTTGGTGTGGCAACAGATTTAGTTGTATTCATTGGACAGTCACGAATAAAGTGACCTTGCTCACCACAACAATTACAAGCTCTCGTCTGCTTACAACATTGTCCAGTCGGATGCTTGTTTTGACAATAATTACACAGTGGATATTGGTTGCCTCGGTTCGATCCTCTCGTGCTATCAATAGACGCTGCTTTAGAAAAAGACTGCGTCACAGACTGAGGTCTCTCGATGTTCCCAGAACGGGAAGGTTGTGGGTAAACATTCTGCTTAGGGCCTTGATATCTCCTCGTTTTGCTCCATCTTAGAGGTCATTAATCATCTATGAACCTCTTTTTAAACTTTCCAAACCCACCAGCTCGTTGCGCTTTCTAGGCAGCTTCAGTAGCTTTGACTCGGTTCACCAAATCCTAAAAGTTGGTGATTCCAAGAGCTGTAAACATAGGTCGTAGTTCATCGCTATGGCCGGCTATTAACATTCTACACTTGTCTTCTTCCTTCTTTATAAACTCTGCTCCATATCGGCAATATTTACAGAAATCATGAATATACTGCTCGATAGGTCATCCTCCTTGCCTCAGATGAAGGAAGGTGTTTCGTCTCTCTGCGAGATAATACTCATTGATGTATTTATTTCGAAATTCTTGGAGAAAGAACTCCCAGGTGACCGATTCTTCAGGAGCTGTGAGAATAGTACTTTCCCACCACATAAGAGCTTCGTCCGTCAGCAATGCAACAACAAATTCCAACTTGTGCTCATCTGAACACTGCAGTTGTTTATTCAAAATACAAAATGTTATGTCCGGCCAGTATGCAGCAATTTCAGGATTATCACCATCATGTTCAGTGAAAGAATAGGCTTGGAGCGAAGCCAACTTGTCCACAGGGGCTCGGACATACTGGAAAAGATGAGGGGTAGGCTGAACTGATGTTGTTGCTTGCATTCCAGTCATAAACTGCTTGAACATGTTAGCCATGTTCTGATAGCATTCAGCCTGAGCGGTAGGTGATGCAGGCTCAGTACCCTGAACAGAAGGGTCATGTGGTTGTGGCGAATTTAGAGGAGCCAGTAGCGAGCTCGTCAATATGAGCTTCATTTGTCTCAAACATATCTATATGAAAGATCGGATTAGTTGACAAGTCACAATGTACACAATATAAACTCCTAGGTTGAAAAGTAACACAATAACAATGCAATAGACCTCGGTTTAGTCCTAGAATCGTCTAAACTCTAGTTCTGATATCACAAATGTAACACCCCCTTCCCGACGTGGTAGAGAACTGGGTCAGAGCGTGTTACCGGTGGACGATACAATTATCGGTGCGATAAAATTTCAAATTAGCAACATCACTTACTCAACATTAGACATACAATACATTACCAATATGTAGAGAACCGGGTCAGAACGTGTTACCTTAAATAACCATTTAGCATCATTGTATTACTTTTATAATTTTAGGGACTAATTTGTAAAAAGTGACAAAAATAGTTTTCTAAAACCAAACAGACAACAAAACAATGTAATTCAATGCATGAATAACTAAACTGTAAATTTTCATACAATTTGGAGATCATTAAAACGATCGATTTATCTTTATAAAATTCTGTGACTAAACTATAACATTAGCAATGTGTCCAATGAGCCTATAACTAACTTACCTAACCCCGTATCGAAACACCTTAGGCTGTTTCGGAACTGGTGCACGAGAGTCAACTCATGTTGTCCTTTCCCTTTAAACCGTTTCAATACAAGCTTGACATGTATCAGAACGGATTGACCACCTTTGACTTTGACTTTGACTTGTTTCGGTACGCTATGAACTCGTACCGAAACATTGGTCTCCAGTGACAAAATGTTTTGAAACAACATTATTCCATTTCGGTACACTCATACTCTTAGGTTCAATATTGTACACTCGTACCGAAACGTCATCACCCGTTTCGATACGGCCTGGCCTGTAATTACATATTTTTGCTGGTTTTTATTCGTTTTACCCTATCAAACAGTGTCCAAATGCAAAGAAACTTCACACACAATATTTCAATGATACAAACTACTAGAATGCCAAGTTTCATGGACATACGAATATGTTTACTATGTTTTTACCTTTTTAAGCTAAGCATGCATATTAAGGCTATTTGAAAAGAATCAAAATGGCCATTTAGGGCCAATGACCCTATAACAAGATAGGATATGCACAAACACATCAAAATAGGCATGTATGACTAGTTCAACTACTTTGCCACCTTCCTAGGAGTTCAAAATTCATAATAACAATGCAATAGACCTCGGTTTAGTCCTAGAATCGACTAAACTCTAGTTCTGATATCACAAATGTAACACCCCCTTCCCGACCTGGTAGAGAACTGGGTCAGAGCGTGTTATCGGTGGACGATACAATTATCGGTGCGATAAAATTTCAAATTAGCAACATCACTTACTCAACATTAGACATACAATACATTACCAATATGTAGAGAACCGGGTCAGAACGTGTTACCTTAAATAACCATTTAGGATCATTGTATTACTTTTATAATTTTAGGGACTAATTTGTAAAAAGTGACAAAAATAGTTTTCTAAAAGCAAACAGACAATAAAACAATGTAATTCAATGCATGAATAACTAACCTGTAAATTTTCATACAATTTGGAGATCATTAAAACGATCGATTTATCTTTATAAAATTCTGTGACTAAACTATAACATTAGCAATGTGTCCAATGAGCATATAACTAACTTACCTAACCCCGTATCGAAACACCTTAGGCTGTTTCGGAACGGGTGCACGAGAGTCAACTCATGTTGTCCTTTCCCTTTAAAACGTTTCAATACAAGCTTGACATGTATCAGAACGGATTGACTACCTTTGACTTTGACTTTGACTTGTTTCGGTACGCTATGAACTCGTACCGAAACATTGGTCTCCAGTGACAAATTTTTTTGAAACAACATTATTCCATTTCGGTACACTCATACTCTTAGGTTCAATATTGTACACTCGTACCGAAACGTCATCACCCGTTTCGATACGGCCTGGCCTGTAATTACATATTTTTGTTGGTTTTTATTTGTTTTACCCTATCAAACAGTGTCCAAATGCAAAGAAACTTCACACACAATATTTCAATGATACAAACTACTAGAATGCCAAGTTTCATGGACATACGAATATGTTTACTATGTTTTTACCTTTTTAAGCTGAGCATGCATATTAAGGCTATTTCAAAAGAATCAAAATGGCCATTTAGGGCCAATGACCCTATAACAAGATAGGATATGCACCAACACATCAAAATAGGCATGTATGACTAGTTCAACTACTTTGCCACCTTCCTAGGAGTTCAAATTTCATAATTACATTACTTGTAGCTTGGTAGTTACTTGTCTTGATAGTCGATCCGATCCTCCGACAACCAAATCTTCTTAACCTGAAAACGTATGAGATGAGACACGTTAGGCATACTTTGCCTAGTGAGGTAGTCCCAAACAATGTAGGTAACAATAATGCCATGGTTACACTTAAACATAATCTCATGCTAACGATGTCGATGCTATGCAATAATATACAATGTATGAACATGTTTCAATTCATTCTTAGTCCTTAGATTGAATCAAGATCGTGGATACGCGAATTCCTACACCTTGCCAAATAAATAAGTGATCTAGTCCCTCCGCCTTGCCAATATGACCAATAACAATACACATCTCTCAGCATCGCCAAATCAATATAAGTCGTAGCCTTAGGACCGTAGTCCACCCGTACACTAAGCTAATGAATTCTATGGCATGCCAATTATATCCAAAGTCTATTCCAATCCAAAGTTCCAATATTCATATTCATTTCAATAATCAATGATATACCAATGTCCGGTGAATTCAATATTGTTGATGACCAATATATATATATCTCATCGTCAATAACTCCTAGTTTGATATCAATATCAATGTCTGATGGTTTCTATGCAATATTCAAATGACAATGCTTATATCAATCACAATACACAATGACAATATCAATGACAATAACCAATGATCAATGGCAACTTACCGACACTTACCAAAGTGTCCGATTAACCATCCAATGCAATTTCTTCAACAACAATGTTAGCCATGTAATATAAAATATCAAATAATGATCTGGGCCTTTCGCCAAAACCCGAGACTTCGACTACACTCACCTTAACAATCCGAAGCTTCACGGCTCTCGGATAGCAATCCCTTTGTTCCTAGCTTGTGATGGAGATGGTGAAACCTCTTTCTCCACTTCTTGAGCTAGAAAATCAATAGAAAACTATTAGGATCAATATTTCGATATCAAAATCAATATAGCGATATCAAAATTGATAATCGGTTTCAATAGAGATGACAACAATGAGATATCCATGGATAGTAAAAACCCTACCTTAGATTACACTTGATATATCTATGGAATCCAATAACCCATGGAGGATTTTAGCTTACTCGATCGATATCAACGATTTGATATCGATAAAATGAAGAGATTGCAAAGCTCAAAATTCCTCCACTGGAGCTGTATGCTTGAGGTTGAAGATGAAGAGGATAAAGATGCTAACTTTAGGATTTCTCGGTAAGTTTTCTATCCTCTTTCTTATATTTCTTTACAAGAACAATTCTTAAGCTTTTTAGCTTTCCTTCTCTTGAAGGAAAGCTTTCAGACAAGTCCAGGTACACAATCTTTTAATTGAGGAGGGGCTAATCGCAAGATTAGTCCCTCAACTCTTGCCATATCATGATTTTTCTCCCTAACATACATTTCATTCATTTTAACCACTAATAAGCTCGATTTTATTTAATAGAGTTCAATTACGATGTTTTAAGCCCATTTAGGGTTCGATATCAATAATTAACTAGTCGATACAATATTTAGGCTTCATCAATGTAGGATTTCGGATCATCGGAACTTAATTCCGACTAGACCGGATTTCAAGGTGTTACAGAGGTTGGTTTCTTGTCTATCAATATGATGGATTCTTTTCCTAAACCTTGTAAGTATAACCTTCGATTTTGACAGTCTACCCAGGCGTCATGTTTTCCCAACAAGTTTGGTTCTAAAACTAGATCAAATTCACATTTAGGTAGCACATATAGATCTCCCGAAAAAGGTATGTTTCGAATAGTTACAAGACAATCCCTACAGATCAAATTGATAGGCATACTACATCCTATAGGGTTCGAAACTATCAAACCAATTTTTATAGTTTCAGGTTTCAATTTAAGTTCATCTAACATGTATGAACAGATAAATGAATGTGTTGATCTCATGCCTATCAAAGCATAAACAAGTTTAAAGTTAGCACAACCGTACCCGCGATAACATCTGGAGATTCTTCTTCTTCCTTGCCACGAATGTGGTAGACATGAACTGGGTCTCGGTATTCTTGTTGAGTAAGAGCTTTCGAATGGGTAGGCTTGCCTTTCCCCTGATTACACGACTGAGCTTGCGTCGAGTTCTTTTTTTCGGCCAGGTGGCATAATGCTCAGATTAGAAGGTCGAGCTAAAGATTGATCATTTCTCTTCGGGCAATCCCGGATATAGTGGTCACTATCACCACAGGCGAAACAGAGATTGCACTAGATTTGTCATTGGCCGAAGTGTTGCTTCTGACAGAACTTGCAAGTAGGAACTTTCTTCAGAATTCCTGTGGTATTAACAGAGACAAACGGGATGGCCATCTTACTCGAGTGTTGAACTTTAGATGGATAGTTACTTCGAGTAACAAGAATATAGGAAGAGGAGGATTCTTTCTAATGTTTAGGTTTCTTTGACCACCGAGATTTATCATCGCCTTTTCGCTTCTTGTCATCCCGATAACCGCTCTTCCTTTTCTCCGCGGTTCTCATTTTAGATTCAGTGGCAATGACTCGATTCACAAGAGTTTGAAAGTCCGTAATATCGAGAGCGGTAAACATCAGACTTAATTCATTTCTCAGCCCGTCAATGAACATTTTGCACTTGTTCTCCTCGATTTTAATGTACTCCGTGTAACCCCCTTAACCCGGCCTAGACGGTTGACCCGAATTAAGAAAGTCACACGGGGAAAACCAAAGTCAACCCGAAAGTCAACCTTGATTAACGACCCTTTTTTTCCTTTTAAAACTTGTCTAGATGTAAATTAATCCTTAGATATGATCATACAACAGCATACTCAAAGATCATAAACATCAGAGATCAAACAGGGACTCAATTGAACAAAATACAACTTTAGGGACCAAACTGTAAATTCTGATAAATATAAGGACTTAATCCAAATTGAAGTTACCAACTTGAAATTAATCAGGTTTCATGCTTCTCTGTAAAATTTCAGCTCAAAAGGACTTCCCAAACTCTTACAATTGCACAAACAAGTTTCAGGACCAAAACGCAAATATTCCAAAACATATAACTGCCAATGTCAGCCCCCAACGGTCACCCGTTCCGAAACAGGCATAGCCCGTTTCGAAACTCGGGGCCTTTCCGCAACGCGTACCGAAACGGGAGTCTGGCAGTGGCCTTTCCGTTTCGGAACGGCCCCTCCCGTTTCGGACGCCTGGGCACAATTAAGGCACCCGTTCCGAAACGGTAGGTGCTGTTCCGAAACACCCTGCACAGATTGCCTAAAAATGCATACTTAAACATGCAATTGACCAACCAATCATGCTCCAAATGCCACCAAACTTTGCCAACATGCAATTCAACATATATGAGACATATTTGCATCAACAATTCATCAAAACATCCACATATATGAAAAGCCCCAAATCTATAGGCATGCTTCCTACACAAGTAAGCCATTCAAGCATAAACTTCCAATTCAAGCATAAAAAGGCCAACCACAAAAACCAGCATTCTCAACAACATTCAACATACTTAGGGAGTTCAAAACATCTCCCAAATCATACACATAGGTCCCCCATTGCCAAATTACCAAAAGCTAAAATGTACTTAGAAAACTTTCCATACTTAGAGCTTTGTTTCCACTTGGATGCTTGCCCTCCTTGCTGCCCTCAAGTACTCTAATGTTCTGCATTATTGAATTAAGAAAACGGAAGAGGGCGTAAGCAAAAGCTTAGTGAGGAATCCTCAATAAAACCATCCAATAATGCATTAACAAAACATTTATAAATCATGCTTCAAATCATCATTTACACATGCTCAAAAGCATACTTTTACAAGCATCTCATGCTTCATTTCATTACATGTCATATTGGCCACAAGTGATACAATTCATTTCTTTGAAAAATAAGTTCATCAACTTTCACCCCAAGGACTTTTAAACACCTTGGACCCCAAGGACTTTTAAACACCTTGGCCATGGACTTTTAAACACCATGAATTGCATTACCTCAAGGACTTTTAAACACCTTGAACCCCAAGGACTTTTAAACACCTTGGCCTATGGACTTTTAAACACCATAGAATGGACCACACAAGGACTTTTAACCACCTTTGTGTCCGTAACAAGAACCATCCAAGGACTTTTAACCACCTTGATGTTCTTAAGTAAACAAGGCTCACTCAAGGACTTTTAACCACCTTAGTGACCTTAACCTTTTCAAAACCTCACTTGCCAATGTACATCATTATCATCAATTTATCCACTGTTTTAAAGCATTAAACCAAGCCATATTCATCATGCATTTAAAAGCATCAAACCACATTTAATCAATGTTCAAAAACAAGGAACTCTTACCATGAGCTTCCTTCAACATATGGCTTACAAAAAAGCATTAACCATACTAAATCATGCTTTCAAAACAGAATTTAAAACATGCAATAAACCACATTGCACAACAACCAAATCATGGCCACCACTAGAGAGTATTTTCGAAAACTTACACTTGAGCTTAGCAAAGTTGTTTAGACTTAAACTAAGCTCCCAAGACATTGGTTTCAAAGCCGAAAACCCAATTTCACTCACCGATTCCACTTCGCCTCAAGCCAAAGCACCAAAACAAGCCTTCGGATCAACAACTCTTGGATCCAAAGATGCCTCCCCTGATTAAACACATTAAAGCAGAGATTTAATGCATCATCATGCATCAAAAGCTTCAATGAAAGCACTCAAACTCGCTGCTCTCATTCACACTCCAATTTCGGCCACCAAACACAACCGAAATGACATCAAAACCACTTCTCAACAAAGCCCAACCATAAACCAGCAAAACCTAACATCCATTAACACCATTTAACATCTAAAAACAACCTATAAACATCCTTATACCTCCAGCAACATCAAATCCACAAGATCACCACAAAAACATCCAAGAATCACAAGCTAAACTTAGGAAACACAACCTATCCGGGATTGCATTAATCAAAACTCATTTCCTTATCAAATTAACATTCATTAATCATCATTTTAGCACCTTAAAACACTGCTTAAACAGATCCAACGAAATTTCATCAAAAACACACCAAATCTTGCATTTTAAGCCAAGATCCACTAAACAATCTTAAAAACCATTTATAAAACATCAATTAGGGATTGAGAACTTAGGAATTTCATTAAAGAACTTGAAGTTCAGAGGAGAAGGACGTTCTTACCTCCAAACTTGAGTTTCTCCTCTTTTAGAGCCAAAAAGCTTGATGAATCAAGTAGCAAATACAAAGGTTTTGATGAGAAGATGATTAGGAATCAAATGAGGATTGAAAAGAAGTATTTAGGTGATAAAAATCAGAGGAAAAGATCTGGAGAGAATGTGTTTGGTTTGAGAGAAAAGATGAGAGAAAATGGGAATGGAAAATTTAGAAAGTTAGTTAAAAATGACTAAAAATATCTTTCCCTCCTTTTTACTTTTATTTTAAACCATTATTAAATCATTTAATATTCTAGAAAAATCTGGAGAAACTCCCCTTTGGGTAAATAGCTCCCTAAAGATTCAAAGTTTCAATCCTTTTTAAAACAGTCACAAAACTTTCAAAAATTACATTTTGGTCACTAGCCAAAATGTCGCTCTTCCAAAACCCATTTTTCAAAATTGATTTCACAGTTCACTTAATTATATTAAAAGATGATTTTAGAACATTTTTCCATATTTTTAATGCAACCCGAACTAGGCTTTCCTAATTTCACCTCTTTAGATTCGAACAACACTTTGACCAAACCGGTCAACGCCCAAAACTTCTAAGCCCAAAACCGAGGCGTTACAACTCTCCCCCCCTTAAGAAATTTCGTCCTCGAAATTTACCTGAAGGAAAGAGATAAGGAAACTGCTTCAGCATGTCTTCCTTCCGCTCCCACGTGGCTTCCTCAACACCGCGATGCTTCCACAGCACCTTCACCAACTCAATGGTCTTGCCACGAAGAACCTTGCTATCCGAATCCAGAACCTTCACCGGTTCCTCATCATAGGTCAAATCCGGATTCAAAACCACTTCCTCCACAGGCATCACATGTGAAGGATCAGATATATACCTCCGGAGCATAGAGACATGGAACACATCATGAATCTTCTCCAACTCATGTGGTAACCTCAACCGATACGCAACAGGACCCACACGCTCAACCACCTCATATGGTCCAATGTACCTAGGGCTCAACTTACCCTTTCGGCCAAACCGCATCACCTTCTTCCAAGGCGAAACCTTCAAGAACACACGGTCACCCACCGCATACTCTATCTCCTTACGCTTCAAATCCGAGTAAGACTTCTGCCGATCAGAAGCAGCCTTCAACCGCTCACAAATGAGCTTTACCTTCTCTGTGGTCCCTTTTAACAAAGCCGGCATTGAAACCAACTTTTGATCAGTCTCAGCCCAACAAAGAGGAGTCCTACACTTCCTCCCGTACAAAGCCTCATAAGGTGCCATCTGTATACTTGCCTGATAACTGTTGTTATAAGCAAACTCAACCAAAGGCAGATGCTTCTCCCAAGAACCTTGGAACTCAATCACGCAGCACCTCAACATATCCTCCAAAATCTGGATAACTCGCTCAGACTGACCATCCGACTGAGGATGATAGGATGTACTGAAATGCAACCTTGTACCTAGAGCTTGATGTAAACACTGCCAAAACCGCGATGTGAACCTCGGATCCCTATCCGACACAATCGACTTAGGCACACCATACAGCCGCACAATCTCAGCAATGTACAGCTCTGCCAACCTATCCAAAGAAAACGTGGTATGCACAGGCAAGAAATGCGCACACTTCGTCAGGCGATCCACAATCACCCAGACCGAATTCTTCTTCGATGGAGACAAAGGTAAACCAGATACAAAATCCATGGTAACCCTCTCCCACTTCCATTCAAGGATTTTCAACGGTTGCAACAACCCTGAAGGAAACTGATGCTCAGCCTTAACTCGCTGACACACCAAACACTTGCTAACAAACTCTGCAACATCTTTCTTCAAACCCACCCAATAGTACTCATCACGAAGATCACGGTACATCTTAGTACTACCAGGGTGCATAGCAAAAGGACTACTATGACCTTCAGTCAGAATAGCACGCCTCAACTCAGCATCAGCCGACACTACTATCCGACTCCCAAAACACAGCACACCATCATCATTGAAACAGAAATCCGAAGGTCTACCCTCCGCGATATCCTGAACATGAGACACCAAGGAATCATCCAACAACTGCTTATCCTTGATCAACTGAACCAAAGAGGGTTTCACTCGCAACTCAGCAACGAGACCACCATCTTGCGATATGCTCAAGCTAGCAAACATGGCTCTCAGCTCAACAGCTACCTTCCTACTCAAGGCATCCGCAACAACATTAGCTTTTCCAGGATGATACTCAATCGTCAGATCATAATCCTTGAGCAACACCAACCAACGCCGCTGCCTAAGATTCAACTCCTTCTGAGACATCAGATACCTCAAACTCTTGTGATCCGTGTACACAGTACACTTCTCACCATACAGATAATGCCTCCAGATCTTCAGAGCAAAAACCACTGCAGCCAGCTCAATATCATGCGTAGGGTAATTGTGCTCATGCACCTTCAACTGCCGCGATGCATAAGCCACCACCTTACCCTCCTGCATCAGCACACACCCCAAACCAACATAGGATGCATCACTGTAAACCACAAACTCTTTCCCTGATTCAGGCTGAATCAAGATAGGAGCTTGCGTCAAAGCCGCCTTAAGCTTCTCAAAAGCCTGCTGTCTCGCTTCCGTCCACTCATACTTAACATCCTTTTGCAACAGCTTCATCAAAGGAGCAGCAATCTTGGAAAAACCATCCACAAACCTTCGGTAGTATCCCGCCAAACCAAGGAAACTACGGATCTCATGAACAGACTTAGGAACTTTCCAATTCATCACCGCCTCAATCTTCTGAGGATCAACACGAATCCCCTCCGCTGAAACCACATGCCCAAGAAACACCACCTCCCTTAACCAGAACTCACACTTACTCAGCTTAGCATAAAGCTGATTCTCCAACAAAGCTTGCAAAACAATCCTCAAATGCTCTTCATGCTCCTCCTCAGTACGCGAGTACACGAGGATATCATCAATGAACACCACAACAAACTTGTCAAGGTATTCATGAAACACACGATTCATCATGTCCATGAAAGCAGCAGGAGCATTTGTCAACCCAAACGGCATCACAGGAAACTCATAATGCCCATACCTTGTCCTGAAAGCTGTCTTAGGCACATCCACATCCTTCACCTTTAACTGATAATACCCTGACCTTAAGTCAATCTTAGAGAACACAGCAGCTCCCCGAAATTGATCAAAAAGATCATCAATCCTCGGCAAAGGATACCGATTCTTGATAGTCAACTTGTTCAGCTGACGGTAATCAATGCACATTCTCATAGTGCCATCCTTCTTCTTCACAAACAAGACCGGTGCTCCCCAAGGTGACACACTCGGCCGGATGAAACCACGATCAAGCAACTCTTGCAACTGCGTCTTCAGCTCCTTCAGCTCCTTCGGTGCCATTCTATAGGGAGCAATGGACACAGGAGTTGTATTCTCATACAGCTCAATTCCAAACTCCACCTCGCGGTTAGGAGGTAAACCAGGCAACTCCTCAGGAAAAACACCAGGAAACTCCTTCACAACTCTGATATCTTGCACCCTCAACTCTTTAGAGCTAGGATTCATCACAAAAGCTAGATAAGCTTCGCAACCTTGCCTCAGCATCCTGCTCGCCTCCAAGGTAGACACCACATTGGCAAGAAACTTCACATTCTCACCAACCACAACAACTTCATAATCATCCGCAAGCTTAAGCAAAACTCACTTGTTTTCACAATCCACAACCGCACGATGCTCCGCAAGCCAATCCATACCAAGGATCACATCAAAACCATAGAAGGGCAACTCCATAAGATCAACATGGAAAACATGCTCTTGAACGACCAAGGGACACCTTCTATAAAGCTTCCTAGTCACAACAGTCTCACCAAAAGAACTAGTGACTCGAACACCAACATCCAAAGACTCAACAGGCAAACCAAGCAATTCAGCATGCTCACGCAAAATGTATGAATGCGTAGATACAGAATCAATCAAAGAAAGCAATGACAAGGACTGCAAAGTAAAGGTACCTGCAATCACATCCGCATCATTCCTGCCCTCTCGCTGAGCATACACCCTCGCTTGGCCTCCACCCTCAGGCTGAATAGCCACAACATGAGCCACTCCACGACCACCTTCCTCTCTCCTCTGGAAATTACCACGGCCGCGCCCACGACCTCTCTGCGGTGCAGCAACAACAGGAGCACGCACCTGATCACCAGCCAACCTAGGACAATCACGCCTCAAATGGTCTGCGGATCCACAATTCCAGCACCCGTTACCAGCAACCGCAACAGGAGCTTGCACCACTCTCTCGGCACGAGGACAGTCACGCTTCATGTGACCACGTGAACCACAGATCCAACAAGCACTCGGATCAGCTCTAGCATTGCCTCCTCTAGCAGGTGCACCACCACCTCTCTTAGCTGAAGACTGATACTTCTGATCACGTCCCCTCTTGTTCCGTCCTCCTCCGGAACTAAACTCATCTGATCGCTTGCCAGCACCCTTAGCAGATAAACTCAAGTTCATCTCAACGTCCTTGGCTCGGCCCACCAATACATCAAAATCATCATACTCGGCGGCCAGCAAATACATTTTCACATCCGTCTCTAAACCATAACGGAACCTCTCGCACCTTGCCCGCTCATCAGGTACCAGCTCCGGTGCATACTGACTGAGTCGCACAAACTGCACCTCATACTCAGCCACACTCATGCTCCCCTGGGTAAGAGACATGAATTCACGCTTCTTCTCATCTAGATAACTCACACCAAGATATCTCCGCTTGAACACATTCTGAAAGAATGTCCAAGTCACATCAGCTTCTGCCATCCCAGCAATAGTGGTTGTCCACCACGTATACGCATCCTTCTGCAGCAAGGACACAACACAACCCAGCTTCTGCACATCAGTGCAACTCATCTGGCCCAAGATTCGCTTGGTACTCTCTAGCCAAGCTTCAGAACTCTCAGCAGACATACCCCTGAACTCAGTCCCACCAAGACTGCGCAAACGCTCCAAAGGTAGTCTAACACCAGCATCTTCCTGATGCCCCGCTCCACGAGCCCCAGCTACTGCTGCTTGAAAAGCACCAGCAATAGCTTGCACTAACATCGTCATATCAGGCATAGCTTGCCCCTGACCAGCCCCAGGTCCAGCAGCTCCAGCGCCAGCTGCAGCTCCAGCTTCCTCAGCCCCAGCACCACCACCAAGGTAAGCAATCCAAGTATTCAAGCTCAATTTCATTTCAAAACAACATCTTTCCTTTAGCTTTGATTTGGCAATGTGTACCCACAACATGCTACATCACAGCACATACTTCAATTGCATCAAAATCACAAGCCATTAAACATGCTTTCACTCAACAAGCATACAAGGCATACATACTTCAATCATGCATACATACATTCCCAATTACTCGAGAACTCAGCTCTGATACCACCAAATGTAACCCCCTTAACCCGGCCTAGACGGTTGACCCGAATTAAGAAAGTCACATGGGGAAAACCAAAGTCAACCCGAAAGTCAACCTTGATTAACGACCCTTTTTTTTCCTTTTAAAACTTGTCTAGATGTAAATTAATCCTTAGATATGATCATACAACAGCATACTCAAAGATCATAAACATCAGAGATCAAACAGGGACTCAATTGAACAAAATACAACTTTAGGGACCAAACTGTAAATTCTGATAAATATAAGGACTTAATCCAAATTGAAGTTACCAACTTGAAATTAATCAGGTTTCATGCTTCTCTGTAAAATTTCAGCTCAAAAGGACTTCCCAAACTCTTACAATTGCACAAACAAGTTTCAGGACCAAAACGCAAACATTCCAAAACATATAACTGCCAATGTCAGCCCCCAACGGTCACCCGTTCCGAAACAGGCATAGCCCGTTTCGAAACTCGGGGCCGTTCCGCAACGCGTACCGAAACGGGAGTCTGGCAGTGGCCTTTCCGTTTCGGAACGGCCCCTCCCGTTTCGGACGCCTGGGCACAATTAAGGCACCCGTTCCGAAACGGTAGGTGCTGTTCCGAAACACCCTGCACAGATTGCCTAAAAATGCATACTTAAACATGCAATTGACCAACCAATCATGCTCCAAATGCCACCAAACTTTGCCAACATGCAATTCAACATATATGAGACATATTTGCATCAACAATTCATCAAAACATCCACATATATGAAAAGCCCCAAATCTATAGGCATGCTTCCTACACAAGTAAGCCATTCAAGCATAAACTTCCAATTCAAGCATAAAAAGGCCAACCACAAAAACCAGCATTCTCAACAACATTCAACATACTTAGGGAGTTCAAAACATCTCCCAAATCATACACATAGGTCCCCCATTGCCAAATTACCAAAAGCTAAAATGTACTTAGAAAACTTTCCATACTTAGAGCTTTGTTTCCACTTGGATGCTTGCCCTCCTTGTTGCCCTCAAGTACTCTAATGTTCTGCATTATTGAATTAAGAAAACGGAAGACAGCGTAAGCAAAAGCTTAGTGAGGAATCCTCAATAAAACCATCCAATAATGCATTAACAAAACATTTATAAATCATGCTTCAAATCATCATTTACACATGCTCAAAAGCATACTTTTACAAGCATCTCATGCTTCATTTCATTACATGTCATATTGGCCACAAGTGATACAATTCATTTCTTTGAAAAATAAGTTCATCAACTTTCACCCCAAGGACTTTTAAACACCTTGGACCCCAAGGACTTTTAAACACCTTGGCCATGGACTTTTAAACACCATGAATTGCATTACCTCAAGGACTTTTAAACACCTTGAACCCCAAGGACTTTTAAACACCTTGGCCTATGGACTTTTAAACACCATAGAATGGACCACACAAGGACTTTTAACCACCTTTGTGTCCGTAACAAGAACCATCCAAGGACTTTTAACCACCTTGATGTTCTTAAGTAAACAAGGCTCACTCAAGGACTTTTAACCACCTTAGTGACCTTAACCTTTTCAAAACCTCACTTGCCAATATACATCATTATCATCAATTTATCCACTGTTTTAAAGCATTAAACCAAGCCATATTCATCATGAATTTAAAAGCATCAAACCACATTTAATCAATGTTCAAAAACAAGGAACTCTTACCATGAGCTTCCTTCAACATATGGCTTACAAAAACAGCATTAACCATGCTAAATCATGCTTTCAAAACAGAATTTAAAACATGCAATAAACCACATTGCACAACAACCAAATCATGGCCACCACTAGAGAGTATTTCCGAAAACTTACACTTGAGCTTAGCAAAGTTGTTTAGACTTAAACTAAGCTCCCAAGACATTGGTTTCAAAGCCGAAAACCCAATTTCACTCACCGATTCCACTTCGCCTCAAGCCAAAGCACCAAAACAAGCCTCCGGATCAACAACTCTTGGATCCAAAGATGCCTCCCCTGATTAAACACATTAAAGCAGAGATTTAATGCATCATCATGCATCAAAAGCTTCAATGAAAGCACTCAAACTCGCTGCTCTCATTCACACTCCAATTTCGGCCACCAAACACAACCGAAATGACATCAAAACCACTTCTCAACAAAGCCCAGCCATAAACCAGCAAAACCTAACATCCATTAACACCATTTAACATCTAAAAACAACCTATAAACATCCTTATACCTCCAGCAACATCAAATCCACGAGATCACCACAAAAACATCCAAGAATCACAAGTTAAACTTAGGAAACACAACCTATCCGGGATTGCATTAATCAAAACTCATTTCCTTATCAAATTAACATTCATTAATCATCATTTTAGCACCTTAAAACACTGCTTAAACAGATCCAACGAAATTTCATCAAAAACACACCAAATCTTGCATTTTAAGCCAAGATCCACTAAACAATCTTAAAAGCCATTTATAAAACATCAATTAGGGATTGAGAACTTAGGAATTTCATTAAAGAACTTGAAGTTCAGAGGAGAAGGACGTTCTTACCTCCAAACTTGAGTTTCTCCTCTTTTAGAGCCAAAAAGCTTGATAAATCAAGTAGCAAATACAAAGGTTTTGATGAGAAGATGATTAGGAATCAAATGAGGATTGAAAAGAAGTATTTAGGTGATAAAAATCAGAGGAAAAGATCTGGAGAGAATATGTTTGGTTTGAGAGAAAAGATGAGAGAAAATGGGAATGGAAAATTTAGAAAGTTAGTTAAAAATGACTAAAAATATCATTCCCTCCTTTTTACTTTTATTTTAAACCATTATTAAATCATTTAATATTCTAGAAAAATCTGGAGAAACTCCCCTTTGGGTAAATAGCTCCCTAAAGATTCAAAGTTTCAATCCTTTTTAAAACAGTCACAAAACTTTCAAAAATTACATTTTGGTCACTAGCCAAAATGTCGCTCTTCCAAAACCCATTTTTCAAAATTGATTTCACAGTTCACTTAATTATATTAAAAGATGATTTTAGAACATTTTTCCATATTTTTAATGCAACCCGAACTAGGCTTTCCTAATTTCACCTCTTTAGATTCGAACAACACTTTGACCAAACCGGTCAACGCCCAAAACTTCTAAGCCCAAAACCGGGGCGTTACACTCCGAGCCGTGCATGAAATATTTGCAGAAATAAATGATGTATTGTTCAATCAGCCTATTGGTCTGCTTTAGATACAAGAACTTCTTTCTACGATCAACTAGGTATTATTTTCTGATGTACTTTTTATTGAACTCATCGACAAAGAATCTCCACGTAACTGAGTCGGTAGGGGCGGTCAGATTCGTGGTTTCCCACCAGCTTAGAGCTTTATCGGCTAAAAGTGCAACTGTTTCATAAAGTTTTTGCTCATCCAAGCACTGAAGTTGTTTGGTCAGAATTTGTGTTGTTCTTTCGAGCCAATATTCGGCTTCTTCCGGCTTCTCCTCGTTTTCGCCAGTGAATGTAAAAGCTCAATGTTGCGGGGCAGCAACAACCGGAACTGGTTGCTCTCGTCTTATGTTCAGTACCATTTGATCGAACATCTCCTTCATACTAAGGAGACATTCTCGTTGACCTAATTGAAGTGTCAGATTTTCCAGTTGTTGATGGACTTGTTCTAGAGGTTTCTCTCGAGGTTGTAACCCCCTTAGCCCGGCCTAGACACTTGACCCAAACTACGAAGATTACACTGGGAAAACCAAAGTCAACCCGAAAGTCAACCTTGATTAACGACCCTTTTATTATTTTTAATCTTTCCTAGTTGCACATTAAACCTATGTGAGCACTCAAGTATCATGGGAGAGAAAGGCATAGCGATCGAAAATCATTTAGGCACTGAATTGCATAAATTATATGTTTAGGGACCAAAATGTAATTTTTAGAAATTATAAGGACTTTGCAGATCTAAGGTATACCAATATGTAATTAATCATGTTACATGCTTCTCTGTCAAATTTCAGCATAAAAAGGCATTCCACGCTCAAGCAATTGCATCCACAACATTCAGGACTAAAACGTAAAACATGGAAACTTAAAACAATTCAAAAACATCATCCAACGGTCATACGTTTCGAAACACCCACCCTTCGTACCGAAACGCCGTATCGGAACGGTGCTGACCGTTTCGGTACTCGGGTGTGTTCTGAGACTGGTATCGAAACAGGCCTCTCCAGTAGCAAAACTATTTCGAAACACCTTCAGTTGTTCCGGAACGCTATGGCCATTACAGGCCCCCGTTTCGAAACAGTTAAGGGTGTTTCGATACACCATGTACTGTGACAGCAAAAACTGCTGGTTTTTCAACTTTAAATCCACTCAAACATGCTACAACAAGAATCATAGCATACCAGCAACCTATTATGATACTAAGGACCATATTTAAGACCATTACGCTAGAGCATGGCATCAAACACAAAAGCATTCAATCTAAAGGCTTGCTTCCTAGTCACAAAACCAATAAAAGCAACCAAACCTCAAACCAAACCTTTAGGACCATTTACAAGCCATAAATTCCACCACAAACATGCTACAAACTTAGGGAGTTCAAAACACATCTCCCAAATACAACCTTGGTGTCCCATTGCCAAATATCAAAACTAAAGTGTATAAAAACATCACCATACATGAGCTTTGCACTTCCTTGGATGTTCTTAACCTTCTCGCTTCCCAAAAACACCTCAATTATCTGCATTATTGGTAAAAGAGAGCGTAAGCACACTTGCTTAGGGAGGCATGCTCTAAAGAAACCAACACAATAATGCATTAATCAAAACACTTTCTCAAAAGCTTTCTCCACAACATGCTCATTCTATCTCATGCTTGAAAACCTTTCAAAGAAACTTCTCATTGAAAACACATGTACCTCAATTCTATCTCATGCATTTAAACCAATGGAAATCTCATGGCAAGGTCATACACATGCTTGTAAAAACCAAAGCATTTCATATACAAATCTCATATGCATTTCTCATAGCATAAATCATCTCATCAATAGGTACATGTGATTCAAAAGCATTTTCATATATTATATTGGCATTTCACATCTCATTACTACTCAGATATGCAGACAACATTCTAGTAACATAATTTCCGATGGAATCTCACATCGCCGTACTCGCATCTCATTACTAGACGCTTCCGGTGGAATCTCACATCACCGTAGTAACTTGTCTAGTAACATAATTTCCGGTGGAATCTCACATCACCGTACTCACATGGCGGAATCTCTCATCGCCACAAACCTTGGGTATTTCACCAAGTCCTACCCAATGGAATGCCCATCATCGGTCTCTCCCTTTGGATTAAACCAAAGAACACGTACAAATTTTTAGTTTATAGTGCACTCTCATCCTATTGATCGATCAATTATATTCAGTAAGTATCTCATCTTCTATGCCAATATATTATGTCAAAACATCATCTCACCTACTGTTTTTCATGCAACATTTCTCAAACCTTTCTCATCTCATTTCAAAACCATAACATTTGCCATGCTTTAAAACAAAAGCTCAAATCTTAACAATGCAACATGTTATTTCATGAAATCATTTCAAGCATCATCTCATGCTACAAATAATGCATAAAAACAGTAGGAATTTTTCTATCTCAAACCATGAGCATGTAAAAGCATTTTAGGGGCAACCACCACATATAAGAGAGCAATCTAGCCAATACTTACTTCCGGACTTAGGAAGGTGTTTCAAACCTTTCCTAAATCCCCAAACCTAGTTTCTTTGCCCCTCAAAGACTTCTAAAACCATTCGCACTCACCGATTACGTTTTGCTTGCTCGCCGAAACGCTATCTAGGCTCCCGGATCAACACCAAAGGCGTCCAAAGATGTCTCCCCTGTTTACCACACATAAGAGCAGAGGATTAATGCATCACCATGCATTGAAATCATCAGCCACACACCTAAACTCGATGCTCTACTCAAGCACCTCATTTCGGCTACCAACCACAACTGAAATCATCTCAAAACTCTTCCAAAACAAAGCCCAGCAAAGATCTACCACTTCTCATCATTTCTAAACATCAATCAACATAAAAATCCACTACAACTCGTCCTTATACCTCCAGCTATGACAGAACACCAAAACCACCCCAAAAACCACCATTCTAGCATACAAAACTTAGGAATCCAAGCCTATTCGGGATTTGTTTGATAAAACCTCATTTATAACATCAATTAACATCCAAAATACATTAGAAAACAACCTCAAAATAGAGCTTAACCATCAACCACGAAAATCATCAAGATCTCTTCAAAAACCTTGACTTTTAATACAATTTCTTGTTTCTAACATTAAAGCAACTCAAAATCATTAACAAAGGATTGATAACATGGGAATTTCAGTAAATAACTGGTCATTAGAGGAGAATTGCGAAGCTTACCTCTAATGGTTGATTTCGCCTTGAATTGGCCAAGTTTTCTTGAAAATCCAATGTAAAAACAAGAGGATTCGATGAGGAAAAGATTAGGAATCAAAAGGAGATTAAAAACTCATCAAATAGGATGAGAATCAAAGGCTAATTGATGGAAGAAATGTGTTGGCTGAAAAGAATTTGAGAGAAAATGAAATGAGAGAAAATCGATGAAAGGTACTTATGAAAAGTCAAAGATAGTTTTCCTTTTAATTAATCTTTATTTCCTTTAATTAAAACATTATTAAAATCAGCCAAAATAAGGACTTAAAGATTCAAAGTTTCAATCCTTTACAAAACAGTCACTATTTAACTTTTGCAAAAACTGCGATTTGGTCACTACACCGAAATGTAGTATTTCCAAACCTTATTTTGTAAAATTGAATTCACCATAATCATTCAAACTGTTCTCCACCGATCCGATTCGAACTCTAAAACATCTAGGCCCAAATTTGAGGCGTTACAACTATCCCCTCTTAAGAATTTCATCCTCGAAATTTACCTTGAGGAAAAAGGTAAGGAAATTGCTTCTTCATGTATTCCTTTCTTTCCCACGTGGCTTCCTCAACACCACGATGTCTCCACAACACTTTGACCAGATCAATGGTCTTACCACGGAGAACCTTACTATCTGAATCCAAAATCTCAACAGGTTCCTCATCATATGTTAAATCCAGATTCAACTCAACTTCCTCCACAGGCCTAACATGCGAAGGATCCAATCTATACCTCCGAAGCATTGATACATGAAACGCATTATGTATCTTTTCTAACTCTTGTGGTAGCCTCAGCTTATAAGCAACAGGACCAACACGTTCTATCACCTCGTATGCTCTAATGTATCTTAGGCTCCACTTAACATCCTTTTGCAACAACTTCGTCAAAGGGGCAACAATCTTAGAAAATCCATCCACAAACCTCCAGTAGTATCCTGCCAACCCAAGAAAACTACGGACTTCATGAACAGACTTAGGAGGCTTCCAATTTATCACCGCCTCAACCTTCTAGGGATCAACTCGTATCCCTTAGGCCGAAACCACATGACCAAGGAAAACAACTTCCTTTAGCCAAAACTCACATTTGCTCAGCTTACCATAAAGCTGGTTTTCCAACAACGCTTGCAAAACAATCCTCAAATAACCTTCATGCTCCTCCTCGGTAAGAGAGTACACAAGGATATCGTCGATGAACACCACAATGAACTTGTCCAAGAATTCATGGAACACCCTATTCATCATGTCCATGAAAGCGGTAGGAGCATTCGTCAAACCAAATAGCATCACAAGGAACTCATAATGCCCATACTTCGTTCTAAAGGCTGTTTTCGGCACATCCACATCCTTCACCTTTAATTGACAGTACCCTAACCTCAGATCAATCTTTGAAAACACAACCGATACCCGAAACTAATCAAAAAGATCATCAATCCTCGGCAAAGGATACTTGTTCTTGACGGTCAACTTATTCAGCTGACGATAATCGATGCACATTCTCATCGTGCCATCTTTCTTTTTAACAAACAAGACCGGTGCACCCCAAGGTGACACACTAGGCAGAATAAAGCCACGGTCAAGCAACTCCTGAAGTTGCGTCTTCAATTGTTTCAACTCCTTGGGTGCCATGCGATAGGGAGCAATGGACACCGGAGTTGTGTTCTCATACAACTCAATTCAAAACTCAACCTCTCGACTAGGCGGCAAACCAGGTAATTCCTCCAAAAACACTCTAGGGAACTCACACACGGTCCTTATATCCTGAACGTGCACCTCCTTTGAACTAGGATTCGTAACAAAGGCTAGGTAAGCCTCACATCCTTGACGCAACATCCAGCTTGCTTCAAGCGTCGACACCATATTAGCTAGAAACTTCACATTTTTTACCACCACCACCACCTCATAATCATCTGCAAGTTTTAACGAAACTCGCTTGCTTTCGAAATCCACAACGGCTCTATGCTCAACAAGCCAATTCATGCCAAGGATTACATCAAAACCATAGAATGACAATTCCATAAGATCAACAAGAAACACATGATCCTGCACCTTTAAGGGGCATCTCCTATACAACTTTCTTGTTACAATCGTCTCACCAAAGGAACTAGTCACACGTATACCAACATCCAAAGACTCAACAAGCAAACCAAGCATTTGAGCATATTCACGCAATATGTACGAGTGTGTAGATCCAGAATCAATCAAAGAAAGTAATGACAAGGATTGCAAAGTAAAGGTACATGCGATCACGTTCGTGCCATTCCTTCCCTCACGATGGGCATACACTGGAGCCTGACCACCACCCTCAGGTTGGACAGCCACCACATGCGCTACATTCCTTCCACCCTCATTTCTACGCTGAAAATTACCACGGCCGCGCGCACGACCTCTCTGTTGCTCAGCTGCTTTCATCGGAGCTTGTCCCTCTCTTAGCGGCTGAGGACAATCTTTCTTCATATGCCCTCGGTTTCCTCAGTTCCAGCATGTCCCAAGGATACCCCAACACTCATCAGCGTGTGTCCTACCATACCGGTTACACTCAAGAGTCCTAGAGAAGGCATTAGGTCCTTGCTGACCTCTACCAGGGTTACCACCCCGCGCCTAGCATCAAAATGTGGCTTCCTATTCTTATGCCTCTTCTTGCGATCTCTACCATAATCGCGTTCTGCAGCTCGCTTTCCCGACCTAGATCCACCTGCTCGGCTCGCCAAACCAAGATTCAATTCAATGTCCTTGGCTCTAGTGACCAAGACATCGAAATCAGTGTAATCAGCTGCAAGCATATAGGTTTTCACGTTAACTACCAGTCCATAACGGAACCGTTCGCATCTTTCCCGCTCACTAGGGACCAGCTCAGGCGCATATTGGCTAAGGCGAACAAACTGAATCTCATATTTAGCCACATACATGCTCTCTTGCACAAGAGACATAAACTTCCTCTTTTTCTCATCGAGGTAGCGAACTCCCAGGTATTTCCGCTTGAACGCATTTAAAAAGAATGTTCAAGTCACTTCATCATCCTCTATTCCAGTGATAGTGGTCGTCCACCACGTGTACGCATCACCATGCAGTAGTGACACAATGCAACCAAGATTCTGAACATTGTTGCAGTTCAGTTGTCCAAGAATCCTATTGGTGCTCTCCAACCAAGACTTAGAACCTTCTAGTGTCAAACCTCTAAACTCAGTCCCTCCTAGACTGCAGAGACGCTTCAATGACAATCTAACATTGGCACCATCCTGAGGTTCAGCTCCATGAGCTCCAGCTACTGCTGCCTGGAAAGCTCCAGCAATAGCCTGTATCAGCACGGTCATATCAGGAGCAGCTTTCCCCTGACCTCCCTCGGGTCCAGCAACCTCAGCACCAACTCCAGCAGTACCAGCCCCAACTCCACCACCACCAGGTGGTCCACCTAGGGGAGGAGGAGGTAAACCCTCAGCATTCTCTACATTCTCATTTTCTCAGCCATAGACCGAGTATTGATTCTTAGCTCTCTATGTAGCCCCATAATAAAAACAATGCACTGACAAAAAATGCAACAAACATAATTAGGCATAATAAGGTAAGTAATCCAAGTACTCAAGCCCATTTTTGAAACCATTTCTTCTCATTAGTAATGATACGACAATGAGATCCCCAACCACACTCCTAACATAGCATATCATCACAAATTCATCTTAACTGAATCATACATCAATATTCATACATCATACTTTCACCAAAAAGTCACAATCATACATAACCACATACAATAACCACATACCAAGCCTTACTTATTCGATAACCTGGCTCGGATACCAACAAATGTAACCCCCTTAGCCCGGCCTAGACGCTTGACCCGAACTACGAAGATTACACAAGGAAAACCGAAGTTAACCCGAAAGTCAACCTTGATTAACGACCCTTGTTTTTCTTTTTAATCTTTTCTAGATGCACATTAAACCTACGTGAACACTCAAGAATCATGGGAGAGAAAGGCACGGCGATCGAAAATCATTTAGGGACTTAATTGCATAAATTATACGTTTAGGGACCAAAATGTAATTTTTAGACATTATAAGAACTTTGCAGATCTTAGGTATACCAATATGTAATTAATCATGCTACATGCTCCTCTGTCAAATTTTAGCTTAAAAAGGCATTCCACGCTCAAGCAATTGCATCCACAACATTGAGGACTAAAACGTAAAAAATGGAAACTTAAAACAATTCAAAAACATCATCCAACGGTCATACGTTTCGAAACACCCACCCTTCGTACCGAAACGCCATATCGAAACGGTGCTGACCATTTCGGTACTCGGGTGTGTTCATATGACTATGCATATGTTGTTAAGCATGTTATGCTTGTGGAAATGGCATTTGTGGTTATGCTTGTAAAACAGTGGATTATTGATGATAAATGATTATATTGGCAAGTGATTAAAATGGTTTTGGGTTACTTTAATCGGATATAGTTAGCCGACTATAGGATTGGGTGCACCGTGAATAAAGTCGTCTTAGATGTCAAGGGGTTGTGATTGTTCCGTAATCTCCATCCAAGTACCCTAACGATTGAGGTTAGATCACAAAGGTGAATGGTTAGTACCGTGTGTGAGTCTTGTGTATGTGTCTCATACTCTCGTTAGTGGAATTATACAACTACCGATGAGTGATGTTGAGGGGTTGTGATTGTGCCATTAATCTCCATCACGGGGGTTGAGGGGTTGTGATTGTGCCATTTGTCTCCACCTTGTGTAGTCTGGTAGTTTGTATTAAGCGTGAGGGACAATGCTTGTAATCCACGTATCCGATTGCGTCTTTTGTTAAAATGGTCATTGGATTATCACTTGTGAGCCAATATAATGTAAATGAATAAAGTGAAGCAAGATATGCTTGTATATAATGAAAGGTTGCATGAGATAGTTGTTCATGATGCAAGAATGCATGAGATGCTTGGTAAAGCATGAGCAATGGTTTAATTGTTGTTTATGATGTTGCATATGAGCATGTGTTTATAAAATGCATTGATGTCTGGAGAATACATGATTTATGAAAAGGCATATGATAAAAGTGATGGCTTTGCAAGTCATGTTAAATGCATTGATGAATGTTGTTTAGCAAGCCTCATTAAGCTTTATGCTTACGCTATTTTGTTTCATCAATGCAAAGAATTGAACATTTCAAGGCAGCCCAAAAGCAAGAGGAGTCAAAGGCTTTGTTAAAGAGATGTATGTGGTTCACCCTTAGTGTAATAAGTGGCAATGGGTGGGATTTATACTTTGGAATGTTTGAGGATGTTTTCCTTTACTTTGTGCATGTTAGATTTGTAACCCCCTTAACCCGGCCTAGACGGTTGGCCCGAATTAAGAAGATTACACGGGGAAAACCAAAGTCAACCCGAAAGTCAATCTTGATTAACGACCCTTTTTTTTCTTTTTAATCTTGTCTAGATGCTCATTAACCCTAGATGTGATCACACAAACATCATACTCAAAGATCACAACCATCAGAGATCATTCAGGGACCCAATTGCACAAAACACAACTTTAGGGACCAAAATGTAAATTCTGAAAACTTTGAGGCCTTAACCCGATTTTAAGTTACCAACTTAAAATTAATCATGTTTCATGCATCTCGGCCAAATTTCAGCTCAAACGGACATCTCAAACTCATACAATTGCACATACAAGATTCAGGACCAAAATGCAAACATTTTGAAACACATAACTGCCACTGACAGCCCCCAACGGTCAACCGTTCCGAAACGGGAGACAGCCCGTTTCGAAACGCGGGGCCGTTCCGCAACGGGTACCGAAACGGGGGTCGGGCAGTAGCCTTTCCGTTTCGGAACGGTGTCACCCGTTTCGGACGCCTGGGCTGCTTCAAGGCACCCGTTCCGAAACGGCTCACCCTGTTCCGAAACACCCTGCACAAAAAGCAGAATTTTGCCTACTCAAACATGCAATTAAACATCCAATCATGCTCCAAAAGCCACCAAACTTTTCCAACATGCAATTCAACATAAAAGAGGCATACTTGCATCAACAATTCAACAACATGTCAACAACCACGAAAAACCCCAATTTCAAGGTTAAGCTTCCAACACAAGCAACCATTTAAACAACATACTTCCAATTCAAACTCATAAGCCAAACCATGTTCCAACAACATCCACAACACAAAACCATACTTGTCCGAACATAAACAGACACATACATCAACCCAAGAGATTCTACCCCATTGCCTTTATTAACTATAGCTATTAACCGAGACATACATCTCAAGTGGAGTCCTTCTTGAATCCATTGCTCCTCGCTGTCCAAACTTCAAGAATCTGCATTGATGGACAAAAAGGAGCGTAAGCACATAATGCTTAGTGAGGAATGCTCAAAACCAAAACACCATCAATGCAGCGAGCCATAAATCACTTTTAAAACAAACTCGATTTGTTTACCAAAGCCATGTTTGAAAACCCCTTTTCAACAACAAGCTCAAACCATGCATTGCACATACATGAAAACCAACCCTTAGTTTAGCAAACTAAGAAAACCCTTTTCAAAGCACAACTTGCAAAATCAACCATTTAGCCAAACCATGCATAAACACCATATGCAAGCTAAAACAAAACCTTGGAAAACACTCCCATTTCACAACATACCTTTCTTAAACTTGAAAGCCAATTCAAGCAAGAATCTTTTAAAACCATTTCACAAACCAACCAACACATGCATTAAACCAAGGCAACATATATGTACCACAACATCAACATCACATGCCTTTAAAAACAAGTCTTAACAAGACTCCAATGCACTAAAGATATTTCATGCTCACATGCATCATTTTCCAAATGATAATCAACACTTGTTCAACTTAACAAGTAATCATGCATTCACAAGCATTATACACTTTCCATGCAACCATGCATCTTTTCAAGCATCTCATGCTTCACATGCAATTATGCATCAATTCAAGCATATCATGCTTCACATGCAATTATGCATCATTTCAAGCATCTCATGCTGCATCACAATCAAGAACATCATATTGGCCTTCAAGTGATCTACCACATTCACTTTCCAACTCAACACCCAATCGGATACGCGGATTCCGAGCGTTGTCCCTACGCTCCATACACCCTACCAATCCAAGGTCTCCCAAATGGACTTTTAAACACCATTTGACCTCGACATCCTAAGGTTCCCATGTATGGACTTTTAAACACCATACAACCTTAGCTTTTCCGAGGTTCCCATGTATGGACTTTCAAACACCATACAACCTCAACTTTCCCGAGGTTCCCATGTATGGACTTTCAAACACCATACAACCTCAACTTTTCCCCAAGGTTCCCATGTATGGACTTTCAAACACCATACAACCTTGACATGCACAAGGTTCCCATGTATGGACTTTCAAACACCATACAACCTTTGCATTCACCGATTGGTAGTTGTATAACATCACTAACGAGATCCGGGACACCCTACACAAGATCCACACATGGACTTAACCCCGCCATTGTGATCTCAACAAGCACAAGGTTCTCACATATGGACTTTTAAACACCATATAACCTTTGCTCAACCAAGGTCCTCGAATGGGCAACACCTCCATTATGACCTCAACCATCTCGTTAGGATACTTGAAGGGAGTTTACCGGTCTCCTCTTGACCACTCCACCTCCAAGGCGACCTAATTCACGGTGCACCCAATCCTATAGCCGGCTAACTATATCCGATCAAAGAACCAAGAACCACTTACATCACTTGCCAATATAATCACCTTACCACATTAGTCCAATGTTTCACATGCATAACCAATATGCAAAACCATTACCACATTAATCAAATGATTCACATGCATAACCAATATGCAAAAACCATCATTTACCAACATTAATTCACTGTTTTAAAGCATTAGACAAAGCCATTGAACAACATGCAACACCATGCATCAAAACCACATTTCCAATGTATAAAACCAAGGATCCCTTACCTTGAGCATCCTCCACATATGGCTTTCAAAACCAGCATTGAACCATGCTAAAATATGCTTTCAAAACAGATTTAAACCATGCAAAACACATGCATTTCAATCATCAACCACAATTGCTTAAAAGCCAATTCCACAATCATAATTCAAGAGCGAAAAACCATTCACTTACTCTTGAGCTTAGCAAATTTGTTTAGACTTACACTAAGCTCCCAAAAACCTTCAAACCTTGGTTTAAAAGCTGAAAACCCAACTTCACTCACCGATACACAAAACAAGGCTAGCCAACAAGCCTTCCAAGCATCCGAAACCTTCCACACCACCTCAAATGCTCACGGATCTTCCTCCCCTATTTCAAGCACGTAACAACAGAAGATTAATGCATCATTATGCATTAAAAACTCCAGCAACACAACCAAACTCGCAGCTCGTCACAAAACCAACAATTCGGCTACCAAACACAACCGAAACCACCTCCAAACACTACCAAAACTTAACCCAGCCAGGATCCATCACTTCTAACCATTTTTAAACATCCATTAACATCCAAAATGATCACAAACACGTCCTTATACCTCCAGGTATAACAGATCACCAAAAACACTCCAAAAACAACCAAAAACTCAAGCTAAACTTAGGAAATTCAACCTATCCGGGATTGCATTAATTAAACCTCAACTTCTAATAAATTTAGCATTCATTTAACATCATTTTGACACTTCAAATCACTGCCCAAACAGATCACACGAAAATTCCACCAAAATCAAGCAAATCTTGCATTTTAAGCCAAAAATCAAGATCACATCCATAAAACCTTTACCAAATCATAAATCAAGGATTGAGAACTTGGGAATTTCAGTAAAGAACTGATAGTTTAGAGGAGAATGACGTTCTTACCTCCAAACTTGAGTTTCTCCCTTTTTGGAACCAAAAAGCTTGATGAAACAACTTGCAAATTGAGAGGTTTTATTGATGTGATGATTAGGAATCAAAAGAGAGTTGAAAAGGAAGATTTGAGTGACAAAATCAGAGGAGAAAATCTGGAGAAATGTGTTTGGGTTGAGAGAAAATGAGAGAAAAGGAAAATTGAGAGAAAATGGAAAGTTAGTTATGAAATAGTCAAAATGATTTCCCTCCTCTTTTCATAAACTTTAAAATCAGAATAAAACCTTAAAATATCTTAGAAAAATCTGGAGAAACTCTTTTTGGAATAATAGCTCCTTAAAGATTCAAAGTTTCAATCCTTTATAAAACTGTCACCGAACTTTCAAAAATTACATTTTGGTCACTAGCCAAAATGTCACCCTTCCAAACCTCATTTTCCAAAATTGATTTCACAGTTCACTTATATATATTAAAAGATGATTTTAGGACATTTTTCCATATTTTTAATGCAACCCGAACTAGGCTTTCCTAAATTCACTCTTATATATTCGATCAGCACTTTGACCGAACCGGTCAACGCCCAAAACTTCTGAGCCCAAAACCGGGGCGTTACAACTCTCCCCCCTTAGGAAATTTCGTCCTCGAAATTTTAACCGGCGAAAAGAGAACAACAACCTTCTCAAATCACACACAAGGCAACACTAAGCCCCAACCAACACTGAACACTTTCCACACAAAACTCCACCAAACCCAACACCACCACATGCTGTTCACAAATCCAGAACACATAAAGATAGCCACAACTTGAACTTCCACACTTCCAGACTGTACACAGCCCCCCAACTTCAACCATGAAGAACTTCAACTTTCACAGCACACACCATTGTAACACACAACTCCAAAGACTTGTTTACACAGTGACAACAACCAATACAATTCAGCCACTATGCAAACTTCTCTGCTTCCAAAACTCTTGCAACTCTCAAACCTCTTCCAAGAATCTTCCCAACAAGCAAAAATTTCTTAAGCATCAACTGCTTACTTAGACTCCTCAACATAAGCTGTCATTCCTTCACATCTGCCGCTATCATTACCACAACGACTCACCAGGTCTACTCACCCACAATCCAAAATTTACATCACAACTCCAACTTTACCCCGTCAACCGTTTCACACACCACCAGCTGACTACAAAAGAAGTTCACATACCCACAACCAGCCAACCACTTCTCACAAGAATCCTTTCAAGCAACACTGGCCTTCGATCTTTCATTGCTTAACCACCACAAGCTTGACCACAACACTTGCCTTGCCAGAACATCACCCAACCTAAACATGCATAACAACTCCTCAACTCCTCAAAGGTTGCTAAGAACCAACACCTACCAACACAACCCTTTCACAACGACTTAAACGCTAAGCTACCTCAGCACTTGGAAACACAACCACCAAATTGCGACATCACCTAGCACCAAGGAACTACCACTTCCACTTAGCTATTCAAACCACTTGACCGATCCTACTTCAACCGGTACTCCTCACCACCAAACCACTAAACTCTTTAAGCATCAAGCACTATCCTTCTACCAACATGCTATACCACCCTCACCAATACTAGCAACTAGCTTAATATTACTTCTAACCCTCACTCAGCACCAAAACAACCTCTAAAAACCCATCATCCAACCCAACCCAACCACAACACTAACAGATTCGATTAATTATTAGCGAGTGTGAACGTTGTATGCATGATTACCAACATGCCCTATCATGTCTGATGTACATGTATGCAAAACCTCTAATGTCATGCCACATGTATGCATGGACCAGCACATATATAATATAGCATATAACAATGATTTTAACTGTGCATGAATGCCAGTTCACACCCTCCAATAACATCCTCAGAATCCGTCTAAGAACAACCTCCCAACTCACTTCTAACTTAACTAACTCCACCATACCAACAACCACTAACCACAAGATTCTCACTAAACCCCTTCTTCACACCAAAGACGTTTCCAAACTACAACCATTACCCCAAACATGCTAGCAACAAGACTAAACTTACCACGCAAGGAAAAAAAACCAACAGAAACCAACCAAGGTAACTAGAGCAAAGATTACTTAGCAAGGTTACCTGAAAACACAACACCACCCTGAAGCTTCACCAGACGAGCTCTCTTCCTCGCGGAACCATCAACCTCCTACTGCACAACTGCGGCACCAGCTAACACACTAGGGTCACCACCACCTCCTTGCGGTAAAGAACCTTGACTATTCCGAGCCAACATCAAACAATCACGCCTCATGTGACCAGCAGACCCACATTTCCAGCAATTCTCATTTCCCAAACTCTTCTCAACCATTTGCTCTCTCTGCCACCTCTGAACCTTGCCTCGGCCGTGACCATGACCTTTCAGAGATCCTTTGGCTACCACCAAAGCTGACTTCACCCCAAAAGGACAATCACGCTTAACATGCACTTTTGAACCACAATTCCAACAAGCACTCGCGCTCCAACAACCTCCAACATGGCGCCTTTCACAACGGTCACACACAGGTAGCTGAACTTCCACTCATTGCTCAAGCAACACTTGCTTCACCACTGTACTATCTTCACATTGCTTAACCCTTGGAAACTTCTCTCCAAGATATCTTTCACAAAAGGCAGATACAAAGAAATCCCAATCAATATCATGGATATGTGACGCCACCGCCACAGATGTCCACCAGACACATGCATCCTCCAACATCAGAGAAACAACACTCCCCAGCTTACAAGCAAGATCACAGCCTTCCTGATACAAGATCAGAACCACACTGGCCAACCAGGCCTCAAACATCTCCGGTGTAGAACCATGATATTCCACAGCACCCAAATCCAACAAACGCTGTTTCGGCAAACCCACACATCCCACAGCCAGCACATCCACTGACTTTACTTTTACTAGGGGTGAGCGTTCGAGCGAGTCGAGTCGAGTCGAGTCAAAAAAATTCGAGTTATTCGAGTTCAATCGTCATATTTTACAACTTGAACTTAAATTGAAATTTTTTCGATTCGAGTCGATTTTAGCGAGTTCGAGTCGAGTTCGAGTCGATTCGATTTTTCGAGTTTGGTTTTAATTTAAACATTTTTTTATTTATATCTACATATATATTTCTTCATATTATTTTTTCACATGTGTAAAAAAAGATTTTGAATTATATCTACATACATATAAATTGACTTATGACTAAACAATACAATGATTCTAAAAGCACAAAAATAAGAACACATTTTTCATCAAACAAGGTAAACCTGTCCAAATTTCAATTGTAACAATCAAACCAACAAAAAGAAAACTCAACCTTCCATTATCAACTACGGGCCTCGTTAAAAACCTCCTTCTTATCTAGGTAACGCCAAGACGAGACCAAAGATAGCGGAAGGAGGAAAAGAGTACCCTAAAATATATTAATAACTAAAGCAAATAACACAGTAGAGTTTAGAAAATCCAACATCACATGTCAAAAGATACAAACCAATAAAAACAAAAACATAATAGTTCAAAAAAGAGAATTGCAACAAACTTTTTTCGAGTTCCGAATTATATTGTCGAGTTTTCGAGTTTCTATACAAAATTAATTGTAATTATTTACCATGTTATAGTACGATTTGATTCTAATTTAAACGACTTTCTCTATTCATATATATATATATATATATATATATATTTCTTCATATTATTTTGCACATGCATAAGTAAGATTTGTAATGTTATTTAATAAAAAAATATCATCTAAACTTCTAAAATATATTTATAATATTATTTTTAAATAAGGAACTTTTAAGGATAAAGTACTGATGGGGGTATAAATGAGTCAATGAATTGATGTAAAGAAAAAAATTACAAAAAAATCGGTTGAATGATCAAATTGAATAAAATATAAAGTTAAAGGGCTAAATTAAAAAAAAGAATAAATTTGTTAAAAATATGAATTGAAGTTATATAGATATTATATAGTGTTAGTGAATCATGTGGTTTAATTTTGGTAAAAAATAGACTTAAAACGAAAGAGAAATTAAAGAAATGGGAAACATTCAAAGTTGAGGGGCTAAAGTATTCTAGTTTCTACATTGGTTTAGGAGCATGTGGTTCAATTTTGGTCAAAATTGACTTAAAACGAAGGAGATATTGAAGAAATGAGGAAATCATACAAAGTTAAGGGGCTGAATTGAAAAAATATGAAATTTATTTTAAAAATATAAATTGAAGACAAATATGTATTCTACGCTGGTTTAGGAATATGTGGTTCAAATTTGGTCAAAAATTGACTTACAATGAAGGAGGAATTGAAGAAAAATGAAATCAGTGACTAAATTGCAAAACTGTAAAATTCGATTTTTCAATTTTTCGAGTTGGGCAAATTCCAAACCGACTCGAAATCGAAATTTTTTCGAGTTAATCGAGTTGACTCGAATAACTCGAACAACTCGACTCGAATAACTCGAAATTGAAAAAAAATATCGATTTTTTCGAGTCGAGTCGAGTTTTGCTCACCCCTAACTTTTACCACAGCCTGAGACATTCCCAACACCTCCTGAACAACAGGTGATGAACTCTTCATCACAGAACCAGCTTCTTTCCCTTGCCTTACCGCCTCAACTCCAAGCACAGAAGACTGAGACAAAACACCTCTACAGAAAGGTGAATTCCATGCCTTGACAACCTGCCCCAAGGCAGCAACCATCTCACCCAACCACCATTCTTTCATCGACTTTGCCATACTACTAACAACAACAACATTCACAACAAAACAAACAAACCAGTTAGACCAGCTTAAAGCAAGGATTCAAACTCCAACTCCAAAATAACACAATAGCTATAATAATAAGGCAATGGGTATCCCGAATCCTCCCCTTTACATGACATAACAGGCATCACAAACATGGATATCACAGCATCAAGCATATCAAACAACATACTTTGATCATGCTTACATCAAACAGCATCCACTTGCAACAGCATATTATCAACATAACTAACTCACAGCACTTTCATCGTGCATAACACCAGCTCACAACATCAGCACATATCCACATAAGCTCAACCAAGATTCATAACCATAAAGCATGCTTGAAAACATCAACAACTTGCTCAGAAACATGTGTTTCAACCAACATTCAACCAACTTTCATCCACGCAACAAGGTAAACATCAACACACATCACAACAACTTACAGTTTTCCCCAAGCATTCGCAACTCAGCTCTGATACCACCAAATGTAACCCCCTTAACCCGGCCCAGACGGTTGACCCGAATTAAGAAGGTCACACGGGGAAAACCAAAGTCAACCCGAAAGTCAACCTTGATTAACGACCCTTTTTTTTCTTTTTAGTCTTGTCTAGATGCACATTAACCTTAGATATGATCACACAACATCATACTTAAAGATCATAAACATCAGAGATCAAATAGGGACCCAATTGATCAATTTACAACTTTAGGGACCAAATAGTAAATTCTGAAGACTTAAGGACTTAACCAGATTTTAAGTTACCAACTTAAAATTAATCATGTTTCATGCTTCACTGCCAAATTTCAGGACCAAAATGTAAACTTTTCAAAACATTTAACTGCCAATGTCAGCCCCCAACGGTCACCCGTTCCGAAACAGGCAGAGCCCGTTTCGAAACGCGGGGCCGTTCCGCAACGCGTACCGAAACGGGGGTCTGGCAGTAGCCTTTCTGTTTCGGAACGGTCTCTCCCGTTTCGGACGCCTGGGCTGGTTTGGGGCACCCGTTCCGAAACGGTATGGACTGTTCCGAAACACCCTGCACAGAAAGCCACCATATGCATACTTAAACCTGCAATTGATCATCCAATCATGCTCCAAAAGCCACCAAACTTTACCAACATGCAATTCAACATGTAAAAGGCATACTTGCATCAACAATTCAACAAAATATCAACATACATGAAAAGCCCCAATTCAAAGGATATGCCTCCTACACAAGCAACCATTTAAACACCATACTTCCAATTCAATCTCATAAAGGCCAAAACATGTTCCAACAACATCAACAACATAAAACCATACTTGTCCGAACATATACGAATACACAAACATCAACCCGAGAGATTCTACCCCATTGCCTTTATTAACTATAGCTATTAACCGAGACATACATCTCAAGTGGAGTCCTTCTTGAATCCCTTGCTCCTCGCTGTCCAAACTTCAAGAATCTACATTGATGGACAAAAAGGAGCGTAAGCACATAATGCTTAGTGAGGAAAGCTCAAAACCAAAACACCATCAATGCAGCGAGCCATAAAACCTCTTTGAAAAGCAATTCGACTTGTTTACCAAGCAAAGTTTGAAAACTCTTTTCAACATCACGCTTAAAACCATGCATTGCACATACATGAAAACCAACCCTTAGTTTAGCAAACCAAGAAAACCCTTTTCAAAGCACAACTTGCAAAATCAACCATTTAACCATCCCATGCATAAACACCATATGCAAAGTTAAATACAAACCTTGGAAAACACTTCCAATTCACAACATACCTCTCTTATACTTGAAAACCATTCCAAGCAAGAAACCCTTTAAAATCATTTACTCAAGAAATCCAACACATGCATTAAACAAAAGCAACATATGAACCACAACATCATCTTCACATGCCTTTCAAAACAAGTCTCAACAAGACTCCAATGCATTAAGGAGATTTCATGCACATATGCATCATTTACCAAATGATAATCAACACTTGCTCAACTTAACAAGTAAACATGCATTCACAAGCATTTAACACTTATCATGCAACCATGCATCTTTTCAAGCATCTCATGCTTCCTTATAATCAAGAACATCATATTGGCTTTCAAGTGATCAACCACATCCACTTTTCAACTCAACATCCAATCGGATACGCGGATCCCAAGCGTTGTCCCCCACGCTTCATACACACTACCAATCCAAGGTCTCCAAATGGACTTTTAAACACCATTTGACCTCACCATCCTAAGGTTCCCATGTATGGACTTTTAAACACCATACAACCTTAGCTTTCCCGAGGTTCCCATGTATGGACTTTCAAACACCATACAACCTCAACTTTTCCCAAGGATTCCCATGTATGGACTTTCAAACACCATACAACCTTGACTTGCACAAGGTTCCCATGTATGGACTTTCAAACGCCATACAACCTTTGCATTCATCGATTGGTAGTTGTACAACATCACTAACGAGATCCGTGACACCCTACACAAGATCCACACATGGACTTAACACCGCCATTGTGATCTCAACAAGCACAAGGTTCCCATATATGGACTTTTAACCACCATATAACCTTTGCTTAACCAAGGTCCTCGAATGGGCATTCATCCTCCATTATGACCTTAACCATCTCGTTAGGATACTTGAAGGGAGTTTACCGGTTCACACTTAACCACTCCACCTCCAAGGCGACTTTATTCACGGTGCACCCAATCCTATAGCCGGCTAACTATATCCGATCAACGAACCAAGAACCACTTACATCACTTGCCAATATAACCATCTTACCACATTAGTCCAATGATTCACATGCATAACCAATATGCAAAACCATTACCACATTAGTCCAATGATTCACATGCATAACCAATATGCAAAAACCATCATTTACCATCATCAATCCACTGTTTTAAAGCATTACACAAAGCCACTAAACATCATGCAACACCATGCATCAAAACTACATTTTCAATGTATAAAACCAAGGATCTCTTACCTTGAGCATCCTTCACATATGGCTTTCAAAACCAGCATTAAACCATGCTAAAATATGCATTCAAAACAGAATTAAACCATGCAAAACACATGCATTGGAACCATTAAACACAATTGCTTTTAAAGCCAAATCACAACACAATTCAAGAGCGAAAATCCATTTACTTACTCTTGAGCTTAGCAAAGTTGTTTAGACTTAAACTAAGCTCCCAAAACCTTCAAACCTTGGTTTAAAAGCTGAAAACCCAACTTCACTCACCGATACACAAAACAAGGCTAGCCAACAAGCCTTCCAAGCATCCGAAACCTTCCACACCACCTCAAATGCTCACGGATCTTCCTCCCCTATTTCAAGCACGTAACAACAGAAGATTAATGCATCATTATGCATTAAAAACTCCAGCAACACAACCAAACTCGCAGCTCGTCACAAAACCAACAATTCGGCTACCAAACACAACCGAAACCACCTCCAAACACTACCAAAACTTAACCCAGCCAGGATCCATCACTTCTAACCATTTTTAAACATCCATTAACATCCAAAATGATCAAAAACACGTCCTTATACCTCCAGGTATAACAGATCACCAAAAACACTCCAAAAACAACCAAAAACTCAAGCTAAACTTAGGAAATTCAACCTATCCGGGATTGCATTAATTCAACCTCAACTTCTAATAAATTTAGCATTCATTTAACATCATTTTGACACTTCAAATCACTGCCCAAACAGATCACACGAAAATTCCACCAAAATCAAGCAAATCTTGCATTTTAAGCCAAAAATCAAGATCACATCCATAAAACCTTTACCAAATCATAAATCAAGGATTGAGAACTTGGGAATTTCAGTAAAGAACTGATAGTTTAGAGGAGAATGACGTTCTTACCTCCAAACTTGAGTTTCTCCCTTTTTGGAACCAAAAAGCTTGATGAAACAACTTGCAAATTGAGAGGTTTTATTGATGTGATGATTAGGAATCAAAAGAGAGTTGAAAAGGAAGATTTGAGTGACAAAATCAGAGGAGAAAATCTGGAGAAATGTGTTTGGGTTGAGAGAAAATGAGAGAAAAGGAAAATTGAGAGAAAATGGAAAGTTAGTTATGAAATAGTCAAAATGATTTCCCTCCTCTTTTCATAAACTTTAAAATCAGAATAAAACCTTAAAATATCTTAGAAAAATCTGGAGAAACTCTTTTTGGAATAATAGCTCCTTAAAGATTCAAAGTTTCAATCCTTTATAAAACTGTCACCGAACTTTCAAAAATTACATTTTGGTCACTAGCCAAAATGTCACCCTTCCAAACCTCATTTTCCAAAATTGATTTCACAGTTCACTTATATATATTAAAAGATGATTTTAGGACATTTTTCCATATTTTTAATGCAACCCGAACTAGGCTTTCCTAAATTCACTCTTATATATTCGATCAGCACTTTGACCGAACCGGTCAACGCCCAAAACTTCTGAGCCCAAAACCGGGGCGTTACAACTCTCCCCCCCTTAGGAAATTTCGTCCTCGAAATTTTAACCGGCGAAAAGAGAACAACAACCTTCTCAAATCACACACAAGGCAACACTAAGCCCCAACCAACACTGAACACTTTCCACACAAAACTCCACCAAACCCAACACCACCACATGCTGTTCACAAATCCAGAACACATAAAGATAGCCACAACTTGAACTTCCACACTTCCAGACTGTACACAGCCCCCCAACTTCAACCATGAAGAACTTCAACTTTCACAGCACACACCATTGTAACACACAACTCCCAAGACTTGTTTACACAGTGACAACAACCAATACAATTCAGCCACTATGCAAACTTCTCTGCTTCCAAAACTCTTGCAACTCTCAAACCTCTTCCAAGAATCTTCCCAACAAGCAAAAATTTCTTAAGCATCAACTGCTTACTTAGACTCCTCAACATAAGCTGTCATTCCTTCACATCTGCCGCTATCATTACCACAACGACTCACCAGGTCTACTCACCCACAATCCAAAATTTACATCACAACTCCAACTTTACCCCGTCAACCATTTCACACACCACCAGCTGACTACAAAAGAAGTTCACATACCCACAACCAGCCAACCACTTCTCACAAGAATCCTTTCAAGCAACACTGGCCTTCGATCTTTCATTGCTTAACCACCACAAGCTTGACCACAACACTTGCCTTGCCAGAACATCGCCCAACCTAAACATGCATAACAACTCCTCAACTCCTCAAAGGTTGCTAAGAACCAACACCTACCAACACAACCCTTTCACAACGACTTAAACGCTAAGCTACCTCAGTACTTGGAAACACAACCACCAAACTGCGACATCACCTAGCACCAAGGAACTACCACTTCCACTTAGCTATTCAAACCACTTGACCGATCCTACTTCAACCGGTACTCCTCACCACCAAACCACTAAACTCTTTAAGCATCAAGCACTATCCTTCTACCAACATGCTATACCACCCTCACCAATACTAGCAACTAGCTTAATATTACTTCTAACCCTCACTCAGCACCAAAACAACCTCTAAAAACCCATCATCCAACCCAACCCAACCACAACACTAACAGATTCGATTAATTATTAGCGAGTGTGAACGTTGTATGCATGATTACCAACATGCCCTATCATGTCTGATGTACATGTATGCAAAACCTCTAATGTCATGCCACATGTATGCATGGACCAGCACATATATAATATAGCATATAACAATGATTTTAACTGTGCATGAATGCCAGTTCACACCCTCAAATAACATCCTCAGAATCCGTCTAAGAACAACCTCCCAACTCACTTCTAACTTAACTAACTCCACCATACCAACAACCACTAACCACAAGATTCTCACTAAACCCCTTCTTCACACCAAAGACGTTTCCAAACTACAACCATTACCCCAAACATGCTAGCAACAAGACTAAACTTACCACGCAAGGAAAAAAAACCAACAGAAACCAACCAAGGTAACTAGAGCAAAGATTACTTAGCAAGGTTACCTGAAAACACAACACCACCCTGAAGCTTCACCAGACGAGCTCTCTTCCTCGCGGAACCATCAACCTCCTACTGCACAACTGCGGCACCAGCTAACACACTAGGGTCACCACCACCTCCTTGCGGTAAAGAACCTTGACTATTCCGAGCCAACATCAAACAATCACGCCTCATGTGACCAGCAGACCCACATTTCCAGCAATTCTCATTTCCCAAACTCTTCTCAACCATTTGCTCTCTCTGCCACCTCTGAACGTTGCCTCGGCCGTGACCATGACCTTTCAGAGATCCTTTGGCTACCACCAAAGCTGACTTCACCCCAAAAGGACAATCACGCTTAACATGCACTTTTGAACCACAATTCCAACAAGCACTCGCGCTCCAACAACCTCCAACATGGCGCCTTTCACAACGGTCACACACAGGTAGCTGAACTTCCACTCATTGCTCAAGCAACACTTGTTTCACCACTGTACTATCTTCATATTGCTTAACCCTTGGAAACTTCTCTCCAAGATATCTTTCACAAAAGGCAGATACAAAGAAATCCCAATCAATATCATGGATATGTGACGCCACCGCCACAGATGTCCACCAGACACATGCATCCTCCAACATCAGAGAAACAACACTCCCCAGCTTACAAGCAAGATCACAGCCTTCCTGATACAAGATCAGAACCACACTGGCCAACCAGGCCTCAAACATCTCCGGTGTAGAACCATGATATTCCACAGCACCCAAATCCAACAAACGCTGTTTCGACAAACCCACACATCCCACAGCCAGCACATCCACTGACTTTACTTTTACTAGGGGTGAGCGTTCGAGCGAGTCGAGTCGAGTCGAGTCAAAAAAATTCGAGTTATTCGAGTTCAATCGTCATATTTTACAACTTGAACTTAAATTGAAATTTTTTCGATTCGAGTCGATTTTAGCGAGTTCGAGTCGAGTTCGAGTCGATTCGATTTTTCGAGTTTGGTTTTAATTTAAACATTTTTTTATTTATATCTACATATATATTTCTTCATATTATTTTTTCACATGTGTAAAAAAAGATTTTGAATTATATCTACATACATATAAATTGACTTATGACTAAACAATACAATGATTCTAAAAGCACAAAAATAAGAACACATTTTTCATCAAACAAGGTAAACCTGTCCAAATTTCAATTGTAACAATCAAACCAACAAAAAGAAAACTCAACCTTCCATTATAAACTACGGGCCTCGTTAAAAACCTCCTTCTTATCTAGGTAACGCCAAGACGAGACCAAAGATAGCGGAAGGAGGAAAAGAGTACCCTAAAATATATTAATAACTAAAGCAAATAACACAGTAGAGTTTAGAAAATCCAACATCACATGTCAAAAGATACAAACCAATAAAAACAAAAACATAATAGTTCAAAAAAGAGAATTGCAACAAACTTTTTTCGAGTTCCGAATTATATTGTCGAGTTTTCGAGTTTCTATACAAAATTAATTGTAATTATTTACCATGTTATAGTACGATTTGATTCTAATTTAAACGACTTTCTCTATTCATATATATATATATATATATATATATATATATATTTCTTCATATTATTTTGCACATGCATAAGTAAGATTTGTAATGTTATTTAATAAAAAAATATCATCTAAACTTCTAAAATATATTTATAATATTATTTTTAAATAAGGAACTTTTAAGGATAAAGTACTGATGGGGGTATAAATGAGTCAATGAATTGATGTAAAGAAAAAAATTACAAAAAAATCGGTTGAATGATCAAATTGAATAAAATATAAAGTTAAAGGGCTAAATTAAAAAAAAGAATAAATTTGTTAAAAATATGAATTGAAGTTATATAGATATTATATAGTGTTGGTGAATCATGTGGTTTAATTTTGGTAAAAAATAGACTTAAAACGAAAGAGAAATTAAAGAAATGGGAAACATTCAAAGTTGAGGGGCTAAATTACAAAAGTAGAAAATTTAATTTAAAAATATGAATTGAAGCTAAATAGGTATTCTAGTTTCTACATTGGTTTAGGAGCATGTGGTTCAATTTTGGTCAAAATTGACTTAAAACGAAGGAGATATTGAAGAAATGAGGAAATCATACAAAGTTAAGGGGCTGAATTGAAAAAATATGAAATTTATTTTAAAAATATAAATTGAAGACAAATATGTATTCTACGCTGGTTTAGGAATATGTGGTTCAAATTTGGTCAAAAATTGACTTAAAATGAAGGAGGAATTGAAGAAAAATGAAATCAGTGACTAAATTGCAAAACTGTAAAATTCGATTTTTCAATTTTTCGAGTTGGGCAAATTCCAAACCGACTCGAAATCGAAATTTTTTCGAGTTAATCGAGTTGACTCGAATAACTCGAACAACTCGACTCGAATAACTCGAAATTGAAAAAAAAATATCGATTTTTTCGAGTCGAGTCGAGTTTTGCTCACCCCTAACTTTTACCACAGCCTGAGACATTCCCAACACCTCCTGAACAACAGGTGATGAACTCTTCATCACAGAACCAGCTTCTTTCCCTTGCCTTACCGCCTCAACTCCAAGCACAGAAGACTGAGACAAAACACCTCTACAGAAAGGTGAATTCCATGCCTTGACAACCTGCCCCAAGGCAGCAACCATCTCACCCAACCACCATTCTTTCATCGACTTTGCCATACTACTAACAACAACAACATTCACAACAAAACAAACAAACCAGTTAGACCAGCTTAAAGCAAGGATTCAAACTCCAACTCCAAAATAACACAATAGCTATAATAATAAGGCAATGGGTATCCCGAATCCTCCCCTTTACATGACATAACAGGCATCACAAACATGGATATCACAGCATCAAGCATATCAAACAACATACTTTGATCATGCTTACATCAAACAGCATCCACTTGCAACAGCATATTATCAACATAACTAACTCACAGCACTTTCATCGTGCATAACACCAGCTCACAACATCAGCACATATCCACATAAGCTCAACCAAGATTCATAACCATAAAGCATGCTTGAAAACATCAACAACTTGCTCAGAAACATGTGTTTCAACCAACATTCAACCAACTTTCATCCACGCAACAAGGTAAACATCAACACACATCACAACAACTTACCGTTTTCCCCAAGTATTCGCAACTCAGCTCTGATACCACCAAATGTAACCCCCTTAACCCGGCCCAGACGGTTGACCCGAATTAAGAAGGTCACACGGGGAAAACCAAAGTCAACCCGAAAGTCAACCTTGATTAACGACCCTTTTTTTTCTTTTTAGTCTTGTCTAGATGCACATTAACCTTAGATATGATCACACAACATCATACTTAAAGATCATAAACATCAGAGATCAAATAGGGACCCAATTGATCAATTTACAACTTTAGGGACCAAATAGTAAATTTTGAAGACTTAAGGACTTAACCAGATTTTAAGTTACCAACTTAAAATTAATCATGTTTCATGCTTCACTGCCAAATTTCAGCTCAAACGGGCATCCCAAACTCATACAATTGCACAAACAAGTTTCAGGACCAAAATGTAAACTTTTCAAAACATTTAACTGCCAATGTCAGCCCCCAACGGTCACCCGTTCCAAAACAGGCAGAGCCCGTTTCGAAACGCGGGGCCGTTACGCAACGCGTACCGAAACGGGGGTCTGGCAGTAGCCTTTCTGTTTCGGAACGGTCTCTCCCGTTTCGGACGCCTGGGCTGGTTTGGGGCACCCGTTCCGAAACGGTATGGACTGTTCCGAAACACCCTGCACAGAAAGCCACCATATGCATACTTAAACCTGCAATTGATCATCCAATCATGCTCCAAAAGCCACCAAACTTTACCAACATGCAATTCAACATGTAAAAGGCATACTTGCATCAACAATTCAACAAAATATCAACATACATGAAAAGCCCCAATTCAAAGGATATGCCTCCTACACAAGCAACCATTTAAACACCATACTTCCAATTCAATCTCATAAAGGCCAAAACATGTTCCAACAACATCAACAACATAAAACCATACTTGTCCGAACATATACGAATACACAAACATCAACCCGAGAGATTCTACCCCATTGCCTTTATTAACTATAGCTATTAACCGAGACATACATCTCAAGTGGAGTCCTTCTTGAATCCCTTGCTCCTCGCTGTCCAAACTTCAAGAATCTACATTGATGGACAAAAAGGAGCGTAAGCACATAATGCTTAGTGAGGAAAGCTCAAAACCAAAACACCATCAATGCAGCGAGCCATAAAACCTCTTTGAAAAGCAATTCGACTTGTTTACCAAGCAAAGTTTGAAAACTCTTTTCAACATCACGCTTAAAACCATGCATTGCACATACATGAAAACCAACCCTTAGTTTAGCAAACCAAGAAAACCCTTTTCAAAGCACAACTTGCAAAATCAACCATTTAACCATCCCATGCATAAACACCATATGCAAAGTTAAATACAAACCTTGGAAAACACTTCCAATTCACAACATACCTCTCTTATACTTGAAAACCATTCCAAGCAAGAAACCCTTTAAAATCATTTACTCAAGAAATCCAACACATGCATTAAACAAAAGCAACATATGAACCACAACATCATCTTCACATGCCTTTCAAAACAAGTCTCAACAAGACTCCAATGCATTAAGGAGATTTCATGCACATATGCATCATTTACCAAATGATAATCAACACTTGCTCAACTTAACAAGTAAACATGCATTCACAAGCATTTAACACTTATCATGCAACCATGCATCTTTTCAAGCATCTCATGCTTCCTTATAATCAAGAACATCATATTGGCTTTCAAGTGATCAACCACATCCACTTTTCAACTCAACATCCAATCGGATACGCGGATCCCAAGCGTTGTCCCCCACGCTTCATACACACTACCAATCCAAGGTCTCCAAATGGACTTTTAAACACCATTTGACCTCACCATCCTAAGGTTCCCATGTATGGACTTTTAAACACCATACAACCTTAGCTTTCCCGAGGTTCCCATGTATGGACTTTCAAACACCATACAACCTCAACTTTTCCCAAGGATTCCCATGTATGGACTTTCAAACACCATACAACCTTGACTTGCACAAGGTTCCCATGTATGGACTTTCAAACGCCATACAACCTTTGCATTCATCGATTGGTAGTTGTACAACATCACTAACGAGATCCGTGACACCCTACACAAGATCCACACATGGACTTAACACCGCCATTGTGATCTCAACAAGCACAAGGTTCCCATATATGGACTTTTAACCACCATATAACCTTTGCTTAACCAAGGTCCTCGAATGGGCATTCATCCTCCATTATGACCTTAACCATCTCGTTAGGATACTTGAAGGGAGTTTACCGGTTCACACTTAACCACTCCACCTCCAAGGCGACTTTATTCACGGTGCACCCAATCCTATAGCCGGCTAACTATATCCGATCAACGAACCAAGAACCACTTACATCACTTGCCAATATAACCATCTTACCACATTAGTCCAATGATTCACATGCATAACCAATATGCAAAACCATTACCACATTAGTCCAATGATTCACATGCATAACCAATATGCAAAAACCATCATTTACCATCATCAATCCACTGTTTTAAAGCATTACACAAAGCCACTAAACATCATGCAACACCATGCATCAAAACTACATTTTCAATGTATAAAACCAAGGATCTCTTACCTTGAGCATCCTTCACATATGGCTTTCAAAACCAGCATTAAACCATGCTAAAATATGCATTCAAAACAGAATTAAACCATGCAAAACACATGCATTGGAACCATTAAACACAATTGCTTTTAAAGCCAAATCACAACACAATTCAAGAGCGAAAATCCATTTACTTACTCTTGAGCTTAGCAAAGTTGTTTAGACTTAAACTAAGCTCCCAAAACCTTCAAACCTTGGTTTAAAAGCTGCAAACCCAACTTCACTCACCGATACACAAAACAAGGCTAGCCAACAAGCCTTCCAAGCATCCGAAACCTTCCACACCACCTCAAATGCTCACGGATCTTCCTCCCCTATTTCAAGCACGTAACAACAGAAGATTAATGCATCATTATGCATTAAAAACTCCAGCAACACAACCAAACTCGCAGCTCGTCACAAAACCAACAATTCGGCTACCAAACACAACCGAAACCACCTCCAAACACTACCAAAACTTAACCCAGCCAGGATCCATCACTTCTAACCATTTTTAAACATCCATTAACATCCAAAATGATCACAAACACGTCCTTATACCTCCAGGTATAACAGATCACCAAAAACACTCCAAAAACAACCAAAAACTCAAGCTAAACTTAGGAAATTCAACCTATCCGGGATTGCATTAATTCAACCTCAACTTCTAATAAATTTAGCATTCATTTAACATCATTTTGACACTTCAAATCACTGCCCAAACAGATCACACGAAAATTCCACCAAAATCAAGCAAATCTTGCATTTTAAGCCAAAAATCAAGATCACATCCATAAAACCTTTACCAAATCATAAATCAAGGATTGAGAACTTGGGAATTTCAGTAAAGAACTGATAGTTTAGAGGAGAATGACGTTCTTACCTCCAAACTTGAGTTTCTCCCTTTTTGGAACCAAAAAGCTTGATGAAACAACTTGCAAATTGAGAGGTTTTATTGATGTGATGATTAGGAATCAAAAGAGAGTTGAAAAGGAAGATTTGAGTGACAAAATCAGAGGAGAAAATCTGGAGAAATGTGTTTGGGTTGAGAGAAAATGAGAGAAAAGGAAAATTGAGAGAAAATGGAAAGTTAGTTATGAAATAGTCAAAATGATTTCCCTCCTCTTTTCATAAACTTTAAAATCAGAATAAAACCTTAAAATATCTTAGAAAAATCTGGAGAAACTCTTTTTGGAATAATAGCTCCTTAAAGATTCAAAGTTTCAATCCTTTATAAAACTGTCACCGAACTTTCAAAAATTACATTTTGGTCACTAGCCAAAATGTCACCCTTCCAAACCTCATTTTCCAAAATTGATTTCACAGTTCACTTATATATATTAAAAGATGATTTTAGGACATTTTTCCATATTTTTAATGCAACCCGAACTAGGCTTTCCTAAATTCACTCTTATATATTCGATCAGCACTTTGACCGAACCGGTCAACGCCCAAAACTTCTGAGCCCAAAACCGGGGCGTTACAACTCTCCCCCCCTTAGGAAATTTCGTCCTCGAAATTTTAACCGGCGAAAAGAGAACAACAACCTTCTCAAATCACACACAAGGCAACACTAAGCCCCAACCAACACTGAACACTTTCCACACAAAACTCCACCAAACCCAACACCACCACATGCTGTTCACAAATCCAGAACACATAAAGATAGCCACAACTTGAACTTCCACACTTCCAGACTGTACACAGCCCCCCAACTTCAACCATGAAGAACTTCAACTTTCACAGCACACACCATTGTAACACACAACTCCCAAGACTTGTTTACACAGTGACAACAACCAATACAATTCAGCCACTATGCAAACTTCTCTGCTTCCAAAACTCTTGCAACTCTCAAACCTCTTCCAAGAATCTTCCCAACAAGCAAAAATTTCTTAAGCATCAACTGCTTACTTAGACTCCTCAACATAAGCTGTCATTCCTTCACATCTGCCGCTATCATTACCACAACGACTCACCAGGTCTACTCACCCACAATCCAAAATTTACATCACAACTCCAACTTTACCCCGTCAACCGTTTCACACACCACCAGCTGACTACAAAAGAAGTTCACATACCCACAACCAGCCAACCACTTCTCACAAGAATCCTTTCAAGCAACACTGGCCTTCGATCTTTCATTGCTTAACCACCACAAGCTTGACCACAACACTTGCCTTGCCAGAACATCGCCCAACCTAAACATGCATAACAACTCCTCAACTCCTCAAAGGTTGCTAAGAACCAACACCTACCAACACAACCCTTTCACAACGACTTAAACGCTAAGCTACCTCAGCACTTGGAAACACAACCACCAAACTGCGACATCACCTAGCACCAAGGAACTACCACTTCCACTTAGCTATTCAAACCACTTGACCGATCCTACTTCAACCGGTACTCCTCACCACCAAACCACTAAACTCTTTAAGCATCAAGCACTATCCTTCTACCAACATGCTATACCACCCTCACCAATACTAGCAACTAGCTTAATATTACTTCTAACCCTCACTCAGCACCAAAACAACCTCTAAAAACCCATCATCCAACCCAACCCAACCACAACACTAACAGATTCGATTAATTATTAGCGAGTGTGAACGTTGTATGCATGATTACCAACATGCCCTATCATGTCTGATGTACATGTATGCAAAACCTCTAATGTCATGCCACATGTATGCATGGACCAGCACATATATAATATAGCATATAACAATGATTTTAACTGTGCATGAATGCCAGTTCACACCCTCCAATAACATCCTCAGAATCCGTCTAAGAACAACCTCCCAACTCACTTCTAACTTAACTAACTCCACCATACCAACAACCACTAACCACAAGATTCTCACTAAACCCCTTCTTCACACCAAAGACGTTTCCAAACTACAACCATTACCCCAAACATGCTAGCAACAAGACTAAACTTACCACGCAAGGAAAAAAAACCAACAGAAACCAACCAAGGTAACTAGAGCAAAGATTACTTAGCAAGGTTACCTGAAAACACAACACCACCCTGAAGCTTCACCAGACGAGCTCTCTTCCTCGCGGAACCATCAACCTCCTACTGCACAACTGCGGCACCAGCTAACACACTAGGGTCACCACCACCTCCTTGCGGTAAAGAACCTTGACTATTCCGAGCCAACATCAAACAATCACGCCTCATGTGACCAGCAGACCCACATTTCCAGCAATTCTCATTTCCCAAACTCTTCTCAACCATTTGCTCTCTCTGCCACCTCTGAACCTTGCCTCGGCCGTGACCATGACCTTTCAGAGATCCTTTGGCTACCACCAAAGCTGACTTCACCCCAAAAGGACAATCACGCTTAACATGCACTTTTGAACCACAATTCCAACAAGCACTCGCGCTCCAACAACCTCCAACATGGCGCCTTTCACAACGGTCACACACAGGTAGCTGAACTTCCACTCATTGCTCAAGCAACACTTGCTTCACCACTGTACTATCTTCACATTGCTTAACCCTTGGAAACTTCTCTCCAAGATATCTTTCACAAAAGGCAGATACAAAGAAATCCCAATCAATATCATGGATATGTGACGCCACCGCCACAGATGTCCACCAGACACATGCATCCTCCAACATCAGAGAAACAACACTCCCCAGCTTACAAGCAAGATCACAGCCTTCCTGATACAAGATCAGAACCACACTGGCCAACCAGGCCTCAAACATCTCCGGTGTAGAACCATGATATTCCACAGCACCCAAATCCAACAAACGCTGTTTCGGCAAACCCACACATCCCACAGCCAGCACATCCACTGACTTTACTTTTACTAGGGGTGAGCGTTCGAGCGAGTCGAGTCGAGTCGAGTCAAAAAAATTCGAGTTATTCGAGTTCAATCGTCATATTTTACAACTTGAACTTAAATTGAAATTTTTTCGATTCGAGTCGATTTTAGCGAGTTCGAGTCGAGTTCGAGTCGATTCGATTTTTCGAGTTTGGTTTTAATTTAAACATTTTTTTATTTATATCTACATATATATTTCTTCATATTATTTTTTCACATGTGTAAAAAAAGATTTTGAATTATATCTACATACATATAAATTGACTTATGACTAAACAATACAATGATTCTAAAAGCACAAAAATAAGAACACATTTTTCATCAAACAAGGTAAACCTGTCCAAATTTCAATTGTAACAATCAAACCAACAAAAAGAAAACTCAACCTTCCATTATCAACTACGGGCCTCGTTAAAAACCTCCTTCTTATCTAGGTAACGCCAAGACGAGACCAAAGATAGCGGAAGGAGGAAAAGAGTACCCTAAAATATATTAATAACTAAAGCAAATAACACAGTAGAGTTTAGAAAATCCAACATCACATGTCAAAAGATACAAACCAATAAAAACAAAAACATAATAGTTCAAAAAAGAGAATTGCAACAAACTTTTTTCGAGTTCCGAATTATATTGTCGAGTTTTCGAGTTTCTATACAAAATTAATTGTAATTATTTACCATGTTATAGTACGATTTGATTCTAATTTAAACGACTTTCTCTATTCATATATATATATATATATATATATATTTCTTCATATTATTTTGCACATGCATAAGTAAGATTTGTAATGTTATTTAATAAAAAAATATCATCTAAACTTCTAAAATATATTTATAATATTATTTTTAAATAAGGAACTTTTAAGGATAAAGTACTGATGGGGGTATAAATGAGTCAATGAATTGATGTAAAGAAAAAAATTACAAAAAAATCGGTTGAATGATCAAATTGAATAAAATATAAAGTTAAAGGGCTAAATTAAAAAAAAGAATAAATTTGTTAAAAATATGAATTGAAGTTATATAGATATTATATAGTGTTAGTGAATCATGTGGTTTAATTTTGGTAAAAAATAGACTTAAAACGAAAGAGAAATTAAAGAAATGGGAAACATTCAAAGTTGAGGGGCTAAATTACAAAAGTAGAAAATTTAATTTAAAAATATGAATTGAAGCTAAATAGGTATTCTAGTTTCTACATTGGTTTAGGAGCATGTGGTTCAATTTTGGTCAAAATTGACTTAAAACGAAGGAGATATTGAAGAAATGAGGAAATCATACAAAGTTAATGGGCTGAATTGAAAAAATATGAAATTTATTTTAAAAATATAAATTGAAGACAAATATGTATTCTACGCTGGTTTAGGAATATGTGGTTCAAATTTGGTCAAAAATTGACTTAAAATGAAGGAGGAATTGAAGAAAAATGAAATCAGTGACTAAATTGCAAAACTGTAAAATTCGATTTTTCGATTTTTCAATTTTTCGAGTTGGGCAAATTCCAAACAGACTCGAAATCGAAATTTTTTCGAGTTAATCGAGTTGACTCGAATAACTCGAACAACTCGAATAACTCGACTCGAATAACTCGAAATTGAAAAAAAATATCGATTTTTTCGAGTCGAGTCGAGTTTTGCTCACCCCTAACTTTTACCACAGCCTGAGACATTCCCAACACCTCCTGAACAACAGGTGATGAACTCTTCATCACAGAACCAGCTTCTTTCCCTTGCCTTACCGCCTCAACTCCAAGCACAGAAGACTGAGACAAAACACCTCTACAGAAAGGTGAATTCCATGCCTTGACAACCTGCCCCAAGGCAGCAACCATCTCACCCAACCACCATTCTTTCATCGACTTTGCCATACTACTAACAACAACAACATTCACAACAAAACAAACAAACCAGTTAGACCAGCTTAAAGCAAGGATTCAAACTCCAACTCCAAAATAACACAATAGCTATAATAATAAGGCAATGGGTATCCCGAATCCTCCCCTTTACATGACATAACAGGCATCACAAACATGGATATCACAGCATCAAGCATATCAAACAACATACTTTGATCATGCTTACATCAAACAGCATCCACTTGCAACAGCATATTATCAACATAACTAACTCACAGCACTTTCATCGTGCATAACACCAGCTCACAACATCAGCACATATCCACATAAGCTCAACCAAGATTCATAACCATAAAGCATGCTTGAAAACATCAACAACTTGCTCAGAAACATGTGTTTCAACCAACATTCAACCAACTTTCATCCACGCAACAAGGTAAACATCAACACACATCACAACAACTTAACGTTTTCCCCAAGCATTCGCAACTCAGCTCTGATACCACCAAATGTAACCCCCTTAACCCGGCCCAGACGGTTGACCCGAATTAAGAAGGTCACACGGGGAAAACCAAAGTCAACCCGAAAGTCAACCTTGATTAACGACCCTTTTTTTTCTTTTTAGTCTTGTCTAGATGCACATTAACCTTAGATATGATCACACAACATCATACTTAAAGATCATAAACATCAGAGATCAAATAGGGACCCAATTGATCAATTTACAACTTTAGGGACCAAATAGTAAATTCTGAAGACTTAAGGACTTAACCAGATTTTAAGTTACCAACTTAAAATTAATCATGTTTCATGCTTCACTGCCAAATTTCAGCTCAAACGGGCATCCCAAACTCATACAATTGCACAAACAAGTTTCAGGACCAAAATGTAAACTTTTCAAAACATTTAACTGCCAATGTCAGCCCCCAACGGTCACCCGTTCCAAAACAGGCAGAGCCCGTTTCGAAACGCGGGGCCGTTCCGCAACGCGTACCGAAACGGGGGTCTGGCAGTAGCCTTTCTGTTTCGGAACGGTCTCTCCGGTTTCGGACGCCTGGGCTGGTTTGGGGCACCCGTTCCGAAACGGTATGGACTGTTCCGAAACACCCTGCACAGAAAGCCACCATATGCATACTTAAACCTGCAATTGATCATCCAATCATGCTCCAAAAGCCACCAAACTTTACCAACATGCAATTCAACATGTAAAAGGCATACTTGCATCAACAATTCAACAAAATATCAACATACATGAAAAGCCCCAATTCAAAGGATATGCCTCCTACACAAGCAACCATTTAAACACCATACTTCCAATTCAATCTCATAAAGGCCAAAACATGTTCCAACAACATCAACAACATAAAACCATACTTGTCCGAACATATACGAATACACAAACATCAACCCGAGAGATTCTACCCCATTGCCTTTATTAACTATAGCTATTAACCGAGACATACATCTCAAGTGGAGTCCTTCTTGAATCCCTTGCTCCTCGCTGTCCAAACTTCAAGAATCTACATTGATGGACAAAAAGGAGCGTAAGCACATAATGCTTAGTGAGGAAAGCTCAAAACCAAAACACCATCAATGCAGCGAGCCATAAAACCTCTTTGAAAAGCAATTCGACTTGTTTACCAAGCAAAGTTTGAAAACTCTTTTCAACATCACGCTTAAAACCATGCATTGCACATACATGAAAACCAACCCTTAGTTTAGCAAACCAAGAAAACCCTTTTCAAAGCACAACTTGCAAAATCAACCATTTAACCATCCCATGCATAAACACCATATGCAAAGTTAAATACAAACCTTGGAAAACACTTCCAATTCACAACATACCTCTCTTATACTTGAAAACCATTCCAAGCAAGAAACCCTTTAAAATCATTTACTCAAGAAATCCAACACATGCATTAAACAAATGCAACATATGAACCACAACATCATCTTCACATGCCTTTCAAAACAAGTCTCAACAAGACTCCAATGCATTAAGGAGATTTCATGCACATATGCATCATTTACCAAATGATAATCAACACTTGCTCAACTTAACAAGTAAACATGCATTCACAAGCATTTAACACTTATCATGCAACCATGCATCTTTTCAAGCATCTCATGCTTCCTTATAATCAAGAACATCATATTGGCTTTCAAGTGATCAACCACATCCACTTTTCAACTCAACATCCAATCGGATACGCGGATCCCAAGCGTTGTCCCCCACGCTTCATACACACTACCAATCCAAGGTCTCCAAATGGACTTTTAAACACCATTTGACCTCACCATCCTAAGGTTCCCATGTATGGACTTTTAAACACCATACAACCTTAGCTTTCCCGAGGTTCCCATGTATGGACTTTCAAACACCATACAACCTCAACTTTTCCCAAGGATTCCCATGTATGGACTTTCAAACACCATACAACCTTGACTTGCACAAGGTTCCCATGTATGGACTTTCAAACGCCATACAACCTTTGCATTCATCGATTGGTAGTTGTACAACATCACTAACGAGATCCGGGACACCCTACACAAGATCCACACATGGACTTAACACCGCCATTGTGATCTCAACAAGCACAAGGTTCCCATATATGGACTTTTAACCACCATATAACCTTTGCTTAACCAAGGTCCTCGAATGGGCATTCATCCTCCATTATGACCTTAACCATCTCGTTAGGATACTTGAAGGGAGTTTACCGGTTCACACTTAACCACTCCACCTCCAAGGCGACTTTATTCACGGTGCACCCAATCCTATAGCCGGCTAACTATATCCGATCAACGAACCAAGAACCACTTACATCACTTGCCAATATAACCATCTTACCACATTAGTCCAATGATTCACATGCATAACCAATATGCAAAACCATTACCACATTAGTCCAATGATTCACATGCATAACCAATATGCAAAAACCATCATTTACCATCATCAATCCACTGTTTTAAAGCATTACACAAAGCCACTAAACATCATGCAACACCATGCATCAAAACTACATTTTCAATGTATAAAACCAAGGATCTCTTACCTTGAGCATCCTTCACATATGGCTTTCAAAACCAGCATTAAACCATGCTAAAATATGCTTTCAAAACAGAATTAAACCATGCAAAACACATGCATTGGAACCATTAAACACAATTGCTTTTAAAGCCAAGTCACAACACAATTCAAGAGCGAAAATCCATTTACTTACTCTTGAGCTTAGCAAAGTTGTTTAGACTTAAACTAAGCTCCCAAAACCTTCAAACCTTGGTTTAAAAGCTGAAAACCCAACTTCACTCACCGATACACAAAACAAGGCTAGCCAACAAGCCTTCCAAGCATCCGAAACCTTCCACACCACCTCAAATGCTCACGGATCTTCCTCCCCTGTTTCAAGCACATAACAACAGAAGATTAATGCATCATTATGCATTAAAAACACCAGCAACACAACCAAACTCGCTGCTCATCACAAAACCAACAATTCGGCTACCAAACACAACCGAAACCACCTCCAAACACTACCAAAACTTAACCCAGCCAAGATCCATCACTTCTAACCATTTTTAAACATCCATTAACATCCAAAATGATCACAAACACGTCCTTATACCTCTAGGTATAACAGATCACCAAAAACACTCCAAAAACAACCAAAAACTCAAGCTAAACTTAGGAAATTCAACCTATTCGGGATTGCATTAATTCAACCTCAACTTCTAATCAATTTAGCATTCATTTAACATCATTTTGACACTTCAAAACACTGCCCAAACAGATCACACGAAAATTCCACCAAAATCAAGCAAATCTTGCATTTTAAGCCAAAAATCAAGATCACATCCATAAAACCTTTACCAAATCATAAATCAAGGATTGAGAACTTGGGAATTTCAGTAAAGAACTGATAGTTTAGAGGAGAATGACGTTTTTACCTCCAAACTTGAGTTTCTCCCTTTTTGGAACCAAAAATCATGATGAAACAACTTGCAAATTGAGAGGTTTTATTGATGTGATGATTAGGAATCAAAAGAGAGTTGAAAAGGAAGATTTGAGTGACAAAATCAGAGGAGAAAATCTGGAGAAATGTGTTTGGGTTGAGAGAAAATGAGAGAAAAGGAAAGTTGAGAGAAAATGGAAAGTTAGTTATGAAATAGTCAAAATGATTTCCCTCCACTTTTCATAAACTTTAAAATCAGAATAAAACCTTAAAATATCTTAGAAAAATCTGGAGAAACTCTTTTTGGAATAATAGCTCCTTAAAGATTCAAAGTTTCAATCCTTTATAAAACTGTCACCGAACTTTCAAAAATTACATTTTGGTCACTAGCCAAAATGTCACCCTTCCAAACCTCATTTTCCAAAATTGATTTCACAGTTCACTTATATATATTAAAATATGATTTTAGGACATTTTTCCATATTTTTAATGCAACCCGAACTAGGCTTTCCTAAATTCACTCTTATATATTCGATCAGCACTTTGACCGAACCGGTCAACGCCCAAAACTTCTGAGCCCAAAACCGGGGCGTTACAAATCCTCTATGTGATCTAAATGCATTTAACCTATCCATTGTGACTTAATTCAAGTTTGGCCATTTAATTTTCATTCATTTCATGACTCCCATGTTTCAAGCAAAAATTTCCAGAATTTTATTGGCATTATTTAAACCCCTATATTTTTCGAATTTTGCAATTTAATCCAGCGGATTCCAGATTCATCAAGTTTCAGTCCAGTAACTTCTAATAGCAATTCAGAGACTTATATTACTATTGTTGTGCTATTCTTACCTCTATCTCATGTAAAATTTTGTCATCTACAACTTTTTTACAAGGAAACTTTTTCCAGAAACAACTCTAACATGCTCAATTTTCCAGATTTCCGAAAGGTGTCTAAAACTAACAATTCTGGGCAGATTCATTATTCAAGCTTCATACATATTAATTTTCTAGCATTTTAAGCAACCTAATTTAACATACAACCTATCAACACATCAATAATCATTCTCAAATCAAATTCACAGCACAAATAATTCAAGAAACACATCAATTCATCAAGAACATTTAAATAACCTATGTTTCTCCTAGCTTAAATCCATTGACATGCATGCATTTTGGTTCCATAAATTTCTAGAATTCATCAATTCACAGCAGAATTTTAGCTAGAACACTTACATGAATTGTTTGTGGATGTAAGAACCTATGTTTTTCCTAGCTTAAATCGATTGACATGCATGCATTTTGGTTCCATAAATTTCCAGAATTCTTGTGTTTAAGCTCTTCCTCTCTTTGCTTTCTAAGGGTTTGGTTGAAGGTGGAAAAAAGAGATGAAGGAAAGTGATGAAGATGATGAATTTGGATAGTGGGATTTGATTATCCATTTCCACTATCTTCCAGTCAATCACCAAGAGAGGGACATGTGTAATGCCCACTTTCATTTGTTAATTTATCATGCAATAATCATATTTTCCGAATAGTTCAATTTAGACCTTTTTGATTTATCTCTTATATTTGCATAACTTTCATTTTAGTCCTTCATTTGTTTTCTTTTAATTACTACAATTAATTTCTTAATTCTATTTAATTGAGCCACAATTTAATTATTTAGTAGTAATTATTCTAAGCCCGGTTTAAGGGTGTTACATCATCTCTACGTTGAAAGTTATCATGGCCGCGCCCAAGACCTCTTTGTGGCTCAACTGCTCTCATCAGAGCCTGACCTTCTTTCAACGGCTGAGGACAATCTTTCTTCATGTGCCCTCGATTACCACAGTTCCAACATGTACAAAGATTGCTCCAACACTCACCAATATGCCTCCTACCACACCGGTTACACTCAGGAGTCCTCAAGAAAACATTTGGTCCTTGCTAACCTCTCCCATGGTTACCACCCCCACGTCTAGCATCAACACGTGGTCTTCTATCCTTATGCCTCTTATAGAGATCTCTACCAAGATCACGCTCTACAACTCGCTTCTCTGAGCTAGATCCTCCTGCTCGACTCGCCAGACCAAGATTCAGCTCAATGTCCTTGGCTCTGGTGACCAAGACATCGAAATCAGTATAGTCTGCTGCAAGCATATAGGTTTTCACATCCGCCACCAACCCGTAACAGAATCGTTCACATCTTTCTTGCTCGCTAGGAATCAGCTCAGGTGCATATTGGCTAAGCTGTACAAACTGCACCTCATATTCTGCCACTGTCATGCTCCCTTGCACCAGGGACATGAACTCTCTCTTTTTCTCATCAACGTATCGAACTCCCAAGAATTTTCGCTTGAATGTATTCAAGAAGAATGTCCAAGTCACATCATCATCATCCATCCCCGATATTGTGGTTGTCCACCACGTATATACATCACCATGTAACAAGGACACAATGCATCCCAACTTCTGAACATTGTTGCAGTTCAATTGTCCGAGTATCCTCTTGGTACTCTCTAGCCAAGACTCTGAAACTTCTGGGGTCAACCCTCTATACTCAGTCCCTCCCAGACTGCGAAGTCGCTCTAACGACAACCTTACATTGGCACCATCCTGTGGTACAGCTCTATGAGCTCCAGCTACTACTGCCTTGAAAGCTCCAACAATAGCTTGTATCAACACAGACATATCAGGAGCAGCTTGCCCCTGAACTCCCTCAGGTCCAGCAACCTCAACACCAACTTCAGCAGCACCAACCCCAGCCCTACCACCACCAGGTTGTCCACCGGGGGAGGAGGAGGTAGATCCCTAGCATTCTCCACATTCTCGTTCTCAGCCATAGCACGGGTATTGATTCTAAGCTCTCTACGTGGCTCCATAATAAAACAATGCAACTGATAAAATACAAGTACTCAAGCTCATTTTGAAAACAATTCTTCTCACTAGTAATTATATGGCAATGGGATTCCAACCTATACCCAAAACATAGCATAGTATCATAAACTCATCTCAATAAACACAAACATCATCATTCATACTTCATACTTTCACCGAAAAGTCACAATCATTCACAATCACAAACAATAACCACTTATCAAGCCCCAAATATTCGTTAACCTGGCTCTGATACCAACAAATGTAACCCCCTTACCCCGACCTAGACGCTTGACTCGAACTACGAAGATTACACGGGGAAAACCCAAAGTCAACCGGAAAGTCAACCTTCACTAACGACCTTTTTTTCTTTTTATCTTCTCTAGATGCACATTAAGTCTATGTGATTACACAAGAATCATAGAAGAGAAAGGTAAAACGATCAGAAAACAATTATGGATTCAATTGTAAGATTTACACTTTTAGGGACCAAACTGTAAATTTTAGAAAATATAAGGACTATGCAGATTTTGAGCTTACCAAAATGTAATTAGTCATATTACATGCCTCTTTGTCAAAATTCAGCTTAAAAGAACATTCCAAACTCAAACAATTGCATCTACAACATCAAGGACTAAATTATAAACATGAGAACTTGAAACAATTCAAATTTGCAGTCTAACGGTCAGCCGTTTCGGAACGATGGCCTTCGTATCGAAACAGTGTTGACCGTTTCGGTACTCGGGTGCGTTCCGAGACCAGTATCGGAACAGGCCTCTCCAGTACCCAAAGTGTTTCGAAACACCTTCATCCGTTCCAAAACACTATGGCCATTTCGGTCCCCTGTTTCGAAACAGGTATGGGTTTTCGATACACCTTGCCCTGCAACTAAAAATTTTGCTAGTTTTTGGCTTCTTTAACCAAACAAACATGTCCCAAATCATATCATAACATACCAGCAACATGGTTAGACATTATAGGTCATACTTAAGAGGCTTAAACTAAAGCATGGCATCAAACAAGTGACCAATGAGTCTAAAGGCAAGCTTCCTAGTCACAAATCCAAATATAGACTTCAAACCTCAAACCAAATCATATAAGACCATTTACAAACTTCAAATGCCAACAAAAACTTGCCACAAACATAGGGTGTTCAAAACACATCTCCCAAATACAAGCTTGAAGGCCCATTGCCAAATATCACTACTAAAGTATGTAAAGACATCACCATACATGAGCTTTACACTTCCTTGGATGTTCTTAACCTTCTTGCTGCGCAAAATCACTTCAATTATCTGCATTGTTGGTATAAGAGAGCATAATCATGTTTTCTTAGTGAGGCAAGCTCTAAGGAAAACCAACACAACAATGCATTATTCAAAACACTTTCTCAAAAGCCATTTTCAACAACATGCTTGTTGAGTTTGTAAAAGTTCTATTATTTACACCCTTTTTAACCCATATTTCTGCTGCATTCAAGCATTATTCATTGCATTTAGGTCAGTTTACAGCAAAACATCACAAATATAGTAAAGGTACAGATTCTACTAAAAGAGGGCTGATTTTGCAGGTTGCTGCCATAGTAGACGGAGAAGGCGGGCGCAGGGCAGAGAAGCAGAAGAGCTGAACTGGACAAGCAGAACATGAGGACGATGCTGCCATGGATCTGCCGTGACAGCAGAGGACGACAGCAAGTTAGTAGAGGAAAAGCAAAGTGGACCTCGATAGATAGAGAAAATTATGCTCGTCTGTCGTGTGAAACCCATATATTTTTCCAAGCCCCGGATCAAAAGATATGTCAAGTCAAAGCTCAAGGAGAGGAAATCCCAAGAAACAAGGATGGCGGCTGAAAAGTAGGATACTTGAAGATTAAGTCTTTATTAGAATCTTACTTTTAATTAAAATTGTAATCCTTGTTAACTTAGAATACTTGACCCCAAAGCTTATATAAGGGCAGAGATTTTAACCTAGAAAAAACATCCCCATAACCCATAGCCGATTTCCCCTTAAATCGACAACCAAAAACCCCTCCGCTGTTTACCCGCCGTCGATATGTTCTAAAAACCCCCTAGGGCCACGGGTTGATTTGTAAAGTAGTTGCAAGGGTTGCTTTTGTTTTAGGAATTTTTAGTTCAATAAAATAAACTTCAAGTTCTCTTATTGTGGTTATTAATATCTTGCAAGAGCATCGGGAGAGCATTGTGAGGTTATCTATTTACTTAGCATCGGGAGAGTTAAGCATACGAAAGAAATAAGGGATAGGGCGAGGTTAAGTGGCTAAAGAAGAATTCATACACAACGGTGTTCATCCTTTGATTCACGCCGGGAGGTATCATCAAGACGTGATCATCGACAGACTTGGACCTAGGGATAGGCCAAGGCAGATCTGGGATTCTTGCCAAACTTGAAGTACTGAGTTGGTGTGTTTGCTGCCGCGACGATCGACGGACTGCTTCCGCGACAGGTACTGCCGCGACGGGCGCGATGACAGAACTGGATTTCCTAAGCATTGCAATACATGCACTACTGAGCAATTCAATACCAGCCCATTCTCTCTATCTTGATATCTCAATTCTTTTATTTACGTTTTCTTTATTATTTTCGTGACAACTCTCTCAAATATCTTCTTTACTTTCGTGTAGTGAATTAAGGTGAAGCTATTAGCCCAATCCATGTGGAGACAATATCCGATACTTCGTATCACTTTACTACTTGCGTCGTGTATACTTGCACTACCATTGCGATAGACTATTTTACACGCAACAAGTTTTTGGCGCCGTTGCCGGGGATTGGCAACATAACTCTACCTTTCTTTTATTGCACTTTTTGTTTTTATTTTTATTTTGTTTTTATTTTTATTTTTATTTTTTTTTCTTTGGTGCTTTCAACTCTTGCTTTTCACGAGGTTTTCTTGTTTATGCGCAGATCTAAAAGAAGTGAAGATCCTGAGTTTCCATTAGATCCGGAAGTTGAACGTTCCTTCAATCTCAAGAAACAACTTCGTCACCTTTTAGCCAGGAACGAATACCTTGAGGAGCAGCTAGAGAAGATGGCCCGTAACCCGCCCGCTAGTGATGGTATACCGCCTGTCGGCGACCCGCCTGCAGCAGCCGGACGACGGTCCTGTCGTGACTACATGTTGAATGATCATGTAGAGTTGGAGACCACGCTGCCGGATATTGATGTTGATAACTTCGAGCTTAAACCTGTCATGTTTAGTATGATCAACAATGCCGGGTAGTTTAGTGGTGCTGTGACAGAGGATGCTAGGGAGCATCTCAAAACGTTCCAGGAAATCTGTGGTTCGTTTAGACTACCAGGAGTAAATTCGGAGATACTGAGGCTTCGGTTATTCCCCCATTCATTGAGGGACAGAGCAAAAACTTGGTGGAATAAACTTACGCGGGGTTCAATTAGAACTTGGGCAGATTTATCTCGTGAATTTTTATCTCGTTTTAATCCTTCACATTTATCTGAGCGATTACGTAATGAAATTGCTACTTTTGAACAGGAAGATGACGAGCCAATGCACGAGGCCTGAGACAGATTTACTACTCTTCTACGGAACTGCCCAATGCATGGATTCCCCGTCTGGAATCAGGTTACAAAGTTTTACAATTCTGCCAACTTACAAACTCGCATTCGAATTGATTCAGCAGCAAATGGACTATTATTGGATAGAGATCCAGACGAGGCCATGCAAGTTTTGAAAAATCTGGCCAAGAATGAGGAGCAGTTTCCAACTACAAGAAGAGGGGGTAAACGGGTACTAGCTGTCAAGGACTATGAGGCCGACAGCACGTTGAAATCACAAGTGGCATTGTAACCCCCTTAGCCCGGCCTAGACGGTTGACCCAGACTACGAAGATTACACGGGGAAAACCAAAGTCAACCTGAAAGTCAACCTTGATTAACGACCCTTTTTTTTCTTTTTAAACTTGTCTAGATGCACATTAACCCTAGGCATTCTCTTGAGATAAGCATACTCAAAAATCACAGCAATCGGAAAACAATAAGGGACCCAATTGCACCAAATACGAATTTAGGGACCAATTTGTAAATTCTGAAAATTAAGAGGACTTTACCAATTTTTAAGTTACCATTATGAAATTAGTCATGTTTCATGCCTCTCTACCAAATTTCATCTCAAACGGACATCTCAAACTCAAGCAATTGCACATACAAGAATCGGGACTAAAACGTAAAGCTTACAAACCTCAAAACCATTCAAATTTTATGCCCAACGGTCAGGTGTTCCGAAACGGGTCTAGGCCATTCAGGAACACCCCTTGGCAGTAGCCAAAGTGTTCAGAAACGGGTCTAGGCCGTTCAGGAACACCCTGGCCAAAACAAGGGCCTGTTTCGAAACAGGCAAGGGTGTTTCGAAACACCCTGCCCAGAAAGAGCAGATAGGCCTGTTTTAACACCTTTAAACCCCATCAAACATGCTCCAAACCATTCCACAATAAATCAAAAACATGCCAAGCATCATACCTACCAATTTGCATCAAAATCTAGATACAAAACCACCCATAGGTGCACCAACTCATTCAACACATCCAACACTCAATCATGCTTTTAAAACAAGAAGCATAACATAACGACTTAAGAATAAGAAGACTCGACGTTGCAAGCGTTAAACCACATAGTTCAAAATCATAAACCAAACTTGTCCAACATACACAATCTCATTAAACATCAACATAAGAGATTCTCCCCCTATTGCCTTTATTATCTATAGCTATTAACCGAGACATACATCTCAAATGGAGCTCTCCTTGAATCCCTTGCTTCTCGCTGTCCCAACTTCAGATATCTGCATTGATGGACAAACAAAAGAGCGTAAGCACATAATGCTTAGTGAGGAATGCTCAAAACCAAAACACCATCAATGCAGCGAGTCATAAAACCTCTTTTAAAAGTAAACACAATTCGATAACCCAAAGCAATGTTTGAAAACCCCCTTTTAACAACATGCTTTAAATCATACATTGCTCAAACATGAAAAACCAACCCTTAGCTTAGAAAAGCTAAGTAATTCACTTCAAAGCACAACCTTGCAAAACCATCAATTTAACCATTCCATGCATGAACATCCTATGCAAAGTTAAATACAAGTTCCTTGGAAAACACTTCCACTTCACATTATAATTTTCTTATACTTGAAAATCATTTCAAAGCAAGAAACCTTTAAAAACCACTTACACCCTCAATTCCATCTCATGCATTAAGCAAATGCAACATATGAACCAAAAAATCAACACTTGCATTACATGCCTTTTAAAACAAGCCTTCACAAGACTTCAATGCACTAAAGAGATTCCATGCACATATGTACCATTCTCAATAGAAGATAAACACTTGTACAAGTTAACAAGTAAAACATGCATTCATATAACACTACACACTTCTCATGCAACCATGCATCATTTCAAGCATCTCATGCTTCATCATATTCAAGAACATTATATTGGCTTCCAAGTGATAATTCACAAACCATCATAACGCAAAACACAATCGGATACGCGGATTACAAGCGTTGTCCCCACGCTTCATACACACTACCAATCACAAGGTCCTCATATGGAATTTTAAACACCATATGACCTTAACATTCACAAGGTCCTCAAATGGAATTTTAACCACCATTATGACCTTACCATACACAAGGTCCTCGTATGGACTTTTAAACACCATATGACCTTAACATTCACAAGGTCCTCAAATGGAATTTTAACCACCATTATGACCTTACTATCACTCATTGGTAGTTGTATAACATCACTAACGAGATCACGGGACATAGAAGATCCACACATGGACTTTACACCACCATTGTGATCTTACCATACACAAGGTCTTCAAATGGAATTTTAACCACCATTATGACCTTAATATACACAAGGTCATCATATGGAATTTTAACCACCATATGACCTTAACACAAGACCCACCCATGGACTTTTAAACACCATGGTGTTCTTAACCATCTCGTTAGTGTACTTGGATGGAGTTACCGGTTCAATCACAACCACTCCACATCCAAGGCGACTTTATTCACGGTGCACCCAATCCTATAGCCGGCTAACTATATCCGATTCAAGTAACCAAGAACCATTTACATCACTTGCCAATATAACCAATTTACCATATTAATCCATAGTTTTACAAGCATAACCAAAATGCCAAAACCACCAATTACCATCATCAATCCACTGTTTTTGAAGCATCACACAAAGCCATTAATCAACATGCAACACTATGCAACAATTCCACAATTCCAAAGTACAAAACCAAGGATCTCTTACCTTGAGCATCCTTCACACATGGCTTTCAAAACCAGCATTAAACCATGCTAAAATTTGCTTTCAAAACAGAATTTAAAACATGCAAATCACATGCATTGCATCCAACAATCACAAGTGCTTTAAAAACCAAAACATAACACAACCAAGAGAGAAATTCCATTTACTTACTCTTGAGCTTAGCTAAGTTGTTTAGACTTAAACTAAGCTCCCAAAACCTTCAAACCTTGGTTTTAAAGCTGAAAACCCAACTTCACTCACCGATACACAAAACAAGGCTAGACAACAAGCCTTCCAAGCATCCGAAACCTTCAACGCCACCTCTATTGCACACGGATCATTCTCCCCTGTTTCAAGCACATAAAAACAGAGGATTAATGCATCATAATGCATTAAAAACACCAGCAACACGCCTAAACTCGCTGCTCTTTGCAAAACCAACATTTCGGCTACCAAACACAACTGAAATCACCTCCAAACACTTCCAAGACTTAACCCAGCCAAGATCCATCACTTCTAACCATTTTTAAACATCAATTAACATCCAAAATGATCCCAAACACGTCCTTATACCTCCAGCATTAACAAAACACCAAGATCACCCCAAAAACCACCATTTTCACAAGTAGAAACTTAGAAAAATCAACCTATTCGGGATTGCATTGATTAAACCTCAATTTCTCATCAAATATACATCCATTTTACATTAAAAACACATCTCAAAACAGTACCCAACCATTTCATACGAATTTCATCACAAATTAACCAAATCTTGCATTTTAAAGCCAAGATCAAGAACACAATTGTAAAACCTTTAATAAAACACAAATCAAGGATTGAGAACTTAGGAATTTCAGTAAAGAACTGAGAATTTAGAGGAGAAGGACGTTCATACCTCTAAACTTGAGTTTCTCCCTTTTTGGAACCACAATTCTTGAAAATCCAATAAGCAAATGCTAAGGTTTTGTTGTAGAATTGATTAGAGATCAAATGAGGATTGAAATCAAATATTTAGTTGTCAAAATCAGAGAGAATTTTGCTGGAGAAATGTGTTTGGGTTGAGAGAAAAGTTGAGAGAAAAGAAAATGGATGTAACGCCCCGGTTTTGGGCTTAGAAGTTTTGGGCGTTGACCGGTTTGGTCAAAGTATTGTTCGAATCTAAAAGGGTGAATTTAGGAAAGCCTAGTTCGGGTTGCATTAAAATTATGGAAAAATGTTCTAAAATCATCTTTTAATATAATTAAATGAACTGTGAAATCAATTTTGGAAAATGAGTTTTGGAAGGGTGACATTTTGGCTAGTGACCAAAATGTAATTTTTGAAAGTTTTGTGACTGTTTTAGAAAGGGTTGAAACTTTGAATCTTTAAGGAGCTATTATTCCAAAAGTAGTTTCTCCAGATTTTTCTAAGATATTTTAAGCTATATTCCGACTTTAAAACATATCAAAAGAGGAGGGAAAGCCATTTTGGCCATTTTGATAACTAACTTCCTATTTTCTTTTCTCTCATTTTCTCTCAACCCAAACACTTTCTTTCCAGAGAATAGTTTCTGATTTTCTCACCTAAATCTCTCCTTTCAACTCTCTTTTGATTCATAATCATCATATCTACAAAACCTCATCATTTGCTCCTTGATTCATCAAGGTTTTTGAATCCAAAAAGAGGAGAAACTCAAGTTTGGAGGTAAGAACGTCCTTCTCCTCTAAACTATCAGTTCTTTACTGAAATTCCTAAGTTTTCAATCCTTAATTGATGTTTTATTAAAGGCTTTTAAGTTGTGAAATGGATATTGGCTTATAATGCAAGATTTGGTGATTTTTGATGATTTTCGTTTGATCTGTTAAATCTTTGATTTGAGATGTGTTTTTGATGTTATTTGAACTCTAAATTGATAAGGAATTGAGTTTTGATTGATGCAATCCCGGATAGGTTGGGTTTCCTAAGTTTAGCTTGTGATTCTTGATTGTTTTTGAGGTGATCTTGTGGATCTGGTGTTGCTGGAGGTATAAGGATGTTATTAGGTTCTTTTTAGATGTTAAATGTTGTTAAAGGATGTTAGGTTTTTATGGTTAATGGCTGGGCTTTGTTGAGAAGTGGTTTGGATGCATTTTCGGTTGTGTTTGGTGGCCGAAAATGGAGTGGGGATGAGAGCAGCGAGTTTAGGTGCTTTCATTGAGGATATTAATGCATGATGATGCATTAATCTACTGTTTTGATGTGTTAAAACAGGGGAGTCATCTTTGGATCCAAGTGGTGGTGATCCGGAGGCTTGTTTTGGTGCTTCGGCAAGAGGCGAAGTGGAATCGGTGAGTGAAATTGGGTTTTCGGCTTTGAAACCAATGTCTTGAGAGCTTAGATTAAGTCTAAACAACTTTGCTAAGCTCAAGTGTAAGTTTTCGGAAATACTCTCTAGTGGTGGCCATGATTTGATTGTTGTGCAATGTGGTTTATTGCATGTTTTAAACTCTATTTTGAAAGCATGATTTAGCATGGTTAATGCTGTTTTTGTAAGCCATATGTTGAAGGAAGCTCAAGGTAAGAGTTCCTTGTTTTTGAGCATTGATTAAATGTGGTTTGATGCTTTTAAATGCATGATGAATATGGCTTGGTTTAATGCTTTAAAACAATGGATAAATTGATGATAATGATGTATATTGGCAAGTGATGTTTTGCAAAGGTTAAGGTCACTAAGGTGGTTAAAAGTCCTTGAGTGAGCCTTGTTTACTTAAGAACATCAAGGTGGTTAAAAGTCCTTGGATGATTCTTGCTATGGACACAAAGGTGGTTAAAAGTCCTTGTGTGGTCCTTTCCATGGTGTTTAAAAGTCCATGGGGCCAAGGTGTTTAAAAGTCCTTGGGGCCAAGGTGTTTAAAAGTCCTTGGGGTGAAACTTGATACGGACACAAAGGTGGTTAAAAGTCCTTGTGTGGTCCTTTCCATGGTGGTTAAAAGTCCAAGGGCCAAGGTGTTTAAAAGTCCTTGGGGCCAAGGTGTTTAAAAGTCCTTGGGGTAAAAGTTGATGAACTTGTTTTTAAAGAAATGGAACTTATCACTTGTGGCCAATATGACATGTTATGATATGAAGCATGAGATGCATGTTTAAGTATGCTTTTGAGCATGTGTAAATGATGATTTGAAGCATGATTTATAAAGTGTTTTATAAATGCATTATTGAATGGTTTTATTGAGCATTCCTCACTAAGCTTTTGCTTACGCTCTCTCTTTGTTTTCTCAAATCAATAATGCAGAACATTAAAGTACTTTGAGGGCAGCAAGGAAGGCAAGCATTCAAGTGGAAGTAAAGCTCAAAGTATGGAAGGTTTTCTTAAGTACATTTAGCTTTTGGTAATTTGGCAATGGGGGACCTATGTGTATGTTTGGGAGATGTTTTGAACTCCCTAAGTATATTGAATGTTGTTGAGAATGCTGGTTTTTGTGGTTGGCCATTATATGCTTGAATTGGAAGTTTATGCTTGAATGGTTGCTTGTGTAGGAAGCATGCCTATAGATTTGGGGTTTTTCACATATGTTGATGTTTTGATGAATTGTTGATGCAAGTATGTCTCATATATGTTGAATCGCATGTTGGTAAAGTTTGGTGGCATTTGGAGCATGATTGGATGTTTAATTGCATGTTTAAGTATGCATTTTGGGGTAATCTGTGCAGGGTGTTCCGGAACAGTACCTACCGTTTCGGAACGGGTGCCTTAAACAAGCCCAGGCGTCCGAAACGGGAGGGACCGTTCCGAAACGGTTGGCTACTGTCAGCCCGTGTTGCGGTACGCGTTGCGGAACGGCCCCGCGTTTCGAAACGGGCTCTGCCTGTTTCGGAACGGGTGACCGTTAGGGGCTGACATTTGCAGTTAAATGTTTTGAATTGTTTGCATGTCCCTAAAGTTGTAATTTGTTCAATTGGATCCCTGTTTGATCTCTGATGTTTATGATCTTTGAGTATGCTGTTGTATGATCATATCTAAGGATTAATATGCATCTAGACAAGTTTAAAAAGAAAAAAAAGGGTCGTTAATCAAGGTTGACTTTCGGGTTGACTTTGGTTTTCCCCGTGTGACTCTCTTAATTCGGGTCAACCGTCTAGGCCGGGTTAAGGGGGTTACATTTGGTGGTATCAGAGTTGAGTTTTCGAGTAATTGGGAATGAATGTGTGCATGATTGAAGTATGTGTGCCTTGTATGCTTATTGATCGAAAGCATGTTTAGTGGCTTGTGATTTGGATGCAATTGAGATGTATGCTGTGATGTAGCATGTTGTGGGTACCCATTGCCAAATAAAAGCTAATGAAATGGTGTTGATTTTGAATGAAATTGAGCTTGAATACTTGGATTGCTTACCTTGCTGGGCCTGACTTCGTTTTATTTGCATTGTGATTGCATGGTAAAAGTATGGCACCACGTAGAGAGTTATGAGGTAATGTGCGAGCTACGGCTCCTAATGAGAACGAGAATGAGGAAAACACGGGTAGTGCGGTGATACCTCCTCCTCCACCTGGTGGTGGTGCTGAGGGTGGAAGAGCTGAAGCTGCAGCTGGTGCTGGAGCTGCTGGACCAGAGGTTGGTCAGGGGCAAGCTATGCCTGATATGTCTATGTTGGTACAAGCTATTGCGGGTGCTTTCCGAGCAGCACTAGCTGGAGCTCAAGGAGCTGGGCATCAGGGAGATGCTGGTGTTAGACTACCTTTGGAGCGCTTACGCAGTCTTGGTGGGACTGAGTTCAGGGGTATGTCTGCTGAGAGTTCTGAAGCTTGGCTAGAGAGTACCAAGCGAATCTTGGGTCAGATGAGCTGTACGGATGTGCAAAAGCTGGGTTGTGTCGTGTCCTTGCTGCAGGACGATGCGTATACGTGGTGGACGACCACCATAGCTGGGATGGTTGAAGCTGATGTGACTTGGACATTCTTCCAGAATGTGTTCAAGCGGAGATATCTTAGTGTTAGATACCTTGATGAGAAGAAGCGTGAATTCATGTCTCTTACCCAAGGGAGCATGAATGTGGCTGAGTATGAAGTACAGTTTGTGCGACTCAGTCAGTATGCACCTGAGCTGGTACCTGATGAGCGGACAAGGTGCGAGAGGTTCCGTTATGGCTTAGTGACGGATGTGAAAATGTATGTTGTGGCCACCGAGTATGATGATTTTGATGTGTTGGTGGGCCGAGCCAAGGACATTGAGATGAACTTGGGTTTATCTGCGAAAGGTGCTGGAGCAAGTTCTGGTAGGAGAGCTGCTGAGTATAGTTCCGGAGGTGGACGGAACAAAAGGGGGCGTGATCAGAAGTATCAGTCTTCAGCTAAGAGAGGTGGTGGTGCACCTGCTAGAGGAGGCAATGCTAGAGCTGATCCGAGTGCTTGTTGGATCTGTGGTTCACGTGGTCACATGAAGCGTGACTGTCCTCGTGCTGTGAGAGAGGTGCAAGCTCCTGTTGCGGCAGCTGGTAATGGGTGTTGGAATTGTGGATCCGCAGACCATTTGAGGCGAGATTGTCCTAGGTTGGCTGGTGATCAAGTGCGTGCTCCTGTTGTTGCTGCACCGCAGAGAGGTCGTGGGCGCGGCCGTGGTAATTTCCAGAGGAGAGAGGAAGGTGGTCGTGGAGTGGCCCATGTTGTGGCTATTCAGCCTGAAGGTGGAGGCCAAGCGAGGGTGTATGCTCAGCGTGAGGGAAGGAATGATGCGGATGTCATTGCAGGTACCTTTACTTTGCAATCCTTGTCATTGCTTTCTTTGATAGATTCTGGATCTACGCATTCATACATTTTGCGTGAGCATGCTGAATTGCTTGGTTTGCCTGTTGAGTCTTTGGATGTATGTGTTCGTGTCACTAGTTCTTTTGGTGAGACTGTTGTGACTCGAAAGCTTTATAGAAGGTGTCCCTTGGTTGTTCAAGAACATGTTTTTCATGTTGATCTTATGGAGTGGCCCTTTTATGGTTTTGATGTAATCCTTGGTATGGATTGGCTTGCTGAGCATCGTGCTGTTGTGGATTGTGAAAACAAGCTAGTTTCGCTTAAGCTTGCGGATGATTATGAAGTTGTTGTGGTTGGTGAGAATGTGAAGTTTCTTGCCAATGTGGTGTCTACCTTGGAGGCGAGCAGGATGCTGAGGCAAGGTTGCGAAGCCTATCTAGCTTTTGTGATGAATCCTAGCTCTAAAGAGTTGAGGGTGCAAGATATCAGAGTTGTGAAGGAGTTTCCTGGTGTGTTTCCTGAGGAGTTGCCTGGTTTACCTCCTAACCGCGAGGTGGAGTTTGGAATTGAGTTGTATGAGAATACAACTCCTGTGTCCATTACTCCCTATAGAATGGCACCTAAGGAGCTGAAGGAGCTGAAGACGCAGTTGCAAGAGTTGCTTGATCGTGGTTTCATCCGGCCGAGTGTGTCACCTTGGGGAGCACCGGTCTTGTTTGTGAAAAAGAAGGATGGCACTATGAGAATGTGCTTTGATTACCGTCAACTGAACAAGTTGACTATCAAGAATCGGTATCCTTTGCCGAGGATTGATGATCTCTTCGATCAATTTCGGAGAGCTGCTGTGTTCTCTAAGATTGACTTGAGGTCAGGGTATTATCAGTTGAAGGTGAAGGATGTGGATGTGCCTAAGACAGCTTTCAGGACAAGGTATGGGCATTATGAGTTCCTTGTGATGCCGTTTGGTTTGACAAATGCTCCTGCTGCTTTAATGGACATGATGAATCATGTGTTTCATGAATACCTGGACAAGTTCGTTGTGGTATTCATTGATGATATCCTCGTGTACTCGCGTACTGAGAAGGAGCATGAAGAGCATTTGAGGATTGTGCTGCAGGCTTTGTTGGAGAATCAGCTCTATGCTAAGCTGAGCAAGTGTGAGTTCTGGCTTAAGGAGGTGGTGTTTCTTGGGCATGTGGTCTCAGCTGAGGGGATTCGTGTTGATCCTCAGAAGATTGAGGCGGTGATGAATTGGAAAGTTCCTAAGTCTGTTCATGAGGTCCGTAGTTTCCTTGGTTTGGCGGGATACTACCGTAGGTTTGTGGACGGTTTTTCCAAGATTGCTGCTCCTTTGACGAAGCTGTTGCAAAAGGATGTTAAGTATGAGTGGACGGAAGCAAGACAGCAGGCTTTTGAGAAGCTTAAGGCGGCTTTGACGCAAGCTCCTATCTTGATTCAGCCTGAATCAGGGAAAGAGTTTGTGGTTTACAGTGATGCATCCTATGTTGGTTTGGGGTGTGTGCTGATGCAGGAGGGTAAGGTGGTGGCTTATGCATCGCGGCAGTTGAAAGTGCATGAGCGCAATTACCCTACGCATGATATTGAGCTGGCTGCAGTGGTTTTTGCTCTGAAGATCTGGAGACATTATCTGTATGGTGAGAAGTGTACAGTGTACACAGATCACAAGAGTTTGAAGTATCTGGTGTCTCAGAAGGAGTTGAATCTTAGGCAGCGGCGTTGGTTAGAGTTGCTCAAGGATTATGATCTGACGATTGAGTATCATCCTGGAAAAGCTAATGTTGTTGCGGATGCCTTGAGTAGGAAAGTAGCTGTTGAGCTGAGGGCTATGTTTGCTAGCTTGAGCATATCGCAAGATGGTGGTCTCATTGCTGAGTTGCAAGTGAAACCCTCTTTGGTTCAGTTGATCAAGGATAAGCAGTTGCTGGATGATTCCTTGGTGTCGCATGTTCGGGATATCGCGGAGGGTAGACCTTCGGATTTCTGTTTTAATGATGATGGTGTGTTGTGTTTTGGGAGTCGGATAGTAGTGTCTGCTGATGCTGAGTTGAGGCGTGCTATTCTGACTGAAGGTCATAGTAGTCCTTTTGCTATGCACCCTGGTAGTACCAAGATGTATCGTGATCTTCGTGATGAGTACTATTGGGTGGGTTTGAAGAAGGATGTTGCGGAGTTTGTGAGCAAGTGTTTGGTGTGTCAGCGAGTTAAGGCTGAGCATCAGGTTCCTTCAGGGTTGTTGCAACCGTTGAAAATCCCTAAATGGAAGTGGGAAAGGGTTACCATGGATTTTGTATCTGGTTTACCTTTGTCTCCCTCGAAGAAGAATTCTGTTTGGGTGATTGTGGATCGCCTAACGAAGTGTGCGCATTTCCTGCCTGTGCATACCACGTTTTCTTTGGATAAGTTGGCAGAGCTGTACATTGCTGAGATTGTGCGGCTGCATGGTGTGCCTAAGTCGATTGTGTCGGATAGGGATCCGAGGTTCACATCGCGTTTCTGGCAGTGTTTGCATCAAGCTCTGGGTACAAGGTTGCATTTCAGTACATCCTATCATCCTCAGTCGGATGGTCAGTCTGAGCGAGTTATCCAGATTTTGGAGGATATGTTGAGGTGCTGCGTGATTGAGTTCCAAGGTTCTTGGGAGAAGCATCTGCCTTTGGTTGAGTTTGCTTATAACAATAGTTATCAGGCAAGTATACAGATGGCACCTTATGAGGCTTTGTATGGGAGGAAGTGTAGGACTCCTCTTTGTTGGGCTGAAACTGGTCAAAAGTTGGTTTCGATGCCGGCTTTGTTGAAAGGGACCACAGAGAAGGTAAAGCTCATTTGTGAGCGGTTGAAGGCTGCCTCTGATCGGCAAAAGTCTTACGCGGATTTGAAGCGTAAAGAGATTGAGTATGCGGTGGGTGACCGTGTGTTCTTGAAGGTTTCGCCTTGGAAAAAGGTGATGAGGTTTGGCCGAAAGGGTAAGTTGAGCCCTAGGTACATTGGACCATACGAGGTGGTTGAGCGTGTGGGTCCTGTTGCGTACAAGTTGAGGTTACCTCAAGAGTTAGAGAAGATTCATGATGTGTTCCATGTTTTTATGCTCCGGAAGTATAGATCTGATCCTTCGCATGTGATGCCTGTAGAGGAAGTGGTTTTGAATCCGGATTTGACCTATGATGAGGAACCGGTGAAGGTTCTGGATTCGGATAGCAAGGTTCTTCGTGGCAAGACCATTGAGTTGGTGAAGGTGCTGTGGAAGCATCGAGGTGTTGAGGAAGCCACGTGGGAGCGGAAGGAAGACATGATGAAGCAGTTTCCTTATCTCTTTCCTTCAGGTAAATTTCGGGGACGAAATTTCTTAAGGGGGGGAGAGTTGTAACGCCCCGGTTTTGGGCTTAGAAGTTTTGGGCGTTGACCGGTTTGGTCAAAGTGCTGTTCGAATCTAAAAGGGTGAATTTAGGAAAGCCTAGTTCGGGTTGCATTAAAATTATGGAAAAATGTTCTAAAATCATCTTTTAATATAATTAAGTGAACTGTGAAATCAATTTTGGAAAATGAGTTTTGGAAGGGTGACATTTTGGCTAGTGACCAAAATGTAATTTTTGAAAGTTTTGTGACTGTTTTAGAAAGGGTTGAATCTTTGAATCTTTAAGGAGCTATTATTCCAAAAGTAGTTTCTCCAGATTTTTCTAAGATATTTTAAGCTATATTCTGACTTTAAAACATATCAAAAGAGGAGGGAAAGCCATTTTGGCCATTTTGATAACTAACTTCCTATTTTCTTTTCTCTCATTTTCTCTCAACCCAAACACATTCTTTCCAGAGAATTGTTTCTGATTTTCTCACCTAAATCTCTCCTTTCAACTCTCTTTTGATTCCTAATCATCATATCTACAAAACCTCATCATTTGCTACTTGATTCATCAAGGTTTTTGAATCCAAAAAGAGGAGAAACTCAAGTTTGGAGGTAAGAACGTCCTTCTCCTCTAAACTATCAGTTCTTTACTGAAATTCCTAAGTTTTCAATCCTTAATTGATGTTTTATTAAAGGCTTTTAAGTTGTGAAATGGATCTTGGCTTATAATGCAAGATTTGGTGATTTTTGATGATTTTCGTTTGATCTGTTAAATCTTTGATTTGAGATGTGTTTTTGATGTTATTTGAACTCTAAATTGATAAGGAATTGAGTTTTGATTGATGCAATCCCGGATAGGTTGGGTTTCCTAAGTTTAGCTTGTGATTCTTGATTGTTTTTGAGGTGATCTTGTGGATCTGGTGTTGCTGGAGGTATAAGGATGTTATTAGGTTCTTTTTAGATGTTAAATGTTGTTAAAGGATGTTAGGTTTTGATGGTTAATGGTTGGGCTTTGTTGAGAAGTGGTTTGGATGCATTTTCGGTTGTGTTTGGTGGCCGAAAATGGAGTGGGGATGAGAGCAGCGAGTTTAGGTGCTTTCATTGAGGATATTAATGCATGATGATGCATTAATCTACTGTTTTGATGTGTTAAAACAGGGGAGTCATCTTTGGATCCAAGTGGTGGTGATCCGGAGGCTTGTTTTGGTGCTTCGGCAAGAGGCGAAGTGGAATCGGTGAGTGAAATTGGGTTTTCGGCTTTGAAACCAATGTCTTGGGAGCTTAGTTTAAGTCTAAACAACTTTGCTAAGCTCAAGTGTAAGTTTTCGGAAATACTCTCTAGTGGTGGCCATGATTTGATTGTTGTGCAATGTGGTTTATTGCATGTTTTAAACTCTGTTTTGAAAGCATGATTTAGCATGGTTAATGCTGTTTTTGTAAGCCATATGTTGAAGGAAGCTCAAGGTAAGAGTTCCTTGTTTTTGAGCATTGATTAAATGTGGTTTGATGCTTTTAAATGCATGATGAATATGGCTTGGTTTAATGCTTTAAAACAGTGGATAAATTGATGATAATGATGTATCTTGGCAAGTGATGTTTTGCAAAGGTTAAGGTCACTAAGGTGGTTAAAAGTCCTTGAGTGAGCCTTGTTTACTTAAGAACATCAAGGTGGTTAAAAGTCCTTGGATGATTCTTGCTACGGACACAAAGGTGGTTAAAAGTCCTTGTGTGGTCCTTTCCATGGTGTTTAAAAGTCCATGGGGCCAAGGTGTTTAAAAGTCCTTGGGGTGAAACTTGATACGGACACAAAGGTGGTTAAAAGTCCTTGTGTGGTCCTTTCCATGGTGGTTAAAAGTCCATGGGCCAAGGTGTTTAAAAGTCCTTGGGGTGAAAGTTGATGAACTTGTTTTTAAAGAAATGGAACTTATCACTTGTGGCCAATATGACATGTTATGATATGAAGCATGAGATGCATGTTTAAGTATGCTTTTGAGCATGTGTAAATGATGATTTGAAGCATGATTTATAAAGTGTTTTATAAATGTATTATTGAATGGTTTTATTGAGCATTCCTCACTAAGCTTTTGCTTACGCTCTCTCTTTGTTTTCTCAAATCAATAATGCAGAACATTAAAGTACTTTGAGGGCAGCAAGGAAGGCAAGCATTCAAGTGGAAGTAAAGCTCAAAGTATGGAAGGTTTTCTTAAGTACATTTAGCTTTTGGTAATTTGGCAATGGGGGACCTATGTGTATGTTTTGGGAGATGTTTTGAACTCCCTAAGTATATTGAATGTTGTTGAGAATGCTGGTTTTTGTGGTTGGCCATTATATGCTTGAATTGGAAGTTTATGCTTGAATGGTTGCTTGTGTAGGAAGCATGCCTATAGATTTGGGGTTTTTCACATATGTTGATGTTTTGATGAATTGTTGATGCAAGTATGTCTCATATATGTTGAATCGCATGTTGGTAAAGTTTGGTGGCATTTGGAGCATGATTGGATGTTTAATTGCATGTTTAAGTATGCATTTTGGGGTAATCTGTGCAGGGTGTTCCGGAACAGTACCTACCGTTTCGGAACGGGTGCCTTGAACAAGCCCAGGCGTCCGAAACGGGAGGGACCGTTCCGAAACGGTTGGCTACTGTCAGCCCGTGTTGAGGTACGCGTTGCGGAACGGCCCCGCGTTTCGAAACGGGCTCTGCCTATTTCGGAACGGGTGACCGTTAGGGGCTGACATTGGCAATTAAATGTTTTGAATTGTTTGCATTTTTGTCCTGAATCTTGTTTGTGCAATTGTATGAGTTTGGGAAGTCCTTTTGAGCTGAAATTTCACAGAGAAGCATGAAACCTGATTAATTTCAAGTTGGTAACTTTAAATTGGGTTAAGTCCTTATATATATCAGAAATTACAATTTGGTCCCTAAAGTTGTAATTTGTTCAATTGGATCCCTGTTTGATCTCTGATGTTTATGATCTTTGAGTATGTTGTTGTATGATCATATCTAAGGATTAATATGCATCTAGACAAGTTTAAAAAGAAAAAAAAAGGTCGTTAATCAAGGTTGACTTTCGGGTTGACTTTGGTTTTCCCCGTGTGACTCTCTTAATTCGGGTCAACCGTCTAGGCCGGGTTAAGGGGGTTACAATGGAAATTTAGAGAAAAGTTAGTTATAATGCCAAAATATCTTTTCCCTCCTTTTGTACTTAATTAAAAACCATTAATTAAATTGATTAATATTCAGAAAAATCTGGAGAAACTCTTTTGGGTAAATAGCTCCTTAAAGATTCAAAGTTCCAATCCTTTTTAAAACAGTCACCCAGTTTTCAAAAATTACATTTTGGTCACTAACCCAAAATGTCACTCTTCCAAACCTCATTTTGTAAAATTGATTTCACCTTTCTCTTATATATAATAAAAGAGGATATTAAGACATTTTTCCATATTTTTAATGCATCCCGAACTAAGCTTTCCTTAAAACCACCTTTTATATTCGAACCGAAAATCCGACCGGTCCAGTTCAAACCCAAAACTTCTAAGCCCAAAATTGGGGTGTTACAGGCATACCTTACTAAGGCAATGAAACAACTCTTGAACGAGGATGCACAACAGGGATTTGCTGTCGAGGAGGTATGTGACATTTGTGAGGGAAATCATAGTTCGGAGGAATGTCCAATACAGTTAGAAGAGGGAAAGTATGTTGGAAATTACAACAAGCCGAATTACAACTCCAACAATTATAATCCCAATTGGAGGAAGGATCCCAAATTTTCCTGGAGTAATCCTAATAATGCCCTGAATCCTCAAGCACACAATCAGAATCAGGGAGGACCTAGATTGCTAACGCGACAGCAACTGCCGCTGCACCTGCCGCCGCAGCAGCAACAGCAGCCACCAGCGGCCACGAGGAGTATACTGGAACAGACTCTGCCACCTTTATGTCTCAGACAGGTACTTATATTGAGAATATGAATTAGTTTGTCAAGAAAACAGAGACGTTCATGGATAAAACAGAGATGAGGATGACAAATCATGAGGCTACTTTGGAATCTCTGGAGACACAAATGGGTCAGGTTTCCCAACATATTGAGCCGAGGCAGACTGGAGGATTCCCTAGTAATACTGAAAATGCTAGGCAGCCCACACATGAGCAATGTAAGGCCATTACTACTAGGAGTGGGAAGAAATTACCAGGGTCGGAAAAAGAAGTTGAAACAGTAAAGGAACTAGCCTTGGACAAACCTGCCGAGGGAGCTGCCCCGACAGGTGATAAACAGACTGCTGCTGATGAGCCTGTCACGACAACAGAAGCGACAGAGGAGAAAATTGATGAACCTAAACGTCCTCAGATTCGTATGCAGTGGGAAGGACGTATTGCTGATTACCGTCCCCCACCTCCTTTTCCTCAACGGATACAACAAGCTAAGCAAGAATCTCAACTTAAAAAGATTTATGATATTTTTAAGCAGGTTCATATTAATATTCCGCTGTTAGATGCCGTTAGGGAGATGCCCGGTTACGCCAAATTTCTCAAGGATGTCATGTCAAAAAATATAAACTAGGGGAATTTGAAACGGTAAGGATGGCAGATGGTTGCATGAGTATTCTTCATCGGCAGCCACCCCAGAAAAAGAAGGATCCGAGGAGCTTCATCATACCTTGTGTACTCGGAGACAAATATGTGGGTAAGGCACTTTGTGATCTTGGTGCTAGTGTTAATTTAATGCCAAAATTTGTTTTTCAGAAATTAGGTATTGGAAAGGCGCGGCCCACGACAGTAACTCTGCAGCTGGCAGAGCGCTCCTACGTTCATCCAGAAGGAAAAATCGAAGATATTCTGGTAAGAGTGGATAAATTTATATTTCCTGCTGACTTTCTTGTTTTAGATTGTAAAGTAGACGAAAACGCACCAATCATCCTTGGGCGACCCTTCATAGCCACGGGAAGATCACTGATTGATGTGGAAAAAAGGAGAACTCACCATGAGAGTGAATGACCAAGAGATTAAGTTGAATGTTCTCCAAGCAATGAAGCATGCTGATGCAGACGAGGAATGCAAGGCTACCACTGAAGTTATCCTTGATCAACCCTGCATCTGGTCGGGCTGTCACGACATAAAAATCGGGCACTGCCGCGGCAGCCACCTATTGGCTGTCACGACAGCAATGACGACAGCACCGACGACAGCAACTCCTCTGACTCCGAAACATCTGATACTGAAGATCAGTAGGAGGTAAACTGGTTAGGCAATCGTCCAGGTAAGTTATTCGAACCTTTAAATTATACTTCGGATAACCATTTAATCCAAAAGCCATCTATTGTTGAACCACCTGCCTTAGAACTGAAGCCCCTGCCAGGGCAACTAAAATATGATTTTCTTGGTTCAAATGATACGTTGCCCGTAATCATCTCTTCTAAGCTACCGCAAGAACATGAACGACAGCTAATCGGCATGCTACGGCAGCACAAAAAGGCAATTGGATGGACGATCGCTGACATTCAAGGCATTAGTCCGGCGTTATGCATGCACAAAATCCTTTTAGAAGAAGACTATAAGCCGACTATAGATGCCCAAAGGCGGCTAAACCATGCGATGAAAGAGGTGGTGCGTAAAGAGATAATCAAATGGTTAGATGCTGGTATTATTTACGCCATCTCCGACAGCAAATGGGTGAGCCCGGTGCAATGCGTTCCAAAGAAAGGAAGAATGACCGTGGTGATCAATGAAAACAATGAGTTAATCCCAACCAGGACTGTGACCGGTTGGAGGGTTTGTATGGACTATCGGAAGCTTAACAAAGCTACCCGAAAGGACCACTTTCCTTTACCCTTTATTGATCAAATGCTTGATAGATTAGCGGGTAAACCTTACTATTGTTTTCTTGATGGTTACTCAGGTTACAATCAAATTGCTATTGCACCGGAAGATCAAGAAAAGACGACTTTTACATGCCCCTACGTGTAACCCCCGTAGCCCGGCCTAGACAGTTGACCCGAACTACGAAGATTACACGGGGAAAACCAAAGTCAACCCGAAAGTCAACCTTGATTAACGACCCTTTTTTTTCTTTTTAATCTTGTCTAGATGCAGATTTAACCTAGGCATACTCTTGAGATAATCATACTCAAAAATCACAGCAATCGGAAAACGATAAGGGACCCAATTGCACAAAATACGAAATTAGGGACCAAATTGTAAATTCTGAAAATTAAGAGGACTTTACCAATTTTTAAGTTACCATTATGAAATTAGTCATGTTTCATGCCTCTCTGCAAAATTTCATCTCAAACGGACATCTCAAACTCAAGCAATTGCACAAACAAGAAACGGGACTAAAACGTAAAGCTTGCAAACCATCAGGTGTTCAGAAACGGGTCTAGGCCGTTCAGGAACACCCCTTGGCAGTAGCCAAAGTGTTCAGAAACGGGCTAGGCCGTTCAGGAACACCCTAGCCAAAACAAGGGCCTGTTTCGAAACAGGCAAGGGTGTTTCGAAACACCCTGCCCAGAAACAGCAGTTTGGCCTGTTTTAACACCTTTAAACCCCATCAAACATGCTCCAAACCATTCCACAATAAATCAACAACATGCCAAACATCAAACCTACCAATTTGCATCAAAATCTAGATACAAAACCACCCCTAGATGCACCAACTCATTCAACACATCCAACACTCAATCATGTTTTTCAAACAAGAAGCATATCATAACAACTTAAGCATAAGAAGATTCAAACGTTGCAAGCTTACACCACATAGTTCAAAATCATAAACCAAACTTGTCCAACATACAAATCCTCTCTAAACAACAATATAAGAGATTCTTCCCCCATTGCATTTATTATATATAGCTATTAACCGAGACATACATCTCAAGTGGAGTTCCCCCTTGAATCCCTTGCTTCTCGCTGCTCCAACTTCAAATGTCTGCATTGATGGACAAAAAGGAGCGTAAGCACATAATGCTTAGTGAGGAATGCCCAAAACCAAAACACCATCAATGCAGCGAGTCATAAAACCACTTTTAAAAGCAAACTCGATTCAATAAACCAAAGCAAGTTTGAAAACCCTTTTCAACAACATGCATAACATCATGCATTGCTCAAACATGAAAAACAAACCCTTAGCTTAGAAGAGCTAAGAAAACCCTTTCAAAGCACAACTTACAAAATCAACAATTTAACCAATCCAAGCATAAACATCACATGCAAGGTTAAATTCAAAACTTTGGAAAACACTTCCACTTCACATCATACCTTGCTCATATTTGAATATCATTTTAAAGCAAGAAACCCTTAAAACCACTTACTCATTCAATTTACCATATGCATTAAACAAATGCAACATATGAACCACATCACCAACCTTTGCATCACATGCATTAAAAACAAGTCTTCACAAGACTTCAATGCACTAAAGAGATTTCATGCACACATGCACCATTCTCAATAGATAACCAACACTTGTTCAAACTAACAAGTAAGCATGCATTCATAATACATTATACATGTCTCATGCAACCATGCATCATTTCAAGCATCTCATGCTTCATTGTATTCAAGAACATATATTGGCTTCAAAGTGATAAACCAAATCCACTTTTCAACTCAACATCCAATCGGATACGCGGATCACAAGCGTTGTCCCCACGCTTCATACACCCTACCAATCCAAGGTCCCCAAATGGACTTTTAAACACCATTTGACCTTACCATTCACAAGGTTCCCATGTATGGACTTTTAAACACCATACAACCTTAACTTTCACAAGGTTCCCATGTATGGACTTTTAAACACCATACAACCTTAACTTTCACAAGGTTCCCATGTATGGACTTTTAACCACCATACAACCTTAACTTTCACAAGGTTCCCATGTATGGACTTTTAAACACCATACAACCTTAACTTTCACAAGGTTCCCATGTATGGACTTTTAACCACCATACAACCTTAACATGCACAAGGTTCCCATATATGGACTTTTAAACACCATATAACCTTAGCATCACCGATTGGTAGTTGTATAACATCCCTAACGAGATCCGGGACACCCTATACAAGATCCACACATGGACTTTACACCACCATTGTGATCTTAACAAGCACAAGGTCCACCAATGGAATTTTAACCACCATTATTACCTTTGCTTACCCAAGGTCCTCGAATGGGATTCCAATCACCATTATAACCTTAACCATCTCGTTAGGATACTTGGATGGAGTTTACCGGTTCACACTTAACCACTCCACATCCAAGGCGACTTTATTCACGGTGCACCCAATCCTATAGCCGGCTAACTATATCCGATCAAAGAACCAAGAACCACTTACATCACTTGCCAATATAACCATCTTACCACATAAATCCATTGATTTACAAGCATAAACATAATGCAAAAACCATCATTTACCATCAACCATCCACTGTTTTTGAAGCATTAAACAAAGCCATTAAACAACATGCAACACTATGCATCAATTCCACAATTTCAATGTACAAAACCAAGGATCTCTTACCTTGAGCATCCTTCTCTCACGGCTTTCAAAACCAGCATAAAACCATGCTAAAATATGCTTTCAAAACAGAATTTAAGACATGCAAACCACATGCATTGCATCCAACAATCACAAATACTTTAAAAGCCAATTCACAACACAAACCATGAGAGAAATCCATTTACTTACTCTTGAGCTTAGCAAAGTTGTTTAGACTTAAACTAAGCTCCCAAAACCATCAAACCTCGGTTTAAAAGCTGAAAACCCAACTTCACTCACCGATACACAAAACAAGGCTAGCCAATAAGCCTTCCAAGCATCCGAAACCTTCCACACCACCTCTAATGCTCACGGATCTTCCTCCCCTGTTTCAAGCACATAACAACAGAAGATTAATGCATCATTATGCATTAAAAACACCAGCAACACAACTAAACTCGCTGCTCAACACAAATCCAACATTTCGGCTACCAAACACAACCGAAATCACCACCAAACACTTCCGAAACTTAACCCAGCCAAGATCCATCACTTCTAACCATTTTTAAACATCAATTAACATCCAAAATGATCACAATCACGTCCTTATACCTCCAGCTATAACAGATCATCAAAAACACCCCCAAAACAACCAAAAATATCAAGCAAAACTTAGGAAATTCAACCTATTCGGGATTGCATTGATAAAACCTCAATTCCTTATCAATTTAACATTCATTTAACATCAATTTGACACCGCAAAACACTGCCCAAACAGATCTCACGAAATTTCACCAAAAATCACCAAATCTTGCATTTTAAAGCCAAAATCAAGATTACCATTGTAAAACCTTTAATAAATCATAATTCAAGGATTGAGAACTTGGGAATTTCAGTAAAGAACTGAGAGTTTAGAGGAGAAGGACGTTCTTACCTCCAAACTTGAGTTTCTCCCTTTTTGGAACCAAAATCTTGAAAATTCCACTTAGCAAATGGTGAGGTTTTGTTGAAGAAATGATTAGAGATCAAAAGAGAATTGAAAAGAGATGTTTAGGTGACAAAATCAGAAGAAAATCTCTTGGAGAAAAGATGTTTGGGTTGAGAGAAAATGAGGGAAAAGAAAATAGAAGATTGAGAGAAAAGTTAGTTAGAAAATGACAAAATATCTTCCCTCCACTTTTCTTTTATTTAAAAAACCATTTAATAAACCTTTAATATTTTAGAAAAATCTGGAGAAACTCCCATTGGGTAAATAGCTCCTTAAAGATTCAAAGTTTCAATCCTTTCTAAAACAGTCACGCAACTTTCAAAAATTACATTTTGGTCACTAGCCAAAATGTCACCCTTCCCAACCTCATTTTGTAAAATTGATTTCACAGTTCACTTATATATATTAAAAGAGGATTTTAGGACATTTTTCCATATTTTTAATGCAACCCGAACTAGGCTTTCCTAATTTCACCTTTATATATTCGAACCGCAACCCGACCGGTCCGGTCCAAACCCAAAACTTCCAAGCCCAAAACCGGGGCGTTACACTACGGAACATACGCTTTTAGGAGGATGCCGTTTGGACTATGTAATGCACCCGCCTCCTTCCAAAGATGCATGATGGCCATATTCTCCGATATGGTAGAGGACTTCCTTGAGATCTTTATGGATGATTTTTCAGTCTTTGGAGACGATTTTGAGAGCTGCCTCGGCAATCTACAAAAGGTACTTGAAAGATGTGAAAAAGCTAATCTTGTTTTGAATTGGGAAAATGCCACTTTATGGTGGATGAAGGGATAGTCCTCGGCCATAAGATTAGCTGCCATGGGTTAGAAGTCGACAGGGCCAAGATTGAAGTAATTGAGAAGTTGCCGCCGCCAACTACAGTCAAGGGTATTAGAAGTTTTTTAGGGCATGCTAGTTTTTATCGAAGATTTATTGCAAATTTCTCAAAAATCACCAAGCCCTTACGCCATCTTTTAGAGCAGAACCGACCCTTTGACTTTAATGATGAATGTACTGAAGCATTCAAGGTTCTGAAGGAAAAACTGGTAACAGCCCCAATAGTACAGCCACCAGACTGGACACAGCCATTTGATATCATGTGTGATGCTAGTGACTATGCTGTCGGGGTAGCACTTGGGCAGCGCAGAGATAAGCTGTTTCATGTCATATATTATGCCAGCAAGACATTGAATGACGCCCAAGTGAACTACACCACCACAGAAAAGGAGCTATTAGCTGTGGTGTTCTCCATCGACAAGTTTCGTTCTTACATACTTGGAACGAAGGTAATAGTGCACACAGACCATTCTGCCCTTAAGTATTTGTTCGCGAAAAAGGACGCAAAGCCTAGATTAATACGGTGGATCCTGCTATTGCAAGAATTCGACCTTGAGATCAAGGATAAAAAAGGGACAGAAAATCAGGTGGCAGATCACTTGTCAAGATTGGAGATGGGACAGAGTCTACCAATAGATGAGACAAACATACTAGAGACCTTCCCAGATGAGCAGCTCTTTGCTGCCGCAATCGCTGCCGCAACAGCCATGGCGGCAGGTAATTCTTCTGAACTCCCCTGGTATGCTGATTTCGTTAATTTTATAGTTAGCGGAATACTTCCTTCTGATCTTAATTATCAAGCCAGGAAGAGGTTCCAAAATGATGTTAAGCATTATTATTGGGACGAACCTCTTCTTTTCAAAATGTGTGCAGATCAAGTTATAAGGAGGTGTGTACCACAAGAAGAGCAAGAAGACATTCTCCATCACTGCCATGCTTCACAGTATGGAGGTCACTTATGAGGCAATAAAACTGCTGCCAAGGTGCTGCAGTCAGGGTTCTAGTGGCCGACACTGTATAAAGATGCACAGGACTTCTACAAGAACTGTGACAGGTGCCAGCGGACAGGTAACATCTCGTGGAGAAACGAGATGCCACTGCAGAACATTCTAGAAGTCGAGATCTTCGACGTTTGGGGGATTGATTTTATGGGACCTTTTCCATCTTCATGTGGAAATCTATACATCCTCCTAGTAGTGGATTATGTCTCTAAGTGGGTTGAAGCTATCGCCGCACAAAGGAATGATGCCAAGACAGTCCAAAAATTTCTACACAAAAACATTTTTTCTAGGTTCGGCATCCCTAAGGCAATAATCAGTGATGAAGGGAGACATTTTGACAATAGGGTTATTGCTGCCGCCTTGAAGAAATATGGTGTCAAGCATCGGATCGCGACAGCATACCACCCACAGACCAATGGACAAGCTGAAATATCCAACAGGGAAGTTAAGAACATTCTTGAGAAGATGGTTAAGCCAACTAGGAAAGATTGGTCTTTACTTCTAAATAATGCATTATGGGCATATAGGACAGCATTCAAGACTCCATTGGGCATGTCTCCATACCGATTGATTTATGGGAAAACCTGTCATCTTCCTGTCGAGATAGAGCCCAGGGCATACTGGGCAATCAAGGCAGTGAATATGGACTTGGACAAGGCAGGCCAGAAAAGGCTGTTAGATCTGAACGAGATTGACGGAATAAGAACAATGGCCTACGACAATGCAAGAATTTACAAGGAGAAAACTAAGAAGTGGCATGATAGGAAGTTGCTGCCACGACAGTTCTGCCCAGGGCAGCTTGTATTGTTGTTCAATTCTAGACTGAAACTCTTCCCAGTGAAGCTAAAATCTAGATGGTCTGGCCCATTCCAAGTCGTACAAGTTTTTCCCCATGGTGCCATCACAATCCGATCATTAAAAGACGGGCACCAATTCAAAGTCAACGGACAGCGCCTCAAGCATTATCAGGGGACTGAAGCCCCAGGAATATAGGAAGTGGTTACCTTAGGAGATGCCCCACAAGGCATCCCTAATTTAACCTAAATTTTAATTTTATTTATTTCCATTATTTATTATTTATTAGGAAATTAGGTTTATTTTATTCGAATAATGTTGTTATGTTTTATGTTTTTAGGAAATCTAGGAGTCAAGAAGAATAGGAGAAGTGACCCAAGCCCACCATCCATCCATCAGCCCAACAAAGCCCAATATTGAAGCCTGTCGTTCCAGCTGCCGCCGCAGACACGTATAAGACAGGCTGTCATCAGACTGTCACGGCAGACGTAGAAACGTGTGACAGACGTGTAACAGACGCATAAATGCGTGTCAGACTCGTCAAACACGCTAAAGCTCAACACTCGCCCCGTTATTCACGCCTGCCGTTACAGCATTAAACGGGCAGCAACTCTTCCTCTATAAAACCCCGTTTGTAACGCCCCGGTTTTGGGCTTAGAAGTTTTGGGTGTTGACCGGTTCGGTCAAAGTGCGGTTCGAATATATAAGAGTGAATTTAGGAAAGCCTAGTTCGGGTTGCATTAAAAATATGGAAAAATGTTCTAAAATCCTCTTTTAATATATATAAGTGAACTGTGAAATCAATTTTACAAAATGGGGTTTGGACGGGTGACATTTTGGCTAGTGACCAAAATGTAAATTTTGAAAATGCGTGACTGTTTTAGAAAGGATTGAAACTTTGAATCTTTAAGGAGCTAATTACCCAAAGGGAGTTTCTCCAGATTTTTCTAAGATATTTTATGCTTTAATTCTGATTTTAAACAAAAGGAAAAGTGGAGGGAAGTTATTTCCTAACTAATTTTCCTAAAATCTCATTTTTTCTCTTCTCTCATTTTCTCTCAAACCAAACACTTTTCTCCAGAGATTTCACCTCTGATTTTGACACTAAAATCTCTCTTTTCAATCCTCTTTTGATTGCTAATCATCTTATCAACAAAACCTCACCAATTGCCATTGGATTCTTCAAGCTTTTTGGTTCTAAAAGAGGAGAAACTCAAGTTTGGAGGTAAGAACGTCCTTCTCCTCTGAACTTCAAGTTCTTTAATGAAATTCCTAAGTTCTCAATACTTATTTGGTGATTTATAAAAGGTTTTTAAGGTTGTGTAATGGATCTTGGCTTTAAATGCAAGATTTGATGATTTTTGATGAATTTTCGTTGGATCTGTTAAAGCAGTGATTTGAGGTGTATAATTGGTGATAAATGAATGTTAATTTGATATGGAATTGAGTTTTAACTAATGCAATCTCGGATAGGTTGAATTTCCTAAGTTTAGCTTGTGGTTCTTGGTTGTTTTTGGGTGATCTTGTGGATCTGTTGTTGCTGGAGGTATAAGGATGTTGTTAGGTCCTTTTTAGTTTTTAAATGATGTTTAAGGATGCTTAGTTTTGATGGTTTATGGTTGGGCTTTGTTGAGGAGTTGTTTGGATGCATTTTCGGTTGTGTTTGGTGGCCGAAAATGGAGTGTGGATGAGAGCAGCGAGTTTAGGTGTTTTCATTGAAGCTATTAATGCATGATGATGCATTAATCTACTGTTTTAATGTGTTAAAACAGGGGAGTCATCTTTGGATCCAAGTGGTGGTGATCCGGAAGCTTGATTTGGTGTTTCGGCAAGAGGCGAAACGGAATCGGTGAGTGGATTTTGGTTTTCGGCTTTGAAACCAATGTTTTGGAGGTTTGGGAGCTTAGTCTAAGTCTAAAAAACTTTGCTAAGCTCAAGAGTAAGTTTTCGGAAAAACTCTCTTGTTGAGGAACCATGTGATGGTTGGGTGCAATGTGTTTGGTGCATGTTTAAATTCTGTTTTTAAAGCATATCTAGCATGTGTGTTGCTGAGATTATAAGCCATGTGTTTAAGGAAGCTCAAGGTTAGAGTTCCTTGTTTTTGAACATTGTATAAATGTTGTTTGATGCTTAAAGATGCATGATGTTTATGGCTTGGTTAAATGCTTTAAAACAGTGGATTATTGATGATATATGATGTATATTGGCAAGTGATGTTTTTGAAAAGGTTAAGGTCACTAAGGTGGTTAAAAGTCCTTGAGTGAGCCTTGTTTACTTAAGAACATCAAGGTGGTTAAAAGTCCTTGGATGGTTCTTGTTACGGACACAAACGTGTTTAAAAGTCCTTGTGTGGTCCTTTCCAAGGTGTTTAAAAGTCCTTGGGCCAAGGTGTTTAAAAGTCCTTGGGCCAAGGTGTTTAAAAGTCCTTGGGGTGATTTATATCATGGTGTTTAAAAGTCCATGGCCAAGGTGTTTAAAAGTCCTTGGGGTCAAGGTGTTTAAAAGTCCTTGAGGTGAAACTTGTTGAGGACACAAAGGTGTTTAAAAGTCCTTGTGTGGTCCTTGCCATGGTGTTTAAAAGTCCTTGGGGTCAAGGTGTTTAAAAGTCCTTGAGGTGAAACTTGTTAAGGACACAAAGGTGTTTAAAAGTCCTTGTGTGGTCCTTGCCATGGTGTTTAAAAGTCCATGGGCCAAGGTGTTTAAAAGTCCTTGGGGGTAAGATCACAATGGTGTTTAAAAGTCCATGTGTGAGTCTTATGTTGATCTTGTTTTAAAGATGGTAATTATCACTTGTGGCCAATATGACATGTTATGATGTGAAGCATGAGATGCTTGTTTAAGATTGCTTGTGAGCATGTCTAATTGTATTTTGAAGTATGATTTATAAATGAGTTTTATAAATGCATTATTGTGTGGTTCTAAGGAGCTTTCCTCACTAAGCTTTTGCTTACGCTCTCTCTCTTTTCTTAAACCATTAATGCAGAGCATTAAAGTGCATTCAGGGCAGCAAGGAGGGGAAGCAATCAAGTGGAAGTTAAGCTCATGTATGAGAAGGTTTTCTTAAACACTTTTAGCTTTTGGCATTTGGCAATGGGGGACCTATGTTGTTGTTTTGGGAGATGTTTGGAACTCCCTAAGTTGGATTTATGTTGTTATTAATGTTGGTTTTTGTAATTGGCCATTATGTGTTGGTTTGAAGGCTTTTGTGCATGAATGGTTGCTTGTGTAGGATGCATGCCTTTAGATTTGGGGCTTTTCATATATGTTGATATAATGATGATTGGTTGATGCAAATATGTCTCTTGTATGTTGTATGAGATGCTGGTAAAGTTTGATAGCAATTGGAGCATGATTGGTTGGTCAATTGCATGTTTAGACAAGCGAATTTCTGCATTTTGTGCAGGCCGTATCGGAACAGTGCCTGCCGTTTCGGAACGGGTGCCTCGAAGCAGCCCAGGCGTCCGAAACGGGTGACACCGTTCCGAAACGGAAAGGCTACTGTCAGCCCTCGTTTCGGTACGCGTTGCGGAACGGCCCCGCGTTTCGAAACGGGCTGTCTCCCGTTTCGGAACGGATGACCGTTGGGGGCTGACATTGGTAGTTATATGTTTCAAAATGTTTGCATTTTGGTCCTGAAACTTGTATGTGCAATTGTATGAGTTTGGAATGTCCGTTTGAGCTGAAATTTGGCCGAGATGCATGAAACATGATTAATTTCAAGTTGGTAACTTTAATTTGGGTGAAGTCCTTATATTTATCAGAATTTACAATTTGGTCCCTAAAGTTGTAATTTGTTCAATTGGGTCCCTGTTCGATCTCTGATGTTTATGATCTTTGAGTATGTTGTTTGAATGATCATAACTAGGGTTAATGTGCATCTAGACAAGTTTAAAAAGAAAAAAAGGTCGTTAATCAAGGTTGACTTTCGGGTTGACTTTGGTTTTCCCCGTGTGACTTTCTTAATTCGGGTCAACCGTCTAGGCCGGGTTAAGGGGGTTACACCGTTTCATTTTCATTTTCCTCACTTCTGCTTATTCTTCCTTGCTCTCCCCTTAGTTTTTCTCTGTTTTCTTTACTTTCAAACAACCCTTGCAACTAACATGTCTTCCAGAAGATGGCCAACAGAAAGCTTATGGCAAAGGCCAGCACCCCCACCAGCAGCAGCACTTGGGACAGCGGCAGCAGCTCTGACATCCAGGTCATAGAGCAACCAGCCCAGCCTGCCCTAAAGCCCAGAATCCGCCGCCAAATCGGCCTCAGCATCAGAAGTGAAGACAGTGCTTAAAATTTAAGTTTCTTATTTTCTTCTTATTGCTGCCTGCCATATCTATATTCTGTGATGTACTGCCTTCATTTATTTTGCTTTTTATTTTGTCATTTGCATTAAGGGCAATGCAACCCTTGAGTTTGGGGGTGGCAACCCTCCATATTAATGGAGTCCAAGTACATCTTAGTTAATTGTTGTGTCTCATTTAAGTTCTCTTAAAAAAAATCAGAAAAGACTAAAAAAACTGTTGCCTTAAAACTGTGAAGTAAACTTACCTGTCATGACAGCTCTATCGTGGCAGCATCTTTAGGATAGTTTAGGGAGAAGTTTAGAGCCTTTCTATAGTTTTGAAAACTTAAAACACCATTGTGACTGTTATACTGCTTAGACTTCTTTTAGCCAAACTAGAATAGGAAGCTTAGCACTTGAATAGCCCCTAGAGGTGCCTAACACTGGCTCTAGGAAATAAGTTTAGCAAAAGAGACTCAACAGCCCTAGAGGTGCCCAAAACCAGCTCTAGGAAGTTAGCTAGAGGTGCCCGAAACCGGCTCTAGTGAAACTTTAGCTTTAAAAAATAAAAAATCAAGTCAAAACAGAAAATCAAAGAAGCATGAAAATGTGCCTTCAAAAAGATAAACTTTGGCATAAAAATTCGAGTTAAGAGTTGAATATTCTAGTGAAACTAAGAGAGTCTTGGCATATAACTGTTCACAAGCATGCACACACTGCACGAGAACTATAGTGAGATTCCGGACAGATCCTAAATTACCCGATAGGTTGCTGCCGTCACAGGGAAAGAACGACGGGTAAGGGAAAGTTCACTGTTTGAAAGCCAAAACAAAAATATTTCATTTTTCTTTTAGGTCTTAGTTGCTTGAGGGCAAGCAAAAACTTGAGTTTGGGGGTGTGTTGAGTGTGTAAAAGTTATATTATTTACACCTTTTTTAACCCATATTTCTGCTGCATTCAAGCATTATTCATTGCATTTAGGTCAGTTTACAGCAAAACATCACAAATATAGTAAAGGCACAGATTCTACTAAAAGAGGGTTGATTTTGCAGGTTGCTGCCATACTAGACGGAGAAGGCGGGCGCAGGGCAGAGAAGCAGAAGAGCTGAACTGGACAAGCAGACGATGAGGACGATGCTGCCATGGATCTGCCGTGACAGCAGAGGACGACAGCAAGTTAGTAGAGGAAAAGCAAAGTGGACCTCGATAGATAGAGAAAATTATGCTCGTCTGTCGTGTGAAAACCATATATTTTTCCAAGCCTCGGATCAAAAGATATGTCAAGCCAAAGCTCAAGGAGAGGAAATCCCAAGAAACAAGGATGGCGACTGAAAAGTAGGATACTTGAAGATTAAGTCTTTATTAGAATCTTACTTTTAATTAAAATTGTAATCCTTGTTAACTTAGAATACTTGAGCCCAAAGCTTATATAAGGGCATAGATTTTAACCTAGAAAAAACATCCCCATAACCCATAGCCGATTTCCCCTTAAACCGACAACCAAAAACCCCTCCGCCGTTTACCCGCCGTCGATATATTCTAAAACCCCCTAGGGCCACGGGTTGATTTGTAAAGTAGTTGCAAGGGTTGCTTTTGTTTTAGGAATTTTCAGTTCAATAAAATAAACTTCAAGTTCTCTTATTTTGGTTATTAATATCTTGCAAGAGCATCGGGAGAGCATTGTGAGGTTATCTATTTACTTAGCATCGGGAGAGTTAAGTATACGAAAGAAATAAGAGCGAGTTCTCTAGTTTATAGTTGAACTATCTCGTGCCTAGGGATAGGGCGAGGTTAAGTGGCTAAAGAAGAATTCATACACATCGGTGTTCATCCTTCGATTCACGCCGGGATGTATCATCAAGACGTGATCATCGACAGACTTGGACCTAGGGATAGGCCAAGGCAGATCTGGGATTCTTGCCAAACTTGAAGTACTGAGTTGGTGTGTTTGCTGCTGCGACGATCAACAGACTGCTGCCGCGACAGGTGCTGCCGCGACGGGCGCGACGACAGAACTGGATTTCCTAAGCATTGCAATACCTGCACTACTGAGCAATTCAATACCAGCCCATTCTCTCTATCTTGATATCTCAATTCTTTTATTTACGTTTTCTTTATTATTTTCGTGACAACTCTCTCAAATATCTTCTTTACTTTCGTGCAGTGAATTAAGGTGAAGCTATTAGCCCAATCCCTATGGAGACGATATCCGATACTTCGTATCACTTTACTACTTGCGTCGTGTATACTTGCACTACCATTGCGATAGACTATTTTACACGCAACAATGCTCATTCTATCTCATGCTTGAAAACCATTTCAAAGCAAATCTTCATTTGAAACCACATGTACCTCTATTCTATCTCATGCATTTAAACCAATCCAAATCTCATAGCAAGGCCATACACATGCTTGTGAAAACTAAAGCATTTCATATACAAATCTCATATCCATTTCTCATAGCATAAAATCATCTCAACATTTGGTACATGTGAATCAAATGCATTTTCATATACTATATTCGCATTTCAAATTTCATCATTACTCGGATATGCGGATTAGCTTGACCCAAAGTCAAGTCCTACCCCGGTGGAATCTCTCATCATCAGACTCTCATGACGGTATCTCTCATCGCCTATGGTATCTCTCATCATCGAATTCTCACTTTGGATCGTTATGGCACTACCCCCATTGCCCGACTCTAAAGAGGACGTACGTATTTTAGTTTATAGTGCACTCTAATCCTATTGATCGATCAAATATATCTGGTAAGTATCTCATCTTCTATGCCAATATGCTATGTCAAAACATAATCTCACCTACTGTTTTTAATGCAACAATTCTCAAATCTTTCTCATCTCATATCAAAATCATAACACATGCTTTGCAATAAGTCAAAATCTCATAATTCTTCAATGGAACATGCTATCTCATGAAACCTCTACAAAGCTTCATTTCATGCTACAAATCATGCATAAAACAGTAGTACTTTGTCTATCTCAAATCAAGAGCATGTAAAAGCATTTTAGGGGCAACAACCACATATTGAGAGAAACTCTAGCGATACTTACTTTCGGACTTAGGATGTTGTTTCAAACCAATCCTAAATCCCCAAACCTTGTTTCTTTGTCCCTCAAAGACTTCTAAACCATTCGCACTCACCGATTACATTTCGCTTGCTCAACGAAACGATATCTAAGCTCCCGGCACTTCCAGATCAACACCAAAGGCGTCTGAAGATGTCTCCCCTTTTTATTACACATAAGAGCAGAGGATTAATGCATCATCTTACATTGAAATCACCAGCCAACTAATCAAAGTCGTTGCTCTACCCAAAAGCATTATTTCGGCCACCAATAACAACAGAAATCATCTCCAAACTCTTCCAAAACAAAGCCCAGCCAAGATCTATCACTTCTTATCATTTCTAAACCTCAATCAACACCAAAAATCACCATAAACTCATCCTTAAACCTCCAACTACAACAGAACACCAAAACCACCCCAAAAACCACCAATCTAGTATGCAAAACTTAGGAATCCAAGCCTATTAGGGATTTGTTTGATAAAATCTCATTTATAACATCAATTATCATCCAAAATACATTAGAAATCAACCTCAAAACAGAGCCTAACCAATAGTTACGAAAATCATCAAGATCTCTCCAAGAACCTAGAGTTTTGACACAATTTCATGTTTCTAACATTAAAGCAACTCAAAAATCATTAACAAATTATTGATAACTTGGGAATTTTAGTAAAGAACTGATCATTAGAGGAAAAGGACAAAGCTTACCTCTAATGGCTGATTTCTCCTATATTTGGGCAAGTTTCCTTGAAAATCCAAAGTGAAAACAAGAGGATTTGATGAGGAAAAGATTAGGAATCCAAAGGAGATTGAAATCTCATCAAAAGGAATGAAAAATCAGAGGCTAATTGGTGGAGGAAATGTGTTTGGCTGAGTGGAAGTTGAGAGAAAATGAAAAGATGGAAGAAGATCGTAAAGTAGTTATGAAAGTCAAAATAGATATTACTCTTTTAATTCCCTTTATTAAATCATTATTAAAATACCAAAAATAAAGAGAAATCTGATTAAAAACATTTTGGTAAAATTAGCTCCTTAAAGATTCAAAGTTTCAATCTTGTACAAAACAGTTACTAGTCAACTTTTGCAAAAACTGCGATTTGGTCACTACACTGAAATGTAGTATTTCCAAACCTTATTTTGTAAAATTGTTTTCACCATAATCATATAACATTTTATCATTTCAGTTGATCATGTGTAGTCTTGTTTCAAGTTCAATTAGGTTTTGCCTTGGATGATTAGGTAATCAAGTCAATAGGTACCAAGTACCAACATATAACAGTAGGTACTCACAGCACCAAAGATCAGTATATACACAATATATCAAGGTGTCTAACTACACCATTCAACTTGTAACTTGTAACAGTAGATGCTCAAAGCATCAGTAGGTGACTAACCACCTTTAAATCAGTAGAGCTCAGACTCTAAGGCATGCCCTTCTACCTAAGAACCACTGGTCAACCAAGGACTTTATTAACTCTTTTAATGTTTAACAAGATTAACCAGGTATATATCAATCACATTACAAGGTCATATAACCTGTCCATATCAACATTGCATTAGAACCATTCAAGATCATTAAACAACAAATTTCCAGCAAGCATATCATATTAATTTAATCATGTATTCATGAAAAATAGTAGCTAAATATCATATAAAAGCTCATTTCATGGAGCACATGTAGTCGTCTCAACATACCAAGGCATATAATTCATCAACAATGGCAACTAGCACTAACTAGTATCATACTATGCCATTTCCTTGTCCTTCTTCCTTTACATTTTTAATTACCAAATTCATGTTAGATCCATTTCATAGATAATTTGAATTCATCATATAAACATAAACACTGGTTAGGACACTAGTCCTAACCCTAAGATCAACTAGACTCACAATACTCAAAGCTAAACTTGCTCCTTGATCACTATGCCTTTGTTCTTTCTTCTTGGTTGCTCAACCCTTGAATCCTCCAAATATTCTTCACACTCTTGCTCTTAACAATCAAACAAAACATATATAAATCATATAACAGACCATTTCAACCATATAATCCATTTATAAAATCACAAACACTTAAACATATAAAAATGTCATAATCTGGTAGTTTGAGCACTAGACACTATTTTGGTCATATAATTTTAATCACAAGTCCAGATTTAGATTACTTTACCATTATAGAAAGCTTATTTACACAGCTTTACAACCATGTATGGTGCATATTTTTTTTCATTTCACAATCAATAAAATTTATTATCCCAACATAAGCCATTTTGCAGTTCTGGACAGTTTGTAGCACCTCCACAAATTCGGTTCTATATTTTTCTATAGATATCAAATTTTTGTTTCTAGTTAAACTAGACATAACCAAGTATTGTCTATAAAATATTTCGATATAAATTACATGTATTTTGTTTTTGTTGAATTTTTAAAGGTCACTATCCATAATAGTGCAGTGTTGTACAGATTTATGTTCTAACTTATTTCAAGCACATTTCCATATTTGGTTCTAATATAACATGAACCTAATAATCATAACACATGATCAAACAATTCTAAACAAGATTTTCCAGCAAGATTGAACACAGAAAACATCCAAAGATCAAATAATCACAAAGCGTAATCGGTTAAAACAAGAATACTTACATGAATCTATGAACATGCATGAACCCTTTGATCTTCTAGTTTAAATTTCCAGCACATGCATGAATTTTCCCTTCAATAATCTATATATTTCTCAAGCTCTCTCTCTCTCTTTCTCTTTGTTTCTATGTTGGTTTTGTGGATTAAAGTTAGAAAGATGATAATTCTTTTTGGTGTTATACACTTGTTAGCCATGTAATTCAAGAGAAGGACACATGGACTTATTTTGTCCATGTATTATTCCACTAATAACCCACTATCTTAGGTTATATATCATGTTATAGGTTATTCTACTAATAACCCACTTTCTTGGTCATTTAACTTCTCAAAGTCGTTTTACATTTTAGGTTACAACTTCTTTTTGCAACATATTTCATGTTACACTATACTTGTACAACATTTTAGGTTACAACCTATTTTTGCACCATATTTCAGGTTACACTATACTTGTACCACATTTTAGGTTACAACCTATTTTTGCACCACATTTCAGGTTGCAACCTATTTTTACCTTCTTTATTAACAAACTTAGAAATTTTCAACTAGGGTAATTTTAGGGTGTCACAAAATCTTTGTTTCAACAACACTTAACATCCAAATAATGATTAATATCAATCTCAAATCAAGTAAAATAGTAGCATTACGAAAATCACAAGATATCATCAATAATATTCAATTTAACCAAATTTCCATGATTAATCCATTAAAAAGCTTAGAAAACATATGTAAAGGATTGATAACTTGGAATTTCAGTAAAGGACTGATCATTAGAGGAGGAGAACGAACCTTACCTCTAATAGATGAAATCTCTCTCAATTTGATATGTTTTTCTTGAAAAATCAAAAGACAACTATGAGGTTTTGCAAATAGAGATTAAAGAATCCTTTAGAAATCCAAAACTTAGTAAATCAAGAGCATTACCTCAAGTGTCTGGTTGAAGGAAAAATTTGAGAGAAAATGACGTAAAATGTGTTTTAATGAAATAATCAACTCCTTTTTTTTAAACCCTTTTAATCCTTAATTAAAACATTTTTAAATGCTTCTAATTAAGAGAGAAATCTGATAAAAAGAATTAGGTAAAATAGACCCGTAAAGATTCAAAGTTCCAATCCCTTTACAAAACAGTCACTAAAACAACTTTGTAAAAATCGCGTTTTGGTCATTAACTCAAAATGTCCCACTTCCAAAGTCTTTTTCTTAAAATTTATTTTACCAAAATCATTTATATAATTAATAATAATTTTTATGCATCTTCCCTACAAACCATGAATTGACCTCAAATTCTTTTTGGCCCAAAATCGTGGCGTTAGAACTCTCCCCCACTTAGGAAATTTCGTCCTCGAAATTTTACCTGATTGAAAAAGATAAGAAAACTACTTCTTCATGTCATCCTTCTTTTACCACGTGGCTTCCTCAAGACCTCGATGTCGCCACAAGACCTTGACCAACTCAATGGTCTTACCGCGAAGAACCTTACGGTCCGAATTTAAAATATCAACTGGTTCTTCATCATAGTACAATTCCGAATTCAACTCAATCTCCTCAACAGACATAACATGAGACAAATCCGATCTATACTTTCGAAGCTTATATACATGGAAAACATCATGTATCTTCTCCAACTCGGAAGGCAATCTCAACCTATAAGCAACAAGTCCAACACGCTTTAGCACCTCATACAGTCCAATAAACCTTGGACTCAACTTGCCTTTCCGGCAAAATCTCATCAGCTTCTTCCACGGTAAAACTTTCAAAAATACCTTATCACCTACAACATACTAACTCTCCTTACGCTTCAAATCTGCATAAAACTTTTGCCGATCTGAAGCCGCTTTCAACCTCTCACTTATACGATTCACTTTTTCCGTAGTGCCCTTAAGCGAATTAGGCAAATAAACCAACTTTTGCCCTGCTTTCGTCCTACAAAGAGGCGTTCTACACTTCCTTCCATACAAGGCCTCATAAGGAGACATTTGAATGCTCGTTTGATAAGTATTATTGTAAGCAAACAAATGTAACCCTCTTAGCCCGGTCTAGACGATTGACCCGAACTAAGAAGATCACACGGGAAAACCAAAGTCAACCTTGATTAACGACCCTTTTTTCCTTTTTATCGTTTCTAGATGCACATTAAGCCTATGTGATTACTCAGGAAACAAAAGAGAGAAAAGCACATCGATCGGAAATCACTTAAATACTCAATTGCATGAATTACACTTTTAGGGACCAAAATGTAAATTTTGGAAAATATGAGGACTTTGCAGATTTTAAGGCACCAATATGTAATTAGTCGAATTACATACCTCTCCGTCAAATTTCAGCATAAAAGGACATTCCAAGCTCAAGCAATTTCAAGCACAACATTCAGGACTAAACTGTAAAACTTGAAAACCTGAAACAATTCAAATGCACCGACCAACGGTCAACCATTCCGGAACGCTAACCTTCATACCGGAACGCAGGTATCAAAACGGTGTTAACCGTTTCAGAACTCGAGTGCGTTACAAGACCAGTATCGTAACAGCCGCTCCAGTAGCCAAAGTGTTCCGAAACTAAAGCATGTAAACCAATACAAATCTCATTGCAAGGCCATACTCATGCTAGTGAAAACTAAAGCATTTCATATACAAATCTCATATGAATTTCTCATAGCATAAAATCATCTCAACATTTGGTACATGTGAATCAAATACATTTTCATATATTATATTGGCATTTCACATTTCATTATTACCCGGATATGCAGATTAGCTTGACACAAAGTCAAGTCCAACCCCGGTGAAATCTCTCATCACCGGACTCTCATGACGGTACCTCTAATCACCACAAAGCTTAGGTATTTCACCAAGTCCTACCCCGATGGTATCTCTCATCATCGGATTCTCACTTCGGATCGGGATGGCACTACCCCCATTGCCCGACTCCAAAGAGCACGTACGAATTTTAGTTTGTAGTGCACTCTAATCCTATTGATCGATCAATTATATCCGGTAAGTATCTCATCTTCTATGCCAATATGTTTTGTCAAAACATCATCTCACCTACTGTTTTTAATGCAACAATTCTCAAACCTTTCTCATCTCATTTCAAAATCATAACACATGCTTTGCATTAAGTCAAAATCTCATAACTCTTCAATGCAACATGCTATCTCATGAAACCTCTACAAAGCTTCATTTCATCTACATATCATGCATAAAAAAGTAGGAATTTGTCTATCTCAAATCAAGGGCATGTAAAAGCATTTTAGGGGCAACAACCACATATTGAGAGCAACTCTAGCCATACTTACTTTTGGTCTTAGGATGGTGTTTCAAACCAATCCTAAATCCCCAAACATTGTTTCTTTGTCCCTTAAAGACTTCTAAAACCATTCGCACTCACCGATTATGTTTCGCTTGCTCGCCAAAACGATATCTAAGCTCCCGGCACTTGCAGATCAACACCAAAGGCGTCCGAAGATGTCTCCCTTGTTTATTACACATAAGAGCAGAGGATTAATGCATCATCATGCATTGAAATCACCAGCCAACTAATCAAACTCGTTGCTCTACCAAAAAGCATCATTCCGGCTACCAATAACAACCGAAATCATCTCCAAGCTCGGCCAAGATCTATCACTTCTAATAATTTCTAAACCTCAATGAACACCAAAAATCACCATAAACTCGTCCTTAAACCTCCAGCTACAATAGAACACCAAAACCACCCCAAAGAACCACCAATCTAGCATGGAAAACATAGGAATCCAAGCCTATTCGGGATTTGTTTGATAAAACCTCATTTATAACATCAATTACCATCCAAAATACATTAGAAATGAACCTCAAAACAGAGCCTAACCAATAGTTATGAAAATCATCAAGATCTCTCCAAGAACCTTGAGTTTTGACACAATTTCATGTTTCTAACATTAAAGCATCTCAAAAATCATTAACAAAGCATTGATAACTTGGGAATTTCACTAAAGAACTAATCATTAGAGGAAAAGGATGAAGCTTACCTCTAATGGTTGATTTCTCGTTTATTTGGGCAAGTTTCCTTGAAAATAAAAAGTGAAAACAAGAGGATTTGATGAGGAAAAGTTTAGGAATCAAAAGGAGATTGAAATCTCATCAAAAGGAATGAAAAATCAGAGGCTAATTGATGGAGGAAATGTGTTTGGATGAGTGGAAGTTGAGAGAAAATGAAAAGGTGGAAAAAGATCGTAAAGTAGTTATGAAAGTCAAAATAGATTTTACTCTTTTAATTCTCTTTATTAAATCATTATTAAAATACCCAAAATAAAGAGAAATCTGATTAAAAACATTTTGGTAAAATTAGCTCCTTAAAGATTCAAAGTTTCAATCTTGTACAAAACAGTCACTAGTCAACTTTTACAAAAACTGCGGTTTGGTCACTACACCGAAATGTAGTATTTCCAAACCTTATTTTGTAAAATTGTTTTCACCATAATCATTCATATAATAAATGAGTATTTTTAGATATTTTCCATAATTTTAAAGCATCCCGAATTAGGTGTTCCCTAAATCTCCCATTAAGGTTCGAACCGTTCTCGACCGACCTGATTAAAACTCTAAAACTTCTAGGCCCAAAATCAGGGTGTTACATCATACCATCAAATTCACGAAACATACTCATGATCAATAAAAAACAAGCATAACATCATATAATACAATCATGTATACAAATTTCGTATAAAAATGTCATTGTTCATTCATGTAAACAAGTCATTTGAAACATACTCTTATTTCATTTGATCAATTCGAATGGGTCATTACCCAACAAGCTCATGTTCATGTCATATAAACATGTATATCACTTAATCATTTAATATTATTGAATCAAATATCATCATTCATTTGAATAGGTCACTACCCACATTGATCATATCATTTCATATAACATATAATCATATATCATTTTTTCATTTCATTTGATCATGTGAAGTCTTATTGCAAGTTTAATTAGGTTTTGCCTTGGTAGATTAGGTAATCAAGTCAGTAGGTACCAAGTAGCAACATATAACAGTAGATGCTTACAGCACCAAAGATCAGTATATACACAATATATCAAGGTGTCTAACTACACCATTCAACTTGTAACTTGTAACAGAAGATGCTCAAAGCATTAGAAGGTGACTAACCACCTTTAAATCAGTAGAGCTCAGACTCTGAAGCATGCCCTTCTACCTAAGGACCACTAGTCAACCAAGGACTTTATTAAGTCTTTTAATGTTCAACAAGATTAACCAATTATATGTATCAATCACATTACAAGGTCACATAACCTGTCCATATCAACATTGCATTAGAATCATTCAAGATCATTAAACAACAAATTTCCAGCAAGCATATCATATCAATTTAGTCTTGTATTAATGAAAAATAGTAGCTAAATATCATATATAAGCTCATTTCATGGAGCAAATATAGTCGTCTAAGCATACCAAGGCATACAATTCATCAACAATGGCAACTAGCACTAACTAGTATCATAATATCCCATTTCCTTTAGTCCTTCTTCTTGGTCCTTGATCACTATGCCTTTGTTCTTTCTTCTTGGTTGCTCAACCCTTGAATCCTCCAAATATTCTTCACACTCTTGCTCTTAACAATAAAAAAACATATATAAATCATATAAGAGACCATTTCAACCATATAATCCATTTATACAATCACAAACACTTAAACATATAAAAATGTCATAATCTGGTAGTTTGAGCACTAGACACTATTTTGGTCATATCTTTTTAATCACAACTCCAGATTTAGATTACTTTACCATTATAGAAAGCTTATTTACACAGCTTTACAACCATCTATGGTGCATATTTTTCTCATTTCGCAATCAATACAATTTATTATCTAAACTTAGGCCATTTTGCAGTTCTAGACAGATTGTAGCACCTCCAAAAATTCGGTTCTAGATTTTTCTATAGATACTAAATTTTAGTTCCGCTTGTTTCTAGTTAAACTAGATATAACCAAGTATTGTCTATAAAAATTTTAGGTCTAAATTCCATGTATTTTTTTTATGAAGTTTTTAAAGGTCATTATCCAGAACAGTGCAGTGCATGGCAAATTTATGTTCTAACTTATTTCAAGCACATTTCCATATTTGGTTCTAACATAACATGAACCTAATAATCATAACACATGATCAAACAATTCTAAATAATATTTTCTAGCAAGATTGAACCCAAAAAACATCCAAATATCAAATAATCACAAAGCATAATCGGTTAAAACAAGAATACTTACATGAATCTATGAACATGCATGAACCCTTTGATCTTCTAGTTTAAATTTCCAGCACCTGCATGAAGTTTCCCCTCAATAATCTCCAGATTTCTCAAGCTCTCTCTCTTCCTCTTTGTTTCTATGTTGGTTTTGTGGATTAAAGTGAGAAAGATGATAATTCTTTTTGGTGTTATACACTTGTTAGCCATGTAATTCAAGAGAAGGACACATGGACTTATTTTATCCATGTATTATTCCACTAATAACCCACTATCGTAGGTTATATATCATGTTATAGGTTATTCTACTAATAACCCACTTTCATGGTCATTTAACTTCTCAAAGTCGTTTTACATTTTAGGTTACAAGTTCTTTTTGCACCATATTTCAGGTTACACTATACTTGTACCACATTTTAGGTTACAACCTATTTTTGCACCACATTTCAGGTTGCAACCTATTTTTACCATCTTAATTAACTAACTTAGGGATTTTCAACTCGGGTATTTTTAGGGTGTCACAAAATCTATGTTTCAGCAACATTTAACATCCAAATCATGATTAATATCAATCTCAAATCAAGTAAAATAGTAGCATTACGAAAATCACAAGATCTCATCAATAATCTTCAATTTAACCAAATTTCCATGATTAATCCATTAAAAAAAACTTAGAAAACATATATAAAGGATTGATAACTTGGAATTTTAGTAAAGGACTGGTCATTAGAGGAGGAGAATGAACCTTACCTCTAATAGATGAAATCTCTCTCAATTTGATATGTTTTTCTTGAAAAATCAAAAGACAACAATGAGGTTTTGCAAATCAAGATTAAAGAATCCTTTAGAAATCCAAAACTCAGTAAATCAAGAGCATTACCTCAAGTGTCTTAAAAATGGAGAGTGTTTAGTTGAAGGAAAACTTTGAGAGAAAATTACGTAAAATGTGTTTTAATGAAATAATCAACTCTTATTTTTTAAACCCTTTTAATCCTTAATTAAAACATTTTAAAATGTTTCTAATTAAGAGAGAAATCTAATAAAAAGAATTAGGTAAAATAGCCCCTTAAATATTCAAAGTTCCAATCCCTTTACAAAATTGTCACTAAAACAACTTTGTAAAAATCGCGTTTTGGTCACTTACTCAAAATGTCCCACTTCCAAAGTCCTTTTCTTAAAATTGATTTTACCAAAATCATTTATATAATCAATAATAATTTCTATGCATCTTCCCTAAAAACCATGAATTGACCTCAAATTCTTTTTGGCCCAAAATCGTGGCGTTAGAACTCTCCCCCCACTTAGAAAATTTCGTCCTCGAAATTTTACCTGATTGAAAAAGATAAGAAAACTGCTTCTTCATGTCATCATTATTTTCCCACGTGGCTTCCACAAGACCACGATGTCGCCACAAGACCTTGACCAACTCAATGGTCTTACCGCGAAGAACCTTACGGTCCGAATCTAAAATCACAATTGGTTATTCATCATAGGACAAATCCGAATTCAACTCAATCTCCTCAACAGGCATAACATGAGAAAAATTCGATCTATACTTCCGAAGCATATATACATGGAAAACATCTTGTATCTTCTCCAACTCGGAAGGCAATCTCAACCTATAAGCAACAAGTCCAACACGCTTTAGCACCTCGGACTCAACTTGCCTTTCCGGCCAAATCTCATCAGCTTCTTCCACAGTGAAACTTTCAAAAACACCTTATCACCTACAATATACTAAATCTCCTTACGATTCAAATCTGCATAAAACTTTTGCCGATCTGAAGCCGCTTTCAACCTCTCACTAATAAGCTTCACCTTTTCCGTAGTGCCCTTAAGCACATTAGGCAAATAAACCAACTTTTTCCCTGCTTTCGTCCTACAAAGAGGCGTTCTACACTTCCTTTCATACAATACCTCATAAGGAGACATTTGAATGCTCTTTTGATAAGTATTATTGTAAGCAAACAAATGTAACCCCCTTAGGCCGGCCTAGACGATTGACCTGAACTACGAAGATCACACGGGGAAAACCAAAGTCAACCCGAAAAACCTCGGACTCAACTTGCCTTTCCGACCAAATCTCAGGAAACCCCCTTAGGCCGGCCTAGACGATCAACCTTGATTAACGACCTTTTTTTCCTTTTTATCTTTTCTAGATGCACATTAAGACTATGTGATTACTCAGGAAACGGTGGAGAGAAAAGCACATCGATCGGAAATCACTTAAGGACTCAATTCCATGAATTACACTTTTAGGGACCAAAATGTAAATTTTGGAAAATATAATGACATTGAAGATTTTAAGGTTACCAAAATGTAATTAGTCGAATTGCATGCCTCTCTATCAAATTTCAGCTTAAAAGGACATTCCAAGTTTAAGCAATTGCAAGCACAACATTCAGGACTAAATTGTAAAACTTGAAAACCTGAAACAATTCAAATGCACCGACCAACGGTCAACCATTCCGGAACGCTAACCTTCGTACCAAAACGCTCGTATCGAAATGGTGTTGAACGTTTCAGAACTCGGGTGCGTTTCGAGACTAGTATCAGAACAGCCCTCTCTAGTAGCCAAAGTGTTCTGAAACACCTTAATCCGTTTCGAAACACTATGGCCATTTCAGGCCTCTGTTTCGAAACATATATGGTTGTTTCGATACACCCTGCCCTGCAACAGCATTAATTGCTTGTTTTTCACATCTTAACACCATCAAACATGCTCCTATAAATTCCCTAACATACCAGCAATTAGATTAAACATTAGAGAACATGTTTGAGAAGCTTAAGCTAATGCATGGCATCAAACACATGAACATTCAAACTAAAGGCATGCTTCCTAGTTTTAAAACCAAATATAAACCTCAATCCTCAAGCGAACCATATAAGACCAATTGCAACCTTCAAAAGCCAACACAAACATGCCACAAACTTAGGGAGTTCAAAACACATCTCCCAAATACAATCTTGGAGCCCCATTGCGAAATATCAAAACCAAAAGAGAGCGTAATCATGCTTGCTTAGTGAGACATGCTCTAAAGAAAACCAACACAATAATGCATTATTCAAAACACTTCCTCAAAAGCAATTTACAACACATGCTCATTCTATCTCATGCTTGAATACCATTTCAAGTAAATCTTCATTTGAAACCACATGTACCTCTATTCAATCTCATGCATTTTAACCAATGCAAATCTCATGGAAAAGCCATACACATGATAAATGAAAACAAAAGCATTTCATATCATAATCTCATATGCATTTCTCATAGAATAAAACATCTCTTCATTTGGTACATGTGAATCAAAATACATTTCCATATTTTATATTGGCATTTCACATTTCATCATTACTCGGATAAGCGAATTAGCTTGACTCAAGGTCAAGTCCTACCCCGGTGGAATCTCTCATCACTGGAAAGCTTGGGTATTTCACCAAGTCCTACCCGATGGAATGCCCATCTTCGGTTTCTCATGGCGGTATCTCTCATCGCCAAAAAGCTTGGGTATTTCACCAAGTCCTACCCGATCAAATGCCCATCATCGGTCTCTCCCTTTGGATTGAATCCAAAGAGCACGTACGAATTTTTAGTTTATAGTGCACTCTCATCCTCTTGATCGATCAATTATATCTGGTAAGTATCTCATCTTCTATGACAATATATTATGTCAAAACATCATCTCACCTACTGTTTTTCATGCAACATTTCTCAAATCATTCTCATCTCATTTCAAATCAAAACACATGCTTGCTATAAATCATAATCTCAAAACTCATCAATGCATCATGCTATCCCATGAAATCTCTTCAAGCATCAACTCATGCTACAAATCATGCATAAAAACAATAGGAATTTGTCTATCTCAAAGCAAGAGCATGTAAAAGCATTTTTCGGGCAACAACCACATAATTGAGAGCAAATATAGCCATACTTACTTCCGGACTTAGGTTGGTATTTCAAACCAATCCTAAATCCACAAACCTTGTTTTTGTCCTCAAGGACTTCTAAAACCATTCACATTCATCGATTACGTTTCGCTTGTTCGCCGAAACGCTATCTAAGCTCCTAGTACTCCCGGTTCAACACCAAAGGCATCCGAAGATGTCTCCTCTATTCAAAACACAGAAGAGCAGAGGATTAATGCATCATCATGCATTGAAATCATCAGCCACGCACCTAAACCCGCTGCTCTACTCAACAGCCTCATTTCGGCTACCAAAAACAACCGAAATCATATCCAAACTCTCCCAAAACAAACCCAGCCAAGATCTATCACTTCTAATCATTTCTAAACATCAATCAACATCAAAAATTAGCATAAACTCATCCTTATACCTCTATCTATAACAGAACACCAAAATCACCCCAAAAACTACCATTCTACCATGCAAAACTTAGGAATCCAAACCTGTTCGGGTTTTTTTTTTGATAAAACCTCATTTATAACATCAATTACCATCCAAAATACATTAGAAAACAACCTCAAAATAGAGCCTAACCAACAACCACGAAAATCTTCAAGTTCTCTCCAAAAATCTTGAGTTTTAACACAATTTCATGTTTCTAACATTAAAGCAACTCAAAAAAACATTAACAAAGGATTGATAACTTGGGAATTTCAGTAAAGAACTGATCATTAGAGGAGAAGGACGAAGCTTACCTCTAATGGCTGATTTTCCTTGATTTGTGCAAGTTTTTTTGAAAATCCAAAGTGAACACAAGAGGATTTGATGAGGAAAAGATTAGGAATCAAAAGGAGATTGAAATCTCATCAAAAAAAATGAAAATTAGAGGCCAATTGATGGAGGAAATGTGTTTGGTTGAAAAGAAATTGAGAGAAAATGAAATGAGAGAAAACTAACGTAAGGTAGTTATAAAAAGTCAAAGATAGTTTTACTTTTTAATAATCTTTATTTCCCCTAATTAAAACATTAATAAAATAACCCAATATAAAGAGAAATCTGATTAAAATCATTTTGGTAAAATTAGCTCCTTAAAGATTCAAAGTTTTAATCCTTTAAAAAACAGTCACTAATCCACTTTTGCAAAAAATGCGATTTGGTCACTACACCAAAATGTAGTATTTCCAAACCTTATTTTGTAAAATTCTTTTCACCATAATCATTCATATAATAAACGAGGATTTTTAGATATTTTTCCATATTTTTAAAGCATCACGAACTAGGTGTTCCCTAAATCACCCTTAAAAGATTCGAACCGTTCTCGACCAGCCCGATTCAAACTCTGAAACATCTAGGCCCAAAATCGGGGCAATACAACTCTCCCCCCTTAAAAAATTTCTTCCTCGAAATTTTACCTGGAGAAATAAGTTAAGGAAAGTGCTTCTTCATGTCTTCCTTCATTTCCCACATGGATTTCTTTACACCACGATGTCTCCAAAAGATTTTAACCAGCTCGATGGTCTTACCTCGGAGAACCTTACTATCTGAATCTAGAATCTCAACAGGTTCCTCATCGTGTGTCAAATCTGGATTCAACTCAACCTCTTCCACAGGCATAACGTGTGACGAATCCGATCTATATCTTCGAAGCATGGATACATGAAACACATCATGTATCTTTTCTAATTCTTGAGGTAGCCTCAGCTTATAGGCATCATGACCCACACGTTCTATCACCTCGTATGGTCCAATGTACCTTGGGCTAAACTTGCCCTTCCGGCCAAACCTCATCACCTTCTTCCAAGGTGAAACTTTCAAAAACACACGACCTCCCACAGAAAATTCTATCTCCTTACGCTTCAAATCCGCGTAAGACTTTTGTCGATCCCATGTTGCCTTCAACCGCTCACAGATGAGCTTCACCTTCTCGGTGGTTCCTTTTAACAAAGCCGGCATCAGGACCAACTTTTGTCCCGTTTGAGCCCAACAAAGAGGAGTTCTGCACTTCCTCCCGTATAAAGCTTCATAAGGTGCCATTTGAATACTTGCCTGGTAACTGTTATTATAAGCAAACTCCACCAAAGGCAAGTGCTTCTTCCAAGAGCCTTGAAATTCAATGACATAGCACCTCAACATATCCTCAAGCACCTGGATAACACGCTCAGACTGTCCATCCGTCTGCGGATGATAAGTACTGAAATTCAGCCGCGTACCCAGAGCTTGATGCAAACACTCCTAAAACCTTGCAGTGAACCTCGGATCTCTATCCGATACTATAGATTTTGTCACTCCATGCAACCGTACAATCTCAGCAATGTACAGTTCCGCAAGCTTATCCAAGGTGTACGGAGTATGCATAGGCAAGATATGCGCACACTTCGTAAGGCGATCCACAATCACCCAAACAGAATTCTTCTTTAACGGCGTTAAAGGCAAACCAGACACAAAGTCCATAGTGACCCTCTCCCACTTCCATTCAAAAATCATTAACGGCTGCAACAATCCTGAAGGAAATTGATGTTCAGCCTTAACTTGCTGACAAACCATGCATTTACTGACATACTCAGTGACATCTTTCTTCAAACCCACTCAATAGTACTTGTCCATCAAACCACGATACATCTTTGTACAACCAAGGTGCATAGAATAAGGACTACTATGAGCTTCAGTCAGAATAGTGCGCCTCAACTCAACATCGTTCGGCACCACTATCCGACTCCCAAAACATAAAACACCATCACCATTGAAACAGAAATCCTATGGCCTACCCTATGCAATATCCTAAACATGTGGCACTAAAGAATCACCCAACAGTTGTTTGTCCTATATCAACTGAACTAGAGATGGTTCCACTTGCAATTCAGCAATAAGACCACCATCCCGCGATATGCTCAAGCTAGCAAACATCGCTCTTAATTCCACTGCCACCTTCCTGCTCAAAGCATCGACCACAACATTGGCCTTCCCCAGATGATACTCGATCGTTAGATCGTAATCCTTAAGCAACTCCACCCAGCGTCGTTGCCTAAGATTCAACTCTTTTTGAGACATCAATTACTTCAAACTCTTATGATATGTTCCCTAAATCATCCTTAAAAGATTCGAACCGTTCTCAATCGGTCCGATTCAAACTCTAAAGCATCTAGGCCCAAAATCAGGGCGTTACAAACACCACCAAAGGTAAATGTTTCTCCCAAGAACATTGGAAATCAATGGTGCAACATCTCTGTAACACCCCAATTTTGGGCTTAGAAGTTTAGGGTCTGAACCAGACCGGTCTGATATTCGGTTCGAATATAAAAGGAGGTTTTAGGGGAAGCCTAGTTAGGGATGTTTTAAAAATATAGAAAAATATCTAAAAATCCTCATTTAATATATATATATAAGAGTGGTGAAATCAATTTTACAAAATTAGGTTTGGAAATACTACATTTCGGTGTAGTGACCAAAATGCGATTTTTTGCAAAGTTTAGTAGTGACTGTTTTGTAAAGGATTGAAACTTTAAATCTTTAAGGAGCTAATTATCCAAAATGTTTTTCTCCAGATTTTTCCTTAATTTGGGTGATTTAATTAATGTTTTAATTAAATAAAAAGAAAAGGGAAACTACTTTTTGGATTTTCATAACTACCTTTTTCTAATTTTCTCTCATTCCCTTTTCTCTCAAAATCCCATCATCCAAACACATTTTCTCCAGCAAATTTACATTGATCTTCACTTCAATTGATTAGATTTCTATCATCTATTGGTTCCTAATCAATGTTGCATCAAATCCTTTTGATTTCCACATTGAATTTTCAAGGAAATTGGCCCAAATCAAGGAGAAATCATCATTTAGAGGTAATGATGTTCTTCTCCTCTAAATACTCAGTTCTTTACTGAAATTCCAAAGTTGGCAATCCTTTATTAAAGTTTTATAAATGGATTTAATGTTAGAAACTTGATTTTGGCTTAAAACTCAAGATTTGGAAGAGATCTTGAAGATTTTCGTTGTAATGGATTGGGCTCTATTTTGAGTTGATTCTTTAATTTATTTTGGATGTTTAATAATGTTAGAAATGAGGTTTTATTAATCCAATCCCGAATATGTTGTATTTCCTAAGTTTTTGGTTATGAAAATGGTTGTTTTTGAGGTGTTTTTGGTGTTCTGTTATAGTTGGAGGTATAAGGACGAGTTGAGAGTTGTTTTTGATGTTAATTGATGTTTAGAAATGATTAGAAGTGATGGATCTTGGCTGGGTTATGTTTTGGAAGAGTTTGGATGTGATTTCGGTTGTGTTTGGTAGCCAAATGTTGGGTTTAAGTAGAGCAGCGAGTTTTGGAGTGTTGGCTGAAGATCTCAATGCATGATGATGCATTAATCCTCTGCTTTGATGTGTCTAAAACATGGGAGACATCTTCGGACACTTTCGGAGTTGATCCGGAGGATTAATCGGCGTTTCGGCAAGCAAGTGAAACGTAATTGGTGAGTGGAGTTGGTTTTCCAGCCTTGAAACAATTATTTGGAGGTTTTGGGAGCTTAGTTTAAGACTAAACAACTTAGCTAAGCTCGAGAGTAAGTTTTCGAAAAAACTCCCTCGGATGTGCTAAGTTATGGTTTGATGCATTATTTAAGAAATGCATGTTTAATTACTGTTTTGAAAGCATGTTTTAGCATGATTAATGCTGATTTTGAAAGCCATGTACTAAAGGATGCTCAAGGTAAGAGATCCTTGGTTTTGACATGTTATTATTTGGTTATTATGCATGGAGATGCATGATGTTAAGTGGCTTTGATTAATGCTTTTAAACAGTGAATTGATGATGGTATTTGATGTATATTGGCAAGTGATGAAATGGTTTTAAAGTACTTGAATCGGATATAGTTAGCCGGCTATAGGATTGGGTGCACCGTAAGTAAAGTCGCCTTGGATGTTGAGGGGTTGTGATTGTACCGTAAGTACCCTAACGATTGAGGTAAGATCACAACGGTGGTTGAAATTTCGTGTGTGGATCTTGTGTTACGTGTCCCTTACTTTTGTTAGAGGAATTATACAACTACCGATGAGTGGTGTTGAGGGGTTGTCATTGTACCGTTATACTCCACCACGGGTGTCACATCAATGGAGGGATTGCTCTTGAGTGTGAACCTTGTGTAGTCCGGTAGTGTGTATGAAGCGTGTGGGACAACTCTTGTAATCCGTGTATTCGATTGTGTTTTTGTAAATGGTTATGAACTATCACTTGAAAGCCAATATGTTGTATTTAAATGTAAAGAAGCATGAGATACTTGAAAATGATGCATGGACGCATGAGAAAAGAGATGAACATGTGGTTTAAAAGCTCTGTTGAAAGTGTTTTCTAAAAATGCATTGTTGTATTGTTTTTGGTTAGAGCTTGCCTCACTAAGCATTTGTGCTTACACTCTCTTTTACCAATAATGCAGATAATTGAGGTGTTAAAGGGCATCATGGGAGCTAAGTACATCCAAGGGAAGCTAAGCTCATGTATGGTGAAGTTTTCGTACACTATTAGTTTTGATAATTTGGCAATGGGAACCTAAGTTTTGTTTTGGGAGATGTGTTGAACTCCCTAAGGTTGCAACATGCTTGCCATTATTGGCTTGGATTGTAAATGGCCTTTAAATGCTTTTTTTGAAGTTTTTTTGCCATTTGGTTTTGATAATAGGAAGTATGCCTCTAGTCTTGTGAAATTTTATGTTTGGGTGTTCTAAACATATACCATTTCTGTACGTTGTCTTGTTGACATGATTAGGGAGTCATTGGATGATGTTTGAATGGGTTTATGCATGAAAAACCAGCAAATTCTGCAGTTTCTGGGCAAACCGTATCGAAACACTCTCTGGCGTTTCGAAACGGGGGCCTGTAATGGCCTTCATGTTTCGAAATGGCTGGAGGTTGTTTCGAAACGTTTTTGGCTACTGGAGAGCCGTGTTTCGGAACCAGTATCGAATAGGAAGAGTGTTGCCCCGCGTTTCAATACGGATTGTAAGTGTTTCGAAACAGGTGACCGTTGGGCACTGTTTTGAATGGTGCTGAAGTTTGCAAGCTTTACATTTTGGTCCTGAAAGTTGTTTTTGCAATGGTATGAGTTTGAGATGTCCAATTATGGTGAATTTTGACAAGGAAGCATGAAACATGACTAATATCATATTGGTAACAAAAAATAGTAAATACCCTCTAATTCACAGAATTTATGTTTTGGTCCCTAAAATTATATATCGTGCAATTGAGTCCCTTTTTGAAATCTGATTGCTGTACCTTTCTCTATCGTATCTCGTTAGTACTTAATTAGGGTTAATGTGCATCTGGACAAGATTAAAAAGAAAAAAAAGGGCTGTGAATCAAGGTTGACTTCTGAGTTGACTTTGGTTCTCCCCGTGTAATCTTCAAAGTTCGGGTCAACCGTCTAGGCCGGGCTAAGGGGGTTACATTTGGTGGTATCAGAGTTTAGGTTCTCGTGTAATTGGGAATAGTTATGTGAGTGATGTATGTGTCTTTGCATGATATGCCTTTTGGGTAAAAGAATGTTGTATGAATAGTGTTGCATGGTTTCAATTGTGATGATATGCTATGTTGGAATGTGTTAGGGGATCCCATTGCCATATCAAAACTAATGAAAGGTATTGTTTTTGGAAAATGAGCTTGAGTACTTGGATTGAGCCTAATTGTGTTTATTGCATTTGTGTCAGTGCATTGTTTTCTTGTAAATGGGGCCGCATAGAGAGATGAGAATAAATACAAGAGCTATGGCTCAGAATGAGAACGAGAATGATGAGAACGCTGAGAATGTTGTGGATTTACCTCCTCCTCTTTGTGGTGGACCACCCGGTGGTGGTGGTGGTGGAGGTGGTAATGCCGGTGTTGGTGCTGGGGTTACTGGACCTGAAGGTGTGCAAGGGCAAGCTGCTCCTAACATGACTGTGTTGATTCAGGCTATTGCTGGAGCCTTTCAGGCAGCAGTAGCTGGAGCTCATGGAGCTGCGCATCAGGATGATGCTAATGTGAGATTTCCTTTAGAACGTCTTTGCAGTCTAGGAGGGACTGAGTTCAGAGGTTTATCTCCGGAAGGATCTGAGTCTTGGTTGGAAAGCACCAAGAGGATTTTGGGGCAATTGAACTGCAATAATGTGCAGAAGTTGGGATGTGTGGTGTCACTGCTGCATTATGATGCTTATACGTGGTGGACGACCACTATCTCCTGAATGGAGGACAATGATGTAACTTGGACGTTCTTCCTGAACGCGTTCAAGCAGAAGTATCTGGGTGTGCGATACCTAGATTAGAAGAAAAGAGAATTTATGTCTCTTGTGCAAGGCAACATGACGGTAGCTGAGTACGAGATCCAGTTTGTCCGCCTTAGTCAGTATGCACTTGAGCTAATCCCTGATGAGTGGGAGAGGTGAACGTTTCCGCTATGGATTGGTAACGGATGTGAAGACTTTTATGCTTGCGACTAATTATACCGATTTTGATGTGCTTGTGAGTCGGGCGAAGGACATCGAGCAGAACTTGGGTTTGTCTTCCAGAGGCGTTAGTTCTAGCTCAGGTAAAAGAGCTGCTGATCATAGTTCTAGTGGTGGACGAAACAAGAGAGGACGAGATAAGAGGTATCAACCTACTGCTAGGCGTGGTGGTGGAGGACATGCTACGCCTGTTCAGGGAGATAGGATGAGGGCTGATCAGAACACGTGCTGGACGTGTGGATCTCATGGCCATTTGAGGCGAGATTGTCCTCGAGCAGTGAGGGAGGTTCTGGCTCCTGTTGCAGCGACATGTAATTCATGTTGGAATTGTGGTTCGACAGATCACATGAGGAGGGAGTGTCCTTTGTTGGTCGGTGGTGGTCAGGGACGTGCTCCTGGGGTTGTTGCACCTCAGAGAGGTCGTGGGTGCGGCCGTGTTAACTTTCAGCACAGAGATGATGGTGGGAGGAATGTGGCGCATGTTGTGGTTGTACAACCTGAGGGTGGTGGCCAGGCTCGAGTTTATGCTCAGCGTGAGGGAAGGAATGATACAGATGTGATCACAGGTACCATTACTTTGCAATCCTTATCATTACTTTCCTTGATTGATTCTGGATCTACACACTCATACATATTGCGTGAACATGCTCAAATGCTTGGTTTACCTGTTGAGTCTTTGGATGTTGGTATGCGTGTGACTAGTTCCTTTGGTGAGACAGTTGTAACACGAAAGTTGTATAGAAGATGTCCCTTGAAAGTGCAAAACCATGTTTTTCTTGTTGATCTCATGGAATTGCCATTCTATGGTTTTGATGTAATCCTTGGTATGGATTGGCTTGTTGAGCATCGAGCTGTAGTGGATTTTTAGAACAAGCGAGTTTCGTCGAAACTTGCGGATGATTACGAAGTGGTGGTGGTTGGTGAGAATGTGAAATTTCTTGCCAATGTGGTGTCTACCTTGGAAGCAAGTCAGATGTTGCGGCAAGGTTGCGAGGCTTATCTAGCCTTTGTTATGAATCCATGTTTGAAGGAGGTGTGCGTTCAAGATATCAGAACTGTACGAGAGTTTCCTGGAGTGTTTCCGGAGGAGTTACCTGGATTGCCGTCTAGTCGTGAGGTGGAGTTTGGAATTGAGCTGTATGAAAACACAACCCCAGTGTCCATTGCTCCCTATCGCATGGCACCTAAGGAGTTGAAGGAATTGAAGACGCAACTTCAGGAGTTGCTTGATCGTGGTTCCATTCGACCTAGTGTGTCACCGTGGGGTGCACCGGTCTTGTTCGGGAAGAAGAAAGATGGCACTATAAGAATGTGCATCGATTATCGTTAGCTGAACAAGTTGACTATCAAGAATCGGTATCCTTTGCCGAGGATTGATGATCTTTTTGATCAATTTCGGGGAGCGGCTGTGTTTTCCAAGATTGACTTAAGGTCAGGGTATTACCAACTAAGGGTGAAGGATGTGGATGTGCCAAAAACAGCCTTTAGGACGAGGTATGGGTATTATGAGTTCCTTGTAATGCCGTTTGGTTTGACGAATGCTCCTGCAGCTTTCATGGACATGATGAATAGAGTGTTCCTTGAATATTTGGATAAGTTTGTTGTGGGGTTCATTGACGATATCCTTGTGTACTCTCGTACTGAGGAGGAGCATGAAGGTCATTTGAGGGTTGTCTTGGAAGCGCTTCTAGAAAATCAGCTTTATGCTAAGCTGAGCAAGTGTGAGTTTTGGTTGAAGGAAGTTGTGTTCCTTGGTCATGTGGTTTCGGCTTAGGGGATTCGTGTTGATCCTCAAAAGATCGAGGTGGTTATGAATTGGAAGCCCCTAAGTCTGTTCATGAAGTTCGTAGTTTCCTTGGGTTGGCAGGATATTACCGAAGGTTTGTGGATGGATTTTCGAAGATTGCTGCACCTTTGACGAAGTTGTTGCAAAAAGATTTCAAGTATGAGTGGACAGAAGCAAGACAACAAGCTTTTAAGAATCTTAAGGCAGCTTTGACGCAAGCTCCTATCCTGGTTCAACCTGAATCAGGAAAAGAGTTTGTGGTGTACAGTGACACATCCTACGTTGGTTTGGGGAGTGTGTTAATGCAGGAGGGTAAGGTGGTGGCTTATGCATCGCGACAGTTGAAGATGCATGAGCGCAATTATCCTACGCATGATATTGACTTAGCTGCGATGGTTTTTGCTTTGAAGATTTGGAGACATTATCTTTATGGTGAGAAGTGTACTGTGTACACGGATCACAAGAGTTTGAAGTATTTGATGTCACATAAGGAGTTGAATCTTAGGCAACGACGTTGGGTGGAGTTTCTTAAAGATTACGATCTGATGATCGAGTACCATCCGGGAAAAGCTAATGTTGTGGCGGATGCCTTGAGCAGGAAGGTGGCAGTTGAGTTAAGGGCTATGTTTGCCAGCTTGAGTATTTCGCAAGATGGAGGTCTTGTGGCTGAATTGCAAGTGAAACCATCTTTGGTTCAGTTGATAAAGGATAGGCAGTTGTTGGATGATTCTTTGGTGCCATATGTTCATGATATCGCTGAGGATAGATCATCAGATTTTTTTTTAATGATGATGGAGTTCTATGTTTCGGAAGACGGATAGTAGTGCCGAATGATGCGGAGTTGAGGCGTACTATTCTGACTAAAGCTCATAGTATTCATTTTGCTATGCACCCTGGTAGTACAAAGATGTATCGTGATTTAAAGGATGAGTACTATTGGGTGGGATTGAAGAACGATGTTGCGGAATATGTGAGTAAGTGTATGGTTTGACAGGGGGTTAAAGCTGAGCATCAGTTTCCTTCAGGGTTGTTGCAACCGTTGTGGATTCCTGAGTTGAAGTGGGAAAGAATTACCATGGACTTCGTGTCTAGTTTGCCTTTGTCGCCATCGAAGAAGAATTCAGTGTGGGTGATTGTGGATCGCCTTACGAAGTGTGCACATTTCTTACCTGTGCATACCAAGTATACTTTGGATAAGCTTGCAGAGCTGTACATTGCTGAGATTTTGCATCTGCATGGTGTGCCAAAATCTATAGTGTCAGATAGAGATCCAAGGTTCACATCGCGTTTTTGGGAATGTTTGCATCAAGATTTGGGTACGCGGCTGAATTTCAGTACCTCTTATCATCCGCAATATGATGGTCAGTCTGAGCGTGTTATTGAAGTGCTTGAGGATATGTTGAGGTGCTGCGTGATTGAGTTTCAAGGCTCTTGGGAGAAGCATTTGCCTTTGGTGGAGTTTGCTTATAACAATAGGTACCAGGCAAGCATTCAAATGGCACCTTATGAAGCCTTGTATGGGAGGAAGTGCAGAACTCCTCTTTGCTCGGCTGAGACGTGTCAGAAGTTGGTCTCGATGTCGGCTTTGTTGAAAGGAACCACCGAGAAGGTGAAGCTCATTTGTGAACGGTTGAAGGTAGCTTCTGATCGACATAAGTCTTACGCGGATTTAAAGCGTAAGGAGATTGAGTTTGCGGTGGGTGATCGTGTGTTTTTGAAGGTTTCGCCTTGGAAGAAGGTGATGAGGTTTGGCCGAAAGGGTAAGTTGAGCCCTAGGTATATTGGACCATATGAGGTGATTGAACGTGTGGGTCCTGTTGCGTACAAGCTGAGGTTACCGCAAGAGTTGGAAAAGATACATGATGTGTTTCATGTCTCTATGCTTTGGTGGTATAGATCGGATCCTTCGCATGCTATGCCTGTGGAAGAAGTAGAGTTGAATCCAGATTTGACCTATGACGAGGAGCCGGTTGAGATTCTGGATTCGGACAATAAAGTTCTTCAAGGTAGGACCATTGAGTTGGTTAAAGTGTTGTGGAGGGATCGTGGTGTCGAGGAAGCCACGTGGGAAAGGAAGGATGACATGAAGAAGCAGTCTCCTTATCTTTTTCCTCCAGGTTAATTTCGAGGACGAAATTTCTTTAGAGGGGGAGAGTTATAACACCCCAATTTTGGGCTTAGAAGTTTAGGGTCTAATCCAGACCGGCCTGATATTCGGTTCGAATATAAAAGGAGGTTTTAAGGAAAGCCTAGTTCGGGATGTTTTAAAAATATAGAAAAATATCTAAAAATCCCCATTTAATATATATAAGAGAGTGGTGAAATCAATTTTACAAAATTAAGTTTGGAAATACTACATTTCGGTGTAGTGACCAAAATGCAATTTTTTTGCAAAGTTTAGTAGTGATTGTTTTGTAAATGATTGAAACTTTGAATCTTTAAGGAGCTAATTATCCAAAATGTTTTTCTCCAGATTTTTCCTTAATTTGGGTGATTTAATTAATGTTTTAATTAAATAAAAAGAAAAGGGAAACTACTTTTTGAATTTTCATAACTACCTTTTCCTAATTTTCTATCATTCCTATTTCTCTCAAAATCCCAACATCCAAACACATTTTCTCCAGCAAATTTACATTGATCTTCACTTCAATTGATGAGATTTCTATCATCTATTGGTTCCTAATCAATCTTGCATCAAATCCTTTTGATTTCCACATTGAATTTTCAAGAAAATTGGCCCAAATCAAGGAGAAATCATCATTTAGAGGTAAGGATGTTCTTCTCCTCTAAATACTCAGTTCTTTACTGAAATTCCCCTGTTGTCAATCCTTTATTAAAGTTTTATAAATGGATTTAATGTTAGAAACTTGATTTTGGCTTAAAACTCAAGATTTGGAAGAGATCTTGAAGATTTTCGTTGTAATGGATTGGGCTCTGTTTTGAGTTGATTCTTTAATGTATTTTTGATGTTTAATGATGTTAGAAATAAGGTTTTATCAATCCAATCTCGAATAGGTTGTATTTCCTAAGTTTTTGCTTGTGAAAATGGTGGTTTTTAAGGTGTTTTTGGTGTTCTGTTATAGTTGGAGGTATAAAGACGAGTTGAGAGTTGTTTTTGATGTTAATTGATGTTTAGAAATGATTAGAAGTGATGGATCTTGGCTGGGTTAAGTTTTGGAAGAGTTTGGAGGTGATTTCAGTTGTGTTTGGTAGCCGAAATGTTGGGTTTAAGTAGAGCAGCGAGTTTTGGAGTGTTGGCTGAAGATCTCAATGCATGATGTGTAACGCCCCGATTTTGGGCTTAGAAGTTTTGGGTTTGGACCGGACCGGTCGGGTTGCGGTTCGAATATAAAAGGTGATTTTTAGGAAAGCCTAGTTCGGGTTGCATTAAAAATATGGAAAAATGTTCTAAAATCCTCTTTTATTATATATAAGAGGAAGGTGAAATCAATTTTGCAAAATGAGGTTTGGAGGTGTGACATTTTGGGTTAGTGACCAAAATGTAATTTTTGAAAACTGTGTGACTGTTTTAAAAAGGATTGAAACTTTGAATCTTTAAGGAGCTATTTACCCAATGGGAGTTTCTCCAGATTTTTCTAAAATATTAAATGATTTATTAAAGGTTTTTAAATAAAAGAAAAATGGAGGGAAGATATTTTGCCATTTTCAACTAACTTTTCCATTTTCCATTTTCCATTTTCCTTTTTCTCTCATCTTTTCTCTCAAACCAAACACATTTTTCTCCAAAGCTTTTCCTCTGATTTTGTCCCCTAAATATCACATTTCAATTCTCTTTTGATCTCTAATCATCTCTTCAACAAAACCTCACCATTTGCTATTTGGATTATCAAGATTTTGGTTTCAAAAAGGGAGAAAACTCAAGTTTGGAGGTAAGAACGTCCTTCTCCTCTGAACTTTAGGTTCTTTATTGAAATACCCAAGTTCTCAATCCTTAATTTGTGTTTTATAAAAGGATTTATTGATTTGTTCTTGATCTTGGCTTTTAAATGCAAGATTTGCTTGATTTTGTTGAAATTTCGTATGATCTGATTGGGCTGTGTTTTGAGGTGTCAAATTGATGTTAAATGAATGTTAAATTGACGAGAAATTGAGGTTTTATCAATGCAATCCCGAATAGGTTGAATTTCCTAAGTTTTGCTTGAGTTTTTGGTTATTTTTGGAGTGATTTTGGTGATCTGTTATCGCTGGAGGTATAAGGACGTGTTTGTGATCATTTTGGATGTTAATTGATGTTTAAAAATGGTTAGAAGTGATGGATCTTGGCTGGGTTAAATTTCGGAAGTGTTTGGTGGTGATTTCGGTTGTGTTTGGTAGCCGAAATGTTGGATTTGTGATGAGCAGCGAGTTTAGTTGTGTTGCTGGTGTTTTTAGTGCATTATGATGCATTAATCCTCTGATGTTATGTGCTTGAAACGGGGGAGATTTATCCGTGAGCATTAGAGGTGGTGTGGAAGGTTTCGGATGCTTGGAAGGCTTGTTGGCTAGCCTTGTTCTGTGTATCGGTGAGTGAAGTTGGGTTTTCAGCTTTTAAACCAAGGTTTGAAGGTTTTGGGAGCTTAGTTTAAGTCTAAACAACTTTGCTAAGCTCAAGAGTAAGTAAATGGATTTATCTCTTGGTTTGTGTTGTGAATTGGTTTTAAAGAATTTGTGATTGTTGGATGCAATGCATGTGGTTTGCATGTTTTAAATTCTATTTTGAAAGCATATTTTAGCATGGTTTTATGCTGGTTTTGAAAGCCATGAGAGAAGGATGCTCAAGGTAAGAGATCCTTAGTTTTGTACATTGAAATTGTGGATTTCATGCATGGTGTTGCATGTTGTTTAATGGCTTTGTTTAATGTTTCAAAAACAGTGGATTGATGATGGTAAATGATGGTTTTTGCATTATGTTTATGCTTGTAAATCAATGGATTTATGTGGTAAGATGGTTATATTGGCAAGCGATGCAAGTGGTTCTTGGTTACTTTAATCGGATATAGTTAGCCGGCTATAGGATTGGGTGCACCGTGAATAAAGTCGCCTTGGATGTGGAATGGTTATGAGTGAACCGGTAACTCCATCCAAGTATCCTAACGAGATGGTCAAGAACACCATGGTGGTTGAAATTCCATGGGTGGGTCTTGTGTAAGCAAATGTAATAATGGTGGTTAAAATTCCATTTGAGGACCTTGTGCTTGTTAAGATCACAATGGTGGTGTAAAGTCCATGTGTGGATCTTGTGTAGGGTGTCCCGGATCTCGTTAGTGATGTTATACAACTACCAACGGAATATGTCAAGGTTATATGGTGGTTAAAATTCTATATATGGGAACCTTGGGAATGTCAAGGTTATATGGTGGTTAAAATTCCATATATGGGAACCTTGGGAATGTTAAGGTTATATGGTGGTTAAAATTCCATATATGGGAACCTTGTGAATGTTGAGGTCATATGGTGGTTAAAATTCCATATGAGGACCTTGTGTGTGGTAAGGTCAAATGGTGGTTAAAATTCCATTTGGGGACCTTGGGTTGGTAGTGTGTATGAAGCGTAGGGGACAACGCTTGTGATCCGCGTATCCGATTGGATGTTGAGTTGAAAAGTGGATTTGGTTTATCACTTGGAGGCCAATATATGTTCTTGAATATAATGAAGCATGAGATGCTTGAAATGATGCATGGTTGCATGAGAAGTGTATAATGTATTATGAATGCATGCTTACTTGTTAGTTTGATCAAGTGTTGGTTATCTATTGAGAATGGTGCATGTGTGCATGAAATCTCTTTAGTGCATTGAAGTCTTGTGAAGACTTGTTTTTAAGGCATGTGATGCAAAGGTTGGTGATGTGGTTCATATATTGCATTTGTTTGATGCATATGGTAAATTGAATGAGTAAGTGGTTTTAAGGGTTTCTTGCTTTAAAATGATTTTCAAGTATGAGCAAGGTATGATGTGAAGTGGAAGTGTTTTCCAAAGTTTTGAATTTAACCTTGCATGTGATGTTTATGCTTGGATTGGTTAAATTGTTGATTTTGCAAGTTGTGCTTTGAAAGGGTTTTCTTAGCTCTTCTAAGCTAAGGGTTTGTTTTTCATGTTTGAGCAATGCACGATGTTATGCATGTTGTTGAAAAGGGTTTTCAAACTTGCTTTGGTTTATTGAATCGAGTTTGCTTTTAAAAGTGGTTTTATGACTCGCTGCATTGATGGTGTTTTGGTTTTGAGCATTCCTCACTAAGCATTATGTGTTTACGCTCCTTTTTGTCCATCAATGCAGACATTTGTAGTTGGAGCAGCGAGAAGCAAGGGATTCAAGGGGGAACTCCACTTGAGATGTATGTCTCGGTTAATAGCTATAGATAATAAAGGCAATGGGGGAAGAATCTCTTATGTTGATGTCTAATGAGATTGTATATGTTGGACAAGTATGGTTTATGATTTTGAACTATGTGGTGTAAGCTTGCAACGTTTGAATCTTCTTATGCTTAAGTTGTTATGCTATGCTTCTTGTTTGAAAAACATGATTGAGTGTTGGATGTGTTGAATGAGTTGGTGCATCTAGGGGTGGTTTTGTATCTAGATTTTGATGTAAATTTGTAGGTTTGATGTTTGGCATGTTGTTGATTTATTGTGGAATGGTTTGGAGCATGTTTGATGGGGTTTAAAGGTGTTAAAACAGGCCAAACTGCTGTTTCTGGGCAGGGTGTTTCGAAACACCCTTGCCTGTTTCGAAACAGGCCCTTGTTTTGGCTAGGGTGTTCCTGAACGGCCTAGCCCATTTCTGAACACTTTGGCTACTGCCAAGGGGTGTTCCTGAACGGCCTAGACCCGTTTCGGAACACCTGACCGTTGGGCATAAAATTTGAATGGTCTTGAGGTTTGCAAGCTTTACGTTTTGGTCCTGATTCTTGATTGTGCAATTGCTTGAGTTTGAGATGTCCGTTTGAGATGAAATTTTGCAGAGAGGCATGAAACATGACTAATTTCATAATGGTAACTTAAAAATTGGTAAAGTCCTCTTAATTTTCAGAATTTACAATTTGGTCCCTAATTTCGTATTTTGTGCAATTGGGTCCCTTATTGTTTTCCGATTGCTGTGATTTTTGAGTATGCTTATCTCAAGAGTATGCCTAGGTTAAATGTGCATCTAGACAAGTTTAAAAAGAAAAAAAAGGGTCGTTAATCAAGGTTGACTTTCGGGTTGACTTTGGTTTTCCCCGTGTAATCTTCGTAGTTCGGGTCAACCGTCTAGGCCGGGCTACGGGGGTTACATTTGGTGGTATCAGAGCTGAGTTGCGGAAGCTTGGGGAAAATGATAAATTGTTGTAATCTGTGTTTGATGTATATCCTAATGTGTGGTGGAAAGCTGGTTGAAACACGTGTTTCTGGGCAAATTGTTGATGCTTTTTGGTTATGAATCTTTGCTGAGTTAATGTGGATTTGTGCTGATGTTATGCTGGTGATGTGAGCTGATTTTATGTATGATGAAAGTGTGATGGGTATGATATGTTGATATTATGCTGTTGCGAGTGAATGTGTTTGTTGAGAGCATGATCAAGGTATGTGGATTGATATGCTCGATGTTGTGATATCCATGTTTTTATTAACTGTTATGTCATGTAAAAGGGGAGGATTCGGGATACCCATTGCCTTATTATTATAGCTATTGTGTTATTTTGGAGTTGGAGCTTTGAATCCTTGCTTAAAGCTGGTCTGATCGATTTGTTTGTTTTGTTATGATTGTTGTTGTTAATAGTATGGCGAAATCAATGAGAGAATGGCAGTTGGGTGAGATGGTTGCTGCTTTAGAGCAGGTTGTTAAGGCGTGGAATTCACCTTTTGGTGGAGGTGTTTCGTCTCAGTCTTCAGTGCCTGGAGTTGAGGTAGTAAGGCAGGAGGAAGAAGTTGGTTCTGTGATGAAAAGTTCATCACCTGTTGTTCAGGAGGTGTTGAGAACATCTCAGGCTGTGGCAAAAGTGAAGTCAGTAGACGTGCTGGTGGTGGGATGTGTGGGTTTGTCGAAACAGCGTTTACATGATTTGGGAGCTGTGGAGTATCATGGTTCGTCACCTGAGACGTTTGGGGCCTGGTTGGCCGGTGTAATTCTGATTTTGGATCAGGAAGGTTGTGACTATGCCTGTAAGCTGGGGAGTGTTGTCTCATTGATGTTGGAGGACGCGTGTGCCTGGTGGACATCTGTGGCGGTGGCGTCACACATCCACGATATAGATTGGGACTTCTTTGTGTCTGCCTTTTATGAAATGTATCTTGGAGGGAAATTCCCAAGGGTTAAGCAATGTGAAGGTAGTGCAAATCTGGGGCAAGTGCTGCTTGATCAGGGAGTGGAAGCTCAGCTACCGGTGTGTGACCGTTGTGGAAGGCGACATGTTGGAGGGTGTTGGGGCGCAGGTGCTTGTTGGAACTGTGGTTCTAAAGAGCATGTGAAGCGAGATTGTCCTCTTGTGGTAAAGTCAGCTTCAGTGGTAGCAAAAGGGTCTCTGAATGGTCGTGGGCACGGCCGAGGCAAAGTTCGAAGGTGGCAGGAAGAGCAGAAAGTTGTGAGGAGTTTGGGAAATGAAATCTGTTGGAAATGTGGGTCTGTTGGACATATGAGGCGTAATTGTTTGAAATTGGCTCGGGATAGCCAGGGTGCTTTGCTGCGGGGAGATGGTGATGACCTTAGTGTGTTAGCTGATGCTGCAGCGGTGCGGCTGGGGGATGATGGTTCTGCGAGGAAGAGAGCTTGTCTGTTGAAGCTTCGGGGCAGTGAGGTGTTTCCAGGTAACCTTGCTAAGTAACCTTTGCCTAGTTATCATAGTTTGGTTTCAGTTTGGTCTTTCCTTGCGTAGTGGGTATGGTCTCGTTGCTAGCTTGTTGGGATAGTAGTTGTTGTTGTTTTGAAAACAACTTTAGTGTGAAGAGGGCTTTAGTGAGTATCTTGTGGATAATGGTTGCTAGAATGATGGAGTTAGACAAGTTGGAAGTGAGGTAGGAGATTGTTTTTAGGCGGATTCTGAGGATGTTATTGGTGGGTGTGAACCGACATACATGCACAACTAAAATCATTTGTTATATGCTATATTATATATGTACTGGTCCATGCATACATGTGACATGACATTAGAGGTTTTGCATACATGTACATCAGGCATTGATAGGGCATATTGGTGACCATGCATACGAACGTTCACACTCGCTAATAACTAATTGAGTCTGTTAGTGTTGTGATAGAGTTAGGTTGGATGATGGGTTTTTGGAGGTTGTTTTGGTGCTAGGAAATGTTAGAAGTTGTGGAGGGTATTAAGCGAGCTGTTAGTAATAGTGAGTGCGGTATAGCATGTTGGTAGAGGGAAAGTGTTTGCTGCTTAATGGGCTTAGTGGTGTGGCGGTGAGGAGATTGCTGGTTGAAGTCAGAACCGATCAGGTGGTTTTGAATGGCTAGTTGAAGTGGTGGTTCCTTGGTGTTAAGTGATGTTGCGGGTTAGTGGTTGTGTTTCAGAGTGCTGAGGTAACTTGGCATTGATGTTGTGTTAAAGGTTGTAGAAAATGGTTAGCCTGGGAGAATAGAAGTTTCGTAATCTTGAGATGTATGTTGGGCGATGTTCTAATAAGGTAAGTGTTGTGGTCAAAGCTTGAAGTGGAAAGGCAGTGAAAGATCGAAGGCCATTGTTGGTTGGACGGGTTCTTGTGAGAAGTGGTGGGCTGGTTGGGAATAAGTGAATTCCTTTTGAAGTCAACTGGTGGTGTAAGGAACGGCTGGCGGAGTCAAGGTTGGGGTCTTGTGATGTGATTTTCGGATGTTAGGTGAGTAGTCCTAGTGAATCGTTATGGTAATGATAACGGCAGATGTGAAGGAATGCCAGCTTTACGTGGAGAAGTTTGGGTAAGCAGTTGATGCTTATGAATTTTTGCTTGTTGTGGTAGTCTTTGGAAGTGGTTGAGTAGTTCTGCAAGGAGTTTTAGAAGTAGTGAAGGTTGTGGATCACATGGTGGCTGAACGGGATTGGTTGGTGTCCTTGTGCGAGCCTTGTGATTTAAGAACATCAAGGTGTTTAAAAGTCCTTGGATGATTCTTGTTAAGAACAACATGGTGTTTAAAAGTCCATGGTTGGTTCTTGGTTATGAGTTAAAGTGTTGTATGCTGTAAAAGTTGGAAGTTCTTCAGGTTGTTGTTGGGGCTATGAGCAGTCTGGAAGTGTGAAAAGTTAAGATGCGGTTAACATCTGAGTGTTCTGGAATTTGTGAACAGTATGTGGTGGTGTTGAGTTTGGGTGAAGTTGTGATGAGAGTGTTTAGCGGTGGTTAAGTCTCCTGTGTTGCTTTGTGGGTTGTTTTGGGAAGTTTGGTTGCGCTCTATCCGCCGGTTGAAATTTCGAAGACGAAATTTCCTAAGGGGGGAGAGTTGTAACGCCCCGGTTTTGGGCTTAGAAGTTTTGGGTTTGGACCGGACCGGTCGGGTTGCGGTTCGAATATAAAAGGTGATTTTTAGGAAAGCCTAGTTCGGGTTGCATTAAAAATATGGAAAAATGTTCTAAAATCCTCTTTTATTATATATAAGAGGAAGGTGAAATCAATTTTGCAAAATGAGGTTTGGAGGTGTGACATTTTGGGTTAGTGACCAAAATGTAATTTTTGAAAACTGTGTGACTGTTTTAAAAAGGATTGAAACTTTGAATCTTTAAGGAGCTATTTACCCAATGGGAGTTTCTCCAGATTTTTCTAAAATATTAAATGATTTATTAAAGGTTTTTAAATAAAAGAAAAGTGGAGGGAAGATATTTTGCCATTTCCAACTAACTTTTCCATTTTCCATTTTCCATTTTCCTTTTTCTCTCATCTTTTCTCTCAAACCAAACACATTTTTCTCTAGAGCTTTTCCTCTGATTTTGTCCCCTAAATATCACATTTCAATTCTCTTTTGATCTCTAATCATCTCTTCAACAAAACCTCACCATTTGCTATTTGGATTTTCAAGATTTTGGTTCCAAAAAGGGAGAAAACTCAAGTTTGGAGGTAAGAACGTCCTTCTCCTCTGAACTTTAGGTTCTTTATTGAAATTCCCAAGTTCTCAATCCTTAATTTGTGTTTTATAAAAGGATTTATTGATTTGTTCTTGATCTTGGCTTTTAAATGCAAGATTTGCTTGATTTTGTTGAAATTTCGTATGATCTGATTGGGCTGTGTTTTGAGGTGTCAAATTGATGTTAAATGAATGTTAAATTGACGAGAAATTGAGGTTTTATCAATGCAATCCCGAATAGGTTGAATTTCCTAAGTTTTACTTGAGTTTTTGGTTGTTTTTGGAGTGATTTTGGTGATCTGTTATGGCTGGAGGTATAAGGACGTGTTTGTGATCATTTTGGATGTTAATTGATGTTTAAAAATGGTTAGAAGTGATGGATCTTGGCTGGGTTAAGTTTCGGAAGTGTTTGGTGGTGATTTCGGTTGTGTTTGGTAGCCGAAATGTTGGATTTGTGATGAGCAGCGAGTTTAGTTGTGTTGCTGGTGATTTTAGTGCATTATGATGCATTAATCCTCTAATGTTATGTGCTTGAAACAGGGGAGATTGATCCGTGAGCATTAGAGGTGGTGTGGAAGGTTTCGGATGCTTGGAAGGCTTGTTGGCTAGCATTGTTCTGTGTATCGGTGAGTGAAGTTGGGTTTTCAGCTTTTAAACCAAGGTTTGAAGGTTTTGGGAGCTTAGTTTAAGTCTAAACAACTTTGCTAAGCTCAAGAGTAAGTAAATGGATTTATTTCTTGGTTTGTGTTGTGAATTGGTTTTAAAGAATTTGTGATTGTTGGATGCAATGCATGTGGTTTGCATGTTTTAAATTCTGTTTTGAAAGCATATTTTAGCATGGTTTTATGCTGGTTTTGAAAGCCATGAGAGAAGGATGCTCAAGGTAAGAGATCCTTGGTTTTGTACATTGAAATTGTGTATTTCATGCATGGTGTTGCATGTTGTTTAATGGCTTTGTTTAATGCTTCAAAAATAGTGGATTGATGATGGTAAATGATGGTTTTTGCATTATGTTTATGCTTGTAAATCAATGGATTTATGTGGTAAGATGGTTATATTGGCAAGTGATGAAAGTGGTTCTTGGTTACTTTAATCGGATATAGTTAGCCGGCTATAGGATTGGGTGCACCGTGAATAAAGTCGCCTTGGATGTGGAGTGGTTATGAGTGAACCGGTAACTCCATCCAAGTATCCTAACGAGATGGTCAAGAACACCATGGTGGTTGAAATTCCATGGGTGGGTCTTGTGTAAGCAAAGGTAATAATGGTGGTTAAAATTCCATTTGAGGACCTTGTGCTTGTTAAGATCACAATGGTGGTGTAAAGTCCATGTGTGGATCTTGTGTAGGGTGTCCCGGATCTCGTTAGTGATGTTATACAACTACCAACGGAATATGTCAAGGTTATATGGTGGTTAAAATTCCATATATGGGAACCTTGGGAATGTCAAGGTTATATGGTGGTTAAAATTCCATATATGGGAACCTTGGGAATGTTAAGGTTATATGGTGGTTAAAATTCCATATATGGGAACCTTGTGAATGTTGAGGTCATATGGTGGTTAAAATTCCATATGAGGACCTTGTGTGTGGTAAGGTCAAATGGTGGTTAAAATTCCATTTGGGGACCTTGGGTTGGTAGTGTGTATGAAGCGTAGGGGACAACGTTTGTGATCCGCGTATCCGATTGGATGTTGAGTTGAAAAGTGGATTTGGTTTATCACTTGGAGGCCAATATATGTTCTTGAATATAATGAAGCATGAGATGCTTGAAATGATGCATGGTTGCATGAGAAGTGTATAATGTATTATGAATGCATGCTTACTTGTTAGTTTGATCAAGTGTTGGTTATCTATTGAGAATGGTGCATGTGTGCATGAAATCTCTTTAGTGCATTGAAGTCTTGTGAAGACTTGTTTTTAAGGCATGTGATGCAAAGGTTGGTGATGTGGTTCATATGTTGCATTTGTTTGATGCATATGGTAAATTGAATGAATAAGTGGTTTTAAGGGTTTCTTGCTTTAAAATGATATTCAAGTATGAGCAAGGTATGATGTGAAGTGGAAGTGTTTTCCAAAGTTTTGAATTTAACCTTGCATTTGATGTTTATGCTTGGATTGGTTAAATTGTTGATTTTGCAAGTTGTGCTTTGAAAGGGTTTTCTTAGCTCTTCTAAGCTAAGGGTTTGTTTTTCATGTTTGAGCAATGCACGATGTTATGCATGTTGTTGAAAAGGGTTTTCAAACTTGCTTTGGTTTATTGAATCGAGTTTGCTTTTAAAAGTTACCAAAGTTTTATGACTCGCTACATTGATGGTGTTTTGGTTTTGAGCATTCCTCACTAAGCATTATGTGCTTACGCTCCTTTTTGTCCATCAATGCAGACATTTGAAGTTGGAGCAGCGAGAAGCAAGGGATTCAAGGGGGAACTCCACTTGAGATGTATGTCTCGGTTAATAGCTATAGATAATAAAGGCAATGGGGGAAGAATCTCTTATGTTGATGTCTAATGAGATTGTATATGTTGGACAAGTATGGTTTATGATTTTGAACTATGTGGTGTAAGCTTGCAACGTTTGAATCTTCTTATGCTTAAGTTGTTATGCTATGCTTCTTGTTTGAAAAGCATGATTGAGTGTTGGATGTGTTGAATGAGTTGGTGCATCTAGGGGTGGTTTTGTATCTAGATTTTGATGCAAATTGGTAGGTTTGATGTTTGGCATGTTGTTGATTTATTGTGGAATGGTTTGGAGCATGTTTGATGGGGTTTAAAGGTGTTAAAACAGGCCAAACTGCTGTTTCTGGGCAGGGTGTTTCGAAACACCCTTGCCTGTTTCGAAACAGGCCCTTGTTTTGGCTAGGGTGTTCCTGAACGGCCTAGCCCGTTTCTGAACACTTTGGCTACTGCCAAGGGGTGTTCCTGAATGGCCTAGACCCGTTTCGGAACACCTGACCGTTGGGCATAAAATTTGAATGGTCTTGAGGTTTGCAAGCTTTACGTTTTGGTCCTGATTCTTGATTGTGCAATTGCTTGAGTTTGAGATGTCCGTTTGAGATGAAATTTTGCATAGAGGCATGAAACATGACTAATTTCATAATGGTAACTTAAAAATTGGTAAAGTCCTCTTAATTTTCAGAATTTACAATTTGGTCCCTAATTTCGTATTTTGTGCAATTGGGTCCCTTATTGTTTTCCGATTGCTGTGATTTTTGAGTATGCTTATCTCAAGAGTATTCATAGGTTAAATGTGCATCTAGACAAGTTTAAAAAGAAAAAAAAGGGTCGTTAATCAAGGTTGACTTTCGGGTTGACTTTGGTTTTCCCCGTGTAATCTTCGTAGTCCGGGTCAACCGTCTAGGCCGGGCTACGGGGGTTACATGATGATGCATTAATCCTCTGCTTTGATGTGTCTAAAACAGGGGAGACATCTTCGGACACTTTCGGAGTTGATCCGGAGGCTTAATCGGCATTTCGGCAAGCAAGCGAAACGTAATTGGTGAGTGGAGTTGGTTTTCCAGCCTTGAAATAATTATTTGGAGGTTTTGGGAGCTTAGTTTAAGTCTAAACAACTTAGCTAAGCTCGAGAGTAAGTTTTCGGAAAAACTCCCTCGAATGTGCTAAGTTAAGGTTTGACGCATTAGTTAAGAAATGCATGTTTAATTACTGTTTTGAAAGCATGTTTTAGCATGATTAATGCTGCTTTTGAAAGCCATGTACTAAAGGGTTCTCAAGGTAAGAGATCCTTGGTTTTGACATGTTATTATTTCGTTATGATGCATGGAGATGCATGATGTTTAGTGGCTTTGATTAATGTTTTAAAACAGTGAATTGATGATGGTATTTGATGTATATTGGCAGGTGATGAAATGGTTTTAAAGTACTTGAATCGGATATAGTTAGCCGGCTATAGGATTGGGTGCACCGTAAGTAAAGCCACCTTGGATGTTGAGGGGTTGTGATTGTACCGTAAACTCCATCCAAGTACCCTAACGATTGAGGTAAGATCACAACGGTGGTTGAAATTCCGTGTGTGGATCTTGTGTTATGTGTCCCTTACTTTTCTTAGAGGAATTATACAACTACCGATGTGTGGTGTTGAGGGGTTGTGATTGTACCGTTATACTCCACCACGAGTGTCACATCAATGGAGGGATTGATCTTGAGTGTGAACCTTGTGTAGTTTGGTGGTGTGTATGAAGCGTGTGGGTCAACGCTTGTAATCCGTGTATCCGATTGTGTTTTTGTAAATAATTATGAACTATCACTTTAAAGACAATATGATGTATTTAAATGTAAAGAAGCATGAGAATCTTGAAAATGATGCATGGAAGCATGAGAAAAGGGATGAGCATGTGGTTTAAAAGCTTTGTTGAAAGTGTTTTCTAAAAATGCATTGTTGTATTGTTTTTGGTTAGAGCTTGTCTCACTAAGCATTTGTGCTTACGCTCTCTTTTACCAATAATGCAGATAATTGAGGTGTTAAAGGGCATCAAGGGAGCTTAGTACATCCAAGGGAAGCTAAGCTCATGTATGGTGAAGTTTTCGTACACTATTAGTTTTGATAATTTGGCAATGGGAACCTAAGTTTTGTTTTGGGAGATGTGTTGAAATCCATAAGGTTGTGGCATGTTTGCCTCTATTGGTTTGGATTGTAAATGGCCTTTAAATGCTTGTTTTGAAGTTTGTTTGTCCTTTGGTTTTGATAATAGGAAGCATGCCTCTAGTCTTGTGAAATTTTATGTTTGGTGATATGAATGTGTTTGGGTGTTCTAAACATGTACCATTTATGTACGTTGTCTTGTTGACATGATTAGGGAGTCATTGGATGATGTTTGAATGGGTTGATGCATGAAAAACCAGCAAAATCTGCAGTTTTTGGGCAAACCGTATCGAAACACTCTCTGGCGTTTCGAAACGGGGGCCTGTAATGGCCTTCGTGTTTTGAAACAGCTGGAGGTTGTTTAGAAATGTTTTTAGCTACTGGAGAGCCGTGTTTCGGAACCAGTATCGAAACGGAAGAGTGTTGCCCCGCGTTTTGATACAGACTGTAAGTGTTTCGAAACAGGTGACCATTGGGCACTGTTTTGAATGGTGCTGAAGTTTGCAAGCTTTACATTTTGGTCCCGAAAGTTGTGTTTCAATTGTATGAGTTTGAGATGTCCAATTATGGTGAATTTTGGCAGGGAAGCATGAAACATGACTAATCTCATATTGGTAACATAAAAATCAGTAAAAACCCTCTAATTCACATCACAACATAGTTCATTTTAAATCTCAACTAAGTACACATATTCATTCCATATCACAAGGGCTAATTCACAACTTGTTCATTTAAACATATAACATTTTTCTAATCATGTTTTGCCTTGGATGATTAATGAATTAGGTAATCAAGTCTTCATGTAACATGTAACATTAGATACTCAAAGTATCCATTTCTCATTTCAACTTATAACAGAGGATGCATAGGCATCAATGGTGACTTACCACCATTATATTATCAAGGTGACTAACCACCTTATCAGGTTTATAGGTGACTAACCACCATCATGTAACAAAGATCAGAGGAGCTCAATGGCTCTAAGGCATGCCCTTCTACCTATATACACTAATCAAAAAAGGACTTTAACTTATCTTTTATGTCTAACAAGTTCATTTTACTTGTTTATCAATCACATATCACAGAGTCATGTACACATTCAATCATGTTTACATTGTGCACATTCAAGCCATGCTCAATCAAATTTCCAGCAAGCATTTAGCATCATTTCAATCATATAATTATCTTCAAACAGTAGCTAAATCATCCATTAAATCAATTCAAGTGGCTCAAACAGCTCATGTCACAAAGCAACAAATATAGACATCAAATAGCATATCTAGATAGCATCATTCACCTAGTTCATAGTTCATTCCTTTAGTCCTTCTTCCTTAGCATTTAAATTTAAAAATCCATTATTAAGTTCATTACATGATTCATTTTAAATCATCGAAGAAACATAAACACATTGGTTGAGACACAAATCTCAACCCCAAACTAGCAACACTCACAAATACTTCCAAGCTTAGTTGTTATCCTTGATGATGATTCCTTTCCCCCTTCTCTTTGCTTGATCAATCCTTGAATCTTCTTGAACTTCTTCACCAATGTGATCTTAAATAATAAAATATCATATACAATATCCATTAGTAATTAATACAAACATATAAATTCATTTACTTAAGCATAGTCACCTAGACAAGTGAATCTGCCCCTAAACTGGCAGTTTTAGTAACCTCTACTAAACTGGCCATATCCTTTTACTCAAAACTCCAAATAAGGAGTTCATTACTGCTATAGAAAGCTTATAAACACACCTTTACAACCATGTATAGCACATATTTTTTTATCATTTTCCTATCAATACAGTTTATTGCTTGAACATAGGGCATTTTCAGAAACCTAATATGCCTATGCTTAATTTGTGACTTTAGTGCATTTATAACCTATGTTTCACTAAACCATTAATCTTGAGCTTTTAACCACATTTATCTACATATTTTAACATAATAATGATGTTCCAGCAACCACAAAAACATGACATGTAAGTCCTCAAATTATCAATCCTTACAAACTAGTCCATTTAGATCCTCTATATGTTCTAATGATATTTAAACTATCAATTGATAAATAATTCAAGATAAAATATTTATTTTTCATTCCTACAATACCTCCCCTGTTTCTAAAATATTTTCCAGAATTTATTGGCATCAATTAAACACTCAAACATTTTCAAAATTACAATTTAACCTGAGCTGTTTCCAGATTCATTCAATTCTGAGCAGTCTTTTTGTAATTCAATTTCCAGCCACTTCCTATGTCGTTTTCATACCCAAGAGGCCATTTTATTATATTACACATTCATCTCTACAACTTTTATTTACAAAAGGTTTCCTAATTCGAAACCTAACCCATCCAAAATTCAAGTTCAAAACAAGGCAATGCATGAACACTAATCTGTGCAGATTCAATTTAAGTTCATGTTCATATTAAATTTCCAGAAATTTAGCTATTCTAACATGAACCCAGATATCAAACAACTTTATAACTTAATTCTAACCCTATTTACAGCAACCATTCATAATCGAAATCATTAAAATAAACCTAAATCTCAAGAACAACATCAAATGACTAACACACACTTACTTGAGCTATGGAATCAACATGCATGTATTTTCTCTTTAATTTCCAGCAACCAAGATCAATTTTCTCTCATTCTCTAATGGTTCGGTGGAGATGATGAAAGAAAGAAGATGATGTTAAAGTATGGTGGAATACACATGTTTGTTATCTTCTAACTTGGCAGGTTGGTGTACTTAGGATAAGGGACACATGGATTACTTCTCCTCCATGCATTCCCACTAATTTTTAGGCTTATATTAAACATATTTATTTACCAATTATTATACATATATATCATATACATATTTATATACACATATATATATATATATATGTGATCAATGTATAAAAGTTCTATATTTTACCCATCATTTATCCTTATTTTTGCTGCACTCAAGCATGTTTAACTACATTTTAGGTTAAGTTTTGCATCAACATCACATTTAGATAAAACTGCACAGATACTGCTAAATTTGGTTACTTTTGCAGGTATCTGCCGTGGCAGCATCCAGGGCAGCAGTCGTGACAGCACCCAGGGCAGCAGTCGTGATAGCAGCCAGAGCAGCAGCCGTGACAGCACCCAAGGCAGCAGTCGTGGCAGGAGCTGGGCAGCGATGCAGAAAAGCTGGAACTAGCAGTCAAGGAGGACGATGCTGCCATGGTTGCCGCCGTGACAACAGAGGACGACAGCAGTTTTGTGGAGAAGATGCAAAGTGGACCTCGACAGATAGAGAAAATTCAGCCCGTCTATCGTGTAAAATCCTCATATTTTTCCAAGCCCTAGATCAGAAGATATTCCAAGCCCAAAGTTCAAGGAGAGATAATCCCAAGAAACAAGAAGGACGGCTAGAAAGTAGATTCCTTGAAGATTTAGTCTTTATTAGAATCATACTTTAAATTAAAGTTGTAATCCTTGTTAAATTACATAATTTGAGCCCAAAGCTTATATAAGGGCATATATCTTAACCTAGAGGCATAACCGATTACCCTAGCCTTCTCTTTCAACCTCTAGTCGTTTTCCTTCCCACACCATGTTCTAAATTCCCCCTAGGGCCACGGGTTGATTTGTAAAGTAGTTGCAATGGTTGTTTTTGTTTTAGGAATTTTCAGTTCAATAAAATAAACTTCAAGTTCTCTTATTTTGGTTATTAATATCTTGCAAGAGCATCGGGAGAGCATTGTGAGGTTATCTATTTACTTAGCATCGGGAGAGTTAAGTATACGAAAGAAATAAGAGCAAGTTCTCTAGTTTATAGTTGAACTATCTCGGGCCTAGGGATAGGACGAGGTTAAGTGGCTAAATAAGAATTCATCCACATCGGTGTTCATCCTTCGATTCACGCCGGGAGGTATCATCAAAGACGTGATCATCGACAGACTTGGACCTATGGATATGCCAAGGCACATCTGGGATTCTTGCCAAACTTGAAGTACGGAGTTGAGTGTTTGCTGCCGCGACAATCAAAGGACTGTTGCCGCGACAGGTGCTACCGCGACGGGCGCGACGACATAACTAGATTTCCTAAACTCTGCAATACCTGCACTACTGAGCAATTCAATACCAGCCCATTCTCTCTATCCTGATTTCTTTACTCTTTATTTCCAGTTCTCTTTATTATTACGTGACAAACAATTTAAACTATTTCTTTTTCCCCTTGTGCAGATAGTGAAGGAAAGGGTTAGCCCAGTCCCTGTGGAGACGATATCTGATACTCTAGTATCACTTTATTACTTGCGATGTCTACACTTGCACTCAATTGCGATAGACTATTTTACACGCAACAAGTTTTTGGCGTCGTTGCCGGGGACTGGCAACACACTCTTACCCTAGCTTCTGCACTTTTCTTTTCTTTTTCTTTTTATTTTTTTATTTATTTTTCTTTTTCTATTTTTATCAAAAAAAAAAACTCAGGTGAAATACAGGTTTAAGGAGCATCAACATGCCAGGAAAAACCATTCGAGAGCTGATGTGGGAAAGTTCTTGCAATTACCGTAATGGAAAACATGCATTCGAAAGTCGTCCCTATTTTTTCGATGAATATATGGACAACCAACGAGGGAACCAACAAGAACAGGATATGCTGCCACAACAGCAACAGGGGCAGCAACTGCCGATGCCGCAGCAGCAAAATTTTTTATGGTACGATCAAAACCCGCAAATTTTTTTATACCATAACAGTTTTGCTGCAGAACCCGACATGCCCTGGCAATGTCATCATCCTCAAAAGGAGTCAAAATCCTTAGATGACACACTGCAAGCCTTCTTGGCACTCACTCAAAAAGTGTCGGCTTCTACGAACACAAGTATCGCCAAGATGGATGAACTCTTGAGCAGACCAGTCCTCATTCATGCCACGGATGAACCTGAAATCTTGAGACAAGATGACGAGGATGCCCATGTGAAGGAATACCCAACACGTAATGAGTCTGAGCAACAACTTGCCATGGCAATGATCGAGGAGCCGGAATGGAGCAACACCGCGACAACGCTGAGTGAAATTCAAGAGAATGTCACGGCAGCAACCACTTCCGAGGTAGAAACCCCAGTCAAAGCGGAAACTGCCACCTCGGCAGAAACTGTCTCCTCGGCAGCAACTGATGCTGAAGCAGCAACCACATCAGAGGCAAATTCTCAACCCACTACCTCAATTATGCCTGACTAAGACTGCACACATCCATCCCTATCGTGGCACTCGCACGACCACCTAGAAAAGGTACCCAATGACAATGCCTCGCTGATGGAATATGAGCAGGTAATAAAGGAACCTTTTGAATTCTTTGAAAACTCACAAATTCCATTGCAGGTATTAGAGGAACCAAAGCCGGTGGACATAGAATCATCAAAGTCTCTACTGATGGAGATCTACGAGTGGTCAACAAAATTTGGTATAGAGAGTGATGGCACTTACCAATGTCCCATTGACCTGCAAAGTAACCTGACAACGGACTGTCAAAATAACTGGCTGCCGCAGCAGCAGACACGACAGCAAGGGCTACATTCAACCACAACAACATTCAATGAAAACAAGGTAAGTTTGTGGCCGAATGTCAATTTGATTTTTTCTAATCATATATTCATGCCCTCAGAAACATTACCAAGAAGGGAGGACTTCATGGACTACAAAGGGAAGAGAAAGAAAGGAGCCTCCACCATGAGAATAATCACCAGATAGAGGGTACGGATGGACTTCAAGAAGTACCGGAAACGACCCATCAAGCATCAATAGAACAGGGAATAGTTACTTTAGGAGATGCCCCTCAAGGCACTCCTAATTTAACTTATTTTATTTTATTTTTATCTTGTTTTATCTTTATTATTTTAGGAATTAGAAATTTGATATTGGTTTTTATTTTGTTTTTGTTATTAGGTAAACAAAGAAAAACCCTTGCAATGACGATACAAGCAACCCGAGGAAGCTCCGCCTCCACCCCTGCCGCGACAGCACTCATACTCTTAGGGCAGCACCCACAGCTCCTCCGACAAAGTTCAAAGAGACTGACTGCCGACAGCTCCTCATCCATAACTCCAGCAGCAGCGACGACAGTCGCACAACTTAAGTTTTCTTTTTCTTCTTCTCCGTCGCCTGCTATATATATTATCTTTTTGTGATGTTTAACTTTTCTGTCACTTTTTTTCTGTTTTTCATCTTTTGTATCATGCATTGAGGACAATGCAACCCTTGAGTTTGGGGTAGGCAGTTCTCCTAATTATTAATTTAAATTGCATTTAGTTTTAATTGTGTCGCATTTATTTTATGCAAAAAAAATGAAAATTTTGGAAATTTTGGCTGAAAACTGTGAACCGAACTTACCTGTCGTGACAGCCCTGTCGTGGCAGCGACTTTAGGATAGTTTTAGGAGAAGTTTAGAGCCTTTCTATAGTTATGAAAACTTAAACACCATTCTGACTGTTATACTGCTTAGAACTCTTTTAGTCAACTATAATAGGAAGCTTAGCACTTGAATAGCCCCTAGAGGTGCCTAACATTGGCTCTAGGAAAGAAGTTTAGCAAAATAGACTCAACAGCCCTACAGGTGCCCGAAACCGGCTCTAGTGAAACATTAGCTTAAAAAAATGAAATCGAGTCAAAACAGAAATAAAAAGGAGCATAAGAACTGCCCTAAAAAAAGATAAACTTGGCATAAAAATTCCAGTTAAGAGCTGAATTATTCCGACAGGGTGCTACCGTCACAGGGAACGAACGACGGGTAAGGGAAAGGTCACTGTTTGAAAGCCAAAACAAAAATATTTCATTTTTCTTTTAGGTCTGAATTGCTTGAGGACAAGCAAAGATTCGAGTTTGGGGGTGTGATCAGTGTATAAAAGTTCTATATTTTACCCATCATTTATCTTTATTTTTGCTGTACTCAAGCATGTTTAACTGCATTTTAGGTTAATTTTTGCATCAACATCACATTTTGATAAAACTGCGCAGATACTGCTAAATTTGGTTACTTTTGCAGGTATCTGCCGCGACAGCATCCAGGGCAGCAGTCGTGACAGCACCTAGGGCACCAGTCGTGATAGCACCCAGAGCAGCAGCCGTGACAGCTCCCAGGGCAGCAGTCGTGGTAGGAGCTGGGTAGTGATGCAGAAAAGCTGGAACTAGCAGTCAAGGAGGACGATGCTGCCATGGTTGCCGCCGTGACAGCAGAGGACGACAGCAATTTTGTGGAGAAGATGCAAAGTGGACCTCGACAGATAGAGAAAATTCAGCCCGTCTGTCGTGTGAAATCACCATATTTTTCCAAGCCCTAGATCAGAAGATATTCCAAGCCCAAAGTTCAAGGAGAGATAATCCCCAGAAACAAGGAGGACGGCTGGAAAGTAGATTCCTTGGAGATTTAGTCTTTATTAGAATCATACTTTAAATTAAAGTTGTAATCCTTGTTAAATTAGATAACTTGAGCCCAAAGCTTATATAAGGGCATATATCTTAACCTAGAGGCATAGCCGATTACCCTAGACTTCTCTCTCAACCTCTAGTCGTTTTCCTTCCCACACCATGTTCTAAATTCCTCCTAGGGCCACGGGTTGATTTGTAAAGTAGTTGCAAGGGTTGTTTTTGTTTTAGGAATTTTCAGTTCAATAAAATAAACTTCAAGTTCTCTTATTTTGGTTATTAATATCTTGCAAGAGCATCGGGAGAGCATTGTGAGGTTATCTATTTACTTAGCATCGGGAGAGTTAAGTATACGAAAGAAATAAGAGCAAGTTCTCTAGTTTATAGTTGAACTATCTCAGGCCTAGGGATAGGAAGAGGTTAAGTGGCTAAAGAAGAATTGTAACGCCCCGGTTTTGGGCTTAGAAGTTTTGGGCGTTGACCGGTTTGGTCAAAGTGCTGTTCGAATCTATAAGGGTGACATTAGGAAAGCCTAGTTCGGGTTGCATTAAAAATATGGAAAAATGTTCTAAAATCATCTTTTAATATATATAAGTGAACTGTGAAATCAATTTTGAAAAATGAGGTTTGGAAGGGTGACATTTTGGCTAGTGACCAAAATGTAATTTTTGAAAGTTGCGTGACTGTTTTATAAAGGATTGAAACTTTGAATCTTTAAGGAGCTATTATTCCAAAAGTAGTTTCTCCAGATTTTTCTAAGATATTTTAAGGTTTTATTCTGATTTTTAAACATAAGAAAAGAGGAGGGAAAGTCATTTTGGCTATTTTGTAACTAACTTCTCATTTTCTTTTCTCTCATTTTCTCTCAACCCAAACACTTTCTCTCCAGAGAGTTTCTTCTGATTTTGTTACCTAAATCTCTCCTTTCAACTCTCTTTTGATTTCTAATCATCATATCTACAAAACCTCTCAATTTGCAAGTTGATTCTTCAAGCTTTTTGGCTCTAAAAGAGGAGAAACTCAAGTTTGGAGGTAAGAACGTCCTTCTCCTCTAAACTATCAGTTCTTTACTGAAATTCCTAAGTTTTCAATCCTTAATTGATGTTTTATAAATGGCTTTTAAGATTGTTTAATGGATCTTGGCTTAAAATGCAAGATTTGGTGTGTTTTTGATGAAATTTCGTTGGATCTGTTTAAGCAGTGTTTTAAGGTGTTAAAATGATGATTAATGAATTTTAATTTGATAAGGAATTGGGTTTTGATTAATGCAATCCCGGATAGGTTGAATTTCCTAAGTTTAGCTTATGATTCTTGGTTGTTTTTGAGGTGATCTTGTGGATCTGGTGTTGCTGGAGGTATAAGGATGTTGTTAGGTTCTTTTTAGATGTTAAATGGTGTTAAAGGATGTTAGGTTTTAATGGTTTATGGCTGGGCTTTGTTAAGAAGTGGTTTGGATGCATTTTCGGTTGTGTTTGGTGGCCGAAAATGAAGTGTGGATGAGAGCAGCGAGTTTAGGTGCTTTCATTGAAGCTATTAATGCATGATGATGCATTAATCTACTGTTTTAATGTGTTAAAACAGGGGAGTCATCTTTGGATCCAAGTGGTGGTGATCCGGAGGCTTGATTTGGTGCTTCGGCAAGAGGCGAAGTGGAATCGGTGAGTGAAATTGGGTTTTCGGCTTGAAACCAATGTCTTGGGAGCTTAGTTTAAGTCTAAACAACTTTGCTAAGCTCAAGTGTAAGTTTCGGAAATACTCTCTAGTGGTGGCCATGATTTGATTGTTGTGCAATGTGGTTTATTGCATGTTTTAAACTCTGTTTTGAAAGCATGATTTAGCATGGTTAATGTTGTTTTTGTAAGCCATATGTTGAAGGAAGCTCAAGGTAAGAGTTCCTTGTTTTTGAACATTGATTAAATGTGGTTTGATGCTTTTGAATGCATGATGAATATGGCTTGGTTTAATGCTTTAAAACAGTGGATAAATTGATGATAATGATGTATATTGGCAAGTGATGTTTTGAAAAGGTTAAGGTCACTAAGGTGGTTAAAAGTCCTTGAGTGAGCCTTGTTTACTTAAAACATCAAGGTGGTTAAAAGTCCTTGGATGATTCTTGCTACGGACACAAAGGTGGTTAAAAGTCCTTGTGTAGTCCTTTCCATGGTGTTTAAAAGTCCATGGGCCAAGGTGTTTAAAAGTCCTTGGGGCCAAGGTGTTTAAAAGTCCTTGGGTGATTATTATCATGGTGTTTAAAAGTCCATGGCCAAGGTGTTTAAAAGTCCTTGGGGTCAAGGTGTTTAAAAGTCCTTGAGGTGAACTTGTTAAGGACACAAAGGTGTTTAAAAGTCCTTGTGTGGTCATTGCCAAGGTGTTTAAAAGTCCTTGGGGCCAAGGTGTTTAAAAGTCCTTGGGGTGAAAGTTGATGAACTTGTTTTTAAAGAAATGGAACTTATCACTTGTGGCCAATATGACATGTTGTGATATGATGCATGAGATGCATGTTTAAGTATGCTTTTGAGCATGTGCAAATGATGATTTGAAGCATGATTTATAAAGTGTTTATAAATGCATTATTGAATGGTTTTATTGAGCATTCCTCACTAAGCTTTTGCTTACGCTCTCTTTGTTTTCTCAAATCAATAATGCAGAACATTAAAGTACTTTGAGGGCAGCAAGGAAGGCAAGCATTCAAGTGGAAGTAAAGCTCAAAGTATGGAAGGTTTTCTTAAGTACATTTAGCTTTTGGTAATTTGGCAATGGGGGACCTATGTGTATGTTTTGGGAGATGTTTTGAACTCCCTAGGTATTTTGAATGTTGTTGAGGTTGCTGGTTTTTGTGGTTGGCCATTATATGCTTGAATTGAAAGTTTATGCTTGAATGGTTGCTTGAGTAGGAAGCATGCCTATAGATTTGGGGCTTTCCATATATGTGGATGTTTTGATGAATTGTTGATGCAAGTATGTCTCTTATATGTTGAATTGCATGTTGGTAAAGTTTGGTGGCATTTGGAGCATGATTGGATGTTTAATTGCATGTTAAAGTATGCATTTTTGGGTAATCTGTGCAGGGTGTTTCGGAACAGCACCTACCGTTTCGGAACGGGTGCCTTAAACAAGCCCAGGCGTCCGAAACGGGAGGGACCGTTCCGAAACGGTTTGGCTACTGCCAGCCCGTGTTGCGGTACGCGTTGCGGAACGGCCCCGCGTTTCGAAACGGGCTCTGCCTGTTTCGGAACGGGTGACCGTTAGGGGCTGACATTGGCGGTTAAATGTTTTGAATTGTTTGCGTTTTGGTCCTGAATCTTGTTTGTGCAATTGTATGAGTTTGGGAAGTCCTTTTGAGCTGAAATTTCACAGAGAAGCATGAAACCTGATTAATTTCAAGTTGGTAACTTTAATTTGGGTTAAGTCCTCATATATATCAGAAATTACAATTTGGTCCTTAAAGTTGTAATTTGTTCAATTGGGTCCCTGTTTGATCTCTGATGTTTATGATCTTAGAGTATGCTGTTGTATGGTCATATCTAAGGATTAATATGCATCTAGACAAGTTTAAAAAGAAAAAAAAAAGGGTCGTTAATCAAGGTTGACTTTTGGGTTGACTTTGGTTTTCCCCGTGTGACTTTCTTAATTCGGGTCAACCGTCTAGCCCGGGTTAAGGGGGTTACAAGAATTCATCCACATCGGTGTTCATCCTTCGATTCACGCCGGGAGGTATCATCAAAGGCGTGATCATCGACAGACTTGGACCTAGGGATAGGCCAAGGCACATCTGGGATTTTTGCCAAACTTGAAGTACGGAGTTGAGTGTTTGTTGCCGCGACAATCAACGGACTGCTGCCGCGACAGGTGCTGCCGCGACGGGCGCGACGACAGAACTGGATTTCCTAAACTCTGCAATACCTGCACTACTGAGCAATTCAATACCATCCCATTCTCTCTATCCTGATTTCTTTACTCTTTATTTCCAGTTCTCTTTATTATTTAGTGACAAACAATTTAAACTATTTCTTTTTCCCCTTGTGCAGATAGCGAAGGAAAGGGTTAGCCCAGTCCCTGTGGAGACGATATCCAATACTCTAGTATCACTTTATTACTTGCGACGTGTACACTTGCACTCAATTGCGATAGACTATTTTACACGCAACAAGTTTTTGAAGGTATAGTTTAATTTATTTCCACCGAATGTACTTATATAAATATATATTTATATATATTTCAAATTCATTGAACGTATATATATATATATATATATATATATATATATATATATATATATTACACTATCTTACATTTTTTTTAACTTATGCATATTGGTGCATTCATGTTTTGATTGCTTTCATTTTAATTTAAGTGTGTTAAAAACTTAGTTTGATATCTTCAATTCCTCTATTCAATCTATTCCTTGTTCAAGTGTAAAAATATTTACACTTTCCTTTATATTTTCTTATGATTTTAACTAGGGTGGTTTTAGGGTGTTACAACATCTGAACCGCCACCGTGCGCTGACTGAGATCTGGTCCCCCACTCAGCTCTATTCCGTATTGTTTATCGTGAGAATCGTTGGGGAGGTTAGATAAGAACCCAAACCAATCCTCCTTGATTTTGAAACGATTTCGGCCTTCTCCGTTGTCAGTGATGCTCGCGACCACCATTGTTGGGCTTCTCGTACAATGACGAGCAAAACGCCTCTCGCAATTCGTGATTTTGGTCACTGATTCGAGGTCGTTGCCGTTTCTCCAATAGAGGCAAGTTAGGTAAGGATTTTAGTTCGGTCTGGGTTTAATGGGCATTAATTGGCCGAATTCCAACTGTTGGGCGGTTTATTTGGGTTGTTACCATTCTTCTGAGGGTTTTTCTGATCGTTAGGGCATCACGTGGCCTTCGCGCATCATCGAAAGGGATTTCCGACAGCCACGACGTTATCTCAGATCTATTCCGGCCAGACCGGTTGAACCGGTTCAGCCTTCAATTGAACCGAGTAGGCTTGAACACGATCTGTTATTTTCAAACTGGCCTACTCGGCCCTAATCCTGAACCAGCCCATTTAAGGTCTGTCATACCCAACCCGACCCATCTGACAAAATCAACTCGACCAAGTCAACTCGTTCAAGTAAACTCGCTCGAGTAAACTTAGTTGACTGTTGACCACATAACCGATAACATCAATATGACATCAGCGGTGACTTTGGCACCAAAAGTGAAATTTTTGAAAACCCTTTATATTATGTTTTCACCATCCTATGTCCGTTTTTGAAGTATCTTTCGCCAAGATCGAACCTGGTAAGTTGCTATTCAGCATTTGACTGTCTAGATAAATCTAATTATCGCGTTTAAGTTATGTTTTTGATGTAATTTGTTTTGCCATATATCTGAGATAATGAGGGACGTCAAATTCAAGCTTGAGTGCGATCGAAAGAAGTTTCAAAAGTTGACTGTTGTAGCTCGGAGTTGAAGTAATATCGTACTACCTTCCACATGCTTTTCTAAACTTGTTGATATTTTGTTAGTGTATCAATAAACACGATTGGTAATATGATTATTGCTGATTATTTTAAATGTTGTAATTTTTGCGGTAAAAGGATAATAAACTAGTTCAGACCAAATGACTCGAATAAGGAATTGATGACATGTAAGAAATCTAAGTAAGTGAATAATTGATAAAGCAGTTAAATTCGAAAACTTCAATTCTGATTATTCATAGTTATAGGATCTAATGTCTGAAATATTTGGATGAGAAATAATGAAAATACCCTTGAGTTGTGAGAAGGACCTAATTATCCCTAAAGGTGGAAATGACATGGGAATTCATATTTGACCTGATTGAACCTCTGAATCATCTTATTAAATTCGCAATCTGTTTGGGAAATTCTGAAACAAGGTTTCTAACCCTCAAGATTACGAAATGCCTAGATCACCCAAATATCTAAATAAGTGTCTAAAAAACATGTTCTTGGAAAACCTCTAAAGGATTGACTTAACTAAAATGAAAGATATATCCAGGAGCTCAAAAAATGATTGAAGTACTCTTATGATTAGAATTAGTAGATTGTCTTTGATAAATCTCGATATACCGATTAAACCTAAATGGATGTAATACCCTAAAGGTTATGGAACATGACCCAAGAAATTCGACCATTTTTTATATTGTTAAAATACCGGTAAAATATCACATAAATACTTGTTCAACTGCTCGAGGCATGTTCAATGTTGATTTCGAAGGTGGTCCGTATATTTATACAATGAAATCGGAACTAAGATTTTAAATATCAATTAAGTGTAATTGTCTGAAAATCTGATAAGTATCACAATGATGAGATCTGATATGTTAGTCGAAGGGACGTGGAGGCTTGATAAACTGTTAGAAATCATAAATGCTGCAAATCATTGTTGTAACCTTATCTAGTTGAATTACAAATTTCCTTAGGAATCAAATGACTAAGATGCCCTTCTTGGCCTAGTGATGAGATTATTACTGATATATATAGATCTTGCATGATCCCTTTAGATCAATTTTTCGAATGTTTGGGTGGGGTCATTAGTTATCGAACAATTTTTATTAGAGATCTTGTTTCTAAATTTGTCACAAGTTCGGAGTTCCCTTTCTTGTAATTACCATGTGGATCCGAGAATTATTTTAACACCCTAACCCGACTTAGTAGCAAACCGAGCCTATAGTGTTAAAAAGCAATACACAATCTAACTTGACTTATAAGATAAAGCTTGATTACCAAAAATTTAATACTTTTTCCAAAAATACATCGATGCATGTTAACATAATTTTGACTTTATAATTATCATAACACAAAATATTTGGATTTGCGTAAGGCAAGTAAACAAATTCATTTAAAGTTTCATTATGTAATCAAACTATATCACAACAAATCCAAAATATCAATCAAACATGGCTTTTAGTAAACTTTAAGGCCGTTTAACTCAATTATAAATCAGTTATCAACATGCTATCAAGACAATATTGGATTATCTTATAATCATCTTATTAGCACATTAACATATAAATTCTAAATTAGATTAGGCATGTTTCCATTCAAACACATTTTAAGAGACGTAACTTGAGCAATAATCAACTTCTCAGACTCTGTTAGAATGCTAGATTTGATTCGAGCATTTAGCTTAATCCATAATTACATCAATACGAGTAATAATAGGACTTGATCGAGAACAGAACACCATATATACTTAGTAAAACAATCAAATCTATTATTAATAAGTTTACCATTTGTTCGGACTAATACAAGGAAAGTAACTTCTTTAAATTACTTTCTATTACTTTATTCGAGCAATTGCAATGGCTTACAAGTATTCATATGTGTGTTAATAGTCCATATGCACATCAACCACCCAAATACAATCTTATTTATGATCACCAGCATTAGACAAGTCCCAATTGCTCTATAAAAATAACATAACTTATTTTTACCAATTTATACTTCAAAACAGTTCCTTCTAAAATTTCTATGCATATAATTATGTCCAGTCCCATTTTGAAGCCCTTATTCACACTCAAAATTTGATTCATTAAGACATAGGATATTCCACTGGCTCAATCAAATGCACAAAAGATCGCCTTCAGATTTTAAACAAGCATATCTACTACAAGTCTAACTTGTTTGAAAAACGCGAGAAATTGGAAACTTTGAGCCATATTTTCTAGTGGTAAAGGTGGAGGTTCAAACAATGAGTTTATTAATTCATATTCTATTCCATGAGACCTTTACAACAGTATCTCATCTGCTTAAAACGGTTGAGAAATGAATGAGAAATTGATGCTCAAAGTGAGGATATAGTGAATTGTCTAAAGGAAAATAAAAAACCCCATATCCCACATGGGTGGGATAACAAGCTTGGGAATGGTTTAAATACACCAACCCACTTGAAAGTCATTGAATAACTTGAATGAACACTATGTCTTGCGCGCAGGGGATGGAGAAGGAGAGGTGGATGCACAAAGAAATAGAAGTTTATGTGGATGATATGATCGTTAAGTCCAGAACTGAAGAGGAACATCTGATGAACCTGGGTAAGCTTTTTCAAAGATTAAGAAAATTCCTGTTAAAGTTTAATCATGCTAAGTGCACATTTGGGGTTACTTCTAGGAAATTGTTAGGCTTCGTAGTAAGTAGAAGAGGAATCAAAATCGACCCAAACAAGATAAAGGCCATACAAGAGCTTCCACCTTCTCAAACATAGAAGCAAGTTCGAGGATTCTTGGGGAGGTTGAATTACATAGCTCGTTTCATCTCCCAACTCACAAATCAGTGTGACCCAATATTTAGGTTTCTTAGAAAGAACAACCCAGGGACCTAGAATGAAGAGTGCCAAACGGTTTTGGAAAAAGTCAAGGAGCAACTAATTAATCCTCTAGTGTTAATGCCACTCATTTCAGGGAAGAAGTTAATACTCTATTGGACGGTGTAACTAATCCTCCAGTGTACTAGGATAGCATGACGAAACTGGGAGGAAAGAAAGAGTGATATATTATGTGAGCAAGATGTTTACAGACTATGAAACAAGATATATGCCAATTGAAAAGGTATGATGTGCTTTGGTGTGGCCCACTAAGACGCTTAGGCAGTATTTGTTGTATTACACCACATGGTTGATCTCACGGCTAGACCAATTGAGGTTCATGATGGAAGCTCTAGCCTTATAACGAAGAATAGCGCGATGACAAATGTTGCTCTCAGAATACGATATCCAATATGTGAATCAAAAGGCAGTAAAAGAAAGTGCCATAGAAGATTTTCTCGTAAGTCGTGCACAAGATGATTATGAGGCATTAGATTTCAATTTCCCTGATGAAGACTTGATGTGTTTCACGGAGGATGAAGAATCACCAGCAGAATCATGAGTCATGCATTTTGATCGTGCTGTAAATGCTTGAGGATGAGGTATTGGGGTAGTTTTGGTTTCGCCAGAAGAACATCGTTATCCTTTTACCCGTCGTTTAAAATTCTTCTGCACCAATAACATGGCATAATGGGAAAATTCAAAATATGAAAGTCTATGGGGATTCAGCTTTGATCATTTACCAAACACGTGGTGAATGGGAAAAGAAAGATGCAAAACTGATAGAATATCACAATTTGGTCCTCGAGTTAGCTAAAGAGTTCGAGGTAATTACTTTCAAGTATCTCCCAAGAGAGGATAACCAGATGTCAGACGCTTTAGCTACCTTGGCTGCCACCTTTAAAGCAAGTGAAGGTTCGGAGATGATACCCATTAAGTTACAAATGATGGAGTCCCCTGCATATTGTTATAACGTAGAAAAAGAAGAAGATGGCTTACCGTGGTTCCATGACATATTGCAGTACTTAAAGATGCAACAATACCCAGCGCGGGCTTTAGAAAATGAAAAGAAAATGATCAGAAATATGGCATCAGGATACATGCTTGATGAAGAGATTCTTTACAAACGAAGTCGAGATCAGGTGCTGCTAAGGTGTGTAGATACAAAAGAAGCACATTTGATTTTGGAAGAAGTCCATAAAGGAATTTATGGAACCCATCATAGTGGTTTCACTATGGCAAGAAGAATTATGTGCTTAAGATATTATTGGTCGATAATGGAAGGGAATTGCATTAACTATTCCCGTAAATGTCACAAGTGCTAAGTATACGCTGATAAGGTTCATGCGCCTCCTCAGTCTCTTCATGTCATGCCATCTCCATGGCCATTCTCTATGAGAGGCATAGATGTTATTGGGCAGATTCACCCGCAAGTGTCAAATGGTCATCGCTTTATCTTGGTAGCTATTGATTACTTCACAAAGTGGGTGGAAGCGGCCTCCTATGCAAATGCAACTAGATCTACTGTATGCAAGTTCTTAAATAGGGAAATCATTTGTCGATATGGTCTACCAGAAAGCATAATTACTGATAAATCTTCTAATCTGAACAACCGAATGATTGTTGGGGTCTGTGATTAGTTCAACATCAAACATCGCAATTCGATAGTATACCGCCCAAAAATGAATGGAGCAGTAGAAGCAGCCAATAAGAACATTAAGAAAATAATTGCAAAGGTGACTGATACGTATAAAGATTGGCATAAAAAGTTACCAGTTGCTTTGTATGCATATCGAACAACGGTATGACCAACTGAACTTAATCGAGGAAAAGAGGTTGAAAGCCCTGTGTCATGGTCAAATGTACCAAAGAAGAATGATTAGGGCTTATGAAAAGAAGATTCGCCCTAGAGAATTCCTAGAAGGTGATCTGGTCTTAAAGAAGAAACTACTAATTCAATGTGATCCCCGAGGAAAATGGGCGCCTAATTGGGAAGGATCGTACATTGTGTCAAAGTTCCTTTCAGGTGGAGCATTGACCTTCGCTGAGATGGATGGAAATGAGTTTCCAAACCCCGTAAACTCTAACATTGTCAAAAAGTAGTATGCCTGAAGAAGAGGGAAAAAACGAAAAGAAAAAATAAAAAGAAAGAAAAAGGAAGGAAGAAAAGAAAAAGAAAAAAGAAAAGAAAAAGAGAAAAAAAAAAGAAAGAAAAAGGAAAGAAGAAAAAAAATAAAAAAGAAAAGAAAAAGGAGGGTTCAAAATGAAAACCCGCAAAGAGCGTTTTGAGACCAAAGGAGGGTCTAAGTTGAAAACCCGTAAAGGGTGGCTCAGATAATTTGTTAGATTTTTAGGCTCCACAGATCACGCGGTGTATTTAAGGCTTCCTCGACACTGGCTACATTCAAAGTTTACTTCTGACATTTGAAAAAGAGAAGTTTTGGACTATTGATATTTGTATACTTGTTTCCCTTGCTCTTTATAAACCTTCTTGTGTTTGCCACAACATTAATAAATTTGATTCATAATTTTTTCTTTCTTTCTTGTTTCTTTCCCTATATTTGTTAGCATCTTGTTTTGAATTAGGATTAATGGATTTTACAATCATTTATACATGTAAAGGATTTTTTAGCATTACTTTGGGAATGTTTTGAAAAGTTCAGGGACTATGAAGTGTTCCATAATTATTTGGGGCATATAGTGTTAAAATGTTTAAAGAAGAAAAAGTAAAGCCTTGTTGCGAAACTTTTTAGAAGGAAGAAAATCGATATAAATGTATGGGCGCTTGAACAACATTTCTTAGCAACCAACTTTCCTTATATGATGATAAGAGCAACCTTACAAGATCGGAACTTGACTTAGGGTGTGCATCCCTGAATACGAAATGTCGACTCAGAAGATAGATAAGGATTAGATGTTCTCATGAAGAGTCAGAGTAGTTCATAATTCGTGGGTAGTTTTCAAAGCAATAGAAATGGCCTTGTCTTAGTGAATGGTGAATTCAGAGTAAAAAACCAAGAAGGGTTGAAAGAAGAGTGAAGCAAATCGTGTCGACTTATGGAAGTTCTGGAAAGAGAGTTCATGATTAATCAGGTTGACCTCGATAACCAGAATTTCATCAAAATTAAGAAAATGGTCTATGCAAAAGAAGTTTTTAAAAGGAAAACATGTCATGCATCCATGTTTTAGACATCCGTAGGGGGCATGCGTGTCATAATTATTATTTGCATGTTGTATTCTGTTTTTTCAAGCACGTGGAAGGCACGTTCAAATGAGAGTTTGCTTATTTATCCAAGCATAAGGAGGATGAAATGTTTAAGAAGATTCGCCTATCCGTTCGGGCATAAGGAGAATGAAACTCCTTTATTCATCCAAACATAAGGAGGATGAAAGTTTTGAGATGACATGGCCTAATTGAGCATTTGGGAGAACAAAACCCAGCTCAGCTGCTTAGGCATTTTGGAAAAATGGAACCCAGTTTAGCTATTCGAGCAGTAGGAGAATAGAACCATCCTATCCGTTCGGGCATTTGGAGAATGGAACCCAGCTAAACTATCCGGGCATAAGGAGAATAGAACCAGCCTATCCCTTCGAGCATTTGGAGAATGGAACTCAGCTCAACTATTCGAGCATATGGAGAATAGAACCAGCATATTCATTCGAGCATATGGAGAATGGAACCCAGCTCAGCTATTCGAGCTTAAGGAGAATAGATCACGCCTATCCGTTTCGGCATTCGGAGAATGGAACCAATTAGTGAATCAAGTGAAAATTTGTGTCTTTTTCGTCTTTCCTTTATCTTTCTTTCACAAAGATAAGCAAAGAGGGGTAGTTGTTGTCACTAAATTTTCACCCTAAATTTTAATAAAAGAAAAAAAAAGAGAAAAATAATAAAAATCCTTTTAAAAGCCAATTATTTTATAAAAAAACATTTTTTTTGTAACACCCCAATTTGGGCTTGGAAGTTTAGGGTCTGAACCGGACCGGTCTGATTTTCGGTTCGAATATAAAAGGAGGTTTTAGGGAAAGCCTTGTTCGGGATGCTTTAAAAATATGGAAAATATCTAAAAATTCTCTTTTAATGTATATAAGAGAGTGGTGAAATCAATTTTACAAAATAATGTTTGGAAATACTACATTTCGGTGTAGTGACTAAAATGCGATTTTTGAAAAGTTTAGTGGTGACTGTTTTGTAAGGATTGAAACATTGAATCTTTAAGGAACTAATATACCCAAAAATGATTTCTCCAGATTTTTCCTTAATTTGAGTGAATTAATTAATGTTTTAATTAATTAAATGAAAAAGGAAACTACCTTTTAGAATTTCATAACTACCTTTTCCTAGATTTCTCTCTTTTCTTTTTCTTTTAAAATTCCATCATCCAAACACTATTTCTCCAGTAACTTTTGCATTGATCTTCACTTCAATTGATGAGATTTCAATCATCAATTAATTCCTAATCAATCTTGCATCAAATCCTTTTGATTTCCTCATTGAATTTTCAAGGAAATTGGCTCAAATCAAGGAGAAATCACCATTTAGAGGTAAGATTGTTCTTCTCCTCTAAATACTCAGTTCTTTACTGAAATTCTCAAGTTTTCAATCCTTAATTTAAGTTTTGTAAATGGTTTTAATGTTAGAAACTTGATTTTGGCTTAAAACTCAAGATTTGGAAGTAATCTTGAAGAATTTCGTTGAGATTGATTGGGCTCTGTTTTGAGATGATTCTTTAATGTATTTTGGATGTCTAATCATGTTGAAATGATGTTTTATCAATGCAATCCTAAATAGGTTGAATTTCCTAAGTTTTGGCTTATGAAAATGGTGGTTTTTTAGGTGTTTTGGTGTTCTATTATAGCTGGAGGTATAAGTATGAGTTAAGGTGTATTTTGGATGTTGATTGATGTTTAGAAATGGTTAGAAGTGATGGATCTGGGCTGGGTTAAGTTGTGAAAGAGTTTGGAGGTGTTTTCGGTTGTGTTTGGTAGCCGAAATGTTGGTTTTGGGTAGATCAACGAGTTTAGTTGTGTTGGCTGAAGATTTCAATGCATAATGATGCATTAATCCTCTGCTTTGATGTGTTTAAAACATGGGAAGCATCTTTGGACACTATTGGAGTTGATCCGGAGGCTTGATTGGCGTTTCGGCAAGCGTGCGAAACGTAATCGGTGAATGGAGTTGGATTTCTAGCTTTGAAACAATTATTTGAAGGTTATGGGAGCTTAGTTTAAGTCTAATCAACTTAGCTAAGCTCAAGAGTAAGTTTCGGAAAAACTCCCTCGGATGTGCCATGAAGTGGTTTGATGCATTAGTTATAAATTGCATGTTTAAATTCTGTTTTGAAAGCATGTTTTAGCATGGTTAATGCTGGTTTTGAAAGCCATGTGTTGAAGGATGCTCAAGGTAAGAGATTCTTGTTTTAGCATGTTGTTAAATTGGTAATGATTCATGGTATTTAATGGCTTTGTTTAATGCTTTAAAACAATGAGTTGATGATGGTAATTGATGTATATTGGCAAGTGATGAATTGGTTTTAAAGTACTTGAATCGGATATAGTTAGCCGGCTATAGGATTGGGTGCACCGTGAATAAAGTCGCCTTGGATGTTGAGGGGCTGTGATTGTACCGTAAACTCCATCCAAGTACCCTAACGAGTGAGGTAAGATCACAACGGTGGTTAAAAGTCTGTGTGTGGATCTTGTGTTATTTGTCCCTTGCACTCGTTAGTGGAATAATACAACTACCGATGAGTGATGTGGAGGGGTTGTGATTGTACCGTTAAACTCCATCACGGGTGTTGAGGGGTTGTGATTGTACCGATAAACTCCACCTTAAGTTGTTCGGTAGTGTGTATGAAGCGTATGGGACAACACTTGTAATCCGCGTATCCGATTGTGTTTTGTGTTGTAAATGATTATGAATTATCACTTGAAAGCCAATATGATGAGTTGAATGTAATGAAGCATGAGATTCTTGTGAAGTATGCAAGGTTGCATGAAAAGAGTTAAGCTTGTGTTTTAAAGCTTGTTGAAAGTGTTTTCTAAAAGGCATTATTGTGTTGTTTTCTTTAGAGCATGCCTCACTAAGGAATTGTGCTTACGCTCTCTCTCTTGTACCAATAATGCAGATAATTGAAGTGTTTAAGGGAAACAAGGAGGCTAGAGTGTACAAGTGAAACCAAGCTCATGTATGGTGATGTTTTCATACACTATTAGTTTTGGTAATTTGGCAATGGGAACCTAGGGTTGTGTTTTGGGAGATGTGTTGAACTCCCTAAGTTGTGGCATGTTGTTTTTGATGGTTTGAATTTGTAAGTGGCCTTGTAATGCTTGTTTTGAAGATTGGTTGATTGCTTGGTTTTGGATAATAGGAAGCATGCCTATAGATATGTGAAATTCCATGATTGATGCTATGAATGTGTTTGGGAGTTACAAACATGCTCTATATATGTATGATGGCTTGTTGGCATGATTAGGAAGTCATTTGGCTGTGTTTGAGTGGATTTTTATATGAAAAACCAGCAAAATCTGCAGCTTCTGGGCAAACCGTATCGGAACGGGCACTAGCGTTTCGAAACGGGGGCCTGTAATGGCCTTCGTGTTTCGAAACGGCTGGATGCTGTTCCGAAACGATTTGGCTACTGACAGGCCCTGTTTCGAAACCAGTCTCGAAACGAACCCGTGTTTCGGAACGGTCAAAGCCGTTTCGAAACAGGTGACCGTTGGGCACTGTTTTGAATGGTGTTGAAGTATGCAAGCTTTACATTTTAGTCCCGAAAGTTGTATTTGCAATTGTATGAGTTCGAGATGTCTATTTAAGGTGAAATTTGGCAGGGAAGCATGTAATAAGACTAATTTAATATTGGTAACTTTAAAATCAGTTATTACCTTCTAATTTACAGAATTTACGATTTGGTCCCTAATATTTGTATATTGTGCAATTGAGTCCCTCTCTGAAATCCGATCCCTGTGCTTTACACATATATGTTTTTCGAGTGTTCACTTAGGGTTAACGTGCATCTAGACAGGATTAAAAAGAGAAAAAAGGTTGTTAATCAAGGTTGAGTTTCGAGTTTACTTTGGTTTTCCCCGTGTAATCTTCGTAGTTCGAGTCAACCGTCTAGGTCGGGCTAAGGGGGTTACATTTGGTGGTATCAGAGCTTAGTTCTCGTGTAATTGGGAATTGTTTTGTGGGTGATGTATGTGTTTTTGCCTGGTAGATCTTCTAAGTGAAGGAATGTTTTATGAACTGTGATGTATGGATGCAATTGTGATGCTATGCTATGTTGAAGCATGTTAGGGGAACCAATTGCCATATCAAAACTAATGAAAGCAATTGTTTTTGCAAAATGAGCTTGAGTACTTGGATTACTTACCTTGTTGAGCCTAATCATGTTTATTGCATTTGTGTCAGTGCATTGTTTTTTATAAATGGGGCCTCGTAGAGAGATAAGGATGAATACGAGAGCTATGGCTCATAATGAAAACGAGGAAAATTCTAAGAATGCTGTGGATTTACCTCCTCCCCTGGTGGTGGACCACCCGGCGGTGATGGTGCTGGAGGAGATAATGCTGGTGTTGGTGCTGGTGCTGGGGTCGCTGGACCTGAAGGTGTGCAGGGGCAAGCTGCTCCTGACATGACTATGCTGATTCAGGCTATTGCCAGAGCTTTTCAGCCAGCAGTAGCTTGAGCTCACGGAGCTGCGCATCAGGGCGATGCTAACGGGAGATTACCTTTGGAACGTCTTCGCAGTCTGGGAGGGACTGAGTTCAGAGGTTTATCACCTGAAGGATTAGAATCTTGGTTGGAAAGCACCAAGAGAACTTTGGGGCAAATGAATTGCAACAATGTGCAGAAGTTGGGTTGTGTGGTATCGTTGTTGCATGATGATGCGTATACGTGGTGGACGACCACTGTCTCCGGAATGAAGGAAAATGATGTGACTTGGACGTTCTTCTTGAACGCGTTCAACCGGAAGTATCTAGGTATGCGATACCTAGATGAGAAAAAAAGAGAATTCATGTCTCTTCTGCAAGGAAGCATGACGGTTGCTGAGTATGAGATACAGTTTGTCCGCCTTAGCCAGTACGCACCTGAGTTAATCCCTGATGAGCGGGAGAGGTGTGAACATTTCCGTTATGGTTTGGTGACGGACGTGAAGACTTTCATGCTTGCTGCTGAGTATACGGATTTTGATGTGCTGGTGAGTAGAGCGAAGGACATTGAACAGAACTTGGGTTTGTCTTCCAGAGGCGTTAGTTCTAGCTCGGGCAAAAGAGCTGCTGATTATAGTTCTGGTGGTGGACGGAACAAGAGAGGACGTGATATGAGGTATCAGTCTTCTGCTAGGCGTGGTGGTGGAGGACATGGTGTGCCTGTTCAGGGAGATAGGATGAGAGCTGATCAGAACACGTGCTGGACGTGTAGATCTCGTGGCCATTTGAGGCGGGATTGTCCTCAAGCAGCAAGGGAGGTTCAGGCTCCTGTAGCAGTGACAGGTAATTCATGCTGGAATTGTGGTTTGGCACACCACATAAGGAGGGAGTGTCCTTTATTTGCCGGTGGTGGTCAGGGACGTGCTCCTGGGGTAGTTGCACCACAGAGAGGTCGTGGGCACGACCGTGGTAACTTCCAGCGCAGAGATGATGGTGGAAGGAATGTGGCGCATGCGGTGGCAGTTCAACCTGAGGGTGGTGGCCAGGGTCGAGTGTATGCTCAATGTGAGGGGAGAAATGACACGGATGTGATCGCAGGTACCTTTACTTTGCAATCCTTATCATTACTTTCCTTGATTGATTATGGATCTACACACTCATACATATTGCGTGAACATGCTCAATTGCTTGGTTTACCTGTTGAGTCTTTGGATGTTGGTATGCGTGTAACTAGTTCCTTTGGTGAGACTGTTGTGACACGGAAGTTGTATAGAAGATGTCCCTTGGTAGTGCAAAACCATGTTTTTCTTGTTGATCTCATGGAATTGTCGTTCTATGGTTTTGATGTAATCCTTGGTATGGATTGGCTTGTTGAACATCAAGCTGTAGTGGATTTTGAGCACAAGCGAGTTTCGTTGAAACTTGCGGATGATTACGAGGTAGTGGTGGTTGGTGAGAATGTGAAGTTTCTTGCTAATGTGGTGTCTTCGTTGGAAGCAAGCCGAATGCTGAGGCAAGGTTGTGAGGGTTACATGGCCTTTGTGATGAAGCCTAGCTCTAAGGAGTTGCGAGTTCAAGTTATCAGAACTGTGCGAGAGTTTCCTGGAGTATTTCCGGAGGAGTTATCTGGATTGCCTTCTAGTCGAGAGGTGGAGTTTGGGATTGAGTTGTATGAAAACACGACTCTAGTGTCCATTACCCCTTACCGAATGGCACCTTAGGAGTTGAAGGAGCTGAAGACGCAACCTAATGAGTTGCTTGATCGTGGCTTCATTCGGCCGAGTGTGTCACCTTGGGGTGCACCGGTCTTGTTTGTGAAGAAGAAGGATGGCACTATGAGAATGTGCATCGATTATCGTCAGCTGAATAAGTTGACTTTCAAGAATCGGTATCCTTTGCCGAGGATTGATGATCTTTTTTATCAGTTCCGGGGAGCAGTTGTATTCTCTAAGATTGACTTAAGGTCAGGTTACTATCAGCTTATGGTGAAGGATGTGGATGTGCCAAAGACAACCTTTAGGACGAGGTATGGGCATTATGAGTTCCTTGTCATGCCGTTTGGCTTGACTAATGCTCCTGCAGCTTTTATGGACATGATGAATAGAGTGTTTCATGAATACTTGGACAAGTTCGTTGTAGTGTTCATTGATGATATCCTTGTGTACTCTCGCACTATGGAGGAGCATGAGGGCCATTTGCGGATTGTGTTGCAGGCGCTGTTGGAGAATCAGCTTTATGCTAAGCTGAGCAAGTGTGAATTCTGGCTTAGGGAAGTTGTTTTCCTTGGTCATGTGGTTTCTGCTGAGAGGATTCATGTTGATCCTCAGAAGATTGAGGCGGTGATGAATTGGAAGCCTCCTAAGTCTGTTCATGAGGTTCGTAGTTTCCTTGGGTTGGCAGGATACTATCGGAGGTTTGTGGATGGATTTTCGAAGATTGCTGCACCTTTAACGATGTTGTTGCAAAAGGATGTCAAGTTTGTGTGGACCGAGGCAAGACAACAAGCTTTTGAGAAGCTTAAGGCAGCTTTGACGCAAGCTCCTATCTTGGTTCAACCTGAATCAGGGAAAAAGTTTGTGGTGTATAGCGATGCATCCTATGTGGGTTTGGGGTGTGTGTTGATGCAAGAGGGTAAGGTGGTAGCTTATGCATCGCGCCAGTTGAAGGTGCATGAGCGCAATTATCCTACGCATTATATTGAGTTAGCTGCGGTGGTTTTTGCTATGAAGATTTGGAGACATTATATGTATGGTGAGATGTGTACTGTGTACACGGGTCATAAAAGTTTGATGTATCTGATGTCTCAGAAGGAGTTGAATCTTAGGCAACGACATTGGGTGGAGTTGCTTAAAGATTACGATCTGACGATTGAGTACCATCCGAGAAAAGCTAATTTTGCAGCGGATTCCTTGAGTAGGAAGGTGGCAGTGGAGTTAAGGGCTATGTTTGCCAGCTTGAGTATTTCGCGTGATGGGGGTCTTGTGGCTGAGTTGCAAGTGAAACCATCTTTGGTTCAGTTGATAAAGGATAAGCAGTTATTGGATGATTCTTTGGTGCCACATGTTCAGGATATTGCTGAGGATAGACCATTGGATTTCTGTTTTAATGATGATGGAGTTCTATGTTTTGGGAGTCGGATAGTAGTGCCGAATGATGCGGAGTTGAGGCGTACTATTCTGACTGAGGCTCATAGCAGTTTTTTTGCTATGTACCCTGGTAGTACAAAGATGTATCGTGATCTTAGGGATGAGTACTATTTGGTGGGTTTGAAGAAGGATGTTGCGGAGTACGTGAGTAAGTGCATGGTTTGTCAGCAGGTTAAGGCTGAGAATCAGTTTCCTTCAGGGTTGTTGCAACCGTTGAGGATTCTTGAGTGGAAGTGGGAAAGGATTACCATGGACTTTGTGTCTGGTTTACCTTTGTCGCCATCGAAGAAGAATTCGGTGTGGGTAATTGTGGATCGCCTTACGAGATGTGCGCATTTCTTACCTGTGCATACTACATATACTTGGACAAGCTTGCGGAGTTGTACATTGCTGAGATTGTGCGACTACATGGTGTGCCAAAGTCTATAGTATCGGATAGGGATCCGAGGTTTACATCGCGTTTTTGGGAGTGTTTGCATCAAGCTTTGGGTACGCGGCTGAATTTCAGTATTTCTTATCATCCACAGTCGGATGGACAGTCTGAACGTGTTATCCAAGTGCTGGAAGATATGTTGAGGTGCTGTGTGATTGAGTTTCATGGTTCTTGGGAGAAACATTTGCCTTTAGTGGAGTTTGCTTATAACAACAGCTACGAGGCAAGTATTCAAATGGCACCTTATGAAGCCTTATACGGGAGGAAGTGTAGAACTCCTCTTTGCTGGGCTGAAACAGGTCAGAAGTTGGTTTCAATGCCGGCTTTGTTGAAAGGAACCACCGAGAAGGTGAAGCTCATTTGTGAGCGATTGAAGGCAGCTTCTGACCAGCAGAAGTCGTACGCGGATTTGAAGCGTAAGGAGATTGAGTTTGTGGTCGGTGACCGTGTGTTCTTGAAGGTTTCGCCTTGGAAGAAGGTGATGAGGTTTGGCCGGAAGGGTAAGTTGAGCCCTAGGTATATTGGACCATACGAGGTGATTGAACGTGTGGGTCCAGTTGCGTACAAGTTGAGGTTACCGCAAGAGTTGGAAAAGATACATGATGTGTTTCATGTCTCTATGCTTCGGAGGTATAGATCGAATCCTTCGCATGTTATGCCTGTGAAGGAAGTGGAGTTGAATCCAGACTTGACCTATGATGAGGAGCCGATTGAAATTCTGGATACGGACAGTAAAGTTCTTCGAGGCAAAACCATTGAATTGGTTAAGGTGTTGTGGAAGCATCATGGTGTTGAGGAAGCCGCGTGGGAAAGAAAGGATGATATGATGAAGCAGTTTCCGTACCTTTTTCGTCCAAGTATATTTCGAGGATGAAATTATTAAGGGGGGAGAGTTGTAACACCCCAATTTTGGGCTTGGAAGTTTAGGGTCTGAACCGGACCGGTCTAATTTTCGGTTCGAATATAAAAGGAGGTTTTAGGGAAAGCCTAGTTCGGGATGCTTTAAGAATATGGAAAAATATCTAAAAATTCTCTTTTAATATATATAAGAGAGTGGTGAAATCAATTTTACAAAATAAGGTTTGGAAATACTACATTTCGGTGTAGTGACTAAAATGTGATTTTTGAAAAGTTTAGTGGTGACTGTTTTGTAAGGATGGAAACTTTGAATCTTTAAGGAGCTAATATACCCATAAATGATTTCTCCAGATTTTTCCTTAATTTGAGTGAATTAATTAATATTTTAATTAATTAAATGAAAAAGGAAACTACCTTTTAGAATTTCATAACTACCTTTTCCTAGATTTCTCTCTTTTCTTTTTCTCTTAAAATTCTATCATCCAAACACTATTTCTCTAGTAACTTTTGCATTGATCTTCACTTCAATTGATGAGATTTCAATCATCAATAAATTCCTAATCAATCTTGCGTCAAATCCTTTTGATTTCCTCATTGAATTTTCAAGGAAATTGGCTCAAATCAAGGAGAAATCACCATTTAGAGGTAAGATTGTTCATCTCCTCTAAATACTCAGTTCTTTACTGAAATTCCCAAGTTGTCAATTCTTAATTTAAGTTTTGTAAATGGTTTTAATGTTAGAAACTTGATTTTGGCTTAAAACTCAAGATTTGGAAGAAATCTTGAAAAATTTTGTTGAGATTGATTGGGCTCTGTTTTGAGATGATTCTTTAATGTATTTTGGATGTCTAATGATGTTGGAATGATGTTTTATCAATGCAATCCCGAATAGGTTGAATTTCCTAAGTTTTGGCTTATGAAAATGGTGGTTTTTGAGGTGTTTTTGGTGTTCTATTATAGCTGGAGGTGTAAGGACGAGTTAAGGTGTATTTTGGATGTTGATTGATGTTTAGAAATGTTTAGAAGTGATGGATCTTGGCTGGGTTAAGTTGTGAAAGAGTTTGGAGGTGTTTTCGGTTGTGTTTGGTAGTCGAAAGGTTGGTTTTGGGTAGATCAGCGAGTTTAGTTGTGTTGGCTGAAGATTTCATTGCATAATGATGCATTAATCCTCTGCTTTGATGTGTTTAAAAAAGGGGAAGCATCTTCGGACACTATTGGAGTTGATCTGGAGGCTTGATTGGCGTTTCGGCAAGCGTGCGAAACGTAATCGGTGAGTGGAGTTGGATTTCCAGCTTTGAAATAATTATTTGAAGGTTATGGGAGCTTAGTTTAAGTCTAATCAACTTAGCTAAGCTCAAGAGTATGTTTCGGAAAAACTCCCTCGGATTTGCCATGAAGTGGTTTGATGCATTGGTTATAAATTGCATGTTTAAATTCTGTTTTGAAAGCATGTTTTAGCATGGTTAATGTTGGTTTTGAAAGCCATGTGTTGAAGGATGCTCTAGGAAAGAGATCTTTGTTTTAGCATGTTGTTAAATTGGTAATGATGCATGGTATTTAATGGCTTTGTTTAATGCTTTAAAACAGTGAGTTGATGATGGTAATTGATGTATATTGGCAAGTGATGAATTGGTTTTAAAGTACTTGAATCGAATATAGTTAGCTGGCAATAGGATTGGGTGCACCGTGAATAAAGTCGCCTTGGATGTTGAGGGTTTGTGATTGTACCGTAAACTCCATCCAAGTACCCTAACGAGTGAGGTAAGATCACAACGGTGGTTAAAAGTCCGTGTGTGGATCTTGTGTTATGTGTCTGTTGCACTCGTTAGTGGAATTATACAACTACCGATGAGTGATGTGGAGGGGTTGTGATTGTACCGTTAAACTCCATCACGGGTGTTGAGGGGTTGTGATTGTACCGATAAACTCCACCTTATGTTGTTCGGTAGTGTGTATGAAGCGTATGGGACAATGCTTGTAACCCGCGTATCCGATTGTGTTTTTTGTTGTAAATGATTATGAATTATCACTTGAAAGCCAATATGATGAGTTGAATGTAATGAAGCATGAGATGCTTGTGAAGTATGCAAGGTTGCATGAAAAGAGTTAAGCTTGTGTTTTAAAGCTTGTTGAAAGTGTTTTCTAAAAGGCATTATTGTGTTGTTTTCTTTAGAGCATGCCTCACTAAGGAATTGTGCTTACGCTCTCTCTCTTGTACCAATAATGCAGATAATTGAAGTGTTTAAGGGCAACAAGGAGGCTAGAGTGTCCAAGGGAAACCAAGCTCATGTATGGTGATGTTTTCATACACTATTAGTTTTGGTAATTTTGCAATGGGAACTTAGGGTTGTGTTTTGGGAGATGTGTTGAACTCCCTAAGTTGTGGCATGTTGTTTTTGATGGTTTGAATTTCTAAGTGGCCTTTTAATGCTTGTTTTGAAGATTGGTTGATTGCTTTGTTTTGGATAATAGGAAGCATGCCTATAGATATGTGAAATTCCATGATTGATGCTATGTGAAATTTCTAAGTTACAAACATGCTCTACATATGTATAATGGCTTGTTGGCATGATTAGGAAGTCATTTGGCTGTGTTTGAGTGGATTTTTACCTGAAAAACCAGCAAAATCTGCAGCTTCTGGGCAAACCGTATCGGAACGGGCACTAGCGTTTCGAAATGGGGGCCTGTAATGGCCTTCGTGTTTCTAAACGACTGGAGGCTGTTCCGAAACCATTTGGCTACTGGCAGGCCCTGTTTCGAAACCAGTCTCGGAACAAGCCCGTGTTTCGGAACGGTCAAAGCCGTTCCGAAACAGGTGACCGTTGGGCAGTGTTTTGAAGGGTGTTGAAGTATGCAAGCTTTACATTTTAGTCCCGAAAGTTGTATTTGCAATTGTATGAGTTCGAGTTGTCCATTTAAGGTGAAATTTGGCAGGGAAGCATGTAATAAGACTAATTTAATATTGGTAACTTTAAAATCAGTTATGAGCTTCTAATTTACAGAATTTATGTTTTGGTCCCTAATATTTGTATATTGTGCAATTGAGTCCCTCTCTGAAATCCGATCGCTGTGTTTTACACATATATGTTTCTCGAGTGTTCACTTAGAGTTAACGTGCATCTAGACAAGATTAAAAAGAGAAAAAAAGGGTTGTTAATCAAGGTTGACTTTCGAGTTGACTTTGGTTTTCCCCCTGTAATCTTCGTAGTTCGGGTCAACCGTCTAGCCCGGGTTAAGGGGGTTACATTTTTTAAATAAAAATCCATTTTTTAAGAAAGGCCCATTTTTATATAAAAATACCATAAAACCCATTTTCAAGAAAAGTCCACTTTCTAATATAGCCCATTTTAGGTTGAAGTCCATTTATTAAAGAAAAAAGGCAAAAAAGACAAAAAAAAAACAAAAAAGGGAAAATAATAATATTAATTATAGTTTTTAATAATTGTTAAAAAGGAATAAAATAGGGTGATAATTAAGTGTGAAAAAAAGATAGAAAAAAACAGCAACAAAAGGGTGTCAGAAACAATAAAAAAAGCAAAAGAAATAAAAAACAATAAAAGGGGGAGAGTCAGCCCGCGCGTCACGCGCTGGCGCGTGACGACCACGCGCGCGGGGTGGGCTTTCCAAACCCTTGTCGCGAGCACAACCAACCATCGTTCTCCGTCCACCGGTCGCAGCAGCCGGTGTGGTTGGTGCGGTTCGAACCGCCTGGTTGCTACCGTCTGTCTGCCACCGACCCCGCTTGTCGCTGTTGTTATAGCCACCAGAATTTGTGAAAAACCGAAACGAGATAATAAGCCCTAGATTCAAATGAAATGGGAAAATCTATCCCAAATTTGGATCAAACTGGATGATTTCTTGGGGGTTTTACCGGGTATCAAGTTTTGTGTCTGAATTAGGCTCTAATTTGAGGATTGAATTATGGATTTAGCTTGATTTTGAAGCTCAAAATAAAGTATAAAAACCCCCCTCACCCCACTTGTTCTACACACCAAATTTGAGGGAAAACACTAAAAAGGGTTCAAGAAAAATCCGAAAATTCCTTAAAATTTATCTTGAGTTGGCTGGAAACTTTTGGGGGGAGAAATTGGAGTTTGGAGCAATTTTCCGGAGGTAGTTCGAAGCATTTCGAGAAGCTTTAAGTTCGAGTTCATCGTTTGTCGATTTCTCGGTATACTTCTAACTTTTCTTTTTTATGTCGATTTTATTGTTTGTTCTTGGTTGAATTTTGTTTTTTTTCTATTGTTTGTGATTTTTATGTTGCTTTCTCAAGGTTGGAAAATTGTTCGTGATTTCGGTAATCTTTTTCTTTTGAATTTCGTTAAAACTTTTAGTTTGATCTTAATTTTTTTGCATGTTTTAAAAAGGTTGTTAAAGTAATTTTGATATTTAGAAATGTAGGATTTAGTTTAAAGGTGTCGTGGATTTTAATGCATGAATAAAAATGAATAAATGTGGTTAATTAGAAAAAAATGAATTTAGGGATTTAATTAGAAAAAAGTAATAATGTGAGGTTAAATAATAAAGGGCTTAATTTTAGAAATAAAAAAAAAAAATTTTGTGAAATTTAGTTTTAAATAGTAGTTGGGTAAAACGATTTTAAATTAAAAAATAATAAAGATATTTTTTAAAAAAGAAAGGAAAAAAGAAATAAGTTTTTAAGGAAAAAAAACTATAAAGGTTTGAAAGGAAAAAAAAAACCTTAAAACGGTTTTTAGGAAGAAATAAAGTTTTTATTTTAGAAATGGGTTGTTTTAAAACTGAAAAAAAAAAAATGAGTTTAGAAAGAATAATTTTTTTTTGAAAAAGGGAAAACATAAAAAATGAAGAAGTAAAAAACACAAAAAGTAAAAATGTAAAATGGGATTTTTGTTTAGAAAATAATTAAAGCAATAAAAAGTAAAAATAAAGGTTTTTAAAAGGAATAATAGAAAGGGTAAAATTCCAAAAGAATAAAAGTTTGCTTTCTTGTTTTAGAAATAGGTGAAAACCTATGATTAAGGACTAAAAGCTTAGATAAAGACTTTTTCTGTTGAAAAATGTTCTTCAGAGAAAATAAAATACACTTAAGCAAACTTAAACCTTAAAGTAGGAATAAAAGACTTAAACATTTTTTAGGGTTTTTAGATAATCGAACTTAGAATATAAATAAAATGCTCAACGCACTTAAATTTCCTTGTTGCTTGAAAAGTGAAAACATAATTAAATGTGGTGCCTTATTAAACGAGAATGACGGGTTAGCGCCAGAGATGTTGGCGATGATTAAAGTTCATCTCTCGGGCGATAAGGCCATTAAAATAGATTATCCTACCGACCCGAAGCTTAAGGCTAGGGTATCACTGTTGCAGCTTGAAGCCCAAAATTGGTGGGAGGCTGAGGAATATGTTATTCCATCCAGTCAATTCTCTTGGAACTATTTTCGACAGGCATTTCGTGACAGTTATGTTGGGGCAGAGTACTTAGCAAAGTGCCGAGATGATTTCATGAATCTGAAGCAGAATGACATGTCTGTGAATGATTATGAGATAGAGTTCATGAGGCTGATAAAATATGTTCCGGGATTAGTGACCATAGAGAAAGAAAAATGTGAATGGTTTCTAAAAGGGTTACGTCCAACGATTAAGGCGGGAGTCGCCTTGCATATGGATAAGAAGTACAAGGAGATTACCAAACGAGCTACGACTACTGAGCGGAGTGAGGCAGAGATGAAGCAACTTGAATCTCAAGGTACCGATCATGGTAGTAAGCCACCGACTGCATCAGTTCAACATAGTCAGAGGAATCAATATAGGAAAAGGGCTATAGAGGAGTTCGACCATTAGGGTTACTCTAGTGCTAGACCAGTGACTTTTACTTTTCTGGCCGCTAATGTAAGTGGCTCGACATGTTCTCGTTCTTTTCCCATATGTTCTTACTGTAACAAATGACATGTTGGTGAGTGTCGAAAGACATTAGTAGCATGTTTCTTATGTGGTTCTTTAGAGCACTTTTCGTGTAGAGTGTTCCCTCGCTCATAGTAGCAATCCAGTCCGGACACAATCTCAAAGGTCAGTACAAGCACCATCTAGGGGTAGTGGCAAAAGTAGGCATGTTGCTTCGGGTAATTCTAGTAGAGCTAGACCTACACGAAGTAATAGATGACATGCTAGACAATCAGGGTTGGCTTATGCAAATAAAGCTCACGAGGGTTATGATAATGAGCCAGAGGATAAAGCATGTACATTTATGATGTTTTTAGTTTTTACTTTTATGTTGATGAGTGAGGATTTAGAGCGTAGAATTTTAAGTCGTGTTAGTAAATTTTTAGGAATCTATCGCTAAGTCTGAAAATTTCGAGGACAAAATTTCTTTTAAGGGTGGGATAGTTGTAACACCCCAAAATTTCCCAATTTTAAAACCCTAAATTTTAGGAATTTAGGTTAAAAACCCAAATTAATTTGAGGAATTTGAATACGGGAACCTAATTGTTGTTAAAAGATTAAATTGAGTTAAATTAAAAAAATTTGGACCATTATATAAATAAAGTTTGGGTGTTATTATGCAAACCTCTAAATAATGGGATGGCATATTGTGTATTTTACCCATTTAATTGGTTATTTAAGCCCATCAGTCATAAAACCTATTTTCAATTCAATCAGCCGCACAACCTTAATTTTTGAAGGATTTGAATATGAGATGTGATACATTTTACATATGTGTTTTAGACGTCATCAATTTTGAGGAACACGAGTTACCACCTCCTTTGCATGTTCGGTCTAACCATGCACGTACCACAAGGACTACACATGAGTATTTTTTTAGATTAGTACTAGTGTTAATTGGTGGCATAGTGTTAGATTTTGATGTAGAAGTTTTTTATCTTAGGTTCTGGTTCAACGAGATCCGAACGTGAGATGCGTTCTTCCCGACGTTAGAGCTATTGGTGCTTGAGGTGTGTTTTCTTCTGGTGCTATAATTAAATTATATGTTATTTTTCTACGTGTTGGTTTTTTACCCTTTATGTGATTATTTATATGTATTGTGATTTTTATGGTTGACATCACATGCATACGTTTTCAGAAAATTTTTTTACTATGATTTAAGAACTGTGATTTATGGATTACGATTTATGAATTATGATTTATGGACTTATGGACTATGATTTATGAAGTATTTTTACCGAATATCGGATTTCTGGAACTTTGTTTATATAATTTAATTTCAAATCATCATATCATTGTATGAGCATATGTTCTGATTTGTTCGGGGAAGTTCAGTGGTTACACCCATCAGGCTGAATTCCTCCTGGCGGTTGTAGTTTGGAGCATTGAATATTGCTTGTGATTTATTTGTTATGCATTAAAGAATTTTAAGAAAATATTACTATGATTTTCTTGCACTTTAGAGACACACTAAGCTCTTTAGCTTACTCCCCCATAGTTTTCCTTTTTCATATATCATGTACTCTTGGTGACTTGGTACTCAGAGGATCTCTTTATTCAATTAAATTTAATTTATCTTCAATATGGATATACTTTACTTTTAGGAGTATTTTATTACTAAGATTATTTTGGGGTTTGAATGTAATTTCGGATTTCAGACTTATTATTTTTTCATATGTTTTCACACTTAAATTTGAATATTTTATTTAAATTATATGATTATTATTTTAACGTTCAGGCTTTATATTTAATGAGATATTTTATATTATTATCAGAAATAATTTATTTTACACTATTTTAATATATCGTAATTCGAATTGGTTTCTAGAGGGTAAAGTTTTCAAACGTGACATCCTAAATTTGGTCTTTTCTTTTTTGTCGGGTTTAGACGGTTACATCTTATTCAAGGGTTTTATGAAGCATTCAAATTGTTTATCATAAAATTTAGGATCAATCATTTGTTCATACAATTCATTTCAATTAATCTTACATATATCAAGCATATATTACATTTTCAAGTTCCATTCAAGCCATTCTTCTCTTAACTATTACCAAGCTTATCTTAAATCATTTTTTCATAGAATTAACATATAGCATGTAATGTAGACATGCATATTTGGTTAGGACATACGTCCTAACCCTATTTAAAGCTACACTCACAAGTCCTTCCAAGTTAATTGTGATCTCGAACCACAATTCCCTTTTGTTTCCCACTAACTTGACTGCTCATTTCTTCTTCAACCAAGCCTCATCCTTGATCTAGGATCCATTCAATTTGAAGAAGTTTAAAATCAAAAACCATCCAATGCATTCGACATCCGATTCACAAAGAAGTTCAATTCAAGCAAAGTGCACTCATACATTACATTCAAGACAATTTCATGGCAACTAGTTAGGCATGTACATACAGAATTTGCCTAGCATGTGTTTACATATTTCAATTAACTTCTTTACCATTCAAGTAAGCAAAAATAGGGCAGCAAGCATACTTGTTCATTTTTTCATTCCAAAACAATCCCTTAATTATTCATAATTCTGATTTTAGTCCCTAATGCACATACATGCCAACAAGCATTTTAAAACAATCCAATTGATCATTATTAAAGCAATTCAATCCAGCAAGAATTCAAATTAGCTTTCTCATGTTTTAAATTCATAAATTCCAGCCCTCAATTCTTTCAAAGCAGTGCAAGATTTATTAATTCTTTCAAAACAGTCCATAGTTAGACATTAAGCAATCCAATGTAACTAGTTTCATTCCTAGCTAGATTTTCAGCAATTAGATTTTATTTCCGATTGTTTGACAATCTAGTTCACTTCATAATCCAGTTTTCCAGCAAGCATATCATTCAATTTATGATTCAATTCATAGGCAAATCAATTTACACATCCAATTACATGATTCCACAACAAGCAAATCGAACCAAATCACAACTTAACTATATGCATCCATTCAAATGTACAAAACAATCTAACACATTTCAATCTGAATAATTTGTCTAACATCCCTAAAATTCTGCTCAAGTTATCAATCACCAAAACTTCAATAATTCAAACAAAACCAAGCTAATTTACTTAGATAAAGAAGAAGTGTATCACCGCACTCCAAAGGTTAGCAAAATTAATCTCAAATTGTGAAGCTATATCCGATTCTCTCCTTGAAATTCCATTAACATTCATGCATGCTCTCTCTCACACTAAACGGTTTAGATGGTTTCGGTTAAGGGAGGAAAGAGGAGAAGTGAAGAAGATGATGAGAAAATGGACACCTATCCATGTTCTCTCCTTGAAATTGACCGAATGCATCCACTTGGCAAATCAAGGGTCTAATTGCTTCATAAATCCTTAGTCACTAATCCTATTTTCATGCAAAACAACATTTAAACATTGTTACTAATTGGTCTTCCATGATTCAGCCATTTAATGATCAAATCCACTAATTTGGTCACTAGATTTAATCAATTCTCTTAAATTGTAGAATGTTTGTACTATTAAGTTTTAGTCACTTTTATAACATGCTACTAGGCCATAGTTTAGGGTATTACAGTCTGCAGGTTCAGCCCTAACCAGGCTACTAATACTTTATTTAGCATATTCCTATACTCCGGCCAGGGTAATTCCTTATGTAACAGGTTCCTATGCTCCAGCAAGGGTAATTCCTTATGTAACAGGTTCCTATGCTCTGTTTAGGGTAATTCCTTATGTAACTGGTTCCTATGTTACGGCTAGGGTAATTTTTTATGTAACATGTTCCTATGCTCCGGTAGGTAATTCCTTATGTAACAGGTTCCTATGCTCCGGCTAGGGTAATTCTTTATGCAACATGTTCCTATGCTATGGCTAGGGTAATTTCTTATGTAACAGGTTCCTATACTTCGAGTATGGTAATTCCTTATGTAACAGGTTCCTATGCTCCAGCTAGGGTAATTCCTGATGTAATAGGTTCCTATGCCCCGGCTACAGTAATTCCTTATGCAACAAGTTCCTATGCTCCTGCTAGGGTAATTCCTTATGTAACAGGTTCCTATGCTCCAGCTACGGTAACTCCTTATGCAACAAGTTCCAATGCTCTAGCTAGGGTAATTCCTTATGTAACAGATTCCTATGCTTCGGCTAGGGTGACTCCTATAGTATCAAGTACCTACATTTCTGATTCAGTTTGCACTAGTTGAAAAACACAATCTTTTTTACTTTATGGGCTAAAAACATCATGTATGATATTGGGGTGGTCAAATCATGACTGATTGTTACCTTCATGTATAACTATAATATGAAAATTTCATATCATATCTAAAATCTGTTGACCCTAGTTCATCATGCCAGTTTTACGTTTAGTCATATACATGTTTATGCCTTTAGCATCATTTGATATTTCTGTATTATTGGGCTTTTCCAAGCTCACGTTGTTTACCGTTGCAATTTACGAGAAGTCTATTAATGTTTTGGTGATTAATAACAGTGTTTGAGGTTCTCTTTACGTTGCTTTAGGAATACAGTACTGGTATAGTTAGTGGGCATGTATGTCGTGTTATTTTATGTTGAAGTATGTAATATATTATTTTTGGATTTTTTTTATGATTCTCTGTAATGATGTTCTAACAAAATTCTTATTTTTACGATTTTAAATGTATTAAGAGAACTTTTATCTAGGTTTTTACTATGGGTCGCTCTTGTGACCCTAATGTGACCTCCTAGAATCAGGTCAAACGTATAGGCGGGTCTAGGGGGTTACATTTAGTGGTATTAGATCTTAGAGTTGCGTTATTCTTGGTAGATCAACCGATCACCTGTCATAGGGTGTCTGGTAAATACATTCCCCTAGATTATATCCGTACTCCAATAAGCTGGAACTCTGATGTCAAATTCTCTTTTTGTAATAAGTGTTTCTAATTATCTTGTCTATTAGTGCTTGACTTGAGCTGACAAGGGATATCTATATCCTTCGTCTGTGATTTGGATTAACTTGATGTATTTGAATCAGGATAAAGAACCTGAGATGGTCAATGCATGTAAAATTGAAGATCTGAAGCACATTGAGAATAAGTGTTTCATCATGCAAGGTTTATGTTGACTCTCAAAATTGACCGCTCTGCTTTGTAACTGATTTGTATATGATTTGAGTCATTGAAGGCATATATATATATATGAGTGGATTAGTAAGCTATACCTTACTATCCAATTGGTTAAGATTTATATGTGATTCTCTGGGTAAGGCTTTGACAAACAAGAGTCTTATGTTAATCTGAAAGATTGTAACACTGATATCATAGAAGTTTAGGTAATGTTCAAGTATCTCTATAAGGGAACATATTATGATTTGGAAGTATGGACAAGTAGAGCTCTAGATCACCAAAGTTCTTCAAATAGTTTGACAAAATGAGTATAAGCTTTAGTTATTTCCTTAACATGGTGCATTCATGATGTTTTCTATGCATTTTATTGACGCGATACCGCCCAGATCTGAGTTATATCATTTAGACTGAGGATGCTAAATTGAGGCCTGATCTGTCTTATGATGAGGAGTCTATAAAGATTTTGGATCATGACGAGAGAGTTTTAAGGAACATCTGTATCCTGATGGTATGGTTCAATGGTGTAATTATAGCCCTGTATAAACCATCTAGAGACCGGGGAAATCAATGTTGGAGTAGTTCCCGTATCTGTTCGACTTAGGTAAATTTCAAGGATGAAATTTTCTTTTAGGGGGGGAGTTGTAACATCCCAAGATTTTATATATTAAAAAAATAATGGAAAAAGGTGATGTTAAGGGGTTTCAAGCCCTTGACCCCTCACATGGTAAGCAAATCCTTAACCATTTGATCCAAGATCTTAACTCGTCTTTGTTTACACCGTTCTATTGTTAAAACTATACCTATTATGCATGAATCATTAATTAAAAATCTAACTCCGTAACTACCGGGGGAGGGACCCATTTTCCTGAATTTAAGAGACAGAACCCTGGGACGTCAAAAGTCTCTCAACAAATGCCTTGTTCACCGATGCGATCTCAGCCACCGTCCATCCGTGGCAAGCACCACCCACTACATCTGAACCGCCATCATGTGGCAATCGAGATTTGGTCCCCCACTCGCCGCTATTCCTTACCGTTTATCGTGATAATCATTGGGGAGGTTAGTTAAGACCCCAAACCCATCCCCCTCAATTTATAATGATTCCGACCGCCTCAGTTGTCAGTGATGCTCGCGACCACCATCACTGGGCATCTTGTACAATGACGAGCAAAACGCCTCTAACAATTTGTGATTCTAATCACCGATTCAAGGTTAATGGCATTCATCCGATATGGGTAAGTTAGGTAAGGATTTTAGTTTTGTTTGGGTTTAATGGGCATTAGTTGGCCGAATTTCCAGTGTTTGGTGGTTTATTTGGGTTGTTACCATCCTTTTGAGGGGTTTTTCGATCGTTAGGGACACACATGGCCTTCAAGCACTGTCGAAAGCGATTTCTGGTGTCCACAAAGTTATCTCTGATATTATCCGGCCTGACCGATTGAACTGGTCTGGCCCTGAATCAAACAAAGTAGGCTTGAACCCATTTTGATATTTTCAAACTGGCCTGCTCAGCCCAAATCCACTATCGGCCCATTTAAGGTTCGTCCTACCTGACCCGTCCTACCCGACTCGTCTGATCGAGTCAACTCGACCAAGTCAACTGGTTCGTGTCAACTCGCCTCAGTCAATTCAGTTGACTATTGACCACATAACCGATGACGTCAACATGACAACATTGTTGCCCGATGACGTCAACATAACACCAGTGTTGACCAATGACGTCAGCGATGACTTTGACCCAAAAAGTTAAATTTTCTAAGACCCTTTATTCTAAGTTTATCGACGTCTTGGATCCTTTTTTGAAGTATGTTTCGCCAAATTCGAACCCAATATGCTGTTATTCAGCATTTGACTTTCTAGATAAATCTGATTATCGTGTTTAAGTCAAGTTTTTTTAGGTAATTTGTTTTTCCATATATTCGAGATAATGAGGGACGTCAAATTTGAGCTTGAGTGCGATCAAAAGGAGTTTCAAAAGTTGACTATTGTAGCTCGGAATTGAGGTAAGATCGTACTACCTTTCGCATGATTTTCTGAACTTGTTGATATTTTGTTAGTGTATTAATAAACAAGATTGGTAATATGATTATCGCTGGTTATTTTAAAAGTTGTATTGTTTGCGGTAAAAGGATAAGAAATCTAAGTAAGTAAATAATCGATAAAAAAGTTAAACTCGAAAACTTCAATTCTGATTATTAATGGTTATAGTTGGATGAGAAATAATGAAAATACGTTTGAGTTGTGAAAAGGACTTAACTACCCCTAAAGGTGGAAATGACATGGGAATTCATATTTGGCATGATTGAACCTCTAAATCATCTCATTAAATTCTCGATCTATCTTGGAAATTATGAAATAAGGTTTCTAACCCTCGAGATTTTGAAATGCCTATATATCTCAAATTTCTAAATAAGCTAATGAAAATCATGTTCTTGGAAACCCTCTAAATGATTGACTTAACTAAAATGACAAATATACCCATGAGGTCAAAAATGATTAAAGTACTCTTATGATTGGAATTAGTAGATTGACTTTGATAAATCTCGAAATACCATTAAACCTAAATGGATTTAATAGCCTAAAAGTTATGGAACATGACCCAAGTAAGTCGACCATTTCTGATATTGTTAAAATACTTGTAAAATATCACATAGATACCTGTTCAACCGCTTGAGGTATGTTTAATGTTGATTTTGAAGGTGGTTTGTATATTTATACAATGAAACCGGTACTAAGATAATAAATATTAATGAAGTGTAATTGTCTGAAAATTTGATAAGTACCACAATGGTGAGATCTGATATGTTAGTCGAAGGGACATGGAGGCCTGATGAACTGTTAGAAATCATAAATGTTGCAAATCATTGTTGTCACCTTATCTAGTTGAATTACTATTTTCCTTAAGAGTCAAATGACTAACATGCCCTTCTTGGCCTAGTGATAAGATTAATACTAATATATCTAGATCTTGCATGATCTCGGTAGATCAATTTTTCGAACGATTGGGTGGAATCATTAGTTATAGAACCCTTTTTATTAGAGATCTCGTTTCTAAATTTGTCACAAGTTCAGAGTTCCCTTTCCTGTAATTACCAAGTGGCTCCGAGAATTAAACTAGACAACCTAGTGTTTTCTTGTGTGGTATATAAATGTTATAAAGGCTTGTTTTGAACTGATCATGTGCGCTTTACTAATATTATTTGTTTTTGCAAAAATATAACATGTTCCCTGATTTTAAGCATGATCATTTTATCTATCTGATTTATGCATAAGTACCTGATTGAATAACGTGGTCGCTGGTTACTGTTATACTAAAAATAATTGCATGCTTTATATCCATTGTTATTACTGATTTGTACAAACATTACTGTTATAGCCTAAACTGTTTAACTGGGGTGCTTAGGAATTGATATGAAGTGTGTAAAACCCGTAATCTGAATTTACTTGATTTGGATATAACAAATATTTTAAGGATTATTTTGCAAAGTAAATAAATTTTTAAGTTCTTAAAAAGCTTAAAATTGACAAGTGAAAATTTAACTCAAAATGTTTTAAGGTTTAAAAATAATCCCTATAAAATTTTCTAGTGTTTTCAAGCTAAATCTGTAGATTTTGCCCATGCGTTTCGATACGGCTTAGGCTTTTTTCGAAACGTTTTGCCACTAGAATTTTTCATATCGAACAAGTCTCAAAACGACCTCAAATCGTTTTGATACGACCTTCATCTGGGGAAGTCAAACTTTCACTTTGTTTCGAAACGGTAGTTAACCGTTTCGATATGAGTGTTATACATTTTCAAATTGGGCATTTAATGTTTTCGACCGTTTCTTGTCAGAACCAATTTTTTTAAGGTAAAGTACTCCTTTCGATACGACCTATGGTGGTTTCGAAACATTTTGCTACTAGAATTTTAAGAGCTCAATCGTTTCGATATAGGTTTTGAAACCACCCACTATTATTTCGAAACAATTTCAAACGTATCGATATGCCTCTTTAATAGACATAAAGACTCTTTCTTTTTTAGTCGTGTTTCGAAATAGGTAGGTACTGTTTCGATACGGGAAGTTGGAGAACTGCATTTATTGTGGGAAGATGAAGTCTCAACGGCTATAATTATGATGTCATCCACCCAAACGACAAGAAATCAATGAGAAGATATAAAATGAATCATTTTAAGCACCAGCAACAACTATAGAACCCTAAAACAATATCAAAGTAAATCAATCCAAACCTTTGTGCTAAAGAGTCATATCTTGTACCCAATTTTGTAATTCATCATTGTATATCTTTATTTCACAAATTGGGTGTGTGATTGAGTGTAAATTAGGAGAATTTTTATTTTGAGAGATACTTTTATTGCCTTGTATTACTTTGTTCTTGTGAGGGTCTCAAGATCAATCTTTGGGGTAGAAAGATTTATCTTTGTAATAGGTTTCCTCATAAGCTTCTAAAGATCAATCTTTGTGGTCACATATTGGGTGTGCCATTGATCTTTCTGAAATTGGTTGAAAATCCTTTTTGGTGACTAAGGTAGTGGATGTAGAGCTTGTTCTAAGCATGAACCACTCTAGATCCTATTGTCCTTCAATTTTTCATTTTCCAATTTCATCCAAAACTTTTAAATTCCAATTCAACCCTCTTGGAAGTTTTAATTCGATTTGTCTACTCAATAGTTGGAATCAGAGCTAGACTCTTGGAAGGCTTTACATCCTATGGAGAAGATCCTAGAAGAGTGTGATCATCTACTTCAACAATTGCAGTTGCTTCTACTTCCGCCCCCAGCCTCGATAAAGCTCAATCCACCACCAAGCCACCTTATTTCAATGGGGATAACTATCCCTATTGAAAGAATAGGATGAAGTTATTCATCAAGTCAAATTATTACATGCTGCGGGATGTTGTGGAAGAAGGCCCAGCAATCCCATTGAAGAGGACCGATGAAGGAAGGCTTGTGCCAAAGACCAAGTATGAGATGACCTTTGAAGAAAGAAAAAAGCTCCAAATCAATGACAAGGATCTCCATATAATCTTTTGTGCACTTGGTCCGGACATCTACTCAAAGATGTCTTCATGTACGTGTGCAAAGGAGGTGTAGGACAAGCTAGAGACCATTTACCAAGGGACTAATGAAGTTAAAGTGGCCAATATTGGACTCCTCAATCTTAGCTACAAGAATTTCAAGATGGAGCCGGATGAGACCATCTCCAAAATGTTTGATCGATTCTCAGTGATTTTAAATGGTCTCAAAGGTTTCAGATAAGAGATCCCCCGAAGTCAAGCTCATTTAAAAGTTATTGTACTCTATTCCTGAATCATGGGATGGGAAGAGAACGACTACCATCGAAGCTAAAAACTTTAAGACATTGAAGCTCAATGAACTAGTTGGCTCTCTCCCCACACATGAGATTATGAAGAAAAAGGGAGAAGAAGAGAAGAGAAGAGAAGAAAATAGAACAACATGAAGTGGAGAAGAAAAAGCAACGAATTGCTCTCAAGGCATCTATACCTCAAGAGGAGAGAAATTCAAGTGAAGATGATGAATTTAAGGAATTGGCTATGATAGCCAAGAGATTCTCAAGATTCATGAAATCCAACCGAGGAAGAAAGTTCTAAAGAAAGAAGGATTTCAAGAACAAGAGCAAGGAAGAAGAAAATGATAAAATAATATGCTATGAGTGCAAGAAACCCGAGCATATTAGATCGAATTGTCCTCAACTCGAGAAGAGGGGATTCGACAAGAAAAAGAGCAAGAGTGCCAACATTGCCACTTGGAGTTATGAGGAGTCATCATCCGACGAGGAACATGAAGTGGCCAATCTTTGCCTCATGGCTATTGAGGAAGATCCTAAGGTAAAATCTAATTCATCTAATTTCGATTTTACTTATGATGAACTCTATGATGCTAATGATGAGTTGCAAGAAGTTTACGATGACTTGGTAGAAAAATTAAAGGAATCCGTTTTGAAAAACAAGAAAATAATTTCTGATTTACAAACTCAAAACGACTCTCTTTCAAAAACCAACTCCGAGATGGAAAAGAAGGTTTTATGTTTGATCAATCTTTCAAATGATCATAAAAAGAAAAATCTTGACGTTGAAAAACTTTCTTCTGATTTTCAAGATTATCATACAAAGGAAGTGGATAATCTTAAAACTTCTCTTGCTATTCGGAAAAATGGTTTTGAGAAAGGATGTTCTTCAAAAACCCAATATGTAAAGAGAAAGTCATTTCACTACAAGCAAGGTAGCTCTCAAAGGTATCCTAGAGCTAAAAAGGTTAGAAGTGTGTGGGTTCCTAAGGAACTTGTAACTTCTAAAAATTATGTTGCTATGTCTCCTTGGATTCCTAAAGGATCCATGATTTTGGGAGCTAACACACATGGACCCAAAATGATTTGGGTACAAAAAATCAATGTTTAATCCTTTGTTTGTAGGGGGAGTATTGCTACAAGGCCAAAGCTTCAAGTTAAAATACATGTTACCATGATAGTGAATGCTCAAGACACATGACCGGTGACAAGAGTACATTCATGGAACTCAAGCCTAAGAATGGTGGAGTCGTAACCTTCGGTGACAATTCCAAAGGCAACATTGAAGGAATTCACTCCATTGGTAATCATTCTTCTATTTTTTTTGAAAATGTGTTATATGTCAACGATCTTAAACATAATTTATTGAGCATTACTCAATTATGTGATAAAGGGTTTAATGTCCTTTTTGATGTTAATGAGTGTAAAATAGTGGGCATTAAAACAAATAAGATAATGCTCATAGGTCATCGCATAGGAAATATCTACATAGTGCATTTAGATGACATTCATACATGTTTGGTTCCTCATGATGAAAATGATGCATGGTTATGGCAGAGGAAACTAGGACATGCTAGCATTAGTGTTTTAGAGAAATTAGTTTCCCAAAATCTAGTAAGAGGTTTGCCTAAGCTTAAATTCTCATTAGATAAGTTTGTGATGCACGTGCTATGGGCAAACAAAAACGTGTTTCTTTTAAACCTATTAATGATGTCTCAACAAGTAGAACATTACAACTAATCCATATGGATCTATTTGGGACTATTAGAACAACTAGCTTGGGTGGAAAAGCATATGCATTTATTCTTGTTGATGACTATTCTAGATATACTTTGGTTCTATTTTTAAGCTTTAAGGATGAGACTTTAGAAAAATTCATCATATTTTAAAAAATAAATCAAAATGATCTTGGTCAAAATATTTCTTATTTTAGAAGTGACCATGGAACTGAATTTCAAAATCTAGGTTTTGATGATTTTTGTAACTCGAATGGGATTAGCCATAATTTTTTCCCACCTCGCACTCCTCAACAAAACGGGGTTGTTGAGAGGAAAAACCGAACTTTAGAAGAAATGGCTAGGACCATGCTTTGTGACAATAATTTACCTAAATATTTTTTAGTGGATGCCACAAATATCGCTTGCTACATTATAAATCGTGTAATGATTAGGCCAATTTTAAAGAAAACACTTTATGAGATTTTAAAATTTAAAAAGCCTATCATTAGCTATTTTCACCCTTTTGGTTGCAAGTGTTTTGTTTTAAACAATGGAAAAGTTAATTTAGGTAAATTTGATGCAAAAAGTGATGAAGCTATCTTTCTAGGTTATTCTTTAAACTCTAAAGTCTATCGAGTTTTTAACAAGAGAACCTTAGTTGTATAAGAGTCAATACATGTGGTTTTCGATGATAACCTCCTTCCGAGGAAGGATTCTTGTGATGATTATGATGTAGGAATCACTGAAGCCAGTGATGGTGGCGAATCATCAAAGGTGAATGAGGTTCTAACCAAATAGGAAGAAGCAGAAGAACCGCCTCTAGAAGCTTTGCAAGACATGGCTCTTGAGGAGAAGGAAGTGAGCCACCCAAGGGAGTACAACTATGTCAAAGGTGGTGAAATCTTAGGTGATCCATCGAAGAGGGTAACCACTAGATCTTCTCTCTCAAACTCTTTAATAATGTTGCATTCATTTCATGCATTGAGCCTAAGATATCAAAGAAACATTAAATGATGATTTTTGGATATAGGCCATGCAAGAAGAATTAAATCTATTTGATAGAAGTAAAGTAGGGACATTAGTTGATAGGTCTAGTAATAAATCTACTATAGGAACAAAATGGGTTTTTTTAGAAACAAAGTAGATGGGAGTGGTAACATAATGAGGAACAAGGCTAGGCTTGTTGCTCAAGGTTACACTCAAGAAGAGGGAATTGATTTTGATGAAACTTATGCGCCCGTAGCTAGAATGGAAGCATTTAGGATGCTACTTGTATTTGCATGTTACAATGATTTCAAGCTTTTTCAAATGGATGTCAAAAGTGCATTTTAAAATGGTTTTATAAAGGAAGAAGTGTATGTGGAATAATCACCATGTTTTGAAGATCCAAATTTTCCAAACCATGTTTTTAAATTAACAAAAGCTTTATATGTTTTAAAACAAGCTCCAAGAGCTCGGTATGAAAGGCTCTAAAATTTTCTTATTAAAAGGGTTTTGAAAAAGGAAAGGTGGACACAACACTATTTATTAAAAGCAATGAAAAAGATATATTAGTAGTGCAAATATATGTTGATGATATTATTTTTGGATCTACTAATGAACTTCTTTGCTAAGATTTTTCTAAGTTAATCCAAGGTGAGTTTGAAATGATCATAATGGGGGAGCATGTAAAGCTAAGTACATAAAGGACATGCTCAAGAAGTTTGGGTTGGAGCATGTAAAGCTTCAAGCTACACCAATGAGCTCATCCACAAAGCTTGACAAAGATGAAGGAGGTAATGTGTCGATTCCAAGCTTAATCGTTCTATGATTGAATCATTGCTTTAACTTGCCCCAAGTAGACCATATATCATGTTTAATGTTTGCTTGTATGCTAGGTTTTAAGCGAGTCCTAGAGAATCGCACCTTATAGCCGTTAAAAGAATTTTTAGGTACCTTGGAGATACCCCTTGTTTAGGCCTTTGGTACCCTAGAGATTCCCCCTTTAATCTTAATGCTTATTTGGATGCGGATTATGAGGGTTGTAAGATAGATAGAAGGAGTACCTCCGAAACAAGTTGATTCCTAGGTAGTATGCTCATATCTTGGTTCTCTAAGAAACAAAATAATGTAGCCTTATCTACCACCGAAGCAGAATATATATCGGCCAGAAGTTGTTGTGCTCAAATCCTTTGAATGAAGAAACAAATTTTAGATTATGGAATTGAGGTAGGTACCATACCCCCTAAGTGGGATAATACTAGTGTCATATGTCTCTCTAAAAATCCCATCAAACACTCTAGAACAAAACACATAGAGATAAGACACCAATTCATTAGAGATCATGTCTTAATGAATGATGTTATTCTATAATATGTAGACACCTTAAACTAAATAGCAAACATATTTACCAAACCTCTAGAAAAAGAGTGTTTTTGGACCCTTAGGAGAGAGTTAGGTTTAACTAGCCTTTCTTGACCTCTTAGGGGCATATTTATGCAAAATTGCTTGAATCCATTTTTGATTTGCATGTTTATGTGTTTTTTATGTGTAACACCTCAATGTTGGGCTTAGAAGTTTAGGGTTTGAACCAGACCGGTTTGAGAAATGGTTTGAGTATAAACAGAGGTTTTAGGGAAAGCCTAGTTCGGGATGTTTTAAAATATAGAAAAATATCTAAAAATCCTCATTTAATATATTTAAGCGAATGGTGAAATCAATTTTACAAAATAAGGTTTGGAAATACTACATTTCGGTGTAGTGACCAAAATGCGATTTTTGCAAAGTTTAGTAGTGACTGTTTTGTAAAGGATTGAAACTTTGAATCTTTAAGGAGCTAATTACCCAAAATGTTTTTCTCCATATTTTTCCTTAATTTGGGTGATTTAATTAATGTTTAATTAAATAAAAGAAAGGAGAAAACTACCTTTTGATTTTCATAACAACCTTTTCTCTAATTTTCCCTCATTCCTTTTTCTCTCAAAATCCTATCATCCAAACACATTTTCTCCAGCAAAATTCACTTTGATCTTCACTTCAATTGATGAGATTTCTATCATCTATTGGTTTCTAATCAATCTTGCAACAAATCCTTTTGATTTGTACATTGCTTTTTCATGGAATTTTGCCCAAATAAAGGAGAAATCACCATTTAGAGGTAAGATTGTTCTTTTCCTCTAAATACTCAGTTCTTTACTGAAATTCCCAAGTTGTCAATCCTTTATTAAAGTTTTATAAATGGTTTTAATGTTAGAAACAAGATTTTGGCTTAAAACTCAAGATTTTCGAAGAGATCTTGAAGATTTTCATTGTATTTGATTGGGCTCTGTTTTAAGATAGTTCCTTAATGTATTTTGGATGTTAAATGATGTTAGAAATGAGGTTTTATCAATCCAATCCCGAATAGGTTGTGTTTCCTAAGTTTTTGCTTATGAAAATGATGGGTTTTGAGGTGTTTTTGGTGTTCTGTTATAGCTGGAGGTATAAGGACGAGTTGAGAGTTGTTTTTGATGTTAAATTATGTTTAGAAATGTTTAGAAGTGATGGATCTTGGCTGGGTTAAGTTCTGGAAGAGTTTGGAGGTGATTTCGGTTGTGTTTGGTGGCTGAAATGTTGTTTTTAGGTAGAGCAGCGAGTTTAGGAGTGTTGGCTGAAGATTTCAATGCATGATGATGCATTAATCCTTTGCTTTGATGTGTCTAAAACAGGGGAGACATCTTCGGACACTTTTGGAGTTGATCTAGAGGCTTAATCGGCGTTTCGGCAAGCAAGCGAAACGAAATCGGTGAGTGCGTTTGGTTTTGAAGTCCAAGAGGACAAAAACACAAGGTTTGGGGATTTAGGAGAGGTTGGAAACACCTTCCTAAGTCCAGAAGTAAGTATGGCTTGATTTGATCTCTCTAAAGTGGTGTTTGGCCCCAAATTGCTTTTACATGCTCATGGTTTGTGGTTGTTGAATTCCTACTATTTTTATGTATGTTTTGGAGCATGATATTATGCTTGTAAAGATGACATGATATGGCATGTTGCATTGAATAGATTTGAGCTTTTGGTTTGAAGCAAATTATGATTTATGAATTGAAATGTGTTGAGAAAACTCTTGAGTTTTGTTGCATGAAAAATAGTAGGTGAGATGATATTTTAACACATTATATTGCCATAGATGTTGAGAAACTTACCAGATATAATTGATCGATCAATAGGATGAGAGTGCACTATAAATAAAAATTCGTACGTGCTCTTTGGTTAAGCGAAAGGGAGATTTTCCGATGATGGGCATTCCATCGGGTTGGACTTGGTGAAATACCCAAGCTTTGTGGCGATGAGAGATTTTGCCATGTGAGTACGGTGATGAGAGATTCAACCAAAAGTTGTTGCTAGACAAGTGAGTACGGTGAAGTGAGGTTCCACCGGAAGAGTCTAGTGTAGAAATGTGCCTGCATATCCGAGTATTGATGAGATGCTGAATGCCAATATAAATGATGAAATGGTTTTTGTTACACATGTACCTTGGTGAAATGATTTATGCTTTGAGATATGCATATGTGTTTTGTTTAGAAATGCTTTAACAATACAAGCATGTGAATGGCCTTGCCATGAGTTTTGCATTGGTTTTAATGCATGAGATAGAATGAAGGTACATGTGATTTTAATGAGTTTGCTTTGAAGTTTTCTAAGCATGAGAAAGAGATGAGCATGTGGTATAAAAGCTTTGATGAAAGTGTTTTCTAAAAATGCATTTTTGTGTTGGTTTTCTTTAGAGCATGCCTCACTAAGCATTTGTGCTTACGCTCTCTTTTACCAATAATGCAGATAATTGAGGTGTTTAAGGGCATCAAGGAAGCTAAGTGTGTCCCAGGGAATCCAAGCTCATGTATGGTGAAGTTTTCGTACACTATTAGTTTTGATAATTTGTCAATGGGAACGTAAGTTTTGTTTTGGGAGATGTGTTGAACTCCCTGAGGTTGTGGCTTGTGTGCCTTGGTTGATTTGAATTGAAAATGGCCTTAATTGCTTGTTTGGTTGTTTGATTTTCCTATTTGGATTGGATATTAGGTTGCATGCCTCTAGACTTATGAATTCTCCTGTTTGATGCTATGAATGTGTTTAGGAGTTCTAAACATGCACCTTATATGTTTGATGACTTGTTGGTGTGCTTGGGAAGTCATTTGAATGTGTTTGATCGAGTTTGTGCATGAAAAACCAGCATTTGCTGCTGTTTCTAGGCAAACCGTATCGAAACACCCCCTAGTGTTTCGAAACGGGGGCCTGAAATGGTCTTCGTGTTTCGAAACGCTAAGGGATGTTTCGAAACGATTTAGCCACTGGAAGGCCTCGTTTAAGAACCAATCTCGTAACCAACCCGTGTATCGAAACGGTCAACGCCGTTCTGATCCTGCGTTTCGATACAGCAGGTGGGTGTTTCGAAACAGGTGACCGTTGGGCACTGATTTGAATGGTGCAGAAGTTTGCAAGCTTTACACTTTAGTCCCAAATGTTGATATTGCAATTGCTTGAGTTTGAGATGTTCAATTAACATGTAATTTGGCAGTGAAGCATTTAACATGACTAATTTCATATTGGTAACGTTAAACTCAGTAAAGACCTTCTATTTTATAGAAATTACAAAATGGCCCCTAAACTTATAATTAGTGCAATTGAGTCCCTGTATGATATCCGATCGTTGTGCCGTTTCCAAATAAGTTTTAGGGGACTCACTTAGGGTTAATATGTATCTAGACAAGATTAAAAAAGAAAAAAAGGTCGTAAATCAAGGTTGACTTTCGGGTTGACTTTGGTTTTCCCCGTGTAATCTTCGTAGTTCGGGTTAACCGTCTAGGCCGGGCTAAGGGGATTACATTTGGTGGTATCAGAGCTTAGTTCTCGTATAATTGGGGTTTGTGATATGGAAGTTGTTTGTTTAATTGCATGGTATGCCTTTTGGGTGAAAGAATTTTGTGTGAATAGTGATGTATGATATCAAATGTGATGATTTTGTGATATGATGCTATGTTGGAGTGTGTTAGGAGATCCCATTGTCGTATCAAAACTAATGAAAGGAATTGTTTTCTAAAAAGAGCTTGAGTACTTGGATTACTTACCATATTGAGCCTAATTGTGTTTATTGCATTTGTGTCAGTGCATTGTTTTCTTAGTAAATGGGGCCACGTAGAGAGATGATGATGAATACAAGAGCTATGGCTCATAATGAGAATGAGAATGATGAGAACGCTGAGAATGTTGTGGATTTACCTCCTCCTCCTGGTGGTGGACCACCCGGTGGTGGTGGTGCTGGAGGTGATAATGCTGGTGTTGGTGCTGGGGTCGCTAGGCCTGAAGGTGTGCAGGGGAAAGCTGCTCCTGACATGACGGTGTTGATTCAGGCTATTGCTGGAGCTTTCTAGGCAGCAGTAGCTGGAGCTCATGGAGCTGCGCATCAGGATGATGCTAATGGGAGGTTGCTTTGGAACGTCTTCGCAGTCTGGGAGGGACTGAGTTCAGAGGTCTATCTCCGGAAGGATCTGAGTCTTGGTTGGAAAGTACCAAGAGGATTTTGGGTCAGATGAGCTGCAATAATGTGCTGAAGCTGGGTTGTGTGGTTTCATTGCTGCATGGTGATGCTTATACGTGGTGGACGACCACTATCTCTGGGATGGAAGATGATGAGGTGACCTGGACGTTCTTTCTGAGTGCGTTTAAGCGGAAGTATATGGGTGTGCTATACCTAGATGAGAAGAAAAGAGAATTTGTGTCTCTTGTGCAAGGTAGCATGATGGTAGCTGAGTATGAGATTCAGTTTGTCCGCCTCAGTCAATATGCACCTGAGCTGATCCCTAATGAGCGGGAGAGGTGCGAACGATTCCGTTATGGGTTGGTAACGGATGTGAAGACCTTTATGCTTGCGGCTGACTATACAGATTTCGATGTCTTGGTCACTAGAGTCAAGGACATTGAGTCGAATCTTGGTTTGACTAGCCGTGTAGGTGGATCTAGCTCCGGGAAGAGAGCGGCTGAACGCGATTATGGTAGAGATCGCAATAAGAGGCATAAAGATAGGAGGCCGAACTTTGATGCTAGGCATGGAGGTGCTAACCCTGGTAGAGGTCAGCAAGGACCTAATGTTGTTCCGAGGACTCTTGAGTGTAACCGTTGTGGTAGACGGCATGGTAGCGAGTGTTGGGGTAACCTTGGTACATGCTGGAATTGTGGGAACCGTGGACATTTGAAGAAGGATTGTCATCAGCCTTTGAAGGAGGGAAAGGCTCCGGTGAGAGCAGTCGAGCCACAGAGAGGCCGTGGGCGCGGCCGTGGTAATTTCCAGCGCAGACATGATGGTGGGAGGAATGTAGCACATGTTGTGGCTGTTGAACCTGAGGGTGGTGGCCAAGCTCGAGTGTATGCTCAGCGTGAGGGAAGGAATGATACGGATGTGATCGGAGGTACCTTTACTTTGCAATCCTTATCATTACTTTCTTTGATTGATTCTGGATCTACACACTCGTACATATTGCGTGAACATGCTCAAATGCTTGGTTTACATGTTGAGTCTTTGGATGTTGGTATGCGTGTGACTAGTTCCTTTGGTGAGACAGTTGTGACACGAAAGTTGTATAGAAGATGTCCCTTAAAATTGCAAAACCATGTTTTTCTTGTTGATCTCATGGAATTTCCATTCTATGGTTTTGATGTAATCGTTGGTATGGATTGGCTAGTTGAACATCGGGTTGTAGTGGATTTTGAAAGCAAGCGAGTTTCGCTGAAACTTGCGGATGATTACGAAGTGGTGGTGGTTGGTGAGAATTTGAAGTTTCTTGCCAATGTGGTGTCTACCTTAGAAGCGAGTTGGATGTTGAGGCAAGGTTGCGAGGCTTACCTAGCCTTTGTGATGAATCCTAGCTCAAAGGACTTGCGCGTTCAGGATATCAGAACTGTTCGTGAGTTCCCTGGGGTATTTTTGGAGAAGTTACCTGGATTGCCGCCTAGTCGAGAGGTGGAGTTTGGGATAGAGCTGTATGAAAATTCAACTCCAGTGTCCATTGCTCCCTATCGCATGGCACCGAAGGAGTTAAAGGAGTTAAAGACGCAGCTTTAGGAGTTGCTTGACCGTGGTTTCATTCGGCCAAGTGTGTCACCTTGGGGTGCACCGGTCTTGTTTGTGAAGAAGAAGGATGGCACTATGAGAATGTGCATCGATTATCGTCAGCTGAACAAGTTGATGATCAAGAATCGATATCCTTTACTGAGGATTGATGACCTTTTTGATCAGTTTCGTGGAGCGGATGTGTTCTCTAAAATTGACTTAAGGTTAGGGTACTACCAGCTTAAGGTGAAAGATGTGGATGTGCCAAAAACAGCCTTTAGAACGAGGTATGGGCATTATGAATTCCTTGTGACGCCGTTTGGCTTGACGAATGCTCCTACAGCTTTAATGGACATGATGAATAGAGTGTTCCATGAATACTTGGATAAGTTTGTTGTGGTGTTCACGATGATATCCTTGTGTACTCTCGTATTGAGGAGGAGCATGAGGGTCATTTGAGGGTTGTCTTGCAAGCGCTTCTGGAAAATTAGCTTTATGCTAAGTTGAGCAAGTGTGAGTTTTGGTTGAAGGAAGTTGTGTTCCTTGGTCATGTGGTTTCGGCTGAGGGGATTTGTGTTGATCCTCAGAAGATCGAGGCGGTTATGAATTGGAAGCCTCCTAAGTCTGTTCATGAAGTCTGTAGTTTCCTTTGGTTGGCAGGATATTATCGGAGGTTTGTGGATGGATTTCCGAAGATTGATGCACCTTTGACGAAGTTGTTGCAAAAAGATGTCAAGTATGAGTGGACAGAAGCAAGACAACAAGCTTTTGAGAAGCTTAAGGCAGCTTTGACGCAAGCTCCTATCTTGGTTCAACCTGAATCAGGAAAAAAGTTTGTGGTTTACAGTGACACATCTTACGTTGGTTTGGGATGTCTGCTAATGCAAGAGGGTAAGGTGGTGGCCTATGCATCGCGACAGTTGAAGGTGCATGAGAGCAATTATCCTACGCATGATATTGAGTTAGCGCGCGGTGGTTTTTGCTTTGAAGATGTGGAGACATTATCTTTATGGTGAGAAGTGTATTGTGTACACGGATCACAAGAGTTAGAAGTATCTGATGTCTCAGAAAGAGTTGAATCTTAGGCAGCGACGTTGGGTGGAGTTGCTTAAAGATTACGATCTGACGATCGAGCACCATCCGGGAAAAGCTAATGTTGTGGCGGATGCCTTGAGCAGGATTGCAAGTGAAACCATCTCTGCAATCCTGACAGAAGATTCAACTAAGCAGTTGTTGGATAATTCATTGGTGCCACATGTTCAAGATATTGCTGAGGATAGACCATCAGATTTCTGTTTTAATGATGATGGAGTTTTATGTTTTGGAAGTTGAATAGTAGTGTCGAATGATGCGGAGTTGAGGTGTACTATTCTGACAGAAGCTCACAGTAGTCCATTTGCTATGCACCCTGGTAGTACAAAGTTGTATCGTGATCTAAGGGATGAGTACTATTGGGTGGGTTTGAATAAAGATATTGCGGAGTATATGAGTAAGTGTATGGTTTGTCAGCGGGTTAAAGCTGGGCATCAGTTTCCTTCAGGGTTGTTGCAACCGTTGAGGATTCCTGAGTGGAAGTGGGAAAGGATTACTATGGACTTTGTGTTGGTTTGCCTTTTTCGCCATCGAAGAAGAATTTGGTGTGGGTGATTGTGGATCGCCATACGAAGTGTGCGCATTTCTTACCTGTGCATACAATGTATACTTTGGACAAGCTTGCAGAGCTGTACATTGCTGAGATTGTGCGTTTGCATGGTGTGCCAAGGTCTATAGTTTCGGATAGAGACCCGAGGTTCACATCGCGTTTTTGGGAATGTTTGCATCAGGCTTTGGGTACGCGGCTAAATTTCAGTACTTCTTATCATCCACAGTCGGATGATCAGTCTGAGCGTGTTATCCAAGTGCTTGAGGATATGTTGAGGTGCTGCATGATTGAGTTTCAAGGCTCTTGGGAGAAGCATTTGCCTTTGGTGGAGTTTGCTTATAACAATAGCTACCAGGCAAGTATTCAAATGGCACCTTATGAAGCCTTGTATGGGAGGAAGTGCAGAACTCCTATTTGCTGGGCTGAAACATGTCAGAAGTTGGTCTCGATGCCGGCTTTGTTGAAAGGAACCACCGAGAAGGTGAAGCTCATTTGTGAGCGGTTGAGGGCAACTTTTGATTGACAGAAGTCTTACGCGGATTTGAAGCATAAGGAGATTGAGTTTGCGGTGGGTGACCGTGTGTTTTTGAAGGTTTCACCTTGGAAGAAGGTGATGAGGTTTGGCCGGAAGAGTAAGTTGAGCCCTAGGTATATTGGACCATACGAGGAGATTGAACGTGTGGGTCATGTTGCGTACAAGCTGAGGTTTCCGCAAGATTTGGAAAGGATACATGATGTGTTTCATGTCTCTATACTTCGGAGGTATAAATTGGATCCTTCGCATGTTATACATGTGGAGGAAGTGGAGTTGAATCCAGACTTGACCTATGATGAGGAGCCGATTGAAATTCTTGATTCGGACAGTAAAGTTCTTCGAGGTAAAACCATTGAGTTGGTTAAGGTATTGTGGAGGCATCGTGGTGTTGAGGAAGCCACATAGGAAAGAAATGATGACATGAAGAAGAAGTTTCCTTAACTTTTTTCTCCAAGTAAATTTCGAGGACGAAATTTCTTAAGAGGGGGAGAGTTGTAACACCCCAATTTTGGGCTTAGAAGTTTAGGGTTTGAACCGGACCGGTCTGAGAAACGTTTCAAATATAAAAGGAGGTTTTAGGGAAAGCCTAGTTCGGGATGTTTTAAAAATATAGAAAAATATCTAAAAATCCTCACTTAATATATTTTAGAGAATGGTGAAATCAATTTTACAAAATAAGGTTGGGAAATACTACATTTCGGTGTAGTGACCGAAATGCGATTTTTGGAAAGTTTAGTAGTGACTGTTTTGTAAAGGATTGAAACTTTGAATCTTTAAGGAGCTAATTACCCAAAATATTTTTCTCCAGATTTTTCCTTAATTTGGGTGATTTAATTAATGTTTAATTAAATAAAAGAAAGGAGAAAACTACCTTTTGATTTTCATAACTACCTTTTCTCTAATTTTCCCTCATTCATTTTTTCTCTCAAAATCCTATCATCCAAACACATTTTCTCCAGCAAAATTCACTTTGATCTTCACTTCAATTGATGAGATTTCTATCATCTATTGGTTTTTAATCAATCTTGCAACAAATCCTTTTGATTTCTACATTGCTTTTTCATGGAATTTTGCCCAAATCAAGGAGAAATCACCATTTAGAGGTAAGATTGTTCTTCTCCTCTAAATACTAAGTTCTTTACTGAAATTCCCAAGTTGTCAATCCTTTATTAAAGTTTTATAAATGGTTTTAATGTTAGAAACAAGATTTTGGCTTAAAACTCAAGATTTTGGAAGAGATCTTGAAGATTTTCGTTGTAATTGATTGGGCTCTGTTTTGAGATAGTTCCTTAATGTATTTTGGATGTTAAATGATGTTAGAAATGAGGTTTTATCAATCCAATCCCGAATAGGTTGTGTTTCCCTAAGTTTTTGCTTATGGAAATGGTGGTTTTTGAGGTGTTTTTTGTGTTCTGTTATAGCTGGAGGTATAAGGAGGAGTTGAGAGTTGTTTTTGATGTTAAATGATGTTTAGAAATGTTTAGAAGTGATGGATCTTGGCTGGGTTAAGTTTTGGAAGAGTTTGGAGGTAATTTTGGTTGTATTTGGTGGCCGAAATGTTGGTTTTAGGTAGAGCAGCGAGTTTAGGAGTGTTGGCTGAAGATTTCAATGCATGATGATGCATTAATCCTTTGCTTTGATGTGCCTAAAATAGGGGAGACATATTCGGACACTTTTGGAGTTGATCCGGAGGCTTAATCGGCGTTTCGGCAAGTAAGCGAAACGAAATAGGTGAGTGCGTTTGGTTTTGAAGTCCAAGAGGTCAAAAACACAAGGTTTGGGGATTTAGGAGAGGTTTGAAACACCTTCCTAAGTCCGGAAGTATGTATGGCTTGATTTGATCTCTCTAAAGTGGTGTTTGGCCCCAAATTGCTTTTACATGCTCATGGTTTGTGGTTGTTAAATTCCTACTGTTTTTATGCATGTTTTGGAGCATGATATTATGCTTGTAAAGATGTCTTGAGATGGCATGCTCCATTGAATAGATTTGAGCTTTTGGTTTGAAGCAAAATATGATTTATGAATTGAAATGTGGTGAGAAAACTCTTGAGTTTTGTTACATGAAAAAGAGTAGGTGAGATGATATTTTAACACATTATATTGGCATAGATGTTGAGAAACTTACCGGATATAATTGATCGATCAATAGGATGAGAGTGCACTATAACTAAAAATTCGTACATGCTCTTTGGTTAAGCCAAAGGGAGATTTTTCGATGATGGGCATTCCATCGGGTAGGACTTGGTGAAATACCCAAGCTTTGTGGCGATGAGAGATTCCACCGGAAGTTGTTGCTAGACAAGTAAGTACGGTGATGTGAGATTCCACCGGAAGAGTCTAGTGTAGAAATGTGTCCGCATACCCGAGTATTGATGAGATGCTAAATGCCAATATAAATGATGAAATGGTTTTTGTTACACATGTACCTTGGTGAAATGATTTATGTTTGAGATATGCAAATGTGTTTTGTTTAGAAATGCTTTGACAATACAAGCATGTGAATGGCCTTTCCATGAGTTTTGCATTGGTTTTAATGCATGAGATAAAATGAAGGTACATGTGATTTCAATGAGTTTGCTTTGAAGTTTTCTAAGCATGAGAAAGAGATGAGCATGTGGTTTAAAAGCTTTGATGAAAGTGTTTTCTAAAAATGCTTTTTTGTGTTGGTTTTATTTAGAGCATGCCTCACTAATCATTTGTGCTTACGCTCTTTTCTACCAATAATGCAGATAATTGAGGTGTTTAAGGGCATCAAGGAAGCTAAGTGTGTCCAAGGGAATCTAAGCTCATGTATGGTGAAGTTTTCGTACACTATTAGTTTTGATAATTTGGCAATGGGAACCTAAGTTTTGTTTTGGGAGATGTGTTGAACTCCCTGAGGTTGTGGCATGTGTGCCTTGGTTGATTTGAATTGTAAATGGCCTTAATTGCTTGTTTGGAGGTTTGATTTTTCAATTTGGATTGGATATTAGGATGCATGCCTCTAGACTTATGAATTCTCTTGTTTGATGCTATGAATGTGTTTAAGAGTTCTAAACATGCACCTTATATGTTTGATGACTTGTTGGTATGCTTGGGAAGTCATTTGAATGTGTTTGATCGAGTTTGTGCATGAAAAACCAGCATTTGCTGCTGTTTCTGGGCAAATCGTATCGAAACACCCCCTAGTGTTTTGAAACGGGGGCCTGAAATGGCCTTCGTGTTTCCAAACGCTAAGGGATGTTTCGAAACGATTTGGCCAGTGGAAGGCCTCGTTTCAGAACCAGTCTCAGAACCAACCCGCGTATCAAAACAGTTAACGCCGTTCTGATCCTGCGTTTCGATACAGCAGGTGGGTGTTTCGAAACAGGTGACCGTTGGACACTGATTTGAATGGTGCAGAAGTTTGCAAGCTTTACATTTTAGTCTCAAATGTTGATATTGCAATTGCTTGAGTTTGAGATGTTCAATTAAGATGAAATTTGGCAGTGAAGCATGTAACATGACTAATTACATATTGGTAACGTTAAACTCAGTAAAGACCTTCTATTTTACAGAAATTACAAAATGGTCCCTAAACTTATAATTAGTGCAATTGAGTCCATGTATGATATTCGATCGCTGTGCCATTTCCAAATAAGTTTTATGGGCACTCACTTAGGGTTAATATGTATCTAGACAAGATTATAAAGAAAAAAAGGGTCGTGAATCAAGGTTGACATTCAGGTTGACTTTGGTTTTCCCCGTCTAATCTTCGTAGTTCGGGTCAACCGTCTAGGCCGGGCTAACGGGATTACATTATGTCAATTGCTTCTATACTTATAGTTAGGGGCAATATGCACATGTTTTTGCCTATAGAACTTGCTCATATATCATGGTCATGCATTTAGGGTTGATTGAAAAACAACTTTTCTGCCATTTTGTGCCAAATCTGGACATTCTGGCACAAGTGTATCAAAACGGGTTACCCAGTTTCGATACGGGCTACCTTACTGAAGGGTTTTTGCCCTTAAAGGTTTTGAAACGGTAGGAAAGGTTTCAAAACAGGCTCTTGAAATGGACGTCTCTGAAATCATTGGAATCGAAAAGGGTAAGTAGTGTTTCAAAACGGTCCCGAGCTTTGAAACGATAATCTTTTGGTTTTGAAACGTGAGTTCGAAAACGATCGTAATGGTATCAAAACAGTTACTCGCTGTGAAGGCTATTTAATGCACTTCCATCTCTTAGAAGGTTTCTTACTTAACCCAAACTCTTCTCAAACCCTAGCCTAAATTTTCCTATAAATTCCTACTAAACGTTTTTACACACAAATTTGAGGGTTTTTGCTCTAATCAACAATCCTAAGCAAGCATCAACAACTTTGTGCATTATCATCCATCTATTCCTCCTACATCCCAAATCCAAGGTATTTTCCTATTTTCTTTTTCTTTTCAATTTTTGTTTTGATTTCTTTAGTTCAAAATTATTGTTTTTGCATATATTACTTGTATATACTATGAGCTTTGGTGTTTTTGCAAAAAATTTCTAAAAATCCAAAAAAATTTATTCTAATATAAATTTCTTTAACCGTATTTTTCAAAAACTGATTTTCAGTGATTTTCTTGTAAAAACTTGTTTTTGAACCTTTTTGTATATTCTTTAAAACTATATTGTATATTATCAATTCTTGATTATAGGATTACTATTAGATTGAATGTGTATTTCTTATGCATACATATTTATTTTTGCTTGCTTAATATTTTTAGGATTACTACCTCCGAGAGGAGAGCTAGAGTTTCGGAAGAGGGTCAAGTGTCTGAACCATCCCAGAAAAACCTCCTTAGGCCAAATATCACTTATCTTTTTTAAAAGTGTTTCCTAACCCATAACGCTCAATGTTGAGTGCATAAAAGTTCTATATTTTAACCCTTATATATTCACATTTTTGCAGCACTCAAGCATGTTTAGTCTCATTTTAGGATAGATTTTTGCATACACATCACAATTAAATAAAATTGCACTGATGCTGCTGATTTCGATCATTTTTTGTTGGTATCTGCTGCGGCAGCATCCAGGGCAGCAAAAGAGCAGAGGCGAGTTGCGTTGCTGGAGTAGAAGGGCGTAGAACATAGCGTGTCGTGACATCTGCCGTTGTAGCAATGACGACAGTGAAACATTGTGGAGGAAAAGCAAAGTGGAGCTCGACAGATAGAGGATTTTAAGCCGGTCTGTCGTGGACGACTCCCATATTTTTCTGAGCCCTGAAGCAGAAGAAAGGTCGAGTCCAAAGTTCGAGGAATAAATTCAATGCAAGAAAAGAGGACGAATTAAAGACATCTACTCAGAAGATTTAGTCTTTAATAAGAGTTATACTTTAACTTAAACTTGTACTCTTGCCATATTAGAAGACTTGGACCATAGGCCTATATATAAGCTTGTAATTCGACTAGGCAAGGGACATCAAGCTTCTAGCCGTCTTCCCCCAAAACCCTAGTCATTTCTCTCTCTTCATCATGTTCTAAACTTCCCCAAGGGCTACGGGTTGATCTTGTAAAGTAGTTGTAAGGATTGTACTGTTTTAGGATTTTTCTGTTCAATTTAATAAAAGCTTCAAGTTTATTTACTCTGGTTTCAACATCTCATAAGAGTATCGGGAGAGCAATGTGAGGTTATCAATTTACTTAATATCGGGAGAGTTAAGTATACGGAAGGAGTAAATATGTGTTTCCCAGTTTATGGTTAAAACATCTTGGCCTAGGGATAGGTACGAGGTTAAGTAGCTAAGGAAGAATTCAAACATCGGTGTTCATCCTTCGATTCACGCCAGGAGGTATCATCTAAGACATGTTCATCGACAGTACTTGGGCCTAGGGATAGGACAAGTCACAATAGGGATTCTTGCAGAACTTGAAGTACAGAGTTGTTGATCGCTGCCGCGACAACAACAGACCTCTGCCGCGACAGGTGCTGTCGCGATGGGCACGACAATAGCTGCAATAGAAAGCCTTCTGAACAGTGCAACACCTGCACTACTGAGCAATTCAATACCAACCTATTTCCTAAATATGATTACTTTATCTTTTACTTTAGCGTATTCTCAAGATTTCTCCAAACATTTTATTAAACTTATTTCCTTTCTTGTGCAGAAATATAAGGATAGAAGTATTTCCAGTCCATGTGGAGACGATATCTGATACTTCGTATCACTTTATTACTTGCGACGTGTACACTTGCACCTATTTGCGATAGACTATTTTACACGCGACAAGTTTTTGGCGTTGTTGCCGGGGACTGGCAACATAACTTTACCTTTTATTACTGCACTTTTTTTAGTTCTTTTTGTTTTTAGATATTTTATTTTCCCTTTGCTTTTCACAAGGTTTCTCTATTGCTTATGCGCAGATCAAGACGTGGTAAAGAACCTGAGTATGAATTAGATCCAGAAATCAAACGAACATATCAACTCAATAACCAAACCTGACTCTCGATAGAAAGAAACAACTATCTTGAGGAAATACTGGAAGCAATGGTGAACAGAAGACAACGCAATGGGGAAGATGACAACAACAACAACAACAACAACCTTAGGGTGATGTTGATCCTCCTATTGATGGCCAAAACAATCGACCGCCGCATGTTGCCCCAGTAGCACGACAAACTTGTCGAGAGTATATGGATAACGACCATATTGAACTTGAAACTACGCTGCCAGATGTGGAAGCTGAATACTTTGAACTGAAACTTGTGATGTTCAGAATGATAAATTCCGATAGTCAATTTGGTGGTTCTGCTACTAACGACGCGCATGAACATCTGAAAACTTTTCCAGGAGATATGTGGATCATTTAGACAGCTAAGAATAAGCCCGGAAGTACTGAGGCTCCGGCTATTTCCTCATTCATTGAGGCCCGGATCAATAAGAGCTTGAGCAGACCTCTGTCGTGAATTACTCCCGTTTTAATCCTTCCCTCTTATCTGAAAGATTACTTAACCAGATTGCCACTTTTCAACAGGAAGATGACGAGCCAATGCACGAGGCATGAGACAGATTTATAACTCTCTTACGTAACTGCCCAATGCATGGATTCCCTGTATGGAATCAAGTTGTCAAATTCTATAATTCTTCCAATGCACACACTCCGATAAAGGTTGATTCAACAACAAACGTATTGTTATTTGACAAGGAACCAGAAGATGCAATGCTGGTGTTGAAAAAGTTAGCTAAAAACGATGAGTAGTTTCCTACAGCTCGAAGAGGAGGTAGACGAGGAGTATCTGTAAAGGAATACGAACCTGACAACTCGGTCAAAACTCAGATTGCATACCTCAGTAATATAGTTGAAAACCTGCAGCGGAAGGAATCTAAAGCTTTATTTTCTGCCGAAGAGGTGCGTGAAAGCTATAGCGGAAACCACAGTACAGATGAAAGTCCCTTACAGCTGGAAGAAGGGATGTATGTTGGAAACTATAACAAGAACAGAAGCTATGATTCCAACAACTGGAACGCAAACTGGAGAAGGGACCCAAAATTTTCCTAGAGTAACCCAAACAATGCATTGAACCCTCAAGTCTAGAATAACCAGAACCAAGGGGGTCCCAGAATTCTGTCACGACAGCAACCACAATAGCAGCTACAACAACATCCGGCAGCCACAACGAATATACTAGAACAGACCCTGGCAACCTTCATGTCTCAAACAGGAGCATATATGGGAAACATGGATCAATTTTTCAGGAAAACTGAGTCCTTCATGGATAAGACAGAGATGAGAATGACAAACCATGAGGCTACCCTAAAATCCCTAGAGACACAAATAGGTCAGGTTTCACAGTTCATAAACCCAAGGAAGAATGGAGGATTCCCTAGTGATACTGAGGTCACTAGAAAACCCATACATGAGCAGTGCAAAGCTACTACAACAAGAAGTGGGAAACAATTACAAGGGCCGATAATTAAAGAAACATCTTATAAGAAATTGACCCCACAGACACCTGCCGAGAACACTGCCCTAGAGGAAGCAAAACAGCATGATGTCGCCACACATGCCACGATAGCAGAAGAAACAGAGAAATAGACAGAGGAAACTACAAAATGTGAGCCTCCTCAAATCCGATTCCCATGTGAAGGATGCCTCGAAGATTGCCATCCTCCACCCCTTTTCCGCAGCGATTGGAAAAATTGAAATAGGAGTATCAGCTTAAGAAAATCTATGACGTTTTTAAGCAAGTACACATCAACATCCTGATGTTATAAGCCATTAAGCAGATGCCTGGTTATGCAAAGTTCCTTAATGATGCAATGTCCAGGAGATCCAGACATGGGGAGTTTGAAACTGTGATGATGACAGAAGGATGCATGGCAATCCTTCATAAGCGTCCACCCCCAAAGAAGAAGGATCTTGTGAGCTTCATAATACCATGCATAATTGGTGATAAATTTGTGGGTAAGGCACTTTGTGATCTAGGTGCTAGTATTAACCTAATGCTTAAATTCGTATTTCAGAAGCTAGGTATTGGACAAGAAAGACCCACAACAGTCATGCTGCAACTGGCAGGCTGCTCTTACGTACAACTAGAAGGAAATATTGAAGATATTTTGGTAAGAGTGCATAAGATTATATTTCATGCTGACTTTCTAGTTTTAGACTATGAAGTAGATGAAAACGCACCGATCATCCTTGGGCGACCCTTCCTAGCCACAGGGAGAACAATGATCAGTGTAGAGAAGTGAGAACTGACTCTAAGAGTCAATGACTAGCAGATCAAGCTTAATGTTCTCCAAGCTAATAAACATGCTGATGCAGGGGAAGAATGTAAGGCAATATCAGAAGTAATCTTAGACCAACCTTGCATCAGATCAAGCTGTCACGACAGACAATTTGGTCACTTCCACTGCAGTCACTTAAAAGACTGTCACGACAGCAGTGACGACACTGACTCCTCAGTCAATGAAGAATCTGACACTAAAGGTTCTAAGGAGGTAAATTGGATAGCCACGCATCCAGGTAAGTTGTTCGAGCCTTTGAATTATACCTCGAATGAACATGTGATCCAAAAGCCTTCCATTGAGCTGCCACCTATTTTGGATCTTAAACCCCTGCCAGGGCAACTCAAATATGTTTTTCTTGGAATTAATGATATGTTGCTCGTAATCATCTCTTCTAAGTTGATGCAAGAACACGAACAACAACTGATCAAGATGCTACAACAACCTAAGATGGCAATTGGATGGACCATTGCTGACATCCAAGGCATAAGTCCGGCAATATGCATGCACAAAATCCTCTTGAAGGATGATCATAAGCCGACCATTGATGCTCAAAGAAGACTAAATGAGGCTATCGGAGAGGTGGTACGAAAAGAGATCATCAAGTGGTTCGATGCCGGAATTATCTATGCCATCTCGGATAGGAAATGGGTGAGCCCAGTGCAATGCGTACCTAAAAATGAAGGCATAACGGTAGTATCCAACAATGAAAACGAGCTAATCCCAACCAGGACTGTGACCGGTTGGAGGGTTTGTATGGACTACCGGTTGCTTAATAAAGCTACCTGGAAGGACCATTTTCCCTTACTTTTTATTGACCAAATGTTAGATAGATTAGCGGGGAAGCCTTATTATTGATTTCTGGATGGTTACTCAGGATATAACCAGATCGCAATTGCACCGGAGGATCAGGAGAAAACAACATTCACATGGCCATACGGAACATACGCCTTTCGAAGAATGCCATTTGGACTATGCAATGCTCCAACAACATTCCAACGATGAATGATGGCATTATTCTCAGATATGGCGGAATATTTCCTTGAGATATTCATGGATGAGTTTTCAATCTTTGGAGACAGTTTCAACGATTACCTAGGCATTTTGAAGAAGGTGCTTGAAAGATTCGAGGAGGATAACCTTGTATTAGACTAGGAAAATGCCACTTTATGTTGGATGAGGGCATAGTGCTGGGACACAATGTAACCCCCTTAACCCGGCTTAGACGGTTGACCCGAATTAAGAAAGTCACACGGGGAAAACCAAAGTCAACCCGAAAGTCAACCTTGATTAACGACCCTTTTTTTTTTCTTTTTAAACTTGTCTAGATGCGCATTAAGCCTAATCGTGATCACACAAACATCATACCAAAAGATCACAAACATCAGAGAAAGTCACACGGGGACCAAATTGTAAATTCTGACAAATTAAAGGACTTAATCAAAATTAAAGTTACCAACTTGAAATTAATCAGGTTTCATGCTTCTCTGTGAAATTTCAGCTCAAAAGGACCTCCCAAACTCATACAATTGCACAAACAAGTTTCAGGACCAAAACGCAAACAATTCAAAACACATAACTGCCCATATCAGCCCCCAACGGTCGACCGTTCCGAAACGGGAGACAGCCCGTTCCGAAACGCGGGGCCGTTCCGAAACAGGCATAGCATGTTTCGAAACGGGGGTCTGGCAGAGGCTTTTCCGTTTCAGAACGGCCCTTCCCGTTTCGGACGCCTGGGCACGATTAAGGCACCCGTTCCGAAACGGTAGGTGCTGTTCCGAAACACCCTGCCCAGATTACTCCAAAACACAACTTTAAACATGCATTTACACAACCAATCATGCTCCAAATGCTACCAAACTTTGCCAACATGCAATTCAACATATAAGGAACATATAAGCACTAACAATTCATCCAAACATCATCATATGCAAAAAGCCCCAATTCTAATGGCATGCTTCCTACACAAGCTAGCTATTCAACACCAAACTTCCAAAACAAGCATATAAGGTTCCAATTCAAAAGCCAACAAACACACCAACATTTAACATACTTAGGGAGTCTCCAACACCACCCAAAACATACACATTGGTCCCCCATTGCCAAATCACACAAAAGCTAAAATGTACTTATAAAACCTTCATACATTGAGCTTCACTTGAACTTGATTGCTTGCCCTTTCTTGCTGCCCTCAAGGTACTCTAATGCTCTGCATTATTGAATTAAGAAAACGAAGAGAGCGTAAGCAAAAGCTTAGTGAGGAATGCTCATTTAAACCATTCAATAATGCAACTTAAAACATTTACAAAACATGCTTCAAATCCACATTTGCTCATGCTCAAAACCTTACTTAAAACAAGCAAATCCATGCTTCAACATAAACATTAAAAACAAGCATCTCATGCTTCGTAATATACTCAACATGTCATATTGGCTCAAGTGATTCATTTCATTTCTTAAATCAAGTTCATCAACTTCCCAAGGACTTTTAAACACCTTGGCCATGGACTTTTAAACACCATGAAGTATCACATCAAGGACTTTTAACCACCTTGATCCCAAGGACTTTTAAACACCTTGGCCATGGACTTTTAAACACCATGAAGTATCACATCAAGGACTTTTAAACACCTTGATCCCAAGGACTTTTAAACACCTTGGCCTATGGACTTTTAAACACCATAGAAAAGGATCACCTAAGGACTTTTAACCACCTTAGTGTCCACAACATGAACCATCCAAGGACTTTTAAACACCTTGATGTTCATAAGCAACAAGGCTCACTCAAGGACTTTTAACCACCTTAGTGACCTTAACATTTTAAAACCTCACTTGCCAATATACATCATTTTCATCACTTACATTACTGTTTTTAAGCATAAAACCAAGCCATATTCATCATGCATTTCAAAGCATTAAACCACATCATTTCAATGTACAAAAACAAGGAACCCTACCTAGAGTTACCTTCAACATATGGCTTACATCAACAGCAAAAACCATGCTAAAACATGCTTCCAAAACAGTATGTAAAACATGCAAATTATCATTTCGCATCACAACAAAATCATGGCCACCACTAGAGAGAAATTCCGAAAACTTGCGCTCAAGCTTAGCAAAGTTGTTTAGACTTAAACTAAGCTCCCAAGACATTGGTTTCAAAGCTGAAAACCCATTTTCACTCACCGATTCCACCTCGCCACTTGCCGAAGCACGAATTCAAGCTTCCGGATCAACAACTCTTGGATCCAAAGATGCCTCCCCTGATTAAACACATTAAAGCAGAGGTTTAATGCATCATCAAGCATCAAAAGCATCAATGAAAGCACTCAAACTCGCTGCTCTCACTCAACCTCCATTTTCGGCCACCAAACACAACCGAAAATGCATCCAAACCACTTCTAAACAAAGCCCAGCCATAAACCAGCAAAACCTAACATCCATCATCACCATATAACATCTAAAAACAACCTATTAACATCCTTATACCTCCAGCAACAACAGATCCACAAGATCACCACAAAAACATCCAAGAAACTTAAGCTAAACTTAGGAAACGCAACCTATCCGGGATTGCATCAATCAAAACTCATTTCCTTATCAATTTAGAGTTCATTTAACATCAAAATCACAGATCAATCAGATCTAACGAAAATCATGAAAAACCATCAAATCTTGCATTATAAGCCAAGATACAATTCCAAACTCAAAAGCCTTTAATTAAACATCAATCAAGAGTTGATAACTTGGGAATTTCAGTAAAGAACTGATAGTTTAGAGGAGAAGGACGTTCTTACCTCCAAACTTGTGATTCTCCACTTTTTGGAATGAAAATCCTTGATGAAACTTGTAGCAATTGAAGAGGTTTTGAAGATACAATGATTTGCAATCAAATGAGAGTTGAATGGAGGGATTTAGGTGAGAAAAACAGAAACAAAACTCTGGAAATGGAGTGTTTGGGTTGAGAGAAAAAGAGAGAAAGAAAATGAGAAGTTAGTTGAGAAAATGCCAAATGAATTTTCCCTCCACTTCTAATATGTTTTAAAATCAGATTATAACCCAAAATATCTTAGAAAAATCTGGAGAGAACACTTTTGGATTAATAGCTCCTTAAAGATTCAAAGTTTCAACTCTTTATAAAACAGCCACCAAACTTGCGAAAATTACATTTTGGTCACTAGTCAAAATATCAACCTTCCAAAACTCATTTTCCAAAATTGATTTCACAGTTCACTTAATTATATTAAAAGATGATTTTAGAACATTTTTCCATATTTTTAATGCAACCCGAACTAGGCTTTCCTAATTTAACCTCTTAAGATTCGAACAGGACTTTGACCAAACCGGTCAACGCCCAAAACTTCTAAGCCCAAAACCGGGGCGTTACAACTCTCCCCCCTTAAGAAATTTCGTCCTCGAAATTTACCTGAAGGAAAGAGATAAGGAAACAGCTTCAGCATGTCTTCCTTCCGCTCCCACGTGGCTTCCTCAACACCGCGATGCTTCCACAGCACCTTCACCAACTCAATGGTCTTGCCACGAAGAACCTTGCTATCCGAATCCAGAACCTTCACCGGTTCCTCATCATAGGTCAAATCCGGATTCAAAACCACTTCCTCCACAGGCATCACATGCGAAGGATCAGATCTATACTTCCGGAGCATAGAAACATGAAACACATCATGAATCTTCTCCAACTCCTGAGGTAACCTCAACCGATACGCAACAGGACCCACACGCTCAACCACCTCATATGGTCCAATGTATCTAGGGCTCAACTTGCCCTTCCGGCCAAACCTCATCACCTTCTTCCAAGGCGAAACCTTCAAGAACACACGATCACCCACCGCATATTCTATCTCCTTACGCTTCAAATCCGCGTAAGACTTCTGCCGATCAGAAGCAGCCTTTAACCGTTCACAAATGAGCTTCACCTTCTCTGTGGTCCCTTTCAACAAAGCCGGCATCGAAACCAAATTTTGACCAGTTTCAGCCCAACAAAGAGGAGTCCTACACTTCCTCCCGTACAAAGCCTCATAAGGTGCCATCTGTATGCTCGCCTGATAACTGTTGTTATAAGCAAACTCAACCAAAGGCAGATGCTTCTCCCAAGAACCTTGGAACTCAATCACGCAGCACCTCAACATATCCTCCAAAATCTGGATAACTCGCTCAGACTGACCATCCGACTGAGGATGATAGGATGTACTGAAATGCAACCTTGTACCCAGAGCTTGATGCAAACACTACCAGAAACGCGATGTGAACCTCGGATCCCTATCCGACACAATCGACTTAGGCACACCATGCAGCCGCACAATCTCAGCAATGTACAACTCTGCCAGCTTATCCAAAGAAAACGTGGTATGCACAGGCAAGAAATGTGCACACTTCGTCAGGCGATCCACAATCACCCAGACCGAATTCTTTTTCGATGGAGACAAAGGTAAACCAGATACAAAATCCATGGTAACCCTCTCCCACTTCCATTCAGGGATTTTCAACGGTTACAACAAACCAGAAGGAAACTGATGCTCAGCCTTAACTCGCTGACACACCAAACACTTGCTCACGAACTCCGCAACATCCTTCTTCAAACCAACCCAATAGTACTCATCACGAAGATCACGATACATCTTAGTACTACCAGGGTGCATAGCAAAAGGACTACTATGACCTTCAGTCAGAATAGCACGTCTCAACTCAGCATCATTGGGCACAACTATCCGACTACCAAAACACAGCACACCATCATCATTGAAACAGAAATCCGAAGGTCTACCCTCCGCGATATCCTGAACATGAGACACCAAGGAATCATCCAACAACTGCCTATCCTTGATCATCTGAACCAAAGATGGCTTCACTTGTAACTCAGCCACAAGACCACCATCACGCGATATGCTCAAGCTAGCAAACATGGCTCTCAACTCAACAGCTACCTTCCTACTCAAGGCATCGGCAACAACATTAGCTTTTCCAGGATGGTACTCAATCGTCAGATCATAATCTTTGAGCAACTCCAACCAACGCCGCTGCCTAAGATTCAACTCCTTCTGAGACATCAGATACCTCAAACTCTTGTGATCTGTGTACACAGTACACTTCTCACCATACAGATAATGCCTCCAGATCTTCAGAGCAAAAACCACTGCAGCCAGCTCAATATCGTGCGTAGGGTAATTGCGCTCATGCACTTTCAACTGCCGCGATGCATAAGCCACCACCTTACCCTCCTGCATCAGCACACACCCCAAACCAACATAAGATGCATCACTGTAAACCACAAACTCTTTCCCTGATTCAGGCTGAATCAAGATCGGAGCTTGCGTCAAAGCCGCCTTCAGCTTCTCAAAAGCCTGCTGTCTCGCTTCTGTCCACTCATACTTAACATCCTTCTGCAACAGCTTTGTCAAAGGAGCAGCAATCTTGGAAAACCCATCCACAAACCTTCGATAGTATCCCGCCAAACCAAGGAAACTACGGACCTCATGAACAGACTTAGGAACCTTCCAGCTCATCACCGCCTCAATCTTCTGAGGATCAACACGAATCCCCTCAGCTGAAACCACATGTCCAAGAAAAACCACCTCTCTTAACCAGAACTCACACTTGCTCAGCTTAGTATAAAGCTGATTCTCCAACAAAGCTTGCAAAACAATCCTCAAATGCTCTTCATGCTTCTCCTCAGTACGCGAGTACACGAGGATATCATCAATGAACACCACAACAAACTTGTCCAGGTATTCATGAAACACACGATTCATCATGTCCATGAAAGCAGTAGGAGCATTTGTCAACCCAAACGGCATCACAAGAAACTCATAATGCCCATACCTTGTCCTGAAAGCTGTCTTAGGCACATCCACATCTTTCACCTTCAACTGATAATACCCTGACCTCAAGTCAATCTTAGAGAACACAGCAGCTCCCCGAAATTGATCAAAGAGATCATCAATCCTCGGCAAAGGATACCGATTCCTGATAGTCAACTTGTTCAGCTGACGGTAATCAATGCACATTCTCATAGTGCCATCCTTCTTCTTCACAAACAAGACCGGTGCTCCCCAAGGTGACACACTCGGCCGGATAAAACCACGATCAAGCAACTTTTGCAACTGCGTCTTCAGCTCCTTCAGCTCCTTAGGTGCCATTCTATATGGAGTAATGGACACAGGAGTTGTATTCTCATACAGCTCAATTCCAAACTCCACCTCGCGATTAGGAGGTAAACCAGGCAACTCCTCAGGAAAAACACCAGGAAACTCCTTTACAACCCTGATATCTTGCACCCTCAACTCCTTAGAGCTAGGATTCATCACAAAAGCTAGGTAAGCTTCGCAACCTTGCCTCAGCATCCTGCTCGCCTCCAAAGAAGACACAACATTGGCAAGAAACTTCACATTCTCACCAACCACCACAACTTCATAAGATCAACATGAAAAACATGCTCTTGAACAACCAAAGGGCACCTTCTATAAAGCTTACGAGTCACAACAGTCTCACCAAAAGAACTAGTGACCCGAACACCAACATCCAAAGACTCAACAGGCAAACCAAGCAATTCAGCATGCTCACGAAGAATATATGAATGCGTAGATCCAGAATCAATCAAAGAAAGCAATGACAAGGACTGCAAAGTAAAGGTACCTGCAATCACATCTACATCATTCCTGCCCTCTCTCTGAGCATACACCCTCGCTTGGCCTCCACCTTCAGGCTGAATAGCTACAACATGAGCTACCCCTCGGCCACCTTCCTCTCTCCTCTGGAAATTACCACGGCCGCGCCCACGACCTCTCTGCGGTGCAGCAACAACAGGAGCACGCACCTGCTCACCAGCCAACCTCGGACAATCTCGCCTGATGTGGTCTGCAGAACCACAATTCCAGCACCCGTTACCAGCAGCCGCAACAGGAGCTTGTGCCACCCTCTCAGCACGAGGACAATCACGCTTCAAGTGACCACGGGAACCACAGATCCAACAAGCACTGGGATCAGCTCTAGCATTGCCTCCTCTAGCAGGCACACCACCACCTCTCCTGGCTGAGGACTGATACTTCTGATCTCGTCCCCTCTTGTTCCGTCCACCTCCGGAACTATACTCAGCAGCTCGCTTGCCAGCACCCTTAGCAGACAAACTCAGGTTCATCTCAACATCCTTTGCTCGGCCCACCAACACATCAAAATCAACATACTCGGTGGCCAACAAATACATCTTGACATCCGTCACAAGACCGTAACGAAACCTCTCGCACCTAGCCCTCTCATCAGGTATCAGCTCCGGTGCATACTGACTGAGCCGTACAAACTGTACCTCGTACTCAGCTACACTCATGCTCCCTTGGGTAAGAGACATGAATTCCCGCTTTTTCTCATCCAGATATCTCACTCCAAGATATCTCCTTTTAAACACATTCTGAAAGAATGTCCAGGTAACATCAGCTTCAGCCATTCCAGCAATGGTAGTTGTCCACCATGTATAAGCATCGTCCTGCAGCAAGGACACAACACAACCCAGCTTTTGCACATCCGTGCAACTCATCTGACCCAAGATACGCTTGGTACTTTCCAGCCAAGCCTCAGAACTCTCAGCTGATAAACCTCTAAACTCAGTCCCTCCAAGACTGCGCAGACGCTCCAAAGGCAATCTGACTCCAGCATCTCCCTGATGCCCAGCTCCCTGAGCTCCAGCTACTGCTGCTCGAAAAGCACCCGCAATAGCTTGTACCAACATCGTCATGTCAGGCATAGCTTGCCCCTGACCAGCCTCAGGTCCTGCAGCTCCAGCATCAGCCGCTGCTTCAGCTCCACCTCCCTCAGCTCCACCACCACCAGGTGGAGGAGGTAGAACCGCACTCTCCTCATTCTCGTTCTCATTAGGAGCCGTAGCTCTCACGTTACTCCTTAACTCTCTACGTGGTGCCATACTTTTACCATGCAATCACAACACAAATAAAACAAAATCAGGCCCAGCAAGGTAAGCAATCCAAGTATTCAAGCTCAATTTCATTTCAAAACAACATCTTTCCTTTAGCTTTTGTTTGGCAATGGGTACCCTCAACATGCAACATCAAAGCATACAACTCAACTGCATCAACATTTCAGACCACAGAACATGCTTTCAAACAACAAGCATTCATAGCATACATACTTCAATCATGCATACAAACATTCCCAATTACTCGAGAACTTAGCTCTGATACCACCAAATGTAACCCCCTTAACCCGGCTTAGACGGTTGACCCGAATTAAGAAAGTCACACGGGGAAAACCAAAGTCAACCCGAAAGTCAACCTTGATTAACGACCCCTTTTTTTCTTTTTAAACTTGTCTAGATGCGCATTAAGCCTAATCGTGATCACACAAACATCATACCAAAAGATCACAAACATCAGAGATCAAACAGGGACTCAATTGAACAATTTACAACTTTGGGGACCAAATTGTAAATTCTGACAAATTAAAGGACTTAATCCAAATTAAAGTTACCAACTTGAAATTAATCAGGTTTCATGCTTCTCTGTGAAATTTCAGCTCAAAAGGACCTCCCAAACTCATACAATTGCACAAACAAGTTTCAGGACCAAAACGCAAACAATTCAAAACACATAACTGCCCATATCAGCCCCCAACGGTCGACCGTTCCGAAACGGGAGACAGCCCGTTCCGAAACGCAGGGCCGTTCCGAAACAGGCATAGCATGTTTCGAAACGGGGGTCTGGCAGAGGCTTTTCCGTTTCGGAATGGCCCTTCCCGTTTCGGACGCCTGGGCACGATTAAGGCACCCGTTCCGAAACGGTAGGTGCTGTTCCGAAACACCCTGCCCAGATTACTCCAAAACACAACTTTAAACATGCATTTACACAACCAATCATGCTCCAAATGCTACCAAACTTTGCCAACATGCAATTCAACATATAAGGAACATATAAGCACTAACAATTCATCCAAACATCATCATATGCAAAAAGCCCCAATTCTAATGGCATGCTTCCTACACAAGCTAGCTATTCAACACCAAACTTCCAAAACAAGCATATAAGGTTCCAATTCAAAAGCCAACAAACACACCAACATTTAACATACTTAGGGAGTCTCCAACACCTCCCAAAACATACACATTGGTCCCCCATTGCCAAATCACACAAAAGCTAAAATGTACTTATAAAACCTTCATACATTGAGCTTCACTTGAACTTGATTGCTTGCCCTTTCTTGCTGCCCTCAAGGTACTCTAATGCTCTGCATTATTGAATTAAAAAAACGAAGAGAGCGTAAGCAAAAGCTTAGTGAGGAATGCTCATTTAAACCATTCAATAATGCAACTTAAAACATTTACAAAACATGCTTCAAATCCACATTTGCTCATGCTCAAAACCTTACTTAAAACAAGCAAATCCATGCTTCAACATAAACATTAAAAACAAGCATCTCATGCTTCGTAATATACTCAACATGTCATATTGGCTCAAGTGATTCATTTCATTTCTTAAATCAAGTTCATCAACTTCCCAAGGACTTTTAAACACCTTGGCCATGGACTTTTAAACACCATGAAGTATCACATCAAGGACTTTTAACCACCTTGATCCCAAGGACTTTTAAACACCTTGGCCATGGACTTTTAAACACCATGAAGTATCACATCAAGGACTTTTAAACACCTTGATCCCAAGGACTTTTAAACACCTTGGCCTATGGACTTTTAAACACCATAGAAAAGGATCACCTAAGGACTTTTAACCACCTTAGTGTCCACAACATGAACCATCCAAGGACTTTTAAACACCTTGATGTTCATAAGCAACAAGGCTCACTCAAGGACTTTTAACCACCTTAGTGACCTTAACATTTTAAAACCTCACTTGCCAATATACATCATTTTCATCACTTACATCACTGTTTTTAAGCATAAAACCAAGCCATATTCATCATGCATTTCAAAGCATTAAACCACATCATTTCAATGTACAAAAACAAGGAACCCTACCTAGAGTTACCTTCAACATATGGCTTACATCAACAGCAAAAACCATGCTAAAACATGCTTCCAAAACAGTATGTAAAACATGCAAATTATCATTTCGCATCACAACAAAATCATGGCCACCACTAGAGAGAAATTCCGAAAACTTACGCTCGAGCTTAGCAAAGTTGTTTAAACTTAAACTAAGCTCCCAAGACATTGGTTTCAAAGCTGAAAACCCATTTTCACTCACCGATTCCACCTCGCCACTTGCCGAAGCACGAATTCAAGCTTCCGGATCAACAACTCTTGGATCCAAAGATGCCTCCCCTGATTAAACACATTAAAGCAGAGGTTTAATGCATCATCAAGCATCAAAAGCTTCAATGAAAGCACTCAAACTCGCTGCTCTCACTCAACCTCCATTTTCGGCCACCAAACACAACCGAAAATGCATCCAAACCACTTCTAAACAAAGCCCAGCCATAAACCAGCAAAACCTAACATCCATCATCACCATATAACATCTAAAAACAACCTATTAACATCCTTATACCTCCAGCAACAACAGATCCACAAGATCACCACAAAAACATCCAAGAAACTTAAGCTAAACTTAGGAAACGCAACCTATCCGGGATTGCATCAATCAAAACTCATTTCCTTATCAATTTAGAGTTCATTAAACATCAAAAACAGATCTTAAATCACAGATCAATCAGATCTAACGAAAATCATGAAAAACCATCAAATCTTGCATTATAAGCCAAGATACAATTCCAAACTCAAAAGCCTTTAATTAAACATCAATCAAGAGTTGATAACTTGGGAATTTCAGTAAAGAACTGATAGTTTAGAGGAGAAGGACGTTCTTACCTCCAAACTTGTGATTCTCCACTTTTTGGAATGAAAATCCTTGATGAAACTTGTAGCAATTGAAGAGGTTTTGAAGATACAATGATTTGCAATCAAATGAGAGTTGAATGGAGGGATTTAGGTGAGAAAAACAGAAACAAAACTCTGGAAATGGAGTGTTTGGGTTGAGAGAAAAAGAGAGAAAGAAAATGAGAAGTTAGTTGAGAAAATGCCAAATGAATTTTCCCTCCACTTCTAATATGTTTTAAAATCAGATTATAACCCAAAATATCTTAGAAAAATCTGGAGAGAACACTTTTGGATTAATAGCTCCTTAAAGATTCAAAGTTTCAACTCTTTATAAAACAGCCACCAAACTTGCGAAAATTACATTTTGGTCACTAGTCAAAATATCAACCTTCCAAAACTCATTTTCCAAAATTGATTTCACAGTTCACTTAATTATATTAAAAGATGATTTTAGAACATTTTTCCATATTTTTAATGCAACCCGAACTAGGCTTTCCTAATTTAACCTCTTAAGATTCGAACAGGACTTTGACCAAACCGGTCAACGCCCAAAACTTCTAAGCCCAAAACCGGGGCGTTACACACAAGGTCTCCTGCCGCGACATAGAAGTGGACAAAGCAAAGATTGAAGTTATTGAAAAACTGCCGCCACCCACAAAAGTCAAGGGCATATGAAGTTTCTTAGGACACGTCAGGTTTTATCGTAGATTTATTTCCAATTTCTCGAAAATTACTAAACCCCTGTGTCTCTTGTTGGAACAGAATATGACCTTTAACTTTAATACTGAATGTACTGAAGCATTCAGGACACTGAAAGAGAAGCTGATAACAGTCCCAATAGTACAGCCACCACACTGGAGTTTACCTTTCGAGATCATGTGTGACGCTAGTGACTATGCCGTCGGGGCAGCATTAGGGCGTAGAAAGGAGAAACTCTTCCACATTATTTACTATGCCAACAATACCTTAAACTCTTCCACACTGGAATTGCTAGCAGTGGTGTTTCCAATTGACAAGTTCCGACCATACATACTTGGAATGAAGGTAGTGGTCCATACGGATCACCCAACACTTAAATATCTATTCGCGAAGAAGGATGCAAAACCTCGGTTGATACGTTGGATTCTGCTATTGCAAGAATTTGATATAGATATCAAGGACAAGAATGGAACAGAAAACCAAGTAGCTGATCACTTGTCAAGACTGGAGATGGGAAAGGACCAAGTTCAGGGCAAAGTTAACATACACGAGACCTTCCCAGACGAGCAAGTATTCACTGCCACCAGCACTGCCGCGACAGCCATGGCGGCAGGTAAGCTTCCTGAAATCCCTTGGTATATTGATATAGTAAATTACCTTGTTAGTGATTTATTACCTCCTGAACTTAACTACCAAGCAAGGAAGAGATTCCAAAATGATGCAAAACATTATTATTGGGACGAACCTCTTCTATTTAAGCACTGTGCAGATCAGATCATTAGGAGATGCATACCACAAAAAGAGCAGGAAGAAGTGTTTCACCATTGCCATGTTGCTCCTTACGGAGGACACTTTGGAGAAAACAAAACTGCTGCCAAAGTTATGCAATCTGGGTTCTATTTGCCTACATTGTTTAAAGATGCACAAGCTTTTTAAAGAGTTGTTATAAAAGCCAAAGGACTGGAAACATCTCAAGAAGGTATGAGATGCCCCTGCAGAACATTATTGAAGTCAAAATTTTTGATGTTTTGGGAATCGACTTCATGAGACCATTCCCAGCTTCTTGTGGGAATCTATACATATTGTTGGCAGTAGACTTTGTGCCCAAGTGGGTAGAAGCTATCGCCACACAAAAGAATGATGCCAAGATCGTGCAAAGATTTCTCCAAAAACATATCTTCTCAAGGTTTGGCATCCCAAGGGCGATTATTAGTGATGAGGGTAGGCACTTTGACAACAGGGTAATTGCTAGTGCGCTGATGAAATATGGAGTTACACACAAGATCGCAACAGCATATCACCCTTAAACCAATGAGCAGGATGAAATCTCTTCACCTAAATGATGCACTATGGGCTTACAGAACTGCATTTAAGACACCATTGGGAATGTCGCCCTACCGCCTCATCTAAGAAAAAACCTGCCAATCTACCTGTCGAGTTAGAACATAAAGCATATTGGGTTATCAAGACAGTTAATATGGACTAGAATAAGGCAGGGAAAAAAAGGTTGATGGACTTGAATGAAATTGTAGAAATTCGAACCATGGCCTATGACAACGCCAGGATATACAAGGATAATACAAAGAAGTGGCACGATAGATAATTGTTGCCACGACAGTTTAGCCCAGGGCAAAATGTGTTGTTGTTCAACTCTAGGTTGAAGCTTTTTCCAAGAAAGCTAAAATCTAGATGGTCTGAACCCTTCCAAGTAGTCCAGGTTTTTCCTCATGGTCCCATCACAATCAGATCAATCAAATACGGGCAACAATTCAAAGTCAATGGACAAAGGCTAAAGCACTATCAGGGGACTGAAGCCCCAAGAGTGCAGGAAGTAGTTACTTTAGAAGATGCCCTTGAAGGCATCCCTAATTTAACTTAGTTTATTTTATTTTAATTAATTTATTTTTATTTATTTTTATTGTTTTAGGAAATAAGAATTTAATATTTTATTTATTTTAGTTTCAGATAGAGCAGAGTGAAGAGAAGGAATGAACCAGCCCACCACACTCACAACAGCCCATGAAGCCCAATAGAACAAGGCTGTCATGACAGCATGTTACCAGCTGTCGTGGTAGATGCGCAAAATACAGCCTATCACAGAGCTGTCGCGACAGACACGAAAACGCATAACAGTCACGCAGCAGACACGGAAACGTGTAACAGACGCGTCTGGAAACCGCGTGACAGCTGGCTTCGTTATTCACGCCACCCGTTACAGTTCCAACAGGTAGAAAAATTCCGTTCTATTTAAACCTCCCTTCCCATTTCATTTTTCACGTCATTCTATTCTCTCTACTTTGCTCTCAAGAATTTTTGCTTTTTCAGATCTTTTCTTTATTTTCCACAGTTTCCTTACAATGACTACTCGATCAACCAGAAGGAGTGCTGCCTCCACCTCTGTCGCGGTAGTCTCTAGACCAAGCCGCATCAGAATCCCCAGAAGGTTCGCATCGGCAGATTCGAAGAAGAGATACTATAGCTCCTACCAGAAACAGGAGATGTGGGAAGAACAAGGTTTCACCTACACCAAAAAGACGAGAGATCTAGGGTTCGAAGGGTTCATCTCCAAGAGGATTATTGCACTGAAGTGGCAGATGTTTGCTGTCCAACCGGAGGAGATGAACGTCACATTGGTCCGTGAATTTTACGCTGCCATCTCATCCAAGGATGCCACAGCAGTAACGGTTAGGGGTAATGAAATATCCCTTGAGCCAGCCTATATCAACACTTTATGGCCTTTATGTGGGCAGAAAGAAGGATGCACAGAGTAGGTTTGTCAGCAGTCTGTCGCCGGCAGACTACGATAGCATCATGGCACACTTGACGGAAGAAGGCACAACATGGAACGATGATCCCAGGCACAGATGGATGGTGCAAAAGACCCAACTCTAACCGGAAGCCAAACTCTGGAACCACTTTGTGAAAAAGCGTCTTATGCCAACTTCACACAACACAACAATGGACCACCAGAGACTTGCCCTCATGCATTCTATCATCAAAGAGCGGCCATTCAATGTTCGTAAATATATACTCGATGGCATCCATGAATGCGCAACAAGAGTAATGGGCCTCCTTTTCCTCCCCTACTTAATCACCACCCCTGTCGAGCCAACAATGTGTTTGAGATTACTAAAGATGTGAAGATCTGAAGCAAGGGGTGGACGCAGCAGAACATATACAACCTGATGGAGCTGAAGCCTGCCACCCGTTTGGCATATGTTGACCCCTTTGCCACGACAGACCCAACGGCAGAACCAGAGTCTACGAAACCTGTCGTGGCAGAGCCTGAGCAGCCAGAGCCCGCACAACGAGATGAAACCTCCTCTAACCAACCTCTTCAAATACTGAAAAAGATGGAGGCCAGACAGCTGGGATTCATGGAATTCATGAGGAACTTCACCACTTCCACGGTAAATTTCATTAAAATTGATCTTAATCACACAAATGTGTAGTTTCCCTTTTTCCCATAAAACCTTCTTGCCACCCCTACACCTGCTCCCAGCCCTAAAACGCCCACACCAACTAATGTATCCACTACACCCTCTGTCACGGCCGGAGACGGCGACAGGTGATCTGCCACTCCCCGAGTAGCAAAACAGAAAGAACCACTACCAGAGATTGATCCGAAGTACTTCGAAGGTTTCTCCTCATCCTCAGTTTGGCAGGATGACTCTAACTCGGAGCCATCTATCATCCGGAAGTTAGCCAACGACTTCCCTCCAATGAAGAAGAAGAAGCTAAATGTAACTGTTGAGGGACCCTGCCAGGACAGAGCAGACGGCAGCAACAGCAGCAGCAACAGTGACAGCAAACTCGAGGTCCTGGACAAGGCCCTAAAGATCTCACCCACCATAGTCGAGCCACCTCGAGAGGCCAAAAAGAAGGTAGCCTCACCATCTCCCACTCCCAAGCCAACCTCCGCCACAAAGGTGACTGCCCGCCTTCAGCTCCGCATCAGCAGCAGCAGCGACGACAACTCGTCAACTTAAGTCCTTTTCTTTTATGCTTGTTGTTTATGTTGTTATCTTATCTCTTTGTGATGTTTTTTTTTTCCTGTTTTCCATTTTTATTTTGTTGTCATGCATTGAGGACAATGCACCCCTTGAGTTTGGGGTGTGTTGTTCTCCTTTAATTAATGAATTTTATTTAAGTTTTAAGTTTTGTCTCATTTCAAGTTTATTTTTAAAAAATATATTTGGCTTAAATCTTTGAAATTTGCTTATCTGTCGTAGCCTTCGCTGTCGTGACAACATCTTTAAAATGTTCTAGGAAATAATTAGAGCCTTAGTATAGTTCTGAAATCTTAAACACTTTGTGACTTACATGATAAAAGACTTCTTTTAGCAGAATTAGAGTAGAAAACTTAGCCACTTGAGTTAAAAAAATTTAAGCTCATGATACTCCTAGAGGTGCCTATCACCGGCTCTAGAAAGAAACTAGAGGTGCCTAAAATACCGGCTCTAGTAGAAAAGAAAAAAATAATAATAATTTAGAACTAGAGGTGCCCAAAACTGGCTCTAGTAAAGAATTGTTTGGAAATAAAACTCTAAGTAGGCTAAGTAAATACTCTAGTTGTTAAAGAGTCCGAGTCATGTTTGTTCACAAAACTTGCACACACTTGCAGGAGAACTATATTATTGCTCTGGATAGATTCTTTAACATTTGAGCATATGTTGATCTTGATGGTAAAGCTATTGTGGGTAAGGACTGTTCACTGAGCTAAGCCAAAGCCAAAATAATAATCATGTTAGTTAGGTTGCATTTGCTTGAGGACAAGAAAAGATTCGAGTTTGGGAGGGTGTTGAGTGCATAAAAGTTCTATATTTTAAGCATCATATATTCACATTTTCCTGCACTAAAGCATGTTTAGTCTCATTTTAGGATAGAGTAGAAGGACGTAGAACACCGCCTGTCGTGACATTTGTCGTGGCAGGGATGACGACAGTGGAACATTGAGAAGGAAAAGCAAAGTGAAGCTCGACAGATATAAGATTTTAAGCCGCTCTGTCGTGGACTACTCCTATATTTTTCTGACCCCTGAATCAGAAGGAAGGTCGGGTCCAATGTTCAAGGAATAAAGTCAAAGCAAGAAAAGAGGACGAATTAAAGACATATAGTCAGAAGATTTAGTCTTTAATAAGAGTTGTACTTTAATTTAAACTTGTACTCTTGCCATATATAGAAGACTTGGACCTTAGCCATTATATAGGCTTGTAATTCGACAAGATTTAGTCAAAGCAAGGGACATCAAGCTTCTAGCCGTCTTCCCCCAAAACCATAGGAATAAGACAAGTCACAACATGGATTTTTCCTGAACTTGAAGTACAGAGTTGTTGATCGTTGCCGCGACAACAACAAACATCTACCGCGAAATGTGCTGCCACGACAGGCACGAGGACAGCCGCAACAGAAAGCCTTCTGAACAATGCAACACCTGCACTACTGAGCAATTCAATACCAGCCTATTTCCTAAATCTTATTACTTTATCTTTTACTTTAGCCTATTCTCATGATTTCTCCAAACATTTTATTAAACTTATTTCTTTTCTTATGCAACAATCTAAGGATAGAACTATTTCCAGTCCCTGTGGAGATGATATCTGATACTTCGTATCACTTTATTACTTGTGATGTGTACATTTGCACCTATTTGCGATAGACTACTTTACACGCAACAATCAACAAGCCTTTAAATACGACCAAACTATCAAAAGTTGACCCGAGCGTGTAGTTGATGTTAATTTCCTTGATTCCGACCGATTTCACTTTAGATTATATGACCTTTTAACACATTGGAATTTCAAGGCCTTTTTAAACATTCCCTAAGTCATGTACTGAAATCTTGGGTTGTTGTTCTACTCCAATGCAAAATGTATCCTTAGTATCGACCTTTCTCAAGTTGTTGCCGTTGAGTCTTACCTTTTGGGGAAGAAAATTCGTATTGAACCATCTACCCTTGTAATTCTCCTTGGTATCAAAGATGAGGGCATTGAAGATGAGAGTTCACTTGATCCCCATTCCAGCCAAGTTACTACCTTGGATGTCCATGATCGATTTCTTCATCTTATGATCTCATGGTGGTTCCGTCCACCATCCGATGGGAAGTTTTCACATATTCAAGAGGTGTATGACTTTTTGCTCAAGTGCTTCCACCAAGAACAACAACTGAACCTTGTGAAGATTAAGTTTGCGGAGATGGTGAACTTAGTAAAGCATCGCAACAACGTCTCCTCCTTTACATATGGTACCGTCTTAAGCTACATCATTTTTCTTACTGGTATTGATTGTTCATTTGATATTGTGGAGCCTCTCAAGGAGAAGCTAAATGAGACTACACTCATGAAGTGTGATTTTTGCTTCAATGGTGATGATTGGGTTCGTGTCCCTCGAGGTGAACGTGCTCAAGCTCAAGCTCCTCCTCAAGCTCAAGTCACTCCACAAGCTCTTAATAATGATGCAAATATGGCTTTCCTCACCTAGCAATTCAGCGGCTTACGTACTCACATGGACAATCGGTTCAAAGCCTTGGAGGATCACTTTGATGGTATGGAAAATAACATTGCCGCTATTGAGAATCAACAATCTTCCTCGGATCTCTCCTTCACTGCCTTCTATAGTCAATGTCAACACTTTAAAAGGAGTCAAGAGAAAGATAATGATGACATGGATGAAGATGATGATGACCCTAGTCTAGCTTGAATTCATATCGTATCATCTAGGAGTTTATTATCATGAACCTTTTATATTTTTGGACCTATGCTTTAGTTTATTACTTTCGATTATGCTTTTTAGGATTTTAAGTTTGGATTGATGTTATTTTTGTTCTTGGAACTTATGCTTTATAAATTCTAATTTAGGTTGTTTGGTTTAATGTTGCCTATCTTTTCTATTTCTCATTGCATTATGCTCATTGTGATTTTGATCTAACAAAAAGAGTGAGAAAAATGTGTTAATGAAATTTTTAAAGTTCTCAAAACCTATCTTAAACTAAAGGGGAGCTCACTTAAAATATTTTACTTTGGTTTTGTTATATCAAAAATGGGGAGATTGTAAAACCCTTAATTTGAATTAACTTGATTTTGATATAACAAATACTTTAAGGACTATTTTGCAGAGTAGATAAATTTTTAAGTTCTTAAAAAGCTAAAAATTGACAAGTAAAAATTTAACCCAAAATCTCAAAATTTTTATGGTTTAAAAATAATCCCTATAATTTTTTCTAAGTGTTTTCAAGCTAAATCTGTTGATTTTGCCCAGGTGTTTCGATACGACTTAAGCTTGTTTCGAAACTTTTTTCCACTAGAATTCTTCATATCGAACAAGTCTCGAAATGACCTCATTTCGTTTCGATGCGACCTTCATCTGTGTAACGCCCTAGTTTTGGGCCTAGATGCTTTAGAGGTTCAATCAGGCCGAGCGAGAACAGTTCAAATCTTTAAGGGAGGTTTAGGGAACACATAGTTCAGGATGCTTTAAAAATATGGAAAATATCTAAAAATCCTCATTTATTATATTAAAGGTTATGGTCAAAATAATTTTACAAAATGTGATTTGGAAATACTACATTTCAGTGTAGTGACCAAATTTCAGTTTTTACAAAAGTTGACTAGTGACTGTTTTGTAAAGGCGTGACCCTCTCTCCTTGATCATGTTGTTGGTGTGTTATGGTATGATTTGAGATGTGTTTGAATGTGTAAAGTTGTGAAAAACCAAAAAATTACATAGTTGCAGGGCAGGGTGTATTGAAACACCCTTAACTGTTTCGGAACAGGGGCCTGAAATGGCCATAGTGTTTCAAAACGGGTAAGAGTGTTTCGGAACACTTTAGCTACTGGAGAGCCATGTTCCGATACGGGTCTCGGAACGCACCTGAGTACTGAAATGGTCAACTCCGTTTCGATACGGTCGTTTCGATAAAAGGGTCAGCGTTTCGAAACATTAGACCGTTGAACTGCATTTTCAATTGTTTCAAGTCCTTGTTTCATACATTCTAGTCCTTGATGTTTGTGGATGCAATTGGTTGAGTTTGGAATGTCTAATTAGGTTAATTTTTGAAAGAGACGCATGAAACATGATTAATTGCATATTGGTAAACTTAAAATCTGCAAAGTTCTTGTAACTTGCAAAATTTACGTTTTGGTCCCTAAAAGTATAAATCTTTCAATTAAACCCCTAAATGAGTTCCGTTTGCTATATCGTTTCCGCTGAAATGTTTTGCTAATCATTTAGGCTAATGTTGAGCATCTAGAGAAGATAAAAAGAAAAAAAAGGGTCGTTAATCAAGGTTGAATTTGGTTTTCCTCGTGTAATCTTCGTAGTTCGGGTTAAACGTCTAGGCCGGGCTAAGGGGGTTACAATCTGGGCGAGTCAAACTTTGACTTTGTTTCGAAACGACAATTAACTGTTTCGATACGGGCATTAAACATTTTCAAATTGGGCATTTAATGTTTTCGACCATTGCTTTTTAGAACCAAAATTTTAAATGTAAATTACTCGTTTCGATACGGCCTATGGTGGTCTTGAAACATTTTGCTACTAGAATTTTAAGATCTCAACCGCTTCAATACAGGTTTTGAAACACCCCCTATTCTTTTGAAATGATTTCAAATGTTTCGATACGCCTCTTTAATGCACATAACAGCTTTTTCTTTTTTAGTCGTGTTTCGAAACAGGTAGGTACCGTTTCGATACAGATAGTTGGGGAACTACATTTATGGTGGGAAGATGAAGTCTTTAGGGCTATAATTATGATGTCCACCACCCAAACGGCTAGAAACCAATGAGAATGTATAAAATGAAGAATTTTAAGCACCAACAACAACTATTGAACCCGTAAGCATATCAATCCAAACCTTTGTGCTAAATAGTCATATCTTGTACCCAATTTTGTAATTCTTCATTGTATATCTTTATATCACAAATTGGGTGTGTGATTCAGTGTAAATTTGGCAATTTTTTTAGAGATACTTTTATTGCCTTGTATTCCTTTGTTCTTGTGAGGGTCTCAGGATCATTCTTTGGGGTAGAAAGATTGATATGAAAATCCTTAGTGGTGACTAAGGTAGTGGATGTAGAGCTAGTTCTAAGCTTGAACATCTCTAAATCCTCTTGTCCTTCAATATTTCATTTTTCCAATTTCATCTAAAACTTTTAAATTTCAATTCACCCCCTCTAGGCAATTTTCATTCAATCGATCCACTCAACAAAGTATTTACAGGTTCAGCCCTAACTAGGTTGGTAATTTCTTATGTAATCGGTTCCTATGCTCCGGCTAGGGTAATTCCTTATGTAATAGGTTCCTATGCTCTGGCTAGGGCATTCCTTATGTAACAGGTTCCTATGCTCCAGCTAGGGTAATTCGTTACGCAACAAGTTCCTATGTTCCGGCTAGGGTAATTTCTTATGTGGCATCTTTCTATGTTCCGGCTAGGGTAATTCCTTATGTAACAGGTTCCTATGCTCGGACTAGGGTAATTTCTTATTTAACAAGTTCCTATGCTCCGAATAGGGTAATTCCTTATGTAACAAGTCCCTATGCTCTAGCTAGGGTAATTCCTTATGTAACAGGTTCCTATGCTCCGACTAGGGTAATTCCTTATGTAACAGGTTCTTATACTCCGGGTAGGGCAATTCCTTATGCAATATGTTCCTATGCTCTGGCTAGGTTAATTACTTATGTAACATGTTGCTATGCTTCGGTTAGGGTGATTCCTATTGTATCAAGTTCCTACGCTTCTGATTCAGTCTGCCCTAGTTGAAAAACACTATCTTTTTTTGACTATATGGGCTACAGACATCATGTATGATACTCGGGTGGTGAAATGACTGATTGTTTCCTTCATGTATAAATATAATATGAAAATTTCATTGTAACACCCCTTCCCGGTCTGGTAGAGAATCGAGTCGAAAAGTGTTACCGGAAAACGAAGCGACAAACAGTGTTTTAGAATTTTCATTAAAAACTCATGATTGGTCAATGGATAATGTCCAACACACAGCCAATGCATCCTTTAATTCATATTATCAAGGAGAATACATAATTATCAATCAAGGGTTATTTTACAATTATTACAAGCATGAAGGACTAATTGGTAAATTTTAACAAACTTGAGGTCCCTTTTCGAATAGACCCTGCCGAAGTGAAATTCGTTACTAAGGGGTTATACTTCAAAAAATTCATTCAATTTCGAAGCCATTAGCACTATCAATTTGACTCTACAAGAATCAGTGACAAAATTGTAAAAAAAAAATCAAAGCTGTCCAACAAGCTATAACAAACTTACCTAACCCCGTTTCGAAACACCATAGGTCGTTTCGGAACGAGTAAACGAGAGTCAACCCTATTGACCTAACTCTTTAGACCGTTTCGATACAGGCATGACCAGTATCGGAACGGGTTGACCAGCATAGACTTTGACTCGAGCGTTTCGAAACCTGTATCGAAACAGGGGTCTCCAGTGGCAAAAATGTTCTAAAACGGAATCACTTCGTTCTGGAACACCCTTAATCTCAGGTTCAAAGTTAGGGTACCCGTATCGAAACGTCATCACCTGTTTTGATACGGAGAGACCAGTAATGACAGATTTTATCTGGTTTTTATAAGAATTACCCTAACAAATGATGTCCAATTTTAACGAAACTTTATGCTAGCCAAAGTGACCAATAATAATACACATCCCTCCGCCTCGCCAAAGTGACCAATAATAATACACATCCCTCCGCCTCGCCAAATCAATATAAGTTGTAGCCTTAGGACTATAGTCCACCCATACATTGAGCTCATGAATTCTATGGCATGCCAATTGTATCCCGAGTCCATTCCAATCCAAGGTCACAATATACTTGTTCATTACAATGATCAATGATATACCAATGTTCCATAAATTCAATGTAATCAATGTTTGATATACATATATTTCAACATCAATATCTTAAGGATCGTTGTCAATATCCATGTCTGGTGATTCAATGCAATGATCTCATAACAATGCTTATATCAATGACAATGCACAATGAACATAATCCATGTCAATGGTAACTTACCGAAACTTACCAAAGTTTCCGATTTAACATCCAATGTGTAACCCCCTTAACCCGGCCTAGACGGTTGACCCGAATTAAGAAAGTCACACGGGGAAAACCAAAGTCAACCCGAAAGTCAACCTTGATTAACGACCCTTTTTTTTCTTTTTAAACTTGTCTAGATGCACGTTAACCCTAGTTATGATCACATAAACAGTATACTCAAAGATCATAACCATCAGAGATCAATCAGGGACTCAATTGCACAAATTACAACTTTAGGGACCAAACTGAAAATACTTAGAATTACAGGGACTTAACCCAATTAAAAGTTACCAATATGAAATTAGTCATGTTTCATGCTTCACTGCCAAAATTCAGCTCAAACGGACTTCTCAAACTCAACCAATTGCAAAAACAAGATTCAGGACCAAAACGCAAACATTTTGAAACATATAACTGCCAATGTCAGCCCCCAACGGTCATACGTTCCGAAACGGGAGACAGCCTGTTTCGAAACGCGGGGCCGTTCCGCAACGCGTACCGAAACGGGGGTCTGGCAGTAGCACTTCCGTTCTGAAACGGGTCCTCTCGTTTCGAAACACCTTGGCCTTTTCAGGCCCCTGTTCCGAAACGGTAACACGCGTTCCGAAACGCCCTGCCCAGATTGCAGCAACCCTGCTGGTTAAACTCACTTTTGACCCACCAAACATGCTCCGATGGCAACCAAAACACACCAGCAAACCATTCAACATACAAGAGCTATATATGCATCAAGAACTAGATACATAACCACCCCTAGGTGCATCAACTCATAAACACATTCAATGCTCATTCATGCTTTTAAAACAAGAAGCATAGCATATCAATATAAGCATAAGGAGATTCAAACGTTGCAACATTAAGCCACATGATTCAACATCATAAACCAAACTTGTTCAACATACACAATCTCCTTAAACATCAACATAAGAGATTCTTTCCCCCCATTGCCTTTATTAACTATAGCTATTAACCGAGACATACATCTCACTTGGAGTACTCCTTGAATCCCTTGCTGCTCGCTGTCCAAACTTCACTTATCTGCATTGATGGACAAAAAGGAGCGTAAGCACATAATGCTTAGTGAGGAATGCTCAAAACCAAAACACCATCAATGCAGCGAAACATGAAACCACCTTTAAAAACAACTCGATTTCATAAACCCAAGCATTGTTTGAAAACCCTTTTCAACAACAAGCTTAAAACATGCATTGCTCAAACATGAAAACCAACCCTTAGCTTAGAAAGCTAAGTAAACCTTTTCAAAGCACAAACTTGCAATACCACCAATTTAACCATACCATGCATAAACATCATATGCAAAGTTAAATTCAAAACCTTGGAAATCACTTCCAATTCACATCATACCTTTCTCATACTCGATTATCACTTAAAGCAAGAAACCTTTAAAATCATTTCCTCATTCATTATAACTCATGCATTAAACAAATGCAACAAATGAACCATAACATCAAATTTGCATCTCATGCCTTTAAAAACAAGTCTTAGCAAGACCTCAATGCACTAAAGAGATTTCATGCACACATGCACCATTCTCAATGGATAATCAACACTTGTTCAAACCAACAAGTAAACATGCATTCATAATACATTATACACTTCACATGCAACCATGCATCATCTCAAGCATCTCATGCTTCATTAAATTCAAGAGCATTATATTGGCTTCCAAGTGATCAACCAAATCCACTTTTCAACTCAACATCCAATCGGATACGCGGATCACAAGCGTTATCCCCACGCTTCATACACACTACCAATCCAAGGCCCTCCAAATGGACTTTTAAACACCATTTGACCTTACCATTCACAAGGTTCCCATGTATGGACTTTTAATCACCATACAACCTTAACATTCACAAGGTTCCCATGTATGGACTTTTAAACACCATACAACCTTAACATTCACAAGGTTCCCATGTATGGACTTTTAAACACCATACAACCTTAACATTCACAAGGTTCCCATGTATGGACTTTTAAACACCATACAACCTTAACATTCACAAGGTTCCCATGTATGGACTTTTAAACACCATACAACCTTAACATTCACAAGGTTCCCATGTATGGACTTTTAAACACCATACAACCTTAACATTCACAAGGTTCCCATGTATGGACTTTTAAACACCATACAACCTTAACATGCACAAGGTTCCCATGTATGGACTTTTAAACACCATTGTGATCTTATCAAGCACAAGGTTCCCATATATGGACTTTTAACCACCATATAACCTTTGCTTACCCAAGGTCCTCGAATGGGAATCTCAACCTCCATTATGACCTTAACCATCTCGTTAGGATACTTGGATGGAGTTTACCGGTTCACTCTTAACCACTCCATATCCAAGGCGACTTAATTCACGGTGCACCCAATCCTATAGCCGGCTAACTATATCCGATCAAAGTAACCAAGAACCACTTACATCACTTGCCAATATAACCATCTTACCACTTTGATCCATTGATTCACAAGCATAACCATAATGCAAGAACCATCATTTACCTTAACCAATAACCAACCATGGGCTTTCAAACACCATGTTGTTCTTAAATACACAAGGCTCACACAAGGACTTTCAACCACCTTTGTGACCTTAAACATCACCTTTCCACATGCATCATTATCAACAATATTCCACTGTTTTAAAGCATCACACAAAGCCATTAAACAACATGCAACACAATGCATCAATTCACAATTTCAATGTACAAAACCAAGGACTCTTACCTTGAGCATCCTTCACATATGGCTTTCAAAACCAGCATTAAACCATGCTAAAATATGCTTTCAAAACAGAATTTAAAACATGCAAATCACATGCATAGCAACCATCACTCACAATTGCTTGAAAAGCCAATTCACAACACAAATCAAGAGCGGAAATCCGTTTACTTACTCTTGAGCTTAGCAAAGTTGTTTAGACTTAAACTAAGCTCCCCAAAACATTCAAACCTTGGTTTAAAAGCTGAAAACCCAACTTCACTCACCGATACACAAAACAAGGCTAGCCAACAAGCCTTCTAAGCATCCGAAACCTTCCACACCACCTCTAATGCTCACGGATCGATCTCCCCTGTTTCAAACACATATCATCAGAGGATTAATGCATCATAATGCACTAAAAACACCAGCAACACAACTAAACTTGCTGCCCATAGCAAAAACCACAATTCGGCTACCAAAGACAACTGAAATCACCTCCAAACACTTCCAAAACTTAGCCCAGCCAAGATCCACCACTTCTAACCATTTTTAAACCTCAATTAACATCCAAAATGATCACAAACACGTCCTTATACCTCTAGGTATAACAGATCACCAAGATCACTCCAAAAACAACCAAAAACTCAAGCAAAACTTAGGAAATTCAACCTATTCGGGTTTGCATTGATTAAACCTCAATTTCTCATCAAATTAACATTCAATTAACATCAATTTAACACCTCAACACACTGCCCAAACAGATCATACGAAAATTTCACAAAAATCAAGCAAATCTTGCATTTTAAAGCCAAAATCAAGATTCCAATTGCAAAACCTTTAATAAATCATAAATCAAGGATTGAGAACTTGGGAATTTCAGTAAAGAACTTGAAGTTCAGAGGAGAAGGACGTTCTTACCTCCAAACTTGAGTTTCTCCCTTTTTGGAACCAAAATCTTGAAAATCCAAGTAGCAAATACAAAGGTTTTATTGAAGGATTGATTAGAAATCAAATGAGGATTGAAATATGATATTTAGGTGACAAAAATCAGAGGAAAAGATCTGGAGAGAATGTGTTTGGTTTGAGAGAAAAGATGAGAGAAAATGGAAAATGGAAAATTTGGAAAGTTAGTTAGAAATGACAAAAATATCTTTCCCTCCTTTTTACTTTTATTTTAAACCATCAATAAATCATTTAATATTCTAGAAAATCTGGAGAAACTCCCCTTTGGGTAAATAGCTCCTTAAGGATTCAAAGTTTCAAACCTTTTTAAAACAGTCACACAGTTTTCAAAAATTACATTTTGGTCACTAACCCAAAATGTCACCCTTCCAAACCTCATTTTGCAAAATTGATTTCACAGTTCACTTATATATATTAAAAGAGGATTTTAGAACATTTTCCATATTTTTAATGCAACCCGAACTAGGCTTTCCTAAAAATCACCTTTTATATTCGAACCGCAACTCGACCGGTCCGGTCCGAACCCAAAACTTCTAAGCCCAAAACCTGGGTGTTACAACTCTCCCCCCTTAGGAAATTTCGTCCTCGAAATTTCATCTGGCGAATAGAGCCCAACCAAACTTCTCAAAGCAACACGCAAGCAACACCGGAGACTTAACCTCCACTGAACACTTCCTCCACGAAACTCCACACAACTCAACACCACCACAAACTGTTCACGAATTCCAGAACACACAAAGTTAAGCAAAACTTAACCTTTCACACTTCCGGACTGTACACAGCCCCAACAACAACCTGAAGAACCTCCAACAAGCAAGAATTCTTAAGCATCAACTGCTTACCCAAACTCCTCAATCATAAAACTGACAATCCTTCCCATCTACTGCTGTCCTAATCATAACAACTCACCAGAGCTATTCACACAAAATCCAAATTTACATCACAACCCCAACCTTGACTCCGCTAGCCGTTCCATAAACCACCAGCTGACTTTAAAGGAAAGGTTCACTTATTCACAACCAACCAACATTGGCCTTCGATCTTTCATCGCCCTTCCACTTCAAGCTTTGACCTCAACACTTGCCTTACAAGAACACCACCCAACTTAAACACGCATATCACCATCTCAACTCCTCGAAGGTTGCTACGAACGAACACCCAAAATAAACAACCTTTCTACTACCACATCAATGCCAAGATACCTCGGCACTCCGAGAACACATCCACTAACCTGCAACATCACTTAACGCCAAGGAACTACCCCTTCCACTAGCTATCCAAAACCACATGACCGATTCTATCTTCAACCGGTACTCCTCACCACCAAACCACTAAACTCGTTAAGCATCAAACACTTTCCTTCTACCAACATACTATACCGCACTCACTATTACTAACAACTTGCTTAATACCCTCCACTACTTTTATCCTTCACTAAGCACCAAAACAACCTCTAAACACCCATCATCCAACCTAACCCAAACCTAACACTAACAGACTCGATTAGTTATTAGCAAGTGTGAACGTTCATATGCATGGTCACCAACATGCCCTGTCAATGCCTGATGTACATGTATGCAAAACCTCTAATGTCATGCCACATGTATGCATGGACCAGCACATATATAATATAGTATATATCAAATGATTTTAACTGTGCATGAATGCCGGTTCACACCCACCAATAACATCCTCAGAATCCGTCTAAGAACAACCTCCCATCTCACCTCTAACTTGACCAACTCTACCATTCCAGCAACTCATTGACCACAAAGTACCCACTAAAGCCTTCTTCACACAAAAGATGTTTCCAACAACAACTATTACCCCAACAAGCTAACAACAGAACCATACTCACAACGCAAGGAAAACCAAACCAAAACCAACTAAGATACTAAAGCAAGGTTACTTAACAAGGTTACCTGGAAACACCTCACTGCCCTGAAGCTTCAACAGACGAGCTCTCTTCCTCGCAGAACCTTCACCCTTCAGCCGTACCGCTGTAGCATCAGCTAACACACTACGGTCACCACCCTCTCCTTGCGATAAAGAACCTTGGCTGTTCCCAGCCAACTTCAAACAATCTCGCCTCATGTGTCCCGCAGACCCACATTTCCAACAGATCTCATTTACCAAACTCTTCACAACTTTCTGCTCTATCTGCCACCTTCGAACTTTGTCTCGGCCGTGCCCACGACCCTTCAGAGACCCTTTGGCTACCACTGAAGCTGACTTCACCCCAAGAGAACAATCACGCTTCACATGCTCCTTAGAACCACAGTTCCAACAAGCACCTGCGCCCCAACAACCTCCAACATTGCGCCTTCCACAACGGTCACACACTGGTAACCGAGCCTCCACTCCTTGCTCAACAAGCACTTGCTCCACAACTCCACTACCTTCACACTGCTTAATCCTTGGAAACTTCTCTCCAAGATACCTTTCATAAAAGGCAGACACAAAGAAATCCCAATCAATATCATGGATGTGCGATGCCACCGCCACAGACGTCCACCAGGCACATGCATCCTCCAACATCAATGAGACAACACTTCCCAGCTTACAGGCATAACCACAGCCTTCTTGATCCAAAATCAGAATCACACTGGCCAACCAGGCCTCAAACGCCTCAGGTGTCGAACCATGATATTCCACAACACCCAAATCAAGCAAACGTTGCTTCGGCAAACCCACACATCCCACAGCCAGCATATCCACTGACTTTACCTTCGCTACAGCCTGAGATGTTCCCAACACCTCCTGTACAACAGATGATGAACTCTTCATCACAGAACCAACTTCTTCCTTCTGCCTTACCACCCTAATTCCAGGCACAGAAGACTGAGACGAAACACCTCCATTAAAAGGTGAATTCCACGCCTTAACAACCTGCCCCAAGGCAGCAACCATCTCACCCAACTGCCATTCTTTCACCGATTTCACCATACTATTAACAACAAGCAATCACAACAAACAAACAAAACAATTAGACCAGCTTAAGCAAGGAATCAAACTCCAACTCCAAAATAACACAATAGCTATAATAATAAGGCAATGGGTATCCCGAATCCTCCCCTTTTACATGACAAAACAGTCATCATAAACATAGATATCACCACATCAAGCATATCAAACAACATACTCGATCATGCTTACATCAAACAACATCTACTTGCAACAGCATAACATCATCAACATATCATTCCCATTACACTTCCATCATGCATAAAATCAACTCACAACATCAGCATAACCCACATGAGCTCAAAGAAGATTCATAACCACCAAGCATGATTAAAAACACCAACAATTTGCTCAGAAACAAGTGTTTCAACCAGCTTTCAACCATACAACAGGATATACATCAAACACACACAACACAACAACTTGCCGTTTTCCCCAACATTCGCAACTCAGCTCTGATACCACCAAATGTAACCCCCTTAACCCGGCCTAGACGGTTGACCCGAATTAAGAAAGTCACACGGGGAAAACCAAAGTCAACCCGAAAGTCAACCTTGATTAACGACCTTTTTTTTCTTTTTAAACTTGTCTAGATGCACGTTAACCCTAGTTATGATCACATAAACAGTATACTCAAAGATCATAACCATCAGAGATCAATCAGGGACTCAATTGCACAAATTACAACTTTAGGGACCAAACTGAAAATACTGAGAATTACAGGGACTTAACCCAATTAAAAGTTACCAATATGAAATTAGTCATGTTTCATGCTTCATTGCCAAAATTCAGCTCAAACGGACTTCTCAAACTCAACCAATTGCAAAAACAAGATTCAGGACCAAAACGCAAACATTTTGAAACATATAACTGCCAATGTAAGCCCCCAACGGTCATACGTTCCGAAACGGGAGACAGCCTGTTTCGAAACGCGGGGCCGTTCCGCAACGAGTACCGAAACGGGGGTCTGGCAGTAGCACTTCCGTTCCGAAACGGGTCCTCTCGTTTCGAAACACCTTGGCCTTTTCAGGCCCCTGTTCCGAAACGGTAACACGCGTTCCGAAACGCCCTGCCCAGATTGCAGCAACCCTGCTGGTTAAACTCACTTTTGACCCACAAACATGCTCCGATGGCAACCAAAACACACCAGCAAACCATTCAACATACAAGAGATATATATGCATGAAGAACTAGATACATAACCACCCCTAGGTGCATCAACTCATAAACACATTCAATGCTCATTCATTCTTTTAAAACAAGAAGCATAGCATATCAATATAAGCATAAGGAGATTCAAACGTTGCAACATTAAGCCACATGATTCAACATCATAAACTAAACTTGTTCAACATACACAATCTCCTTAAACATCAACATAAGAGATTCTTTCCCCCCATTGCCTTTATTAACTATAGCTATTAACCGAGACATACATCTCACTTGGAGTACTCCTTGAATCCCTTGCTCCTCGCTGTCCAAACTTCACTTATCTGCATTGATGGACAAAAAGGAGCGTAAGCACATAATGCTCAGTGAGGAATGCTCAAAACCAAAACACCATCAATGCAGCGAAACATAAAACCACCTTTAAAAACAACTCGATTTCATAAACCCAAGCATTGTTTGAAAACCCTTTTCAACAACAAGCTTAAAACATGCATTGCTCAAACATGAAAACCAACCCTTAGCTTAGAAAGCTAAGTAAACCTTTTCAAAGCACAAACTTGCAATACCACCAATTTAACCATACCATGCATAAACATCATATGCAAAGTTAAATTCAAAACCTTGGAAATCACTTCCAATTCACATCATACCTTTCTCATACTCGATTATCACTTAAAGCAAGAAACCTTTAAAATCATTTCCTCATTCATTATAACTCATGCATTAAACAAATGAACCATAACATCAAATTTGCATCTCATGCCTTTAAAAACAAGTCTTAGCAAGACCTCAATGCACTAAAGAGATTTCATGCACACATGCACCATTCTCAATGGATAATCAACACTTGTTCAAACCAACAAGTAAACATGCATTCATAATACATTATACACTTCACATGCAACCATGCATCATCTCAAGCATCTCATGCTTCATTAAATTCAAGAGCATTATATTGGCTTCCAAGTGATCAACCAAATCCACTTTTCAACTCAACATCCAATCGGATACGCGGATCACAAGCGTTGTCCCCACGCTTCATACACACTACCAATCCAAGGCCCTCCAAATGGACTTTTAAACACCATTTGACCTTACCGTTCACAAGGTTCCCATGTATGGACTTTTAATCACCATACAACCTTAACATTCACAAGGTTCCCATGTATGGACTTTTAAACACCATACAACCTTAACATTCACAAGGTTCCCATGTATGGACTTTTAAACACCATACAACCTTAACATTCACAAGGTTCCCATGTATGGACTTTTAAACACCATACAACCTTAACATTCACAAGGTTCCCATGTATGGACTTTTAAACACCATACAACCTTAACATTCACAAGGTTCCCATGTATGGACTTTTAAACACCATACAACCTTAACATGCACAAGGTTCCCATGTATGGACTTTTAAACACCATACAACCTTTGCATCACCGATTGGTAGTTGTATAACATCACTAACGAGATCCGGGACAACCTACACAAGATCCACACATGGACTTTACACCACCATTGTGATCTTATCAAGCACAAGGTTCCCATATATGGACTTTTAACCACCATATAACCTTTGCTTACCCAAGGTCCTCGAATGGGAATCTCAACCTCCATTATGACCTTAACCATCTCGTTAGGATACTTGGATGGAGTTTACCGGTTCACTCTTAACCACTCCACATCCAAGGCGACTTAATTCACGGTGCACCCAATCCTATAGCCGGCTAACTATATCCGATCAAAGTAACCAAGAACCACTTACATCACTTGCCAATATAACCATCTTACCACTTTGATCCATTGATTCACAAGCATAACCATAATGCAAGAACCATCATTTACCTTAACCAAGAACCAACCATGGGCTTTCAAACACCATGTTGTTCTTAAATACACAAGGCTCACACAAGGACTTTCAACCACCTTTGTGACCTTAAACATCACCTTTCCACATGCATCATTATCAACAATATTCCACTGTTTTAAAGCATCACACAAAGCCATTAAACAACATGCAACACTATGCATCAATTCACAATTTCAATGTACAAAACCAAGGATCTCTTACCTTGAGCATCCTTCACATATGGCTTTCAAAACCAGCATTAAACCATGCTAAAATATGCTTTCAAAACAGAATTTAAAACATGCAAATCACATGCATAGCAACCATCACTCACAATTGCTTGAAAAGCCAATTCACAACACAAATCAAGAGCGGAAATCCGTTTACTTACTCTTGAGCTTAGCAAAGTTGTTTAGACTTAAACTAAGCTCCCCAAAACCTTCAAACCTTGGTTTAAAAGATGAAAACCCAACTTCACTCACCGATACACAAAACAAGGCTAGCCAACAAGCCTTCTAAGTCCCCGAAACCTTCCACACCACCTCTAATGCTCACGGATCGATCTCCCCTGTTTCAAACACATATCATCAGAGGATTAATGCATCATAATGCACTAAAAACACCAGCAACACAACTAAACTTGCTGCCCATAGCAAAAACCACAATTCGGCTACCAAACACAACCGAAATCACCTCCAAACACTTCCAAAACTTAGCCCAGCCAAGATCCACAACTTCTAACCATTTTTAAACCTCAATTAACATCCAAAATGATCACAAACACGTCCTTATACCTCCAGGTATAATAGATCACCAAGATCACTCCAAAAACAACCAAAAACTCAAGCAAAACTTAGGAAATTCAACCTATTCGGGTTTGCATTGATTAAACCTCAATTTCTCATCAAATTAACATCAATTTAACACCTCAACACACTGCCCAAACAGATCATACGAAAATTTCACAAAAATCAAGCAAATCTTGCATTTTAAAGCCAAAATCAAGATTCCAATTGCAAAACCTTTAATAAATCATAAATCAAGGATTGAGAACTTGGGAATTTCAGTAAAGAACTTGAAGTTCAGAGGAGAAGGACGTCCTTACCTCCAAACTTGAGTTTCTCCCTTTTTGGAACCAAAATCTTGAAAATCCAAGTAGCAAATACAAAGGTTTTGTTGAAGGATTGATTAGAAATCAAATGAGGATTGAAATATGATATTTAGGTGACAAAAATCAGAGGAAAAGATCTGGAGAGAATGTGTTTGGTTTGAGAGAAAAGATGAGAGAAAATGGAAAATGGAAAATTTGGAAAGTTAGTTAGAAATGACAAAAATATCTTTCCCTCCTTTTTACTTTTATTTTAAACCATCAATAAATCATTTAATATTCTAGAAAATCTGGAGAAACTCCCCTTTGGGTAAATAGCTCCTTAAGGATTCAAAGTTTCAATCCTTTTTAAAACAGTCACACAGTTTTCAAAAATTACATTTTGGTCACTAACCCAAAATGTCACCCTTCCAAACCTCATTTTGCAAAATTGATTTCACAGTTCACTTATATATATTAAAAGAGGATTTTAGAACATTTTTCCATATTTTTAATGCAACCCGAACTAGGCTTTCCTAAAAATCACCTTTTATATTCGAACCGCAACTCGACCGGTCCGGTCCGAACCCAAAACTTCTAAGCCCAAAACCGGGGCGTTACACAATGCATTCGCTTCAATAACAATGTTAGCGAAATGATCTAACACAACAAATAATGATCCGGAAAGGCCTTTCGCCTAAACACGAGACTGTAACTACACTCACCTTAACAATACGAAGCTTCAAGTCTCTCAAATAGCGATTCCTTTATTCCTAGCTTGTGACGGAGATGGTGATACCTCTTTCTCCCCTTCTCGAGATAGAAATATTAATATGAAACTTATTAGAATTGATGTTTCGACATCAAAATCAACATAGGGATATCGAAATCAATATCCAATCTTTAATAAAGATGGCAACAAGGAGATGTTCATGGATAGTCAAAACCCTAGATTAGATTACACCCAAAATATCAATGGAATCCATTAATTGAATGAGGAATATAGCTTACCTGATCGATAACAACGTTTCGATATCGTTAAAGTGAAGAAATAACAAGCTTGGATTTCCACCAATGGAGTTTTGTGCTTAGGTGAAGAAGATGATGAAAAGAGTGAGAGGTGCTAGCTTAAAGATGGTCTCGGGTAAGATTCTTAACATCCTTAGCTTTCTATTTTCAATTCAAAGCTTTCCTTCATTTTAAGGAATTTCATCAGGTAACTTCACGTAAGTGGAGAGTTTAATTCAAGGAGGCTAATCGCAAGGTTAGCCCCTCAATTTTCATACTACTATAATTTTTCCTTCCAACTTACCTTTCTTCCATTTTAGTCACCGAAAGCTAAATATTACTTAATAGGATTCAACTTCGATGTTTAAAGTGTAGTTAGGGCTCAATAACAATAATTAACTAGTCGGTGGAATCTTTAAGCTTCATCAAAGTAGAATTTTCGATCTTCGGAAATGAATTCCGACTAGATCGGGTTTCAGGGTGTTACAACTCTCCCCCTAAGAAAATTCGTCCCCAAATTTTACCTGAACTAAGAAGATGTAGATATTGTTGTCTTGTAGTTTCTTCAGACTCCCAAGAGGATTCCTTGATAGTGTGACTTCTCCATAGCACTTTAACTAACGGTACAGATTTATTACGAAGCGTCTTGAATTTCGTAGCAAAAATCTAAAACGGATCCTCTTCATAGGATAGATTCGACCGGAGTTCTACAGATTCGGGTTCCACAATGTGCGAGTGGTCAGACCGGTACTTCCGAAGCATCGATACATGAAAAACATCGTGGGTTTTACTCAATTCTAAGGGTAGTAAGAGCCGATATGCCATGGGCCAATCTTTTAATTGATTTCAAAGGGTCTAATGAATCGAGGGCTCAATTTCCCCTTCTTGCCAAACCTCAAAACTTTTCTTACAAGATGACACTTTAAGAAAAGGTTTTTTCACCGACTTCATACTCAATGTCTCTCCGTTTGATATCAGCATAAGCTTTTTGTCGATCAAAGGCAGCCTTTAGACGATCATGAATGATGGTGACTCGTTCTTCAGTTTCACGAAGCATGTCAGGGCCTAACACTCTACCCTCACCCAGCTCCGACCAGCACAACAGAGTTCTGCATCGCCTACCATACAATGCTTCATACGGGGCCATTTGGATGGATGCTTTATAACTGTTATTATAAGAAAATTCAAAAAGAGGTAGAGATTTCTCTCAGGTCCCACCAAAGTCGATAATACAAGCTCGAAGCATATCTTCGAAAATTTGAATTACTCTTTCTGACTGACCGTCAGTTTGACGGTGGAAGGATGTGCTAAGATTAACTCTGGTGCCCAGAGCTCCTTGTAGGGTTCTCCAAAACCGAGATGCAAACCGAGGATCTCGATCAGAGATGATAGATTTAGGCACTCCATGAAGCCGAATCACTCCCTTGATGTATAAGTCAGCTAGCTTAGGGAGACCGTGATCCATTCTAACTGGTATGAATTGAGCTGACTTCGTAAGCCGATCCACAATAACTCAAATAGCATCATGCTTCGTAGGGGTTAATGGTAGACCATTGACGAAGTCCATGGTTATCTTTCCTTATTTCCATTTTGGTGGATCAATAGGTTGCAAGAGTCCTGTAGGAGCACGATGTTCTGCCTTAACACGTTGACACGTGAGGCACTTGGAAATATAATCAACGATAGCCTGCTTCAGGCCTGGCCACCAATATAGTTCATGTAGATCTTTATACATTTTCACAGACCAGGGTGAACGGAAAAAGAACTCGAATGAGCTTCAACAAGAATGTCGTTGTGGAGCGTTTCATCATTAGGCACACAAACTCGATCGTGAAAACATAGAGGTCCTTCAGAATTAATTCTGAAGTCTGGATTATCTAATAGTTTAGAGACAATGGCTTGGAGCTCAAAATCTTTTTCATGCAAGTCCTTAATTCGTGAAATGATGGTAGACTGAACTTGAAGTTCAGCTACAATGCATTGATTCTTCCGAAGCCGGAAATAAGCGTTAATAGCTCGAGGAGCTACAATAGAGTGATACAACAATGAGTTAACATGCTCCACTATACTTATAACTTTGATTTCATAATCAATGCTTACCAGGCAGAGGTTTGCAACTGAGTGCATCAGCTACAACATTGGCCTTGCTCGGATAATAATCAATGACTAAATCATAATCCTTAAGAAGTTCCATCCACCTCCGTTGTCGAAGATTCAACGCCTTTTGTGTTAACAAGTACTTGAGGCTTTTTTGGTCGGTGAAAAGATAGCATTTCTCACCGTAGAGATAATGCCTCTAGATTTTCAATACAAAGACAACTGCAACCAATTTTAGGTCGTGGGTGGGATAGTTCATCTTGCGTGGCTTAAGTTGCCTTGAAGCGTAAGCAATAACCTTACCTTCTTGCATCAATACGCACCCTAACCCAAGATGTGAGGCATCACTGTAAACAGTATAATCTTTTCTAGACTCAGGCTGGGTCAAGACAAGTGCATGGGCTAGGACTTGTTTCAACTAATCAAAACTTCGTTGTTGGACTTCGGTCCAAACAAAAGGTCTCTCCTTCCGCAACAGATTAGTTAAAGGAGCGGCTAACATTGAAAATCCTTTCACGAACCTACGGTAATATCCAGCAAGCCCAAGAAAACTTCTAACCTCACCAACATTCTTTCATGGATGCCAATCCACAATAGCTTGAATTTTCTTCGAATCCACTTGAATACCCGAAGCTGATACGACATGCCCCAAAAAGGCCACTTTAGTGAGCAAGAATTCACACTTAGAAAACTTCGCGTACAACTGCTTCTCTCTCAGAGTCTGAAGCACAATACATAGGTGGTCTCGATGTTCCTATTCATTCTTTGAATAAATCAATATATCATCTATAAACACCGCAACAAATTTATCAAGATAAGGCCTGAATAACCGATTCTTTAAATCCATAAAAGTTGCCGGTGCATTCGTTAGTCCGAAAGGCATTACTAAGAATTTGTAATGTCCATATCTTGTACGAAAGGCAGACTTGGGAACATCACACTCTTTGACTTTCATTTCATAGTAACCCGACCTTAGGTCAATCTTGGAGAACACAGAAGCATCTTTTAATTGATTTAACATGTCTTATATCATGGTGTAAAGCCCTGGTTTTGGGCCTAGATAGTTTAGACATCGGATCGGGCCGATCGAGAACGGTTCGAATCGCGTAAGGTGATTTAAGGAAATCAAGGATCGGGATAGGATAAAAATGTGGTAAAATTGCTAAAATCCTCTAAAAATATGTTTTAGAGGTTAGTCAAGTCAATTTTACAAAATGGATTTTGAAAATGGGACATTTTTAGTAGTGACCAAATTGTAAAGTTTCAAAACTAGGAAAATGTGTTTTTAATGTGGAAGTCAAAATCTGAGAATCTTTAGGTGGCTTTAAGTCAATTTGACCTCTCCTAAATATGACATGTGTTTTAAAAGGCTTTTAATTAAATGGATTTAATTGGGTTTATATTAATTAATTAATTAATTAATAAAGTTAGTTAATGTGAGATTTCCCATTATGTAACTACCAACTCTTTCTCATTTTCAGCCAAACACTAATTCACTCATCTTTTTCCAGAATTCTTTCTCCCAAAAACTCTCCCAACATTTTCTAAACCATTTTCAAGAAATATTTTGTAATCCTTCAAGATTTTGCTAAGGAAAACTTGTCATTCATTGAGGGAAGAAAGGATTGGATGTAAATCACGTTCTCAACCTCTAATCTAAGTTATTTATTGAAATTCCCAAGATATTTGGCTTCTAAGTACTATTTTTGGTTGAGTTTTCATTATAGTTTTGATTGGAGATCAAAATCTTGTAAAACATGGTTGAAATCTTAATTTTAGGACTTGATGAGTTAAGCTCTATTTTATGTTGATTTTAATTGAGTTCTAAGTTGTTTAATATGTTAAAATGGTGTGTTGATAACATAGATCCCGAAGTCCTTGAGATCCTTGAGTTTCTTGTTAGTTTTAAGTGAGTTTTTGACGTGAAATGGTGGAATCTTGCTTGCTGGAGGTATAAGGTTGGGTTAGGTTATTTATTAGATGTGTTTTGATGTTTATTATGGTTTGGAAGTGATGTATGTTGGCTGGGCTTGGTTTAGGAAGCAATCGATTGAGTTTTCGATTGTTTCGGTTGAGTAAATTGGTGTAGTTTGGGTGAGCAACAAGTTTGTGAATTGTTGCTGGTGTTGGAATGCATTTTAATGCATTTAGATCTATGTTTTGATGATGTGGAAACAGGGGATCTTGATCCGAAAGCAAACGAGGTATTGTTGGAGGCTCCGGAAGGGTAATTTCCGTGTCGGCGAGCAAGGCTTCACGTATCGGTGAGTGGAAATGTAATATCCTGCTTTGTAATGCTTTGGGCATGGTCTTGGGAGCTTAGTGTAAGTTTGAAACACTTAGCTAAGCTAAAGAGTAAGTGGTTCGAATGTTCTCTCTTTGAAATGTGCTATGATTTGATGAAAATGCACTTGAGATCAATGCGGTTTTGTTTACTTTTTTTAAGCATGTTTAAGCATGGTTTAAAGCTGGATTTTAATGCCATTATGTAAGGGTGCACTAGCTAAGTGATCCTTGGTTTTCATGTGTTGAATGCATATGATGTTAAGCATGTTATGCTTGTGGAAATCGCATTGTGGTTGTGCTTGTAAAACAGTGGATTAATGTTGTTAAATGATTATATTGACAAAGTCGCCTTGGAAACAACATGTTATGCTTGTAAAACAGTGGATTAATGTGGTTAAAATAGTGTAAATCGCATTTTGGTTACTTTAATCGGATATATTTAGCCGGCTATAGGATTGGGTGCACCGTGAACAAAGTTGCCTTGGATGTCGAGGGGTTGTGATTGTACCGTATACTCCATCCAAGTACCCTAACGATTGAGGTTAAGATCACAACGCTGGATGATAATTCTGTGTGTGGATCTTGTGTTATGTGTCCCGTGCTCTCGTCAGTGGAATTACACTACAACCGATGAATGGTGTTGAGGGGTTGTGATTGTACTGTTATACTCCACCACGGGTGACACAGCGATGTAGGGTTGCTCTCGTGTGTGAGCCTTGTGTAGTCCGGTAGTGTGTATGAAGCGTGTGGGACAACCCTTGTAATTCGCGTATCCGATTGTGTCTTGAGTTGAAATGGGTTATAGATTAGCACTTGTGAGCCAATATGATGTTAATGATAAATGTAAAGCATGAGATGCTTGTAAATGATGCAAGAATGCCTGAAATGCTTAGTAAAGCATGAGTAATGGTTTAATTGTTGTTTAATATGTTACATATGAGTATATGTTATTAAATGCATTGATGAATGTTGTTAGCGATCCTCACTAAGCTATATGCTTACGCTCTTTTGTTTCATCAATACAGAGAATTGAACATTTCAAGGCAGCCCAAAAGCAAGAGGAATCCAAGGCTTTGTTTAAGAGATGTATGTGGTTCACCCTTAGTGTAATAAGTAGCAATGGGTGGGATTTCTACTTCCTGATTTTGTTGGTGATGGTTGTTGTTTCAAGCATGTTTAGTTTCCGATTGTGGACATGTATTTGGTCTTTATATGATTCTATAGTTTGTTTTGTGGTGTTTTAACTTTTCGATAAGTTTGGTATCTTAAGCATGCTTTGATGGCTCAATAGTCAGCATGATTTGAAGTGGTTGATGAAAGTGTTTTGTTGTTTGATAGTGTCTATAAGTCTATTAGATGGATTACATCATGTATGCATGATTTGAGCTTGTTTGGATGTGTTTTAGTATGATTAAAAGATGTTGGAATGAGCTGATCTGGTATGTGTATCGATACTCAGGGAAGTGTATCGGTACGCTAAGGCAAAATGAGGCATTTTTGTACAGGGTATCGAAATGGATTGCCCGTGTATCGATACGCCTAGGCCAAGTTTGAAGGTCGTACCAGTACGCGGGGAAGCGTTTCGATACGCTCAACCCTTCTTTAGCTATTGTCTTCCCGCGTTTCGATACGCTCAACCCTTCTTTAGCTATTGTCTTCCTGCGTATCGATACAAGCTCAGGTGTATCAATACGGGTAGTTAAATTTCAGTTAAAAGTATCTTTTAAAGTTTGGAAATGTTGCATTTTGGTCCCTGAATTTTGTGTATGAAATTGAATTAGTTTGGATGATCCGTTTGAACTGAATTTTGGCATGTTGGCGTGTTACATGAATAATTAAAGATTGGTAACTTTAAAATCTTGGAAGTCCATGTATTTTATGGAAATTACAATTTAGTCCTTAAAAGTAAAATGTATACAATTGAACCCCTAATTGAACTCCGATCGTTGTGCAGTTTTCACCTGATCGCTTTGTTGAACATATAGGATAATAATATGCATCTAGAGAATATAAAACGAAAAAAAGGGTCGTTAATCGAGGTTGACTTTAACGAGTTGGCTTCGGTTTTCCCTGTGTAATCTTCTTAGTTTGGGTCGGGCGTCTAGGTTGGGCTAAGGGGGTTACACCTGGGCAAAGGATACTTATTCTTAATGGTGACTTTATTCAGTTGTCTATAATCAATACATAAACGCATCAACCCATCCTTCTTCTTGACAAAAAGAACCGGAGCTCCCCAAGGTGAAGAGCTCGGTCGGATAAAACCTTTGTTCATAAGGTCTTGAATTTGATCTTTTAGTTAATTCAACTACACATCCACCATTTGATATGGTGCAATGGAAGCTGGAGTAGTCACAGGTTGCACCTAAATACCCAATTCCACTTCACGGGTTGGGGGCAATCCTGGAAGCTAGTCAGGAAAAACATCTGGGAATTAATTTACCGTATCAATGTCATAGATCTGAGATTCATTCTTGGAATCAGTGGAAAATGCACGCAACATGGAGTTATGAGATTCCATCAACATTATCCTCTTCTTGCCAAGGCCTCGAAGATACAATTTACGCTTACTGCAGTCTACCCACGCTTGATGGTTACTAAGCCAATCCATACATAGGATCGCATGAAACTCGTGGATTGGTAAAACTAGGAAGTCCGCATGAAACAAAATTCCTTGAATCATGAATGGGAAATTCTTACATACAAGACTTAAAATGACACAATCACCTAATGGATTTGTCAAAGAGACCTTCGTTGCTAAAGGTTCACTAGACATCCTATGTCTTTTAACCAATTCCAAGCTTATAAAAGAATGTGTAGATCCAGGATCAATCAACACATACAATGAGTGTGCATATAACATAACGGTACCTGCTATAACATCAGGCTCGTCATCCTCCTCGCGGCTTCTCACATGATACAACTGGGAAGAGGCCTTCGATTCTTGCTTATTGCCTGGCTTCTTGGATCTGCCTGGCCTACCTGATGCTCCCGATGGTACTTGCCTTGGCGCTTTCCCTCGAAAGGAATGAGCAGGTGAAGAGATATCTTCGTGTACAACCACTGACTTAGAGGGATTTTGAGGACAGTCCCTGTTAAAATACCCTTGTTCCCCACAGAAGAAACATGCCCCCGTCTGCTTGCGACATTGCCCTACTGGGTGTCGTTTCTGACAGAAGTTACAGACTGGATGTTGAACACTCCAATTCAAACCTCCAGTACTCTTCATTGAGGCCGCCTTAGACCAGGACTAGGTGATAGTCTGTGGTCTCTCAATGTTCCCTGTGCGGGAAGGCTGTTAGAAAGAAGCTTGCTTCGAACCTTGATACTTTCCTTTCTTGTTCCATTTGGGAGGTCAGGAGTCGCTCCATGTTCTTTTCTCAGATCGGTTAGTCATATTTCCTCTATGAGCTCTCTGCGCTGCTTCTGTTGCTTTAACTCAGTTCAGCAAATCGTGGAAATTGGTGATTCCCAACGCAGTAAACATAGGTCGCAACTCATCACTCAACCCCGCAATAAACATTCGGCACTTGTACTCTTCTTTCTTTATAAACTCGGCTCCATATCGGTAATACTTGCAGAAATCATGGATGTACTGCTCGACAGGCTTCCCACCTTGTCTTAAATGAAGAAAAGTGCTCCTCTTTTCCACGAGATAGTACTCGCTGATGTACTTGTTCTATAATTCCTTGAGGAAGAATTCCCAAGTAACTGATTCTTCAGAAACTGTAAGAATAGTGGTCTCCCACCACATCAGGGCTTCATCGGTTAACAAAGCAATAGCACACTCTAACTTGTACTCATCGAAGCACTGCAACTGCTTGTTCAAGATGCGTAGGGTATTATCCAGCCAGTATTCAGCAATTTCAGGATTATCATCATCATGTCCACTGAAAGAATAGGCTCGGAGTGAACCCAGATTGTCCACTGGGGCTCGGACGTACTGAGAAATAGGAGTAGTAGGCTAAACTAGTGGTGTTGCTTGCATCGCAGTTATAAACTTCTTAAACATGTTGGCCATATTCTGATAACATTCAGCCTGAGCATTAGGTGCAACAGGCTCAACCCCCTGAACATGAGGGATTTTTGGTTGCAGTTGATGTAGAGGATTTCCTCCCCTAACCTCCTCACCATATGTCAAGGAGCTGGTAGTATGCTCATCTACATGAGCTTCATTTGTCGCAGACATAACTATATGAAAGACCGGATTAGTCGACAAGTCACAATATACACGAAATAATTCTCCTGGGTTGCAAAATAACATAATTACAATGCAATAGACTTTGTATTAGTCTTAGAATCGAATGACCTCTAGCTCTGATACCACAAACGTAACACCCCTTCCCTGTTTGGTAGAGAATCGGGTCGAAAAGTGTTACCGAAAAATGAAACGAAAAACAATGTTAGATTTTTCATTAAAAACTCACGATTGGTCAATGGATAAAGTCCAACACACAACCAATGCGTCCTTTAATCCATATTATCAAGGAGAATACACAATTATCAAGCAAGGGTTATTTTACAATTATTACAACCATGAAGAACTAATTGGTAAATTTTAACAAACTTGCGGTCTCTTATCGAATAGACCATGCCAAAGTGAAATTCATTACTAAGGGGTTATACTTACCAAAATTCATTCAATTCTGAAGCCATTAGCACTATCAATTTTACACTACAAGAACCAGTGACTAAATTGTAAAAAAAATCAAAGTTGTCCAACGAGCCATAACAAACTTATCTAACCCCGTTTCGAAACACCATAGGTTGTTTCGGAATGAGTACACGAGAGTCAACCATGTTGACCCAACTCTTTAGACCGTTTCGTTACAGGCATGACCTGTATTAGAACGGGTTGACCAGCATAGACTTTGACTCGACCATTCTGAAACCAGTATCGAAACATGGGTCTCCAGTTGTAAAAATGTTCTGAAATGGCATCACTTCGTTTCGGAATGCCCTTAATCTCAAGTTTAAAGTTAGGGTACCCGTATCGAAACGTCATCACCCGTTTCGATACGGAGGGACCTGTAATGACAGATTTTATCTGGTTTTTATGAGAATTACCCTACCAAATGATGTCCAATTACAACGAAACTTTATACACAACATTCCATTAATATAAGCTCCTAGCATGCAAATTTTCAAGGCCATATGAGTATGTTTACCTCGTTTTTACCTTTTTAGCAAAACATGAATATTTTAGGGATATATTAAGAGAACCAAAAGGACATTTAGGGCCATAGATCTTGATACAAAATAGGCAAGCCACCAACACAACAAAACGAGCATATTTGAGTAGTCTAACTACTTTGCCACCTTCCTAGAAGTTTAAAACCATAAATACATTACTTGTATCTTAGTAGTGAATTGTCCTTTTAGCTGATCAATCTTCCAACGAACGACTCTTTAACCTGAATATGCATGAGGAAAGACACGTTAGGCACACTTTTCCTAGTGAGGTAGTCACTAAAAAAACAAAATATGGAATGCCATAGCTACAATGATACTTAAATTCATGATAACATAATCAATGCCATATATCAATGCATAAAGTAATAAACATGTTTCTTTTTCATTCATAATTCCTTGGATTGAATTAAGATCGTGGATACGTGAATTCCTATGCCTCGCCAAATCAATGAATGTTTTAATCCCTCCGCCTCGCCAAAGTGACCAATAACAATACACATCCATTCGCCTCGCCAAATCAATATAGGCCGCAGCCTTAGGACCGTAGTCCACCCGTACACTGAGCTCATGAATTCTATGGCATGCCAATTGTATCCCGAGTCCATTCCAATCAAAGGTCACAATATACTTGTTCATTACAATGATCAATGATATACCAATGTTCCATAAATTCAATGTAATCAATGTTTGATATACATATATTTCAACATCAATATCTTAAGGATCATTGTCAATATCCATGTCCGGTGATTCAATGCAATGATCTCATAACAATGCTTATATCAATGACAATGCACAATGAACAGAATCCATGTCAGTGGTAACTTACTGACACTTACCAAAGTTTCCGATTTAACATCCAATCCATTCGCTTCAATAACAATGTTAGCGAAATGATCTAACACAACAAATAATGATCCGGGAAGGCCTTTCGCCTAAACCCGAGACTTTGACTACACTCACCTTAACAATTCAAAGCTTCAAGTCTCTCGGATCGCAATTCCTTCATTCCTAGCTTGTGACGGAGATGGTGATACCTCTTTCTCCCCTTCTTGAAATTAATATCCAATCTTCAATAAAGATGGTAACAAGGAGATGTCCATGGATAGTCAAAACCCTAGCTTAGATTACACCCAAAATATCCATGGAATCCATTAATTGAATGAGGAATATAGCTTACCCGCTCGATAACAATGTTTCGATATCGTTAAAGTGAAGAAATAACAAGCTTGGATTTCCACCAATGGAGGTGTGTGCTTGGGTGAAGAAGATGATGAAAAGAGTGAGAGGTGCTAGCATAAAGATGGTCTCGGGTAAGCTTCTTAATGTCCTTAGCTTTCTATTTTCAATTCAAAGCTTTCCTTCATCTGAAGGAATTTCATCAGGTAACTCCACGTAAGTGGAGAGTTTAATTCAAGGGGGCTAATCGCAAGGTTAGCCTCTCACTTTTCATACTACTATAGTTTTTCTTTCCAACTTAAATTCCTTCCATTTTAGTCATTGAAAGCTCAATATTACTTAATAGGATTCAACTTTGATGTTTAAAGTCTAGTTAGGACTCGATAACAATAATTAGCTAGTCGGTGGAATCTTTAAGCTTTATCAAAGTAGAATTTCCGATCTTCGGAAATGAATTCTAACTAGACCGGGTTTCGGGGTGTTACATTCATATCATATCTGAAATCTGTTGACCCTAGCTCATCATGCGACTTTTATGTTTTTTCATATACGTGTTAAAGCATTTAGCATCATTTGATAATTCTGTATTACAAGGATTTTCCAAGATCACGTTTTTTAACATTGTAGGTTACGAGAATTCTATTATGGTTTAGTGATTAATAATAGTGTTTGGGGTTCTCTTGATGTTGCTTTCGAAGTACAATATTGGTGCAGTTAGGTGGCATGTATGTCGTGTTATCTTTTTGGATTTTTTCTATGATTCTCTATAATGATGTTCTATCAAAATTCTTATATGTTACGATTTTAAACGTATTAAGAGAAAAGCCTTTTATCGGGGTTTTTACTGTGGTCCGCTCTTGTGACCCTATTGTGACCTCCTAGAATCGTGTGTAACATATAGGCGGGTCTATGGGTTACACTTAGGACAATGAGGCTCGCTAAAAGTAATACCTTGTGAAATATGTAAGAATCATCTCTTGGAATCTCGCATACTGAACCTTTTCAGTACTTTATCTATATACACACTTTAACTTAGATCGATTGGCCTTTTAGATCTATCTCTATAGATCTTTATCCAAAGGAAATAGGAAGCTTCGCCTAAGACTTCCATTGAGAAACAATTTCCTAACCAAGACTTGACACTCTGCATGATACGAGTGTCATTCCCAATGAGTATAATGTCATCGACATAAAAGACCAAAAACACAACTGCACTCCCACTAACTTTCTTGTAAACACAAGGTTCATCTTCATTTTTTACGAATCAAATCTCTTTGATTGACTCATCAAAACGAGCATTCCAACTCCGCAAACCTTGCTTAAATCCATAAAAAGGTTTTTGAAGCTTGCATACTTTACCAAAATTACCAACATGTATAAAATCCTCAGGTTGTGTCATGCACACATCCTCAAGTAAGTATCCATTAAGAAACACAAATTTCACATCCATTTTCAAAATCTCATAGTCATAATATGATGCAATGGCTATAAGAATTCTGATAGATTTAAACATGGCTACCGGTGAAAAAGATTGATCATAGTCTATACCATGAGTTTGTTTGAAACCTTTTGCAACTAGCCTTGCTTTATAGTTATGCACTTTGCCATCCATGCCAGTTTTCTTTTTAAAAACTCGTTTACATCCAATGCTTTTAGTAACTTCGAGTGGATCAATCAAATTCCAAACTTGATTGTCATACATTGATTGGATTTTAGACTTCATGGCATCCAACCATTTCTTGGTATGAAATAGTCTCTTGATAAGTAGTAGGTTCATCCTAATCCATTAATAATACGCCATGATTGTTAGTGACAAGAAATTCATATTTATCTGGTTCACAACGTGCTCTATCATATCTACAAAATTATTGTGTTATTCGAGGTATGTCAACAATAGTTTGTTGACATTGAGTATCCAAAGGCAAATCAATGTGATTTTGTAGTTCTTGAACTTGTTCACGTTGTACCTTACTCTCATTGGTTCCTTTACAAATAAATCTATTTTTTAAGAAGACACCATTCTGAGCAACAAACACTTTGTTCTTAATGGGATTATAAAAGTAGTATCCTTTTGTTTCCTTGGGATACCCCACAAAAATATATTTTTTCGGATTTTGGTTCAAGCTTATTAGAAACTAAATGTTTCACATAAGCCTCGTAACCCCAAATTTTAAGAAAAGGCAAGTTGGGCATCTTTGAAGTCCATATTGCATATGGTTTCATTTTAACTACTTTGGAATGAACTCAGTTTAGTGTAAAAGTAGTTATTTCAAGTGCATAGCCCTAAAAGGTAAGTGGAAGATCTATCATACTCATCATCAATCGAACCATATCTAATAAAGTAAGTTTCCTCCTTTCTAAAATGCCATTCCATTGTGGTGTTCCAGGAGGAGTTAATTGTGAAACAATTGCACAAGTAAATATAACCATATCTACTATAGTCATTGTTAGAGTATAAAATATACTTAGTAGAAATTTAAATGTAATTAGCAGGTTATTATAAGTTTGTTGGCATTGTTTTGTTAGTTAGATAATGGGCTATATAAGCCATATTATTGGGCTAATCAACCCTATTAGATTCATTTTGAATAAAAAAACCAAATGTTATATGTTCTCTAAAAAAACTATTGTTGTCATCTCCATCTCCCAAACTCCACCACTGTGAACCTACTCCGGCCACCATGCCTCTTTTTTCACATGGTATCATTCCCCACTAACGGTCATGAGACATTCGTTCTTTCTTCCTTTGTCGTCGGTTTTCGATTTATCATCAACACACGCTTCTCCTCTGTTGCTCGCGTTTCTAGTCTACCTTGCTAAATTCGTCCAAGTTGTTTGTATATCTATTGTTTAATCTTCATTTTGTTTCCACCTCTCCAATCTGAATTCATCGTTCAGTCTCATCAAGGTTCATATCTTGTTCGCTTTCATCATTTCTTGATTTCATCGTCGTTGTAGACTCATACAACACTTATCAATTTTTTAGATCTGATTTGTTCAATTGCTTGTGATAGCTTTCTTCTTGTTTCAACCTATTGGCTGATTGCTCTACTTCTTCGGTGAGATTCCTATCACATTTTCAGATCTGATTTCTACTATTTGGTTCCTCTTGCCGGTCTTCAACTTCGGAGTGTTTTTTGATGGTCGGGTAGTGTTCAGGTATCGTCTAGTTCATTTGTATCGGAAAGTGTACTGAAGATTTTTCTGATCAGTTTTGAAGGATTGGACACGTAGTGTGATCGATTTTTCTTAGTTCAATATAGAGTGTGTACGAAACAACTAGAGTATATGTTTGATTCACTCATTTTGTTGCGTAGAATGGTGGATTAATGCAATTGGTTCAGCTTGATTCTCCTGCTTCATTTGTATCCCTGGTTTAGTTATTTATATCGAAAGTAGTTGTTTGTTAGTACTTGATGATCGGTAGCTGTTTCGATGATATAATTCTTGGAATTGATTACTTGAATTGGCCATTGTTGAATATATTTAGTGATTGGCAGTATGAGGATTTTGTTCCCATTCTATACCTCATAGGTTTTGAGCATGTAATTTTGACTAATGGTGTGATCTATTCACTGATTTATGCATTGTGAGCTAATTGCTACTAATCTTGTTGCTGGTTGGGTAGTGAAAGTTGATGAATACTCAAATCTGGTTCATTTTGTTTGTTGGCTTTGCATCACTTCTATTGAATATTGATGATTGGCTTTGTGCATCTTCTGTTGATGTGTGATAATGGTATTCTGTTGGAGAAAGATTAGACTTCTGAAGGACTTCCAAAATGAAAAAATAATGTTAGGACAGAAAGGTGAGTAAAGAAGAACGAAAGGATGAGAACACATTCAATTCTCATTAAACCACCAAGTATGAAATACATATTTTGTTTCTAAAGAAATTTCGGATGAAAGCATGATGTTTGAAGGCAGAAAGCATTTTCCGTTTCGTATACAAGCTATAACAGGCCACTATGATTGTTCATTTGTTCAAAGAACCAACTCATTGTTATTTTATCGTCTCATCAGTAGAAGAAGGAAGAAGAAAAATAGGGTGATTGAAGCAAATTTTCTTTTATTGTTCGAGAACCAACTCACACTTTCAGTTACTGGTCGAATTCAAGAATTTCGAAAGAAGAAAACAAAAAAAGAAAGCGGGGTGAATGTTAGAGTATAAAATATAATTAGTAGAAAATTAAATGTAATTAACATGTTGTTATAAGTTTGTGGGCATTGTTGTGTTAGTGAGATATTGGGCTATATAAGTCGTACATACTATTGGGCTAATCAACCTTATTTAATTCATTTTGAATATAAAATCAAATTTTATATTTTCTCTAAAAGAAACTAATGTCGTCATCTCCATCTCCCAAACTCCACCACTGTGAACCTACTCTTGCCACCATGCCTCCTTTTTCACAGTCATCAGTAAACATGATGAAGTACTTGTAACCTCCTCTAGTTGTTGAAGTTAATGGTCCACATACATCTGTATGTATTAGTCCCAATAACTCATTAACACTTTCATTGCCATCTTACCTAGTAAACAAGATTCACAAGTATCATATGATTTAAATTCAAAAGAATTCAAAATTCTATCTTGATGAAGTTTTGAAATGTGTTTCTCATTTATGTGGCCAAGGCAACAATGCCACAGATAGGTTGGATTTAAATTATTAGATTTAAGTCTCTTATTTATGTTATATATCGAAGAGATGTTGGAGTTTTGACGCTTCAAAACATTAAGACCATCTTGTAAATCAGCATTTTCATAGAACATGCCTTCAAAATAAATGGAGCAATTATTATTCGTAATAATAAAAGAAAAACCATCATTGTCCAAACAAGAAATAGAAATGATATTTCTACTTATACTAGGAACATAAAATCAAGTTTTCAAAACTAACAAAAGCCCACTAGGCAAAGTAAGTTCATAACTTCCTACAACTAAAGCAGCAACTCATGCTTCAATTCCAATTCGTAGGTCCACCTCGCCTTTCTTCAGTTCTCTTCTCCTTTTGAGTCCCTGTACATTCGTACAAATGTGAGATCCACATCCAGCATTTAATACCCATGAACTTGTAGGACAAAAAATACAGAAATACCTGAAGAGTTGGTCTGACCAATCCTTTTCTTTTTCTCTAGATCTTCTAGATACAACTTCCAATTTCTCCTCCAATGACTAGACTCATTGCAAAAGAAGCAAACACCCACCTTAGGGGGCTTAGCATTGGGAATAGCTTTGGGTTTTGGTTTAGCGTTGGACTTTCCAACCACCCCTTTCCCCTTTCCCTTTTTTTTCTTAAAATTCCTTCTCTTTTAAACCATCAAAACATGGCTAGGCCTGGATTTAATATTCTTTTCATCAGTTTTAAGCATCATATGCAGCTTAGAAATTGATTTGTCTATCCCATTCACGTTATAGTTCATAACGAATTGACTATAGCTTTCAGGTATTGAGTTCAGGATCAAATAAGTTGCAAACTCTTGGCTCAATAGAAATCCAAGTCTCTCAAGGTGCTCAATATGACCTTTTATTTTTAGCACGTGAGTGCTAACAGAGACACCTTCAGCCATTTTGCAAGAATGTAATGCCTTGGTAGTCTCACACCTTTCTTCCCTTGCTTGCTGTTGGAACATTTCCTTAAGCTCACAAATCATATCATAGGCTTTCATGTTTTCTAGATCCTTCTAAAGTTTAGAACTCATGGTAGATAGCATCAGGCATGCAACATCAAGAGAAACACTTTTTTGCATCTCATAAGCCTTTGTATCAACTTTAGAGGCATCTTTCTCTGGTTCCTCATGGTAAGGTTCATCTAGGACATAAATCTTCCTTTCTTGTTTGACAACAATTCTCAAATTTTGATGCCAGTCAAGGGAGTTAGTCCCGGTAAGATTTTCCTTCTTAAGGACCGATCGCAGTGATAAATTAGAATTATTATTGGTCACAACTTAATGCAAAGTTTGATATGATATTTCGATTTAAGATTTTCACTAAATTAACAACCCTCAAAACAAATTAATATAGCAGGCTAAGATCCATATTTCAATCTATCTTTAAGTAAGCTTTAGCATGACATTTAAAAATAAGTTATTTAGGTAAGTAACTCTTACTGATTTCATCTTATGCCATTCCTAAAAACTTAGGAGATTTTAACACCATATGTTTCGACATGCATAAATCTCACCTCATGTCATTAGGTCCAATACAGTTTTGATAACCTAATTAAGCTATACCATTTTAAACATATGAGTAAAACCATTACTCGTCTTCTCTTACTAATGTAACATAATGTACTCCTATTTTGGTTGAACCTACATTAAGGTGACAAATGTCCTGACACGTGTTTAAATTTTGATGGCATGTTAAACTTAAATTTTATGTGAGTGGGATTTGTTGATTTTAATTATTAAGGCATCACAAATATGACATTGCACACACACACACACACACACACACACACATATATATATGTTACATAATATGGCCTTATCCTAAAATAAAAATTAACCTAAACGACAAACCATCTTCATCGCCTTGGATCATCATCTAGCTTCTCCATCACCACGGTGGAATAAATATGGTCTCCTTGTATTACAAAAATTCAAACGACATGCGGGACGTATTACAATGAACAAAACAATACGCGAGTTGTATTTTAAATTTTTTACAAACAATGTAAAAATCTAAAGGGCCATACTATGCACAATGCCATACATCAAGCAAACCAATCAAGAAACAAACATCTCATTTATTTTAGATAAAGCGTACACCGTTACTAAGACGTGTTACTTAAGTTAATTTAATCTTATAAGGTGTTTCACAGAGCTATACCCTACGCAGACTTTTTCGGCGGCTTTAGAAAAAAATTCCTATAGAGAAACCTTACAATTTGGCCCCAAAAATTTCAATTTTACTGATCTTATCAGTAAACTCGTTAACAAGTCAAAATCAAGTTTAGTCACTTTAAACAATGTAATCAAATTACACAAGAGGCTTATACACAAATCACCCGCCATTCATAATTGGTAAATCTATATTGTCATGATCTAATGAAGCAAATAAACTATTTAATCGCAAAACAACATTAGGATTCTTAATCATATTAACGAATATATTCAAGAAATAAATATAGCCTTTCAAACACCTCAAGAAGCCTGATTAATTATGTTGTTTGCGCAAACCCTAATATTACAATGATCACACAATTAATATTAACATGCAAGATAGATATGATGTCGCTATTGGGTTTCATAGTAAATAAACTAATATAATCAAGAAAATAATCACAACGGAAAAACTATCCTACTAAAATTTCCAAGATCTAATGCAATCATATTAATGTATGATAGAGGAAACCAAAAGGTTACCTTAATTTTTGAGTCAGTAATCTCGTTGTGTTAAGGCGTTGCCTTTCTAAAAGATGATCGCCCTCTACATGTATCCACAAGTTAATGGACGACGAACGACTATCAAAATGCTAGTTCCTCTCAGATTTTGAAAATAGAGACTTTGTAGTTTTGGTGGTTATACGAAAAATTCAAGTATCTCAAAATCTTGGCATACATACATACATACATACATACATACATACATACATACATACATACATACATACATATATATATAATTTAATTAAAACTCTTTTAAATATATTATAATCTAAAATAAATTTCTTTATCTAATAAGGAATTCAAATTCAACCAAAATCTAGATGATGTGATTTATTTAACAATATTATTTATTTAAAATAAATAAATAATATATTTTAAAACAGATTCGTTATCCATCTTAATCAGTCACATCTCTCTACATGATTCCTTATTATGTTCAAGCATAACCTTTATAACCGTCCGATAAAAAATGTTGTTTGACTATGTCAAAACATAATAGTCATCATGTTGAGAACCGTAGCAATTTTAGGTCTAACGATTTAATTTCACAACTCTTTGAAAATTGATATAGAACTTTTATTCATGTATTACTCTTATGACGAGTCGATCTTAATATTTGTTCTCGACATATACATATATGAATTTGATTTGAATCTCATTTACATATTCATCATATGAATATCCTTCAAACATCATACCAATCTTATCTTATTATTGTTCCCACAATAATAACTAATTAGAGATATTTAGAATAATTAATAATATTCAAGGATACAAAAGCAAGCTGATTTATTATAATAATAAATTCAATAATTAAAATATCATGTCCATACAATAGGCCCAAGGGCACTATAGCTAACAGTATACACCTAGGGTTTGAAATGCACCCCCTATTTCAAAAAAAATAAACAAATACATGTTCATTTTGTGCTATAAATTTTTTTCTTATAGTCGATGCTTAATTTTCGAATCATGATTGTCAATGAATTGGTTGGATATATGTTATGGAACATTGTATTAAAATACTATTTATGAATGAATGTGGTTGCTTGAGTAATTGATGTCTAGCATCATCTATTAGATCTTAGATGAATCTGCCTAGTTTTGTTGTTGTTATATATATTTATAGATCATATTATGTGTAAATAAAGAACACTCCAATGTGGGTACGTAATGAAATTAGCTTAAGGGATGTAACCCCCTTAGCCTGGTCTAGACGGTTGACCCGAACCGAGATGATTACACACGGAAAACCAAAGCCAACTCGTTAAAGTTAACTCCGATTGATGACCCTTTTTTCTTTTATCTCTTCTATATGAAATATTAAACCTATGTGACCACCCAAGATCATAGGAATAAAAGGCACAGCGATCGGAATTCAATTAGGGGTTTAATTGAACAAATTAGATATTTAGGGACCAAAATGTAAATTTTTTAAATTACAAGGACCTCCTAGATTTTAAGGTTACCAATATTCAATTAGTCTTATTTCATGCCACTCTGTCAATTATCAACTCAATCAGACATTCCAAACTCATTCAATTGCATTCATAAACATCAGGGAGTAAAATGTAAGAAAACAAGAACCTGAAACAGTTCAAAATCAAGACCAACAGTTTGGTGTTTCGAAACGCTAAGCCCTGTATCGAAACGGTCATATCAAAACTCAGTTGACTGTTTCGGTACTCGGGTGCGTTTCGAGACCCGTATCGAAACATGGCTTTCTAGTAGCCAAAGCGTTTTGAAACGTTCCTACCCGTTCCGAAACCTGATGACCATTTCAGGCCACCGTTTCCAAACAGATAAGAGCGTTTTCGATACACCCAGCCCTGTAACTACAAACTTTCCTGGTTTTCCACACCCAAACACATCCGGGAATGTTCCAAATCATACCACAACATACTAACAACATGTTTAAGCATCAAGGTCAGATATTACGAAGTATGAACCAAAGCTTAGCATCAAACATACATGCATGAGTTCTAAAGGCATGCTTCCTAGTCATGAAAACCATACGAAAGCCACAAGCCACAAACCAAATTGTAAAGGACATTTACAAACCACATATATCATAATAAACTTGCAACAACTACAGGGAGTTCAAAATTACATCTCCCAAAATTAACCATAGATCCCACTGCCAATTATCATTACTAAAGTCTACGTAAAATGTCACCATACTTGAGATTTTCAATTCCTTGGAAATCCTTAGCCTCCTTGCCGCCCAAGAGTGTCTCAATTATCTGCATTGTTGGTAAAAGAGAGCGTAAGCACATTTTCTTAGTGAGGCAAGCTCTAAGAAAAACCAACGCAACAATGTAACTTTAAAACTCTATCTCAAAAACCATTTTCTACAACATGCTCTTTCTATCTCATGCTTGAAAACCATTTCAAAGCATTTCTCCATTTGAAAATCACATGTACCTTCAATCTAACTCATGCATTTAACCAATGCAAATCTCATGGCAAAGCCATACACATGCTTAATGTAAACAAAAGCATTTCATAAACCACAAGTCTCATATGCATTTCTCATAGCATAAAACATCTCAACATTTGGTACGTGTGAATCAAATACAATCTCATATATTGGCATTTCATATTACATCTTTACTCGGATATGCGGATTAGCTTGACATAAAGCCAATTCCTACCCCGGTGGAATCTCACATCACCTGACTCTCATGGCGGTATATCTCTTCGCCACAAAGCTTGGTGTTTCACCAATACTTACCCCGATGGTATCTCTCATCATCAGATTCTCACATTGGATTGGGATGTCACTACCCCCATTGCCCGACACCAAAGAGCACATACGAATTTTTAGTTTATAGTGCACTTTCATCCTATTGGTCAACCAATTATATCTGGTAACCATTTCATCATTTATGCCAATATATTATATCAAAATTATCATCTCACCAACTTTTTTGATGTAACATTTCTCAAATCTTTCTCATCTCATTTCAAATCCATAATTCATGCTATCTCATGGGATCAACACATAACATCTTTCCATGTTATAAATCATGCATAAAATAGTAGGAATTCTTCTATCTCAAAACAAGAGCATGTTAAAAGCATTTAGGGGCATCAACCACATATCGAGAGCAATTCTAGTCATACTTACTTCCAGACCTAGGATGGTGTTTCAAACCAATCCTAAATCCCCAAACCTTGTTTCCTTGTCCATCAAGGACTTCTAAAACCTTGTTTCCTATACTTATGGCACTTCCGGATCAACACCAAAAGCGTCTAAAGATGTCTCCCCTGTTCATTACACATACGAGCAGAGGATTAATTTATCATCATGCATTGAAATCACCAGCTACTCATTCAAACTCGATGCACTACTCAAAAACATCATTTCGGCTAACCAAAATCACTTCCAAACTTTCCCAAATCAAATCACAACCAAGATCTATCTATTCTAATCATTTCTAAACCTCAATCAACACCAAAAATCATCAGAAACACGTCCTTATACCACCAGCAATAGCAGATCTCCAAAACCACCCCAAAAACCACAAATCTAACATCTCAAACTTAGGAATCCAAACCTATTCGGGATTTATTTGTTAAAACCTCATTTTCAACATCAAATATCATCCAAAATACATTAGAAATCAACCTTAAAACAGAGCTTAACATAGTAATACGAAAATCACCAACATCTCATCAAGAATCTTGAAATTAACAACCATTTCACATTGATAACATAAAAAAACTTAAAAACCATCAAAAAAGGATTGATAACTTGAGAATTTCAGTAAAGAACTGATCATTAGATGAGAAGGACGAAGCTTACCTCTAATGGCTGATTTCTCTTCAATTTGGGCAAGATTTCTTGAAAATGTAAAGTAAAAACAAAAGGATTTGATGAAACAAAGGATGGAAATCCTTAGGAAGATGAAATCTAAGCAAAAGAGATGAAAACCATAGATTAATTTATGAGGGAAATGTGTTTGGCTGAGTGGAAGTTGAGAGAAAATGAAAAGAGGGAAAAGTATCGTAAAGTTATTATGAAAAGTCAAAATAGAATTTCTCTCTTAAATCCTTTAATTAAATCATTATTAAAACTCCCAAATTAAAGAGAAATCTGATGAAAAATAATTTGGTAAAAATTTCTCCTTAAAGATTCAAAGTTCCAATCCTTTACAAAACAGTCACTAGTCAACTTTTGCAAAAACTGCAATTTGGTCACTACACCAAAATGTAATATTTCCAAATCACATTTTGTAAAAAAAATTCACCATAACCATTTATATAATAAATGAGGATTTTTATATATTTTCCATATTTTTAAAGCATCCTGATCTAGGTGTTCCCTAAACCACCCCTAAAGGATTCAAACCGTTCTTGACCGGCCCGATTCAACCTCTAAAACAACTAGGCCCAAAACCACGGCGTTACAAGGGAGAACACTCCAATGCATGCGTTAGAAAAAAATTATCTGGCCAAAGGCTATCGTTGTATGTGTGTGTATCAAAGCAATGAAGTACACCATGGGGGTTCGTTGCACAATATCTTATTTCTCCAGATCTTATGGGGCATTCATTCTTTGATAACCCTCGATGCTTAAAAAAAGAAAGAAAAGAAAAGAAAAAATTATATGCTTATATAGTATAATGAAATAAAGGTTGTTTAGGTTGGAGGATGTAACACCCTAATTTTGGGCTTAGAAGTTTAGGGTTTAAACCAGATCGGTCTGAGAAACGGTTCGAATATAAAAGGGAGTTTTAGGGAAAGCCTAGCCCGGGATGCTTTAAAAATATAGAAAAATATTTTAAAATCCTCATTTAATATATATAACAGAGTGGTAAAATCAATTTTACAAAATAAGGTTTGGAAATACGACATTTCGGTGTAGTGACCAAATTGTGATTTTTACAAAGTATAGTAGTGACTGTTTTGTAAAGGGTTGAAACTTTGAATATTTAAGGAGATAATTTACCCAAAATGTTTTCTCCAGATTTTTCCTTAATTTGGGTGATTTAATTAATGATTTAATTAAATAAAAGAAAGGTGTTTAACTACTTTTTACTTTTATAACTACTTTTCTCAAATTTTCTCTCAATTCTTTTTCTCTCAAAATCCTATCATCCAAACACTCTTTCTCCAGCAAAATTCACTTTGATTTCCACTTCATTTGATGAGATTTTCATTACTCAAGGATTCCTAATCAATCTTGCAACAAATCCTTGTGATTTCTACATTGTATTGTCATGGAAATTTGCCCAAATCAAGGAGAAATCATCTTTTAGAGGTAAGAATGTTCTTCTCCTATAAATACTCAGCTCTTTACTGAAATTCCCAAGTTGTCAATCCTTTATTAAAGATTTATGAACGGTATTAATGTTAGAAACAAGATTTTGGCTTAAAACTCAAGATTTTGGAAGAGTTCATGAGGATTTTCGTTGTAATTGATTGGGCTCTGTTTTGAGATGGTTTTCTAATGTATTTTGGATGTTAAATGATGTTAGAAATAAGGTTTTATCAATCCAATCCCGAATAGGTTGTGTTTCCTAAGTTTTTGCTTATGAAAATAGTGGTTTTTGAGGTGACTTTGGTGTTCTGTTATAGCTGGAGGTATAAGGACGAGTTTAGGGTTGTTTTTTAGGATAATTGATGTTTAGTAATGTTTAGAAGTGATAGATCTTGGCTGGGTTATGTTTTGGAAGAGTTTGGAGGTGATTTCGGTTGTGTTTGGTAGCCGAAAATGTTGGGTTTAGGTTGAGCAGCGAGTTTTGGTGTGTTGGCTGAAGATTTCAATGCATGATGATGCATTAATCCTCTACTTTTATGTGTCTAAAACATGGGAGACATCTTCGGACACTTTTGGTGTTGATCCGGAAGCTTAATTGGTGTTTCGGCAAGCAAGCGAAACGAAATCGGTGAGTGCGATTTGTTTAGAAGTCCATGAGGACAAAAATACAAGGTTTGGGGATTTAGGAGAGGTTTGAAACACCTTCCTAAATCCGGAAGTAAGTATGGTTTGATTTGGTCACTCTAAAGTGGTGTTTGCCCCTAAAATGCTTTTACATGCTCATGGTTTGAGATTGATAAATTCCTACTGTTTTTATGCATGATTTAGAGCATGAGATTATGCTTGTAGAGATGTCATGAGATGGTATGTTGCATTGAATAGATTTGAGCTTTTGGTTTGAAGCAAAGTATGTTTTATGATTTGAAATGTGGTGAGAAAACCTTTGAGTTATATTGCATGAAAAACATTAGGTGAGATGATATTTTAACACATTATATTGGCATAGATGTTGTGAAGCTTACCGGATATAATTGATCGATCAATAGGATGAGAGTGCACTATAAACTAAAAATTCGTATGTGCTATTTGGTTAAGCCAAAGGGAGATATTCCGATGATGGACATTCCATCGGGTAGGACTTGGTGAAATACCCAAGCTTTGTGGCGATGAGAGATTTCGCCATGTGAGTACGGTGATGAGAGATTCCACCGGAAGCTATGTTGCTAGACAAGTGAGTACGGTGATGCCAGATTCCACCGGAAGAGTCTAGTGTAGAAATGTGTCCGCATATCCGAGTATGAGATGCTAAATGCCAATATAAATGATGAAATGGTTTTTGTTACACATGTACCTTTGATGGGATGATTTATTCTATGAGATATGCATAAGAGATTTGTTTAGAAATGCTTTGGCAATACAAGCATGTGAATGGCCTTGCCATGAGATTTGCCTTGGTTTCAATGCATGAGATAGAATAGAGGTAAATGTGGTTTCAATTAGTTTTTCTTTGAAAGTTTTCCAAGCATGAGAAAGAGATGAGCAAGTGGTTTTAAAGCTTTGATGAAAGTGTTTTCTAAATGTCCATTATTGTGTTTTAGAGCATGCCTCACTAAGCATTTGTGCTTACACTCTCTTTTACCATTAATGCAGATAATTGAGGTGTTTCCGGGCATCAAGGAAGCTAAGTCCATCCAAGGAAGTCCAAGCTCATGTATGGTGAAGTTTTCATAGACTTTAGTTTTGATAAATTGGCAATGGGAAACCAAGTTTTGTTTTGGGAGATGTGTTAAACTCCCTAAGGTTGTGGCATGTTTGCCTTGGTTAGTTTGAATTGTAAATGGCCTTAATTACTTGTTTTGAGGTTGGATTGACTTTTTGTGAATTGATAATAGGAAGCATGCCTCTAGACTTGTGAGATTTCATGTTTGATGCTATGAATGTGTTTAGGGGTTCTAAATATGTACCTTGTATGTATGTTGACTTGTTGGTATGGTTAGAGAGTCATTAGGATGAGTATGAATGGGTTTTTGGGTGAAAAACCAGCAATTTCTGCAGTTTCTGGGCAAACCATATCGAAACACCCTCTGGCGTTTCGAAAAGGGGGCTTGTAATGGCCTTCGTGTTTCGAAACGGTTGGAGGCTGTTTCGAAACGTTTTGGCTACTAGATAGCCGTGTTTCGGAACAAGTTTCGAAACGGGGGAGTGTTTTGCCCTACCGTTTCGATACGGCTGGTAGGTGTTTCGAAACAGGTGACCGTTGGTCACAGATTTGAATTTTTATGAAGTTTGCATGTTTTACATTTTAGTCCTAAATGTTGAGATTGCAATTGCTTGAGCTTGGGAAGTCCAATTAAGTTGAAATTTGGCAGAGAAGCATGTAACATGACTAATTTCATATTGGTAACTTTAAAATCAGTGAGGACCTTCTAATTTTCAGAAATTACATTTTGGTCCCCAAATTTGTATATTGTGCAATTGAGTCCCTTTTTGAAATCCGATCGCGATGCCTTTCTCTATCGTTTCTCGTGAGTACTCACTTAGTCTTAAAAAGCATCTAGATAGGATTAAAAAGAAAAAAAAGGGTCGTGAATCAAGGTTGACTTTGGTTTTCCCCGTGTAACCTTCGTAGTTCGGGCCAACCGTCTAGGTCGGGCTAAGGGGGTTACATTTCGTGGTATCAGAGCTTGGTTCTCGAGTAAACGGGAATGGTTGGTTTGTAAATGTTTTGGACTCCCTAGTTGTGGCATGATGCCTTAAATGTTTTGGTATTGTAAATGGCCATTTTAATGCTTGTTTTGGTGATTTGATGATTGGTTGGTTTTGAATATTACGATGCATGCCTTTAGACTTGTGGATTTCCTTGATTGATGTCATGAACGTGTTTTGATGATGCAAACATGTACCTTATATGCATGATGACTTGTTGACATGATTAAGAAGTCATTGGGATGTTTTAGAGTGGTTAAATGCATGTTAAACCAGCAATTTCTGCAATTTCTGGGCAACCCGTATCGATACACTCACAGGCATTTCGAAACGGGGGCCTGTAATGGCCTTGGTGTTTCGAAACGGCTGGAGACTGTATCGAAACGGTTTGGCCACTGGAAGGCCCTGTTTTGAAACAGGTCTCGAAACGAACCCGCGTTTCGATACGGTCAACACCGTATCGAAACAGGCGACCGTTGGGCACTGATTTGAATGGTTTTGAGGTTTGTAAGCTTTACGTTTTAGTCCTGAAATTTGTATTTGCAATTGCTTGAGTTTGAGAGGTCTGTTTGAGGTGAAATTTGTCAGAGATGCATGTATAGTGATTAATTAAGTATTTGTAACCTTAAAATTAGTTAAGTCCTCCATCTTTCTACAATTTACATTTTGGTCCCTAATAGTTGTAATTTGTGCAATTGAGTCCCTTAATGTAATTCGAACGATGTGCTTTTCAAGTATGTGTTTCTCAAGAGTACGCTTAGGATTAATATGCATCTAGACAAGATTAAAAAGAAAAAAAGGGTCGTTAATCAAGGTTGACTTTGGTTTTCCCCGTGTAATCTTCATAGTTCGGGTCAACCGTCTAGGCCGGGCTAAGGGGGTTACATTTGGTGGTACCAGAGCCAGGTTCTCGAGTAAACGGGAATGGTTATGTGGGTGATGTATGTGTGTTTGCATGATGCGCCTTCTTAAATGGAAGTATGATGTATGAATTGTAAAGTATGTTGCAATTGTGATGTTATGCTATGTTGAAGCATGTTAGAGGTACCCATTGCCATATCAAAACTAATGAAAGGAATTGTTTTTGAAAAATGAGCTTGAGTGCTTGGATTACTTACCTTGTTGAGCCTAATTATGTTTATTGCATTTGTGTTAGTGCATTGTTTTAGTGAATGGGACCTCGTATAGAGACGAGAGTTAATACGCGAGTTATGGCTCAGAACGAGAATGAGGAGAATATCGATAATGTTATGGATTTACCTCCTCCTCCTGGTGGTGGACCGTCCGGTGGTGGTGGTGCTGGAGGTGATGGAGTTGGTGTTTGAGCTGGTGCTGGGGTCGCTGGATCTGAAGTTGGGCAGGGGCAAGCTGCTCCTGACATGACAGTGTTGATACATGCTATTGTTGGAGCCTTTCAGGCGGCGGTAGCTAGAGCTCATGGAGCTGGGCATCAGGGTGATGCTAATGCGAGATTACATTTGGAACGTCTGCGCAGTCTGGGAGGGACTAATTTCAGAGGTTTATCTGCTGAGGGTTCCGAATCTTGGTTGGAAAGTACAAGAGGATATTGGGACAAATGAACTGCAATGATGTGCAGAAGTTAGGTTGTGTGGTATCGTTGTTACATGATGATGCGTATACGTGGTGGACGACCACAGTCTCCGGAATGGATGAAGTTGATGTGACTTGGACGTTCTTTCTGAACGCGTTCATGCAGAAGTATCTAGGTGTGCGATACTTGGATGAAAGGAAAAGAGAATTCATGTCTCTTGTTCAAGGAAGCATGACGGTGGCTGAGTACGAGATTCAATTTGTCCGTCTAAGTCAGTACGCACCTGAGCTTATTCCGGATGAGCGAGAGAAGTGTGAGCGTTTTCGATACGGTTTGGTGACGGACGTAAAGACCTTTATGCTTGCTGCTGAGTACACGGATTTTGATGTGCTGGTGAGTAGGGCAAAGAACATTGAGTAGAACCTGGGTTTGTCATCTAGAGGTGTTGGTTCTAGCTCGGGCAAAAGAGCTGCTGAGTATAGTTCTGGTGTAGGACGGAACAAGAGAGGACGAGATAAGAGGTATCAGTCTTCTGCAAGGCGTGGTAATGGAGGGCATGGTGCGCCTGTCCAGGGAGACAGGATGAGAGTTGATCAGAACACGTGCTGGACGTGAGGATCGCGTGGCCATTTGAGGCGTGATTGTCCTCGAGCAGCGAGAGAGGTTTAGGCTCTTGTGGCAGTGACGGGTAATTCGCGCTGGAATTGTGGTTCGGCAGACCACATGAGGAGGGAGTGTCCTTTGTTGGCCGGTGATGGTCAGGGACGTGCTCCTGGAGTTGTTGCACCGCAGAGAGGTCGTGGGCGCGGCCGTGGTAACTTCCAGCGCAGAGAAGATGGTTGAAGGAATGTGGCGCATGTGGTGGCTGTTCAACCTGAGGGTGGAGGTCAGGCTCGAGTGTATGCTCAGCGAGAGGGGAGGATAGAAACGGATGTGATCGCAGGTACCTTTACTTTGCAATCCTTGTCATTACTTTCCTTGATTGATTCTGGATCTACACACTCATACATATTGCGTGAACATGCTCAATTGCTTGGGTTACCTGTTGAGTCTTTGGATGTTGGTATGCGTATAACTAGTTCCTTTGGTGAGACCGTTGTGACACGGAAGTTATATAGAAGATGTCCCTTCGTTGTGCAAAATCATGTTTTTCATGTTGATCTCATGGAATTGCCATTCTATGGTTTTGATGTAATCCTTGGTATGGATTGGCTTGTTGAACATCGAGCTGTGGTGGATTTTGAGAACAAGCGAGTTTCGTTGAAGCTTGTGGATGAATATGAGATAGTGGTGGTTGGTGAGAATGTGAAGTTTCTTGCCAATGTGGTGTCTACATTGGAAGCGAGCCAGATGTTGAGATAAGGGTGTGAAGCTTATCTGGCCTTTGTGATGAATCCTAGCTCTAAAGAGTTGCCAGTGCAAGATATCAGGACTGTGCGAGAGTTTCCTGGTGTGTTTCCGGATGAGTTACCTGGTTTGCCTCCTAACCGAGAGGTGGAGATTGGAATTGAGCTATATGAAAATGTAACTCCAGTATCCATTACTCCTTACCGAATGGCACCTAAGGAGTTGAAAGAGCTAAAGACGCAACTTCAGGAGTTGCTTGATCGTGGTTTCATTCGGCCGAGTGTGTCACCTTGGGGTGCACCGGTCTTGTTTGTGAAGAAAAAGGATGGCACTATGAGAATGTGCATCGACTATTGTCAGCTGAACAAGTTGACTATCAAGAATCGGTATCCATTGCCGAGGATTGATGATCTTTTTGATCAATTTCGGGGAGCGGTTGTGTTCTCTAAAATTAACTTAAGGTCAGGTTATTACCAGTTGAAGGTGAAGGATGTGGATGTGCCAAAAACAACTTTCAGAACGAGGTATGGGCATTATGAGTTCCTTGTGATGCCGTTTTGTTTGACGAATGCTCCTGCAGCTTTTATGGACATGATGAATAGAGTGTTTCATGAGTATTTGGACAAGTTTGTTGTGGTGTTCATTGATGATATCCTTGTGTACTCTCGTACTGAGGAGGAGCATGAGGGGCATTTGAGGATTGTGTTACAGGCCTTGTTGGAGAATCAGCTTTATGCTAAGCTGAGCAAGTGTGAATTCTGGCTTAGGGAAGTTGTTTTCCTTGGTCATGTGGTTTCTGCTGAGGGGATTCGTGTTGATCCTCAGAAGATTGAGGCAGTGATGAATTGGAAACCTCCTAAGTCCGTTCATGAAGTCCGTAGTTTCCTTGGTTTGGCAGGATACTATCGGAGGTTCGTGGATGGATTTTCAAAGATTGTTGCACCTTTGGTGAAGTTGTTGCAGAAGGATGTCAAGTATGAGTGGACGGAAGCGAGACAACAGGCTTTTGAGAATTTGAAGGCAACTTTGACGCAAGCTCCTATCTTGGTTCAGCCTGAATCGGGGAAAGAGTTTGTGGTGTACAGTGACGCATCCTATGTTGGTTTGGGGTGTGTGTTGATGCAAGAGGGTAAGGTGGTGGTTATGCATCGCGTCAGTTGAAGGTGCATGAGCGCAATTATCCTATGCATGATATTGAGTTAGCCGCGGTGGTCTTTGCTTTGAAAATTTGGAGACATTACCTATATGGTGAAAAGTGTACTGTGTACACGGATCACAAAAGTTTGAAGTATCTAATGTCTCAGAAAGAGTTGAATCTTAGGCAATGACGTTGGGTGGAGTTGCTTAAAGATTACGATCTGACGATCGAGTACCATCCGGGAAAAGCTAATGTTGTAGCGGATGCCTTGAGCAGAAAAGTGGCAGTGGAGTTGAGGGCTGTGTTTGACAGTTTGAGCATTTCACGAGATGGAGGTCTTGCGGCTGAGTTGCAAGTGAAACCATCCTTGGTTCAGTTGATAAAGGATAAGCAGCTGTTGGATGATTCTTTGGTGCCACGTGTTCAGGATATTGGTGAACATAGGCCATCGGATTTCAGTTTTAATGATGATGGAGTTCTATGTTTTGGGAGTCGGATAGTAGTGCCCAATGATGCTGAGTTGAGGCGTGCTATTCTGACTGAAGCTCATAATAGTCCTTTTGCTATGCACCCTGGTAGTACTAAGATGTATCGTGATCTTAGAGATGAGTACTATTGGGTGGGGTTAAAGAAAGATGTTGCTGAGTATGTGAGTAAGTGCATGGTTTGTCATCGAGTTAAGGCTGAGCATCAGTTTCCTTCTTGGTTGTTGCAACCGTTGAGGATTCCTGAGTGGAAGTGGGAAAGGATTACCATGGACTTTGTGTCTGGTTTGCCTTTGTCGCCATCGAAGAAGAATTCGGTGTGGGTGATTGTGGATCGCCTTATAAAGTGTGCTCATTTCTTGCCTGTGCATACTACGTACACTTTGGACAAGCTTGCAGAGCTGTACCTTGCTGAGATTGTGCGGCTGCATGGTGTGTCAAAGTCTATTTTGTCGGATAGAGATCCGAGGTGTACATCGCGTTTTTGGGAATGTTTGCATCAAGCTTTGGGTACACGGTTGAATTTCAGTACTTCTTATCATCCACATTCGGATGGACAGTCTGAGCGTGTTATCCAAGTGCTGGAGGATATGTTGAGGTGCTGTGTGATTGAGTTTCAGGGCTCTTAGGAGAAGCATGTGCCTTTGGTGGAGTTTGCTTATAACAATAGCTACTAGGCAAGTTTTCAAATGGCACCTTATGAAGCCTTGTACGGGAGGAAGTGCAGAACTCCTCTTTGTTGGGCTGAAACAGGTCAGAAGTTGGTTTCAATGCCAGCTTTGTTGAAAGGAACCACCGAGAAGGTGAAGCTCATTTGTGAGCGATTGAAGGCAGCTTCTGATCGACATAAGTCTTACGCGGATTTGAAGCGTAAGGAGGTTGAGTTTGCGGTAGGTGACCGTGTGTTTTTGAAAGTTTTGCCTTGGAAAAAGGTGATGAGGTTTGGTCGAACGGGTAAGTTGAGCCCTAGGTACATTGGACCATACGAGGTGATTGAACGTGTGGGTCCTGTTGCATACAAGTTGAGGTTGCCGCAAGAGTTGGAAAAGATTCATGATGTGTTTCATGTCTCTATGCTTCGGAGGTATAGATCTGATCCTTCGCATGTTATGCATGTGGAGGAAGTGGAGGAAGTGGAGTTGAATCCAGACTTGACCTATGATGAGGAGCCGGTGGAAATTCTGGATTCAGACAGTAAGGTTCTTCGAGGCAAGACCATTGAATTGGTTAAGGTGTTGTTGAAGCATCGTGGTGTTGAGGAAGCCACGTAGGAACGAAATGATAACATGAAGGAGCAGTTTTCGTACCTCTTTCGTCCAGGTAAATTTCGAGGACGAAATTTCTTAAGGGGGGGGGAGAGTTGTAACACCCCAATTTTGGGCTTGGAAGTTTAGGGTCTGAACCGGACCGGTCTGTTTTTCGGTTCGAATATAAAAGGTGGTTTTAGGGAAAGCCTGGTTCGGGATGCTTTAAAAATATGGAAAATATCTAAAAATCCTCTTTTAATATATATAAAAGAGTGGTGAAATCAATTTTACAAAATAAGGTTTGGAAGTGCGACATTTTGAAATAGTGACTAAAATGCGATTTTTGAAAAGTTCAGTGGTGACTGTTTTGTAAGGATTGAAACTTTGAATCTTTAAGGAGCTAATTTACCCAAGATTGATTTCTCCATATTTTTCTTAGATTTTAATGATTTAATTAATGTTTAATTAATTAAAGGAAAAGTGAAAAACCAATTTTTAGATTTCATAACTAACTTTTGTTAAAACTTTCTCATTTCATTTTCTCTCAAAATTCTCTCAGCCAAACACATTTCCATAGGAACATTTCTATTGATTTTCACATCAAATGATGAGGTTTCAATCATCAGTTGATTCATAATCATTTCTACATCAAATTCTATTGTTTTGCTTATTAGATTTTCAAGGAAATTGTCTCTAATCAAGGAGAAATCTACATTTAGAGGTAAGGATGTTCTTCTCCTCTAAATACTCAGTTCTTTACTGAAATTCCCAAGTTTTCAATCCTTAAATTAAGTTTTATAAATGGATTTAATGTTATGAACTTGATTTTGGCTTAAAACTCAAGATTTGAAAGAAACCTTGAAGAAATTCATGGTGATTGTTTGGGCTCTGTTTTGAAATGGATTTTAAATGTGTTTTGGTTATTTAATGACGTGTAATTGAGGTTTAATCAATGTAATCCCGAATAGGTTGAATTTCCTAAGTTTTTGTGTAAGAAAATGGTGGTTTTTGGTGTGATCTTGGTGTTCTGTTATAGCTGGAGGTATAAGGACGAGTTTAGGTTCTTTTTGGATGTTAATTGATGTTTAGTAATGGTTAAAAGTGATGGATCTTGGATGGGTTATGTTGTGGAGGAGTTTGGAAGTTATTTCGGTTGTGTTTGGTAGCCGAAATGTTAGATTTGGTTAGAGCAGCGAGTTTAAGTGTGTTGGCTGAAGATTTTAATGCATGATGATGCATTAATCCTCTGCTTTGATGTGTTTAAAACAGGGGAGGCATCTTCGGATACTTGTGGTGTTGATCCGGAGGCTTGATCTGCGTTTCGGCAAGCTTGCGAAACGGAATTGGTGAGTGAAGTTGGGTTTTCAGCTTTGAAACCAATGTTTGATGGTTTTGGGAGCTTCGTTTAAGTCTAAGCAACTTAACTAAGCTCAAGAGTAAGTTTTCGGGGAAACTCTCTCTTTGATAAACCATGCGATGGTTGGATGCAATGTATTTAGTTTGCATGTTTAAATTTTGTTTTGAAAGCATGTTTTAGCATGGTTAATGCTGGTTTTGAAAGCCATGTGTTGAAGGATGCTCAAGGTAAGAGATCCTTGGTTTGATATTAGTAAATGTCGTTTTGATGCATAGTAATGCATGGTGGTTTAATGGCTTTGATTAATGCTTTAAATAGTGAATTATTGATGATAAATGAAGCATATTGGGAAGTGATGTGTCGGTTTTAAAGTACTTGAATCGGATATAGTTAGCCGGCTATAGGATTGGGTGCAACGTGAATAAAGTCGCCTTGGATGTTGAGGGGTTGTAATTGTACCGTAAACTCTATCCAAGTACACTAACGAGATTTTTAAGATCACAATGGTGGTTAAAATTCCATGTGTTGATCTTGTGTTGTGTGTCCCGTGTTCTCGTTAGTGATGTTATACAACTACCGATGAGTGATGTTGAGGGGTTGTGGTTGTACCGTTAAACTCCATCACGGGTGTTGAGGGGTTGTGATTGTACCGGTAAACTCCCCCTTGTGTGTTCGGTAGTGTGTATGAAGCGTATGGGACAACGCTTGTAATCCGCGTATCCGATTGTGTTTTATGTTGTAAATGTTATGGTTTTTCACTTGGAAGCCAATATGACATGTTGATGTTAATGAAGCATGAGATGCTTGTTTAAGAATGCAAGGTTGCATGAATAATGATGTTTAGGTGTTAAAAGGCCTTATGAAAGGTGTTTTATAAAATGCATTATTGTGTTGTTTCTTTAGAGCATGCCTCACTAAGCAATGGTGCTTACGCTCTCTCTCTCTTGAATCAATAATGCAGATATTTGACGTGATTGAGGGCAGCAAGGAGGCTAAGAATCTAAGGAAAAGCTAAGCTCATGTATGGTGACGTTTTCACAACATTATTAGTTTTTGATGTTTGGCAATGGGAACCTAGGTTGTGTTTTTGGGAGATATTTTGGACTCCCTATTTGTGGCATGATGCCTTAAATGTTTTGGTATTGTAAATAGCCATTTTGATGCTTGTTTTGGTGATTTGATGATTGGTTGGTTTTGAATATTAGGATGCATGCCTATAGACTTGTGGATTTCCTTGATTGAAGTCATGAACGTGTTTTGATGATGCAAACAAGTACCTTATATGCATGATGACTTGTTGGCATGATTAGGAAGTCATTGGGATGTTTTAGAGTGGTTAAATGCATGTTAAACCAGCAATTTCTGCAGTTTCTGGGCAACCCGTATCGATACACTCACAGGCGTTTCGAAACGGGGACTTGTAATGGCCTTGGTGTTTCAAAACGACTGGTGACCGTATCGAAACGGTTTGGCCACTGGAAGGCCCTGTTTCAAAACAGGTCTGGAAACGAACCCACGTTTCGATACGGTCAACACCGTATCAAAACAGGCGACCATTGGGCACTGATTTGAATGGGTTTGAGGTTTGTAAGCTTTACGTTTTAGTCCTGAAATTTGTATTTGCAATTGCTTGAGTTTGAGAGGTCTGTTTGAGGTGAAATTTGACAGAGATGCATGTAAAGTGATTAATTAAGTATTGGTAACCTTAAAATCAGTTAAGTCCTCCATCTTTCCAGAATTTACATTTTGGTCTCTAATAGTTGTAATTTGCGCAATTGAGTCCCTTAATGTAATCCGATCGTTGTGCTTTTCAAGTATGTGTTTCTCAAGAGTACGCTTAGGATTAATATGCATCTAGACAAGATTAAAAAGAAAAAAAGGGTCGTTAATCAAGGTTGACTTTCGGGTTGACTTTGGTTTTCCCCGTGTAATCTTCATAGTTCGGGTTAACCGTCTAGGCCGGGCTAAGGGGGTTACAAACCCATCATGAGATAATTTTCCTTAAATGTAGCATTTTTATCATCTCAAATAAAATGATATATGAAAAAACATCATCTATAAATTTGGATATTATTTTGAATATTCTGAAATTAAAGGATCAAATATTATCTTTTAATTTAGATATTATTGTGATATTTCTATTTGATTAATGAATTTTATTTCAACTAAAATTCAGATAATTCACAAATTTTATTTCCAATGAAACTCCTACCCCTAAAAATAGCATGCAAACCTACTATGTGTGACTACTACAAAAACACATAGATTTTATGCTATTTTTACTCTGTGATTTTCTAAAGTGTTTTCGGTGATAGAGGAAGGTGTTGTCACTGATTTTTAACCATCATTTTCATTTATTTTATTTTTATTTTTATTTTCATTATTATTTTAATTGTTTGTCTTGTTTACTTAGTTTAGCAAAGGACCCAAAAATAAATAATAAAGGGTCTAATTTAAATAAAAGGTCCACCTAATTTTTAATAAAAACAAATTTAATAACCCATTTAGCCCAAATAAAAATCTAATTTATTTTTATTTCCCTATGTGCAGCCAATTATTAACCGTTGGAACACATGCGTGTGCCCCATGCATGTCAACCCCATCTCCACGTGTCAGTAACAACCTTTTCTTCTTTTGCAATCTCTAAATCATGAAGCAAAAGAAAGAGGAAGCATTTTAAAATTTGGATCGAATCTTCTAGAGAAAAAGGAAAGGTAAGCCGGACAGATTCAATTAAAATAAAAATAAAAAGAAAAGGAAGGACTGATCAGATAGAAAAAGGGAAAGAAGAATGTGGGTGTTTCAAACGTGGGAAAAGGGAATAAATCATCCCAAATTATGCATATTTGATTGAAGAAAAAAGGCTACTTACCAACATATTTTTTTTGACCAAAAAGATAACATGATTCAATTAAGTTAAACGGTGCCTAACCACATGCACAAAGTGTGCAAGAAACAAAAACACAACCGCAAACATAAAGTGTGAGGCTAACAAGCGGCATGAAACAGACTCCATGCAAAGATGAACAGTGCAGAGGGAGTACAAATCATCATAGGCAAAAAGCCTATCCATAACTGGGGCACCTAGGCCCACACGGCCAAGAAGACGCCTATCAAGGCAAATGAAACTCCCGCCACAAGAAGACCTCGGATCAGGAGGGGCAAAATTGAAATTCATGTTCTGGGAGAGCTCCATCCGAAGGCAGGCTCCCAATCCCATAGTGAGATTGGGTCTTGTCACCAAAATCGCGGAAAAACAAAGCTCCAGCTGATCTTGTTGCACTAAAATGTCTGTCAACATTAGAACCGACGAGCTTGCAAAGAAAACTTGAACTTCCATAAACTGGGCCCTCATCATCTGAATCTCGAAGGAATGGGTGGAACCACCCGGATCCCATCCAAAAGTAATAAACTTCGATCCTATTGGTTGAGTAGACCCACATGGATCCCAACCAAGACTAAAGATATTTAATTTTCGGATCCTTTTGGAGACCCAAATCCCACTAGATTTCTAAATCCCTTGAACCAAGGGACGGTTTGGCCTTTTTTGAAATTATTTGACTTTCCAGCTGGAAATGGACATTTGTAGAAAACAACTTTTTTAAGGACAAAATTGCCCTCGTCCCAGTATTCCTCAATGAGCCAGTTAGCCTCTATGTTTGTACCGGTGACTTAGAAACCTGAACAACACCAGAGGAGCAAACCTAGGCCGCGGACCGGCTGCTCGCCGGCGAAAAACGCCGACGCCTGGCGGACCGGCGTAAAACCGCCCACCCGCTTGCTTCAACGAAAAAAGTAAAGAAGATACTTGAAACGGCTTTAAAAAACGAGGGGAAAAGGAACGACCTAAAAAATGAGTGGCCTAACTTGCACAAACCAAAAAACGTGTGGTCATTGGATTCCAGAAAAGCTCGGGCAGATCAACGAAGTCCCATGAGAAGCTACCGTTCTCCGATTTGCAGGGTACAGGGGAAGCGTGTGAGGTCCGTTGCAGGCTTGAAATGTTACCGGCGGTTAAAAGGATGGCTGATCGCCGTAAAAACCGCCCAGCTGATGACTTTAACGATAAAATATGCAGACACTTGAAAGGCGTAAAAACCGACACATAGAGGCGTTAAAAGGCAACATGGGCATAATGACTTCAACGACCCAGTAGATCTGAGCTCGCCAGCAAACTCTGACGCCTGGCTGACCGGCATTAATTGCGCCCAGCAGCTTGCTGAGGAGTGACCGTAGACCAGAAAGCCGCACTGGAATGACCAACCGGAGATCCTGAAAACCCACCGGTGATCCAGAAGACCTGAAAACTTAAACTCCGCTGGTACTTTCGAAAGCTTGCAGAGAGGAAACTCGTGACACCGGCGATAGAAGCTCTGGCAAGGGGAGAATAAAGGCAACTCGTGAAAACCTCACGACCCCAGAACTCAAAACTCCAAACCATTCGCGAAAAAGAGCTGCCGGAAACCACCACCTAGGGGAGCGTGCACGAGACCGGCACCGTCGGAAAGAGAGTACCGGCAAGGAGATCCCAACCAAAGTTCTTTCAGAAACGCCTACCGACCTGGCAACGACCACCAGCCCAAATAGAGCCTTTGGGTATTTCGGGAGAGAGATTTGGGTATTTCCGACTGAGATTTTTTTCATATGGTACAACCACTTGATACGCCTTTAGTTAGCTCCAGGAATCTTACACAGACACATGCATAAACACATTTACATTTTACACCAAGAGCACACCACAAAACACCTCAATATTTCATATAAACTACTTACCAACATATTTGGAAGGGAAATAAGAATCACTCAAATCATGACAAGTAATCATCGAGGTTAGGGAGATTTGACTTTTAATTTTTCCATGTAATTATGGTAGTGAAACTACTATATAAACATCCTCCCTATCACTTGTAATGGACTCACTACAACACAATTTCTTCAACACTTCTTTTTTCATCACTTACTCATCCTTATAATTCTCGCTCACCATTACACACCACAAACATCCGAAATTTATATAGAAATTCTCAAGTTTGTATTGGTACTTTCAAGTTGAATACAGGAAGAAATGTTTGGTTTCTAGGTATCTTGCTTTTGTTCTTTTGTTTTTATTTATTCCATTTATTTCAAATTTAACTATAATTGGAGCAATTCTAACCTTTTTTTAATTTTGAAGAACCTTGATCTTCGTTTTCAAGCTTTCTACATGAGCACCTGACGAACTCTTTATACAGAATATTTGATCTTTGTTTTAAAATAAAAGTGGGTGAATGGTGTTTTGGGGCTTTGTACCCATTTCAAACAAAAGTGGGCCATTTAAAATTTTATTAAATTCTTTTTTTTGTTATTTTATTTGATTTTGTAAATTGGATTAATGTTACCTTTTTATATTTAATTTATTTCTCTGCTAAAACCTTTAATTATATATATATATTTTAATTAAATTGTTACTTTCGGTAAAACCCCTAGGTTTAAGTTCATAAATCCCTAGTTAGAGCCTTGAAGTTTAATAAATTTCTCTTCATATCAAGTTCATAAAATACACTTAATCATATCTAAACTCCCAATAGGTAAAATTTATTTAGACAAATCTTTAGGCTAATAATTACTAACTTAGAAAATAAAAGCTTCAACACACCCATTGATTTTTGATTGTTTGATTAAAAAGTGAAACATAATTAATGTGGTGTTCTACCAAAAGGAGGTAAAGCGTTAACGCCAGAAATGTAGACGATGATTAGAGTTTACTCTCCGGATGGAAGGATTGTTAAAATGGAATCAACTTCATAAATAGACAATAAAGTAAAATTTTATGCGAACTTGCAAATTCTAACATTAAAACATTTTGTAATTGTCTATGTACCAATTTTTGCGCATTGTAGGGGGGGCTAACCCTTCCCCGCGAGTAATCGACTTTCGAACTCACTTTTGTGTTTTTGAAGACCAAAATTTTTGTTTTAAAAAATAAATTCTTTTCATTAAAATAACCCATTTTTAGGTGATCCAATCACACCCTTTTAAAAGACAAGTGGTGACTTTGTTGTTTTGTTTTTAAAACGTTGCATCCGGAGAAAAAGGTTGTGATAGCTTGGCAAATCTGCTGGGAACAAATTTTTGTTTTTACAAAAATAGAGAGTCAGACCACAAGCCGATTACACATTGATTTAATGCCGAAATTTGTAACGTTTGCGTAAAATTTAACTTTATTGTCCATTTATGAATCTGATTTCATTTTACACATTTACAGCTTGATTATAAGCTCTATGCCCGAGCTTCATCCTGATCGTTTAAGTGAGGGGAAACATTATTGCTCTCGTGAGAATATTGATTCTCCGCATGGGCTTAGCATGTACCTTCGGGGCTCATATGTCTTATGTCTTCTTAAGGATATTGATCCTTTGCATAGACATAGGAAAATGGGCCCCCTGAGTTGAACTTGATTAGTTTTAATCCTATAGTGGGTGAGAATCAAGAGCATTGCTACCCTTAGTAGGGGACAGTAAGGACAACTCAGGGACCTTTCTAGAACCAAACCACGTGTGTGAATCTAGAAGCCCACCCCAATAGAGCCATGTGGAAAACACTATAATTAGAACTCGGTCGAAATTATTTCGTTAGGATAGTTTGTAGGCACAGGTCCAAAAATGTTAGAATGTGTTGCCCAGTTATTATTCGTACAATGAAATTATTTTGGACCTTTTATTTTTTTCTGATTTTTAAGAGTATTGTGGAAAACACTAGAATCTAGAAGCCCACCCCATTTCTTTTCTTGTTTTGTTGTTTTACATATTTGTTTGTTGCATGCACCTCATATCTAGAAGGGGTCGAATCTAAAACACGTTGCTTAAGTAGAAAACACTTTTTCATACTGGATAGAAGACTTCTTCAGAAAGAGGAAGATAATGCGAGTATACGTCATTGGTCTAATGTCAACCAACAGGCACATGGAGAACATCATTCAAGAATACATGAAAAAGATCTTAGTCCTCAAAGATAACAACGAAGGGGGCAATGACTACTGGTTTACTCGCCTTAGGGACAATGCCATGAGATTTTAGGAGTGTAAAGAGTTCAACAAGTGTATCATGACCGAAGCATGTGGTGATGTTGGCCAACGAAGCTTCATCTCTACGTAGTATGTTAGGACAATTGAGGAAGTGGGTTTGAAACTCATGTGGCTGATCAAAGATATAAAAAACGTTGTGTGCGCAAGCAGAGATGTACTCATTATATAATTTTGAATCCTTTGTAAAAAGGAAATTCGACATCAAATGAAAAACTACTTCTAGAGAAATACCTTAATGGAATCGATGGCCCTTCGCCTGCATTCATGCATTTGCATTTTTAGTTTGTTGTTTGTTTGAATTAGTTTATGATGTGATCATTCCATACATACAAACACAATAAAAGGATTAATTATGGCATATTCCATTCAAGTAATAAGATTCCGCACAAACACAGTACTCGAGCTATGACTATAAAGGACAAACTGATAACTCTTGAAATAAATCACAAGAGTACCCAAGATAGGCTCGATAAATGGAGAAAGACTTGAAGGAAGAAATTGCACGAGCTCAGAAAAACACTGTCAGCCAGATAGTGGCTATGTTAGGATTTATAGACCCAAAAAGAGAAAAAAAACGGTTGAACCGTTAATGTTTTGTCACTCCAACTCGGGATGACCTATAGGAAATTTCCACCAAATGGGAGATTTATGGTCCATACAATAGGAACCTTATCCTATATTCCAGTAGAATCTGGGATAAATCATGGGAAAAACAAAGGCATTGAGATTCAGAATCTCTATAAGACAGTCGATAAGGACAGAATAAATAAGAGGCTAGAAGATCTTTGTAACAAACTTGAAGAGAACATTAGTGCCTAGCAAGGAGGAATCATTTATGGTGGTGTAAACACTAGAGATCTAAGCCTAGTGTCGGACTTGGTGGTTCCCCCAAAATTCAAAGCTCCTGACTTCAAGAAATATGACGGGGCCACTTGCCCTTTGGCGCACTTGACCATGTACTGCTGAAAAATGTCACTACACTTGGAAAATGAGAAACTACTCATCCATTGTTTCCAAGACAACCTTTCAGGGTCTACTACCTGAGGGTATACCTATAACACCCCAAAATGCAGCTTGGAAGTATGATTCATTTGACAATATCTTAATTTAGATTCAAAGATTTCTTTAATTGATTGGTCAAGAACTTTGGGAGTAAATTGAAGGAAGAGCCCAATTAAGTGATTTATTTCAATTGACTAATATTTACTGGGAACATATTATAAGGTTTCCATGATAAAAATATTGGGAATGAAAGGACATATCCACATGTCCCTTTCTCAAACCATCACTCAAGGAGACAAGGATGAGTCATCTCCTTCGTCCTTGACAAAGTCGAGTACCTTAGAAAGATAAATGGAGTGAGAAACTCAAGAATTTGAGAGGAATTAGACTATGGATGGGTGTATCTTTTGAGTTGAATTCAATTAGAATCTTAAGGAAGGTAAAATACTTTTCCTTTTTCTTATATATGTTCAATTGATTAAGTTAATTCATAAAGTCTTGATAGAATCGGGTGAATGCATGTGTGATTATTTTTTTATTTGAGAACCTTGTGATTGAGTAGGTGAATTTAGCTATTTGATAGGAGATATTTGGATAAATTGTATCTGAACTATTTGAATTATGTTGGAAACTCCTTTTCACATCATGAGTCGATATTGGCTTACATTGAACACATGCTTAGGTTGTTTCTCTAATTGGTGTGTCTTGATTCGAGTGAATGGTGGTTAATAAGGAGCAATGTCACGTAGGAGGAATAAAACAGTTTTCATGATCCTTAAGTTGTTAGGAAATTGATTTGACAGATTGAAGGCTACCTTAATGAATAAATAGGAAGAATAACTCTACATGCCATGTTTAGTGTGTATATGTTGTTACATAGGTTGTTTTGCTTGTACATTTGAAGGCGTGAATGGACTGATATGGAAATACGTGAAAAATTGATTGTTATGAACAAATAAGAATTTATAAAGGATTGATACGTGAATGTTTAAGGGGTAAAACCAAGGGAGGTCAAAACTGGTTTTTAAAATTGTTTCAAAAAATTACATTTGCAATAACTTTGAAAATTTGCTATAAATTGTAATGGTTGCATTGGAAGCTAAAATTTATATGGTTAGAAAGCTTATCCTGTCTAGTTTCATTTAAAACAAACAAAATTTAATTTTTAGCTATAGAACAGTTTTATAGAGATGAATCTTTATGGATAGTGTAATTTGCCAGGTGACAGAATTGAGCGTATCTTTAGACTAATATCTGTATTAATTCATAAAGAGAAAAACTACAAGGCTTATATGGTTAGAAAGGTAATTGAGTCAACTTTCTAGCAGTGTAAATGGTTCGATATTCTAACATATGGAATGGAAGATATGAATTTTCAATCGAGTAGTGCATAGTCTGATTGGCAACAACTCTATAGTGACTTAAAAATATCATTGAAAGCTTGAAGGAATGTATATAAAATTTGAATTTGTAGTTCTGAGTGATACTTTGTTATGCTAATTAATATATAGTTTTGAAATGGATGGTAAAATTAAATGTATGTTCAAGTAAAGTATTAAATAACATGATTAGAAACATTTATGTATTGGTGGAGTGTGTGTTTATGTATATAGGGATTAAGGGCTGAATTGTTTATATGGGACCAAATATGGGACTGTTTTGCTTGTAATAAAAGATAAAATGGACTGTTTTGATTATCTATGCATACATGTGAATATGAGAAATATGTGGACTGCTTTTGAATGAATATGGATATGTAGGGATTGTTTTGTACAATTATGGACACATACATGAAAATGGATTGTTTTTGATGCATGAGGATATGTTTAAGGGTTGTTTTGTAGATAGATTGAATTGAATTGATTGTAATGATTTTTTATCTGTTTGAGATATATAACATGATAAGCAAGCGTTGAGGAAAAGATTTAGATGGAAGGTTAGCGTAGTTGTTTGTGTCTCGGGTGACACTATGTCATTCCGAAGTTATAGTTTCATTATGATTATTTTGTTGAATAGTTATGGATGTATTACGCTACTTATTCACATTGTGCATAAAGCTCAATTAGAGCAAATTGGGGAGGGGCACTCATTCATGGCATGGCATCCTTGATATCATATTTGGTTATACATTTCACGAGTACTATGTGCCTTGCTATGTTACATTTGTATGAATGATTTTGTTTATGTCTACCCTGTAATATGCTTTAAAGCTAACTATTGATCAACACATCCATAAGACTTAAAGAAGAAAAACTATTCCTAACTTAACAACCTATGAATTAATAAGCTTAATGTACCAAAAGCTCAATGTTTGACATAAGACATAAAGTAAGTAACATGCAAGATTACTTGTGTAATAAGATACTCCCCATATTATCAAACATAAGATAAGATATCTAAGTTGCCTACTCAATGGAATCCCTTAGACACTTTGGCATAGTACATGGCATATTTCGGGACTACGGTCCATGAGCTACGGCTCGGGGGCCGCCCATTATTATATGTGATATATTGGTGACAGTAGGAGGTAACGGGGGAGATGTACGGAGATGACAACAGTTTGGTTAGATAGAGAAGAGAAGATAGGATTGTTATGATTAGACACAAGCCATTGCTTTGTGGTTTGAGCTATATGTAACACAGACCAATACAGTCAAACATGGACCAATGTTATTTATGCTCAAATGTGATCCAAGGCGAATGATTTAAAAAGATTTGAATAAAGTTGAACATGAGATGAATTTATGAAAGAAATGCCTTGGTGGCAATGTTAATAAGTTATGGATAATGTTTTCACTATGATAAGCAATCTATAGGAGATGGATTTTGTGCTTAAAATTAGAGGCAACAAGCTTGAAAACAAAACTTTGATAAGTATTCCGAGAAGGTTTAATAAGAAAACTAAAAGTTCTAATTAGTACTTTTGAAAGTCTTGAGAAGACTCCAATATGTTAAAAGTCTATCTATAATGAGATCGACAAGAAATTTAATGTAATTCCCCTAAGATTTGAAAGGTTATGAACTGCAATGAGATTTGTAAAAGTCAAGATTTAAGCTTAAACATCAATAGCTTAACTTCTACTTGTATACTTGATGTATTTTATTTAATATCATGGATATTACGTTTTATTATTCATGTATTGCTACCTCACTTAGTTTATATAAGCCTAATGTACTCATTTTAATGCATTTTCAAGATTTAGAAGCTTTGTGTTCGATCTTGATCAAGGGATGTGGGTCACATTCCAAGACTTTTGTTTATTGTCTTGTTTCTATGTGTAACTCCTAGGATGGTGGCACTATGAGTCATGTATTTTGCATCTAAATAATATCATGTTTCATCTAAAAATATATGCATGTGGTTAGATTATTTGGCTAAATGAATCTTGCAAACTATTTGTTTGAGTGAAGGCACTCTTGCATGCTCGTAAAAATGGAAAGGGAGTGTTTTTGAATGAATTAAATAAATACTAAGGCATGCTTGAACCTGTGCAATTGTATATAGGTAACTGGAACTGTTTTCTATGTTTAATGAATTGAGAGAGTTGTTCTGGACATTGTGAGAGTTTTTGGACTGCCTTGAATGTATATGATAATTTTGGGTGTTGCTTTGATGCACATAAGTATGCATAATAGATGAAAGGGACTGTTTTGAACATGGATAAAAATAAGGGATATATTGGGATACATAGAAAGAGATCGAGGGCTGTTTTGATGTGTTAATGTGTATAAGATATACGTGTATGTTATATGTATATATATGAATGGTTCTGGACTGTTTTACCATGAGATTTATGTGATAAATTGATAAGAGAATGATATGTGTATACATATATACCTTAAGGGATGTCTTGATTGTAAAATGGGATTCAATTCTTATTTGATAGTTAGGATATATTATGCATAAGCTAATAGGAGGTTACCACTTTTATAAATGGATCTTTATGACTAGTGGTCGAGGCTAGCACGATAAATGAATTGTTTCTTGTCATTTATGTTATTACATCATGGTGTTACAAGGGTTACCTGATTGGTTCTGTAAATGGTCTTATTAGTAATAATGGAAAGTTTGTTTGACAAGTTGCTTTGGCATGTTGATTAATTGATTGCTTAAAAATTAAGTTATGCTAGTATAGCATTTGAATGGTTATTGGTACTAAGAATTAAAAGACAATGTTGGTTATTTCTTGTCCTTAGATTCATGAATAGGTTGTCTTGTATGATTTCTTACGGGTATATTTAATCGGATTGAAATCTTAGTCTTATTTCATAAACCATGTTTGTTAAAAACAACGGTGATCAGAACTCCTTAAGCTGGATGTTTAATTTTTGATTAAGTCTAAATCTTATGAAACACCTGGTTATCTCTTCTTAATTCAATCTTGAGCTAATCAAAAGAACTAAGTCTCTTCCTTGATTAAAGAATCGGGTAAGATCAACTATATTGGAAATCAATAAAGTGACTCTTTAAAATAGCTAAATGCGCAGAAGTTGTGATGACTTGAGTATAACAATGTGATAAGGATAAGTTTTCTCACGAGGTAGAAGAATAAACAATTAAACTTGTGATCCAAGTCTCTTAATTTATTAGAACAGGTTACTAGCTAGTGTGGGAAACATTGTTATTTATGTGAGATTAATTGATTGTTTATAATTTGATGTTAAGGTTAAATCTACAGAAGTAATCAAATTGGTTTTAAATGACTCTATTTGTTGAAGGCACGTATATATATTAAATGGGAACTTTGCTTCGACTTTTATGTTTGATAGGCTATGTTAAATAAAATTTGTAAAAATCCAATTATTGAGTAAATTGATAGCTTAAAACAAATCAAGTACTATATAATCTTGATATGTATAGCTTCGTAGCTTCATTGTTATGAAAGTTATGATTCTTATTATGTTGTGTTATGTTGAAACTCTCTCAAATTAAAATAAAAATTTTTGTTTACCTGTACTAAGACTTTGATAACCGCCTAAGTTGGTCATTTCATTTCTAGAATGTGCTTCGATAACATCTTCAATTCTGGTTTTCTCTTGAACTAGGTTGAGGGTGTTACAAATTGGTAATCAAAGCTAAAGGTTTCTTGATTCTAGGGCCAAGTTAAGAGTATTGTATCATTATTGACTACTTTAGTGCCACGTAGGAGTTAAGTTTAATAAGAACTTGTGATCAATATCTACATAAATTATTACAAGAAAAAGATCCTTCATCTTGGATTAGAGAAAGAATGTTGCTGTATCAGAAGTTGATGAGACTGAATTCACCCTTTAATCCATTTTAATAGTTTCTGAATTACCCTTAAATTAGAGAAGTGTAGTTTTAAATAGAAAATGTAACTGGCACTCATTCCATTTTCATTACTCTCGATTGGATAGCCGAAAAATTTAAAGAACTCAAGAAATGGTTACAAGATTTATAAGACAAAGATTTAAAGAATTTGATGTTTCCAAGACTCTAATGAGAACCCAGTCTAGCCGCAATGAGCTTGCATTTCTATATCTTATGAATCGATTTTAAGTCTTATTCGGACAAACTGTAGTTGTCTTTGTTGAGGATGTTTTCAGCTATTACAGAGATAAGAATGAACACTCGACCCGGCTTATAATTTTGGATATGTTGTGGTTGCCTTTAAGTTTTGAAGGCATTATCCCTTTGGAAGTGGGAAGTAAAGGAAAATCGAAACCGTATTTTGTCTGACCATTCAAAGTCCTTGAGAAGAGTGGTCTTGATGCTTCGCCTAGCACTTCTATGTGAGCTCCACAAGATGCATAATATAATTTCGCGTCCCCTTACTTTGCAGATAACGATCAATTTCTTCTTATATGTGTGAACCTGAAATTGAAGAACTTAGTTCAAATCTTGGAATGTAAAAAAAGATCGTATAATAAGTTTGAACCCTCTGTTAGAGTGTTGAGGAAAACTCGCAAGCTTAAAAAGCAACGTGGGATATTCGAAGCTGCTATGGCAAGTCAATATTCCTGTTTGAACAACTCAAGGAAATTCAAGGACGAATTTTTTTAAGGGAGAGAGAATTGTAACACCCAAAATGTAAATTGGAAGTAAGATTCATTTGACAATAACTTAATTTAGATTAAAAGATTGAAGGAAGAGTCCAATCAAGTGATTAATTTTAAATGACTAAAATTTATTAGGAACATATTATAAGGTTTGCATGAAAAAATATTGGGAATGCAAGGACATATTTGTTAGAGTAGTTTCTAGATTCATACTCTAGTTAATGAATACAACAATAATGGTTGTGCTGTGTCATTATCTTTGGTTAGTTAGAGTCAGTTAGAAACGGTTAGGAATATTGTTATATTGCCGTTAGTCTAATTGATTCTATACTAACTATAGGATGTAACTATATAAGCTGGTCCTTAATTAAGGATATTACAGCTTCATTAATAAAAGTCAATGAGAGTGTCGTCTCTCTTTCCCAATCATTTTCTATCCTATTTCTCTAAATCTAACATGGTATCAATCGCCGTTTTTCTTTCCTGGAGATCGTCGTTCCGCTGTGTATTTTGTTTCGTTCTTGTTGTGTTCTTTGGAATTCGTTTCTGACGCTTTTGCGAGATCGTTAAACTGGAGATTCAGAATTTATCGCCTCGTCTCTTTCCACTGTAAGCTTTCTGTTGTTTTCTTTCTTTTCGAGATTGTGTTGAGCTTTCAAGATTTGAGCGAAGGATGATTTTCTGGATCAATGTATGTTTCTTGCTTCAACTTTTAGATCTCAGTTTCAAGAATATACTATAGGTTGTAAGGATGTTTGTTTCGTGGTGACTCGGAGTCTGAAGAACAAACGAGTGATCTGTTTGGTGTATTCTTTAGATCTAGTGTTGAGCTCTCTTGATTTTGTTGTTTAAAGAATCTTGAGGCATTGCGTCAGTGTGAATTCCTGTTTACTGTGTTGTTCTCTTCGTGTTTTGTGTTGTGGTTTAGTTTTTTGGCTTGCCTGCAATCTGTTTGTTGAAATTCCTCAATCAATCATGATTCAAGAGTCTATTCCTGATGCTACGGTTCTACCTCAACCTGAGACTACTAGATCACATCCGTCCTCTCCTCTTGACTCTACTGGTGGTTCTCAACCTTCCTCCTCTTTTCGCACCACATTTGTGCAACATTTTCCCAAACACGACACTGTTAAATTGACTGAACCCTCCTATATCCTTTGGAAACAGCAGGTGTTATTGATCATTGATGGCTATGGTCTTATGGACTTTATTTCCGATTCTTTTGTTCCTCCAAGTCGTGTTATTACTACTGCTACAGGTCAAACTCAAGAGAATCCAGAGTTTTTAGCTTGTCATCAGCAGGATAAGCTCCTTGCCTCGTGGTTATTGTCCACGGTTCATCCAGATGTTCTACCTCATCTCACGGGTCTCACTTCCACTCGAGCAATTTGGCGTACTGTGTCTCGGCTTTATGGAGCTCGATCCAGTGCTAAGGTCTCTGCTCTTCGACATAGCTTGCATTCTCAGAAGAAAGGTTGTCTCTCTGTGAGTGAATTTCTTGCTAAAGTTAAATTGATTTGTCACTCACTTAGTCAGTCTGAGAATCCTATTTCAGAATCAGAACAAGTTAGTGTGATCTTGTCGGGTTTATCAGTTGAATTTGAGTCTGTTTTAGCGATTGCTTCTCGTGAAACTCTGTCTATAGATGCTTTGACTGATATGTTGTTGGATTGTGAGGCACGACAGAGAGGTTTTCTCACTGATAGTATGTCTATTCAAGCTAATCTGACTACTCATCAACCTACTCCTAATCCCTCTTCTGAGAATAGTTTGTCAGGGTTGAATGTTAATCAAAATTTGTCTGATCAAGGTCAGAGTTTCTTTCGTGGTGGTCGTGGAGGAAATAATTTTCGAGGAGGTAGAGATCGAGGTCGTTTTAACAATAATCGACCTCAATGTCAATTGTGTGGTTGTTTTGGACATGTTGTTCAGAAATGTTATTATCATTTTGATCTTAGTTTTCAAGGTCAGTCTCAAGATTCTATTAATGATCATGGTCAGTATGGTGATGGTCAAGGACAACAAGTTTTATCCAATGTTGGTTTTCAACAACGATCAGATTTTTCTGGTCACAGTTATAGACCAAGTGCACATGTTCAGTCTTATCAACAACACTCTCTGCATACATCCATTCCGACTCAGTTTCATCCTCAAGCTACACCTGTTCAAGCTTATAATCATGGTGTTACACAAGTTTCTGGTTTGCAGAATTCTGGTTTTCAGAATCAGTTCATGTCTTCTTCACCATTGTACATGAATACTTCTCAGTTTAATCCTTCCTCTGTTCATACTTTTGGTGATCATCATTTTACACCAGCTGGAGTTTCAGGGATGTCAGTTAACAATTCTCTTCCCCCCTCACCTACTTTGTCAGCCACTTCTAATGCAAAGGAGTCTGTTTCACCTATAGCTGCTAATTTTGCATATGGTTCGTCCTCCAAGCTTGCTGTCCCTGGAGATATGGCATGGTATTCTGACTCGGGAGCTACTCATCACATCACAAATGACAGTTCTGCTCTTCAGTCAGGAATGGTCTATAAAGGTAGTGATAGTTTATTGATGGGTAATGGTAGTAGTGTTTCTATTTCTCATATTGGTCAGGGTAGTCTCTCTACTCAGTCTAGACCTTTGCTTCTTAAGAACTTGTTGCATGTTCCTGCTATAAAGAAGAACTTATTGTCTGTTTCTCAGTTAGCTAGGGAGAATGATGTTTATTTTGAATTTCACCCTACTCGATGTTGTGTGAAGGATGTTCAGACACAAGCTACTCTCTTGGAGGGAACCCTCACACCTGAAGGTCTTTACAAGTTAGTTACTCCTGGTTTCTCAAATTCAGATTGTTCTGTTTCTTATCAAGCTTGTAGTGTAACTAAGAATGGTAGTGATGGTGATTTGTGGCATAAACGTCTTGGAAACCCATCTTTGCGTGTTCTAAAGATTTTTCTCAATTCATGTAATGTTTCTTTTGATTTGAATAAAATGTCAGAAGTTTGTTCTGCTTACTTAAACGGAAAAGCTCATAAATTGCCTTTTGTTGCTTCCTCAACTACATATGATAGTCCTTTTCAGTTAGTGGTCTCTGATGTTTGGGGTCCACCTCATGTTTCTTCTGAAGGTTTTAGTTATTATGTGTCATTCATAGATGTTTTTTCTAGACACACTTGGTTGTATTTGCTTAAGAGGAAGTCTGAAGTGATGGATTGCTTTATTAGTTTTTATAAACTTGTTGAAGTTCAATTTGGATGTAAGATAAAGGCATTGCAAACTGATGGTGGGGGAGAATTTTTGAGCTTAAGACCATGGCTGACTTCTAAGGGTATTCAACATAGAGTTTCTTGTCCCAAAACTTCTGAACAAAATGGCACTGCAGAGAGGAAACACAGGCATATTGTTGAAACTGGTTTGACTTTGCTTGCTCACTCTTCTATGCCTATGAAGTATTGGAGTCATGCTTTTGTTGCTGCTGTTTTTCTTATCAATAGGCTCCCTACGGCTGTTTTGCAAGATAGAACACCTTATGAAGTTCTCTTTGGTAAGTCACCAGACTATTCATCTCTTAGAGTATTTGGATGTGCTTGCTTCCCCTATCTAAGACCTTTCAATCGTCATAAGTTGGAATTTAGATCTCAACAGTGTGTGTTCTTGGGTTATAGTACTCATCATAAAGGATATAAGTGTTTAGATGCTAATGGGAGGCTTTTCATTTCAAGACATGTTACTTTTGTGGAGTCTTTGTTTCCTTTTGCTTATCTTCAGAATTCTCCTGTTGGGAATTCAACAGTAAGTTATTTTCCCCTGGTGAATCAATCTTTTTCGCATCATGAAGCTGTTTCTTCCTCTCAAGAGACTCCTTCTTCTTTTGTATCATCTCAAGCATGCTCCCAGCCTACTGATATTGCTGGTACATCTGATGGTCTTGGTGTTGCCACTGATGTTCCAGAGGAGTTCATTATTCCTCCTTCTCAAGGTTTGGTTAGGTCTACAGAAGGACCTAATTTACCTACAGTTCAGTCTGAAGTTCATTCTGATTATTCAGGTTCTGTCTTAGATGCTGAACACACTAGGGGCTTGTCTAGTCCACAAGTTATGCAAGACGTTCCTTCTTCAGGAGGTTTATCTCGTCCTGAAGTTCAGCCAACAGTTAATTTCCCTTCTGATGAGGTCAATGCTGACTCAGATCATATTGATGTTTCAGCTGATTCTCCAATTGAGAGTCCTTTTAGGAGGGAAGAATTTGTCAGCTCTGCTTCTCCTTCTTTTCAGGATACTGAACATAATGTTCATGTTTCTGCTGAGATCAATGATGATAGAGAGCATGTTTCTTCAGCAACACTTTCTTCTTTTCGAATTGATAGTGATGATTTGCATAGGCAGGAAGTAGCTCCATCAGCTCCACCTGTTGATAGTTCTTGTTGTGAGGATAGAGATTGTGTTCAGCATGTTTCTTGTGAAGATCGGTCTACTAGGAATGTGCACTCTATGGTTACGAGAAGTAAAAATGGTATTCGAAAACCTAAAGTTTTTCAGGCAGAATGTGTTCATTCTGATTTGATTATTGAGCCTCGAACAATTCAAGAAGCCTTCAAATATGTGAATTGGACAGCTGCTGCAAAAGCTGAGTATGATGCATTGCTAAGTAATAAAACCTGGTCTCTTGTTCCCCTTCCTTCAAATCGAAAGGCTGTCAATTGTAAGTGGATATTCAAGTTAAAAAGGAATGCTGATGGGTCTATTGGACGATATAAGGCAAGATTAGTTGCGAAAGGGTATCTTCAAGAGGCTGGTATAGATTTTCATGAAGTGTTTAGTCCAGTTGTGAAGCCAGTTACAGTAAGGACCATTCTTTCACTTGCTGTAACACGTGGATGGTGTCTAAGACAGGTAGACATAAATAATGCATTTTTAAATGGTGACTTGTCTGAAGAGGTTTACATGAGTCAACCACCTGGGTATGAGCAAGGTGATAAAAGTCAACGACTGGTGTGTAAGCTACACAAGGCCATTTATGGTCTAAAACAGGCCCCTAGAGCCTGGTTTGAGAAGCTAAAAGGGTATTTACAGTCTATTGGTTTTGTTTTAACCAAATCTGATTCCTCCTTGTTTGTGAAAATCACAAATCAGAATATTGTTTACCTATTGCTGTATGTAGATGATATTATTCTCACGGGTGATGATGAACATGAAATTCAACAGGTTATTAATGATTTGGATAAAGCCTTTTTGTTGAAAGATTTAGGTAGATTGCATTATTTTCTGGGAATTGAAGTCAATTATGTTTCAGATGCTATTTTTCTTTGTCAGCGTAAATACATTGTTGATCTTCTCAAGAAAAGTGGTTTGGATCAGTCCAAGGAGCTGCCTACTCCCATGCTCACAAGTTGTAAGTTGTCTAGTATTGAAGGTACTCCTATCGATAATGTGACTGAATATAGGAGTATAGTTGGAGCATTACAATACATTGTCATTACTCGACCTGAGATTGCATTTGTTGTAAATAAGGCATGTCAGTTCATGCAGGCACCTTTAGATACACATTTACAGTTGGTAAAACGTATTTTGCGGTATCTCAGTGGTACTTTAGACTTTGGTCTTCGATTTGTGTCCTCTCCTTGTTTATCTATAATTGGTTATGCTGATGCGAATTGGGGATCTGACTATGATGATCGTCGGTCCACTTCAGGTTTTTGCATTTATTTTGGGAATAATCCTGTGTCTTGGGGATCGAAAAAGCAGTCGGTGGTATCTCCTTCAACTGCTAAGGCAGAATATAGGAGTGTTGCTTGTGCAACCACTGAAATCATTTGGCTTGAGTCATTGTTGTATGAGTTGGGTGTACGAGTGGATAGAAAATATGTGCTTTGGTGTGATAATTCAAGTGCAGTAGCACTTTCTGCTAATCCAGTTATGCATTCCAAGTTCAAGCATGTGGAATTGGATCTTTATTTTGTTCGTAAGAAAGTAGCTTCTGGGTTGCTTGAAGTTAATGAGGTTCCAGCTTTCGAGCAAGTTGTAGATGTTATGACTAAGCCTCTATCTGCTCCTGTTTTTCATCGACATCGAGCCAAGTTATCTGTTGTGCCTATGCTTTCATCTTAGTCTTATCTGTTTGCTTTCTTGTTTTGTGTTTTCTCTGTTGTTTTTTGTTTACAGGTTGAATCAGAGATAGAATGGTCAAGACTTGTTGTTGCAGGGAGAATGCTAGTGTAGTTTCTAGATTCATAGTCTAGTTAATGAATACAACAATAATGGTTGTGCTGTGTCATTATCTTTGGTTAGTTAGAGTCAGTTAGCAACGGTTAGGAATATTGTTAGATTGTCGTTAGTCTAATTGATTCTATACTAACTATAGGATGTAACTATATAAGCTGGTCCTTAATTAAGGATATTACAGCTTCATTAATAAAAGTCAATGAGAGTTCCGTCTCTCTTTCCCAATCATTTTCTATCATATTTCTCTAAATCTAACAATATTCACATGTCATTTACTCAAACTCTCGGTTAAGGAGACAAGGATGAGTCATCTCCATCATCCTTGAGAAAATCGAGTACCTTAAAAAGAAAATTGGAGTGAAAAACTCATGAATTCGGGCGGAATTAGACTATGGATGTGTGTATCTTTTGAGTTGAATACAATTAGCATCTTAAGGAAGGTAAGATACTATTCCTTTTTCTTATACATGTTTAATTGATTAAGTTAATTCATGAAGTCTTGATAGAATCGGGTGGATGTATGTGTGTTATTTTTTAATTTGAGAACCTGGTGATTTAGTTGGTGAATTGAGCTATTTGATAGGTGATATTTGGATAAATTGAGTATCTGAACTATTCGAATTATGCTGGAAACTCCTTTTCACATCATGAGTCGATCTTGGCCTACATTGAACACATGCTTGGGTTGTTTCTCTAATTGGTCTGTCTTGATTGGAGTGAATGGTGGTTAATAAGGAGTGATGTCACGTAGGAGGAATAAAACAGTTTTCATGATCCTTAAGTTGTTAAGAGATTGATTCGATAGATTTAAGGCTGCCTTAATGAAAATATAGGAATGAATTTCTCTAAGTGTCCTATTTAGTATGTATAGGCTATTAAATAAGTTGTTTTGTTTGTACATTTCAAGGAATGCATGGACCGATATGGAAATAAATGAAAATTTGATTGTTATGAATAGATAAGAATTTATAAAGGACTGATTTGTGAGTGTTAATTGGGTAGATTTAATCAGTTAAAATCTGGGGAGGTCAAAATTGGTTTTTGAAATTGTTTTAAAAAATCTGCATTTGCATTAATTTTGATAATTTTCTATAATTTGTAAAGGATGAATTGGGAGCTAAAATTTATATGGTTAGAAAGCTTATCCTGTCTAGTTTCATTTAAAACAAACGAAACTGAATTTCAACCTATAGAATAGTTTATAGAGATGAATCTTTAGGGATAGTGTAATATTTCAGGTGACAAATTTGAGCGTATCTTTAGACTAAATTTTGTATTAATTCATAAGTAGAAAAACTACACGGCTTATATGGTCCGAAAGGTAATTGAGTCCTCTTTCTAGCGATGTAAATGGTTCGAAATTCTAACATACGGAATGTAAGATATGAATTTTTAATCGAGTAGTGTACATTGTTCTTTGCAGCAGCTCTATAGTGACTTAAAAATATCATTGAAAGCTTGAAGGAATGTATATGAAATTTGAATTTGTAGTTCTCAGTGATACTTTGTTATGCTAATTAATATATAGTTTTGAAATGGATGGTAAACTTAAATGTATGTTCACGTGAAGTATTAAATAACATGACCAGAAACATTTGTGGACTGGTGGAGTGAGTGATTATGTATATAGGGATTAAGGGCTGAATTGTTTATATCGAACCAAGTATGGGACTGTTTTGCTTGTAATAAAAGTTAGGCTAAAGGGTCAAATTTACCCCTGTAGTAATCCAAAATCAGCAATGTTGCCCCTAATTTTTTTTCTCCGTAATTTTGCCCTCAAAGTCAGTCAATTGTAGCAATGTTGCCCTTTGACCGATTTTGACTGTTAAATGCTGACGTGGCAGTTAACGGTGCTGACGGGGCAATTTTACCCTCGAAGTCATTCATGCAATTTTGCCCTCAAAGTCATTAATTGCAGCACTTTTACCCTTGGTTTATTTAGTTTTTGAATAAAATTGGATAAATAATTTGGTTTTTTCGAGTTGAACTTTAACAAACAGAATATATAAAAAATCGATTAACAAATTGATGTAAATATCCTTTGAGTCCCTAGTAATTTTAAAAATAAGCAAATGTGAACTCTCACAAAAAATCAAAATATTATTCAATTTTTTAAAAAATCTATAATCTTAATAAAAATAAATACGATATTCAAAAAAATTATTGAAAATAAACCAACGAGAAGCGTGTTAATTGAACGGTGAACGCGAACTATTCTATTCGAACGACGTTCGATTGACACACTTACTGACGATGGGTTGTTAGGAAAAAAATGTACGGTGAACTCGAATCATGTGGCTCAGGTTGAATTCTGCTTTATATTCTGGATATCCTTGTATTTATCTCTCATGCCCTTATCTCCCATGCCGTTTTCGCCGAACACCACTAATGTCGTTTTCTGAGATCATCGTACATTTTTCCTAACAACCCATCGTCGGTAAGTGTGTCAATCGAACGTCGTTCGAATAGAATAGTTCGCGTTCACCGTTCAATTAACACGCTTCTCGTTGGTTTATTTTCAACAATTTTTTTGAATATCGTATTTATTTTTATTAAGTTTATAGATTTTAAAAAAAATTGAATAATATTTTAATTTTTTGTGAGAGTTCTCATTTTGCTTATTTTTAAAATTACTAGGGACTTAAAGGATATTTACATCAATTTGTTAAGCGATTTTTCATATATTCTGTTTGTTAAAGTTCAACTCGAAAAAAACAAATTATTTATCCAATTTTATTCAAAAATTAAATAAACCAAAGGTAAAAAGTGATGCAATTAATGAATTCGAGGGCAAAATTGCATGAATGACTTCGAGGGTAAAATTGCCTCGTCAGCACCGTTAATTGCCACGTCAGCATTTAACGGTCAAAGGGCAACATTGCTACAATTGACTGACTTTGAGGGAAAAATTACGGAGAAAAAAAGTAGGGGCAACATTACTGATTTCGGATTATTACAGGGGCAAGTTTGACCCTTTAGCCTAAAAGTTAAAATGGACTGTTTTGATTATCTATGCATACATGTGAATATGAGAAATATGTGGACATAGGTATATGATCATGTTGGGTGTTGCTATGATGCAAATAAGTATGCATAATAGATGAAAGAGATTGTTTTGAACATGAATAAAAATAACAGATAGATTGGGAAACATAGAAAGAGATAGAGGACTGTTTTGATTTGTTAATGTGTATACGAGTATACTTGTATGTTATTTGTATATATATGAAGGGTTGTAGAGTGTTTTACTATGAGATTTATATGATTAATTGATAAGAGAATGGTATGTGTATACATATATACCTTAAGGGATATCTTGATTGTAAAATGTGATTAAATTCCTATTTGATAGTTAGGATATAATATGCATCAACTAATAAGATGTTACCACTTTTATAAATGGATCTTTATGACTAGCGGTCGAGGCTAGTATGATAAACGAATTGTTTCTTGTTATTTAAGTTAGTATATCATGTTGTTAGAAGGGTTACCTGATTGGTTATGTAAATTTTCTTATTAGTAATAATCGAAAGGTTGCTTGACCAGTTGCTTTGACATGTTGATTAACTGATTGCTTAAAAATTAAGTTATCTTAGTATAATATTTGAATGGTTATTAGTACTAAGAATTAAAAGACAATGTTGGTTATTTCTTGCCCTTATATTCATGAATAGGTTGTCTTGTATGATTTCTTATGTAACGCCCCGGTTTTGGGCTTAGAAGTTTTTGGGCGTTGACCGGTTCGGTCAAAGTGCTGTTCGAATCTAAAAAGGTGAAATTAGGAAAACCTAGTTCGGGTTGCATTAAAAATATGGAAAAATGTTCTAAAATCCTCTTTTAATATATATAAGTGAACTGTAAAATCAATTTTACAAAATGAGGTTTGGAAGGGTGACATTTTGGCTAGTGACCAAAATGTAATTTTTGAAAACTGCGTGACTGTTTTAGAAAGGATTGAAACATTGAATCTTTAAGAAGCTATTTACCCAAAGGGAGTTTCTCCAGATTTTTCTAAGATATTTAATGTTTTAATTCTGATCTTAAACAAAAGGAAAAGTGAAGGGAAGTTATTTTCTAATTAATTTTTCCTAAAATCTCATTTTCCTTTTCTCTCATTTTCTCTCAAACCAAACATCTTTCTCCAGAGATTTTCCTTCTGATTTTGTCACTTAAATCTCTCTTTTCAATCCTCTTTTGGTTGCTAATCATCTCATCAACAAAACCTCACCAATTGCCATTTGATTCTTCAAGCTTTTTGGTTCTAAAAGAGGAGAAACTCAAGTTTGGAGGTAAGAACGTCCTTCTCCTCTGAACTTCAAGTTCTTTACTGAAATTCCCAAGTTTTCAATCCTTAATTGATGATTTATAAGTGGTTTTAAAGTTGTGTAATGGGTCTTGGCTTAAAATGCAAGATTTTATGATTTTTGATGAATTTTCGTTGGATCTGTTAAAGCAGTGATTTGAGGTGTATAATTGATGATAAATGAATGTTAAATTGATTGGAAATTGAGTTTTAACTAATGCAATACCGGATAGGTTGAATTTCCTAAGTTTAGCTTGTGATTCTTGGTTGTTTTTGGGTGAGCTTGTGGATCTGTTGTTGCTGGAGGTATAAGGATGTTGTTAGGTCATTTTTAGATGTTGAATGATGTTTAAGGATGCTTAGTTTTGATGGGTTATGGCTGGGCCTTGTTGAGGAGTTGTTTGGATGCATTTTCGGTTGTGTTTGGTGGCCGAAAATGGAGTGTGGATGAGAGCAGCGAGTTTAGGTGCTTTCATTGAAGCTATTAATGCATGATGATGCATTAATATACTGTTTTGATGTGTTAAAACAGGGGAGTCATCTTTGGATCCAAGTGGTGGTGATCCGGAAGCTTGATTTGGTGTTTCGGCAAGAAGCGAAACGGAATCGGTGAGTGGATTTTGGTTTTCAGCTTTGAAACCAATGTTTTGGAGGTTTGGGAGCTTAGTCTAAGTCTAAACAACTTTGCTAAGCTCAAGAGTAAGTTTTCGGAAAAACTCTCTTTATGAGGAACCATGTGATGGTTAGGTGCAATGTGTTTGTTGCATGTTTAAATTCTGTTTTTAAAGTATATCTAGCATGTTTGTTTGCTGAGATTATAAGCCATGTGTTTAAGGAAGCTCAAGGTTAGAGTTCCTTGCTTTTGAACATTGTTTAAATGTGGTTTAATGCTTAAAGATGCATGATGTTTATGGCTTGGTTAAATGCTTTAAAACAGTGGATTATTGATGATAAATGATGTATATTGGCAAGTGATGTTTTAAAAAGGTTAAGGTCACCAAGGTGGTTAAAAGTCCTTGAGTGAGCCTTGTTTACTTAAGAACACCAAGGTGTTTAAAAGTCCTTGGATGGTTCTTGTTACGGACACAAAGGTGTTTAAAAGTCCTTGTGTGGTCCTTTCCAAGGTGTTTAAAAGTCCTTGGGGCCAAGGTGTTTAAAAGTCCTTGGGGTGATTCATGTCATGGTGTTTAAAAGTCCATGGGCCAAGGTGTTTAAAAGTCCTTGGGGTCAAGGTGTTTAAAAGTCCTTGAGGTGAAACTTGTTACGGACACAAAGGTGTTTAAAAGTCCTTGTGTGGTCCTTGCCATGGTGTTTAAAAGTCCATGGGCCATGGTGTTTAAAAGTCCATGGGGATAAGATCACAATGGTGTTTAAAAGTCCATGTGTGAGTTTTATGTTTATCTTGTTAAAAGATGGTAATTATCACTTGTGGCCAATATGACATGTTATGATATAAAGCATGAGATGCTTGGTTAAGATTGCTTGTGAGCATGTTTAAATGTTGCTTGAAGTATGATTTATAAAAGTGTTTTATAAATGCATTATTGAATGGTTTTAATTGAGCTTTCCTCACTAAGCTTTCGCTTACGCTCTCTCTCTTTTCTTAAACCAATAATGCAGAACATTAAGGTTCATTGAGGGCAGCAAGGAAGGCAAGCAATAAAGTGAAAGATAAGCTCATGTATGGGAAGGTATTCTTAAACACCTTTAGCTATTGGTTTTTGGCAATGGGGGACCTATGTTGTTGTTTTGGGAGATGTTTTGGACTCCCTATTTTGGATTTATGTTGTTGTTATTGTTGGTACATGTAATTGGCCATTATGTGTTGGTTTGGAGGTTTTGGTGCATGAGTGGTTTGCTTGAGTAGGAAGCATGCCTTTAGATTTGGGGCTTTTCATATATGATGATATAATGATAATTGGTGGATGCAAATATGTCTCTTGTATGTTGTATGAGTTGCTGGTAAAGTTTGGTTGCATTTGGAGCATGATTGGTTGGTTAATTGTGTGTTTAAGCATGAAATTCTCTGCAATCTGTGCAGGCCGTATCGGAACAGTAGCTACCGTTTCGGAACAGGTGCCTTGTAGCAACCCATGCGTCCGAAACGGGAGACACCGTTCCGAAACGGAAAGGCCACTGCCAACCCCCGTTTCGGTACGCGTTGCGGAACGGCCCCGCGTTTCGAAACAGGCTCTCCCTGTTTCGGAACACCTGACCATTGGGGGCTGACATTGGCAGTTATATGTTTCAAAATGTTTGCATTTTGGTCCCGAAACTTGTTTGTGCAATTGTATGAGTTTGGGATGTCCGTTTGAGCTGAAATTTGACAGAGATGCATGAAACCTGATTAATTTCAAGTTAGTAACTTTAATTTGGGTTAAGTCCTTATAATTATCAGAATTTACAAATTGGTCCCTAAAGTTGCAATTTGTTCAATTGGGTCCCTGTTTGATCTCTGATGTTTATGTTCTTTGAGTATGTTGTTTGTATGATCACAACTAGGGTTAACGCGCATCTAGACAAGTTTAAAAAGAAAAAAAAAGGTCGTTAATCAAGGTTGACTTTCGGGTTGACTTTGGTTTTCCCCGTGTAATCTTCTTAATTCGGGTCAACCGTCTAGGCCGGGTTAAGGGGGTTACATTTGGTGGTATCAGAGCTGAGTTCTCGAGCAATTGGGAATGTGTATGTGAATGTTTGAAGTATGTATGCCTTGTATGCTTGTTGGGTGAAAGCATGTTGAGTAATTGCATGTATGTTGCAATTGAGATGTATGCTGTGATGAAGCATGTTGTGGGTACCCATTGCCAAATCAAAGCTAATGAAATGATGTTGATTTTAATTGGAAATGAGCTTGAGTACTTGGATTGCTTACCTTGCTGGGCCTGACTTTGTTTATTTGCATTGTGATTGCATAGTTAGAGTATGGCACCTCGTAGAGAGTTGAGGAGTAATGTGCGAGCTACGGCTCAGAATGAGAATGAAAACGAAGAGAATGTTGAGAGTGCGGTTTTACCTCCTCCACCTGGTGGTGGTGGTGCTGGGGCTGAGGAAGCTGGAGCTGCAGCTGGTGCTGAGGCTGCTGGACCTGAGGCTGGTCAGGGGCAAGCTGTTCCTGACATGACAGTGTTAATTCAAGCTATAGCTGGTGCTTTTCAAGCAGCGGTAGCTGGAGCTCGTGGAGCTGGGCATCAGGAAGATGCTGGAGTTAGACTACCTTTGGAGCGGTTGCGCAGTCTGGGAGGGACTGAGTTCAGGGGTATGTCTGCTGAAGGTTCTGAGGCTTGGTTAGAGAGTACCAAGAGAATCTTGGGTCAGATGAGTTGTACTGATGTGCAGAAGCTTGGCTGTGTTGTGTCCTTGCTGCAGAAGGATGCATATACGTGATGGACAACCACTATTGCTGGGATGGCAGAAGCTGATGTGACTTGGACATTCTTTCAGAATGTGTTCAAGAGAAGGTATCTTGGTGTGAGGTACCTGGATGAAAAGAAGCGTGAGTTCATGTCTCTTACCCAAGGGAGCATGACGGTGGCTGAGTATGAAGTACAGTTTGTGCGACTCAGTCAGTATGCACCTGAGCTGGTACCTGATGAGCGGGCAAGGTGCGAAAGGTTCCGTTATGGTTTAGTGACGGATGTGAAGATGTATGTGCTGGCCACCGAGTATGATGATTTTGATGTGTTGGTGGGCCGGGTCAAGGATATTGAGATGAACTTGGGTTTATCTGCTAGAGGTGCTGGAGCAAGTGCTGGTAAGCGGGCAGCTGAATATAGTTCCGGTGGTGGACGGAACAAGAGGGGACGTGATCAGAAGTATCAGTCCTCGGCTAAGCGAGGTGGTGGAGCACCTGCTCGGGGAGGCAACGCTAGAGCTGATCCGAGTGCTTGTTGGATATGTGGTTCGCATGGCCACATGAAACGTGATTGTCCTCGTGCTGTGAGGGAGGTACAAGCTCCTGTTGCGGCAGCTGGTAATGGTTGCTGGAACTGTGGATCTACGGATCATTTGAGGCGTGATTGTCCTATGTTGGCTGGTGGCCAAGTTCGTGCTCCTGTTGTTGCAGCAGCACAGAGAGGTCGTGGGCGCGGCCGTGGTAATTTTCAGCGGAGAGAGGAAGGTGGCCGACGTGTAGCTCATGTTGTAGCTGTACAGCCAGAGGGTGGCGGACAGGCTAGAGTGTTTGCTCAGCGTGAGGGGAGGAATGACGCGGATGTGATCGCAGGTACTTTTACTCTGCAATTGTAACGCCCCGGTTTTGGGCTCAGAAGTTTTGGGCGTTGACCGGTTTGGTCAAAGTGCTGATCGAATATATAAGAGTGAATTTAGGAAAGCCTAGTTCGGGTTGCATTAAAAATATGGAAAAATGTCTTAAAATCATCTTTTAATATATAAAAGTGAACTGTGAAATCAATTTTGGAAAATGAGGTTTGGAAGGTTGACATTTTGGGTTAGTGACCAAAATGTAATTTTTGAAAGTTCGGTGACTGTTTTAAAAAGGATTGAAACTTTGAATCTTTAAGGAGCTATTTACCCAATGGGAGTTTCTCCAGATTTTCTAAATATATTAAATGATTAATTAAGTGTTTTTAAACAAAAGAAAAGTGGAGGGAAGATATTTTCCTAAATCTAACTAACTTTTCTCTCAACCATTTTCTCTCATCTTTTCTCTCAAACCAAACACATTCTCTCCAGATTTCCTCCTCTGATTTTGTCACTCAAATCACTCATTTTAACTCTCATTTGATTCCTAATCATCTTATCAACAAAACCTCTCAATTTGCAAGTTGTTTCATCAAGCTTTTTGGCTCCAAAAAGGAGAAACTCAAGTTTGGAGGTAAGAACGTCCTTCTCCTCTGAACTTCAAGTTCTTTACTGAAATTCCCAAGTTCTCAATCCTTGGTTTGTGTTTTGTTAAAGGCTTTTCAATAGAAATCTTGATTTTGGCTTAAAATGCAAGATTTGGTGATTTTGGTGAAATTTTCGTGTGATCTGTTTGGGCAGTGTTTTGAAGTGTCAAAATGATGTTAAATGAATGCTAAATTGATTAGAAGTTGAGGTTTAATTAATGCAATCCCGGATAGGTTGAATTTCCTAAGTTTTGCTTGAGTTTTTGGTTGTTTTTGGAGTGTTTTTGGTGATCTGTTATACCTGGGAGTATAAGGACGTGTTTGTGATCATTTTGGATGTTAATGGATGTTTAAAAATGGTTAGAAGTGATGGATCTTGGCTGGGTTAAGTTTTGGTAGTGTTTGGAGGTGATTTCGGTTGTGTTTGGTAGCCGAATTGTTGGATTTGTGTTGAGCAGCGAATTTGGTTGTGTGGCTGCTGTTCTTAATGCATAATGATGCATTAATGTGCTGTTTTTGTGTGCTTGAAACAGGGGAGTTTGATCCGTGAGCTTTAGAGGTGTTGCGGAAGGTTTCGGATGCTTGGAAGGCTTGGTGGCTAGCTTTGTTTTGTGTATCGGTGAGTGAAGTTGGGTTTTCGGCTTTTAAACAAAGATTTGAAGGTTTTGGGAGCTTAGTTTAAGTCTAAACAACTTTGCTAAGCTCAAGAGTAAGTAAATGGATTTCTTACTTGATTTGTGATATGAATTGGCTTTTTAAGAAATTGTGGTTGATGATTGAAATGCATGTGTTTTGCATGGTTTAAATCTGTTTTGAAAGCATATTTTAGCATGGTTTAATGCTGGTTTTGAAAGCCATATGTGAAGGATGCTCAAGGTAAGAGATCCTTGGTTTTATACATTGAAAATGTGGATTTGATGCATGGTGTTGCATGTTGTTCAATGGCTTTGTTTAGTGCTTTAAAACAGTGAATTAATGTTGGTAAATGATGGTTTTTGCATATTGGTTATGCATGTGAATCATTTGATTAATGTGGTAATGGTTTTGCATAATGGTTATGCATGTGAAACATTGGACTAATGTGGTAAGGTGGTTATATTGGCAAGTGGTGTAAGTGGTTCTTGGTTCTTTGATCGGATATAGTTAGCCGGCTATAGGATTGTGTGCACCGTGAATTAAGTCGCCTTGGAGGTGGAGTGGTCAAGAGTGGACCGGTAAACTCCTTTCAAGTATCCTAACGAGATGGTTGAGGTCATAATGGAGGTGTTGCCCATTCGAGGACCTTGGTTGAGCAAAGGTTATATGGTGTTTAAAAGTCCATATGTGAGAACCTTGTGCTTGTTGAGATCACAATGGCGGTGTTAAGTCCATGTGTGGATCTTGTGTAGGGTGTCCCGGATCTCGTTAGTGATGTTCTACAACTACCAATCGGTGAATGCAAAGGTTATATGGAGGTGTTGCCCATATGTGAGAACCTTGTGCATGTCAAGGTTGTATGGTGGTTAAAAGTCCATACATGGGAACCTTGGGGAAGAGCTAAGGTTGTGTGGTGTTTAAAAGTCCATACATGGGAACCTTAGGATGTTGAGGTCATAATGGAGGTGTTGCCCATTCGATGACCTTGGATTGGTAGGGTGTAGGGAGCGTAGGGACAACGCTCGGAATCCGCGTATCCGATTGGATGTTGAGTTGAAAAGTGGATGTGATTGATCACTTGAAGGCCAATATGATGTTATTGATTATGAAGAAGCATGGGATGCTTGAAAAGATGCATAATTGCATGTGAAGCATGAAATGCTTGAAAAGATGCATGGTTGCATGGAAATTGTATAATGCTTGTAAATGCATGTTTACTTGTTAAGTTGAACAAGTGTTGATTATCATTTGATAAATGATGCATGTGAGCATGATATATCTTTAATGCATTGGAGTCTTGGAAGACTTGTTTTAAAAGGCATGTGATGATGATAGTATGGTTTATATTTTTGCCTTGGTAAATGCATGTGATGGATTGCTTGAGTAATGGTTTTAAAAAGGTTTCTTGCTTGAAATGGCTCTCAAGTTTAAGAAAGGTATGTTATGGAATGGGAGTGTATTCCAAGGCTTTGTTTTAGCTTTGCATATGGTGTTTATGCATGGTTTGGCTAAATGGATGATTTGTAAGTTGTGCTTTAAAAAGGTTTTCTTAGCTTGCTAAGCTAAGGGTTGGTTTTCATGTATGTGCAATGCATGGTTTTGATGCTTGTTGTTGAAAAGGGTTTCAAACATGGCTTTGGTAAACAAATCGGGTTTGTTTTAAAAGTGTTTTGTGACCCGCTGCATTGATGGTGTTTTGGTTTTGAGCATTCCTCACTAAGCATTATGTGCTTACGCTCCTTTTTGTCCATCAATGCAGATTCTTGAAGTTTGGACAGCAAGGAGCAAGGGATTCAAGGTGGACTCCAAGTGAGATGTATGTCTCGGTGAATAGCTATAGTTAATAAAGGCAATGGGGGTAGAATCTCTCGGGGTTAACGTGTATGTGTTCGTTTATGTTTGAACAAGGATGTTTTTATGTTAATGTTGTTGTTGGATCATGTATTGGCATAAATGAGCTTGGTTTGGAAAGTTTGTGCTTAAGTGGTTGCTTGTGTAGGAAGCATGCCTTTAGATTTGGGGCTTTTTGTGTATGTTGACATTTTGTTGAATTGTTGATGCAAGTATGCCTCTTTTATGTTGAATTGCATGTTGGCAAAGTTTGGTGGCTTTTGGAGCATGATTGGATGTTTAATTTCATGTTTAAATAGGCAAAATTCTGCATTTTGTGCAGGGTGTTTCGGAACAGGGTGAACCGTTTCGGAACGGGTGCCTCGAAACAGCCCAGGCGTCCGAAACGGGTGACACCGTTCCGAAACGGAAAGGCTTCTGCCAGACCCCCGTTTCGGAACCCGTTGCGGAACGGCCCCGCGTTTCAAAACGGGCTGTCTCCCGTTTCGGAACGGTTGACCGTTGGGGGCTGACAGTGGCAGTTATGTGTTTCAAAATGTTTGCATTTTGGTCCTGAATCTTGTATGAGCAATTGTATGAGTTTGAGATGTCCGTTTGAGCTGAAATTTGGCCGAGATGCATGAAACATGATTAATTTTAAGTTGGTAACTTAAAATCTGGTTAAGGCCTCAAAGTTTTCAGAATTTACAATTTGGTCCCTAAAGTTGTGTTTTGTGCAATTGGGTCCCTGAATGATCTCTGATGGTTGTGATCTTTGAGTATGACGTTTGTGTGATCACATCTAGGGTTAATGAGCATTTAGACAAGATTAAAAAGAAAAAAAAGGGTCGTTAATCAAGGTTGACTTTCGGGTTGACTTTGGTTTTCCCCGTGTAACTTTCTTAATTCGGGTCAACCGTCTAGGCCGGGTTAAGGGGGTTACAGCAATCCTTGTCATTACTTTCCTTGATTGATTCTGGATCTACGCACTCTTACATATTGCATGAGCATGCTGAATTGCTTGGTTTGCCTGTTGAGTCTTTGGATGTTGGTATGCGTGTCACTAGTTCTTTTGGTGAGACCGTTGTGACTCGAAAGCTGTATAGAAGGTGTCCTTTGGTTGTTCAAGACCATGTTTTTCATGTTGACCTTATGGAGTTACCTTTCTATGGTTTTGATGTAATCCTTGGTATGGATTGGCTTGCTGAGCATCGTGCTGTGGTGGATTGTGAAAATAAGCGAGTTTCGCTGAAGCTTGCGGATGATTATGAAGTTGTTGTGGTTGGTGAGAATGTGAAGTTTCTTGCCAATGTGGTGTCTACGTTGGAGGCAAGCCGAATGCTGAGGCAAGGCTGTGAAGCTTACCTAGCGTTTGTGATGAATCCTAGCTCTAAGGAGTTGTGTGTGCAAGATATCAGGGTTGTGAAGGAGTTTCCTGGTGTGTTTCCTGAGGAGTTGCCTGGTTTACCTCCTAATCGCGAGGTGGAGTTTGGAATTGAGCTGTATGAGAATACAACTCCTGTGTCCATTACTCCCTATAGAATGGCACCTAAGGAGCTGAAAGAGCTGAAGACGCAGTTGCAAGAGTTGCTTGAGCGTGGTTTCATTCGGCCGAGTGTGTCGCCTTGGGGTGCACCGGTCTTGTTCGTGAAGAAGAAGGATGGCACTATGAGAATGTGCATTGATTACCGTCAGCTGAACAAGTTGACTATCAAGAATCGGTATCCTTTGCCGAGAATTGATGATCTCTTTGATCAATTTCGGGGAGCTGCTGTGTTCTCTAAGATTGACTTGAGGTCAGGGTATTACCAGTTGAAGGTGAAGGATGTGGATGTGCCTAAGACAGCTTTCAGGACAAGGTATGGGCATTATGAGTTCCTTGTGATGCCGTTTGGTTTGACAAATGCTCCTGCTGCTTTCATGGACATGATGAATCGTGTGTTTCATGAATACCTGGACAAGTTTGTTGTGGTGTTCATTGATGATATCCTCGTGTACTCGTGTACTGAGGAGGAGCATGAAGAGCATTTGAGGATTGTTTTGCAAGCTTTGCTGGAGAATCAGCTTTATGCTAAGCTGAGCAAGTGTGAGTTCTGGCTTAAGGAGGTGGTGTTTCTTGGGCATGTGGTTTCTGCCAAGGGGATTCGGGTTGATCCTCAGAAGGTTGAGGCGGTGATGAATTGGAAGGTTCCTAAGTCTGTTCACGAGGTTCGTAGTTTCCTTGGTTTGGCGGGATACTACCGAAGGTTTGTGGATGGGTTTTCTAAGATTGCTGCACCTTTGACAAAGTTGTTGCAGAAGGATGTTAAGTATGAGTGGACGGAGGCGAGACAACATGCTTTTGAGAAGCTTAAGACGGCTTTGACGTAAGCTCCTATCTTGGTTCAACCTGAATCAGGGAAAGAGTTTGTGGTGTATAGTGATGCGTCCTATGTTGGTTTGGGATGTGTGTTGATGCAAGAGGGTAAGGTGGTAGCTTATGCATCGCGGCAGTTGAAGGTGCATGAGCGCAATTATCCTACGCATGACATTGAGTTGGCTGCAGTGGTTTTTGCCCTGAAGATCTAGAGACATTACCTGTATGGTGAGAAGTGTACTGTGTACACGGATCACAAGAGTTTGAAGTATCTGATGTCTCAGAAGGAGTTGAATCTCAGGCAGCGACGTTGGGTGGAGTTGCTCAAGGATTATGATTTGACGATTGAGTATCACCCTGGGAAGGCTAATGTTGTAGCGGATGCCTTGAGTAGGAAGGTAGCTGTTGAGCTGAGGGCTATGTTTGCCAGTTTGAGTATTTCGCGCGATGGTGGTCTTGTGGCTGAGTTGCAAGTGAAACCATCTTTGGTTCAGTTGATCAAGGAAAAGCAGTTGCTGGATGATTCCTTGGTGTCTCATGTACAGGATATCGCGTAGGGTAGACCTTCGGATTTCTGCTTTAATGATGGTGGAGTGTTGTGTTTTGGGAGTCGGATAGTAGTGCCCAATGATGCTGAGTTGAGGCGTGCTATTCTGACTGAAGGTCATAGTAGTCCTTTTGCTATGCACCCTGGTAGTACTAAGATGTATCGAGATCTTCGTGATGAGTACTATTGGGTGGGTTTAAAGAAAGATGTTGCGGAGTTTGTCAGCAAGTGTATGGTGTGTCAGCGAGTTAAGGCTGAGCATCAGTTTCCTTCAGGGTTGTTGCAACCGTTGAGAATCCCTGAGTGGAAGTGGGAAAGGGTTACCATGGATTTTGTATCTGGTTTACCTTTGTCACCATCGAAGAAGAATTCGGTGTGGGTGATTGTGGATCGCCTGACGAAGTGTGCACATTTCTTGCCTGTGCATACTACGTTTTCTTTGGATAAGCTTGCGGAGCTGTACATTGCTGAGATTGTGCGGCTGCGTGGTGTGCCTAAGTCGATTGTGTCGAATAGGGATCCGAGGTTCACATCGCGGTTCTGGCAGTGTTTGCATCAGGCTCTGGGTACGAGGTTGAATTTCAGTACATCCTATCATCCTCAGTCGGATGGTCAGTCTGAGCGTGTTATCCAGATTTTGGAGGATATGTTGAGGTGCTGCGTGATTGAGTTTCAGGGCTCTTGGGAGAAGCATTTGCCTTTGGTTGAGTTTGCTTATAACAATAGTTATCAGGCAAGTATTCAAATGGCACCTTATGAGGCTTTGTACGGAAGGAAGTGTAGGACTCCTCTTTGTTGGGCTGAAACGGGTCAGAAGTTAGTTTCGATGCCGGCTTTGTTGAAGGGAACCACCGAGAAGGTGAAGCTCATTTGTGAGCGTTTGAAGGCAGCTTCTGATCGGCAGAAGTCTTACGCGGATTTGAAGCATAAGGAGATTGAGTATGCGGTGGGTGACCGTGTGTTTCTGAAGGTTTCGCCTTGGAAGAAGGTGATGAGCTTTGGCCGGAAGGGTAAGTGGAGCCCTAGGTACATTGGACCATACGAGGTGGTTGAGTGTGTGGGTCCTGTTGCGTACAGGTTGAGGTTACCACAAGAGTTGGAGAAGATTCATGATGTGTTTCATGTTTCTATGCTCTGGAAGTATAGATCTGATCCTTCGCATGTGTTGCCTGTGGAAGAGGTGGAATTGAATCCGGATTTGACCTATGATGAGGAACCGGTAAGGGTTCTGGATTCGGATAGCAAGGTTCTTCGTGGCAAGACCATTGAGTTGGTAAAGGTGCTGTGGAAGCATCGCGGTGTTGAGGAAGTCACGTGGGAGCGAAAGGATGACATGCTGAAGCAGTTTCCTTATCTCTTTCCTTCAGGTAAATTTCGAGGACGAAATTTTTTAAGGGGGGGAGAGTTGTAACGCCCCGGTTTTGGGCTTAGAAGTTTTTGGGCATTGACCGGTTCGGTCAAAGTGCTGTTCGAATCTAAAAAGGTGAAATTAGGAAAACCTAGTTCGGGTTGCATTAAAAATATGGAAAAATGTTCTAAAATCCTCTTTTAATATATATAAGTGAACTGTGAAATCAATTTTACAAAATGAGGTTTGGAAGGGTGAAATTTTGGCTAGTGACCAAAATGTAATTTTTGAAAACTGTGTGACTGTTTTAGAAAGGATTGAAACTTTGAATCTTTAAGGAGCTATTTACCCAAAGGGAGTTTCTCCAGATTTTTATAAGATATTTAATGTTTTAATTCTGATTTTAAACAAAAGGAAAAGTGGAGGGAAGTTATTTTCTAACTAATTTTTCCTAAAATCTCATTTTCCTTTTCTCTCATTTTCTCTCAAACCAAACATCTTTCTCCAGAGATTTTCCTTCTGATTTTGTCACTTAAATCTCTCTTTTCAATCCTCTTTTGGTTGCTAATCATCTCATCAACAAAACCTCACCAATTGCCATTTGATTCTTCAAGCTTTTTGGTTCTAAAAGAGGAGAAACTCAAGTTTGGAGGTAAGAACGTCCTTCTCCTCTGAACTTCAAGTTCTTTACTGAAATTCCCAAGTTTTCAATCCTTAATTGATGATTTATAAGTGGTTTTAAAGTTGTGTAATGGGTCTTGGCTTAAAATGCAAGATTTTATGATTTTTGATGAATTTTCGTTGGATCCGTTAAAGAAGTGATTTGAGGTGTATAATTGATGATAAATGAATGTTAAATTGATTGGAAATTGAGTTTTAACTAATGCAATCCCGGATAGGTTGAATTTCCTAAGTTTAGCTTGTGATTCTTCGTTGTTTTTGGGTGATCTTGTGGATCTGTTGTTGCTGGAGGTATAAGGATGTTGTTAGGTCCTTTTTAGATGTTGAATGATGTTTAAGGATGCTTAGTTTTGATGGGTTATGGCTGGGCTTTGTTGAGGAGTTGTTTGGATGCATTTTCGGTTGTGTTTGGTGGCCGAAAATGGAGTGTGGATGAGAGCAGCGAGTTTAGGTGCTTTCATTGAAGCTATTAATGCATGATGATGCATTAATCTACTGTTTTGATGTGTTAAAACAGGGGAGTCATCTTTGGATCCAAGTGGTGGTGATCCGGAAGCTTGATTTGGTGTTTCGGCAAGAAGCGAAACGGAATCGGTGAGTGGATTTTGGTTTTCGGCTTTGAAACCAATGTTTTGGAGGTTTGGGAGCTTAGTCTAAGTCTATACAACTTTGCTAAGCTCAAGAGTAAGTTTTCGGAAAAACTCTCTTGATGAGGAACCATGTGATGGTTAGGTGCAATGTGTTTGTTGCATGTTTAAATTCTGTTTTTAAAGCATATCTAGCATGTTTGTTTGCTGAGATTATAAGCCATGTGTTTAAGGAAGCTCAAGGTTAGAGTTCCTTGCTTTTGAACATTGTTTAAATGTGGTTTAATGCTTAAAGATGCATGATGTTTATGGCTTGGTTAAATGCTTTAAAACAGTGGATTATTGATGATAAATGATGTATATTGGCAAGTGATGTTTTGAAAAGGTTAAGGTCACCAAGGTGGTTAAAAGTCCTTGAGTGAGCCTTGTTTACTTAAGAACATCAAGGTGTTTAAAAGTCATTGGATGGTTCTTGTTACGGACACAAAGGTGTTTAAAAGTCCTTGTGTGGTCCTTTCCAAGTTGTTTAAAAGTCCTTGGGGCCAAGGTGTTTAAAAGTCCTTGGGGTGATTCATGTCATGGTGTTTAAAAGTCCATGGGCCAAGGTGTTTAAAAGTCCTTGGGGTCAAGGTGTTTAAAAGTCCTTGAGGTGAAACTTGTTACGGACACAAAGGTGTTTAAAAGTCCTTGTGTGGTCCTTGCCATGGTGTTTAAAAGTCCATGGGCCATGGTGTTTAAAAGTCCATGGGGATAAGATCACAATGGTGTTTAAAAGTCCATGTGTGAGTTTTATTTTGATCTTGTTAAAAGATGGTAATTATCACTTGTGGCCAATATGACATGTTTTGATATAAAGCATGAGATGCTTGGTTAAGATTGCTTGTGAGCATGTTTAAATGTTGCTTGAAGTATGATTTATAAAAGTGTTTTATAAATGCATTATTGAATGGTTTTAATTGAGCTTTCCTCACTAAGCTGTTGCTTACGCTCTCTCTCTTTTCTTAAACCAATAATGCAGAACATTATGGTGCATTGAGGGCAACAAGGAAGGCAAGCAATCAAGTGAAAGATAAGCTCATGTATGGGAAGGTTTTCTTAAACACCTTTAGCTATTGGTTTTTGGCAATGGGGGACCTATGTTGTTGTTTTGGGAGATGTTTTGGACTCCCTATTTTGGATTTATGTTGTTGTTATTGTTGGTACATGTAATTGGCCATTATGTGTTGGTTTGGAGGTTTTGGTGCATGAGTGGTTTGCTTGAGTAGGAAGCATGCCTTTAGATTTGGGGCTTTTCATATATGATGATATAATGATAATTGGTGGATGCAAATATGTCTCTTGTATGTTGTATGAGTTGCTGGTAAAGTTTGGTTGCATTTGGAGCATGATTGGTTGGTTAATTGTGTGTTTAAGCATGAAATTCTCTGCAATCTGTGCAGGCCGTATCGGAACAGTAGCTACCGTTTCGGAACGGGTGCCTTGTAGCAACCCAGGCGTCCGAAACGGGAGACACCGTTCCGAAACGGAAAGGCCACTGCCAACCCCCATTTCGGTACGCGTTGCGGAACGGCCCCGCGTTTCGAAACAGGCTCTCCCTGTTTCGGAACACCTGACCGTTGGGGGCTGACATTGGCAGTTATATGTTTCAAAATGTTTGCATTTTGGTCCTGAAACTTGTTTGTGCAATTGTATGAGTTTGGGATGTCCGTTTGAGCTGAAATTTGACAGAGATGCATGAAACCTGATTAATTTCAAGTTGGTAACTTTAATTTGGGTTAAGTTCTTATAATTATCAGAATTTACAAATTGGTCCCTAAAGTTGCAATTTGTTCAATTGGGTCCCTGTTTGATCTCTGATGTTTATGTTCTTTGAGTATGTTGTTTGTATGATCACAACTAGGGTTAACGCGCATCTAGACAAGATTAAAAAGAAAAAAAGGGTCGTTAATCAAGGTTGACTTTCGGGTTGACTTTGGTTTTCCCCGTGTAATCTTCTTAATTCGGGTCAACCGTCAAGGCCGGGTTAAGGGGGTTACATCTTAAGGGTATATTTAATCGAATTGAAATTTTAGTCTTGATTTCATAAACCATGTTTGTTATAAACAACGGTGATTCGAACTCCTTAAGATGGATGTTTAATTTTTTATTAAGTTTGAATCTTATGAATCACCTGGTTAACTCGTCTTAATTCAATATCGAGCTAACCAAAAGAAATGTAATGCCCCGATTTTGGACCTAGAAGTATTTGAGGTTAAATTTGAGGTTCGTAGGACCTATGCTAGACATCCGAGTTTTCGGGAGCGGTTTAGGGAAATCAAGATTCGAGTTATGTTAGAAAAAGGAGAAAATGCTTAAAAATCGTTACTAATTATATAAATGATTTTGGTAAAATCAATTTTAAGAAAACGATTCTGAAAGTGGGATATTTGGAGTTAGTGACCACAATGCGATTTTTACATAGTTGTTTTAGTGTCTGTTTTGTAAAGGGATTGGAACTTTGAATCTCTAAGGTGTTATTTTACCTATTTGTTTTTATGAGATTTTTCTCTCAATTACGATCATTTTAAAAGGGATTAATTAATGATTAAAAGGATTTAAATGAAGAAGAGTTAGTTATTTCATTAAAACTCATTTTACGTAATTTTCTCTCATTCTATTTTCTCTCAAAGTTTTCCTTTATCCAAACACACTCCATTTTTAAGAAACTTGAGGCAATGCTCTTGATTTATTGAGATTTTTATTTCTAAAGGATTATTTAATCTTGATTTACAAAACCTTATTGTTTTTCCTTTTATTTTTCAAGAAAAAACACATCCAATTGAGAGAGATTTCATGTAACCCCCTTAACTCGGCCTAGACGGTTGACCCAAACCGAGGAGATTACACGGGGAAAACTGAAGCCAACTCGTTAAATCGGACTCCGATTGACAGCCCTTTTTTTATCTTTTCTAAATGCAACTTAAGTCCTATGTGATCAACAAAGAGCATAGGAAGAAACGGCACAAGGATCGGATCTCGTTTAGGGTTTAATTGCACAACTAGATATTTTGGGACCAAAATGTAATTTCTGCAAATTACAAGGACTTCTCTGATTTTATGGTTACCTTTATTCAATTAATCATATTTCATGCTGCTCTGTCAATTTTCATCACAATCTAACCATCCAATCACATCCAACTGCAAACATGAAGTTCAGGGACTAAAATGCAACATTTTTAAGCTTTAGAAGATGCCATTAACATAATTAACGTCGTGTATCGGTATGCCTAGGGACCGTATCGATACGCGGGAAGGCAGTGACCAAAGTCGCAGAAAGTGTATCGATACACTCTCCTACGTATCGATGCACCCTTCAAGCCCGTATCGAAACACTCTCCATCTGTACTAATACCCATGTACAAAAAGGCACAGGTTTGGCTTATGTGTATCGATACGCAAACCAGAACTGTCCCAAACTCATCCCCAAAACCGTATCAAACTTCAGTAAATCATCATCAAATCATATGGACATGTTTATGGCATCTACACAATCATATAAGCATGGAATTCCACGCACATGGTAACATTTGTTTGATTAACACAAGCATAACAAGGAATATAATGGAGCATGCTTAAACCACAAACCAAAAGCATACAAAAAAGTAAGATAAAGCATCAAAACCAATATAAAGACCTTCTACAGAACCAAATAAACCATATAACACTGACATCAACATCAAGGAGTCCAAAAACACATCTCCCAAAACAAACCATTAAATCTCACTGCCATATATCATTACTAGAGTAAAAGTATAACACCATACTTGAACATATCTATTCCTTGGATCCTCTTAAGCCTCCTTACTGCCCAAAATGTCTCAGTTATCTGCATTGTTGGTAAGGAGAGCGTAAGCTCGATAGCTTAGTGAGGCATGCTCCAAAAACACCAACACAACAATGCAAGCTTTTAAAACTCTATCTTGAAAACCATTTCTAAATCATGCTCTTTCTATATCATGCTTGAAAATCATTTCAAAGCAAATCACCATTTGAAATTCACATGTACCATCTGTATATCTATCTCATGCATTCAACCAATGCAAATCTCATGGCAAAGCTACACATGTTTGATATTCAAAAGCATTTCATAAATCTCAAAATCTCATATGCATTTCTCATAGCATAAAATCATTTCAACATTGGTACATGTGAATCAAGTTCATTCTCATATATTAGCATTTCATATTCTTTCTTTACATGGATATGCGGATAGCTTGACTCGAGGTCAAGTCCTACCCCAGTGAGGTCTCGCCATCAAACTCTCTTGGCGGTGTCTATCTTCGCCACAACGCTTGGGTGATTCACCAAGACCTACCCCGATGACATCTCACATCATCGGACTCTCACTTTGGATCGGGATGGCACTACCCCCATTGCCCGACTCCAAAGAGCACGTACGAATTTTTAGTTTTTAGTGCACTTTACATCCTATTGGTCGACCAATTATATCTGGTAATCATCTCAACATTTATGCCAATATATTACATTAAAATCATCATCTCACCTACTGTTTTGATGCAACATTTCTAAAACCAATCTCATCCCATTTCAAAACTACAATTCATGCATAGCATTTAATCAAAATCTCAAAACTCTTTGCAATGTCATTCTATCTCATGGGATCAATATGAAACATCATTTCATATCATAAACCATGCATAAAACAGTAGGAATTTGTCTATCTCAAATCAAGAGCATGTCAAAAGCATTTAGGGGCATCAACCACATTTCGAGAGCAAATCTAAACATATTTACTTCCGGACTTAGGATGGAGTTTCAAACAAATCCTAAATCCCCAAACCTTATTTCCTTATCCCTCAAGGACCTCTAAAACCATTTGCACTCACCGATAACGTTTCGCTTGCTTGCCGAAATGATTTCTAGGCTTCGGGCACTTCCGGATCAACACCAAATGCGTCCGATGAAGTCTCCCTTGTTCATTACACATAAGAGCAGAGGATTAATGCATCATCAGGCATTTAAATTACCAGCCACTCATTCTAACTCGCTGGTCTACTCAAAACTAGCATTTCAGCTATCCGAAATAACTGAAATCACCTCCAAACTTTCTCAAATCAAAGCTCAGCCAAGATTTATCAATTCTAATCTTTTCTAAACCTCAACCAACATAAAAAATCACCATAAACACAACCTTATACCTCCAGCAAAAGCAGATCACCAAAAACACCAACATCTCAAACTTAGGAACCCAAACCTATTCGGGATTTATTTGTTATAACCTCATTCTCAACATCAAATATCATCCAAAATATGTTAGAAATCAACCTCAAAATAGAGCTCAACATAGAAATACGAAAAACACCAAGATCTCATAAAGTATCTTGATTTTAGCAATTATTTCTTGTTTATAACATTCAAAGAACTCAAAAACCATTAACAAAGGATTGATAACTTGGGAATTTCAGTAAAGAACTGATCATTATAGGAGAACGACGAAGCTTACCTCGAATGGTTGATCTCTATTCAATTTGGGCAAGTTTTCTTGAAAATCCAAAGCAAGAATCAAAAGGATTTGATGGAAAAAAAAGTTAGGAAATCCTTTGGAAAATAAAATCCCAGCAAATAAGATGAAAATCAGAGGAGAGAAAATCTTTTGGTTGATTGGAAGTTGAGAGAAAAGGAAAAGAGAAAACTATCGAGAAATTAGTTATGAAAAGTTAACTTTGATTTTCTTTTTAATTCCCTTTTATTTCTTTAATAAAATCATTATTAAAAGCTCCCAAATTAAAGAGAAATCTGATGAAAACAAATGGTACAATTAGCTCCTTAAAGATTCAAAGTTTCAATCCTTTACAAAACAGTCACTAGTTACTTTTGCAAAAACTGCATTTTGGTAACTATACCAAAATATAATATTTCCAAATCTCATTTTGTAAAATTGTTTCTACCACAATCATTTATATAATAAATGAGGATTTTTTAGATATTTTTCCATATTTTTAAAACATCCCGAACTAGGTGTTCCCTAAACCAACCTCAAGGGTTTGAACCGTTCCCGACCGGCTTGATTCAACATCTAAAACATCTAGGCCCAAAACCAGGGCGTTACATTTCATCCATTCAATGTTATGTTCGTTCTCCTCTTTTAATGATTAGTTCATTACTGAAATTCCCAAGTTATCAAACCTTTACGTATGTTTTCTATGTTGTTTTGATGGATTAATCGTGGAAGTTTTGTTAAATTGAAGATTATTTGTTCAGATCTTGTGATTTTCATAACGTTACCATTTTATTCGATTTAATGCTGATATTAATCATGATTTGGATGTTAAATGATGTTGAAACAAAGATTTTATCATAATAATCCCGAATTGGTTTTGATCTCTAGTTGTTAGATGATTAGATTTGGGGTTTTTTGTGAAGTTATGTGCTTCTGGTATTGCTGGAGGTATAAGGATGAAATTAGGTTGTTTTTAGATGTTATTTGATGATTAAAATTGGATGGAGGTGTTAGGTTTTAACTGGGTAAAGGTTGGAGAGTAATCGAAATTGTTTTTGGTTGTTTTAGATAGCCGTTTTGGTGTTTTTGGGCAGAGCAACGAGGTATCTTTGATTGATGGTTGTTTTAATGCATTGAGATGCATTAATCCTCTGTTCTTGTGTGTTATATACAAGGGAGAATGTATCAGACGAGATTGGTGAAGTTTCGGGAGCTCCAGAAGCTTGATTTTGCTTCGGCAAAGCAAGCATGGCGTTGTCGGTAAGTGGAATTGGTTTTAAAAGTCTTTCAAAGACTTGAAAGCAAGGATTGGGGGTTTATGTTGATATTGAAACTCTAACCTAAATTCGGAAGTAAGTTTGAGATGTTTCGCTCTCGTTTCTCGATTATTATCCCATTGGTTTTATGATCATGCTCTTGTTTTGAAGATAGAATTAAACCTACTGTTTTATGCATGTTTTGAGAAATGATATGATAATTTTCATGATCCCATGACATAGAATTGTCATTTCAATGTGATAGAACTATTTGATAAATTATATGCATTGTATATGCTTTTGAAATGCGATGAGAATGATTTAGAATGATGCTTTGAAAAAACATTAGGTAATGATGTTTAAAATGAGTATATTGGCATGAGATGATATTTTTGTTACTGGATATAATTGGTTGACCAATAGGATGAGAAGTGCACTATAATATACAAAATTCGTACGTGCTCTTTGGTTCGGGCAATGGGGTTATTGCCATCCCGTTCCACAGTGAGAGTGTGGTGATGAGAGATTTCACCACGGTAGGTCTTAATGGTGAGAGATTCTATCAAGCTTTGTGGTGATGAGAGATGCCACCATGAGAGTCCGATGATGTGAGATTCCACCGGGGTAGGACATGATATTTTATTCAAGCTATCCACATATCCGAGTAATGGTGCTAAATGCCAATATATAAGATTCACATGTACTTTGTTATAAATGGTTTAAATGAATTGAGAATGCATATGTGATAATATTTTGAGATATGCTTTATAAGATTTAAGCATGAAAGCCTATGCCTTAATTTTGCATTTTGATGAATGCATGAGATATATGGTACATGTGGTTTTGCTTTGAAAATGATTTCAAGCATTAGAGTGAAAGAGCATGATGAGATAGATATTTCTAAATGAGAAATGGTTTTAAAATGTATTATTGTTGTTTGTTTGTTTTGAGCAACCCTCAATAAGCATTTGTGCTTACGCTCTCTTTTCACAACAATGCGGAGAATTAGCTTACTTGGGCAGCAAAAAGGCAAGAAGGATTCTATGGAGTGGGATTAACCTCAAGTATGGTTTTGCATTTGCTTATTAGTAATAATAAATTGTAATGGATGCATTTGTAAACTAATTTGGACTATTCTGATAAATTTAAATAAGGGATTGTTTTGCAAAGTCTAATGAGAACTTTTCTTGTGAATAAATGAACTGTTTTGTAAACTTAAAACCAAAGATTGTTTTGATGATTTAAGGGACTTGTAACACCCCAAATTAAGGTCTGGAAGTATTAAGCAACCTATGTGACTAAGTTAGACTTTTAAATGTGATTTGGATTAAGGATTTAAACAAATTAAGGACCATTAAGCAAAGAAATAAATTGTTGCTAAATAAATTAAGAGGACAAAACCCAAAGCATTAATGGATACGAGATTTGCATCCAATTCAAAACCTAAAAAGGGTGTGATCATGTGTCATTACCACATGAACTCATGTGGCAAAGGGGAAGGGTAAGATCTGCCAAGGAGGAGAAATTGAACCACATTTTTCTCCATCTTCAACCCTGGACGAAGCTTGTAAGAGAGAGAGGAAAAAAAGAAAACTCAATAGAAACCATGCTTTGAGCTTATGTTGTTGGTGCTACTTTAACTTCTTGCTAGATTACAAATAAGGATGTAAGCACCTCTCTTTTTCCTCTATAAATTGAAGTTATTGTAAATTGAAATTGCAATCTTGTTGCTAGAATTTTAGTTTAGTGAAATGTTCAAACATGACCACGATGTTAGCTTGTGTGAAATCTGAATTTAGTATATAGGAAATTCGGTCATGATGATTTAAGTTGCAAATCATCTTATATGGTTGCCTAGAGGTAATAGAAATTAAGTGTTGTTAGGAGAATTGATAAGACTATTCTCAAGGCTATTATACGAGTAATTGGGACTATTTTGTGACTTTAATAAGTGAGAGTAATGTTCTGATTTACATTAAAATAGGGGAATTGATAATTAGGGGATGTTTTAACCGAAAGTTTTAAATTGGGGACTGCCTTGCATTTACAATGTGTTTGGAGACCGTTTTGGGATGGAGTTGATGATTAATGGACTGTTTTGGTACACACACTTGTAAAAATCAAGATTAGGGACTGTTTTAGGATGGAATTGATGATTAATAGACTATTTTTTAAGAGGTAAACATATGTAAATATGTTGCTGCCCTGTTTTGGTGTAATTTAAACATAATGGACTTATTTTATACATAAAAGCTTATAGCTGTCTCAAGCACTTTTAATACCAAAATTGTTTGTTTTACTTTGATGCATTGGGATGCATTCTGCTTGTAAATGGTTGCTGATTTGTGGTGAGTACCTTAAGGTAAGTACTTGGGAGCATGTTTTACTTAATCTAGGAAAGGACATAATTGTGAATATGATATCCACATGCTTGTACTATAAGGAATGGTGATCACATATTCTTGAAGTTAGAATCAAAGCTTACTATGAAAAAGATACGATTAACCGAATGCTTGATTATATGATTACACTCTACATGATTATTGATGTGATAATATTGTTTGAAAAGACTTGATTCAGGTTTTTCTTAGATATGATTGGCATGCCATAGAGTCCGTAGAGCTCTAGTTAGATTTGAATGATGTCCTGGACTACGTTCCCTTGTTTGGTGATAATTGGGAGAAATTGACCGGTACTTCGAGTACCCTTTGTAACCCCCTTAACCCGGCCTAGACGGTAGACCCGAATTAAGAAAGTCACACGGGGAAAACCAAAGTCAACCCGAAAGTCAACCTTGATTAACGACCCTTTTTTTTCTTTTTAAACTTGTCTAGATGCGCATTAAGCCTAATTGTGATCACACAAACATCATACCAAAAGATCACAAACATCAGAGATCAAACAGGGACTCAATTGAACAATTTACAACTTTAGGGACCAAATTGTAAATTCTGATAGTTATAAGGACTTAATCCAAATTGAAGTTACCAACTTGAAATTAATCAGGTTTCATGCTTCTCTGTGAAATTTCAGCTCAAAAGGACTTCCCAAACTCATACAACTGCACAAACAAGTTTCAGGACCAAAATGCAAACAATTCAAAACATATAACTGCCAATGTCAGCCCCCAACGGTCGACTGTTCCGAAACGGGAGACAGCCCGTTCCGAAACGCGGGGCCGTTCCGAAACAGGCATAGCCCGTTTCGAAACGGGGGTCTGGCAGAAGCCTTTCCGTTTCGGAACGGCCCCTCCCGTTTCGGACGCCTGGGCACAATTAAGGCACCCGTTCCGAAACACCCTGCCCAGATTGCTCCAAAACTCCACTCTAAACATGTAATTACACAACCAATCATGCTCCAAATGCTACCAAACTTTGCCAACATGCAATTCAACATATAAGGAACATATTAGCACTAACAATTCAACCAAACATCATCATATGCAAAAAGCCCCAATTCTAATGGCATGCTTCCTACACAAGCTAGCTATTCAACACCAAACTTCCAAAACAAGCATATAAGGTTCCAATTCAAAAGCCAGCAAACACATCAGCATTTAACATACATAGGGAGTCTCCAACACCTCCCAAAACATACACATTGGTCCCCCATTGCCAAATCACCCAAAAGCTAAAATGTACTTATAAAACCTTCATACATTGAGCTTCACTTGAACTTGATTGCTTGCCCTTTCTTGCTGCCCTCAAGGTACTCTAATGCTCTGCATTATTGAATTAAGAAAAACGAAGAGAGCGTAAGCAAAGCTTAGTGAGGAATGCTCTTAAAAACCATCCAATAATGCATTTGTAAAACACTTTATAAAACATGCTTCAAACCATCATTTACACATGCTCAAAAGCATTATTAAACATGCATCTCATGCATCAAATCAAAACATGTCATATTGGCTACAAGTGATAAATTCCATTTCATTAAACACGAGTTCATCAACTTTCACCCCAAGGACTTTTAAACACCTTGGCCCCAAGGACTTTTAAACACCTTGGCCTATGGACTTTTAAACACCATAGAATGTATCTCATCAAGGACTTTTAAACACCTTGATCCCAAGGACTTTTAAACACCTTGGCCATGGACTTTTAAACACCATGAAACGTAACCCATCAAGGACTTTTAAACACCTTGATCCCAAGGACTTTTAAACACCTTGGCCTATGGACTTTTAAACACCATAGAAAAGGATCACCTAAGGACTTTTAACCACCTTAGTGTCCACAACATGAACCATCCAAGGACTTTTAACCACCTTGATGTTCATAAGTAACAAGGCTCACTCAAGGACTTTTAACCACCTTAGTGACCTTAACATTTTAAAAACATCACTTGCCAATATACATCATTTTCATCACTTACATCACTGTTTTAAAGCATAAAACCAAGCCATATTCATCATGCATTTAAAAGCATTAAACCACATCATTTCAATGTACAAAAGCAAGGAACTCCTACCTAGAGTTACCTTCAACATATGGCTTACATCATCAGCAAAAACCATGCTAAAACATGCTTCCAAAACAGTATGTAAAACATGCAAATAATCATTTTGCATCACAACAAAATCATGGCCACCACTAGAGAGAAATTCCGAAAACTTACGCTCGAGCTTAGCAAAGTTGTTTAGACTTAAACTAAGCTCCCAAGACATTGGTTTCAAAGCCGAAAACCCAATTTCACTCACCGATTCCACTTCGCCACTTGCCGAAGCACGAATTCAAGCTTCCGGATCAACAACTCTTGGATCCAAAGATGCCTCCCCTGATTAAACACATTAAAGCAGAGGTTTAATGCATCATCAAGCATCAAAAGCTTCAATGAAAGCACTCAAACACGCTGCTCTCATTCCCACACCAATTTCGGCCACCAAACACAACCGAAATTGCACCAAAACCACTTCTCAACAAAGTCCAGCCATAACCCAGCAAAACCTAACATCCATCATCACCATAAAACATCTAAAAACAACCTACAAACATCCTTATACCTCCAGCAACAACAGATCCACAAGAACACCACAAAAACATCCAAGAAACTTAAGCTAAACTTAGGAAACACAACCTATCCGGGATTGCATCAATCAAAACTCATTTCCTTGTCAATTTAGAGTTCATTTAACATCAAAAACACATCTCAAATCACAGGTTAATCAGATCTAACGAAAAATCATGAAAAACCATCAAATCTTGCATTATAAGCCAAGATACAATTCCAAACTCAAAAGCCTTTAATTAAACATCAATCAAGAGTTGATAACTTGGGAATTTCAGTAAAGAACTGATAGTTTAGAGGAGAAGGACGTTCTTACCTCCAAACTTGTGATTCTCCACTTTTTGGAATGAAAATCCTTGAAGAATCAAGAAGCAATTGAAGAGGTTTTGAAGATACAATGATTTGGAATCAAATGAGAGTTGAATGGAGGGATTTAGGTGAAGAAATCAGATCCAATTCTCTGGAAAAGTAGTGTTTGGTTTGAGAGAAAATGAGAGAAAGAAAGTTTAGCAAAGTTGGTTACAAAATCCAAAAATAGCCAAAATGGCTTCCCTCCAATTTTAATAACCTTTAAAATCAGATTTTAGACTTAAAATATCTTAGAAAAATCTGGAGAAATCATCTTTGGATTAATAGCTCCTTAAAGATTCAAAGTTTCAACTCTTTATAAAACAGTCACCAAACTTTCGAAATTTACATTTTGGTCACTAGTCAAAATGTCATACTTCCAAAACCCATTTTTCAAAATTGATTTCACAGTTCACTTAATTATATTAAAAGATGATTTTAGAACATTTTCCATATTTTTAATGCAACCCGAACTAGGCCTTCCTAATTTCACCTCTTAAGATTCGAACAGGACTTTGACCAAACCGGTCAACGCCCAAAACTTCTAAGCCCAAAACCGGGGCGTTACAACTCTCCCCCCCTTAAGAAATTTCGTCCTCGAAATTTACCTGAAGGAAAGAGATAAGGAAACTGCTTCAGCATGTCTTCCTTCCGCTCCCACGTGGCTTCCTCAACACCGCGATGCTTCCACAGCACCTTCACCAACTCAATGGTCTTGCCACGAAGAACCTTGCTATCCGAATCCAGAACCTTCACCGGTTCCTCATCATAGGTCAAATCCGGATTCAAAACCACTTCCTCCACAGGCATCACATGCGAAGGATCAGATCTATACTTCCGGAGCATAGAAACATGAAACACATCATGAATCTTCTCCAACTCCTGAGGTAACCTCAACCGATACGCAACAGGACCCACACGCTCAACCACCTCATATGGTCCAATGTACCTAGGGCTCAACTTGCCCTTCCGGCCAAACCTCATCACCTTCTTCCAAGGCGAAACTTTCAAGAACACACGGTCACCCACCGCATACTCTATCTCCTTACGCTTCAAATCCGCGTAAGACTTCTGCCGATCAGAAGCAGCCTTTAACCGCTCACAAATGAGCTTCACCTTCTCTGTGGTCCCTTTCAACAAAGCCGGCATCGAAACCAACTTTTGACCAGTTTCAGCCCAACAAAGAGGAGTCCTACACTTCCTCCCGTACAAAGCCTCATAAGGTGCCATCTGTATGCTCGCCTGATAACTGTTGTTATAAGCAAACTCAACCAAAGGCAGATGCATCTCCCAAGAACCTTGGAACTCAATCACGCAGCACCTCAACATATCCTCCAAAATCTGGATAACTCGCTCAGACTGACCATCCGACTGAGGATGATAGGATGTACTGAAATGCAACCTTGTACCCAGAGCTTGATGCAAACACTGCCAGAAACGCGATGTGAACCTCGGATCCCTATCCGACACAATCGACTTAGGCACACCATGCAGCCTCACAATCTCAGCAATGTACAGCTCTGCCAGCTTATCCAAAGAAAACGTAGTATGCACAGGCAAGAAATGCGCACACTTCGTCAGACGATCCACAATCACCCAGACCGAATTCTTCTTCGATGGAGACAAAGGTAAACCAGATACAAAATCCATGGTAACCCTCTCCCACTTCCATTCAGGGACTTTCAACGGTTGCAACAAACCAGAAGGAAACTGATGCTCAGCCTTAACTCGCTGACACACCAAACACTTGCTCACGAACTCCGCAACATCCTTCTTCAAACCAACCCAATAGTACTCATCACGAAGATCACGATACATCTTAGTACTACCAGGATGCATAGCAAAAGGACTACTATGACCTTCAGTCAGAATAGCACGCCTCAACTCAGCATCATTGGGCACAACTATCCGACTACCAAAACACAGCACACCATCATCATTGAAACAGAAATCCGAAGGCCTACCCTCCGCGATATCCTGAACATGAGACACCAAGGAATCATCCAACAACTGCTTATCCTTGATCATCTGAACCAAAGATGGCTTCACTTGTAACTCAGCCACAAGACCACCATCATGCGATAAGCTCAATCTAGCAAACATGGCTCTCAACTCAACAGCTACCTTCCTACTCAAGGCATCAGCAACAACATTAGCTTTTCCAGGATGATACTCAATCGTCAGATCATAATCCTTGAGCAACTCCAACCAACGCCGCTGCCTAAGATTCAACTCCTTCTGAGACATCAGATACCTCAAACTCTTGTGATCTGTGTACACAGTACACTTCTCACCACACAGATAATGCCTCCAGATCTTCAGAGCAAAAACCACTGCAGCCAGCTCAATATCGTGCGTAGGGTAATTGCGCTCATGCACTTTCAACTGCCGCGATGCATAAGCCACCACCTTACCCTCCTGCATTAGCACACACCCCAAACCAACATAGGATGCATCACTGTAAACCACAAACTCTCTCCCTGATTCAGGCTGAATCAAGATAGGAGCTTGCGTCAAAGCCGCCTTCAGCTTCTCAAAAGCCTGCTGTCTCGCTTCTGTCCACTCATACTTAACATCCTTCTGCAACAGCTTTGTCAAAGGAGCAGCAATCTTGGAAAACCCATCCACAAACCTTCGGTAGTATCCCGCCAAACCAAGGAAACTACGGACCTCATGAACAGACTTAGGAACCTTCCAGCTCATCACCGCCTCAATCTTCTGAGGATCAACACGAATCCCCTCAGCTGAGACCACATGCCCAAGGAAAACCACCTCCCTTAACCAGAACTCACACTTGCTCAGCTTAGCATAAAGCTGATTCTCCAACAAAGCTTGCAAAACAATCCTCAAATGCTCTTCATGCTCCTCCTCAGTACGCGAGTACACGAGGATATCATCAATGAACACCACAAAAAACTTGTCCAGATATTCATGAAACACACGATTCATCATGTCCATGAAAGCAGCAGGAGCATTTGTCAACCCAAACGGCATCACAAGAAACTCATAATGCCCATACCTTGTCCTGAAAGCTGTCTTAGGCACATCCACATCTTTCACCTTCAACTGATAATACCCTGACCTCAAGTCAATCTTAGAGAACACAGCAGCTCCCCGAAATTGATCAAAGAGATCATCAATCCTCGGCAAAGGATACCGATTCTTGATAGTCAACTTGTTCAGCTGACGGTAATCAATGCACATTCTCATAGTGCCATCCTTCTTCTTCACAAACAAGACCGGTGCTCCCCAAGGTGACACACTCGGCCGGATGAAACCACGGTCAAGCAACTCTTGCAACTGCGTCTTCAGCTCCTTCAGCTCCTTAGGTGCCATTCTATAAGGAGTAATGGACACAGGAGTTGTATTCTCATACAGCTCAATTCCAAACTCCACCTCGCGGTTAGGAGGTAAACCAGGCAACTCCTCAGGAAAAACACAAGGAAACTCCTTTACAACCCTGATATCTTGCACCCTCAACTCCTTAGAGCTAGGATTCATCACAAAAGCTAGATAGGCTTCGCAACCTTGCCTCAGCATCCTGCTCGCCTCCAAAGAAGATACAACATTGGCAAGAAACTTCACATTCTCACCAACCACCACAACTTCATAAACATCCGCAAGCTTAAGCGAAACACGCTTATTCTCACAATCCACAATAGCACGATGCTCAGCAAGCCAATCCATACCAAGGATCACATCGAAACCATAGAAGGGCAACTCCATAAGATCAACATGAAAAACATGCTCTTGAACAACCAAAGGACACCTTCTATACAACTTTCGAGTCACAACAGTCTCACCAAAAGAACTAGTGACCCGAACACCAACATTCAAAGACTCAACAGGCAAACCAAGCAATTCAGCATGCTCACGAAGAATATATGAATGCGTAGATCCAGAATCAATCAAAGAAAGCAATGACAAGGACTGCAAAGTAAAGGTACCTGCAATCACATCTGCATCATTCCTGCCCTCTCTCTGAGCATACACCCTCGCTTGGCCTCCACCTTCAGGCTGAATAGCTACAACATGAGCTACCCCTCGGCCACCTTCCTCTCTCCTCTGGAAATTACCACGGCCGCGCCCACGACCTCTCTGCGGTGCAGCAACAACAGGAGCACGCACCTGCTCACCAGCCATCCTCGGACAATCTCGCCTGATATGGTCTGCAGAACCACAATTCCAGCACCCGTTACCAGCAGCCGCAACAGGAGCTTGTGCCACTCTCTCAGCACGAGGACAGTCACGCTTCAAGTGACCACGTGAACCACAGATCCAACAAGCACTGGGATCCGCTCTAGCATTGCCTCCTCTAGCAGGCACACCACCACCTCTCCTGGCTGAGGACTGATACTTCTAATCTCGTCCCCTCTTGTTCCGTCCACCTCCGGAACTATACTCAGCAGCTCGCTTGCCAGCACCCTTAGCAGACAAACTCAGGTTCATCTCAACGTCCTTTGCTCGGCCCACCAACACATCAAAATCAACATACTCGGTGGCCAACAAATACATCTTAACATCCGTCACAAGACCGTAACGAAACCTCTCGCACCTAGCCCTCTCATCAGGTATCAGCTCCGGTGCATACTGACTGAGCCGTACAAACTGTACCTCGTACTCAGCTACACTCATGCTCCCTTGGGTAAGAGACATGAATTCCCGCTTTTTCTCATCCAAATATCTCACTCCCAGATATCTTCTTTTAAACACATTCTGAAAGAATGTCCAGGTAACATCAGCTTCGGCCATTCCAGCAATGGTAGTCGTCCACCATGTATAAGCATCGTCCTGCAGCAAGGACACAACACAGCCCAGCTTTTGCACTTCCGTGCAACTCATCTGACCCAAGATACGCTTGGTACTTTCCAGCCAAGCCTCAGAACTCTCAGCTGACAAACCTCTAAACTCAGTCCCTCCAAGACTGCGCAGACGCTCCAAAGGCAATCTGACTCCAGCATCACCCTGATGCCCAGCTCCCTGAGCTCCAGCTACTGCTGCTCGAAAAGCACCCGCAATAGCTTGTACCAAAGCAGACATATCAGGCATAGCTTGCCCCTGACCAACCTCTGGTTCAGCAGCTCCAGCACCAGCATCAGCTGCAGCTTCAGCTCTCGCACCTCCAGCACCACCACCAGGCGGAGGAGGGGGTAACACAGCACTACCAGTGTGCTCTTCATTCTCATTCTCATTAGGAGCCGTAGCTCTCGCATTACCTCTTAACTCTCTACGTGGTGCCATACTTTTACCATGCAATCACAACACAAATAAAACAAAATCAGGCCCAGCAAGGTAAGCAATCCAAGTATTCAAGCTCAATTTCATTTCAAAACAACATCTTTCCTTTAGCTTTTGTTTGGCAATGGGTACCCTCAACATGCAACATCTGAGCATACAACTCAACTACATCAACATTTCAAATCACTGAACATGCTTTCAAACAACAAGCATTCATAGCATACATACTTCAATCATGCATACAAACATTCCCAATTACTCGAGAACTCAGCTCTGATACCACCAAATGTAACCCCCTTAACCCGGCCTAGACGGTAGACCCGAATTAAGAAAGTCACACGGGGAAAACCAAAGTCAACCCGAAAGTCAACCTTGATTAACGACCCTTTTTTTCTTTTTAAACTTGTCTAGATGCGCATTAAGCCTAATTGTGATCACACAAACATCATACCAAAAGATCACAAACATCAGAGATCAAACAGGGACTCAATTGAACAATTTACAACTTTAGGGACCAAATTGTAAATTCTGATAGTTATAAGGACTTAATCCAAATTGAAGTTACCAACTTGAAATTAATCAGGTTTCATGCTTCTCTGTGAAATTTCAGCTCAAAAGGACTTCCCAAACTCATACAATTGCACAAACAAGTTTCAGGACCAAAACGCTAACAATTCAAAACATATAACTGCCAATGTCAGCCCCCAACGGTCGACTGTTCCGAAACGGGAGACAGCCCGTTCCAAAACGCGGGGCCGTTCCGAAACAGGCATAGCCCGTTTCGAAACGGGGGTCTGGCAGAAGCCTTTCCGTTTCAGAACGGCCCCTCCCGTTTCGGACGCCTGGGCACAATTAAGGCACCCGTTTCGAAACGGTAGGTGCAGTTCCGAAACACCCTGCCCAGATTGCTCCAAAACTCCACTCTAAACATGTAATTACACAACCAATCATGCTCCAAATGCTACCAAACTTTGCCAACATGCAATTCAACATATAAGGAACATATTAGCACTAACAATTCAACCAAACATCATCATATGCAAAAAGCCCCAATTCTAATGGCATGCTTCCTACACAAGCTAGCTATTCAACACCAAACTTCCAAAACAAGCATATAAGGTTCCAATTCAAAAGCCAGCAAACACATCAGCATTTAACATACATAGGGAGTCTCCAACACCTCCCAAAACATACACATTGGTCCCCCATTGCCAAATCACCCAAAAGCTAAAATGTACTTATAAAACCTTCATACATTGAGCTTCACTTGAACTTGATTGCTTGCCCTTTCTTGCTGCGCTCAAGGTACTCTAATGCTCTGCATTATTGAATTAAGAAAAACGAAGAGAGCGTAAGCAAAGCTTAGTGAGGAATGCTCTTAAAAACCATCCAATAATGCATTTGTAAAACACTTTATAAAACATGCTTCAAACCATCATTTACACATGCTCAAAAGCATTATTAAACATGCATCTCATGCATCAAATCAAAACATGTCATATTGGCTACAAGTGATAAATTCCATTTCATTAAACACGAGTTCATCAACTTTCACCCCAAGGACTTTTAAACACCTTGGCCCCAAGGACTTTTAAACACCTTGGCCTATGGACTTTTAAACACCATAGAATGTATCTCATCAAGGACTTTTAAACACCTTGATCCCAAGGACTTTTAAACACCTTGGCCATGGACTTTTAAACACCATGAAACGTAACCCATCAAGGACTTTTAAACACCTTGATCCCAAGGACTTTTAAACACCTTGGCCTATGGACTTTTAAACACCATAGAAAAGGATCACCTAAGGACTTTTAACCACCTTAGTGTCCACAACATGAACCATCCAAGGACTTTTAACCACCTTGATGTTCATAAGTAACAAGGCTCACTCAAGGACTTTTAACCACCTTAGTGACCTTAACATTTTAAAAACATCACTTGCCAATATACATCATTTTCATCACTTACATCACTGTTTTAAAGCATAAAACCAAGCCATATTCATCATGCATTTAAAAGCATTAAACCACATCATTTCAATGTACAAAAGCAAGGAACTCCTACCTAGAGTTACCTTCAACATATGGCTTACATCATCAGCAAAAACCATGCTAAAACATGCTTCCAAAACAGTATGTAAAACATGCAAATAATCATTTTGCATCACAACAAAATCATGGCCACCACTAGAGAGAAATTCCGAAAACTTACGCTCGAGCTTAGCAAAGTTGTTTAGACTTAAACTAAGCTCCCAAGACATTGGTTTCAAAGCCGAAAACCCAATTTCACTCACCGATTCCACTTCGCCACTTGCCGAAGCACGAATTCAAGCTTCCGGATCAACAACTCTTGGATCCAAAGATGCCTCCCCTGATTAAACACATTAAAGCAGAGGTTTAATGCATCATCAAGCATCAAAAGCTTCAATGAAAGCACTCAAACACGCTGCTCTCATTCCCACACCAATTTCGGCCACCAAACACAACCGAAATTGCACCAAAACCACTTCTCAACAAAGCCCAGCCATAACCCAGCAAAACCTAACATCCATCATCACCATAAAACATCTAAAAACAACCTACAAACATCCTTATACCTCCAGCAACAACAGATCCACAAGAACACCACAAAAACATCCAAGAAACTTAAGCTAAACTTAGGAAACACAACCTATCCGGGATTGCATCAATCAAAACTCATTTCCTTGTCAATTTAGAGTTCATTTAACATCAAAAACACATCTCAAATCACAGGTTAATCAGATCTAACGAAAAATCATGAAAAACCATCAAATCTTGCATTATAAGCCAAGATACAATTCCAAACTCAAAAGCCTTTAATTGAACATCAATCAAGAGTTGATAACTTGGGAATTTCAGTAAAGAACTGATAGTTTAGAGGAGAAGGACGTTCTTACCTCCAAACTTGTGATTCTCCACTTTTTGGAATGAAAATCCTTGAAGAATCAAGAAGCAATTGAAGAGGTTTTGAAGATACAATGATTTGGAATCAAATGAGAGTTGAATGGAGGGATTTAGGTGAAGAAATCAGATCCAATTCTCTGGAAAAGTAGTGTTTGGTTTGAGAGAAAATGAGAGAAAGAAAGTTTAGCAAAGTTGGTTACAAAATCCAAAAATAGCCAAAATGGCTTCCCTCCAATTTTAATAACCTTTAAAATCAGATTTTAGACTTAAAATATCTTAGAAAAATCTGGAGAAATCATCTTTGGATTAATAGCTCCTTAAAGATTCAAAGTTTCAACTCTTTATAAAACAGTCACCAAACTTTCGAAATTTACATTTTGGTCACTAGTCAAAATGTCATACTTCCAAAACCCATTTTTCAAAATTGATTTCACAGTTCACTTAATTATATTAAAAGATGATTTTAGAACATTTTTCCATATTTTTAATGCAACCCGAACTAGGCCTTCCTAATTTCACCTCTTAAGATTCGAACAGGACTTTGACCAAACCGGTCAACGCCCAAAACTTCTAAGCCCAAAACCGGGGCGTTACACCCTTGTTTAATGACAATCGGTGAGATTTACAGGTACCTTTAGTACCCTTGTTTGGTGATAGCTGGTTGAGGGATTTGAGTATCTAGACTACATGTTAATCATTGTTGCTTAAATTACCTCATAAGATAATTGTAAGATTGATTAATAGTATGAAACTTGTTACAATTTTATGCTTTTAATATTTTTACCTAAAACATGAAAATTGATCTATTATATTACTTTAAAAGTATCCTATATTATGAGTATGCTATGTTAATTACTTCTATTGTAGTATATGGCTTGTGTTGAGATAATTATGATTAGATAAGTTTGAACATGTGTTGTTCGAATGGTAAGTATATCATTAGTTCGTAATAGAATTGTTGTAAAGTAGGTTATACTCAAGGAGATCTAACTTGATATAATGAATTGTGTTTAAATTTGTTTACATCTATAAGTCTCTTTGCTTAATGTTCTCCCTTAATTTGTTTCGGGATAAGCTTATTTTTTAAGCTCAGGAGGTTAAACAAGATCACAAGAAGGCTCAAAGTATGTTTTGTAATCTTTCTCTTTAACTCTTAGTAGGTGGCACACTTGTATAAAATTGTGCATAGTTCATCTAGGCATCTTCTGAGTTGTGTAATTAAGTATTTAAGAAGTTCAAGGGTATGATAGATATATCCTACTTGTAGGTGGTTGCTTGATTTTGTATGCCATTTTGTTTGGTGAATATGATAGTGGTCCTTGATATGTAGATATAAATATAGCTTGTGTTTTGGTGTCTTAATGGTGGTATACCTTGTATGTATAGGATGTATGAACATAAGGTTCATGTTTGAAGCACACATAGAAAGTTAAGGTAATAGAAAAGAATCAAATGAAAATAATGGAAGTCCTAAACTTTTTACTTTACCTAATATAAAATTGGTTTACCAAGTTGCCTTAGTTCTTAGGTCTCTATCGAAGCGTCACCAAGATTGTCTAGTGAATTTTTATTTTTTTAATCATGTTTTGAATGTTCTGTTAGCCCTGTAATCTTAAGATCCTGAAAATTCATGCTTGTCTTTAGAATCATCCTGTGAAAATAGTCCTCCTTTCTTCCCTATTCTTAACACTTTTTAACATAGGCTTACAAAATGGGCCGGGGTGTTATAATTGGTATTCAGAGCTAAGGTTTAGTCGATCATATGAGTAAACTAAATTACATTGCATCATCAGTTGCTTTATGTGCCGCCTAAGAGTTGAATTAAAGCTATACTTGTGATCTATGTTTATTAAAGTCTCATTTTGAATGTTACCAGCCTTTTCAGATGTCAGAAACACATTTGGGTCAGGACAATGAGAGCCCAGCTGGTTCCTCCATTGATGGAGGAAGTGTGAGGATGAATCAGGATCAGCAAAATCCTCAACAGGCTGTTGAACTACAGCCTGAAGCTCCTCAAATTCATCCAGTACAAAAGGAATGTTTCCTCAGTATGACAGAAATGTTCAATCAGTTTGTTGCCTCCCTAAAACAAAATCCTCCCTATGCGCCAGTAGTAGTACAATCTAGAGCACCAATTGACAAGCTAGCTCAACATCGAGCTTATACTTTCTCGGGGACGGATGATGAAAACCCAAAAGTAGCATAATATTGGTTAGAGACCACTACCATGATCTTGACCAAGCAACTACAATGTTCGGACGAACATAAGCTTGAATGTGCTTTGGCACTATTAGCTGATGAAACCTTACGATGGTGGGAGACTACGACCCTAACTGCTCCAGCACGTTCTATTAATTGGGAGCTCTTCCTCAAGGAATTCCATAAGAAGTACATCGCCGAACAGTATCTAGCCAAGCGTAGGAAAAGATTCTTGTATCTAAAGCAAGGAGGCAAACTCGTAGAGTAGTACGTCAGCGATTTCTGCAAATAATGTAAATATGGGTCAGAATACATCGAGAAGGAGGAAGATAAGTGTCGAATGTTTATAGACGAACTCAACTATGAACTAAGCCCTATGTTCATGGCCCTCGGAATTTCTGATTTTCATGATTTGGTGAAACGGGTGATTGCCACAGAATCTAAGATGAAAGCAGACGTAAAGCGGAAGGAAAACTACCCTCAGAATGATAAAAGACAAAGGAATGATAATAAGCCTCAATGGCCATCTAAGATATCGAAGAATCAAGGAGGAAGCTAATCGAACCATTTTTCTCCTCCAAAGAGCAATTTTATGCCTAAGCCTCAGACAATAGTCATATCCTTAACACCCACAATTTCGGTTAATAGCACAGGAAATACGGGTAAAGATTCACAGTCTTGTATCTGCAAATTTTGTCAAAATTATCACACATGTAAGTTTAGAAGACAATCAAAGGCATGTTTCTAGTGTGGAGGATTGGATCACTTCATCAGAGATTGTCTACAGATTTTTGAACAAGGCCCCTGCTCGTGTATCCTCGAATTTCAATCCCACACAATCATCTCGGGGAAAAGCTGTATAACAAGCTTACTCTGGATATTCTGGAAAAAATCTGGGTCAAGCCCCCACCTCTACACATCAGGAGTCTCCGGCCCCTGCTCGAGTATACCATGTATGGGGTCGGGAAGAAGAAGACTGCCCAGATGTTATAGCATGTACAATTGAACTATATGCTAATCTTATTTATGCTTTATTCGGTTTGGGTTCAACCCACCCTTTATTTGTTTTAGCTTGATTGAAAATTTTAAGTTTACCTCTGAAGCCACTAGTTGTAACCTTGTTGCTATAAACCCTTTAAGAGATAGGGTTACTGTAATTGATATATGTAAAAATTGTCCCTTGTTCATCCAAGGCATTCCTTTTCCTACTACCCTATTAGCCTTGTCTTTTAATGAATTCGACCTTATCTTGGGGTTTAGAGTAGCTAGGAAAACATCAAGCTTGGTAGATTGTAATAAGAAAAGTTTCTTTCTGCGTGGTTTGGGTAAAGAATCCATATCCCTATTAGATAATAAATGTAATCCCCTCGTCCCGGTCCGGGCGACTGACTAGTCCGAGTGGGCTACACGGGGAAAACTGAGGCGAAACCCGTTAAGGCTCCACTTTGGTTAACGACCCAAGAAAATTTCCTTTTAATTTTTATCTTGTCTAGATGCCTTAATGCATCCTATGTGAAACAACGACATCGGAAGAACAAGCGCGGCGAACAAACAAACACTAGTTTAGAAACAATCCATTTTAGCTTATTTTGCAGACTGTATCGATACGCTCAAAGAGGGTATAAATACGCCTTGACTAGGACAACTAACCAAAGTTAACTCGAGGAGACCGTATTGGTACATTGGTTGACCGTACCGATACGCCCTCAACGGTCAACTTCTCTTTGTCAACGCTACGAAGACCGTTTCGATACGCTTAAGCATGTTCCGATACCCTCAATTTCTCGTCAAAATCTGAGATTTCCAGTAGCAAAAATGGTATCGGTACGCCTTCCCGTGTATCGAAACGCTTGGCCTGAAACAAGAAGGCTATATTGATACGGGTCCAACCGTATCGATACCCCTGCTTCAATCACACATGTTCTAGCTGGTTAAAGCACAAGGCTGCCTCAGAGACACCAACTAGGACCTCCATCATGCATGCATTAACTCTGGAGGCAAAACACCCTACAACAGGCATGATCAACACGCAACATACATGAAAGGCCATACATTCAAAGGAATCAACATTCACCTTAAAAGAGACATACAATGCTTATTAAGGTTTCATGCTTTAGACAAAACATATACAAAATCATAAAGATAAGGGCACAAGGCAAACAGACATGGCATGAACAACCACAACCAAAACACCAACATACTAAAGGAGTCTAAACAAGCTCCTAACACAAAACAACAACACAAATCCCATTGCTTATCCATTACATCTCATAACTTAAAATTTCATACTTGAGGATTAAGATAGCACACTTGGAGGCCTTCTCCTTGCACAAGCAACGCACGAACTAAGGATCTGCATTGTCGAACAAAAGAGAGCGTAAGCGTAAAGCTTAGTCAGGGTAAGCTCATAAAACAAACCTCGACAATGCAGGGTCCAAGCACGAGCAACTAAACCAAGGAAGAATGCATGTTTTCTTACCTTCGAAGCCACAAGAGTCAAATATATAAAATGCATGAACATATCATCAATTATCATGTCGTGCTCAACATGTCCACAATACAACCATATGGACACACTTTTAACAAAACGTATTGGCACCTAGCTATTACCCGAATACGTGGATAAAAAACGTTGGAACTCACATCCAACACTCAACCATTACATTACCTCACTGTGGGATTACACTCATCACCGTTTCTCACGGAGGGGATTTCACTCATCCTTACGCCCCGTCGATGGGATTCCACTCATCACCGACTAACATATAAAAGAAGATTTACGGGCGTACCCGTACTCCATCTTGATGACTACCATCACGAAGACCACGCGCGCATTTCGACACTCGTGTGCACACTAAACATCCTAATGATCGATCATTTGTACCCAAGCATACTAGTGCCAATACTAACTCATTTCATAGCTCAACCTCACAACATTCTTACCAAATTCCGTGCTTAGCACGTACTCACCATGATCCACCATCATGCATCCACATTCCAACAATCACATGCATATCACAATGCATAAAACATCATGCCTCAACACACATGTATATCACAATATACATAACAACATCAATCACAAATAAAGATAGAACATGAGGCATAATCACACAATATTCAAAGTTCATCCATAGGTCTCTAACTAAAGTTTGAGATTAGACTACCAGTCCAATCACAACTCTAGGAGGGTTTACCAAGCTCGACCTAGGTCCACGTGCTCGAACCAACATTTGAAAACAAAATTAAAGTCGAAGAACCACTCACCGGACTTTCCAAACACAAGCAAACAACCGATCAAGCTCCCAACAGTTCCGGATTGATTTTCGAAGATTCTCCAACACCAAAACTCGATGCTAGAAAATCAAAGCCAACAAAACAAACACAAATCAACCCAAAAATCATTGTCGCAACCTTCGAAGCACAAAACAAGCATTTAGCCAACTAAGAACACCCTTAAACACATATTTTCAAACAGTCCATTTGCACAGCTAACAACCAACGATTCCAACACTTTTAACACACCTAATAGCCTCCAAAATAACTCTGAAATATCACACAAACATCAGCCATCAATTTCCAACACTAAACATCCCCAAAACTTGCCATTTGAACCATCTAAAACCTCCCTAAAACCCATATCCGAAAATGTTGTTAAAACCTTGTAAAAATCATATATGTTGGATCATTTGGGTCACTAAACACTTATCTAACTTCAAAGAATCAAAAGCTTACTTATATGTTAATAAAGTTTAGATTTTTAACTTAAAACCCAAAAGTCTCAAAGTATAAAATAGTGGCTTTCAATGAAAACTAAAAACATGGGTAGCAAGGGGAAGATGAGGACAACATGGGAGTATGCTTACCTCTTGAAAATCACCAAGGATGAAGGAGATAGGTGATGGAATAGTAACTTCAATGGAGGGGATGAGTTTCACGTTAGAAATGTTTGGAGGTAGAAGATGGTAGAATTTGGGTATTTGAAATAAAAGGGGTTTTATTTTACAAGACCATGTAATTACAAAACTGCCATTAATGAAAAATGACCATCATCCAATATTCTAAAATCCATAGAATTTTGGGCTTTAAATCAAAATCGGGTCCAACCTATTAAATAAATTTTAAAAAGATAAGAGAAAATCCGAAACATTATTTTAATATTTTATTTCCACCCGACCCCCAAACCCGAGTGTTACAATAAACCCATAAAATCAAATTTTGTTCTTGCTACCATATCCGAACTAAATAAAATCGACCTTCCTTAGAATCTATTTTAACCATTTCTGAATTTCCTGATATTTTTCCCGAGGAACTTTTGGGATTACCTCCAGCCCGAGAGGTAAAGTTCAAGATCGAAGTTCAACCTAGATCTAACCATGTGTCTATCACCCCATATCGGATGGCCCCGTTTGAGTTGAAGGAACTCCAGAATCAATTTCAAGAGTTACAAGATAAGGGTTTTATCGGGCCTAGTTCATCTTCGTTGGGAGCTCCGGTATTGTTTGTTAAAAAGAAGGATGGGTCAATGAGGCTATGCATTGACTATCGACAGCTAGATCGGCTCACCATCAAGAACAAGTATTCGTTGCCAAGAATTGAAGACTTATTTGATCATCTTAAGGATGCTAGCGTATTTTTCAAAATTGACCTTCGATCTGGCTATTATCAAGTGAGAATCTAGGAGTCAGACGTACCAAAAACGACATTCAGAACTCAGTACAACCATTTTGAATTTCTTGTAATGCCTTTCAGCCTAACTAATGCTCTGACGGCATTCATGGACCTTATGAATTGAGTCTTCAAGCCTTTCTTACATAAGTTTATAGTGGTATTTATTGATGACATTCTTGACTACTCCAAAATCAAGGACGACCATTCAAAACACCTTCAAATCGTCCTAAAAACCCTTTGAGAACATCAACTCTACGCAAAGCTTAGAAAATGCAAATTTTGGATGCCCGAAGTGTCTTTCCTTGGCCATGTTATCTCTGATGATGGAATCAAGGTCGGTCCAAAGATAATTCAAGCGATAGTTGATTGGGTGCCTCCTAGGAATGTTTTGGAAGTCAGATGTTTACTGGGTTTAGTTGAGTATTAACGGAGAACTGTGAAAGGATTCTCCAATTTATCTGCAGCTTTGACCAAACTCCTTAGGAAAGATGAATCATTTGTATGGTCTGAAAGTAAACAATGGAGCTTCGATCAATTAAAGCAAGCTATTACCCATGCTCCGGTTTTGACACAGCTCGAGTCAGAAAAGAAGTTCATAGTTTTTAGTGATGCGTCCCATTTAGGGATGGGATGCTTACTCATGGAAGATGAGAAGGACGTAGCTCATGCTTCCCGACAATTGAAGCCTCATGAATTGAATTACCCAACTCACGACCTTGAGCTTGTTGTGGTTGTTTTTACCCTTAAAATATGGAGTCATTACCTTTTTCAGAGAAAGATGTTACTTGATCACTGACCACAAAAGCCTTAAATATCTTTTAACACATAAAGATTTGAACATGTGGCAGTGAAGGTGGTTAGAATTGCTTAAAGATTACGATATGATCATTGATTACCATCCAAGAAATTGAATGTGGTGGTTGATGCGCTAGGTCGTAAACATTCGATTGGTAAGAGTCCCCATAGATCAAATATATAGCTTAACTTTACCCAAACCTTACACTCAGATATCTATAAATGTTACATTGTTTTGCAGCCCCTGCTACAGTCAATGCACGTTTTCGGATTCAGAAAAACCAAAAGCTTTTAACCGAGCTTCAAGTTACGTCTGATCTAATCTCGAGAATCAATACAGTAGTCATCTATGTCTTGTGGAGAAGGTCAATAATATATTTGCGTTGGCTGAGGAACAAGCCATCAGTATGGGAAACAACCTCAACACCAAGGAAGTAATGTAAAGAATCAAGATCTTTTAAGGAGAAGCGAGCATACAATTGCTGAATGAATTGTTGTGTAGCGGAAGTGGAATTACCAGTAACAATAATATCATCAATGTAAACAATGAGATAAATAGTGATACCTTGGTTGTGTAAAGTGAATAAATATGCATCGACAACAGAGTTGTGGAATCTAGAAGAAAGTAAGAAGGATCGTAATTCATGATACCAGGCACAAGAAGCTTGTTTAAGGCCATAAATAGCCTTTCGAAGTCGATAGACATGATGAGGCTTATCGTGGTCAATGAAGCCAGGTGGCAGGGACATGAAGACATCTTTAGAGAGTGTGCCTTGGAGGAAGGCATTGTTAACATCGAGTTGGTGAAGTGACCATCCTTGGTTGATTTCAAGACTAAGAACATGGCGAACCGTGGAAGGCTTAATAACTGGGCTAAAAGTCTCTGTGTAGTCAAACCTAGGGCGTTGATGAAACCCTTTTGCTACGAGCCGCGCTTTGTACTTGTCAATAGAACCATCATGGTGATGTTTAGTGCGAAAGATCCATTTACATCTGACCAAGTTTTGTGTAGAGCAGTAAGGAACAAGTTCTCATGTTCCATTTCAAACAAGAGCATCAAACTCCTCAAACATAGCACGCCTCCAATGGGGGTCTTTTAAGGCTTGAGTAACTGTGGTGGGTTCAAGGGTAGAGGGATGTAACTTGGTATTAAGGTTTAGTTTTTGGATTGGTTTACGAATGTTATGTTTGGAGCGAGTGATAATGCTAGGTGGTGGTGGTGGTGGTTGACAGGTGGTAGAACTTGATGGTTCGGCAGGCGGATAATGAGGGAGGTGATACCTGTGTTTGCTGGTTTGACAAAGTTTGGGTGAGGGATTAGGGTCGACATTAGTGGTTGGGGAAAGAGATGAAGTTTGGTTGGGTGAAGTGGGAAGGTGTGGCGGGGTATGTGTGGCATGTGTAGAGGAAGGATATAGGGTGGATGAAATAATGATTTGGAGGGTCATAAAGCACCAATCAAAGGATGTGGTTGGAGTTACCCTGGGAAGAGAGGAATCATTTGCATCAAATGGAAAGATGGATTCAACAAAGCGAACATGACGAGAAACATAGAGGCGGTTGGAAGACGTATTAAGACGAAGATAGACACTGTAGAACAAAGGATTTGATATAATATTTAAAAAATGTTTTGGACTAAATTGAAAAGAATTTAAAATGTGTTTTTAGTCAAAAACAACTTGAAAATATGTTTAAGGGTTTTAATGGCTTTGGAATGGATTTAAAGTACATTTAAAGTGGTCAAAACCAACATTTTTACGTACTCGTACCGATACGGTAATGAACTGTACCGATACGCTTTAGGGTTTCAAACCACCTGAATTTTCTAGTAGCCAAAACCCGTACCGATACGCTTAGCCGTACTGATACGGTGTGCTTTGAAATTGCCCAATGGCTAGTCGCGTACCGATACGCCTAACTTCCCCAACAGTCACTTTCCCAATGGTCTTTTAAATTGCAGAACCGTATCGATACACCGGGTAAGCGTATCGATACGCATCAGCTGAAGAAGCCAACGACTCTTTCCTCATTGAGACCGTATTGATACGGTTTGACGAGTATCGATACGCCCAGCTGCAGAACTGCATTTATGGTGGGAAATAAAGGCTCCAACGGCTCCAATTCAATCCCAATGGCTAGTGACGGCTACAAACTCATCAAGGAGTATAAAAGGGACCTCCTAGCATCTTTTAATGGTTAATGCTTCAATTGTTACAACATTATGATGTCAAAATTTGTCTAGATCTTAAATTGTAAATTCCATGCTTAGACAACACTTGTGAGCTTACATTGTTATATTTGCTCAAGTGTTTAGGTTTTGTGTGAGTGCTTAGAATTGCAAACAAACACCTATTAGAGGGATTTCTAGTTTGCTAAGTCTTTCTTTGTACAAGAGAGTGTTCCTTCAAGCTTTGGGTAGAAGGCTTTGAGGGTTGTAACGGTTTCCTCCTAAGCCGAGAAAAGGGGACGAAATTCTTAGTGAATTTGCTTGGAAATCCTTAGTGGGGAGCTAAGGTAGTGGATGTAGACCTTGGTTAGAAGGTTGAACCACTTTAAATCCTTCTGTCAAATTGCCAATTTTTCATCTCCTACTAAAACACCCAACTATCCAACTTCTCCACACTTGGCAAGCAAGAACGGTTGATCGAATCGAGCCCTTAAAATCTCAACAATTGGTATCAGAGCTTGGCTCAATCGAAGGGGATTCACATCCTATTGAGAAGATCTGGCAAGCTCGATCAACATTTCACCAACCGGCTCAATGGTACAATCAATCGACAAACCGCCTTTCTTCGACGGAAATCACTATGCCCATTGGAAGACAAAGATGAAATTCTTCTTGAAGTCAAGATATTACAAGCTATGGGACATAGTTGAAGATGGTCCGTTCGTGCCTCAAGGAGGCAAAGCAGAATGGAGTGCCGACGATCGCAAGAAGATGGAGCTTAATTGCAAAGCCTTGCACATGCTCTTTTGTGCATTTGGCCCAACCATCTATGAGAAGATGTCTTCTTGTGAGAGTGCCAAGGAGGTATGGGCAAGCTTGAAATCACATACGAGGGAACCGATGAAGTCAAGGAGACCAAGATTGGGCTCCTCACTTTAGAGTATGAGAACTTCAAGATGGATCCGGAAGAGAACATCGAGAACATCGAGAAGACAAAGATGAAATTCTTCTTGAAGTCAAGATATTACAAGCTATGGGACATAGTTGAAGATGGTCCGTTCGTGCCTCAAGGAGGCAAAGCGGAATGGAGTGCCGACGATCGCAAGAAGATGGAGCTTAATTGCAAAGCCTTGCACATGCTCTTTTGTGCATTTGGCCCAACCATCTATGAGAAGATGTCTTCTTGTGAGAGTGCCAAGGAGGTATGGGCAAGCTTGAAATCACATACGAGGGAACCGATGAAGTCAAGGAGACCAAGATTGGGCTCCTCACTTTAGAGTATGAGAACTTCAAGATGGATCCGGAAGAGAACATCGAGAAGATGTTTGATAGGTTCTCCACCATCACCAATGGTCTTAAAGGTTATGGAGAAGCCATCACGGAAGAGAAGCTTGTCCGAAAGCTCATCTACTCCCTTCCCGAGTCATGGGACTCAAAGAGGACCGCCATCATCGAAGCCAAGAATCTCAAAACCTTGATGCTTGATGAACTCATGGGGTCACTTCTCACTCATCAAATAATGAAGAAAAACAAAGAAGAGGAGAAGAAGAAGGGAGAGATTAGAGCAATGGGGAAGAAGAAGATCATGGAGCTAGGCATAAATGCTAGTGCCGTAGCTCTCAAATCCTCCACATGCCATCATGTAAATTCAAGTGAGGAGGAAAGTGAAGATGAAGAGATGGCCTATCTCTTCAACAAATTCGCCCGGTTCATGAAGAGTAAAATGGAAAAATCCAAGCATGAATCGATGAAGAAGATGAAGGACTCCCACAAATCCAAAAAGAAGGGATCATCTTCAAAACAAGCATATGTGGCCACATAGAGTGATGAAGACTCCACCGATGATGAAGTAGCTCACCTATGCTTGATGGCCCCCAATGAGGGGGAGGTAACTTCTAACTCATCTATTTCAAATTCTTATACATTTGATGAGTTACAAGATGCCTATGATGATTTGCTTTTGGAATTCAAGGCATCATTTTCCAAGAACAAAAAGTTGATTTCAAAAATAAAAATTGAAAATGATTTGCTTTCCAAAACAAATCTTTAACTTGAAGCAAAGTTCAAAGACATTGAACAAAAATGTTTTGATTTACAAAATTTGCTTCTTAAAGTTCAAAAAGAAAAAGATTTGATTTCCAATGAACTTGAAAAGAAAATTAGTTTTGGAAAATCAAACTTTTATGTAAGACAATCTAGTGCCCCTAGATTTGTGAATGGAAATTTTTTTTGAAGTGTTTGGGTCCCAAAAGGACTAACCACTTCAATTGAAAATGATGAAATTGAAAACTGGATTCCTAAGGGGACTAAATTTTGTGCTACTAATGTCTATGGATCCAAAGCAATTTGGATACCAAAAATTACTTGATTGTCTTTTCCTAGGTGTGATGGAGAGTGATCAACAAGTCAAAAATTGAGGGGGAGCTCCATGCACACAAAGGAAGAACACTTGAAGAAGGAAGGCTTCACATCCTCCCTTGAGTTCAAGTGTGGTAAAATCTAGTTGATTTTGTGTTTATTTGATTTATTTTTCATTTATGTCAACTAGATAATCATATATGTTGAACTAACATCCTCATGATGCTTTGAGTAAGGGGGAGCCTATCTTAAACACAAATTTTAAATGTGTAATTTTTTTTTGCCTCCTATGTTATCTTGAACTTAAATGTCATTTTAAATTCTTTTTGATATAACAAAAAGGGGGAGAAATGGTTTGAAAAATTGAATTTTCAAATGAATAAGGGGGAGCTTTATTTGATTTCATATCTTTAATCTCTTATTCACAATTTTAAAGTTAAAGGGGGAGAAAATTTTTCAAGTTGGTTTTATTATATCAAAAAGGGGGAGATTGTAGAACTAAGGTTTTGATATAATATTTGAAAAATGTTTTGGACTAAATTGAAAAGAATTTAAAATGTGTTTTTAGTCAAAAACAACTTGAAAATATGTTTAAGGGTTTTAATGGCTTTGGAATGGATTTAAAGTACATTTAAAGTGGTCAAAACCAGCATTTTTATGTACCTGTACCGATACGGTAATGAATCGTACCGACACGATTTAGGGTTTCAAACCACCTGAATTTTCTAATAGCCAAAACCCATACCGATACGCTTAGCCGTATCGATACGGTGTGCTTTAAAATAGCCCAACGGCTAGTCGCGTACCGATACGGTTGTATCGCGTACCGATACGCCTAACTTCCCCAACGGTCATTTTCCCAACGGTCTTTTAAATTGTAGGACCGTACCGATACGCCAGGTAACCGTATCGATACGCATCAGCTGAAGAAGCCAACGACTCTTTCCTCATTGAGACCGTATTGTGAAACCGATATTTTAATTTTGATATAACTAAAGAACCTAAGGACTAAATTGAAAATGTGAAAACGAATTTTTAAGTCCTCAAACATCCCTATATGATTTAAAGAATATGCCTAAGTTAAAAACTATGTTTTCCAAATATTTTCTAAGTGTTCTTAAAGCCAAAACAGTGATTTTCGAGTCCTTGTTTCGAAACGGCCTAAGGCATTTCGAAACAGTTTTGAAACTGTCAACCCATGTTTCGAAACGGGTATCGAAATGTTTTCAACACTGCCAACCTATGTTTCGAAACAGCTTAAGAACATAGAGACACCGTATCGAAACGACACTCAGTATTTTGAAACGGTTCTTCATTTGATTTGAAAAATATGACCATTGCAAGTTTTTAACTGATTTTTAAGAAACCGTTAAGGCGTTTCGAAACGAGTTCAAGCCGTTTCGATACGACACTTGATGGTGGCAAAAGTGTTTCGAAATGGGTCAGACCGTTTCGATACGGGCTCTTTAATGCACCCCAACGGCTCTTTCTATTTTGGTCTGTTTCGAAACAGGGTCGGGCGTTTCGAAACGGTTGGTTGCAGACTGCATTTATGGAGGTGAGATAACACCCCCAACGGCTCTATTGATGAATGCAACAACCACAACGGCTAGAAATCAATGAGAAGGTATAAAAGGGACCTCTAAAAGTTCCAGCAACAACTATGGATCCAAAAGTAAACATCCAAACATCAAATCCAAGCATTTGTGCCTAAATCCCAATATTTTCTAGAAACCTCAATTGTAATTTTCATTCTTATCATGTCAATTGGGTTGAGTGCTTGTAATTGGGCTACAATTTGTATTGGGAGATACTTTCTTAGCCAACAAAATCTTTGTTTTATTTGTGTGAGGATTGTGTTAAATTTTGGGTACAAAATTTAACCGAAAATTGTAAGGGTTACCTCCTTAGCCTAGAAAAGGGGAAGAGCAATTAGTGGAATTGTTGCAAATCCTTAGTGAAGCTAAGGTGGTGCATGTAGAGTTCATTTGGTACTTGAACCACTCTAAAATTCATTGTATATCTTTTTAATTTGTAATTTCCACCACCTAAACCTTTAAAAATCCAATTCACCCCCCTCTTGGTTCATTTCGATCATTCGATCCACTCAACAATTGGTATCAGAGCCTACCTCTTTGAGGATTAACAACCACAAGAGGAGTTCCTAAGAATAGTGTGATCATCCAAAAATCAAGAGATGGCTTCTACCTCCGGTTCGGGTATGTATGAGTCTCAATCCACTACAAAACCTCCCTTCTTCAATGGTGGCAACTATCCATTTTGTTAGAATAGAATGCGTCTCTTCATCAAGTCCAATGACTACTTGGTTTGGGATGTAATTGAAAATGGTCCCTACATTCCATTGAAGCAAGATAGTGAAGGGAAGATGGTTTTGAAGAAAAAGGTGGAGATGAGTGAAGAAGAAAGGAGAAAGATCCAAATAAATGATAAAGCTCTCCACATGATCTTTTGTTCATTCGGTCCGGACATCTATTCCAAAGTGTCATCCATTGAGAGTGCCAAAGAAGTGTGGGACACTCTTGAGACTACCTATGAGGGAACCAATGATGTCAAGGAAACTAAGATTGGAATTCTCAATCTTAGTTATGAAAATTTCAAGATGGAACCCGATGAGACGGTGTCCAAGATGTTTGATCGTTTCTCCACCATAGTCAATGGGCTCAAAGGATTTGGATAGACAATTCCGGAAGATAAGCTTGTCCGGAAGCTACTCTATTCACTTCCCGAATCTTTGGATGGGAAGAGAACCGCCATCATAGAAGCTAAAAATTTGAAGACTTTAAAGCTTGATGAGCTAGTGGGTTCTCTCCTTACTCATGAGATTATGAAGCAAGGAAGGGAAGAAGAGTAGAAGAAAGAAGAGAAGAGAGTAGAAAAGCTAGAGGTAGAAAAGAAGAAGAAGATGGGAATAGCTCTCAAAGCTTCAGTACTTGAGGAGAGCTCTTCTAGTGAGGAGGATGAGGTAGAAGAATTGGCTATGATAGCCAAACAATTCTCACGCTTTATGAGGTCCAACCGGGGAAGAAAAATTCAAAGGAAGATGGAATTCAAAGGTAAAAACAAAGAAGAAGCAAAGGATCAAATAATTTGCTTCGAGTTAAATAAACCCGGCCACATACGTTCGGAGTGCCCTCAACCCAAGAAGAAGGGCTTTGAGAAGAAGAAGAAGCTCAAAGCCGAGCTTGCTACTTGGAGTGATAAGGAGTCATCGGAGGATGACGAACAAGAAGTGGCCAACCTTTGCCTCATGGCACTTGAGGAAGATTCCTCTATGGTAACCTCTAACTCATCATCTTTTGATTTTACATATGATGAATTAAATGATGCATATGATGAGTTGCAAGAGGTCTATGATGAATTAGTTGAGAAATATAAGGAGTCGGTCATTGGGAATAAGAAAATCATTTTGGAACTAAATGATAAAAATGACTTACTCTCTCAAGCTAATTTAAAATTTGAGAAAAAGATATTAGGGTTGAAAAATGAACTAAAATTTTTTCAAGATGAAAATGTTGACCTTAATAATCTTTTATCTCAATGTAATAGTGAACAACTAAAGGTGTTAGATGAGCTAAATAAGCTCAAAGAGTCTTTTAAAAATGTTGGTACTGTCAAGCATGAAATAGGTGAATCTTCAAAATCAAACCAACCTAAGAAAAAGACTAACTACTACAAACAAGGTAGCTTTCCTAGACATAGTAGAACTAAAAGAATTAGAAGTGTATGGGTTCCTAAGGAACTTGTAAAATCTAATAACATTATTGCTATGTCATCTTGGATTCCTAAGGGAACCAAGGTTTTGGGAGCTAACACTCATGGACCCAAAATGATTTGGGTACCAAAAACAAAAGCTTAATATCTTTGTTTGTAGGGGGAGCATTGCTACAAGGCCAAAGCACAAAGTCAAAACTCATGGTACCTTGATAGTGGATGCTCAAGGCATATGACCGGAGACAAGATTAGATTCATGGATCTAAAGCCAAAAAGTAGAGGAGTGGTGACATTTGGTGACAACTCCAAAGGCCACATTAATGGTATTGGATCCATAGGTAATCACTCTACTATTCTCATTGAAAATGTCTTGTATGTCGATGGTCTTAAACATAACTTGTTGAGCATAAGTCAATTGTGTGATAAAGGATTTAATGTTCTATTTGATAAAAAATGGATGCAAAATTGTTGATATTAAATCTAATAATATTATGCTCATAGGTCATCGCATAGGGAACATATACATGGTGCTTCTAGATGACATACATACATCTCGTGCATACTTAGTAGCACAAAATGAAAATGAAGCATGGTTGTGGCATAGGAAACTAGGACATGCTAGCATTAGTGTTTTAGAAAAACTAGTTTCCCTTGATCTAGTTAGAGGTTTACCTAAGATTAAATTCTCAAACGATAAAATTTGTGATGCATGCTCTAAGGGTAAACAACATAAGTCTTCCTTTAAATCCATTAATGATGTTTCTACAAGTAGATGTTTACAACTTATCCATATGGATTTATTTGGGCCAATTAGGACTATGAGCTTGGGTGGTAAATCTTATGCATTTGTACTTGTTGATGATTTCTCTAGATTTAGTTGGGTTCTATTTTTAAGTACTAAAGATGAGGCTTTAGAAAAATTCATCACATTTTCAAAACTAACCCAAAATGATCTTGAACTTAGAATTTCACATATTAGAAGTGATCATGGAACCGAGTTTCAAAATTTAGGGTTTGAAGATTTTTTAAATGAAAATGGTATTAGCCAGAATTTTTTGGCTCCTCGAACTCCTCAACAAAATGGGGTAGTTGAGACGAAAAATAGAACTTTACAAGAAATGGCTACAACCATGCTTTGTGAAAATAATTTAACTAAATATTTTTGGGCGGAAGCCACAAACACCGCTTGCTATATTGTTAACCGAGTAATAATTAGGCCAATCTTAAAGAAAACACATTATGAGATTTTAAAATCTAAAAAGCCTAACATTAGCTACTTTCACCCTTTTGGTTGCAAGTGTTTTGTTTTAAGTAATGGAAAAGACAACTTAGGTAAATTTGATGCAAAAAGTGATGAAGCTATTTTCATAGGATACTCTTTAACCTCTAAAGCCTATCGAGTATTTAACAAAAAAACTTTAGTAGTAGAAGAATCTATACATGTTGTATTCGATGATAACCTCCTTCCAAGGAAGGATTCTTGTGATGATGATGATGTAGGAATCATAAACGCCTTTGATGGAGGACAAACTTCAAATGAGGATGAGATTCCAACAAAAGAAGAGGACACACAAGATCCACCTCTTGAAGCCTTGAAGGACTAGGCTCTTGAGGAAAAGGAAGTGAGCTACCCAAGGGAGTTCAACTATGTCATAGATGGTGAAATCTTGGGTGATCCATCCAAGGGGGTAACCACTCGATCTTCTCTTAGATTAATGAATCATGTTGCATTTATCTCATGCATAGAGCCTAAGAATATAAAGGAAGCATTGAAAGATGATTTTTGGATTATGGCTATGCAAGAAGAGTTAAATCAATTTGAGAGAAGTAACGTTTGGACATTAGTTGATAGGCCTAGTAATCAATCTACCATAGGAACTAAATGGGTCTTTAGGAACAAGCTAGATGAGAGTGGTAACATTGTGAGAAATAAAGCTAGACTAGTAGCACAAGGTTACACTCAAGAAGAGGGAATAGATTTTGATGAAACCTATACACTCGTAGCTAGAATGGAAGCCATTAGGATGTTGCTTGCATATGCATGTTATCATGATTTCAAGCTTTTTCAAATGGATGTTAAAAGCGCGATTTAAATGGTTTTATAAATGAAGAAGTGTATGTGGAACAACCACCGACTTTTGAAGAACCAAAATTTCCAAATCATGTTTTCAAACTCACTAAAGCTCTTTATGGTTTAAAACAAGCTCCTAGAGCTTGGTATGAAAGGCTTTCAAACTTTTTAATAGAAAAGGGTTTTGAAAAAGGCAAGGTGGACACTACACTTTTTATAAAAATGTATAAAAATGACATCTTAGTAGTACAAATTTATGTTGATGATATTATTTTTGGTTCTACTAACGAATGTCATTGCAAAGAGTTTGCTAAGCTAATGCAAGGTGAATTCGAGATGAGCATGATGGGGGAGCTCTCATTCTTTTTGGGACTTGAAATCAAGCAAAAGAAGGATGGCACCTTCATCAATCAAGCAAAGTACATAAAGGATATGCTCAAGAAGTTTGGCTTGGAGAATGCAAAGCCTCAAGCCACACCTATGAGCTCATCTACAAAGCTTGACAAAGATGAAGGAGGTAAGTGTGTTGACTCTAAGCTTTACCGTTCTATGATTGGATCATTGCTTTACCTTACCGCAAGTAGACCAGATATCTTGTTTAGTGTTTGCTTGTGTGCTAGGTTTCAAGCTAGTCCTAGAGAGTCTCACCTTATAGCCGTTAAGAGAATCTTTAGGTACCTTAGAGATACTCCTTGTTTAGGTCTTTGGTACCCTAGAGACTCCACCTTCAACCTTCATGCTTATTCGGATACGGATTATGGGGGATGCAAAATCGATAGGAAGAGTACTTCGGGAACTTGTCAATTCCTAGGTAGTATGCTCATATCTTGGTTCTCTAAGAAACAAAATAGTGTAGCCTTATCTACCACTGAAGCCAAGTACATATCCTTAGGGAGTTGTTGTACTCGGGTCCTTTGGATGAAGTAACAACACTTAGATTATGGTATTAAAGTTGAAACCATACCCCTAAAATGTGATAACACTAGTGCTATATGTTTGACAAAAAATCCCATCCAACACTCTAGAACCAAACACATAGAAATAAGGCATCATTTCATTAGAGCTCATGTCCTTAAAGAAGATATGGTTATAGAGTATGTAGACACCTTAAATCAATTAGCGTACATATTTACAAAACCTTTAGACAAAGAGCGTTTTTGGTCCCTTAGGAGAGAGTTAGGTCTAGCTAGCCTATCTTGACCTTTTAGGACCTCTTTTGTTCTTAAAATTGTTTGATCTTGTGAAATGCCATGTTTATGTGTTTTTACTCCTAATTTCATCCATGCCTATAGCTATGGGAAGTATGTTTATGTTTGCATATGTTTTTCCTGCTCATTCATGTCATTCATGCAAGTTAGGACCTAGAAAAACTCATTTTTCTGCACTTTTAGAGCCTCATCTGCACTTCCAGGCCCAGGTGTATCGAAACAGGTGAACCTATTTCGATACAGTTGCTTTAAATTTCTATCTGAGAGAAGGGTGTTTCGAAACGCCTTCCAAGGGTTTCGAAACGTTTTGGCTACTGCCAAGGGGTGTATCGAAACAAGTTTCGATACGAGTCAACGGGGTTTCGGTACGGTCAAACCCGTATCAAAACGGTCAGCTGAAGTCGAAAAGACGGTCAAACCTTCATGCCCGCGTTTCGTAACGGTCAAGACCGTTCCAAAACGGATTCACAGACTGCTTTAAAGAGGCCTTTAATGATAAAGTTTAACACAAACTAAAACTCTCCCAAACCTTAAAAACCCTAGAATCGAAATTTTCCGATAAAAACCCTCTAAACCTTTTTGTTTTTCACCAAATTTTGAGAGGGTTTTCTCTTAAACACAAGTCTATGCAAGCTTCAACAATATTGTGCAAGGATTTTCATCCATTCATCCAAAATCCCAATTTAAGGTATTTTTCATCCTTTTCTTTTTCCTTCAATTTGTCTTCGAATCTTAGGTTAGAAAATCTTATTTTTGTATATTTTATATGTTTTGATGCTTGGGTTTTTCAAATCTTGTAAAAAAAATTCAAAATCTTCAATTTTTTGATTCGAATATAAAATTTTTCTCTCGTATTTTTATTTACTGTTTTTCTCTTGAATTTTTTTTTGTTTTGTTTTGCTTTTTGTTTATTTCATTTCAAAAACTTGTTTTTAAACCTAAGTGGGATTTACCATTGGATTGAATTATGAAATCTCATGCATACACTTAAACCTTTTTTGCTTGCTTAATGTTTTTAGGATGGCTACGGACAATGTTAGCAAAAAGAGTAAAACCAGTCAAGTTAGTGACTCGAGTATTCGTCCAAATCTCACCTTGCTCTTTCAAAAATCTATTCGTACTCAAGAGATGAGGGATCGCTTCAAGTACGTCAAGGAGTATGAAGTTCGTCGTGAGCGGGTTATTGATCTCAACTTCCTTCACTCCGAGCGCTTTCTTTTCCGTTACCTCGAGCGTTTGAGAGAATGGAGTTTCCTTGGTCTTTTGAGCATCCCGGACATTTGCTACAAACACATGGTACTTCTCTTTTACTCCAATGCTCAATTTATCAATGATGAAGAAAACTCCGAAGTTGTTGGGATTGAGTCTTTTATTTTGGGAAAAAGGATTGTTGTTAATGTCCCTCTCTTGGAGTCTACGTTTTCTCTTAAGAATGAAGGAATTGAGAATGAGAGTCACTTTGGTTCTCACACCGGTCAGGTGCTTACTTTGGATGCGCACGATCGTTTCCTCCATTTGATAGTCTCATGGTTCCTTCGCCCCTCTGGAGGTAAATATTCTCACATCGTCAAGTAGACTATTTTTGGCTTGAGTGTTTCCGTCGTGGTGAGCGCCCTAATCTAGTTAAGATCATGTTTGCCAAAATGGTTAACAATGTTAAGCTTCGTGACACTGATGCACTGAAATCCTTCACTTATGGAACGGTTTTAAGTCATATCTTTAGCAAGCTTAATTTTGATTGCACCTACGACTCTCCGGAACCTCGCAAGTCAAAAATTGGTGAGTCCTCTCTCCGTAAGTCCGGTTTTTGCTATGTCAACGATGGAAATTGGGCACGTGTTGATAGGGAAGCACCTTCTCCTCCTCCTCCTTTTGAACCTCAACCAGAAGCTCAAGTTGCAAACAATGAAGCTCTCACGGCTTTCCTTACCGAGCGGTTCAATGCCATGGACACTAACATGGCTTCGGGTTTTGGTGCTTTCCTTACCAGAATCAACACTCGGCCATGGATATGTCCTTCTCTGCCTTTTATGGCCAATCGATGAAGTTTCGTCAATCTCAAGTGAATAGTGATGATGAGACATCGGATGATGATGATGACGACGAGGCCTAGGTCTTTCATGATATATCATGTTACCTATGAATTTTAGGATTAAGTTTGCATCTTTTTTTTTTCATTATGTTTTATGAACCTATGCTTTTAGTTTTATTTGGGATTATGCTTTGAACTTATTGTTGAAGATTTATCTTTTGGATATTTTAATTTTATGAATTAATATTATTGTTGCTTATTGCTTATGGCTTAATGCTTATTGCTACTAACCATATCTCTTCTCTATGAGCCTTGTTTATATTTTTTGATCTAACAAAAAGGGGGAGAAGTAATCTAAGAGCCAAAAATTTGTTTTAAATGTTTAAAGTGTTTTTAAGTTTTAAACCTTGAATTTCAAAGTTAAATCTTTTAAAACTTTAAAAACCAATCTTAAATTGAGGGGGAGTTAGAATGTATTCATAATTTTCAAAACTCTTAAAAATTCTAACTTTGGTTTTGTTATATCAAAAAGGGGGAGTTTGTGAAACAGATATTTTAATTTTGATATAACTAAAGAACCTAAGGACTAAATTGAAAATGTGAAAATGAATTTTTAAGTCCTCAAACATCCCTATATAATTTAAAGAACGTGCCTAAGTTAAAAACTATGTTTTCCAAATATTTTCTAAGTGTTCTTAAAGCCAAAACAGTGATTTTCGAGTCCCTGTTTCGAAATGGCCTAAGGCGTTTCGAAACAGTTTTGAAACTGTCAACCCATGTTTCGAAACATGTTTCGAAACGACTTAAGAACATAGAGACATTGTATCGAAACGATACTCAGTGTTTCGAAACGGTTCTTCATTTGATTTGAAAACTATGACCGTTGCAAGTTTTTAACTGATTTTTAAGAAACTGTTAATGCGTTTCGAAACGAGTTCAAGACATTTCGATACGACCCTTGACAGTGGCAAAAGTGTTTCGAAACAGGTCAGACCGTTTCGATACGGGCTCTTTAATGCACACCAACGGCTCTTTCTATTTTGGTCTGTTTCGAAACAGGGTCGGGCGTTTCGAAACGGTTAGTTGTAGACTGCATTTATGGAGGTGAGATAACACCCCCAACGGCTCTATTGATGAATGCAACAACCACAACGGCTAGAAATCAATGAGAAGGTATAAAAGGGTCCTCTAAAAGCTCCAGCGACAACTATTGATCCAAAAGCAAACATCCAAACATCAAATCCAAGCATTTGTGCCTAAATCCCAATATTGTCTAGAAACCCCAATTGTAATTTTCATTCTTATCATTTCAATTGGGTTGAGTGCTTGTAATTGGGCTACGATTTGTATTGAGAGATACTTTCTTAGCCAACAAAATCTTTGTTTTATTTGTGTGAGGATTGGGTTAAATTTTGGGTAGAAAATTTAACCGAAAATTGTAAGGGTTACCTCCTTAGCCTAGAAAAGGGGAAGAGCAATTAGTGGAATTGTTGCAAATCCTTAGTGAAGCTAAGGTAGTGGATGCAGAGTTCATTTGGAACTTGAACCACTCTAAAATTCCTTGTCTAACTTTTTAATTTGCAATTTCCACCACCTAAACCTTTAAAAATCCAATTCACCCCCCTCTTGGTTTATTTCGATCATTCGATCCACTCAACACGTATCGATACGGTTTGACGAGTATCGATACGCCCAGCTGCAGAACTGCATTTATGGTGGGAAATAAAGGCTCCAACGGCTCCAATTCAATCCCAACGGCTAGTAACGGCTACAAATTCATCAAGGAGTATAAAAGGGACCTCCTAGCATCTTGTAATGGTTAATGCTTCAATTGTTACAACATTATGATGTCAAAATTTGTCTAGAGCTTAAATTGTAAATTCCTTGCTTAGACAACACTTGTGAGCCTAAAATGTTATATTTGCTCAAGTGTTTAGGTTTTGGGTGAGTGCTTAGAATTGCAAACAAACACCTATTAGAGGGATTTCTAGTTTGCTAAGTCTTTCTTTGTACAAGAGAGTGTTCCTTCAAGCTTCGGGTAGAAGGCTTTGAGGGTAGTAACGGTTTCCTCCTAAGCCGAGAAAAGGGGACGAAATTCTTAGTGAATTTGTTTGGAAATCCTTAGTGGGGAGCTAAGGTAGTGGATGTAGACATTGGTTAGAAGTTTGAACCACTATAAATCCTTGTGTCAAATTGCCAATTTTTCATCTCCCACTAAAACACCTAATTATCCAACTTCTCCACACTTGGCGAGCAAGAACGGTTGATCGAATCGAGCCCCTAAAATCTCAACAGACACTCTGAGTGGAGGAGTATCCGACAAAAAGACAAGGGGTGGACTTGGGTTCAAGTTTATAATGGGTATAAGGACGGAGCCAAGGGTAGCAAAGACAACCATAGCTTCGAAGTTTGTTGTAGTTAGGAGTAGTACCAGAGAGTTTGAAGTACGAGGAGTGACCATCAAGAGTAGGAGTAGGCATACGATTTATAAGGTAGACAACTGTAGAAAAGGCAAACGACCAATAGAATAAAGGCATAGAGGCGTGGGAAAGAAGAGAAAGGCCGGTTTCAACAATGTGTCTATGTCAACGTTCAGAAAAACCATTATGTTTCGGGGTATGCGGAGTAGATGCAAGGTGAGAGATGCCATGAAACTCAATATTATAAGTTCACTCCTCTTAAAATTTTATAAGTTCACTCTCCTAACATAAAATTGTGTGTCTATCCCTGTAACCACCTATATCTCATTTTCCTTCTTTCCACCCTTTTCCTCCTCTTTGGCCCTTTATCAAAAGCTAAAACAAACTCAATATTTTTTCAGTGTCAAAGTTTGAAATTTTCTTTCTTTCTTTCAACAATTCCCTTAGTCTAAAAGCAAATCTATAGCAAACATTTATGCTCAAGGAAATTTTAGGGAAGGGGTGGAAAGGGGTTTTCAGTTTTGTTCCATAGAAAAAAAAAATTTATTGTTTTAGTTGTCTTAGAAAATTATGGAGTCCCAAAGAAAAATTTAGAGAACCTTAACAGTGGCCAAAGTTAATGATGCAAAAAAGTATAATAAAAAACAGAGAGTCGTGCCACTACATCACAAAATGTTCTCATTAAAGTTCCACCATGAAAGAGTATTGTAAATGACAAGGGCAAAGGAGGAGGGAAGGGTGAAAAGAAATATAAGGAGATAGGTCAGAGCTATCACCTACTAAAGAAGATGACCAGAACAGTGACATTGTGGGCTAAAAGTGAGCTTGAGAAAATTTAAGGATCAAATTAATATTTTGTTTAAAGTTTAGGGGTCAAATTTCAATTTGACCCTTTTAACTGACTTGTCACATCATCAACCTAACGAGTGTTAACCGAACAATGACCAAAATAAAACAGATAAAAAAAATAAGTGACAAGAATAACATTTTTTCAAAATAAGTAACTAAAATAGAACACAACCCAAACAAAACTCAACCTGACTTGATTCGGGTTTAAGAAGGTACCACCCAACCTAAAACTTTCTCTTGACCGTTGCGTTATATTATATCTTTTTGGTCACTCAAAAAAGATATTTTTATTTTAATTATTCAACTTTAAAAAATTTTAATTTTACCATCCAACATTTAAATTTGGATTTATTATAGGTATCTAACGTCGTTTAAATTTTTTAGGTAAATTTGTGAAAAAAAGCCCCTGAAACTTTTGTTTCAACTGCAATGCAATTGAGACCTTTTGTAAGTTGATTTCTTTATTAATGATAATTAGTGCACTATATTGGTAGTAGCCGCATACATATTTTTTGAGAAATCTGTCAAGTTTAATTTAATGGATAAAGAAAAAAAAAAGAAACGTTATATCCATTAAAAGAATAAAAATAACAATTTCAATCCTTCTAAGACCCCAATGTTCCTATGTTTCCGGACCTGAAACATATTAATATTAATATTAATATGAATATCAATGTCGTTGTTGACTTTGGGATCTTAATGCTCTTTCCTGATACTACAACAGGTTTTAGGCCTGCTTATTTTGATTTTTCTATCGGATAGAACTAGGGACGGATCTAGGAATTTATGTAAGGGGTGTTATTTTTTTAACGATATTTAAAATGATTTAGTTATATAGGGGTGTCAATTTATATATTTTTAAATTCTATTTACAAACTATATAGAAAAATATAAATTTTTAAAAATTTTAAGGTGTTAATAGACACCCCAATCATGAGTGTGGCTCGCTCCATAGATAGACCAGATCAACAAGTTTTCACAGATTGTGACTATAAGCTTTTTTTTTTTTTAAGAAATGGCAAGTTTGGGTATTTTATAAAGTTAAAAGCTTCCTGTAGGATTGATATTATTTTTTTTAATAAACTATACTGATAGTCACAGGATTTTTAGGGTGTTTTTGTTACAATCACCGACTTTTTAAATTTTTATTAAGAGCACTCGATCGCTTTTATTTTAGCTGTTGTTAAAAAATTCTGACGTTGTATGCTATTTCATCTCTTTTCTCTCTTTCTTCCATGCACATAAGATCCGGTAAAAACATGGACGTTGCATGCTATTTCATCTTTTTTCTCTCTTGATTTCTTTTATCTTCTTCCTCTTCGTTAAAGATTTTAAAAGATGACAAACTTTATTTTTTTTACTCCATCATAATTTTCTTGTAAACTTTATTATGTTTTTTTTAGATAAGTGGCATGTTGTATTATCCAACAAAACAAGAAAAACCCTCGTAACATCAAATCCTATAAATCTGCACTTGGGAGGCCATTCCTAACGAAGTCCCCAAGCTACACAGATGTTTCTATTTACATCATCCATTTGTATCTTCCTACTATAAATTTGTGTACAAATTGTATCCTTTATACAATCTACTAAACTGCTACAATCCCTATTAGTATTTTTAAATTTCTTTCAGTTCCGTTCTTATATTGGGGAAAATTTGCTCAGTTCGGTACATTGAATTTCTTATATTAGGGGGATTATTTTCTTAAACCTAGGGTTGGCGTCAGACAAGCTCTATAGAGAACTCTAACTTTTTTCTTCTTTAGTTTTATTTAGTCAGCAGAGACAATAGCTTTAATGTTGGTCGCCAACCGCCAGTTTTTTTTAATAAGAATAATTTTGTTTTTGTAACACGTTTTTATCTGTCTTTGTGGCAGGTTTATCTCTGCCTTTTGGCACGTTTTACGTTTTCTTTCTCAGTCATTTGGCCGTTCTTTTTATTTTATATTTTCTCACAGTTGGATTTGACGATACCACGACTGATCAAAATGGCTCTTATTTGTAATTATGGTTATCTTCCTTGCTCTGGACCCTCGGGTTGAATTTGGATACACGGTTTGAGTTTGTGGATAGTTTCTCACGACGCTCGGCTATGATTTGCGGTTGTCAATGGTCTTTCAATTGATTAATCCCTTTTTGTGATTCGTTTGCTGATGCATTCAGATTTGTTCGTATCCATTTTTTGTTCGAGCCTTTTGGTTGGGTTTTCAACATTTTCCATGTATGGTCCTTGTATGATATAAATTGACTAGTTTCTTGTGTCAATGTTATAGAAAAATGTCCAAATTATGTATTTAGTTTACGATGATAGCTATAAACTCTTACTGTAATTTTAGATATATTTTTTAATAAGACTAGCGATTTCTATTAAAAATAGCTTATATTAGAGTCATTTCTCTAAAGTCTACCTTATGGTACCTATGTGAAGTATTTTTTTTTACAACCGTGCATTCTACAACCTTAGTGCAGTATGACAATCTCGCTAGGGATGGCAACGGGGCGGGGCGGGTTTTTTTTCCGCCCCGATCTATAAGATTGTATATCCGACCCCGCCTCGCCCCGAATTAAAATACTCCCTCCGTCCCACTTAAGATGTCCATTTTGTGTTTTAAAATTGTCCCACTTAAAATGTCTCATTGAAAAAATCAACAACTTTTACAAGACACATTTACCTTTCTACCCTTTCTTTAGTTTTCCAACAAAATAAAATTTAACTTTTTAAGGATAAAATTGACATTTCAATTATTTTACATCACATCTCTTACACAATTTTTTTCTTCCTAAAACTACGTGAAAAGTCAATAATGGACATTATAATTGGGACGGAGGGAGTATTAATTTACCCGTTCTGACATAATAACCCTTAAACCCGAACCCGCCCCAACCTGCCCCGAAAATTTTAAAATTTTTTAATCTTCATCGACGATAAATTGTAACCCCCTCGCCCCGGTCCGGACGCTTGACCGGTCTGAGTGGGCTACACGGGGATAACCGAGGCGAAACCCGTTAAGGCTCCACTTCGGTTAACAACCCGAGAAAACTTTTTCATTTATTATTATCTTGTCTAGATGCATTAATATGTCCTATGTGAAACAACAACAGCGGAAACAACAAACGAGGCGAACAAACAAACAACCAATCAAAAACAGCCCATTTTAACTTAAACTGCAGGCCGTATCGAAACGCCCAGAGGGTGTATCGATATGCTTTGACTAGGTCAACTGGCCAAAGATAACTCGAGGATACCGTATCGATACGTTGGTTGACCGTATCGATACGCCCTCAACGGTCAACTTCTCGTGGTCAACGCTACGAAGAACGTTTCGAAACACCTAGGCTCGTTTCGATACCCTCAATTTCTCGTCAAAATCTCAGATTTCCAGTAGCAAAATGGTACCGAAACGCCCCTCCCGCGTAACGAAACGACTGACCTGAAGCAAGAGGGCCGTATCGAAACGGGACCAACCGTTTAGATACACCTGCTGCAAACACACATTAACTCTAAAGGCAAAACAGCCTACAACAAACATGCTTAATACACAACATACATATAAAAGCCATACATTGAAAGGAATCATCAATTCAACAAAAGAAGCATACATAGCATTCAATATTCATGCCTTAGACAAACATTCACAACATTCATGAAAGGGGCACAAGGCCAACCAACCAGGGATAAGCAAGCCTTAAACAAAACATCCACAAACATAGGAGTCAAAACATGCTCCTAACACATAACATCAACATACATCAAAAGCTCAAATCCCATTGCTTGTCTATTACATCCATAACTTAGAAATTCATACTTGATGATCAAAAGCGCAACAAGCACACTTGGAGGCCCTCCTCTTGCACTAGCAACCCACGAACTAAGGATCTTCATTGTCGAACAAAAGAGAGCGTAAGCATAAAGCTTAGTGAGGGTAAACTCATAAACAAACCTCGACAATGTAGGGTCCAAGCACGAGTAACACAACCAAGGTAGAATGCATGAGTTCTTACCTTCGAAATCGCAAGGGCCAAAATATAAATGATGCATGAACATAGTATCAAAATCATACCATGCTCAACGAGTCCATAAACACAACATATGGAAACTCATATATCAAACGTATTAGCAACATAATCCACAAACCGTATTAGCACCTAGCTATGACCCGAATACGCGGATAACCGTTGGAACTCACATCCAACAACTCACATTTACATTATGGTGGGATTACACTCATCACCGTTTCATGCGGAGGGGATTCCACTCATCACCGTTTCATGCGGAGGGGATTCCACTCATCCTCACGCCCCGTCGATGGGATTCCACTCATCACCGACTAACATATATATGAAGATTTTCCGGGCGAACTCGTACTCCATATTGATGACTACCATCACCAAGACCATGTGCGCATTTTGACTCTCGTGTGCACATTAAAACATCCTAATGATCGATCATTGTACCCCAAGCATACTACTGCCAATACTAACACATTTCACAACCTTTAACAACACAAATTCTTACCAATTTCCGTGCTTAGCACGTACTCACCATGATTTACCATCATGCACATCCACATTCCATAACCACATGCATATAACAATGCATCAAAAACCATGCCTCAACACACACGTATAACACAATACACATAACCACATTAATCACAATTAACATGAATCAAGAGGCATAACAAGCCTATAGGATGCATGCCTATAGTATTGGGGATTTCCTTGTTTGATGCCATGTTTATGAATTGTTGATGTCATTATGTTCCTTATGCATGTAATGTCTTGCTGATATAATTTGGTTGCCTTTGGAGCATGTTTGATGGGTCAATTGTGTTTTAAACCAGCTAAATTTCTGCAATCTAGGCAGCCTGTTTCGGAACAGGTGATGCCGTTTCGGAACAGAGGGCCTGAAATGGCCTAGGCGTTTCGAAACGGGCAGAGCCGTTCCGGAACAGTTTTGCCACTGCCAGGCCATGTTGCGCAACGGGTTTCAGAACGGTCCCGCGTTTCGGAACGGATCATCCCTGTTCCGAAACACTCGACCGTTGGGCACTGAAATTGACGGTTATATGTTTTGAAACCTTTGCGTTTTGGTCCTGAACTTTGTGAATGCAATTAAATGAGTTTGAGATGTCCGTTTGAGTTGAAATTTGGCAGAGAAGCATGAAACATGACTAATTTCATAATGGTAACTTAAAAGTGGGTTAAGTCCTTATAATTTCCAGAATTTACATTTTGGTCCCTAGATTCATGTTTTGTGCAATCGAGTCCCTAAATGTGTTCTGATTGCTGTGATCTTTGAACATGCTGTTGTTATGAACATATCTAGGGTTAATGTGCATTTAGATAAGATTAAAAAGAAAAAAAAGGGTCGCTAATCAAGGTTGACTTTCGGGTTGACTTTGGTTTTCCCCGTGTAAACTTCTTAATTCGGGTCAACCGTCTAGGCTGGGTTAAGGGAGTTACATTTGGTGGTATCAGAGCTGAGTTCTCGAGTATTTGGGAATGGTTATGTGGGTGATGAATGTATGTATGCTTTGTATGCTTGTTTAATGAAAGCATGTTGTGTGAATTGTAAGTGTGATACAATTGTGATGTATGCTATGGTGAAGCATGTTAGAGGGACCCATTGCCAAATCAAATCTAATGAAATGAGTTGTTTTTAATTGGAAATGAGCTTGAGTACTTGGATTACTTACCTTGCTGAGCCTGACTTTGTTTATTACATTGTGATTGCATTGTTTAGTGAATGGGACCTCGTAGAGAAACGAGGGGTAATATGCGAGCTATGGCTCAATATGAGAATGAAGAGAACACTGAAAATGCGGTGGATTTACCTCCTCCACCTGGTGGTGGTGGTGCTGGGGGCTAAGGAGCTGGTGTTGCAGCTGGAGCTGGGGTTGCTGGACCTAAAGCTGGTTAGGGACAAGCTGTTCCTGACATGACAGTGCTGATTCAAGCTATTGCTGGAGCTTTTCGAGCAGCGGTAGCTGGAGCTCAAGGAGCTGGGCATCAAGGTGATACTGGTGTTAGACTACCTTTGGAGCGTTTGCGCAGTCTGGGAGGGACTGAGTTCAGGGGTTTGTCTGCTGAAGGTTCTGAGTCTTGGCTGGAAAGTACCAAGAGAATCTTGGGGCAAATGAATTGCACTGATGTGCAGAAGCTGGGCTGTGTGGTATCGTTGTTGCAGGACGATGCTTATACTTGGTGGACAACCTCTATCTCTGGAATGGAGGAAGCTGATGTAACTTGGACGTTCTTTCAGAACGCGTTCAAGAGGAGATATCTGGGTGTGAGGTACCTAGATGAGAAGAAGAGAGAATTTATGTCTCTTACTCAAGGGAGCGTGTCTGTAGCTGAGTACGAGGTTCAGTTTGTCTGACTCAGTCAATACGCACCTGAACTTGTTCCTAATGAGCGGGAGAGGTGTGAAAGGTTCCGTTATGGTTTGGTGACGGAAGTAAAGACGTATATGCTAGCTGCTGAGTATAATGATTTTGATGTGCTGGTTGGGAGAGCAAAGGACATTGAGATGAATTTGGGTTTATCATCTAGAAGTGCTGGTTCTGGTGCTGGTAAGCGAGTTGCTGAGTATAGTTCCGGTGGTGGACGGAACAAGAGGGGATGTGATCAGAAGTATCAGCCTTCGGCTAAGCGAGGTGGTGGTGCGCCTGCTCAGGGAGGCAAGGCAAGAGCTGAACCGAACGAATGTTTGACATGTGGATCGCGTGGCTATATGAAAAGTGATTGTCCTCGAGCTGTGAGGGAGGTGCAAGCTCCTATTGTGGCAGCTGGAAATTCGTGCTGGAACTGTGGATCTACGGATCACATGAGGAGAGAGTGTCCTATGTTGGCTGGTGGCCAAGGGCGTGCTCCTGTAGTTGTTGCACCACAGAGAGGTCGTGGGCGCGGCCGTGGTAACTTCCAGCGGAGAGAAGAGGGTGGACGGAATGTGGCTCATGTTGTGGCTGTTCAGCCTGAGGGTGGTGGCCAGGCTAGAGTGTTTGCTCAGAGGGAGGGGAGGAATGACGCGGATGTGATCGCAGGTACTTTTACTTTGCAGTCATTGTCATTACTTTCCTTGATTGATTCTGGATCTACGCACTCATACATTTTGCGTGAGCATGCTGAATTGCTTGGTTTGCCTGTTGAGTCTTTGGATGTTGGTATGCGTGTCACTAGTTCTTTTGGTGAGACTGTTGTGACTCTGAAGCTTTATAGAAGATGTCCTTTGGTTGTGCAAGATCATGTTTTTCATGTTGATCTTATGGAATTGCCTTTCTATGGTTTCGATGTAATCCTTGGTATGGATTGGCTTGTTGAGCATCGTGCTGTAGTGGATTGTGAGAATAAGCGACTTTTGTTGAAACTTGCGGATGATTATGAAGTAGTTGTGGTTGGTGAGAATGTGAAGTTTCTTGCCAATGTGGTGTCCACATTGGAGGCGAGCCGGATGCTGAGGCAAGGTTGTGAAGCTTACCTAGCCTTTGTGATGAATCCTAGCTCTAAGGGGTTGCGTGTGCAAGATATCAGGACTGTGCGAGAGTTTCCTGGTGTGTTTCCGGAGGAGTTGCCTGGATTGCCTCCTAATCGTGAGGTGGAGTTTGGGATTGAGCTGTATGAAAACACAACTCCAGTGTCCATTACTCCTTATCGAATGGCACCTAAGGAGTTGAAAGAGCTGAAGACGCAATTGCAAGAGTTGCTTGATCGTGGTTTCATTCGGCCGAGTTTGTCACCTTGGGGTGCGCCGGTCTTGTTTGTGAAGAAGAAGGATGGCACTATGAGAATGTGCATTGATTACCGTCAGCTTAACAAGTTGACTATCAAGAATCGGTATCCATTGCCGAGAATTGATGATCTTTTTGATCAATTTCGGGGAGCAGTTGTGTTCTCTAAGATTGACTTAAGGTCAGGGTATTACCAGTTGAAGGTGAAGGATGTGGATGTGCCAAAGACAGCTTTTAGGACGAGGTATGGGTATTATGAGTTCCTTGTGATGCCGTTTGGTTTGACAAATGCTCCTGCAGCTTTCATGGACATGATGAATCGTGTATTTCATGAATACCTGGATAAGTTTGTTGTGGTGTTCATTGATGATATCCTCGTGTACTCACGTACTGAGGAGGAGCATGAAGGGCATCTGAGAATTGTGCTGCAAGCTTTGTTGGAGAATCAGCTTTATGCTAAGCTGAGCAAGTGTGAGTTCTGGCTTAGAGAAGTGGTGTTTCTTGGTCATGTGGTTTCTGCTGAAGGGATTCGTGTTGATCCTCAGAAGATTGAGGCGGTGATGAATTGGAAGGTTCCTAAGTCTGTTCATGAAGTTCGTAGTTTCCTTGGTTTGGCAGGATACTACCGAAGGTTTGTGGATGGGTTTTCGAAGATTGCTGCACCTTTGACAAAGTTGTTGCAGAAGCTTAAGGCAGCTTTGACACAAGCTCCTATCTTGGTTCAACCTGAATCAGGGAAAGAGTTTGTGGTGTACATTGATGCGTCCTATGTTGGTTTGGGATGTGTGTTGATGCAGGAGGGTAAGGTGGTGGCTTATGCATCACGGCAGTTGAAGGTGCATGAGCGCAATTATCCTACGCATGATATTGAGTTGGCTGCGGTGGTTTTTGCTTTGAAAATCTGGAGACATTATCTGTATGGTGAGAAGTGTACTGTGTACACGGATCACAAGAGTTTGAAGTATCTGATGTCTCAGAAGGAGTTGAATCTTAGACAGCGACGCTGGGTGGAGTTGCTCAAGGATTATGATTTGACGATTGAGTATCATCCTGGAAAAGCTAATGTTGTAGCGGATGCCTTGAGTAGGAAGGTAGCTGTTGAGTTGAGGGCTATGTTTGCCAGTTTGAGTATTTCGCGTGATGGTGGTCTTGTGGCTGAATTGCAAGTGAAACCATCTTTGGTTCAGTTGATCAAGGAAAAGCAGTTGTTGGATGATTCCTTGGTACCGCATGTTCAGGACATTGCGGAGGGTAGGCCTTCAGATTTCTGTTTTAGTGATGATGGAGTGTTGTGTTTTGGGAGTCGGATAGTAGTGCCCAATGATGTAGATTTGAGGCGTGCTATTCTGACTGAAGGTCATAGTAGTCCTTTTGCTATGCACCCTGGTAGTACTAAGATGTACCGTGATCTTCGTGATGAGTACTATTGGGTGGGTCTAAAGAAGGATGTTGCTGAGTTTGTAAGCAAGTGCATGGTGTGTCAGCGAGTTAAGGCTGAGCATCAGTTTCCGTCAGGTTTGTTGCAACCGTTGAGAATTCCTGAGTGGAAGTGGGAAAGGATTACTATGGATTTTGTATTTGGGTTACCTTTGTCGCCATCGAAGAAGAATTCGGTGTGGGTGATTGTGGATCGCTTGACGAAGTGTGCGCATTTCTTGCATGTGCATACTACGTATTCTTTGGATAAGCTTGCGGAGCTGTACATTGCTGAGATTGTGCGGCTGCATGGTGTGCCTAAGTCGATTGTGTCGGATAGGGATCCGAGGTTTACATCGCGTTTTTGGCAATGTTTGCATCAAGCTTTGGGTACACGGTTGAATTTCAGTACGTCTTATCATCCGCAGTCGGATGGTTAGTCCGAGCGTGTTATCCAGGTTTTGGAGGATATGTTGAGGTGCTGCGTGATTGAGTTTCAGGGCTCTTGGGAGAAACATTTGCCTTTGGTGGAGTTTGCCTATAACAATAGTTATCAGGCAAGTATTCAAATGGCACCTTATGAAGCTTTGAACGGGAGGAAGTGTAGGACTCCTCTGTGTTGGGCTGAAACGGGTCAGAAGTTGGTTTCGATGCCAGCTTTGTTGAAGGGAACCACCGAGAAGGTGAAGCTCATTTGTGAGCATTTGAAAGCAGCTTCTGATCGGCAAAAGTCTTACGCGGATTTGAAGCGTAAGGAGATTGAGTATGCGGTGGGTGACCGTGTGTTTTTGAAGGTTTCGCCTTGGAAAAAGGTGATGAGGTTTGGCCGAAAGGGTAAGTTGAGCCCTAGGTACATTGGACCATACGAGGTGGTTGAGCGTGTTGGTCCTGTTGCGTATAAGTTGAGGTTACCGCAAGAGTTGGAGAAGATCCATGATGTGTTTCATGTTTCTATGCTTCGGAAGTATAGATCGGATCCTTCACATGTGATGCCTGTGGAAGAAGTGGAATTGAATCCGGATTTGACCTTTGATGAGGAACCGGTGAAGATTCTGGATTCAGATAGTAAGGTTCTTCGTGGCAAGACCATTGAGTTGGTAAAGGTGTTGTGGAAACATCGTGGTGTTGAAGAAGCCACGTGGGAACGGAAGGATGACATGTTGAAGCAGTTTTCGTACCTCTTTCCTTCAGGTAAATTTCGAGGACGAAATTTCTTAAGGGGGGAGAGTTGTAACACCCCAATTTTGGGCTTAGAAGTCTTGGGTTTGGACCGGACCGGTTGGGTTGCGGTTCGAATATAAAAGGGTGAATTTAGGAAAGCCTAGTTCGGGTTGCATTAAAAATATGGAAAAATGTCTTAAAATCCTCTTTTATTATATATAAGAGAAAGGTGAAATCAATTTTACAAAATGAGGTTTGGAACAGTGACATTTTGGGTTAGTGACCAAAATGTAATTTTTGAAAACTGGGTGACTGTTTTAAAAAGGATTGAAACTTTGAATCTTTAAGGAGCTATTTACCCAAAAGAGTTTCTCCAGATTTTTCTGAATATTAATCAATTTAATTAATGGTTTTTAATTAAGTGTAAAAGGAGGGAAAATATATTTTTGCATTTTAACTAACTTTTCTCTAAATTTCCATTTTCTTTTCTCTCAACTTTTCTCTCAACCCAAACACATTTCTCCAGCAAAATTCTCTCTGATTTTGAAAACTAAAGATTAGATTTCAACCCTCATTTGATCTCTAATCAATTCTACAACAAAACCTTAGCATTTGCTTATTGGATTTTCAAGAATCTTGGTTCCAAAAAGGGAGAAACTCAAGTTTAGAGGTATGAACGTCCTTCTCCTCTAAATTCTCAGTTCTTTACTGAAATTCCCAAGTTCTCAATCCTTGAATTATGTTTTATTAAAGGTTTTGCAATTGAGTTCTTGATCTTGGCTTTAAAATGCAAGATTTGCTTTAATTTTGATGAAATTCGTATGATCTGAGTGGGCATTGTTTTGAGATGTGTTTTTGATGTAAAATGGATGTATAATTGATGAGAAATTGAGGTTTAATCAATGCAATCTCGAATAGGTTGATTTTCCTAAGTTTTGTTTAAGTTTTTGGTGGTTTTTGGAGTGATCTTGATGTTCTGCTATAGCTGGAGGTATAAGGACGTGATGAGATCCATTCTGGATGTTAATGGAGGTTTATGAATGTTGGAATTGATGGATCTTGGCTGGGTAGTGTTGTGGAGATGTTTGGATGTGATTTCGGTTGTGTTTGGTAGCCGAAATGTGAGTGTTGATGTGAGCAGCGAGTTTAGATGTCTTGGTTGAGGATATTAATGCATGATGGTGCATTAATCTACTGTTTTGATGTGTTTAAAACAGGGGAGACATCTTCGGATCCTTGTGGTGTTGTTTCGGAAGCTTGATTGGTGTTTCGGCAAGTGGCGAAACGGAATCGGTGAGTGGATTTTGGTTTTCAGCTTTGAAACCAATGTTTTGAAGGTTTGGGAGCTTAGTTTAAGTCTAAACAACTTTGCTAAGCTCAAGAGTAAGTTTTCGGAAAAACTCTCTTGTTGATGAACCATGAGTTGGTTGAGTGCAATGTGATTGTTTGCATGTTTTAAATTCTGTTTTGAAAGCATACTTTAGCATGTTTATTTGCTGGTTTTATAAGCCATGTGTTGAAGGATGCTCAAGGTAAGAGATCCTTGTTTTGAACATTTGATAAAATGTGGTTTTGTTGCATAAGGATGCATGATGATTAATGGCTTTGTTAAATGCTTTAAAACAGTGGACTATTGTTGTTAAATGATGCTTATTGGCAAGTGATGTTTCGAGAAGGGTTAAGAACACTATGGTGGTTAAAAGTCCATAGGTGGTTCTTGTGTTAAGAACAACATGGTGGTTAAAAGTCCATGATTGATTCTTGTGCTAAGGTCACAAAGGTGGTTAAAAGTCCTTGTGTGAGCCTTGTGTATTTTAAGAACACCATGGTGGTTAAAAGTCCATGGGTGATTCTTGTGTTAAGGTCACAAGGTGGTTAAAAGTCCTTGTGTGGACCTTGTGTATTGTAAGAACGCCATGGTGGTTAAAAGTCCATGGGTGATTCTTGTGCTAAGGACACAATGGTGGTTAAAAGTTCATGTGTGGTCCTTGTGAATTTTAAGATCACAATGGTGGTTAAAAGTCCATGTGTGGATCTTATGTTGATTGTTTTGTGAAATGGAAAGATTATGATTATCACTTGTGACCAATATGACATGTTAATAATTTGAAGCATGTATGCTTGTTTTAAATGCTTTTGTGCATGGATAAAGGTTGTTTTGAACTAAGGTTATAAAGGTGTTTATAAATGCATTATTGTGTTGTTTTAAATGAGTATTCCTCACTAAGCCATGTGCTTACGCTCTCTCTTTTCTTAAACCAATAATGCAGAGCATTGAAGTGCTTAAGGGCAGCAAGGGGGTCAAGAATCCAAGTGAAGAACTAAGCTCATGTATGGTGAAAATTTCTTTACACTATTAGCTTTCGGCATTTGGCAATGGGGAACCTATGTTGTTGTTTTGGGAGATGTTTTGGACTCCTTAAGTTGGTTTTATGCTTTTGATATTGTTGGAACTTGTAAATGGCCTTTAAGAGGATTGTTTGGTGATTTGGTGTTTGAATGGTTTTCAATATAGGATGCATGCCTATAGAATTGGGGCTTTCCTTGTTTGATGCCATGTTTATGAATTGTTGATGCCATTATGTTCCTTATGCATGTAATGTCTTGCTGATATAATTTGGTTGCCTTTGGATCATGTTGGATGGGTCAATTGTGTTTTAAACCAGCTAAATTTCTGCAATCTGGGCAGCCTGTTTCGGAACAGGTGCTGCCGTTTCGGAACAGAGGGCCTGAAATGGCCTAGGCGTTTCGAAACGGGCAGAGCCGTTCCGGAACAGTTTTGCCACTGCCAGGCCATGTTGCGCAACGGGTTTCGGAACGGTCCTGCGTTTCGGAACGGATCATCCCTGTTCCGAAACACTCGACCGTTGGGCACTGAAATTGACGGTTATATGTTTTGAAACCTTTGCGTTTTGGTCCTGAACTTTGTGAATGCAATTAAATGAGTTTGAGATGTCCGTTTGAGTTGAAATTTGGCAGAGAAGCATGAAACATGACTAATTTCATAATGGTAACTTAAAAGTGGGTTAAGTCCTTATAATTTCCAGAATTTACATTTTGGTCCCTAGATTCATGTTTTGTGCAATCGAGTCCCTAAATGTGTTCTGATTGCTGTGATCTTTGAACATGTTGTTGTTATGAGCATATCTAGGGTTAATGTGCATTTAGATAAGATTAAAAAGAAAAAAAAAGGTCGTTAATCAAGGTTGACTTTCGGGTTGACTTTGGTTTTCCCCGTGTAAACTTCTTAATTCGGGTCAACCGTCTAGGTCGGGTTAAGGGGGTTACAACAACCCTCAACCGACATACAACCACCAGCCAACAAATTTCCATACAAAATAGCCCCCAAACTCACCTATAAACCCTTCTAAAACCTCTCTAAAACCCAAATTCGTGAATCAACATAAAACCAAGTAAAAATCAAGTATGTTGGACCTTTTAGATAGTAAACATCTTATCTAACATCAAAAAATCAAAATCTTAAGTTAAAGTTGATAAAGATGACATTTTTAATCTAAAACCCCAAAACCTCAAAATGCAAAACCATGAGCTTTTATGAAAAATAAAGGTACAAACTTGTAGTGAATGATAAGGACAAGTCAAATATGGGTTTACCTTTCGAAAATCACCAAAGATGAGAGAGTATGGTAATGGAATAGTAACTCCAATGGTGAAGGGGTTTTTGTCGTGGAAAATGTTTGAAGAGGGGGAAGAAGATGAGTTAAATGGGTGTTTTAAAATAAAATGAGTTTTTATTTTCCAATACCCAATATTTACAAGAGTGCCATTAATGAAAAATGGTCATCTTCCACTTTTCAAAAATCCATGAAATTTTGGGTTTCAATTTAAAATTGGATCCAACATATTAAATGAATTTTAAAATAAAAAGGGAAAACTCGAAACATTATTTTAATATTATTTTTCACCCGACCCCCAAACTCGGGTGTTACAACTCTCCCCCACTTAAGGAATTTCTTCCCCGAAATAACCTGACGGAAACAGATACGGAAATTGCTCAAGCATATCAGCTTTCCTCTCCCACGCCTCTATGTCTCCACAACACCTAGACCAACTCTGTGGTCTTACCACGCAACACCTTGCTATCAGAAGCAAGTATCTCAACTGGTTCTTCATTGTAAGACAAATTCGGATTTAGTTCTATCTCCTCAACGGGCATAACATGAGACGGATCTGATCTATATCTCTTAAGCATCGACACATGAAAAACATCGTGGATCTTCTCTAACTCTGAAGGGAATCTCAAACGGTAAGCTACAGGCTCAATCCGCTCAACTATCTCATACGGACCAATAAACCTCGGACTCAACTTGCCTTTCCGGCCAAATCGCATTAGTTTCTTCCATGGATATACTTTCAGAAACACTTTCTCACCCACTGAGAACTCAATCTCTTTTCTCTTCAAATCTGCATAAGATTTCTGACGATCGAAAGCTGCCTTCAAACGGTCACAAATCAACTTCAATTTTTCAGTAGTTCCCTTAAGTAAATCTGGCATATGTAACAATTTATGTCCCGTTTCGGCCCAATCGATCGGAGTCCTACATCGTCTACCATACAAAGCCTCATAAGGAGCCATCTGTATACTGGCCTGGTAACTGTTGTTGTAAGCAAACTCGACTAATGGCAAATGCTTCTCCCAAGAACCCTAGAAGTCAATCACATAACAATGGAGCATATCCTCTAAAATCTGTAATAACTCGCTTTGACTGTCCATCTGACTGCGGATGATACGAGGTACTAAAATGCAAACGGCTACCTAGGGCACTATGCAAACAACTCCAGAACCTCGCTGTGAACCACAGATCTCTGTCTGATACAATAGACTTCGGAACTCCATGAAGTCTCTCAATCTCGCAAATGTACAAATTCGCCAACTTGTCTAAAGAATCTGTAATGTTCACTGCTAAGAAATTAGCACACTTAGTGAACCTATCAACTATCACCCAAACAAAATTCTTCCTCTAAGGAGACAACGGTAACCCCGACACAAAGTCCACAGTGATCCTCTCCCATTTCCATTCTGGAATCTTCAAAAGCTGTAAAAAACCTGAAGGAACCTGATGTTCTACCTTCACTCTCTAACAAACCATGCAATGGCTCACATACTCGGCTACATCCTTCTTCAAACAAACCCAGAAATAATCATTCTTCAAATCTCGGTACATCTTAGTATTACCCGGATGCATAGAAATAGGAATCGAATGTGCTTCACTCAGAATCAAATCTCTCAACTCAACATCTTCAGGTACTACAACTCTGTCTCTGAAACACAACACATTCTCATCACTGAAACTGTACTCGGTCGGTCTACCTTCTGCAATGTCCTGAACATGTAGAACTAGTGATACATCTTGCAGCTGATTCTCTCTGATCATCTGAATCAACGAAGGCTTCAGTTGCAACTCTGTGATCAAACCACCATCCCTGGATACACGCAATCTAGCAAACATAGCTCGCAACTCAACTGCAACTTTTCTGCTCAACGCATCGGCTACTACATTTCCCTTACCCCGGATGGTACTCGATAGTCAAATCATAGTCTTTCAACAGCTCAAGCCATCTTCTCTGCCTCAAGTTCAACTCTCTCTGAGTCATCAAATACTTCAAGCTTTTATGATCAGTGTAAACAGTGCACTTCTCACCATACAAGTAGTGACGCCAAATCTTCATTGCAAACACAACTGCTGCTAACTCAATGTCGTGCGTAGGGTAGTTCTTCTCGTGCACCTTCAATTGTCTCGAAGCATAAGCAACAACTCTCTTTTCTTGCATCAGAACACAACCTAAACCTACATAGGAAGCATCGCTATAGATCACGAACTCTTTCCCTGAAACTGGTTGTACTAACACTGGAGCATTCGTCAAAGCTTCTTTCAATTTCTCAAAATCCTTCTGTCCCGCATCTGACCACTCAAACTTAACTCATTTTTGCAACAATTTAGTCAACGGAGCAGCTACTCTAGAGAAACCATTAACAAACCTTCTATAGTAACCAACTAATCCTAGGAAACTCCTAATCTCAGTCACTGACTTAGGTTGTTTTCACTCAACAATAGCCTCAATCTTTTTTGGATCAACACGGATACCTTCAGCTGATACAACATGGCCAAGAAATACAACCTCTCGAATCCAAAACTCACATTTACTAAGCTTAGCATACAACTGATTACTCATCAATCTCTGTAAAACAAGTCTCAAGTGCTCATCATGCTCTTTTTCTAATCTCGAGTACACAAGGATGTCATCTATGAAAGTAACTACAAATCGGTCTAGATAATCTCGGAAAACTCTGTTCATCATATCCATGAAAGTTGTTGGTGCATTCGTGAGCCCAAACAGCATCACAAGGAACTCATAGTGACCGTATCTAGTCCTAAAAGCTGTCTTCGGAACATCACACTCCTTCACCTTCAACTGATAGAACCCTGATCTCAAATCTATCTTCGAAAACACTAAGGCACCCCTCAACTGATCAAACAAATCATCTATACGAGGCAACAGATTCTTGTTCTTTATTGTCAACTGGTTCAACTGCCTGTAGTCTATACACATTCTCATACTGCCATCCTTCTTCTTCACAAAAAATACGGGAGCACCCCAAGGCAAACTACTAGGCCTAATAAAACCACGGTCTAACAACTCTTGAAGCTGACTTTTCAATTCTTTTAACTCTTTCGGAGCCATACAATACGGAGCAATAGAAACTGGAGTAGACCCTGAAACAATCTCAATCACAAACTCTACATCTCTGTCAGGAGGCAAACCTGGTAACTCTTCTCGAAACACATTCGGATAATCACAAATTGTTCTGATATCATTCGGTCTAACCTCGCTCATATTTAGATTCATCACATAAGCTAAGTAAGCCCCAGAACCGGAATCCATCAACCTATGAGCCTCTAAAGCTGACACAACATTCGACAAGAACTTAACGTTCTCGCCTACTACCACTACCTAGTAGTCATCGGAAAGCTTCAACGAAATTCTCTTTGTCTCAAAATCTACACTAGCTCTGTGCTCAACCAAACAATCCATACCCAAAATAATATAAAAACCATAGAACGAAAGCTTCATCATATCAACAGGGAACACATGACCCTGAATCTTCAACAGACAACTCCTATATATCCGTCTAACTACAACTGTCTCACCGAAAGAACTAGTCACATGCATCCCTACATATAAATTCTCAACAGGTATGTCTAACTTCTTTGCATGCTCACTCAAAATGTAAGAATGTGTGGAACCTGAATCAACTAAGGAAAGCAAAGACATGGACTGTAACTCAAAATTGTATGCTATCACATCTGTGTCATTCCCTGTCTCTCTCTGTGCGTAGACTCTAGCTGGTCCACTGGCCTATGGTTGAACTGCCACAACATGAGCAAGATTCCACGGTGCCTCAATCCTAGGTGCATCAGCCCTCGGCTGGAAGTAACCACGACCGCGCCCACGGCCTCTCTGATAATCAATCGCTATCGCAGGATACTGTGCCAAATTCGGTGCATGTGCCGCCTGATGCAGACACTCTCTCCTGGAGTGGTCTCTCGATCCACAGTTCCAGCAAGCATGGAAGTTACCCCAACACTCTCCTGAATGCTGTCTCCCACAACGAGTGCACTCGGGCAAACGACCTCCAGCTCTATGGCCCTGATGGCCCCTACCATGGTGGCCCCCGCCACGCCTATGGTCAAACTGATGTCCACCGCCCTGATGCCTCTTGGAATCACCACGGTCAAAGTTGTTGTGCCTTCTTCCTGAACTGGATCCTCACGAACGCTTGGTCAACCTCAAGCTATGCTCAATATCCTTAGCCCTAGCGACCAAGACATCAAAATCAGAATAATCTCAAGCTAAGGTGTACCTCCTCAAGAAGCCCATATCTGAACCGATCACAACGGTCCCTCTCAGTAGGAACCAACTCCGGAGCATACTGACTCAAACGGACAAAGCGAATCTCATAATCTGTCACTAAAGCATCTCCCTGAACAAGAGCCATGAACTCTCGCTTCTTCACATCCAGATAACTCGGCCCCAAATACCTCTTCCTGAAAGTAGTCCCAAAGAAGTTCCAACCAATCTCGGCCTCAGGCACGCCGGTAGTAATGGTGACCCACCAAGTGTAGGCATCACCCCGAAGTAACGAAACTACACAACCCAACTTACGAGCTCCAACACATCCCATCTGAGCTAAAATACGGACTGTCTTATCTAGACACAACTATGACCTCTCAAGCGTAAATTGTAACCCCCTTAGCCCGGCCTAGACGGTTGGCCCGAACTACGAAGATTACACGGGGAAAACCAAAGTCAACTCAAAAGTCAACCTTGATTAACAATCCTTTTTTTCTTTTTAATCTTGTCTAGATGCTTGTTAACCCTAGGCGTAGCCTTGAGAAAAACATACTTGAAAATCACATCGATCGAAAAGCAATAAGGGACTCAATTGCACAACATACAAAAGTTAGGGACCAAATTGTAAATTCTGGAAAGATGGAGGACTTAGCTGACTTTTAAATTACCAATATGAAATTAATCATATTACATGCTTCCTTGTCAAATTTCACCTTAAACGGACTTCTCAAACTCAAGCAATTGCAAAAACAATATTCAGGACTAAAACGTAAAACTTGCAAACCTTAAACCATTCAAATCAGTGCCCAACGGTCATCTGTTTCGGAATGGGGGTTGACCGTTCCGAAACGCGGGTTCGTTTCGAGACCTGTATCAAAACAGGGCTTGGCAGTGGCCAATTCGTTTCGGAACGCCCTCTACCCGTTTCGATACACGAAGGTCGTTACAGGCCCCCGTTTCGAAACGCGGGTGCCCGTTCCGATACGAATTGCCCAGAAAGTGCAGATTTTGCTGGTTTAACACACATCTAACCACTCAAACACATTCTAATGACCTCCAAATCATGCTAACGAGTCATCATACATATAAGGAACACATTTGCATCATCAAAAAACATTCATGGCATCAATTAGGAAAAACCACAAGTCTATAGGCATGCATCCTATTACTCAAAACCAACCAATCATCAAATTACCAAAACAAACATCGTAATGGCCATTTAAAGTCCAAAACATCAAAGGCATCATGCCACACTTAGGGAGTCCAAAACATCTCCCAAAAACACAACCTAGGTTCCCTTTGCCAAATACCAAAAGCTAATAATGTTGTAAAAATAGTCACCATACATGAGCTTAGCTTTCCCTTGGATTCTTAGCCTCTTTGCTGCCCTTAAAGCACTTCAATTCTCTGCATTATTGGTTCAAGAAAGAGAGCGTAAGCACATTTTCTTAGTGAGGCATGCTCTAAAGAAACAACACAATAATGCATTTTATAAAACACCTTTCATAAGGCCTTTAAACTCATAAACATCATTTCTCATGCAACAATGCATACACAACAAGCATCTCATGCTTCATTAACATCAACATGTCATATTGGCTTCCAAGTGATACCATAACCATTTTTCATCACAAAACACAATCGGATACGCGGATTACAAGCGTTGTCCCATACGCTTCATACACACTACCGAACACACAAGGTAGAGTTTACCGGTACAATCACAACCCCTCAACTCCCGTGATAGAGTTTAACGGTACAATTACAACCCCTCCACATCACTCATCGGTAGTTGTATAACATCACTAACGATAACACGGGACACACAACACAAGATCCTCTCATGGCCTTTTAACCACCATTATGATCTTAGACATCTCGTTAGTGTACTTGGATGGAGTTTACGGTACCATTACAACCCCTCAACATCCAAGGCGACTTTATTCACGATGCACCCAATCCTATAGCCGGCTAACTATATCTGATTCAACTACTTTAAAACCAACACATCACTTGCCAATATACATCAATTATCATCAACAATCCACTGTTTTAAAGCATTAATCAAAGCCATTAAACCATCATGCATCACTATGCATCAAAACCACATTTATCAATATCAAACCAAGGATCTCTTACCTTGAGCATCTTTCAAAACCAGTATTAATCATGCTAAAACATGCTTTCAAAACAGAATTTAAACATGGAAATTAAATACATTGCATCCAACAATCTCGTGGTTCAACAAATAGAGAGTTTCTCCGAAAACTTACTCTTGAGCTTAGTTAAGTTGCTTAGCCTTAAACTAAGCTCCCAAAACCTTCAAACATTGGTTTCAAAGCTGAAAACCCAATTTCACTCACCAATTCTGTTTCGCAAGCTTGCCGAAACGCATTTCAAGCCTCCGGATCAACACCACAAGGATCCGAAGATGTCTCCCATGCTTTAAACACATCAAAGCAGAGGATTAATTCATCATCATGCATTAAAATCTTCAGCCATTACACCTAAACTCGCTGCTCACATCAAATCTAACATTTAGGCTACCAAACACAACCGAAATCACTTCCAAACTCATCCACAACATTACCCAGCCATGATCCATCACTTCTAAACATTCTTAAACATCAATTAACATCCAAAAAGAACCTAAACTTGTCCTTATACCTCCAGCTATAACAGAACACCAAGATCACCCCAAAAACAACCATTTTCACAAGTAAAAACTTAGGAAAATCAACCTATTCGGGATTGCATTGATTAAACCTCAATTACACATCATTAAACATCCAAAATAAATTAAAAAGACATCTAAAAACAGAGCCCAAACATTCATCACGAATTTCTTCAAGATTTAATCCAAATCTTGAGTTTTAAGCCAAAATCAAGATCACAACATTAAAACCTTTTATCAAACTTAATTTAAGGATTGAGAACTTGGGAATTTCGGTAAAGAACTGAGTATTTAGAGGAGAAGGATATCCTTACCTCTAAATGTAGATTTCTCCTTGATTAGAGCCAAAATCCTTGAAAATTCAATAAGTAAATGAAGAGGATTTGATGTAGAAAGGATTAGAAATCAATTGATGATTGAAACCTAATCATTTAGTGTGAAAATCAAAATAAATGTTGGTGTGAAAATGTGTTTGGCTGAGGGAATTTTGAGAGAAAATGAGATGAGAAAGTTTTAGCAAAAGTTAGTTATGAAAAGCTAAAATATGATTTCCCTCTTTTCCTTTAATTAATTAAACATTAAATGAGTCATTAAAATTAAGAAAAATCTGGAGAAATCCTTCCTTGGGTAAATTAGCTCCTTAAAGATTCAAAGTTTCAATCCTTACAAAACAGTCACCACTGAACTTTTCAAAAAATTACATTTTAGTCACTATTTCGAAATGTCACACTTCCAAACCTTATTTTGTAAAATTGATTTCACCACTCTCTTATATATATTAAAAGAGGATTTTTAGATATTTTTTTGCATATTTTTAATGCATCCCGAACTAGGCTTTCCCTAAAACCATCTTTATATTCGAACCGAAAATCAGACCGGTCCGGTTCAAACCCTAAACTTCCAAGCCCAAAATTGGGGTGTTACAAATCTCCCCCCTTAAGAAATTTCGTCCTCGAAATTTACCTGGAGGAAAGAGATACGGAAACTGCTTCTTCATGTCATCCTTTCGTTCCCACGTGGCTTCCTCAACACCATGATGCTTCCACAACACCTTTACCAAATCAATGGTCTTACCTCGAAGAACTTTACTGTCTGAATCATGAATTTCCACCAGCTCCTCATCATAGGTCAAGTCTGGATTCAACTCCACTTCCTCCACAGGCATAACATGCGAAGGATCCGATATATACCTCCGAAGCATAGAAACACGAAACACATCATGAATCTTTTCCAACTCTTGCGGTAACCTCAACTTGTATGCAACAGGACCCACACGTTCAATCACCTCGTATGGTCCAATGTACCTAGGACTCAACTTACCCTTCCGACCAAACCTCATCACCTTCTTCCAAGGAGAAACTTTCAAAAGCACACGGTCACCTACCACATACTCAATCTCCTTACGCTTCAAATCCGCGTAAGACTTAAGTCGATCAGAAGCTGCCTTCAAGCGCTCACAAATGAGCTTCACCTTCTCGGTGGTTCCTTTCAACAAAGCTGGCATTGACACCAACTTCTGACCTGTTTCAGCCCAACAAAGAGGATTCGTACACTTCCTCCCGTACAAGGCTTCATAGGGTGCCATTTGAATACTGGCCTGGTAGCTATTGTTATAAGCAAACTCCACCAACGGCAAATGCTTCTCCCAAGAACCCTGAAACTCAATCACACAGCACCTCAACATATCCTCCAGCACTTGGATAACACGCTCAGACTGTCCATCCGACTGTGGATGATAAGAAGTACTGAAATTCAGCCGTGTACCCAAAGCTTGATGCAAACATTCCCAGAAATGCGATGTAAACCTCGGATCTCTATCCGACACGATCAACTTTGGCACACCATGCAGCCGCACAATCTCAGCAATGTACAGCTCTGCAAGCTTGTCCAAGGTATACGTAGTATGCACAGGCAAGAAATGTGCACACTTCGTCAGGCGATCCACAATCACCAACACCGAATTCTTCTTCGATGGCGAAAAAGGTAAACCAGACACAAAGTCCATGGTAATCCTTTCCCACTTCCACTCAAGAATCCTCAACGGTTGCAACAACCCAGAAGGAAACTAATGCTCAGCTTTAACTCGCTGACAAACCATGCACTTGCTCACATACTCAGCAACATCTTTCTTTAAACCCACCCAATAGTACTCATCACAAAGATCACGATACATCTTAGTACTACCAGGGTGCATAGCAAAAGGACTACTATGAGCTTCAGTCAGAATAGGACGCCTCAACTCAGCATCATTGGGCACTACTATCCGACTTCCAAAACATAAAACTCCATCATCATTAAAACAGAAATCCGATGGCCTATCCTCAGCAATATCTTGAACATGTGGCACCAAGGAATCATCCAACAGCTGCTTATCCTTTATCAACTGAACCAAGGATGGTTTCACTTGCAATTCAGCCACAAGACCTCCATCTCGCAAAATGCTCAAACTGACAAACATAGCCCTCAACTCCACTGCTACCTTCCTACTCAAGGCATCCGCTACAACATTAGCTTTTCCCGGATGATACTCGATCGTCAGATCATAATCTTTAAACAACTACACCCAGCGTCGTTGCCTAAGATTCAACTCCTTCTGAGACATCAGATACTTCAAACTCTTGTGATCCGTGTACAGCTTACACTTCTCAACATACAGGTAATGTCTGCAAATTTTCAAGGCAAAGACCACAGCAGCTAATTCAATGTCATGTGTAGGATAATTGCGCTCATGCACCTTCAACTCGCGTGATGCATAAGCCACCACCTTACCCTCTTGCATCAACACACATCCCAAACCAACGTAGGATGCGTCACTATACACCACAAACTCTTTCCCTGATTCAGGTTGAACCAAGATAGGAGCTTGCGTCAAAGCTGCCTTAAGCTTCTCAAAAGCATGCTGCCTCGCTTCCGTCCATTCATACTTGACATCCTTCTGCAATAACTTCGTCAAGGGTGCAGCAATCTTTAAAAATCCATCCACGAACCTCCGATAGTATCCTGCCAAACCAAGGAATCTACGGACTTCCTGAACAGACATAGGAGGCTTCCAATTCATCACTGCCTCAATCTTCTGAGGATCAACGCGAATCCCCTCAGCAGAAACCACATGACCAAGGAACACAACTTCCCTAAGCCAGAACTCACACTTGCTTAACATAGCATAAAACTGATTTTCCAACAAAGCTTGCAACACAATCCTCAAATGCCCCTCATGCTCCTCCTCAGTACGGGAGTACACGAGGATATCATCAATGAACACCACAACAAACTTGTCCAAATATTCATGGAACACTCTATTCATCATGTCCATAAAAGCTGCAGGAGCATTCGTCAAACCAAACGGCATCACAAGGAACTCATAATGCCCATACCTCGTTCTAAAGGCTGTCTTTGGCACATCCACATCCTTCACCTTCAACTGGTAATACCCTGACCTTAAGTCAATTTTAGAGAACACAGCCGCTCCCCGAAATTGATCAAAAAGATCATCAATCCTCGGCAATGGATACCGATTCTTGATAGTCAACTTGTTTAGCTGACGGTAATCGATGCACATTCTCATAGTGCCATCCTTTTTCTTCACAAACAAGACCGGTGCACCCCAAGGTGACACACTCGGCCGAATGAAACCACGATCAAGCAACTCTCGAAGTTGCGTCTTCAGCTCTTTAAACTTCTTAGGTGCCATTCGATAAGGAGTAATGGACACTGGAGTTGTGTTTTCATACAGCTCAATTCTAAACTCCACCTCTCAATTAGGAGGCAATCCAGGCAACTCCTCCGGAAACACACCAGGAAACTCTCGCACAGTCCTGATATCTTGAACTCGCAACTCCTTAGAGCTAGGATTCATCACAAAGGCTAGGTAGGCTTCACAACCTTGCCTCAGCATCCGGCTCGCCTCCAAGGAAGACACCACATTGGCAAGAAACTTCACATTCTCACCAACCACCACTACCTCATAATCATCCGCAAGCTTCAACGAAACTCGCTTGTTCTCAAAATCTACCACAGCTCGATGTTCAACAAGCCAATCCATACCAAGGATTACATCAAACCATAGAAAGGTAATTCCATAAGATCAACATGAAAGACATGATCTTGCACAACCAAGGGACACCTTCTATACAACTTCCGTGTCACAACGGTCTCACTAAAGGAACTAGTTACACGCATACCAACATCCAAAGACTCAACAGGCAAACAAAGCAATTGAGCATGTTCACGCAATATGTATGAATGTGTAGATCTAGAATCAATCAAGGAAAGTAATGACAAGGATTGCAAAGTGAAGGTACCTGCGATCACATCCGTGTCATTTCTCCCCTCTCGCTGCGCATACACTCGAGCCTTGCCACCACCCTCAGGTTGGACAGCCACCACATGCGCCACATTCCTTCCACCATCATCTCTGCACTGGAAGCTACCACGGCTGCGCCCACGACCTCTCTGTGGTGCAACAACTCCAGGAGCACGTCCCTGACCACAACCGGCCAAAAAAGGACACTCCATCCTCATGTGGTCTGCCGAACCACAATTCCAGCATGAATTACCAGCTACTACAACAGGAGCCTGAACCTCCCTCGCTGCTCGAAGACAATCACGCCTCAAATGACCACGTGATCCACACGCCCAGCATGTGTTCTGATCAGCTCTCGACTTGTCTCCCTGAACAGACGCACCATGCCCGCCACCACCACGCCTAGCAAAAGACTGATACCTCCTATCTCGTCCTCTCTTGTTCTGTCCACCACCGGAACTATACTTAGCAGCTCACTTGCCCGAGCCAGAACCAGCACTCCTGGAAGACAAACCCAGGTTCTGCTCAATATCCTTCGCCCTACTAACCAGCACATCAAAATCAGTGTACTCAGCTGCAAGCATATAGGTCTTTACATCCGACACCAAACCATATTGGAAACATTCACACCTCTCCCGCTAATCAGGGATAATCTCAGGTGCGTACTGACTGAGGCGGACAAACTGGATCTCATACTCAGCCACTGTCATGTTCCCTTGTGTCAGAGACATGAATTCTCTTTTCTTCTCATCCAGGTATCGCACACCTAGATATCTCCGCTTGAACGCGTTCATAAAGAACGTCCAAGTCACATCAACTTCCTCCATTCCGGAGACAGCGGTCGTCCACCAGGTATACGCATCATCATGTAACAACGATACCACACATCCTAACTTCTGCACATCATTGCAGTTCATTTGTCCCAGTATCCTCTTGGTACTTTCCAACCAAGATTCGGAACCCTCAGCAGACAAACCTCTGAACTCAGTCCGTCCCAGACTGCGCAAACGTTCCAAAGGTAGTCTAACATTAGCATCTCCCTGATGCCCAGCTCCATGAGCTCCAGCTACTGCTGCCTAAAAGGCTCCATCGATAGCTTGTATCAAAACTGTCATGTCAAGAGCAGCTTGCCCCTGCCCAGCTTCAGGTCCAGCGACCCCAGCACCAGCTCCATCACCTCCAGCACCACCACCACCAGGTGGTCCACCACCAGGAGGAGGAGGTAAATCCACAACATTATCGACATTCTCTTCATTCTCGTTCTGAGCCATAGCTCGCGTATTGACTCTCGTCTCTCTACGAGGGCCCATTCACTAAAACAATGCACTAACACAAATGCAATAAACATAATCAGGCTCAGCAAGGTAAGTAATCCAAGCACTCAAGCTCATTTTTCAAAAAAACAACTCATTTCACTAGTTTTGATATGGCAATGGGTCCCTCTAACATGCTTCAACATAGCATAGCATCACAATTGTTACATACTTTACAATTCATACATCATACTTTCACTTAAAAAGCATATCATGCAATAATGCATACATCACCCACACAACCATTCCCAATTACTCGAGAACTCAGCTCTGATACCACCAAATGTAACCCCCTTAGCCCGGCCTAGACTGTTGACCCGAACTACGAAGATTACACGGGGAAAACCAAAGTCAACTCGAAAGTCAACCTTGATTAACGACCCTTTTTTTCTTTTTAATCTTGTCTAGATGCTTATTAACCCTAGGCGTAGCCTTGAGAAAAACATACTTGAAAAGCACAACGATCGGAAAGCAATAAGGGACTCAATTGCACAACATACAAAAGTTAGGGACCAAATTGTAAATTCTGGAAAGATGGAGGACTTAGCTGACTTTTAAATTACTAATATGAAATTAATCATATTACATGATTCCTTGTCAAATTTCACCTTAAACGGACTTCTCAAACTCAAGCAATTGCAAAAACAATATTCAGGACTAAAACGTAAAACTTGCAAACCTTAAACCATTCAAATCAGTGCCCAACGATCATCAATTTCGGAACGGGGGTTGACCGTTCCGAAATGCGGGTTCGTTTCGAGACCTGTATCGAAACAGGGCTTGGCAGTGGCCAATTCGTTTCGGAACGCCCTCTACCCGTTTTGATACACGAAGGTCGTTCCAAGCCCCCGTTTCGAAACGCGGGTGCCCGTTCCGATACGGATTACCCAGAAAGTGCAGATTTTGCTGGTTTAACACACATCTAACCACTCAAACACATTCTAATGACCTCCAAATCATGCTAACAAGTCATCATACATATAAGGAACATATTTGCATCATCAAAACACATTCATGACATCAATTAGGAAAAACCACAAGTCTAGAGGCATGCATCCTATTACTCAAAACCAACCAATCATCAAATCTCCAAAACAAACATCACAGTGGCTGTAACACCCCAATTTTGGGCTTAGAAGTTTTGGGTTTGGACCGGACCGGTCGGTTCGCGGTTCGAATATAAAAGAGTGAATTTAGGAAAGCCTAGTTCGGGTTGCGTTAAAAATGTGGAAAAATGTCTTAAAATCCTCTTTTATTATGTATAAGACAAAAGTGAAATCAATTTTACAAAATGAGGTTTGGAAGTGTGACATTTTGGGTTAGTGACCAAAATGTAATTTTCGAAAACTGTGAGACTGTTTTAAAAAGGATTGAAACTTTGAATCTTTAAGGAGCTATTTACCTAATAGGAGTTTCTCCAGATTTTTCCTAAATATTAAAGGTTTAATAAATGGTTTTTGAATAAAAGAAAAAGAGAGGGAAGATATTTTGGCATTTTCCAACTAACTTTTCCTAAAATTCTATTTTCATTTTCTCTCATCTTTTCTCTCAAACCAAACACATTTCTCCAGAGCTTTTTCCTCTGATTTTTGACATCCAAACATGAGATTTTAATTCTCTTTTGATCTCTAATCATCTCTTCAACAAAACCTCACCATTTGCTACTTGGATCTTCAAGAATTTTGATTCTAAAAAGGGAGAAACTCAAGTTTAGAGGTATGAACGTCCTTCTCCTCTAAATTCTGAGTTCTTTACTGAAATTCCCAAGTTCTCAATCCTTGATTTGTGTTTAATTAAAGGTTTTACAATTGTATTCTTGATTTTGGCTTTAAAATGCAAGATTTGTTTGATTTTGATGAAATTTCGTATAATCTGAATGGGCAGTGTTTTGAGGTGTCAATTTGATGTTAAATGAATGTTTAATTGATGAGAAATTGAGATTTAATCAATGCAATCCCGGATAGGTTGAATTTCCTAAGTTTTACTTGTAATAGTGATGGTTTGTGGAGTGATCTTGATGATCTATTATGGCTGGAGGTATAAGGATGTGTTGAGATCCATTTTGGATGTTAATTAATGTTTAAGGATGTTTAGAGTTGATGAATCTTGGCTGGGTGGTGTTGTGGAGTTGTTTGGTTGTGTTTTCGGTTGAGTTTGGTAGCCGAAAATGGAGTGTGGATGAGGGCAGCGAGTTTAGGTGCTTTCATTGTAGATATTAATGCATGATGATGCATTAATCTACTCTTTTGATGTGTATAAAACAGGGGAGTCATCTTTGGATCCTAGTGGTGGAGATCCGGAAGCTTGATTGGTGTTTCGGCAAGAGGCGAAACGGAATCAGTGAGTGGATTTTGGTTTTCAGCTTTGAAACCAATGTTTTGAAGGTTTGGGGGCTTAGTTTAAGTCTAAGCAACTTAGCTAAGCTCAAGAGTAAGTTTTCGGAAAAACTCTCTTGATGATGAACCATGGTTTGGTTGTGTGCAATGTGGTTTGTTTGCATGTTTTAAATCCTGTTTTGGAAGCATATTTAGCATGTTTATTTGCTGAGATTATAAGCCATGTGTTGAAGGATGCTCAAGGTAAGAGATCCTTGTTTTTGAACATTGTTTAAATGTGGCTTGATGCCTAAGGATGCATGATGTTTATGGCTTTGTTAAATGCTTAAAAACAGTGGAATATTGTTGTTAATGATGCATATTGGCAAGTGATGGTTAAGGTCACAAAGGTGTTTCAAAGTCCTTGTGTGAGCCTTGTTTATTTAAGAACAACATGGTGGTTAAAAGTCCATGGTTGGTTCTTGGTTAAGATCACAAAGGTGGTTAAAAGTCCTTGTGTGAATCTTGTGTATTTTAAGAACAACATGGTATTTAAAAGTCCATGGTTGGTTCTTGGTTAAGGTTACAAAGGTGGTTAAAATTCCTTGTGTAAGCCTTGTTATTTAAGAACACCAAGGTGTTTAAAAGTCCTTGTGTGGTCCTTGTCATGGTGTTTAAAAGTCCATGGATGATTCTTGTTAAGGACACAATGGTGTTTAAAAGTCCATGTGTGGTCCTTGGAAATTATAAGATCACAATGGTGTTTAAAAGTCCATGTGTGGATCTTATGTTGAATGTATCACTTGTTGCCAATGTGACATGTTATGAACTTGAAGCATGAATTGCTTGTTTTAAATGCTTTAGTGCATGTGCAAATGATGTATGATTTAAGGTTTTTAAAGGTGTTTCATAAATGCATTATTGTGTGGTTTTAAATGAGCATTCCTCACTAAGCTTTTCGCTTACGTTCTCTCTCTCTTTTCTTAAACCAATAATGCAGAGCATTAAAGTGCATTGAGGGCAGCAAGGAGGTGAAGAATCCAAGTGCTGAACTAAGCTCATGTATGGTGAAGGTTTCTTAAACACTATTAGCTTTTGGCATTTGGCAATGCGGAACCTATGTTGATGTTTCAGGAGATGTTTTGGACTCCTTAAGTTGGTTTTATGTTGTTAATGTTGTTGGAACATGTAAATGGCCTTTATGTGGTTGATTTGGTATTTTGATGCTTGAATGGTTTATGAAATAGGAAGCTTGCCTATAGAATTGGGGATTTGCTTAATTGATGCCATGTTTGAGTATGATTGAAGCAATATTGTTCCTTGATTGTTGAATGACTTGCTGGTTTATTTTGGTGGCATTTTGGAGCATGTTTGATGGGTCAAATATGTGTTAATTCAGCAAAAATCTGCAAATCTGGGCAGGCCGTATCGGAACGGGTGCTACCGTTTCGGAACAGGGGCCTGAAATGGTCTAGGCGTTCCGAAACGGGAGGAACCGTTCCGGAACGGAAATGCCACTGCCAAGCCTCGTTTCGAAACCAGTTTCGGAACGGTCCCGCGTTTCGGAACAGGTCCTCCCTGTTTCGGAACACTCGACCGTTGGGCTCTGAAATTGATGGTTATATGTTTTGAAATGCTTGCGTTTTGGTCTCGAAATTTGTTATTGCAATTGAATGAGTTTGGAATGTCCGTTTGAGCTGAAATTTGGCAGAGAAGCATGAAAGATGATTAATTTCAAGTTGGTAACTTCTAATTGGGTTAAGTCCTTATAATGTTCAGAATTTACATTTTGGTCCCTAAAGTTGTAATTTGTTCAATTGAGTCCCTGAATGTTCTCTGATTGTTTTGATCTTTGAGTATGATTATCTTGTGAACATATCTAGGGTTAATGTGCATTTAGACAAGATTAAAAAGAAAAAAAAGGGTCGTTAATCAAGGTTGACTTTCGGGTTCACTTTGGTTTTCCCCGTGTAAACTTCTTAATTCGGGTCAACCGTCTAGGCCGGGTTAAGGGGGTTACAGTGGCCATTTACAAGTCAAAAACATCAAAGGCATCATGCCACACTCAGGGAGTCCAAAACATCTCTCAAAAACACAACCTAGGTTCCCATAGCCAAATACCAAAAGCTAATAATGTTGTAAAAATAGTCACCATACATGAGCTTAGCTTTCCCTTGGATTCTTAGCCTCCTTGCTGCCCTTAAATCTCTTCAATTCTCTGCATTATTGGTTCAAGAAAGAGAGAGAAAGCACATTTGCTTAGTGAGGCATGCTCTAAAGAAACAACACAATAATGCATTTTATAAAACACCTTTCATAAGGCCTTTAAACTCATAAACATCATTTCTCATGCAACAATGCATACACAACAAGCATCTCATGCTTCATTAACATCAACATGTCATATTGGCTTCCAAGTGATATCATAACCATTTTTCAACACAAAACACAATCGGATACGCGGATTACAAGCGTTGTCCCATACGCTTCATACACACTACCGAACACACAAGGTGGAGTTTACCGGTACAATCACAACCCCTCAACACCCGTGATGGAGTTTAACGGTACAATTACAACCCCTCCACATCACTCATCGGTAGTTGTATAACATCAATAACGAGAACACGGGACACACAACACAAGATCCTCTCATGGCCTTTTAACCACCATTATAATCTTAGACATCTCGTTAGTGTACTTGGATGGAGTTTACGGTACCATTACAACCCCTCAACATCCAAGGCGACTTTATTCACGGTACACCCAATCCTATAGCCGGCTAACTATATCCGATTCAACTACTTTAAAACCATCACATCACTTGCCAATATACATCAATTATCATCAACAATCCACTGTTTTAAAGCATTAATCAAAGCCATTAAACCATCATGCATCACTATGCATCAAAACCACATTTATCAATATCAAACCAAGGATCTCTTACCTTGAGCATCCTTCAACACATGGCTTTCAAAACCAACATTAATCATGCTAAAACATGCTTTCAAAACAGAATTTAAGCATGCAAATTAAATACATTGCATCCAACCATCTCATGGTTCACCAAAGAGAGACTTTCTCCGAAAACTTACTCTTGATCTTAGTTAAGTTGCTTAGACTTAAACTAAGCTCCCAAAACCTTCAAACATTGGTTTCAAAGCTGAAAACCCAATTTCACTCACCAATTCTGTTTCGCAAGCTTGCCGAAACGCCGTTCAAGCCTCCGGATCAACACCACAAGGATCCGAAGATGTCTCCCCTATTTTAAACACATCAAAGTAGAGAATTAATGCATCATCATGCATTAAAATCTTCAGCCATTACACCTAAACTCGCTGCTCACATCAAATCTAACATTTAGGCTACCAAACACAACTGAAATCACTTCCAAACTCATCCACAACATTACCCAGCCAAGATCCATCACTTCTAAACATTCTTAAACATCAATTAACATCCAAAAAGAACCTAACTTGTCCTTATACCTCCAGCTATAACAGAACACCAAGATCACCCCAAAAACAACCATTTTCACAAGTAAAAAATTAGGAAAATCAACCTATTCGGGATTGCATTGATTAAACCTCAATTACACATCATTAAACATCCAAAATACATTAAAAAGACATCTCAAAACAGAGCCCAGACATTCATAACGAATTTCTTCAAGATTTAATCCAAATCTTGAGTTTTAAGACAAAATCAAGATCACAACATTAAAACCTTTTATCAAACTTAATTTAAGGACTGAGAACTTGGGAATTTCAGTAAAGAACTGAGTATTTAGAGGAGAATGACATCATTACCTCTAAATGTAGATTTCTCCTTGATTAGAGCCAAAATCCTTGAAAATTCAATAAGCAAATGAAGAGGATTTGATGTAGAAAGGATTAGGAATCAATTGATGATTGAAACCTCATCATTTAGTGTGAAAATAAAAATAAATGTTGCTGTGAAAATTTGTTTGGCTGAGGGAATTTTGAGAGAAAATGAGATGAGAAAGTTTTAGCAAAAGTTAGTTATGAAAAGCTAAAATATGATTTCCCTCTTTTCCTTTAATTAATTAAACATTAAATGAGTCATTAAAATTAAGAAAAATCTGGACAAATCCTTCCTTGGGTAAATTAGCTGCTTAAAGATTCAAAGTTTCAATCCTTACAAAACTGTCACCACTGAACTTTTCAAAAAATTACATTTTAGTCACTATTTCGAAATGTCACACTTCCAAACCTTATTTTGTAAAATTTATTTCACCACTCTCTTATATATATTAAAAGAGGATTTTTAGATATTTTTCCATATTTTTAATGCATCCCGAACTAGGCTTTCCTTAAAACCATCTTTTATATTCGAACCGAAAATCAGACCGGTCCGATTCAGACCCTAAACTTCCAAGCCCAAAATTGGGGTGTTACATAGATCCTCTGAATTCAACAGCCCCTAGGCTTCGAAGCCTCTCTAACGGTAAGCTAGCATCATCACCTCTCGGCTGAGCTGCAGCCTGAGCTCCAGCAACTGCAGCCTGAAACGCTCCCGCTATAGCTTGAACTAGCGGAGCCATATCTATCCCCGTAGGACCTTGGCCACCCTGACCAACCTGAAGTCCCACTCCCTCAACTCCAGCCTCGCCTCCCACTTCAGGCTGAGGAGGTGGTGGTGGTGGAGGAGCTCCGACTCCAACAGTAGGCTCTCCCACATGAGCCTCTACTCTAGCCACCGGCTCATTAACAGGAGCCGCAACACGAGGTTCCTGACGAACCATCCTCGGTCTACCTGTAGGCCTCGACATACCATCTCACAGATAACAACTACAACAACAACATACAAGATTGGGTTAGGAAGGGCAAGGGTTTAAAGTGGCTCAAGCATGTTCCCTCACTTAAAAATCCTTTTTTCCGATGTAATAGAAACAATGGGACTCTAGTCAACATGCTTCAAACAACATACATACACGATCAAACAAGCATACATCAAAGCATACTTGATAAGCAAGCAAAAACACTTACATGGCAAGCAAACACCGTGCAATTTCATTACAAGAAATTAACTTACCTCACTTACCTGCCCAAGGTCTCAGAAACCTCAAGCTCTAATACCAACAAGTGTAACCCCCTCGTCCCGGTCCGGACACTTGACCGGTTCGAGTGGGCTACACGGGGATAACCGAGGCGAAACCCGTTAAGGCTCCACTTCGGTTAACAACTCGAGAAAACTTTTTCATTTATTATTATCTTGTCTAGATGCATTAATATGTCCTATGTGAAACAACAACAACTGAAGCAACAAACGAGGCGAACAAACAAACAACCAATCAAAAACAGCCCACTTTAACTTAAACTGCAGGCCGTATCGAAACGCCTAGAGGGTCTATCGATACGCCTTGACTAGGTCAACTGGCCAAAGTCAACTCGAGGATACAGTATCGATACGTTGGTTGACCGTATCGATACGCCCTCAACGGTAAACTTCTCGTGGTCAACGCTACAAAGACTGTTTCGAAACAACTAGGCCCGTTTCGATATACTCAATTTCTCATCAAAATCTCAGATTTCCAGTAGCAAAATGGTATCGAAATGCCCCTCCCGCGTAACGAAACGACTGACCTGAAGCAAGAGGGCCGTATCGAAACGGGACCAACCGTTTCGATACACCTGCTGCAAACACACATTAACTCTAAAGGCAAAACACCCTACAACAAACATGCTTAATACACAACATACATATAAAAGCCATACATTGAAAGGAATCATCAATTCAACAAAAGAAGCATACATAGCATTCAATATTCATGCCTTAGACAAACATTCGCAACATTCATGAAAGGGGCACAAGGCCAACATACCAGGCATAAGCAAGCCTTAAACAAAACATCCACAAACATAGGAGTCAAAACATGCTTCTAACACATAACATCAACATACATCAAAAGCTCAAATCCCATTGCTTGTCTATTACATCCATAACTTAGAAATTCATACTTGATGATCAAAAGCGCAACAAGCACACTTGGAGGCCCTCCTCTTGCACTAGCAACCCACGAACTAAGGATCTTCATTGTCGAACAAAAGAGAGCGTAAGCATAAAGCTTAGTGAGGGTAAACTCGTAAACAAACCTCAACAATGTAGGGTCCAAGCACGAGCAACACAACCAAGGTAGAATGCATGAGTTCTTACCTTCAAAATCGCAAGGGCCAAAATATAAATGATGCATGAACATAGTATCAAAATCATGCCATGCTCAACGAGTCCATAAACACAACATATGGAAACTCATATATCAAACGTATTAGCAACATAATCCACAAACCGTATTAGCACCTAGCTATGACCCGAATACGCGGATAACCGTTGGAACTCACATCCAACAACTCACATTTACCTTATGGTGGGATTACACTCATCACCGTTTCATGTGGAGGGGATTCCACTCATCACCGTTTCATGCGGAGGGGATTCCACTCATCACCGTTTCATGCGGAGGGGATTCCACTCATCCTCACGCCCCGTCGATGGGATTCCACTCATCACCGACTAACATATATATGAAGATTTTACGGGCGAACTCGTACTCCATATTGATGACTACCATCACCAAGACCACGTGCGCATTTTGACTCTCGTGTGCACATTAAAACATCCTAATGATCGATCATTGTACCCCAAGCATACTACTGCCAATACTAACACATTTCACAACCTTTAACAACACAAATTCTTACCAATTTCCGTGCTTCGCACGTACTCACCATGATTTACCATCATGCACATCCACATTCCATAACCACATGCATATAACAATGCATCAAAAACCATGCCTCAACACACATGTATAACACAATATACATAACCACAATTAACATGAATCAAGAGGCATAGCAAGCAATGAGAAGTTCAACCAAATGTCTCCTATACTAAGTTTGAGATTAGGCTACCACTCTAATCTCAACTCTAGGTGGGTTTACCAAGCCCAACCTAGGTCCACATGCTTGAACCACATTTGAAAACCAATTTAATCAAGTTGTAATCGTTAACCACTCACCGACTAATCGAAGCTCAACAACTCTAGCCGATCAAGCTCCCAACGGTTCCGGATTCGTTCCTGAGGCTTCACCAACACAATTCCTTTCTTCTAATCATCCCAACATAATCTAAATAACCACAATTCAGTTCACAAATCAAAGTAGCAAACCCGAAACACAACCAAGCACAAAACACATGATTTAAAGCTAAAGACAACCCCAAAAAATGCCATTTTCGAGCAGCCCTTAACCACAACCTAAAACCATTGATTCCAATACTTATAAAACTCCTAAAAGCTTCCAAAATAACCCTCAACCGACATACAACCACCAGCCAACAAATTTCCATACAAAATAGCCCCCAAACTCACATATAAACCCTTCTAAAACCTCTCTAAAACCCAAATTCGTGAATCAACATAAAACCAAGTAAAAATCAAGTATGTTGGACCTTTTAGATAGTAAACATCTTATCTAACATCAAAAAATCAAAATCTTAAGTTAATGTTGATAAATATGACATTTTTAATCTAAAACCCCAAAACCTCAGAATGCAAAACAATGAGCTTTTATGAAAAAATAAAGGTACAAACTTGTAGAGAATGATAAGGACAAGTCAAATATGGGTTTACCTTTCGAAAATCACCAAAGAAGAGAGAGTATGGTAATGGAATAGTAACTCCAATGGTGAAGGGGTTTTTGTCGTGGAAAATGTTTGAAGAGAGGGAAGAAGATGGGTTAAATGGGTGTTTTAAAATAAAATGAGTTTTTATTTTCCAAGACCCAATATTTACAAGAGTGTCATTAATGAAAATGGTCATCTTCCACTATTCCAAAATCTATGAAATTTTGGGTTTCAATTTAAATTTGGATCCAACATATTAATGAAAATCCGAAACATTATTTTAATATTATTTTCACCCGACCCCAAAACCCGGGTGTTACATAAATGCTAAATTCGACCAATCTTCCACCACAATCACAAATTACGGTTTCAAGGGACTTCAAACTTATATAAATAAAATAAAATAAAACCAATTTTAAATTATCCACCTGTTAAATTACATATTTAAAAGAATAAACTTGAATCATTGACTGTTAGAATCGAATATATTAAAACTTGAACAACATCTAACAAAATTTTAAAATAAGTACGAACCAAAACAAAAACAAAAATAGCTTAAAACTCATAAATTTTTTTAAATATAGTGATATTTTATATAAATATAATAAAAATATATATAAATATAAAAATGTATTGGGGCGGGGCGGGGAATTTCTAGCAAATACTCGAACCCGCCCCGCTCCGACTTCATGTTTTTCCCACCCCGCTCTGACTTCATTCTTTTCCCGCCCCACCCCGCCCCGATCCCTGAAATTTTAAAAAAATACCCGGTCGGGTCGGGTCGAGGGACCCCGGGTCCGGTCGGTGCCGAGTATTTTTTCCATCCCTAAATCTGGCACTTAATTTTTTTTAGACTAGCACCAAGAAACAAAACTTCACCCCTTAATCCTTCTTGGGGAAGCGGATTAGGTACCTCCCACAATAGTTGTAGAAGATGAAAAAGATGGGAAAAATTAACCGTTATGGAAGAAGATATGAAAGAAATTAAGATATGAAATGTTTTGTTTTTACCTGTTTATATGTCCATGGAGGAAAAAGGGAAAAAGGAAGAAAAGAGAGAGAAATAAAGAAATAATGTCCCACATCAACATTTCTAACGAAAGCAAATGATGGTGACCGTAATGAAAGCGATATAAAAGTTAGGTAACCGTAATGAAAGTTTCAAAAGTTCGGTGACCGTCATGACAGCGCCTTAAAAGTTCAGTGACTAACAGTTTAGTTTACCCATATTTTTTCCTCAACCAAATATGATTTCATTGATGAAAAATCATACAAAGCTCTAGACCTATTGTAACACTTCAAGATTTTAAGGTTAAAAAGGGAGAAGAAAAAAATGAAATGAAAAAAATGAAAAAATGAAAGAAAATGTTAACTAAAGGGTTTGAACCCGTAACCCTTAGTTATGCATCCTTTGACTTAACCATTTGGACTAAAGGTAAGTTTTGATAATCTTTATCTCAGCTCCTTTTTAAAGTATTTGTTTCGGTTATACCAAAATAAATCAAGATCCGAACCCCTTTGTGCCTCTCCCTCTTCCTCGAGCTCCCACCTCACCACCATTATCTCCGGCCCATCGATCGATCAGCCCCACCGTCGGCCGGTGGCGTGCATGGCCGCCAGCAACATGCTCGCCGTCGTATCCTAGACTCGATCCTGTGAGCCACTCGTGCAATGAGGCTGTCTTTCACCGTGGAGAGCCGGTTGAAGGCTCGACGACGAACCAAACATCGCCCTTTCGTCTATGACTACCTCTGTCGTCGTTAGGGGCGCGTCGACGGTACAGTCGTGACCGGCGAAGCAAGACGAGCAAAACCCCTAAGGTTTCGCGTCTGACCGACACCGGTAAGACTCCTAACAGAGCTTCATGGATTCTGGCGGTTGTTATGCTTATTTGGTGAGTTCCGGTCTGATTCCGGGGAATTTCAGTTTTGTGTAGTCTGGATTAAAACGAATGATCGAAGATCTGTCTTTTTCAGGTGAAAAATCACGATTTTGACCTCCGACGACATCACCGACGACATTACGGCGAGGTTTTCGGTAAAATCTGTTAGGGTAAGTGAACCGGGTTCAAACCGGTCTGAACCAACCCCAAACCCAAGCCTGAACCATCTCTGACCCGAGCCCGACCCGTCCCTAACCCAAACTCAACACGAAACTATGTCAACTCGCTGAGTCAACTTAGTGAGTCAACTTGCCCGAGTTGACTCGGTGAGTTTATGCTGATCGCTGAGGTCAGCATGACGTCGGCGTTGACCCTGACCCCCGTTGACCTTGACTTGTTGACGGTAGCGTTGACTTTGACCAAAAAGTCAAAATTTTCCGAAAAGCCCTATCTTATGTATTTCGACGTCCTGAGTCCATTTTTGAACCCCGTTTCGCAAAATTCTGATCCAAAAGCCTCTGAATCTGACCTTGAACTCGAACTTCTATTTGTGTTAATTATTCAATTAGGAGTATTGTGAGTAAGGACTGAAATGTGAATTTGTATAATTGAAAGTACTCATAGCTCCTTGAATGTGAATTGTTGATGGACGACGAGTTCGAGTGCAATCAAATGGGGTTTCATGAATCGACCGATATAGCTTGGAGTTAAGGCAATACACTACTACATCTAGTATGCTTTATGAACATGTTGGCATTTGTTAATGCATGCATAAAAATGATGTTGAGTGCTGTTAATTTTGCTCAAGTCAAACTGGATATGAAAATGAGTATGGTAATCTAAATAAGATTACAATGCTCGAATTAGAAGATCAATAAATCAGAAGGATCCGAAGTTTAATAAGTAATTAATAAGGCAGCTAATCTCTGAATCCGATTATTAGTGTCAAATGATTAAATGTGAAGAATATTTGGATATATAAGTACGGGAATGCCCTTAAGGTATGAGAATGACTAAAATACCGTTGGAATTGGAAGTGATACAAAAATCTACACTAGAGATGGTAAAACAACTTGATTTAAACCTTCGAGATTGAAAGGTGTTAGGTTTCCTTGATTTTGGAATGAATCTCCGAATATAGATTTACAGAAACGACTAAAAGTATTAGAAGTATTGTTATGGTTAAATTAATTAGAAGGGTCGTATTAACAAAAAAGGCTGAAGTATCCTCAAACACCGAGGTTTGCAAATTAACTAGAACGATGGATAAACCCTTGAGTTCTAAAATTGAATGAAGTGGTTGGAGGTACCGAAATTTCGTGAATGGCTGGAAGACCTACATATGCTTAAATGATTGAAATGCTATATATGGTTCAATTGTCATGAATGAGGGATATCCCGAGCTTCAAAATGACTGAAATACCCCCTTGTCTAGAATAAATAAATTGCCTCTGATAAAATTTTGGAAATGCCAATAAAGCTAAAAATGACTAAAATACCCCTAAGGGTTGAAGCATGACTCACGTACGTCAATCACTCGTGATATTAATATAAGGTTGGAAGTTTTTCCGCACAGAATATAAGTTCGACTACTCTGTGGCAAGTCATGTGGTGAAGTATGAATGCAACCGTTCAGATATACGATACAGCTGGATGCATTAGAAGGGTTGGAGAGTACTGCAAGGTTGGGATACATTAATTCGAATGGTTTGGAGGCTCGAAAAACTTCTGGAAATCTTAATTATTGTAAATCGTCATTTTATCATTATTGGGATAGATTACAAAATCACCCATGACAGTTAAATGACCAAAATGCCCTCATCGGCCAAAGTAATCAAAATAGCCCTGAATGTATCTAATATCGTGAACGATCATGACATAGAAATCTCTGAATGCCTGGTTGGAAACCTGATGAGCAATTATAATTTCTCGAGCGACTGTTTATGTCACGTTGGTATAAATTACCAAAACGCTCATGTATGATAAATGACCATAAAGCCCTTGTAAGCTTAAATGACTAAATTACTCATGATATATATAAACTCTCAAAGATCTTGATGTATCAACTCATGAATATCTAGTTTGAACTGTTAGTATGAACTCCTCCTTTTAATAAGGACCTCATTTATGAAATTAGTTCAAATTGTCAAAAGTTTAAGGTGCTCCCTTCCGTAAATGCCAAGTATCTCCAAGAAATAAACTGTTCCACCTAGTGTGTTCCATGTGTGCTATATTCTGTTGAATGGATTGTATAATGATTTAATCATGAACAATGTTATGTTTGTTGAATATTTCAATTATTATTGAGATTGCAACACTATGTTAGAAAATAATATGAAATGATGAACTGGATATATAATGACATTCTCTGCCTACCCGATGTATGTCTGCTCAATCTGTATACTTGGTATGTAATTGCTTGATCTCTGATGGTATTGCCTGGCTGTCTGATGAATTTGATAGCATAATATGTTAGCTTGACCTATGATGGTACAATCTATTTGCATGATGAATGATGATAATGCATGTTCTACTCAATGGTATGCCCATTTACCTGTCAAAAGCATGAATCTTCCGTTTCTCATACTCTGAATAGAATATGTTTGTCACATATGTTATGTTACTCATGTCTGAAATCTGAATACCGATTGTTATTCGGGGTATACTGTTGGGTTATGTTATGAAGTCTCTGTCCTACAGCCCTTATCAAGCTGGTAAATCCTTATGGACTCAAGGTCTCCCCTTAGGTAGGTGTCGATGCTTTAGCACCAGTAAATCCTTATAGACCTAAGGCAGCCCCTTAGGTGGCACCTATGCCCATCGGGCCTAGGGTAAGTCTTTATGGATGCAGTTTTGGGGGACTGCATATTTGGAGTAAGGTTGGAGGGTAGTTACTAGTAAACCCTTGTATGCACTTGAACATTTGCATTGAATTTTTATGTGTTCTCATGATATGATTAGTATGTATTTATGTCTGTTTGATCTCCACCTATTGGGACGCACTAGACATTAAACTCTTTGTTTCCATCTTCGTAATCTATCAGCTTGTATAATTCCCGTTTGTTACTCGATGAGTCAATAAATAACAAGTACCGTTATTCTCAAGTAGAACGTTACCCTGAATTAGCGGAAAGGAAATGAAGACTGTTACTACTTGGAACATCATGGAAATGTTATGCCTACCATATATCTGCATGAGCTTATAGCATCTTTTGGTAGTTTTGTATTACTGAGCTTTTCCAAGCTCACGTTGTTTTTACCATCGCGGGTTGAAAGAAAATATCATGGTATAACGTTTGACATAAGTGTTCGGAGTTCTCTCGGTGTTGCTTTTGGAGTATGGTGTTGTATAGTTAGTGGGCATGTATGTCATGTAATGTTTTATGATAGAGTCTGTAAAGCACTTTTTTGAAATTTCTGTTATGTGTTTAAATGATTTCCTGAAATGGTATTTTAAGCAGAAGTTGATTTTATAGCTTAAAAAGTGTTCTGAGGAAAACATATTTTTATGTGTATATTTATTGTGGATCGCTTTTGTGACCCTAATGTAACTTCCTAGGATCCGTTGTAACGCATATGCGGGTCTAGGGGGTTACACCTACGATTGTGTATCTCATTAAAAACTTCTTGTTGAGTGTGTAAAAGTTCTATTATTTACACCCTTTTTAACCCATATTTCTGCTGCATTCAAGCATCATTGCATTGCATTTAGGTTAGTTTTCAGTAAAACATCACAAATGGATTAAAAGAACGGATTATACTAAAAGATGGCTATTTTTGCAGGTATCTGCCATAGTAGACGTTGAAGGCAGGCGCAGGGCAGAGAAGCAGGAGAGCTGAACTGGACAAGCAGACGAAGAAGACGAAGCTGCCATGGACCTGTCGTGACAGCATGGGGACAACAGACTTATGAAGAGGAAAAGCAAAGTGGACCTCGATAGATATAGAAAAATCTGCTCGTCTGTCGTGTGAAGGCCACATATTTTTCTCTGCCCCGGATCAAAAGATATGTCAAGCCAAAGCTCAAGGAGAGGAAATTCCTAGAAACAAGGATGCGGCTGGAAAGTAGGAGTCTTTAGAGATTTAGTCTTTATTACAATCTCACTTTTAATTAAAGTTGTAATCCTTGTTACCTTAGAGGACTTGAGCCCAAAGCTTATATAAGGGCATAGATTTAACCTAGGAGGCAGACCCGATTACCCCATAATCGAAACCTAAACCCCCCTGTCGTCCACCCGTCACCGACATGTTCTAAATCCCCCCTAGGGCTACGGGTTGTTTTGTAAAGTAGTTGCAAGGATTGTTTTGTTTTAGGATTTTTCAGTTCAATAAAATAAACTTCAAGTTCTCTTATTTTGGTTTTAATATCTTGCAAGAGCATCGGGAGAGCATTGCGAGGTTATCCATTTACTTAGCATCGGGAGAGTTAAGTATACGAAAGAGATAAGAGCGGGTTCTCTAGTTGATAGTTGAACTATCTCGTGCCTAGGGATAGGGCGAGGTTAAGTGGCTAAGGAAGAATTCATACACATCGGTGTTCATCATTCGATTCACGCCGGGAGGTATCATCAAAGACGTGTTCATCGACAGACTTGGACCTAGGGATAGGACAAGGCAGATCTGGGATTCTTGCCAAGCTTGAAGTACGAAGTTGGTGTGTCTGCTGCCGCGACAGCTAACGGACAGCCGCCGCGACAGGTGCTGTCGGCGACGGGAGCGACGACAGAACTGGAGATCCTAAGGAATTCAATACCTGCACTACCGAGCAATAAAATACCAGCCCATTCTCTCTATCTTGATATCTCAATCCTTTTATTTACGTTTTTACTATATTATTCTCGTAACAACTCTCAAATATTTTCTTTACTTCGTGCAGTAAATCAAGGTGAAGCTATTAGCCCAATCCCTGTGGAGACGATATCCGATACTTCGTATCACTTTACTACTTGCGTCGTGTACACTTGCACTACAATTGCGATAGACTCTTTTACACGCAACAAGTTTTTGGCGCCGTTGCCGGGGATTGGCAACATAACTACATCTTTCTTTTATTGCACTTTTCGCTTTTATTTTTTTTTTCGTTTTTATTTTTATTTTTCTTTAATTTTTCTTTTGTGCTTTCAACTCTCTCTTTTCACGAGGTTTTCTTGTTTATGCGCAGATCTAAAAGAGGTGAAGATCCTGAGTATCCATTAGATCCGGAAATCGAACGTTCCTTCAGTCTCAAGAAACAACTTCGCCGACTTTTAGACAGAAACGAATATCTCGAGGAACAGCTAGAGAAGATGGGTCATAACCAACCTGCTGGTGGTTTCATACCACCCCTTGGCGATAATAACCCACCTGTCGTCGATCCGCCCGCAGCAGGTGGACGACGGTCATGTCGTGACTACATGCTGAACGATCATGTAGAGCTGGAGACCACACTGCCGGATATTGATGTTGATAACTTCGAACTCAAGCCTGTCATGTTTAGTATGATCAACAACGCCGGACAGTTTAGTGGTGCTGTGACAGAAGATGCTAGGGAGCATCTCAAAACGTTCCAGGAGATCTGTGGTTCGTTTAGACTGTCAGGATTTAATCCGGAGATACTGAGGCTTCGGTTGTTTCCCCATTCATTAAGGGACAGAGCTAAGACTTGGTGGAATAAACTAACATCGGGTTCAATCGTAACTTGGGCAGATTTGTCTCGTGAATTCTTATCTCGTTTTAATCCTTCGCATTTATCTGAGCGATTACGTACCGAAATTGCTACTTTTCAACAGGAAGATGACGAGCCAATGCACGAGTCCTGGGACAGGTTTACTACTCTTCTTCGGAACTGCCCAATGCATGGATTTCCCATCTGGAATCAGGTAACTAAGTTTTATAATGCTGCTAACTTACAAACTCGCATTCGAATTGATTCTACAGCAAATGGACTATTATTGGATAAAGATCCGGACGAGGCATTGCAAGTTCTGAAAAATCTAGCTAAGAATGAGGAGCAGTTTCTGACAGTTAGAAGAGGGGGTAAACGGGTACTTGCTGTCAAGGACTATGAGGCCGACAACACTATGAAATCACAGGTAGCATTCCTTACTAAAGCAATGAAACGATTATTAAATGAAGATGAATTACAAGGATTTGCTGTCGAGGAAGTTTGTACTATCTGTGAGGGAAATCATAGTAGGGATCGGTGCCCTATAAATGTAGAAGAGGGAAAATATGTTGGAAATTACAAGCCGAACTACAATCCCAACAACTACAACCCTAATTGGAGGAAGGATCCCAAATTTTCCTAGAGTAATCCTAACAATGCTCTGAATCCGCAAGCATATATTCAGAATCAGGGGGTCCTAGATTGTTGACGCGACAGCAACTGCCGCCGCAAAACCTGCCGCAGCACCTTCCGCGGCAGCAACAACAGCAGCCACCACTTGCCACGAGTAGTATATTGGAGCAGACTCTGGCCACCTTTATGTCTCAGACCGGTACGTATATGGAGAATATAAATCAGTTTGTCAAGAAGACGGAAAATTTTATAGATAAAAACGAGATGAGGATGACAAACCATGAAGCTACCTTGAAATCTCTAGAGACACAAATGGGTCAGGTATCGCAACATATTAAACCAAGGCAGAATGGAGGATTCCCTAGCAATACTGAAAATGCTAGACCGCCCCCACATGAGCAATGTAAGGCGATTACTACTAGGAGTGGGAAAAAGTTACCAGGGCCGGAAAAAGAAGCTGAAACAGAAAAGGAACCCGCCTTGGAAAAACCTGCCGAGGAAGCTGACCCGACAGGTGATAAACAGACTGCTGCCGATGAGCCTGTCACGACAGCAGAAGCGACAGAGGAGAAAAAATATGATTACCGTCCTCAGATTCGCATGCAGTGGGAAGGACGCATTGCCGATTATCGTCCCCCACCACCTTTTCCTCAACGGATACAGCAAGCTAAGCATGAATCTCATCTTAAAAAGATTTATGATATTTTTAAACAGGTTCATATTAATATCCCGTTGTTAGATGCTGTTAGGGAGATGCCCGGTTATGCTAAATTTCTCAAGGATGTTATGTCGAAAAAATCTAAACTTGGGGAATTTGAAACGGTAAGGATGCAAGAAGGTTGCATGAGTATTCTTCATCGGAAGCCACCCCAGAAAAAGAAGGATACGGGGAGCTTCATCATACCTTGTGTAATCGGCGACAAATTCGTAGGTAAGGCACTTTGTGATCTTGGAGCTAGTGTTAATCTAATGCCCAAGTCTATTTTTCAGAAATTAGGTATTGGCAAGGCGCGGCCCACGACAGTTACCCTACAGCTAGCCGACCGCTCTTACGTTCACCCCGAGGGAAAAATTGAAGATATTTTTGTAAGAGTGGATAAGCTTATTTTTCCTGCTGACTTTCTTATTTTAGATTGTGAGGCAGATGAGAACGCACCAGTCATCCTTGGGCGACCCTTCTTAGCCACGGGTAGATCATTGATTGATGTGGAGAAAGGAGAACTCACCATGCGCGTAAACGATCAAGAAATTAAGTTGAATGTTCTCCAAGCAATGAAACATGCTGATGTGGACGAGGAATGCAAGGCCATCATTGAGGTGACCTTGGATTACCCCTACATCAGGTCGTGCTGCCGTGATATAAAATTTGGTCACTGTTGCGACAGCCACCTACAGGCCTGTCACGACAGCGATGACGACAGCAACGACGACAGCAACTCCTCTGAATCTGATACATCTGATACTGAAGGTCATGAGGAGGTAAACTGGTTAGACCATCGTCCAGGGAAGTTATTCGAACCTTTGAATTACACTTCGGATAACCATTTAATCCAAAAGCCCTCTACTGTTGAACCACCTGTCTTAGAACTTAAGCCCCTGCCAGGGCAGCTTAAATATGCTTATCTTGGTTGTGATGACACACTGCCCGTAATCATCTCTGCTAAGCTGCCGCAGGAACAGGAACGGCAGCTAATCGGCATGCTAAGGCAGCACAAAAAGGCGATTGGGTGGACGATAGCAGACATTCAGGGCATTAGTCCGGCAATATGCATGCACAAAATCCTCCTAGAGGAAGATCATAAGCCGACCATTGATGCCCAAAGGCAGTTAAACCTTGCGATGAAGGAGGTAGTCCGTAAAGAGATAATTAAATGGTTAGATGCTGGTATTATTTACGCCATCTCCGACAGCAAATGGGTAAGCTCGGTGCAATGTGTTCCCAAGAAAGGAGGCATGACCGTAATAACCAACGAAAACAATGAGTTAATCCCAACCAGGACTGTGACCGGTTGGAGGGTTTGTATGGACTATCGGAAGCTTAACAAAGCTACCCGAAAAGACCACTTTCCTTTACCCTTTATTGATCAAATGCTTGATAGATTAGCGGGTAAACCTTACTATTGTTTTCTTGATGGTTATTCAGGTTACAATCAAATTGCTATTGCACCAGAGGATCAAGAGAAAACGACTTTCACATGCCCCTACGGAACGTACGCATTTAGGAGGATGCCGTTCGGCCTATGTAACGCACCTGCCACCTTCCAAAGGTGCATGATGGCTATATTCTCCGACATGGTAGAGGACTTCCTTGAGATTTTCATGGATGATTTTTCCGTCTTTGGAGACGATTTTGAGAGCTGCCTCGGCAACCTTCAAAAGGTTCTTGAAAGATGTGAAAAAGCTAATCTTGTTCTAAATTGGGAAAAGTGCCATTTTATGGTGGACGAAGGGATAGTCCTTGGCCATAAGATTAGCTGTCGTGGGATAGAAGTCGACAGGGCTAAGATTGAAGTCATAGAGAGGCTGCCGCCGCCAACAACAGTCAAGGGCATTAGAAGTTTTTTAGGGCATGCGGGTTTTTATCGGAGATTCATCGGAAATTTCTCGAAAATCACGAAGCCCCTATGCCATCTCTTAGAGCAGAACCGACCCTTTGACTTTAATGAAGAATGTACTGAAGCATTCAAGGTTCTGAAGGAAAAGTTAGTGACAGCCCCCATAGTACAGCCACCAGACTGGACACAGCCATTCGAGATCATGTGTGATGCTAGTGACTATGCTGTCGGGGCAGCACTTGGGCAGCGCAAAGATAAGCTGTTTCACGTCATATACTATGCCAGCAAGATGTTGAATGACACCCAAGTGAACTACATCACCACAGAAAAGGAGCTGTTAGCCGTGGTGTTCTCCATCGACAAGTTTCTTTCTTACATACTTGGAACGAAAGTAATAATACACACCGACCATTCTGCCCTCAAGTATTTGTTCGCAAAGAAGGACGCAAAACCTAGGTTGATACGATGGATATTGCTATTACAAGAGTTCGACCTTGAAATTAAGGACAAAAAGGGGACAGAAAATCAGGTGGCAGACCACTTGTCGAGGTTGGAGACGGGACAGAGTCTACCGTTAGATGAGACACACATACTGGAGACCTTCCCAGATGAGCAGCTCTTTGATGCCGCAATCACTATCGCGACAGCCATGGCGGCAGGTAAGTCTTCTAACCTTCCCTGGTATGCTGATTTCGTTAATTTTATAGTTAGCGGAATATTACCTTCTGATCTTAATTATCAAGCCAGGAAGAGGTTCCAAAATGATGTTAAGCATTATTATTGGGACGAACCTCTTCTTTTCAAAATGTGTGCAGATCAAGTTATAAGGAGGTGTATACCACAAGAAGAGCAAGAAGACCTTCTCCATCACTGTCATGCTTCACAATATGGAGGTCACTTAGGAGGCAATAAAACTGCTGCCAAGGTGCTGCAGTCAGGGTTCTACTGGCCGACACTATATAAAGATGCACAGGAATTTTATAAGAACTGTGACAGGTGCCAGCGGACAGGCAACATCTCGAGGAGAAACGAGATGCCACTCCAGAACATTTTAGAAGTCGAGATTTTCGACGTTTGGGGGATTGATTTCATGGGACCTTTTCCATCTTCGTGTGGAAATATTTACATCCTCCTAGCAGTGGATTATGTCTCCAAGTGGGTAGAAGCAATCGCAACTCAAAAGAATGATGCCAAAACGGTCCAAAAGTTTTTGCACAAAAATATTTTTTTCTAGATTTGGCATCCCTAAGGCGATTATCAGTGATGAAGGGAGACATTTTGACAATAGGGTAATTGCTGCCGCTTTGAAGAAATATGGTGTCAAGCACAGGATCGCGACAGCATACCACCCACAGACCAATGGACAGGCTGAGATATCCAATAGGGAAGTGAAGAACATTCTTGAAAAGATGGTCAAACCAACTAGGAAAGATTGGTCTTTACTTCTGAATGATGCATTATGGGCATACAGGACAGCTTTTAAGACTCCATTGGGCATGTCTCCATACCGACTGATTTATGGGAAAACCTGTCACTTGCCTGTCGAGATCGAGCACAAGGCATATTGGGCAATCAAGGCAGTGAATATGGACTTGGACAAGGCCGGCCAGAAAAGATTATTAGATCTGAACGAGATGGAAGAATTACGGACAATGGCCTACGACAACGCAAGGATCTACAAGGAAAAGACTAAGAGGCGGCACGACAAGAAACTGCTGCCACGACAGTTCTGCCCAGGGCAGCTTGTGTTGTTATTTAATTCTAGACTTAAACTCTTCCCAGGAAAGCTAAAGTCTAGATGGTCTGGCCCGTTCCAAGTGGTTCAAGTTTTTCCCCATGGTGCCATCACAATTCAATCATTAAAAGACGGGCACCAATTCAAAGTCAATGGACAACGCCTCAAGCACTATCAGGGGACTGAAGCCCCAGGAATACAGGAAGTGGTTACTTTGGGAGACGCCCCACAAGGCATCCCTAATTTAACCTAAGTTTTATTTTTATTTTTATTATTTTTATTATTTATTAGGAATTAGGTTTATTTTATTCGAATAATGTTTTATTTTTCTAATTTCCGTTTTTAGGTAATAAAGGAGTCAAGAAGAAAAGGAGAAGTGACCCAAGCCCACCGCCCATCCATCAGCCCAATAAAGCCCATTTATGGAGACCTGTCGTTTCGGCTGCCGCCGCGGACGGATTTGACAGGCTGTCAACAGACTGACATGGCAGACGCAGAAGCGTGCGGCAGACGCATAACAGACGTATAAATGCGTGTCAGACGCGTCAGACACGCTAAATCCAATCTGCCGCTCCGTTATTCCCGCCTGCCGTTGCAGCATTAAATGGGCAGCTACTCGACCGCTATAAAACCCCATTCTCATTTTCATTTTTTCTCACTTCTGCTTATTCTTCTTTGTTTTCTCCTCTAGTTTTCTTTTCTTTCTTCAGATTTCACAACCCTTGCAACCAACATGTCTACTAGACAGACCCGTCGTGGTGCTGCCTCAGCATCCTCTTCAGCAGCAGCAACGCCCTTTGCCAACAAGGAGCTATGGGAAGAACGTGGGTTCGTTTACATCCGGCAGGCGCCCAACATGGGACTCTGGCCGTTCATTGTAAAGGCCATCACGGCTCAATTATGGGAGTACTTTGCTGAACAACCGGCAGAGCTAAACGACACATTAGTCAGAGAGTTCTACGCAGCCATAGACAGCAGAACAGCGACATCTGTCACCGTTCGAGGAGTGCAAGTGCCCTTCACTGCCGACAGCATCAATCACATGTTTGGCCTCTTCTTTGGCCCCGATGATGATGCTCACCAGAAATTCCTTGACACCCTCGATGCTGCCGCTTATGATGCTGTCATGGTAGAGTTGACAGAGGCGGGAACATCATGGAAAACCAGCAAGAAGAACCCCCACTCCGTCAACAGGGGGCGGCTCCTCCCCGAAGCAAAACTTTGGAACGCTTTCATCAAAAAGCGTATCCTGCCCTCTTCCCACCATACGACAGTAAACCGGCAGCGCCTTGCCCTTATTCACTCCATCATGCACGACAGGCCCATCAATGTGGGCAGATATATGAGGGACAACATCCTGGACTGTGCCTTCCGCTCCGACTCATGCCTCTGCCTGCCGTTCACCATAACTTCCCTCTGCCGATGTGCTGCTGTGCCCGAGGATCCCTCCGACAAAATCATGAAGGGCAGAGGTTGGACAGACAATAACATCAACAGCCTCATGGAGCTGATCGCGGCTACACCTGTCTCCTCCTTCAACCCTGCCAGCTCCCCGCAGAATCATCAGATGAGCCTGCCCCGGAACCTGCTGCCGCCACCGCTCCGACAGACCAGTCTGCCCTCCTCCTTGCTACGTTACAACGGGTAGAGGAACGCCAAATGGGATTGATGACATTTATTCGGGACTTCACGAACTCAACGGTAAATTTTATTACCCAAACTTTAAATTTTCCCGATATTCAATTCCCTACTTTTCCTGCACATTATTTCCGTATCCCCACTCCTGTCCACACCCCTGTTCACACACCCACCCCACCCGGCTCTCCACATTCCCACTCTACCGCTTCCACAACATCACCTGCCCCGACGGCAGCAGGCAGCCCACCGGCAGACACCTCTCCTAGAGGAACAAAACGACCTGCCTCTGATGACAGCCCGCTGATCCGGAGAAATTTGGAGAGGGACTTTACGAGGGTCAAGAGGATTAAACACATGGCAGACAAGAAAAGGCTGCCCAAGGCTAGCACCACCACCAGTAGCTCTTGGGACAGTGGCAGCAGTTCCGATGTCCAGCTTGTGGAGCAACCTGCCCCTACATCTGCCCCTGCACCTGCCCAGCCTCCTCCGCAGCCCAGACGCCGCCGTCAGATCCGTGTTAGCAGCAGCAGTGAGGACATCGACTAAAAATTTAAGTTTTTATTTTTCCTTTACTAATGTCTGCCTTTATCTTTTGTGATGTACTTTTCTCATTATTTTTGTCTTTATTTTTCATGTCATTTTGCATTGAGGGCAATGCAACCCTTGAGTTTGGGGGTGGCAACCCTCCATCATTAATGGAGTCTTAAGTACATTTTTTTCATTAATTATTGTGTCTATTTATTTATTTAAGTTCTCTTAAAAAAATATATCAGAAAATATAAAATTGTTGGCTTAAAACTGTGAAGTTAACTTACCTGTCATGACGGCTCTGTCGTGGCAGCATCTTTAGGACAGGTTAAGGAGAAGTTTAGAGCCTTTATATAGTTCTGAAAACTTAAACACTTTTGTGACTGTTATATTGCTTAGATTTCTTTTAGCCAAACTAGAATAGGAAGCTTAGAACTTGAATAGCCCCTAGAGGTGCCTAACACTGGCTCTAGGAAAGAAGTTTAGCAAAAAGAAAATCAAAAACCTAGAGGTGCCCGAAACCGGCTCTAGGAAGCTAACTAGAGGTGCCCGAAACTGGCTCTAGAAAAATTTAGCTTGAAAATAGAAGAAAAAGAAGCATGAAAATGTGCCTTCTAAAAAAATAAACTTTGGCATAAAAATTCGAGTGAAGAAGTTGAATATTCTAGTGAAACTAAGAGAGTCTTAGCATATAACTGTTCACAAGCATGCACACACTGCACGAGAGCTATAGGGAGATTCCGGACAGATCCTAACCTTTCCGACAGGTTGCTGCCGCCATAGAGAATGAGCGACGGGTAAGGGATAGTTCACTGTTTGAAGGCCAACACAAAAAAAATTTCATTTTTCTTTCTTCATTGCTTGAGGGCAAGCAAAAACTTGAGTTTGGGGGTGTGTTGAGTGTGTAAAAGTTCTATTATTTACACCTTTTTAACCCATATTTCTGCTGCATTCAAGCATCATTGCATTACATTTAGGTTAGTTTTCAGTAAAACATCATAAATGGATTAAAAGCACGGATTCTACTAAAAGATGGCTATTTTTGCAGGTATCTGCCATGGTAGACGTTAAAGGCAGGCGCAGGGCAGAGAAGCAGGAGAGCTGAACTGGACAAGCAGACGAAGAAGACGAAGCTGCCATGGACCTGTCGTGACAGCATGGGGACAGCAGACTTATGAAGAGGAAAAGCAAAGTGGACCTCGATAGATAGAGAAAAATCTGCTCGTCTGTCGTGTGAAGGCCACATATTTTTCTCTGCCCCGGATCAAAAGATATGTCAAGCCAAAGCTCAAGGAGAGGAAATTCCTAGAAACAAGGATGCGGCTGGAAAGTAGGAGTCTTTAGAGATTTAGTCTTTATTACAATCTTACTTTTAATTAAAGTTGTAATCCTTGTTACCTTAGAGGACTTGAGCCCAAAGCTTATATAAGGGCATAGATTTAACCTAGGAGGCAGACCTGATTACCCCATAACCGAAACCTAAACCCCCTTGTCGTCCACCCGTCACCGACATGTTCTAAATCCCCCATAGGGCTACGGGTTGTTTTGTAAAGTAGTTGCAAGGATTGTTTTGTTTTAGGATTTTTCAGTTCAATAAAATAAACTTCAAGTTCTCTTATTTTGGTTTTAATATCTTGCAAGAGCATCGGGAGAGCATTGCGAGGTTATCCATTTACTTAGCATCGGGAGAGTTAAGTATATGAAAGAGATAAGAGCGGGTTCTCTAGTTGATAGTTGAACTATCTCGTGCCTAGGGATAAGGCGAGGTTAAGTGGCTAAGGAAGAATTCATACACATCAGTGTTCATCCTTCGATTCACGCCGGGAGGTATCATCAAAGACGTGTTCATCGACAGACTTGGACCTAGGGATAGGACAAGGCAGATCTGGGATTCTTGCCAAGCTTGAAGTACGGAGTTGGTATGTCTGCTGCCGCGACAGCTAACGGACAGCCGCCGCGACAGGTGCTGTCGGCGACGGGAGCGACGACAGAACTGGAGATCCTAAGCAATTCAATACCTGCACTACCGAGCAATTCAATACCAGCCCATTCTCTCTATCTTGATATCTCAATCCTTTTATTTACATTTTTACTATATTATTCTCGTAACAACTCTCAAATATTTTCTTTACTTCATGCAGTAAATCAAGGTGAAGCTATTAGCCCAATCCCTGTGGAGACGATATCCGATACTTCGTATCACTTTACTACTTGCGTCGTGTACACTTGCACTACAATTGCGATAGACTCTTTTACACGCAACACTTCTCTATGCCTACATTGAAACATGAGAGTACACACAACCAAGACACAAGACTAACACTAAGCATGGCACAAAACAGGACACCGGAATGTATAACCAATGGACTAAACAACCAACATCATATACTACCAAATAACCTAAACCACAATGCCAACACACACAGGGATTGCAACGGGGCGGGTGGGTTGGATTTTTGGCCGTCCTAACTCAAAATATTATAGACTTCATCGGACCCTGACTACGCCCTGTGAAATAATTTCCTTTCGCCCACCCCGATATTTGAATAAAAATCCACCCTTTGGATCGATGCAGGTTGGGACTCGTTCGTTTCAGGAATAATTTACGTTTGATTCGGGAAAAATTGCCATTGCGATCTCTAAAACATAGATAATGCAAACTCAATGACGCGTAATTCGCTCCATTCGAGTCCAAAACACCTGTGACCAGAAAATAGTGCCAGAATCCGACCATTTTCATCTCTCAACGCGCCACCAAAACCCGTCGGACCCAATTTACACTGAGCGAAGCCATCAACATTAATTTCAAGACGTAATTTAGAGGCGGTTCCCAACACACACCTTCCCGAATAGTTCCTGAAACTTTGGCGACAATGGAAGCGCAAGGGCAGCTTCACCATATCATTTCACTAATGCAGACAACATCCTTTATAGCCTTCACCCAAGAATAAGAACACAACTTGAGCAAAAAGAAAATCTCTGTCAATGGCAAACGTTTATTGTTAATTACAACCTCAACCAAAGTGACCACATCATTGCTGCCCCGCATGAGATCGACCACTGCCGCATCTCACCCGCAAAAAAAAAAAGATGAAATCCTGGGACTAGAAACCTCCAAAAGGGATCTCGGCAATGGCAAACTCAACCCCCACCAGCTCAAGAACCAATCCCATTCCTTACGGACTTGAGAACATGTGTATAGAATATGATCAACCTCTTTATCCGTTGCATCACACTCAATGGAATACAATAAATCAGCAAGAACTGAAACGTAGGCAGTCTACGCAACCAAATAAACCACAAGAATGCATGACCTTTTTATGGGACTAATACCTTCCTCGCAAAGTCGTTGTCCCCCACTTTATCCAACATAAAAAGGTTGGAAATTTTCTAGACAATGGTGGTGAGTGAGGCTGCTGTCAGAGTGAACATTTTCATACTTCTGATATTGTGAGATTGATCCGAATAATGAAATTGTGTGGGTTGGTTTCTGTTACTAAGGGAGGTCCGACTATGATCATTTTGAATGTGTCTTTGTATAGTATGTTTGAGCTTGGCGCTATATTGTAGTAGTCGATAGTCTAATCGCATACGAAGATAGTATTTTGCATGGTGAGGTTCGTTGAAGCTCAAGATTTGCCCCCAATGTTCACCTGCATTATTGGTATGCTTGTATTGTTTTAAATTTGTCACTTGGGACAGAATCAATTGAAGGAATAAAATTATACATGCCATTTGATCGGTTTGTTTTTGTATTGGGTAAAGGGGATTTCATCGCATGTCATGGTTTCAAGTGATTCATGCAGTTTGAGTCTAAGGTGGTATTTTGTGATCGTTGGTGCGGTGGTGTGGGCATAGGGTGCATGTTGTGGCTATGTATTTGTTAAGGTTGTGAGTTTGGTTGGTCAATATGGTATTGTTGTGTATGTCTTGGGTTTGCGTTTTATTTTCAAATTAGATTTTATGTTCTTTGTAATATTAGGTTATCATGTTGCCCTTAGGTGGTATTTTGTTATCATGTTGCCTTATTTTCATTGCATGTCATGGTTTCAAATTTTTTAATGAGGGGCGTAATAATTTTTTTGATTTTTATCTTTAAAATCAGGCTTCTTACAACTAAGAAGAGAAGACCAAGTTAACCAATATTACCCAAGCAGCAAAGGATAAAGATGCCCTCTTCCAACCAGCAGGCTTCATACAAAAACTAGATACTACCGGCTCCCACATAACCTTACTTTTCGGATTCACACCTAACGACGTCCCAAGATACATAAACGACGTTTCTCTCATGACTGTCCAAAATTGTAGCAACCAAATCAAAAGAGCCACTATCAACTCCAAAAGCGAACAATGAAGACTTATGAAAATTAATTTTCAAACCCAAACATAAACAATGAAGTAGATGGTGTACACTACGAGCACAATCAACCGAAGATTCAAAGAACATAACATTCTCCACAAATTGCAAGTGAGAAGAAAAAAAAATTAGAATTTATCCTTATATGTTTTTTACCACTCAATTTTAATCATAATTCATCACAGCAGAAGAATTTAAAAGAATTTAACAAAACAAATCAAAATTAAAAGAAAATAATTCCATTACGTTTCCGAAATCGGAATAGCGTATATCGCCTAGATTAGGCGGAAAAATTCAATTACTTTTCCGAAAAAAGATTGGGAAAAAAACAAAACAGACCTTTTAAGAACTTTTTTAAATCTACAATGAGATTTGAGATCAGAGATTGGTAAAAAAAAATGTCGGTCACGGTTAAATCAGAAACACGGACCAATAAAAGAATCATCATATCTCAAAATCTGAAGAAAATTTACAGAAAAAAGAAGGATTTAAGAGGAATTTTAAAAGAAAGAAATGAAAAAATAAGGATCATCATAGACTTAAATACAAGTAAACATGGAATATATCCAATCTTATTGTTGCAGTTTCTTATTTTTCTCATCAAATGACCGGCCCATGATACAAAATAAATACAACACATAAATTCTATGAAAATAGAAAACAAAAAAAACTTGAGATTTGAAGGCAAGAAACCCTGATTGTGAGATAAATGTAATGTAAGTCGACAACGGTGACTATGGACTGTGTTTGCCTGCTTATTTATAGATCTGTTTGATAAACCCTAGATTGAAATGGCAGCGTTTTAGCATTTGGGAATTGTAATCTTCCATTTTGGGTTAATTTTAGGTTGTTATTTTCTTTCTTTAATTTTATATGGGGTATTTATTCATTTAAAATATTTAACGTGCTACTGTTCTCAACAAGATGCCTAACATGGTGTATGTATTTTGATAAAATGTTAAAGGTGTAATTTATACTTTTAAAATGTTCAATTGAGTATAATATTTTGTCAAAAATATTCAATATGGTACTTGAACGGTCATTTGTTGTATTTTTATAGTACTTGGGTTAATATCGTTACTAAGTATTGTACCAGAATTATTTATTATAATGGTTTTGTGTCAACACTCTCAAATAAGTTTTTAAATTAGTAAATAAAAATTCACAAATACTATAATAATACACACTGTGATAGTTAGTAGTTTAAGTGTGAATTTGGTCCATAGCCGTTTGGTTCTGTCTCTTTGTTTTGTTCTGGGTATGTGTAAAGCATGGACTATCGGGTTTTTCTAACGTTGAGGTGGTATGCTATTTCATCTCTTTTCTCTCTTTCTTCCATGGACATAAGATATAATAAATACAGAATATTTCATCTCTTAATTTCTTTCATATTCTTCCTCTTCGTTCAAAATTTTAAAAGACTGCGAATTTTATTTATTTTATTCTATCATAGTTTTCTTGTGAACTTTATTATGTTTTTGGGTAAACTACACATATGACCACTGAACTATAGGTTTGGTGTCAAAATGACAACTATATTATTTTTTGCCGCAAAGCACCACACAACTATTTAAATGGTTCTATTTTAGCCACACGCCGTTAAAAAACGAAAAAGTTGACGGAACTGTTAAAAAAATTGGTATAATTACACATTTGGGACTTCCAATAAGGTGGTGACACGTGTCACCCAATTGGAGGTGGAAAATGAGAGCAACAAAATCACCCCATCAAGAATCGAACGCAAGACCTTAGAGTACCCAAGGTGTGTGCTTACCACTAAACCAAGCACGCTTTTGTGTTATAAAGCACAACAATTAATATATGTCTTTATTGATTGTTAATGCCCAGAAAAATTAAAGAGAAGAAAATGCAATTAGACGGATTCGATCCAAGGACCTTGTGGTCCAAAGCGCATGTGCTTGACACTGCACCAAATGTATGCCTTATGATATAAAGTACAACATTTAATATATGTCTTATATAGATTTTAATGTTTGGAAAAAGGAAGGAAATGTGGTTTTAGGAAACTCGAATATAATATTTTTATGATGCATAAAAACATCTAAACCAATTAAATAAATCTTTTTTTTTGAAACACGGAAGTTTTATTTGAATTTGGGGGGAACCTTGGTATGCGCCTCATTAAAAAACCTCCCTAGAACCTAATGGAGGAAAAAGAGTGCAGCCTACCAAGGTTTTATTACAGCACACCGAAAGGCCAAAAACAACGTACCAAGGTTCAAGTAGATTTAATGAAACCCAGGCGAGACACACAATACAAAGAAGCAAATAAGCAGGAATGGGGTTAGAGAAAACTTGGTTCTGTCTGAAGTATGCTAACCAGAAAGTACCAGACCAATGTGAAGCAAAAACCGTGGCATCAGCACGACCCTTATCATAGTAGCTCTGCTGAACCATATCCCATCAGCTTATTATTTCCAAACTAAGAGGTCCTTATCGTTAGACAGTCCCCTCTTAGCTAAGTAGTCCGCAAACCCATTTTCTTCTCGAGGAATAAGGAAGATACCCCATTTCAACTCACTCCCTAACTTGAGGATAGTGTTGACGATATCTTGAATATTTCTGGAACTGACTGAACATTTTTGATCCAAAGGACCGTGATGCTGCTGTCGCATTCTAGACGCAACGCTGATCTCTGAGAGTAAGGAGAGGCTTTGAACAATATCAACGCTTCTTTGATTGCCAGAAGTTCCGCCGTAAGAGGATCTGCAATTCCGATCTGCTTAGAAAAGTAGCACCGTGTCAATCCTTCATGGTCCCTTAACACCCCCTATCGCCGCCTTCCCAAAGCTATTCGCCACCGCTCCATCAGCGCAAAACGACAGGCAACCTGTTGAGGGTCTCTTCCACGATTTCTGCGCGCTGACCTGCTGTATAAAGGTAACTAAGTTTAAGACATTAGCATTGCTTGTGATCAACGATGCCTGGGGAAAACTACTCCCCCATTTTGCCCCACCCCACTTGCATAATCTAATCACTGATAGGTTGAAAGTCTCGCTCGGATTAGCTATCCTGTTGTTGAAGATTCGATCATTAGGGATTGTCCAAACCGACCATACTATGCAACGAAAAATCATCAACCATATCGCTTTCTCCTTGAAACCACTGTACGTCTGTTCCCAGAGTAACAACCAAACTTTCGGGTTGTTTGGGATTACGAGATTGATGTTCCACATGCAGCACCACTTCATCCAAACTTCCCACGTCATCGGACATTCACAAAAGATGTGATTAACCGACTCCTCTGCTTTTCTGCAAAACGGGCATTCAACGCCTCTAATATTACAACATCCTCTCTTCAACAGCTCGATCTTAGTAGGGATTCTTCCATGAATAAGTTTCCAAAGGAAAACTTCTATTCTATATGGGGCTAGATTCAACCACACCAAGTCCCAAACGTTGCCTCTTGAATCATGCCCCGAAGTCATTAACCTGCAAAAAGATGATGGAGTATACACTCCACTGGAATCAGCTAACCATCTTGCTGAGTCTTCCTTCAAACAACCCATCCGGGTATCAAGTAAAGTTTTTCTCATTTCATTTAATTCCTCCACTTCCCAGTCAAATGGTTGTCTCCTAAGCGCAACATCCCAGGTCCAACCTTCATCTGAGAGGCTGCCGAAATCTGCTACTCTACCATCTTTATGGACTGCCAGCGCGAACATCCTCGGAAAGGTCAGTTTAAGAGGCCTGTTCGAGCACCAAATGTCGTTCCAAAAATCCACTCTCTTTCCGTTGCCAACCACCTGTCTAAGATTCGTCGTAAACCCATCTTCTTGTCCTTGAAGAGGTTTGATGATACCTTTCCAAACCCGAGATTTGTTAGACCCTGTTAAGTTAACTGGCATCACTCGGCTGTTACATCTTTCATACTTATCATTTATAACCTGACGCCACAATTTCTTATACTCGGTATCGTATCTCCATAGCCACTTATTCAAAAGGGCTCGATTTTTGAGTTTCAAGTCGCATAAACCCAAGCCTCCTTGATTCTTGGGTTTGCATAGAGTCTCCCAACTCAACCAATGGATAGCTCTTTTATCAAGAGCCCCCCAAATGAATTTGGCAACCAATTTGTTCAGAGAATTCGCAACAGCAGCGGGCATACTGAACATGGACATATAGAAAATTGGAATGCTGGAGATCACAGATTTGACCAGCGTAATTCTACCACCCAAGGAAAGAAGTTTCCCTTTCCAACTACCCAAGTTGCTCTCAACTTTCTCAATGATGGGTGTCCATAAATCCGCTGCCTTCTTGTGATTGCCGAGTGGTAAACCCAAATATTTGCTTGGCAATTTTTCTGATTTACATTGAATAGCCGTTGCCCATTTATCCACCACATCCTGATCTGTGTTAATTCCTATCAGCTTTGTCTTAGTCAAGTTTATTTTAAGACCTGATGCGATCTCGAAACCCCTGAGTATACGGACAATATTTTTTAACTCAGTTTCACTGCTCCCACAGAAGACGATCAAGTCATCTGCGAACTGTAGATGGGAGATCTTCAGATCACTATCTGCAATTCTGACCCCGCTGAAATAACCTCTAGCCGAAGCCTTTGTCAAGAGCGAACTCAAACCCTCTGCCACTAGATTAAACAACATCAGCGAAAGCGGACAGCCTTGGCGGATACCCCTTCGTATCTTGAAAGACTTAGTTGGAGAGCCGTTAATGAGAACTGATATTGAAGCTGAGCAGACGCAACTCCGAATCCAATTTTTCCACCTCCTCCCAAACCCCATTTTTTCCAACATTAAGAATAAAAAATCCCAATGAACAGTGTCGTATGCTTTGTTGAAGTCCACCTTTAATATCGCGCCCGATAGACCTCTTTTTTTAGAAAGTCAATCAAATCATTTGCAATCATCGAGCAATCCAGCAATTGCCTTCCTGGACAAAAGGCAAATTGTGTTTCGCCAATTATTTCCTCAAGACATCCACTGAGTCTTCTCGATAAAACTTTAGTCAACAATTTATATACGCTCCCGACCAAACTGATAGGCCTAAAGTCGTCAATAGCTACTAGATTCTGCACCTTCGGTATTAACACAATAAAGGACTGATTTAAAGAAATATCCAGCACTCCTCTATTGTAGAACTTCTTGAACAAATCCCATATCGCTTCTTTCAGGTTTTCCCATAAGCGTTGTAGGAAACCAGGGTTGAAACCATCTGGGCCTGGGGCTCGAGACCCATCCGTAGAGAATAGTGCTGACTTGATTTCCTCCAATGTAAATTCTAGTTCCAGCAGGGAGGCTGATGCTTCTGAAAGTCTTCTAATGTCAACGTCAAAAGATTTAACCGGAATCACAGCAGAGGTATTATACGTTTCCCTAAAGTGGTTTTCAATGCCAGCCTTTATGTCTTCTGGGTCTTCACAAACTGAGTTTTTGATGTGGATCGAGCTGATATTATTCTTCCTTTTTCTTGCCGATGCAATCGCGTGAAAAAATCTGGTGTTTCGGTCACCCTCTAGGAACCATTTGATTCTTGATTTTTACTTCCATTCCCGTTCCTCCTCTCTATATTTCCCCCCACAGTTTCTCCTTTAAGGAGACTAGATTTTTCCTCGATGTAGGGTCAGACCCATTCTGAACTAGCCGGTCCTCCATTTCAGCGCATTCTCTTTCTAGACTCTGGACAGTCTCATAATCTCTACCCTTCTTCGCCTTTACCCAAGCTTTTGAGGCACTCTTGCACAACCTAAGAGTGGCGGCTATTCCTTGCCCCGAACTTTGTTTATAGCAGTCGATTATATTGCTTACCAGACCCTTGTCCTCAGCCCAATAATCAAACCATCTAAATGGTTTTGGCCCCCAATCGAAATCTGAATGGAATAAGCCCACTGGATTGTGGTCAGACAGGCTCTTGGGAAGAATTTTCTGGATTAAATTAGGCCACAGTTCTGAGAAGTCAGTGGAGAAAAGAAATCTATCCAAACGGCTTGTCGATACCCTCTTCCTCGTGTTTGCCCAAGTGAAACGACCCCCGTTGAGGGGGAGGTCCTGAAACTCCAAACAATCTATAAATTCCTTCAGGTCCTTAGCAGCTGATTTATTAAAAGTAGTTCCCACTTTTTCCTCACGACATAGAACTGTGTTTAAATCCCCAGCAAGAATCGTGGGCAGATTCGACTGATGCACAAAAGAAATCAGTTCTCTTAAGATTGTGAGCCTCTCACCTTGATCGTTTGGTGCGTATAAATTGATTATATTACATCTGGCCTTGAGGGGCTTCAGGAGACCTTGAAGAATGATGTAGTACCTATGTATCGAATCACTATCTTTCTCAAAGAAGCTATTGCACCAAATAGTTGACAAACCGCCCGAAGCTCCCACTGAGGGAGAGCTAAGTGACCTGAGGTTCGTATCATTCCCACAACAGTAATTAATTAGCCTATCATCCATCAACGACAGTTTTGTTTCTTGAATAAATAACATCTTTGGTCTGTTATTTCTAACCAGATTTCTCAAAGTAGACCTTTTCTCACTTCGACCCAATCCCCTAACATTCCATGTAATAAAATAGCATATTGAATCTTGTTTCTTCATAAAGAAATCAGAAGATACACACCTTCGACATGGAGATCCCCAATCGAATCATTGATTCCCCGAAGTGTGGTCGCTCGCAATCTCAATAAATCTCTTAACCACTTCTTCTTCATTAGCGTCGAAGCATAAGCCCAAAGAATTGCAGATTTCCACCGAAATACGACCTTCGGCCGCTTTGTCCAAGTCGGTAGAGTGCTGGGAAGGTTGTGAGACTTTAGCCCTAGCCATGGCATTTTCCAGTTGATTTGTGGAACACGAACGAAGGGGTGCCAGGAAAGCAGTGGGGGAGACACTCTCTCTTAAAATCGGTGAGCTTATCATTGTTGTCTGAATCCGAGGCTTGTTTCTAGCATTGGGGATTTCTGGCTTTCCTCTGGAGTTAGGATTGGGATTATCTATGATATTTTTTTGGAATCTAGTTTTTACAGTGTATAAACCCGTGATACTGTCGAAGATAGGGCCTTCCTAATCACTTTGGACAGCGGAGGAGCTATTAGGCTCCTGGGCCTGTGCGACTTGGACTTCCAGTAAGCCACTTTCCAGGATGGAACCAACATTGGACGAAACTAAACATGGTGAATCGGTCTGGTTATCCCCTTGTGCCATGTTCTCATCATTAATGAATACATCCTCTAAAATAGCTTTCGAGCCGCCAGCTTCTGAACGTGGGGCCAACTGTTCAGAGAATGTCTCTGTATTCCAATCGTTTGGCTCAGGTTCCAAGGCGGCGTTTATGCCCCTCTCGTCCAACCTGTCGCAAGTTCTGGAAAAGCCGTCGTCAGCGTCTACTGGTCTTCCGCCGTCGATCCATGTCCGATCATCCTCGAACTCCGAGACTGCCACCCTGATCCAATGGATCCTGCCATTGACTGATATCGACACGAACGGTGGAATATCCAAAACCGAGCTAACTCCCACAAGAAGGCGAGCAACATCTAATCTGGATCTTGTGGAGGTTTCTTCATCGATTCTAAAAAGTCGCCCCCATAGACAAGCTATGTTTCTGAACGTACATGCAGACCAAATATTAAACGGAACACCGTAGAGTGAGACCCATATCTTTAGATTCTTATCCTTCTCAAAACAATGAAGCTGATCCAGTTCACAGAACCAGGACTTTAAAAGGGTATCTCGACAGTTCCAGACACTGTCCCTATCCTCCGCTGATTCAAATCTAATGAGAACATAATAGCCAGACCAAACACTGAGCTTGCACCTGAAACCTTCGACGTTCAAAGCCTGCTGAACCATCTCAGCATTATACATACCATTTTATCTGGCCGGCTAGAGACCATTTCAACCACTCCTGGTCAGCTGAGGTTGGTGTTGCCGTCATCCGAAAATGATTAATCGCGTCACCATTGATCTGATTCTCACTTCCTTTATGATTCTTTTCATCGAGGTGGTAACTTCTACTCGGATGTTTCAGAAGAGCCTCCTTATAAGTTCTGACGTCTCTAAAGGCATCGCATCTCTTAACGCCATGCTTCGGGCTCCTTATGTTTGCATCAGTCACCACTTGAGGAGTCTCGCGCCTAGCATGGAAAACCTTAATATGAAACCCATCCATACGTCGGTTAATGGCTCTCTTCACCGCTTCAATCGCTTTGCTCCATCTCGAAAACCTGACAAAGGCGAAAGTGTGTGGCTTCAAGGATCTTTTTTGACTTCTGTAGGCAATGTAGACGTCCGTCACTTCACCATATTCCTGAAACACGACCCTTAGAACAGTAGGTTTGATTCTCTTGCTAACGAAATTCACAAAAACTGATATAATCTTCCTCTCCGGCGAACTACCCGGCCTTACTCCCGCGGGGATTTTTCCACCTGTAGACCAAGCTTGGCTCCGGGACTGAAGATATTCAGCAGTGAAGCTTCTCTGGCTGGTACGCTCCTGCCTCTTACCGATGGGATGTCTTCGCTGGCTGTGGTTCTCGGACTGGTTTCCTACGGTTTGACTTCTCCGACTGGGGCGCTCCATCTTCTCCGTTACACAATAAAATTTCTATCTTGACGAACAAATTCTCCAATTAAATAAATCTAATAATTAAATTAAAGTTAACAATATTAAATTATGTTTGTGAGTTTGAATTCGCTAAATGAATTTAATATAATTTTTAATTTTTTTAATATAATTATATATAATAATTTAATTAATTTTTTAATAAATATGAAAATTATTAATTAAGTTAAAAAAATCAATTCAATGATTATATACGTGAAATTATAAAAATAAATCTGGAATTGAAAAATATATTAAATTTAGCTTAAAATATAAACCCAAAATTTTAAAATGATTTTTATATTAAAAAATTAAAAAAATAATATTATTTTTTTATTTATTTTAAATCATGCACTAACTATAGTTTAAAATATATATAAAATATTCTTAACTTTAATTTAGTTATTAGATTTATTTAATTGAGTTAGATTTTTTTATGCATCATAAAAATATTATATTCGAATTTCTTAAAACCACATTTCCTTCCTTTTTCCAAGCATTAAAATCTATATAAGACATATATTAAATGTTGTACTTTATATCACAAGGCATACACACTTGGTGCAGTGGCAAGCACATGTGCTTTGAACCACAAGGTCCTTGGTTCAAATTTGTCCAATTGTATTTTCTTCTTTTTAATTTTTCTGGGCATTAACAATCATTAAAGACACATATTAATTGGTGTACCTTATAGCACAAAAGTGTGTTTGGTTTAGTGGTAAGCACATGTGTCACCATCTTATTGAATAATTAATTTATTTTATTAGATTAAAATTAGGACTAAATTGATATGTTGTAAAAATATAGAGGACCAAATGTGTAATTATACCAATTTTTTTAACAGTTCCGTCAACTTTTTTTGTTTTTTAACGGCGTGTGGCTAAAAAATAATATAGTGGTCATTTTGACACCAAACTTATAGTTCAGTGCCCATCTGTGTAGTTCACCTTATGTTTTTTTTGGATAAGTGGTGTGTTGTAATATCCAAGAAAACAAGGAATACCCCGTAACATCAAACCCTATAAACATCTACTTGGGAGGCCATCCCTAAATAATTCCAAAATTTGCACAGATGTTTCTATTTACATCATCCATTTGTATCTTCCTACTATGAATTTTTGTACAAACTGTATCTTTTATACAATCTACTAAACTGCTATAATCCCTGTTAGCATTTCTAAATTTCCTTCAGTTCCGTTCTTCCCATATGTGGTACATATAGGAGTTCCACGCAAGCTTAAGAATGAAAACTATCAGTGATTTACCCTTCAAACGAGAGCATAGTCATTGCAATTCACCATCCCAATCCAAGGTTCTTCGAGTAAGACCACACAAAGCAAGAATAGCTCCCATACCTGTTGCGAATAGAAGCAATCAGCAAAGAGATAATTTCTGGTGTCTTGATGAGAACCACAAAGCAAACATCAGTTAGCAATGCTTATCATCGTTCTTTGTAGCCTATCCAAAGTAGGCAATCGATTAAGAATTTCCATCCAAGCTATCAGTGAATGCTTTGGCACCCTCAAGTTGAACCAAACAACTTTGTCTCACAATGCCCCAGGATTTTCAACTCTAATAGCATTTCATATTCTTCCAATTTTCGAGACACCGGATGGGAGCAAGCTCTACAAGATATGCCAAAATTTTAGAATTTTTCATAGAATGAGTGTTCATAAGTTTACATGTTCAGTTATAATGACACTTACTGTTTGTAATTTGAGTTAGCAATTGAATTTTTCGTGTCAATTGAGTTCTGAAATTTTGTTTCGAAGAAGGAAAAAATTGGAGACGATTAACCTGATGCGAGGAACCCTTTTGAATGAAGTTCGGTATGAATTACTCTAGAAGCCTTTAAATATATTAGTACTGCCATTTTCTTACCCTTATTCCTTCAAAACTGTAAGTCAGGGCAAATTTGCTCAGTTCGGTATATTGAATTTCTTATATTAGGCGGATTATTTTCTTAAACCTAGAGTTGGCGTCACACTATCTCTATAGAGAACTCTAACTTTTTTCTTCTTTTGTTTTATTTAGTCGGCAGCGACACTAGCTTTAATGATGGTCGCCAACCGCTGGTTTTTTATTTTGTTTTGTTTTTTTAGTTTTTAATAAGAATAATTTGTCTTTGTAACACGTTTTTCTCTGTCTTTGTGGCACGTTTATCTCTGCCTTCTGGCACGTTTTTCATCTTCTTTCTCAGTCATTTGGCCGTTTTATTTTATTTTATATTTTCTCATGGTTGGATTTGACGATGCCACGACTGATCAAAATGGCGCTTATTTGTAATCATGGTTATCTTCCCTGATCTAGACCCTCGGGTTGAATTTGGATACACGATTTGATTTCGTGGATAGTTTCTCACGACGCTCGGCTCTGATTTACGGTTCTTGGTGGTCTTTCAATTGATTAATCTCTTTTTGTAGTTCGTTTGTCATTGCAGTCAAATTTGTTCATATCTATTTTTCGTCCGAGGCTTTTGATTTGGTTTTTAACATTTTCCATGTATGGTCCTTGTATAATCTAAATTGGCTAGTTTCTTGTGTCAATGTTATAGGAAAATGTCTAAATTATGTATTTAGTTTACGATGATAGCTATAAACCCTTACTGTAATTTTGGATATTTTTTCTTTTTAATAAGACTAACGACTTATATTTAAAAAAATGCTTATATCAGAGTCAATTCTCTAAAGTCTACCTTATGGTACCTATGTGAAGTATTTTTCTAACCGTGCATTCTACAACCGTACAACAGTATAACAATCTGGCACTTAATTTTTTTAAAATGACCAGTAAGGTCACTTGCGTTTTCGATCTGTAAATTTTTGGTCACTGAGACGTTTGTTGCTGCTAAACTTAAACGAGAGACTAATCTAGCACAATAAAAAATGTTAGGTTTTATGTGCTCGATTTCCTTCAACCGTTCTTGCTCGTCAAGTGTGGAGAAGTTGGATATTTGGGTGATTTTGTGGGAGGTGAAAGATATACAATATGACACAAGGATTTATAGTGGTTCAACCTTCGAACAAGCATATACATCCACTACCTTAGCTCCCCACTAAGGATTTCAACCAAATTCACTAAGAATTTCTAGTTCAAATTCATATTCTTTTGATGAGTTACAAGAAGCCTATGATGAATTGGTTTTTGAATTCAAGGCTTTATTTTCAAAAAATAAGAAATTGATTTCAAAGTTAAAAACCGAAAATGAGTTGCTTTCTAAAACCAATTTGGAGTTTAAAGCAAAAATCAAAGATTTTAAACTTAAAGTTTCAAGTTTACAAGAATTTCTTCAAACGATTGAAAAAGATCATCAAAAGGAAGTTGATGATCTTAAGAAGGAAAAAAATGATTTCCAATGAACTTAAAAAGAAAAACAATTTGGGAAAATCAAATTTTTATGTTAGACAATCTAGTTCTCCTAGATTTTTGAATGGAAAAGTTTTTAGAAGTATTTGGGTCCCAAAAGGACTAAGTACATCAACTAAAAAGGATGAATTGAAAAATGGATTCCTAAGGGGACAAAATTATGTGCAACTAATGTCTATGGATCCAAAGCAATTGTGATACCAAAAATTACTTGATTGTCTTGTTTAGCTCTGATGGAGAGTGACCAACAAGTACAAATTTGAGGGGAGCTCCATGCACACAAATAGAGCACTTGAAGAAGGAATGCTTCACATCCTCCCTTAGGTTTAAGTGTGGTAAAATTAGTTGAATTTATTTTTATTTAGTTTTTATTTCTTTTAATTCAACTAGTTGAATCATATATGTTGGACTAAAATTGTTTGATGCCTTGAGTAAGGGGGAGCTAATTTTAAAATCAAAATTTTTAATTGTGTCAATTTTTTTACCTCCTAAGTTATTTTGAGACTAATGACTTTTAAATTCTTTTTGATTTAACAAAAAGGGGGAGAAATTGTTTGAAAATTTGATTTTTCAAGAGAATAAGGGGAGCTTTAATTTCATTCAAAATTTTAATCTCTTATTCAAAATTTTAAAATACTAAGGGGAGAATCTCAAACTATTTTTCAAGTTTGTTTTATTATATCAAAAAGGGGTAGATTGTAGAACTAAATGTTTTGATATGATATATGACAAATGTTTTGGACTAAATTGAAAAGAATTTAAAATATGTTTTTAGTCAAAAACAACTTGAAAATATGTGTAAGGGTTGTACAAGGCTTTAGAATGATTTAAAGTGTGTTTAAAGTAATCAAAACCGTGCTTTTCAAGTACCCGTACCGATACGGTCTAGTACTGTATCGATATGCCCTAGGGTTTCAGCTATAGTAAATTTCCAAAAGCAAAAACCCTTACTGATATGCTTTTTTGTATCAATACAATGTGTTTTAAATATCCAACGACTAGTTCGCGTATCGATACGGTTGTATCGCGTATCGATACGCCCAAATATCCCCAACGGTCTTTTAAATTGCAGGACCGTACTGATACACTTACTATGCGTATCGATACGCACCAGCTTGAAGTGCTCAATGAATATTTCCTTATCGAGACCGTATCAATACAGATTCAAGGGTATTGATACGCCAAGCTACAAAACTACATTTATGGTGAGAAATAAAGGCTTCAACGGCTCCAAAACAACTCCAACGGTCCTCAACAACTACAAACTCACTTGGGAGTATAAAAGTGACCTCCAAGCATCAAGAGATGGTTAATGCTTCAAATTTCAACAACAATATGATGAAAGATTGTCCTTAGAGCTTAAATGTACATTTCTTGTATAGACAACACTTGCGAGCTAAACATTGTCAAATTTGCTCAAGTGTTTAGGTTTTGGGTGAGGGATTAATTGTGCAAACAAATACCTATTAGAGAGATTTCTAGTATGCTTTGAATTCTCTTTGTACAAGAGTGTCTTGGTTAATCTTTGGGTAGAACGATTAATCGGTTTGTAAAGGTTGTCTCCTTAGCCTAGAAAAAGGGAAGAATTCTTAGTGAATTGGTGAAATCATTAGTGGTGTGCTAAGGTAGTTGATGTAGGCTTTGGGTTATAAAGCCGAACTACTCTAAATCTCGTGTCAACTTTTCTTATCTTTTGCCACCACCATAAACACCCAAAAATCAACCTTCTCCGCCTCTTGGCAAGCACCTCGGTTGTGACCATCGAGCCCAAAAGACTTGTTTCTTGCTCCTAGACTGTGTCATTGATCTCATGATCTATTGTGCACACGACAAACGAAAAAGAAAATCAAACAAGCAAGAACACAAGAGATTTAACGAGGTTTAGTAGTGTGCTTACGTCCAGGGTGCAAAGAGCGGTTGTTTTCTTTTATTCAATCGATAATGCCCGACAAAAACAAGGCTTATTGCCTAAAAAGAATAATTGATGATGTGCATAATGAGGTGGGAGTAAGCCTCTTTATATAGCCCTACATCCAAGTCCTATTCTAACTAGGATAACTACTACTTAATCCTACTTTAACTAAGATTAGAATTGTTCTAATCCTTCAAGGAGTAGTATTCCTTATCCTCCAAGGATTCGTACTCCTTAACCTCCATAGATCCCTCAAGTCGGTTGGTTATTAAGCCCATCTGTCCTTTTACATTTTATGAACCATACTTAACAAATCTCCGCCTTGGCGAATATCATGCCCCTTAAGAGATAAATCTATAGTCTCTCACATATCAAAGTAGGTTGGGCTACCATGCTTCTGTAGCATTTGCAAACATTCAACAAGTCCAAACATTTCTTGAACTTGTTTTTAGTAACAAGCTTGGTCAACATATTAGCTGGATTGTCTGCAGTATGCACCTTTTGTAACAATATCTCACCAGATGCAATCAACTCTCTAATCTTGTGAAACCTCACATCAATATTTTTAGTTCTAACATGATACACCTGATTCTTAGCCAAATGAATAACACTTTGGCTATCACAATGCAACTGACTCCAACTTCCCGAATACCCAATTCCTTCACTAGCCCGATAAGCCACAAGGCTTCGTTTGCAACTTCAGCTACTGCCATGTACTCAGCTTCAATTGTTGATAATGCCACAATAGACTGAACAATTGTCTTCGAACATATAGGCCCCCCACATGAGAAAATATTTCATTATAATCAACTCTTTTTTGCTGTGAAAAACCCTTTGCTACCAATCGAGCCTTGAACTTTTTGTGGAAAATAGAGAATTTACCGAGGAGAGAAATTATTCTCTGTTTATTTTATCTCTCTTAAAAAATATTTACAGAGGTAAAGTCCTTTTATAGACTTAATACAAGAGTTTCACTAATACTAGACTTTCTATAGGATTAGTCTCTTATCCTTAAAGTAGTTAGAGTTCCTAAACAATTAGAACACTAATTAAGATCAGATTAGAGCCTAGTATTCACACGTTACTAACTTACACTCCCCCTCAAGCTGTTGAGTATAAGTTGTATACTCCCAGCTTGGATGTAAAGTTATCAAATATCGCTCTTGGTAGTGCCTTGGTTAGGATGTCTGCAAGTTGACTCTTTGTAGGAACATAATGCAACTTCAAAACATTGTTGTTGACTTTCTCATAGATAAAATGTCTATCTATTTCAACATGTTTAGTTCTGTCATGTTGTACTGGATTTTTCGCAATACTCATAGCTGATTGACTATCACTAAACAAGTTAAAACCCTGACTTTCATCGAGTTCAAGTTCAGCAAGAAGCTTCTTTAGCCACATTCCTTCACAGATTCCCAATGTCATTGCTCTAAACTCTGACTCTGCACTACTTCGAGATACTACAGCCTGCTTTTTACTCCTCCAAGTCACTAGGTTTCCCCAAACAAACGAGCAATATCCACTTGTAGACTTCCTGTCCGTAAGTTCCCCTGCCCAGCTAGAATCTGTGTAGATTTTCACTGATCTGTCCAGATTTTTCCTGAAAATAAGACCAAAACCACGTGTGAACTTCAAGTATCTTAGGATCCTATTGACTGCTTTCATGTGCTCTTCTCTAGGATCACTCATGTACTGACTTACAATACTCACTGAGTATGCTATGTCTGGCCGAGTGAGAGAGAGATAAATTAGTTTCCCAACAAGTCTTTGGTAAGACTCCTTACTTACCAGATTTCCCAATTCATCTCTTCTAATTTTCAGTTTTGGATCCATGGGAGTGTCTACTGGTTTACAGCCAAGCATTCATGTTTCCGAGAGCAAATCTAGGACGTACTTCCTTTGATTGATGACAATTCCTTCTGTAGATCTTGCCACCTCCATTCCCAGGAAATACCTGAGATTTCCAAGGTCCTTTGTCTCGAATTCCCTTGCTAAGAATGTCTTCAACCTCCCAATCTCTTCTGAATTGTCACCAGTAATAATTATATCATCAACATAAACGATCATGAAGGTTTTCTTGCCATCTGATGCAATCTTCTTGAACAAAGTGTGATCTGCCTGACTTTGCTTGTATACATTCCTCAAAACAGCCTTAGCAAACCTATCGACCCATGCTCTCGGGGGTTGTTTCAATCCATACAAGGACTTATTCAACTTGCACACCTGCTGGTTTGTTGAGTGACATTCCAAACCTGGTGGAATTTCCATATATACTTCCTCTTCAAGATTCCCATTTAAAAAAGCATTTTTTTATGTCCAGTTGATGCAATTTCCAGTCTTTGTTGGCAGCCAATGAAAGTAAAACTCTGATCGTGTTTAATTTAGCTATTGGTGCAAAGGTCTCTTGATAATCTACTCCATAGGACTGAGTAAATCCCTTGGCCACCAGCCTAGCCTTAAACCTTTCAATGCTCCCATCTGAGTGATATTTGACAGCAAATACCCATTTCCAGCCCACCACCTTTTTTTCCTTTTGGCAATTCTGTTAGGCTCCATGTATGATTCTGTTGTAGTGCTTTAATTTCCTCTTCAACAGCTTTTCTCCATTCAGGACTTTCTAATGCCTCTTTTATAGTCTTAGGTATCTTCACACTATCAACCTTAGCTGTAAATGCCTTAAAATCAGACATCAATTTACCATATGCAATAGATCTCTCAATAGGATGGCTAGTACATTTTCTTACTCCTTTTCTTAAAGCAATGGGCAGATTATCTATATCAATAGGAGGAGCAGAAATTTGAGAGGTATCATTACTTACTTCTTCCTCCAAGGCAGCAGGATCTAGTTCCAGCTCTTGGCAGATGCTAGGCTGAATAATAGACTTTTTTCTCCTTGTATAAACACTAAGTTGTTTACCTTCAAGTTGTGGAGTAGAAGATTTCCAGGAGATGGATTTAGGTGTTGAAATCGGAGAGTTATGGCAGCTTGGATGGAGAGGACAAATTAACTGGATCTGAAGGTATAGTGGGTTGTTGTGGAGGTATTGGAGTAATCTGGTCATGTGTTTCATCAAGAATAGATAAAGAAGGTTGAGAAGGCTGAAAAATATTTAACGGCTGGAATTCCTTAATCTTCTCCCCCTGAATTACAGGCTTATCAAAATATGGTTGATTTTCAAAGAAGGTAACATCAAGGGAGGTATAAAATTTTCGAGAAATAGGTGAGTAACATTTGTAACCCTTCTGACTTGAGGAGTAACCTAGAAATACACACTTTAAGGACCTAGGGTCAAGTTTTCCCCTAAAAATACTATGCACATGAACAAATGCTATGCATCCAAACACTCGGAAGGGAAGAGTAGAAGAGAGAGGCTTAAAGTGTGGAAAAACAGTTAAAAGAACATCCCTGGGAACACGTAGTCCAATTGTTTTACTAGGCATACGATTGACCAAATGTGTGGCAGTAAGAAGAGCCTCTCCCCAATGATATTTAGGTGCATTAGCAGAAAAAAGAAGGGACCTAGTAACCTCTAGAAAATGTCTATTTTTTCTTTCAGCTACCCCATTCTGTTGAGGGGTATTAACACAAGATGTAAGATGAAGAATACCATTTTCTTTAAAGTAAGAACCAAGGGACTTAGTAAGGTATTCACTACCATTATCACTCTTCAGAATTTTAATCTTTTTCTCAAACTGATTTTCAATCATCTGATAAATTTTTTTAAAAATAGTCTAGTGTTAGTGAAACTCTTGTATTAAGTCTATAAAAGGACTTTACCTCTGTAAATATTTTTTAAGAGAGATAAAATAAACAGTGAATAATTTCTCTTCTCGGTAAATTCTCTATTTTCCACATGGTATCAGATTAGGTTTGATTCTAAGTCTCTATTTCCCCACAAAACCATGGTCACGCCAGAAATATCTTAGGTTAGTTCTCCATCTGGAACTCGAGCATCTGATTTGAGTTTATCAGATATTTCTCTTCCTCCGATCACTTCATACAAATTAAATGGCAACAATTACCTACCAAGGTCTCAATCAGTGAGACTTTACATCACTGGTAGAAGAAAGGCTTCATATCTCTCGGAATCCATGACAATTCCAGAGGAATCTGACCCCGCTTACAGCACTTGGCTGAGCGAGAACAACACAATCATGTCATGGCTGATTAATTCGATGATGCCTGACATTGGAGAGAATTTTATGCTCTATAAGACAGCAGCTGAGATCTGGACTGCAGCAAGGGATACTTACTCCAGTGCAGACAATACATCAGAACTGTTTGGGGTTGAAAATCAGATAAAAAACCTTCGCCAAGCAGATATGACAGTGACTCAGTATTTCGGAGTTTTGACAATGTGTTGGCAACAGATGGATTTATATGAGGCCAACGAATGGAAGTGTCCAGATGATGTCACCTTCTATAACAAACTGAAGAATCAAAAAAGGGTCTTCCAGTTTCTGTCTGGCTTAAATGATGAGCTCGATATGGCCAAAAGTAGAATTTTGGCTACAAAGCCTTTTCCCCTTGTTCGAGAAGCTTTTTCAGATATCAGAAGAGAGGAGAGCAGACGTGTTTTGATGATCCCTAGTGTAGTGCATTCTGAAGGATCTGCTCTCCTTACCAATGTTAGTTCTGGCAGCAGACAAAAAAAGGGAAGGTCGTGGTGTGATCATTGTAAGAAGATTGGCCACATGAGGGATCAATGTTGGAGGCTGCATGGGAAACCAGCACATGCTCTGATACCATGTGGAAAATAGAGAATTTACCGAGAAGAGAAATTATTCTCTGTATATTTTATCTCTCTTAAAAAATATTTACAGAGGTAAAGTCCTTTTATAGACTTAATACAAGAGTTTCACTAATACTAGACTTTCTATAGGATTAGTCTCTTATCCTTAGAGTAGTTAGAGTTCCTAAACAATTAGAACACTAATTAAGATCAGATTAGAGCCTAGTATTTACACGTTACTAACTTACACTTTTCCCCCTCTTTTTCTGATACTGCTGGTTTCCTTTTTTACACCCATTTGCAACCAATAACCTTCTTTCCCTTAGGAAGCCTAGCTAGCTCCCACGTATTATTTTTCTACAAAGATTCCATCTCCTCAACCATTGCAGCCATCCATTTGCTTTTCTCTGAACTAGAGATAGCCCCTTAAAAAGTATCCGGATCTACACTACTAATGTGAAGTGCAAAAGACACCATATCTTCAAAACACAATCTGCATGGAGCCTTTATATTGGTGCGCCTCTCTCTATCTCTGACTAAATTGTAATTTTGGAACGAAACTGTATTAGAGTCACCATAAGTTCAATTCGAACTTTCACCTTTCTCAGTTCTTACTTCTTTCTCAAATGCTGTTGGATACTGTTCGAAATCTACCAGCACCATGTCTCGGTTCTACTGCAACATGAATTGCTCGTCAAAAATTGCATCTCTACTAATCATTGTTTTCCTTGCAACTGGATCCCAAAACTTGTATCCTTTGACATCTTTCTTGTAGCCCAGAAAGATTCACTTCTTCGATTTTGCATCAAGTTTTGATCTCTCATAACCAGGTACAAGCACATAAGTAGGAAAACAAAAAAATCCGTAAGTATAAAAAAAAATCAACTACATTACTTGTCCATACCTCTTCTGCAACTTTTCCACCCAAAAATGCCCGTGGTGACCTGTTGATGAGATAGCATGCCATACTCATAGCCTCTGCCCAGAAGTTTTTAGGAAGCTATGCATTCAGTCTCAAGCATCGAGCCAGCTCAGCTAATGACATGTTCATCCCTTTAGTAACACCAATTTGTTGTGGCATCTTTCACACTGAAAAATGTCTCTGAATCCCATGCTTCTCACAGAACTTCAGAAACTACAAATCTGTGTACCTTGTGCCATTATCAGACCTTAAATACTTGATCTTTCTGCTGGTTTGGTTCTCCACCTAAGCTTTCCACACCTTGAATTTGGAAAAGACTTCAGATTTCTATTTCAAGAAATACACCCAAACTTTCTTAGAAAAATCGCCAATAAAAGTAACATAATACACAGATCCACCCAATGATCATTCTCTGGTAGGCCCCTGTAGAGCGTCTAGGTGTTCTCTATTTATGAGCGCAAGTGCACACTTTTGTCAAGTTATAGTATAAAAGATATCGTCTCCCATAGAGATTGAAGCAGCTCCTATGAATGGTTTCCTACACAAAGATTTAGTAAATGCGCAATTAAATCTCACGATGTGGAAATATAAAAACACAAATAAAATAATGATAGTGATGAGAGGAATGGTAGGGAGAGATTGGGTTGATAGATTGGGTAAGACAAATGCAGCTCAATAGCCTGTGGATTGCATTGTAAAGTTTGAGTATGTTTTGTGCTACCATGAGTTGCTGCCTCGACGGGTATGGCGGGCGGCAAGCTACGACCCTGTCACGGCAGGCGTGTACTGTCTCGGCAGGTGGAACGAAAAAAGGTCATGGCGACAAGTCTGGCAGACATTCCATGTTCGGCGGGATAGTCGACAGTGATCCCTCCTATTTCTAGGTTCGGATGCTCGAACACTCACGTGAAGTAGGCAATACCTAGCAATCTCAACGTAAACCTAACACAGGCAAGTCCATTCGATTGGTGATCCCTCTTAGCCACTGAAACTTGTGGACTGGTGTAGAACCAAGTTAGTCACGCCTCAACATGTTGTGACCGTGCTTAACCTTTTCGTGAGCCTTGCACTTTCGTGTCTGAAAAATGGATTTTCTCTCAACTGACTGGTGTAGAATAATTTAAAGAATAAAGAGCATAGATTAAATAAACTTTGGAATTTTATTGAAAACAACTCACAACTAATACAATCGTTTCTCACAAACTATTTTACATACATGCACCTTCAACCCTAGGAGAGTTGGGCCGCCACCCCCAAGAACTCCAACCTATCTAGCTATCTCCCCATCTATCCTCTCTCAGTGTGCAATATGCGAGATGCCCCTATACCCTTACATACATTGGGTATATATAAAGCTCATGGCCTAAGTTTGAGTCCTCCTTGAAGTAGAAGTTCTTAAAGTACTTTACATTAAATACAGACTCCTTTTAGACTTATATGTGGACTCTTTGGACGTTGCCTTCTTCCACAAGTAAGGATAAGTACTCCTACTTATCGGTCTTGGATCGGTTCTACCGGCCGCTACAGACTTCAGAAAATTGCAAGACTGGGCTCGTTGGGCTTAGGAAATTGCCCTCTTTTAACCGCGACCCATCTTGACTAAGTCGGTGTAACTCCTACCCGGGCAGCACTTGGCAGTAATGCTGCTTCGGCAACGTCCTTGGCGGCATCTGGAACTGCTTCAGTACATCTCCTTTTGTTCCAACTTTCCTGTCCTCTCCTGTCCTATCCTCTCGTCTCCTTGCTACAACACCTAAAAATGTAAACTAAACTAAAACAATAACTTTTCTCAACCAAACAATAAATATTCAATAAAAGAGTGGTAAAAGAGAAGATATCATTATAATGCATGAAATGCACCAAAATATGTCTAAATGGGCTTAAGAACAACAATAATAAGGGCAGGGATGTGTACAAAATATAGAACATATGGACACTCTACACCCCCATACATCATAATACACATAATCAAGAATCCTTTCAGTTTTGTGCTTTCAAGTCGTGAAACTGACTTTAGTCTGTTTACCAAGAACACGAAATTCACAAAAATCGAGCTTACAACTTTTGACACCATGCAACAAATTTCTTTTATGCAATTCAACCATTCCACGTTCACTAAGATGACCAAGACACATATGTCACAATTTTGTATTATCATCATACGACTCAACAGAATGAGCTACACCTACAACTGTACTCCCTAATAGTTTATAGATATTCCCTGCAGTTATATTTCCTTTCATCACAGTCAATGCACCTTTAACAATCCTAATGGTTTCTCTTTCCTCCTTAGCTTTAGGAATTAAACCATTCTTATGTAAAGTGCCCAAAGAAATTAGATTCTTTTTCGAATCTGATATATGCCTAACATCACATAATGTTCTAACAGTACCATCATACATCTTAATTCTAACTTCACCAATACCGACAATATTGCAACATCTATTATCACCTAAATAGACAGAACCAGAATTAACAAACATATAGGTAGAAAACCACTCCCTATTAGGCGTTATATGATAAGACCATCCTGAATCAAGAATTCAAGCATCCGTGAACTGAGTTGTTGAAATAAAGAGCATATCACCATCACTACAATACGAATTCTCATTTTGTACCATATTTATAGTTTTGGATGATGCATCATGTTTATCATCTGACTCCTTTTTCCACTTTGGACAATCTCACTTCATATGTCATGGCTCCTTGCACTTGTAGCAACGAAACGTCTTCTTGCCTCTAGACTTTAATCTAGAATTCCGTCTTCCAGAACCCTCCTTATCTAATTTCCTTCCACGGTCGTAATTACCCTTAACGTACAAACCATCAGCGTGAAAGTTTTCGCCTGTATTCTGCCTTCGCTGGTTGTGGGCCAACGAGGTTGCAGTAATCTCTTCAACTTCGATTGTTTCTTTCCCATATGTAAGAGTAGTCACCATGTGTTCATAAGGATAAGGCAACGAACACAACATAATCATTGCTTTGTCTTCATCTTCAATCTTCACATCAAGTTGAGTTAAATCAGTGATTATTTGATTGAAGATATTCACGTGTTGCTCCAAATCTTGACCTTCCTGCATCTTCAACCTATACAACATCTGCTTTAGATACAATTTATTTGTCAGAGACTTGGACATAAAATGACTTTCCAACTTGCTCTATATCTCTCTTGGAGACGTCATATCCATAACGTGATACATAATCTCATATGCCAAACATAACTGTATGGTTCCAGTCGCTCGTTGCAGTTCTTCCCAACTGTTGTCCTCCATCGACACTAGTTTTGTAGATTGTAAAGCCTTTAAAATCCCTTGTTGCGCTAACAGATCCTTTACCCTCGTCTACCACAATCCAAAGTTACCTTCACCATTGAACTTGACCACTTCGAATTTCGCACCGGACATAGCCATCACAACCAGGCTCTTGATACAAGTTGTTGTGCACACGACAAACGAAAAAGAAAATCAAACAAGCAAGAACACAAGAGATTTAACGAGGTTCAACAATGTGCTTACGTCCTCAGGGAGCAAAGATCGACTGTTATCTTTTATTCAATCGATAATGCCCAACAAAAACAAGGCTTAAAGCCTAAAAGGAACAATTGATGATGTGCATAATGAGGTGGGGGTAAGCCTCTTTATATAGCTCCCTACATCCAAATCCTATTCTAGCTAGGATAACTACTACTCAATCATACTTTAACTAGGATTAGAATTGTTCTAATCCTTCGGAGAGTAGTATTCCTTATCCTCCAAGGATTCATACCCCTTAACCTCCAAGGATCCCCCAAGTCAATTGGTTATTAAGCCCATCTTTCCTTTTATAGTATATGAGCCATACTTAACATGGTCTCTACTTCTATGAATTTTTGGTGGTCTAATAAGAGGGAAAGAGAGAGGATGGACATATGTAGCATGGAATAATCTGTGCAAACCAAAGAATGTTGGGGGGCCTTGGATTTCGAGTTTTAAAAATATTCAATCTTGCCTTACTTGCCAAACAAGTTTGGAGATTATTGTGCAACAAAGATCCCTTATGTTTCAAAGTCCTCTCGGTCAAGTACTTTCCTCATAGTAACGTGCTCGAAGTTAAGAAAGGTGACAAACCTCCTTTATTTGGAATAGAATCTTCAAAGCAAAAGAAGCAATCAAAGACGACTTTCATTGGAGACTTGGGACCAACATCTCGGTTCGGATCTTTCAAGATAAATGGGGAGGTGCCAAAGCAGTTCTCATCGGAGGCAACCACTTGTATGGCAACACCTATCAGATCCGTTGTGGGGAGTTTATAATCCCTTATTTGGCTGCTTGGAACGTGGTAAAGCTTAACCAAGTGTTCTCTGATGTCGATGCTCATGCGATTTGTCGGTGCCCTACTTCACCCTTCTCGGGTGACATGCTCATTTGGGGGCACTATTCTTCAGGATGCTACACCACCCGATCTAGATATAACTTGTTGCTTCTTCAAAATCATGAGGTCAGGGACTCTCCTTCTACTTGAAAAGCTATGGCTAAGCTTCCCACTTTGCCTCGGATTCGCTTGTTTGGGTGGAGGCTTTGCCATGATGCGTTTCCAACGGGCAATAAGTTGGCAGCCGCGGGACTTGACCCCGACACTTGTAAGATGTGCAATAATGATCTTGAAACATGCCTCAATTCCTTTAGAGATTCCCTTGCTGCCAAGGAAGGTTTTGACCCTAGTGCCCTTTTGGCCTTTCTTCCTAATGGCCAATTTACAAATTGCAAAGGATGGTTGGAAGCTTTGCTCAAGAATATGAATAGAACAATTCACCTTTCTCATTATCCTCCTTTGGAATCTTTGTAACCGGAGAAACACGCTCGTCCATGATAACAAACTTCTTCCGATTCGGTCCATGGTAGACTATGCACAACTGCTTGTCATAGATTATTCTGCCGTATATGACCCTACTAGTAACTCAGTCCCTTGTAGCCGAGCTACGAGATGGACCTGCCCAACCGAGGACACCATCAAGGTGAACATTGATGCCACGTTCGTTGCTAGCACTGGGTCACCTCGATTGGAATTGTGGAACAAGACTCACATGGTTTGGTCTTTTGGCACGATAGCCTACAAGCTGCTTGGGGCGCACATTTTCGTAACTGCCGAGGCTTGTACCTTCACCCTTGGCCTTCAGATTTCCGAGGAGAATGATTGGCAGAATGTTATTATCGAAGAAGATTCCATGGCTGTTGTGAACAAGTTGAATGCTGAGATGCTTGATAGATCGATCAACACATCTACAAATGCTCATGCCATCCTTTCCGATCACGCGGGGTAAACTATGGATTGTATTTCAAGCTTTGTAATCGATGATGCCATTTATGGCTAATGAAATATAACCTATCTTTCAACAAAAAAAAATACGGGTTTGATGGTGATGAAGGGTGGGTCATGAGGGGTAAACTATGGATTGGTTTAGAGGCAATGCATGGCTCGAGTTTAGTGTCTGAGTGCAATAAGGACTGGGGAAAGTGAAGCTTTTGGTGTTACGCTTGCGGATGGTTCGAGGTTTATGGGTAGATTGGTATACGACACGGATTCAGATTGCGGTTGCGGTATTTTTGGTCTTATTATGATTATCGTAGTTGCAGACATAACATATGCTATTGTGTTCACTGTGGATATCACGGTCGTAACTTCTTTTCATAACAAATTCTATTGTGGACATAAAAATAACGAGCATCAGGACCTAAAACAATATCGCTACTGTTTTATAGCGATGGCTATTGCAATTACAGGCAGTTACTGCCAAGCTAACCCCCATAGCTAATTTTCTTTTCCAGTCCCCCTATTTTCATTTTAAGTTGGTTTGGACCCGCCTGTGATGATTGGGTCTGGACAAAATTATATTAACGACTGCCATGAGAAACTCAGGGCATATGAGTCCTGATAGAGATTTCACTATCAATCATATTTTTCTCTTCAACTTTATTTTTTTTGGATTTAATGATTTCATTTTTTGGTTAAACGAAAAGCACAAGGAAAATAAACCACCTGTTAAAATACGGTTGGTAGGGCATAAAAAAGGCACGAAATTTTCATTCGTAGTGATAAGGCACACCACACTCTCAAAATAATTTATAGATGTAAAATTTAGAAACTACATTGTTACGAGATGTAACTGCAAACTCTAAACATTTATCTTATACCAATTTAGAGTTGTGTCCAACTTGTTGTCGGTTAAAAAAGACTGACCATGACTTCGATTACCAACATTTCCAATCCATTCGGAGGATTTATTATTTGGGAATTAGTTTTTTTAACAAATTTTTTTGAAATGATCTATAGGTTTTACAAGGTAGTATCTGTTCATAGATATTTTTAGCTCTTTGACAAAGTGCAGACGCCTTGTAGACAAAGTGATTTGAACCCGTGACTCTTAGGATGAATATCATCCGCTTCTCCACTGGGACACTTGTTGGGTTCAAATTATTTGGGAAGTAGTTGAGACATTAAAATTAAATAAAATAGTAACACGTTGTTTTACTTTTAATAAAAGAGTCTGTAGCACGAACCAACTTGCCTCAGTGGTTAAGGGAATGTCTCTTGTTCCTAGAGGTTACCGGTTTGAGCACCAGCAGTTGTAGCAGGGTAATTGAGCATGCATTGTCAAATGATTGAGAGTATATTCAGAACATATACTACTTCTAATCACCTTAACTTTCAAAATAAATAAATAAATAAAAGATTTCAAGAAAGGGAGAATTTATGACGTACATGTTGAATTTAATTCAAAATAGCGGTTTGAACCAAGATTTGAGATACTATTAGAGGTTTGACCGGTCAAATCCGATAATTTGAATGTTTGGTGAATAGCCAATTGTAATATCGGATTGAGGTGAAATATCTAATTTTGAAAATGCTGCTAATATGAACCTTTTAAAATTAGCTCTTTGACATAATAGTTATAAAGACTCATTTACCCTTAACAATTATAAAAAAAATATCTCAAATAACTTAAATTTAACATTATCTACTTTATTTTTTCACACTCATGTATTTATATTGTATTGTGACATTTGTAAAGTAATACTTTTGTTTTTTTTCTTTTTATTCTCACACATTTATATTTATATTTTATTTTAATAATTAATTAAATTGTATTAAAAATAATTATATAAATAATAAATTAATATATAGATCCTTCAAATATGCTTAGTACTGTTATATTAAAAAATATTTTTCATATTCTAATTAATATTAATAGATACAAAATAATTTTTTTGAACGGTAATAGGTACAAAATATTGATAACTAATAAACTATTTAAACAAGCATCGATTATAATCATGCCCTTATGTGTCATTTTGCTTTTTTAAATATTCAAACAACTATCAACTATCAATTAATTTTACCAAACACTTTTATACAATCAACTAATACATCCGCTAGTCATATCAGCTAATGCAATAAGCTATCAGCTGGCTAATGTAATCAGCTAGCTAATGTAATATGCTAAGAGTTATCCACTAATTGCCAAACATTGAAGTTGGGAAATAAAACTAAGTTTTATGTCTACGAGTTCAATATACGATTTCTTTATTTGAGTTATGTGTTATATTATATGTTTTCGGTCACTCAAATTTGTCTTTATTTTTATTTAGGTCATTTAACTTTAAAAACTTTCTATTCTTCCATCTAACATTAAAATTTCGTGTTTTTTTATAAGTGTAATACCCGTATTTTGTTCGATGATAGTTCTATACTAATAGTTCGATATAAATAGAACCAAAATATGTAATAATAGATATAAAACAGTCCATATATAGTCAATAAATGCCCAAAACCCTTTTACAAAATCGAAGGCCCATACAAGCCTAGATTCCTATTTGATACAGCTCATTCCCGCTCAAATTTACACGAAGAAACACAAAAATATCTGAAAACTAATCTTCCCGCCCAAAAATATATAAATAATTTAATAGGAGAGGACATTGTAGTAAATATCCTAAGTTGATTAGTATCACATTGTAATGTGATGTTAGTCAAGGGGATATCTAAGTAAGAAATTCAATGTTTCATTTTAACATAGAAAATTGAAATCATATGTAGTTAGTTTAATAAAATTGAAATAGGATTAAATAATTAGTATCATTAATGTTAGAAATATTATTACTTTTGGGCTAGATATGAGTAGTGTCCAATCATTTGGGTATTACCATAAAAGCCCAAAAATTAATAATATTCATAGAATTTTAATTAATTAAATTGATGGAGCCCTAATTAGGTTTTTACTTAAAATGAACAAGACAATATTTGGACATGCATTAAACCTTTTGTGTTGGGATGCATTTTAAATATAAATTGAAGTGTCCTAACGTATTTGGACGTTTCAAAACCTATATTCGTCCAAAATGTATTTTCTTACAAAAGGATATCCCCATTCGAAATAGAATCCATTTAACAATTAAAAGATTTAATTGAAATCAGATTAATGCTCGAAAATGCCACGCGAAATTAATAAAGTACCGATAACGGGCGTTGTAGGGGTGCTAACCCTTCCCTACATGTAACCGATTCCCGAACCCAAATTTCAAATAGAAGAATCTTTGGTCTATTTTTATGATGTCCAGTCTACCAAAGTGACTGGTGGCTACTCCAAAATGATTTTCAAAAATAAATAAAAGAAATCTGAATTAAAATCGAAAAGGCCTTAATTTCAAGAACAAATTAAAATTTAAAACTCTGATTTCCAAACCTTAATCGTCAGGCTATTTTTCCACAAACGGGTTTTAAAAATGGTCGCGATAGCTTGACGACTCTGTTGGGGAAAAATTTAGAGTCATGCCTATTAATTAATTCCACGTGGCATTTTGGCATTTCGAACATTAATCTAAATTTTTTTGTTAAGAGAATTGTTGGATGAATTTTTAGAAAAAGTGGGGTAGCTTTTGTGTATGATATATCTTTCATTCATGCATAAACCAACGACCTGAGTTTGTCACCCTTAATTGGGAGAAAGATAATGTCCGACATGATACTCTCCAACTCCGAGTTCGGATTTTTGTTTTCTTCTCATATACTAACCTTATGCGTCGTGGAGCCTACGCCTCCGTTATAAGGGACCTATACTACCGAATCGATGTCTTATTGTCGTAGTAGATGGTAACCACAGTTCGGGAACCAAGATTCTAGAACAAAGCTCACATTCTATTTAGAAGCCCACCCCGCTAGAGCCAGGTAGGAGCTTAGGACACGTGTTGCCGGTTCAAATACATTTCTCTGGTTATTTTCTTTGCTAAATATTATGTGCTTTTCTATGGAAATATTTTTTTTATTTTTTTCATATTAATCCACAATGCTGACACTATTTTTTGTTTTGTTTTCTTGTTTTTTTTACTTGGCATCATTTTGCATTCATTGGAGGTATCAATTCGAGGACCAGTCAAGTTAGGCAGTGTTCTTAGTGAACAATGAGTTCGATAGACAAGGAGAAGGAAACACGACGGTATGGACCCGGTCAGAGAAGACTTAGTTCAAGAAAGGGACAATGTTCAGGGGAGCCATATGTTAGAATATGTGAAGAAGCAAGTAGTTACAAGAAGACATTTAAGGGGCAACAAGAAAAAGGATTCAAGGGTTAAAGATTTATACAGTTGGACCAAGCTCTCAACTCAGAATTGTCACTTTGAATTTCAAAAATACAGAAAATTACCAAAAGGATTGGAAAGTGTTGCACGAGATTTGAAAGGCCAGCTTACAAGTTTCGATGGGGCACTAGAAATGGATGACAAAGAACTGAAAGGCAAGCTTGAGGTTGCCATTCAAACTATTCAAAGGCAGAGTCATGAAATGATCAAGTTCAGGAGCCATGTATGGGGAGTCGCTCGATTTGTTCATTAAAGCCATGAACCTGTAACAACACCTTGACATCAGCACTAAGCTAGGACGGACGCTAACTTGGAAGTAGAACAAAGTGATTAGCCTAGGAACGAGGGCAAGCTGATCTTTGTAATCAAATTGTTTATTTCTTGTATTCGGCCTTTTGGCTAATGGATGTTGCTCTAAAGACTAGTCCTTGAAATCGATACCTCATGCATTCATGCATTGCATTGCATAAATATTGCATTTTAGAAAAATCATCACATTTTTTTAAAAATAACATCATTTTAAAAAAATAATAATAATCACATTTTTTAAATAATATTGCATTATTTTCCAAATAGTAGTGTGAAAGATGAAAACCAATATTTTGAGAAACATGGGCAATATGCTGGTTAAGATGAAGGAATCTCAAAAAATTGTTGAGAACCGCTTGGGAAGCATTGAGCAAAAAATTGATCAGTCTAAGAACAAGATGGTAACACGAATTACCAAATTACTTGGAATCAGGGAAGCTCAGAAAGAAAAAAGTTTTAAATGGAAATACCAACATTGATGATCATAATGAAAACTTATCTCACACAAAGGTCCAACCCGAAGGATCAGTCCCGAAGGAAGTTCAGACTGGTGCGGGAAGAGAATCAACCAATGATTCAGAGAAATCAGGAAAAAGCTTTGGAGATGACGTTTCTAGGCTCGATGTGTTGACTGAAATTGATAGAGCAAAACTGGATGTTATCAATCATACAAATACGTGAAGTCCGAGTAAAAGCCAGAATTTTGATGTTTGCCCTAGACCTGTATTTTCCAAGGGTTGTGAGACTATTAAAGAACAAGATGACTCCAATAGTGTTGCAGAACCACATGTGTTTCTGGAATATTTCTCTGAATAGATGAAAGTCAAGAATTCAATTGATGTCAAAATTTTTCTCCCAATGGAATTGCCTACGTTAAAGAAAAGAGGGGCAACGAGTACAGAAACAAAAGATAAGGAGGTTGAATGGTTCTGCAAGAAAAGAGAGATGATTATTTCTATCCCAATACCATATTCAAATATGTTGCCATACCTTGTGCAGAATCATTTACCGATGATGGTTCCACCGAAGTTTTATAAGTCTTTCTATGGCATAAGAAATGCTTGCGGTTATTATTGTGGAGATTTCAGTCACTCTGTGGAAGATTGCATGTTTCAGAAACACATAGTCAGTGGCTTCATCAGGAATGAACATTTATGTTTTGAGAATGGAGAACCTCGATTCCACAAAAGATTAGCGTTGTCTAGAATGATCGAGATAAAAGAAAAGGGGCAGAATTTACAACATGCTTTTGGGGGAAATCTGCTACAGTTTGGGGTTTACCAGAAGCGGAGTAATGTTTGGACATCTATCTCATCAAAGTTTCCTTTACTGAAGAATGCTCTGAAGCCAAATGCTCAAAATGATCATGTCAGTGGAAAATCAAAGGCTAAATTGGATCTTATTCATGTTTCTTATCGTGAATTGTACTTCAAATTGCTCGAGGCTTCACCGCATCATCCAAAACATTCAAAATCCCTTTATCCAAGTTGGTAAAATATCATGAGTCATTGCGAGCATCATAATGGAGTTCATGATCATGACATTGAGGACTGTTACACTTTCAAGCAACAAGTTCAAAACTTTTTGAACCAAGGGATTTTGGAAGTTGACACTGAAGGTTAATCCATTATGATAGGTGATTCTTTGATCAGATCCAATGCAACAGGATTGTCCAGAAACCAACGACTGAAAGATGTCAAGAAAAGAAAAAGAAAGAGAAGAAAGATGGAACTGATCCAGGATTAGCAGCTGCCAATGAAGAAACCTCGAACAGACATGACCACTAAAAGCCTAAACACATCCAGCCAAGACCAGGAAAATCAGAGATCATTTAGGCGTCAACCAGAAGAAGCTGTCAATTTCTATATTCAAATGATCAAATATTCTACAAAAAAGAACAAACAATTGATTGAAGATACGAGGAAACTAATTGACATGATGATCTTAATTCAAGGCTCGATGAAAACAGCGTACTGCAAATAAGATGAAACATGTCTTTGTGCTGGCGAGGGAAAGTGAAGAATCGTTGAGGCTGAATTTCACTCAAGTCTTACTTGAATAAAGATTGGTAGTTAGACCACATGAGATCTATCTTTAGTTTTAAGACTGTTACAAAATAATACCCTGAACCATCCCAATCGCTTTTTCCCGTGAGCATTGGGGGTCCTTTGTAAGGGAGGTTAATCAGTTTATTTGTATTAGATGTTTGTTTCTTACATGATTTTTCTCAAATGGAAAACATGCATCCTAAAATATTTCTCTTCAACTATATGTACATATTCCTAATTTTTTTGCAGGGCCCCTACTACTTATTGTATGAATGAATCAGACCCTAATTCCGAAATAGAGCAATCCATATGATTGACGGAGGTAAGTGAATGCGAAGATGAAGAAGAAGCTAATGTTCCTGAGAAATTATCAAGACTGATCAGAAATGAGGAAAATAGATTCTGCCTCACAAGTGAGAAATTGAGATTTTGAATTTAGGGACTTGAGATAAAAAGTGAGAAACAAAAATCCGTTCAATTTCCTCAGGAAAAGCCAAGTGTGATTGGGATGGTTGTAAGAATTAAAAAACATCTTCGTGTGGTCATATCAGGATATAATGGAGGATAGATCCTGAAAATGTTTTGCACAAGTTACTCATAAGACTAGAATGCAAAATTATTCTGCAAAAGCTTGAAGGAATGAGTTCAGAAATGTTGCAAAGGCAATTTGATGATGACTTCCTCAAGATGGCCGAGACATTATAGTGGGCCAGAAAGGCAATCTTCTTTTGATCTGAACGAATCAGAGAAAACAACATTTACAATCATATGAGATTCATTTACTACAAGCTAATGTCACTGAGCAATATATCAGAGGGCCATGGTAACCGAAATAAAGATGGGTGCAAAATTCAAGAATGATTCCTCGTGGATTTCAGAGGTATAAGTTGAGGTCCAATTCGTCAAAACATACTTTTGGAAGTCACATTTGGGAAACTAATGGGCCAGCAAAAGTGGAACTGAAATTTATCTTGACAAAGTGAAAGCTGTTCAAAATCTTTTCTCTCCGAGCAAAAAAGAGAGAAAAAACAACAAAAAGGAAAAGAAAAAACAAACAAGCAAGCAAAAAAGCAAAAAAGAAAAGAAAAAGGGACAAAGAAAATGAAAAGCAAAAGAAGAAGAAGCCCAGAGAGATTGAATTATTCATCGTAACAAACAAACAAAATGTGATACAATGTTCAAGTTGCTGATAGAGACTAATCCAAGAGTATGAGATGAAGAATACCAAGAAGCCCTAGAAAGATCAAGAAGCATATTTCAAAAGTGCACAATTTTGACAACACCGGTTCCATTTTTGTCATTGATTCTTTAACAACTCATAAAACTCAATGAGGGTGCATTGGGAAAACATGATGAAACGTGAAGGAAAGAGCCATTTATTATCTAAGCAAAGAATCATCAGTTACAAAGTGTGTTATCCACCAATTCAAAAGCTGTGTTGTTTTGGTAGCTCGAGAGCTCATAAAAAATATGTTGTATCATTCTGCTTGCTCATTCTCAGGAATTGATCCTTTCAAACTCTTGATGGAAACACTAGCGTTGGCTAGAAAATGGCTCGTTGGCAAATGTTATCATCAGAGTTTGATATTGCTAGAAAGAAATTGTAACACCCGGGTTTAGGAGTTAGGTGAAAATAATATTTTAATACTATTTGGGCTCGATTTTATAATTTAAATCATATTTCGGGTTTTGTTTTCAAATTAATTAATTTGGGTTGACCATGTTTTAAGAGTAAACCCCGTTTAACCATGGATTTCATACTATTGAAATTTTCCTTATTCATTAAGGGCAAAAGGGTCATTGGGCTTTTAAACTAAAACAAAACAAAAACACCCATTATCTACTATTCATTCTCTTCTTCACCAACGGGAAAACAAAGCTCTCTACCCAATCTACTATTCCATTCAAAAGCTCCCTCATTTCAACTCCGTTTTGAAAGGTAATGGTATTTTTGACTTCCCCTCATCTCCCTCTCCATGAAAGTACCCTTTATTTTCGTTTTCATGAAGTTTTTAGAAAATGGAAGTTTTGAATATTTTGATTAAAAATGAGATCTTTATGTTGATAAATGAGATGTTTTGATTTGGTATACTTAGTTATGGTATATAGAGGTCAAATGGTATATCATAAGTGAATTTTAAATGATTTTGAGCAATTTTCAGAATTGGGTTTCAAAGGGTTTTTGGAGGGTTTTAAAGTGGTTTTTGGGGTGGTTTAGTGTTGGTTTTTGAGGGCTGGTGCTAGTATGATATATGAGGATTACTTTGGGTGAATTTGAAGGTTGATTGAATGCTTGAAATGGAAGATTTCAGTGGGTTTTAGGGGCTACTCGGAAATTCTGTTTTGGGCTTGTTTTTGAGTGTTGGATGTTTGAAAATGTTGATCCGGGTTAGTTTCGATGATGAGATATTTATTATGAATGTTTTGTTTGTGTTTGGGATTGATTAGAATCGAGTTTGGGCATCGGTGAAGCAACGGAAGTGAATCCGGGAATTTGAAGACGGTTGCTTGCTTGGTCTTGGAGCTTGGAAGCTTAGGTGAGTGGTTAATTGTTTTAAATGGTTTTAAAATAGTTGGTTCGAGTATATGGACTAGGTTGGGCTTGGTAGACCCACCTAGAGTTAGGATTAGGGTGGTAGCCTAATCCTAAACTTGATCTAGAGCCTTTGGATGAACTCATTTATGTGGTTGTGTATGTCTCGTATGAAATGTAATATGATTGCTATGTATATTGTGTTATACATGTGAGGTGAGGCATGATTTGAGATGCTTGAGACATGCATGATGATGGTTCATGGTGAGTACGTGCTAAGCACGGAATTGATTGAAATGAGTAATGTGAAATGAGTAAAATGTTGGCACTAGTATGCTTGAGTACAAATGATCGATCATTAGGATGTTAGTGTGTACACACGAGTCAAAAGTCGCGCGTGGCCTTGGTGGCGTTGAGTCACCAAGGAGGAGTACGGGTTCGCCCGGAAATTGTATTTAAATATAGTCGATGATGAGTGGAATCCCCTCCACGAGACCGGTGATGAGTGTAATCCCACCGTGAGGTAATGTGGTTGTTGGATGTGAGTTCCAACGTGTTTATCCGCGTATTCGGGTCATAGCTAGGTGCCAATGTTAATTGATACGTGTATCAATGTGTTGAGATATATGAGCTTTAATTGGATGTTTAAATGTGATTACACGTATTGTGGAATTGAGCTTATGATCATGGCATTTATATTGAATAGTGCTCATACATCTTTATCTTGTGGTTTGTGGATCCTTGGTATATATACGTGAATTGCCTTGGCTAGATCGTGCTCGGACCCTGCAATGTTGAGGTTTGTTTTAAGAGCTTACCCTCACTAAGGATCATTGCTTATGCTCTCTTTGTTCAACATTGCAGATCCTTAGCTCGTGGGTTGCTTGCGCAAGTGGAGGGCCTCCAAGTGTGGTTGTTGACTTGAGTACATCAAGTATGAACTTTTAAATGTTAAACATGTAATAGTTTAAGCAATGGGACATGTGTTATTTGATGGATGATTGTTGGTTGTTTAGGAGCTTACTTAGACTCCATGTTATCTTGCTTTTGTATGGCATGTGTTGCCATGTTTGAATTGTATCCCATGCCTAGATTGCTTAGTATGAATGTTGGCTATGTGCCTTTGAGTTTACCCTTATGTTGAATGTTGAAGTATGAGCTTTGAGTGCTTAAATGCCATCTTGGGTCTATTGCATGATTTCCTTGATGTTTATATATGTTGGGTGCTTGTATGGCTATATAGTGGTAGGTAAATGTTGTGTGAATGCTTGGTTGGGGCTAGGGAAGTCTTAAATTGCATTTAGATTCGAGTCTTAATCGTTTTTGCTGAGTTTGGGAGGTTTTGCTGTGCAGGGATATCGATACGGTTGGAACGGTATCGATACCATCTTCTTGTTTCAGGCCTCGTGTATCGATACACTTAGGGGTGTATCAATACCATTTTGGTCACAGGAGCTACTGTCCATCTTGGTATCGATACGGGTCCCTGGCGTATCGATACGGTCATCTTAGCGTTGACCGTGGAAAGTCAACCATTGGGGAGGGTATCGAGACGCTCCTTGGGCGTATCGATACGGTCTCCACTGGTTGACTCTGACCAGTTGACCTAGTTGAGGGGTATCGATACACCCCTTAGGTGTACCGATACCGCCTGCAGTATAAGTTTAAAATTGGGCTGTAACATGTTAGTTTGAGTTCGTATGTTTGTTTCATGAATGTTGTTCCGCTGTATGACCACTTAGGATCTAATACTCATCTAGACAAGATTTAAAATGAAAAAAAATATAGGGTTGTTAACCGAGGGGGAACCTTAATGGGTTTCGCTTCGGTTTTCCCCGTGTGGCCCACTCGAACCCCGTGTGGCCCACTCGGACCGGTCTTTCGGCCAGGCCGGGACGAGGGGGTTACACTTGTTGGTATCAGAGCCTAAGGTTACCGAGACCTTGGGCGGGTAAGTGAGGTAAGTTCAAGTTTTTGATTGATATGCACGGTGTTTGCTTGCTTCGTAAGAATGATTGCTTGTTTGACAAGTATGTTGATTGTTTTATTTTAAAGCATGTGTGTAAGAGTCCCATTGCTACTATTACATTGGAAAAATGATTTTTAAGTGAGGGAACGTACTTGAACACTTGGAAGCCTTGCCTTGCTAACCCAGCTTTGTATGTTTTGTTGTTGTGGTTGTAGTTGATATCTGTGAGAGCGATGTCTAGACCGAGAGGTAGGCCGAGGGTGGTTCGTCAGGAACCACGTGTTGCGGCTCCTGTTGAGCTGGCAGTTGGTGTGGAGGCTCACCTAGAAGGGCCGGTGGCCGCGGGAGTTGGCGCTCCTCCACCACCTCCACCACCACCACCTCCTCCGCCTAGAGCTGGAGGCGAGGATGGAGCTGAAGGAGATGGACCTCAAGGTGGCCAAGGTGGCCAAGGTCCAGCTAGAATTGATATGACTCCACTAGTGCAAGCGATAGCGGGAGCATTTCAGGCCGCAGTTGCGGGAGCTCAGGCTGCAGCTTAGCCTAGGTGTGACGATGGTAGTCTACCTTTGGAGAGGCTCCGTAGCTTGGGGGCCGAGGAGTTTAGAGGATCGACTCCGGAGAGGTCGGAGTTATGGTTGGAGAAGACAGTCCGTATCTTGGCTCAGATGGGTTGTGCGGGCACACGTAGATTGGGTTGTGTGATCTCGTTGCTTCAGGGTGATGCCTACACCTGGTGGGTCACCATTACTGCCGGGGTTCCAGAGACAGAGATTGATTGGGAATTCTTCGAGACCGCTTTCCGGAAGAGGTACTTGGGACTGAGGTACTTGGATGAGAAGAAGCGAGAGTTCATGGCTCTCACTCAGGGAGATGCTTCTGTGACTGACTATGAGATTTGCTTTGTTCGCTTGAGTCAGTATGCACCAGAGTTGGTTCCTACGGAAGTGGAACGCTGTAACCGATTCCGCTACAGATTGAATGAAGAGGTCAAGAGGTACACGTTGACTTCTTACTACTCAGACTTTGATGTGTTGGTCGCGAGGGCCAAGGACTTAGAGCATAGTTTGGGTTCGGCCAAACGATCTAGTGGTTCCAGTTTTGGTAAGAGGCATAACCACTTTGATGGTAGAGATGCCAAGAGGCACAGAGGTGGCGGACATCACTTCGATCATAGACGTGGCGGTGGCCACCATGGTAGGGGCCATCAGGGCCATAGAGGAGGAGGGCGTTTGCCCGAGTGTACCCGATGTGGGAGACAGCACGCTGGTGAGTTTTGGGGTAATTTCCATGCTTGTTGGAACTGTGGTTCGAGGGACCACTTTAGGAGGGATTGTCCGCATCTGGCGGCTCAGGCACCAAACATTGCTCAGGCTCCTGCGAGAGCGAATGATTTTCAGAGAGGCCGTGGGCGCGGTCGTGGCTACTTCCAGCCTAGGGCTGATGCACCTAGGGTAGATGCTCGGAGAAACCTTACTCATGTTGTTGCTTTGCAGCCAGAGGCGAGAGGACCAGCGAGAGTTTATGCTCAGAGAGAGGCCGGGAACGACACAGATGTGATAGCAGGTAATTTCGAGTTACAGTCTATGTCTTTGCTTTCTTTGGTTGATTCGGGTTCTACGCATTCCTACATTTTGAGTGAGCATGCACAGAAGTTAGATATCCATGTTGAGATCTTAGATGTAGGTATGCATGTTACTAGTTCTTTTGGTGAGACAGTTGTGGTTAGACGTATGTATAGGAGATGTCCACTAAAGATTCAGGGTCATGTATTCCCAGTTGATATGATGGAACTTCCTTTATATGGTTTTGATATTATTTTGGGTATGGACTGGTTGGTTGAGCATCGGGCTAGTGTGGATTTTGAAACAAAGAGAATTTCTTTAAAGCTTTCTGATGACTACGAGGTAGTGGTAGTGGGCGAGAACATTAAGTTCTTGTCTAATGTGGTGTAAGATTTAGAGGCTCATAGGTTGATGGACTCTGGATGTGGGGCTTATTTAGCTTATGTGATGAATCCGGATATGAGTGAAGCTAGACCGAAAGATATCAGAACAGTGTGTGACTTTCCAGATGTGTTTCCTGAAGAGTTGCCGGGTTTGCCTCCTGACAGAGAAGTCAAGTTTGTGGTTGAGACAGTTTCAGGATCTAATCCAGTTTCGATAGCTCCGTATCGCATGGCTCCGAAAGAGTTGAAAGAATTGAAGAGTCAGTTGCAAGAATTATTAGACCGTGGTTTCATTAGGCCTAGTAGTTCTCCTTGGGGTGCTCCCGTGTTGTTTGTGAAAAAGAAAAATGGTAGCATGCGTATCTGTATTGACTATAGACAGTTGAATCAGTTGACTGTGAAGAACAAGTATCCGTTGCCTCGTATAGATGATTTGTTTGATCAGTTGAGAGGTGCTTCAATATTCTCGAAGATAGATTTGAGATCCGGGTACTATCAGTTGAAGGTGAACGAGTGTGATGTTCCGAAGACAGCTTTTAGGACTAGATATGGCCACTATGAGTTTCTTGTGATGCCATTTGGGCTCACGAATGCACCTGCAGCATTCATGGACATGATGAACAGAATTTTTAGAGACTATCTAGACCGTTTTGTAGTTGTTTTCATTGATGATATACTTGTGTATTCGAAGACAGAGGAAGAGCATGATGAGCATTTGAGATTTGTTTTACAAAGATTGTTGAGCAATCAGTTGTATGCGAAGCTTAGCAAATGTGAGTTCTGGATTCGAGAGGTTGTGTTTCTTGGCCATGTTGTTTCGGCCGAAGGTATCCGAGTTGATCCCTCGAAGATTGAGGCTATTGTTGAGTGGAAACAACCTAAGTCTGTGACCGAGATTAGGAGTTTCCTAGGATTAGCCGGTTACTATAGGAGATTTGTTGATGGTTTCTCTAGGGTAGCTGCTCCTTTGACTAAATTGTTGCAAAAAGGAGTCAAATTTGAATGGTCAGATGCAAGACAGAAGGCCTTTGAGAAATTGAAAGAAGCCTTGACGAATGCTCCGGTGTTAGTGCAACCTGTTTCAGGTAAGGAGTTTGTGATTTACAGTGATGCTTCCTACGTAGGCTTAGGATGTGTTTTGATGCAAGATAGGAGAGTTGTTGCTTATGCTTCTAGACAGTTGACGACTCATGAGAAGAACTATCCTACTCATGACATAGAGCTAGCCGCAGTTGTGTTTGCATTGAAGATTTGGCGTCATTATTTGTATGGTGAGAAGTGTATAGTTTACACCGATCACAAGAGCTTGAAGTACTTGATGACACTGAAAGAGTTGAACTTGAGACAAAGAAGATGGCTAGAGTTGCTAAAAGATTATGATTTGACCATTGAGTACCATCCGGGTAAAGCAAATGTAGTAGCTGATGCCTTGAGTAGAAAAGTGGCCATTGAGTTGAGAGCTATGTTTGCTAGATTGAGTGTGTCCGATGATGGTGGTTTGATCACCGAGTTGCAAGTGAAGCCTTCTTTGATTCAGTTGATTAGAGAGAAGCAGTTGCAAGATGTGAGTTTAGTTCCTCATGTTCAGGACATAGCCGAAGGAAGACCGACCGAGTATAGTTTCAGTGGTGAGAGCTTGTTGTGCTTTAGAGATAGAATTGTTGTACCAGAAGATGTTGAGTTGAGACGTCAGATTCTGAGTGAAGCACATTCGAGTCCCTTTTCTATGCATCCGGGTAGTACCAAAATGTACTGAGACTTGAAGAATGATTACTTCTGGGTTGGTTTGAAGAGAGATGTAGCCGAGTATGTGAGCCGTTGTATGGTGTGTCAGAGAGTGAAGGCAGAACATCAGGTTCCTTCAGGTGTGTCAGAGATGTAGCCGAGTATGTGAGCCGTTGTATGGTTTGTTACAGAGACTTGAAGAATGATTACTTCTAATAACTATTTTTGATTGAGGTTTTAATATAGTTTTGATTTGAGATCAAAATCTTGTGAAAATGTGGATGAAATATTGATTTTCGGACTTGATGAGTTGGGCACTGTTTTGTGTTGATTTTAATTGGTTTCTAAGTTGGTTTATATGTTAAAATGAGTTGTGGTGCATATAGATCCCGAAATCCTTGAGATCCTTGAGTTTCTTGGTAGTTTAAAGTGTGATTTTGGGGTGTAATGGTGGAATTTTGATTGCTGGAGGTATAAAGACGAGTTAAGATGTTTATTAGATGTGTTTTTATGTTTATGATTTTTTAGAAGTGTTGTATGATGGATGGGCTCGGTTTTGGAAGCAATCGATTAAGTTTTCGGTTGTTTCGGAAGGGTATTTTGGTGTAGTTTGAGTGGGCAACGAGTTTATGGATCGTTGCTGGTGTTAGAATGCATTTTAATGCATTTAGATCTCTGCTTTGTTGATGTGAAAATAGGGGATCTTGATCCGGAAGCTAATAAGGTGATTTTCGAGGCTCCGGAGGTGTAATCTCCGTGTCGGCAAACGAGGCTTCGCGTATCGGTGAGTGGAAAAGCAATTTCCTGCTTTATAACGCTTTGAGCATGCTCTTGGGAGCTTAGTGTAAGTTTGATACACTTAACTAAGCTCAAGTGTAACTGTTTCGGTAATCTCACTCTTGGAAATGTGTTAAGTTTGATGAAAATGCATTTGATGTAAGAGTGGATTTGTTTACTGTTTTAAGCATGATTTAATGCTTGATTTTAATGTCATTATGTTAAGGATGCACTACGTAAGTGATCCTTGGTTTTCATATGAAAATGCATATGATGTTAAGCATGTGTGCTTGTGGAAATGACATTGTGGTTATGCCTGGAAAAACAGTGGATTAATGTGGATTAATGGTTATATTGGCAAGTGATGAAAATGGTTTTTGGTTACTAAAATTAGATATAGTTAGTCGACTGTAGGATTGGGTGCACCGTGAATAAAGTCGCCTTGGATGTCGAGGGGTTTTGATTGTGTCGTAATCTCCATCCAAGTACCCTAACGATTGAGGTTAAGATCACAACGGTGAATGGTTAGTCCCGTGTGTGAGTCTTGTGTATGCGTCCTATACTCTCGTTAGTGGAATCATACAACTACCGATGAGTGATGTTGAGGGGTTGTGACAGTGCCTTTAATCTCCATCACGTGTGTTGAGGGGCTGTGATTGTGCCATTTGTCTCCACCTTGTGTAGTCCGGTAGTTTGTATGAAGCGTGAGGGACAACACTTATAATCCGCGTATCCGATTGTGTCTTGTGTTGAAATGATTTTTGGACTATCACTTGAAAGCCAATATAATGTAAATGAATAAAGTGAAGCATGAGATGCTTGTAAATGATGCAAGAGTGCATGAGATATATGTGTATGATGCATGTAACCCCCTTAGCCCGGCCTAGACGTTGACCCGAACTACGAAGATTACACGGGGAAAACCAAAGTCAACCCGAAAGTCAACCTTGATTAACGACCCTTTTTTTCTTTTTAACTTTATCTAAATGCATATTAACCTTAGGTGTACTCTTAAGATAAGCATACTCAAAAATCACAGCAATCGGAAAACAATAAAGGACTCAATTGCACAACAAACGAATTTAGGGACCAATTTGCAAATTCTTAAAATTAAGAGCACTTTACCAATTTTTAAGTTACCAATATGAAATTAGTCATGTTTCATGCTTCTCTGTCAAATTTCATCTCAAACGGACATCTCAAACTCAATCAATTGCATATACAAAAATCAGGACTAAAACGTAAAGCTTGCAAACCTCAAAACCATTCGAATCAGTGCCCAACGGTCAAGTGTTCCGAAACGGGTCTAGGCCGTTCAGAAACACCCCTTGGCAGTAGCCAAAGTGTTTCGAAACACCTTAGCCCGTTTCGAAACACCCAGGCCAAAATATGCACCTGTTTCGAAACAGGCAAGGGTGTTTCGAAACACCCTGCCCAGAAACAGCAGAAAAGTCTGTTTTTCACACTTCCGACCCACCAAACACATACCTATGACTTCCACATCAAGCCAACAAGTCATCAAACATTAAAGGAACATATTTGCATCATCAAAGCTCAATCAAAGCATCATTTAGGAAAATTCGCAAGTCTATAGGCATGCATCCTATAATGAAAAGCAAGCAATCATCAAATCTCCAAAACAAATACCAAATGGCCATTTACATGTTCCAAACATCATCATAGGCATAAAAACAAACTTAGGGAGTCCAAAACATCTCCCAAAACTCAACCTAGGTTCCCATTGCAAAATACCAAAAGCTAATAGTGTTGTGAAAATAGTCACCATACATGAGCTTAGACTTTCACTTGGATCCTTGACCTCCTTGCTGCCCTTAATGCACTTCAATGCTCTGCATTATTGGTTCAAGAAAGAGAGAGCGTAAGCACACTTGCTTAGTGAGAAATGCTCTAATGAAACAACACAATAATGCACTTTGTAAAAACACCTTTCCAAGGCCTTTAATTTCAAAACAACATTTATCACGCATCTATGCACACAAACCAAGCATCTCATGCTTCAATACATCAATATGTCATATTGGCTTTCAAGTGATAATCCATAACCATTTTTCAACTCAAAACACAATCGGATACGCGGATTACAATCGTTGTCCTATACGCTCCATACACACTACCAAACACTCAAGGTGGAGTTTAACGGTACAATCACAACCCCTCAACACCCGTGATGGAGTCTACGGTACAATTACAACCCCTCCACATTACTCATTGGTAGTTGTATAACATCACTAACGAGAACACGAGACACACAACACAAGGTCCTCACATGGCCTTTTAACCACCATTATGACCTTAGACATCTCGTTAGTGTTCTTGGATGGAGTTTACGGTACAGTCACAACCCCTCAACATCCAAGGCGACTTTATTCACGGTGCACCCAATCCTATAGCCGGCTAACTATATCCGATTCAAGTACTTTTAAACCAACACATCACTTGCCAATATACATCATTTACCATCATCAATCCACTGTTTTTAAGCATTAAACAAAGCCATTACATAATCATGCATCACTATGCATCAAACCACATTTATCAATGTCCAAAACAAGGATCTCTTACCTTGAGCATCCCTCAACACATGGCTTACAAAACCAGCATTAAACATGCTAAAATATGCTTTCAAAACAGAATTTAAACATGCAAAATAAACACATTGCATTCAACCATCTCATGGTTCATTAAAAAGAGAGTTTCTCCGAAAAACTTACTCTTGAGCTTAGCTAAGTTGTTTAGACTTAAACTAAGCTCCCATAACCTTCCAAGATTGGTTTCAAAGCAGAAAACCAAACTTCACTCACCGATTCTGTTTCGCAAGCTTGCCGAAACACCGATCAAGCCTCCGGATCAACATCACAAGGATCCGATGATGTCTCCCCTGTTTTAAACACATCAAAGCATAAGATTAATGCATCATCATGCATTAAAATCTTCAACCAAAACACCTAAACTCGCTGCTCTCATCAAAACTCACATTTCGGCTACCAAACACAACCGAAATCACATCCAAACACCTCTACAACAATACCCAGCCAAGATCCATCAAATCCAATCATTCTTAAACATCAATTAACATCTAAAAAGGACCTAATCACGTCCTTATACCTCCAGCTATAGCAGAACATCAAAATCACCCCAAAAACCACCATTTTCTCAAGTTAAAACTTAGGAAAATCAACCTATTCGGGATTGCATTGATTAAACCTCAATTACAAATCATTTAGACATCCAAAATACATCAAAAAGACATCTCAAAACATAGCTCAATCATCTATTACGAATTTCCTCAAAATTAAATCCAAATCTTGCATTTTAAGCCAAAATCAAGAACACAACATTAAAACCTTTAATAAAACTCAATTTAAGGATTGAGAACTTGGTAATTTCAGTAAAGAACTGAGTATTTAGAGGAGAAGGACGTTCATACCTCTAAATGTGAGTTTCTCCTTGTTTAAAGCCAAAATCCTTGAAAATTCAATAAGCAAATGATGAGGATTTGGTGTAGAAATGATTAGAAATCATTTAGAGATTGAAATCTCAACTTTAGGTGTGAAAATCAAAGGTAAAGTGGCTGTGGAAATGTGTTTGGCTGAGGGAAAATTGAGAGAAAATGAAATGGGAAAATTTTGGCAAAAGTTAGTTATGAAACTAAAAAATCTATTTTCCCTCTTTTCTTTTTATTAAATCACATTAAATGAGTCTTTAAAAGATAAGAAAAATCTGGAGAAACTCTCCCTTAGGTAAATTAGCTCTTTAAAGATTCAAAGTTTCAATCCTTTTAAAACAGTCACCAACTTTCCAAAAATTACATTTTAGTCACTAACTTGAAATGTCATATTTCCAAACCCCATTTTGTAAAATTGATTTCACCACTCTCTTATATATAAAAAAGAGGATTTTTAGATATTTTTCCATATTTTTAATGTATCCCGAACTAGGCTTTCCCTAAAAACCACCTTTTATATTCGAACCGTAATTTAAACCGGTCCGGTTCAGACCCTAAAATTCCAAGCCCAAAATTGGGGTGTTACAATGCAAGAATGCATGTGATGCTTGTTAATGCATGGGAAAAGGTCTATTTGATGTGGTACGTTGATGCATATGTGCATGAGGTTTCAAAAGTGCATTGAAGTCTTGAGAAGACTTGTTTTTATAAATGGCACGTGTTGTAAAGTGTTGTTTTTGCAAATCATGAGTTATACATTGATGAATGTTGTCTAGCGATCCTCACTAAGCTTATTGCTTACGCTCATTCGTTTCGTCAATGCAGAGAATTGAACCTTTGAAGGCAGCCCAAAAAGCAAGAGGAATCCATAGCTTTGTTAAAGAGATGTATGTGATTCATCCTTAGTGTGATAAGAGGCAATGGGTGGGATTTATACTTTGAAATGTTTGGGAATGTTTTCTTTTACTTTGAGCATGTTTGTTTGCCTATACTTGAGTTGTAAATGGCCTTTGGAGTTTGGATTTTTGTTTATTTGGAGTTTTGACTTCTTATGGTTTTGGTGTATTATGAAGCATGCCTTTAGTGCCTTCGCTTATGTGTTGGTTGCTATGTTTAAGCTATAACCTCGATATGATGATTGTTGATATGTATCCTTGATGTATGCATGTTGTGGCATGTCTCGGGGTTGATTCGAGTGTGAAAAAGCATGAAAAACCAACATTTTCTGCTGTCACAGAGCATGGTGTATCGAAACACCCTTAACTGTTCTGAAACGGGGGCCTGTAATGGCCATAGCGTTTCGATACGAGTGAAGGTGTTTCGGAATATCTTGGCTACTAGAGAGGCCTGTTACGATACTGGTCTCGGAACACACCCGAGTACCAAAACGGTCAACACCGTTTCGATACGGGCATTTCGGTACGATGGTTTGGTGTTCCGAAACGGATGACCGTTGGATGATGATTTTGAATTGCTATAAGTTTCCATGTTTTACATTTTAGTCCTGAATGTTGTGGTTGCAATTGCTTGAGCTTGGAATGTCCTTTTTAGTTGAAATTTGACAGAGGAGCATGCAATATGATTAATTACATATCGTTAAGCTTAAAATCTATTAAGTCTTTATATTTTCTAAAAATTACGTTTTGGTCCCTAAAATTGTAATTCATGCAATTGAGTCCCTAAAAGGTTTTCTGATCGTTGTGCCTTTCTAACACATGATTCTTCAGTAGTCTCATAGGCTTAATGTGCATCTAGTAATGATAAAAAGAAAAAAAGGTCATTAATCAAGGTTGACTTTCGGGTTGACTTTGGTTTTCCTCGTCTAATCTTCGTAGTTCGGATCAAACGTCTAGGCCGCACTAAGGGGGTTACACCCAGAGAGAGTTGTCATTGATGGCGCCTCTAATATGAAAAACAATATAATGTCAGAAGATTGGTCTACAATTCAAGACAAATCATCATAAATTTGTGATTAATTGCTCAGAGAAAAATAGGGCAATAGATTCAGCAAACATAAACACCGAATGACTATCTCAAGGACTTGGAAAGACCAAAATAAGAAATTACCGTTTACTTTGTATGTATTTCGATCCACAATGTGCTCTTCAATAGGGGAAACATTGAATTCTTTGGTCTATGAATGAAAGCAGTATGGCTAATTGAGGTTCAGATTCTGTCGTCGAGTATTGAAGAATGTCAGATTGGACGACACAAAACGAGTAAAATCTCAATAAGGTTAGTTGAATCTCATTGAATAGAGGAAACTAAAAGTAATTTGACATGGTTAGATATACCAAGAAAGAACGATACGAGCTCACAAACAATGAAAACTCGTCCAAAAGAATTTCGAGAAGGGGATCTAGTGCTTGGAAAGGTCTTGCCAGTTGATAAAGATTTTCTGTGGGAAATGGATGTCTAATTGGAAAGGGTCGTACATCAATGAGACCTCTTTCCAGAGGAGCGTTGATTTTTACCAGAGACGATCGAAGATGAGCTAAGCAATTCAATAAACTTAGACTCGGTCAAGAAGTGTTATGCTTGAAGAATTAAAAAGAGATTGAAGAAAGGATAATAAAGAAAAGGCGAAGTAAAAACCCAAAAAGGGTGCTTCACAAAATGAAAATATCTACGGTGAAAACCCAAAAAGTGCGCCTTAGATATAAAAAATCAAAAGAAAATGAAAAAGAATCAAAAAAGAGAAAAAATCAAAAGAAAAAGGGGGTTCAAAATGAAAATCTCCAAAGCGCGTCTTGAAACCAAAGGATGATTTGAGCTTAAAACATAAAAGGGTAGTTCAAAAGCATTTGAGGTTAGGCATCCGAAAAAAAAACTTCTCGAAATTTGCAATTTTGAGGAAAATTGGGGTTGGAAGGCTCTATTTCGGTTGAAAGGCTCTTGCTCCTTCATACAGTGAGTACTTGGGGCAGTGCATTGAATTTATCATGTTTGTCATGACTTATTAAATTATTTCAACTTATTAAAATAATATTTGAGCCTTTCACTTATCGTTTCAACAAGCATCTTGCATATAAATCGATTAGATAAAAAGCAAAGGATTTTGTGGGTATTATTATGATGTACTAACCCTTTAAGTGCAGACAGAACAGGAGGTGGCCTAAGTACTTGATTAATGAAGAAAAGTATGATGAGGAAAATGAAAAAACTCAAAGTGTCATAAATATTTAAACAAAGTTGCAATAAAGTAACATGGACAACCCTTGGGCAAAGAGAGAACGTGAGCCATCTTTTGGAGAAAAACTGCAACAAGATTGATCATTAAAGGTTTAAAAGAAAAGATCATCACGTCTAAAGATTGTTACTTATAAGGCATTGCAAGACAATAAAGTTTTTTGAATGTTAGAGTAGGCAAAGACGATAGTTGGATTCAAGACTAGGAAAATGCCACAAAGGACTTCCCAGAAGAATATGTTTTCTTTCGATGAATAGAGCTCACAAGCTGAAATAACAGAAGATATGATCCCTTTAAAATCATGAAAAAAGTATTGTCAAAAAAGTTGAATGAAGATGTAGGAAGAATGGCCTCATAAGAAATGAGTTATCATCAGTACATGAGCTTTTCCAACATGAAGTGCGTGATGGGATATGGAAAAGAGCTTATGGGAAGAATCTATGAAAGGCAAGTACGAGTTCCACTAGCTTTATTTGGAGCAAAAGGAAACATTAGGAAATGAAGACAAGGTGAAAACACGCAAAGAATTTTCTAAAGAAAAAAAGAAGAAGAAAAAAAACAAAGTGAAAACCCGGAAGGGCACTTTGAGAAAAGCAATCTAAAGTGAAAACCTGAAAAGGTGCTTTAGAGCAAATAATGCAGGGATCTTGAATATTGAACTTGAGTGTGAGATGTGTTACTTTGGCAGTAAAAGAGTTTTCCAGAAATGAAGCGAGAAAATTTTAAGCTTCCCTGAAAATGAAAGCTCACCCAAGTGGTCCTCAACTAACAACATTCATAAATCATATAGTTAGGCATCCATAATATAAGAGCATGCTAACTCATACATTCAGAGCATTTTTGCACATTTTGGCAAGAATCTACCAGACTCAGCAAGAAACAAGAAAATATTTCGACCTACAGCTTCAAGACTAGAGGAGTAGACCTAGTAATATATGTTCGAGGCGTAAAAGGGATCGAGTAACAAAGGTAGAGAAGTTTCAGGCTGAAAGATTGAGATACTTTATGCAGAATAAGACGTGATACTAAAGATATCATCACATCAAACAGAAAATTGAAATTACTTCACATTACATCAGGAATAATTCTTATTAACTAGTGATATTCCATTTTTGCAAAATTAACATTACAGAAGAAGGAAGCTCGTACCTGCTCCAATCTTCATTTGTATATTAGGGAAAGAATGCATATGTCAGAAAGTTTAGGGACCTGAAGTAAGTTTCTACCATGAGTTTTTTATCAAGTCTAAAGAATGAACCTGAAGAAAGTACAAGAATTCACGAAAAGTATAGGAACTGGAAGAAAGTTCAAGAACATAAGGCATTTGCTCGCCCCAAAGGATGAAAGATGGACAAATTCTACGTGACGAAGCCAGAAACAAAGAGATTAGTGGGACATCATTGTACAAAAGAGTGCAGAGCAAAATAGAAAAGGAAGAATGCAGAGCCTAAAAAGAATTTGATCATTGTAGAAGTCAAGATTTGCTCTAGAATAATAAGAGCTCAAAAACAAGATTTTAGGGCAAATTTTACCAGGGAATGAAGAAAATAAGAGTTTCAAATCAAGCTCAAAAAGATCAAGAAAAGCAAGACTTGATAAGAACAATCTCAAGAGATGAGGTATTGTTGCAACAGAAGTAGGAAGCTTAACGGAGAAACAAAGAAGATTAAGATCCATCCAAATTGAATTTACAAAAATCAGCAAGGAAAGAGCGAGATTTCAATCTACAACTTTGAGATTGAAGAGGTAGTGTACCCCCCTTAGCCCGGCCTAGACGGTTGACCCGAACTACGATGATTACACGGGGAAACCAAAGTCAACCCGAAAGTCAACCTTGATTAACAACCTTTTTTTTCTTTTTAATCTTGTCTAGATGCATATTAATCCTAAGTGTACTCTTGAGGAAAGCATACTTGAAAAGCAAAGCGATCGGAAAACGTTAAGGGGCTCAATTGCACAAATTACAACTATTAGGGACCAAAATGTAAATTCTGGAAATTAAGAGGACTTAACTGTTTTTTAAGTTACCAATATAAAATTAATCATATTACATGCTTCCCTGTCAAATTTCACCTCAAACGGACATCTCGAACTCAAGCAATTGCAAAAACAATATTCAGGACTAAAACGTAAAACTTGCAAACCACAAAACCATTCTAATCAGTGCCCAACGGTCGTCTGTTTCAGAACGGGGGTTGATCGTTCCGAAACGCGGGTTCGATTTGAGACCTGTATCGAAACAGGGCTTGGCAGTGGCCAAAACGTTTCGAAACGGCCTCTACCCGTTTCGATACACGAAGGCCATTACAGGCCCCCGTTTCGAAACGCTAGTGCCCGTTCTGATACGGATTGCCCAGAAAGTGCAGAATTTGCTGGTTTAACACACATTTATCCACTCAAACATATTCTAATGACCTCCTAATCATGCCAACAAGTCATCATACATATAGGGTACATATTTGCATCATCAAAACACATTCATGGCATTAATTAGGAAAAACCACAAGTCTATAGGCAGGCATCCTAATACTCAAAACCAACCAATCATCAAACCACCAAAACAAGCATCAAAAAGGCCATTTACAAGTCCAAATCATCAAAGTCATCATGGCACACTTAGGGAGTCCAAAACATCTCCCAAAAACACAACCTAGGTTCCCATTGCCAAAATATCAAAAACTGATAGCGTTGTGAAAACATCACCATACATGAGCTTATCTTTCCCTTGGATTCTTAGCCTCCTTGCTGCCCTCAAAACACTTCAATTCTCTGCATTATTGGTTAAAGAAAGAGAGAGTGTAAGCATATTTGGTTAGTGAGGCATGCTCTAAAGAAACAACACAATAATGCATTTTATAAAACACCTTTCATAAGGCCTTTAAACTCATAAACATCATTTCTCATGCAACAATGCATACACAACAAGCATCTCATGCTTCATTAACATCAACATGTCATATTGGCTTTCAAGTGATAATCCATTACCTTTTTCAACATAAAATACAATCGGATACGCGGATTACAAGCGTTGTCCCATACGCTTCATACACACTACCGAACACACAAGGTGGAGTTTACCGGTACAATATCAACCCCTCAACACCCGTGATGTAGTTTAACGGTACAATCACAATCCCTCCACATCACTCATCGATAGTTGTATAACATCACTAACGAGAACACGGGACACACAACACAAGATCCACACATGGCCTTTTAACCACCATTATGATCTTAACCATCTCGTTAGTGTACTTGGATGGAGTTTACGATACGATTACAACCCCTCAACATCCAAGGCGACTTTATTCACGGTGCACCCAATCCTATAGCCGGCTAACTATATCTGATTCAAGTACTTTAAAACCAACACATCACTTGCCAATATACATCATTTATCATCAACAATGCACTGTTTTAAAGCATTAATGAAAGCCATTAAATCATCATGCATCACTATGCATCAAAACCACATTTATCCAAACAAACCAATGATCTCTTACCTTGAGCATCCTTCAACACATGGCTTTCAAAACCAGCATTAATCATGCTAAAACATGCTTTCAAAACAGAATTTAAACATGCAAATTAAATACATTGCATCCAACCATCTCATGGTTTATTAATAGAGAGAGTTTTCCCGAAAACTTACTCTTGAGCTTAGTTAAGTTGCTTAGACTTAAACTAAGCTCACAAACCTTCAAACATTCATTACAAAGATGGAAATCCCAACTTCACTCACCAATTCTGTTTCGCAAGCTTGCCGAAACGCCGTTCAAGCCTCAAGATCAACACCACAAGGATCCGAAGATGTCTCCCCTGTTTTAAACACATCAAAGTAGAGGATTAATGCATCATCATGCATTAAAATCTTCAGCCATTACACCTAAACTCGCTGCTCTCACCACATCTAACATTTCGGCTACCAAACACAACCGAAATCACCATTCCTTAACATTAAAAAAGAACCTAAACTCGTCCTTATTCCTCCAGCTATAACAGAACACCAAGATCACCCCAAAAACCACCATTTTCATAAGCAAAAACTTAGGAAAATCAACCTATTCGGGATTGCATTCATTAAACCTCAATTACACATCATTAAACATCCAAAATACATTAATAAGCCATCTCAAAACAGAGCCCAAACAATCACCACGAATTTCTTCATGATTTAATCCAAATTTTGAGTTTTAAGCCAAAATCAAGATCATAACATTAAAACCTCTTATAAAACTTAATTTAAGGATTGAGAACTTGGGAATTTCAGTAAAGAACTGAGTATTTAGAGGAGAACAACATCCTTACCTCTAAATGTAGATTTCTCCTTGATTAGAGCAAAAATCCTTGAAAATTCATTAAGCAAATGAAGAGGATTTGATGTAGAAAGGATTAGGAATCAATTGATGATTGAAACCTCATCATTTAGTGTGAAAATAAAAAAGAAATGTTGCTGTGGAAATATGTTTGGCTCAGGGAATTTTGAGAGAAAATGAGATGAGAAAGTTTTTAAGAATGTTAGTTATGAAAAGCTAAAATGTAGTTTCCATCTTTTCCTTTAATTAATTAAACATTAATAAAATCATTAAAATTAAGAAAAATCTGGAGAAATCCTTCCTTGGTTAAATTAGCTCCTTAAAGATTCAAAGTTTCAATCCTTACAAAACAGTCACCACTGAACTTTTCAAAAATTACATTTTAGTCACTATTTCGAAATGTAACACTTCCAAACCTTATTTTGTAAAATTGATTTCACAACTCTCTTATATATATATATTAAAAGAGGATTTTTAGATATTTTCCATATTTTTAATGCATCCCGAACTAGGCTTTCCCTAAAACCATCTTTTGTATTCGAACCGAAAATCAGACCGGTCCGATTCAGACCTTAAACTTCCAAGCCCAAAATTAGGGTGTTACAACTCTCCCCCCTTTAAGAAATTTCGTCCTCGAAATTTACCTGGAGGAAAGAGGTACAGAAACTGCTTCAACATGTCATCATTTCGTTCCCACGTGGCCTCCTCAACACCACGATGCTTCCACAACACCTTTACCAAATCAATGGTCTTGCCTCGAAGAACTTTACTGTCTGAATCCAGAATCTCCATCAGCTCCTCATCATAGGTCAAGTCTGGATTCAACTCCACTTCCTCCACAGGCATAACACGCGAAGGATCCGATCTTTACCTTCGAAGCATAGAGACATGAAACACATCATGAATCTTTTCCAACTCTTGCGGCAATCTCAGCTTGTACGCAACAGGACCCACACGCTCAATCACCTCGTATGGTCCAATGTACCTAGGGCTCAACTTACCCTTTCGGCCAAACCTCACCACCTTTTTCCAAGGCGAAACTTTCAAAAACACACGGTCACCTACCGCAAACTCAACCTCCTTACGCTTCAAATCCGCGTTAGACTTATGTCGATCAGAAGCTGCCTTCAAGCGCTCACAAATGAGCTTCACCTTCTCGGTGGTTCCTTTCAACAAAGCTGGCATTAAAACCAACTTCTGACCTGTTTCAGCCCAACAAAGAGGAGTTCTGCACTTCCTCCCGTAAAAGGCTTCATAAGGTGCCATTTGAATTCTTGCCTGGTAACTATTATCATAAGCAAACTCCACCAAAGGCAAATGCTTCTCCCAAGAGCCCTGAAACTCAATCACACAGCACCTCAACATATCCTCCAACACTTGGATAACACGCTCAGACTGTCCATCCGACTGTGGATGATAGGAAGTACTGAAATTCAGCTGTGTACCCAAAGCCTAATGTAAACATTCCCAGAAACGTGATGTAAACCTCGGATCTCTATCCGACACAATCGACTTTGGCACACCATGCAGCCGCACAATCTCAGCAATGTACAACTCGGCAAGCTTGTCCAAAGTATACGTAGTATGTACATGAAAGAATGCGCACACTTCGTCAGGCGATCCACAATCACCCACACCGAATTCTTCTTCGATGGCGACAAAGGTAAACCAGACACAAAGTCCATGGTAATCCTTTCCCACTTCCACTCAGGAATCCTCAACGGTTGCAACAACCCAGACGGAAACTGATGCTCAGCCTTAACTCGCTGACAAACCATGCACTTGCTCACATACTCAGCAACATCTTTCTTTAAACCCACCAAATAGTACTCATCACGAAGATCATGATACATCTTAGTACTATCAGGGTGGATAGCAAAAGGACTACTATGAGCTTCAGTCAGGATAGCACACCTCAACTCAGCATCATTGGGCACTACTATCCGACTCCCAAAACATAAAACTCCATCATCATTAAAGCAGAAATCCGATGGCCTATCCTCAGCAATATCCTGAACATGTGGCACCAAGGAATCATCCAACAGCTGCATATCCTTAATCAACTGAACGAAGGATGGTTTCACTTGCAACTCAGCCACAAGACCGCCATCTCACGAAATGCTCAAACTGGCAAACATAGCCCTCAACTCCACTGCCACTTTCCTACTCAAGGCATCAGCTACAACATTAGCTTTTCCCGGATGGTACTCGATCGTCAGATCGTAATCTTTAAGCAACTCCACCCAACGTCGTTGCCTAAGATTCAACTCTTTCTGAGACATCGGATACTTGAAACTCTTGTGATCCGTGTACATCGTACATTTCTCACCATACAGGTAATGTCTCCAAATTTTCAAGGCAAAAACCACCGCAGCCAATTCAATGTCATGCGTAGGATAATTACGCTCATGCACCGTCAACTGGCGCGATGCATAAGCCACCACCTTACCCTCTTGCATCAACGCACACCCCAAACCAACGTAGGATGCGTCACTATACACTACAAACTCTTTCCCTGATTCAGGCTGAACCAAGATAGAAGCTTGCGTCAAAGCTGCCTTCAGCTTCTCAAAATCCTGTTGTCTCGCTTCCGTCCATTCGTACTTAACATCCTTCTGCAACAACTTCGTCAAAGGTGCAGCAATCTTTGAAAATCCATCCATGAACCTTCGATAGTATCCTGCAAAACCAAGGAAACTACGGACTTCATGAACAGACTTAGTAGTCTTCCAATTCATCACTGCCTCAATCTTCTGAGGATTAACACGAATCCCCTCAGCAGAAACAACATGACCAAGAAACACAACTTCCCTGAGCCAGAACTCACACTTGCTTAACTTAGCATAAAGCTGATTCTCCAACAAAGCCTGCAACACAATCCTCAAATGCCCCTCATGCTCCTCCTCAGTACGAGAGTACACGAGGATATCATCAACGAACACCACAATAGACTTGTCCAAATATTCATGGAACACTCTATTCATCATGTCCATGAAAGCTACATGAGCATTCGTCAAACCAAACGGCATCACAAGGAACTCATAATGCCCATACCTCGTTCTGAAGGTTGTCTTTGGCACATCCACATCCTTCACCTTCAACTGGTAATACCCTGACCTTAAGTCAATCTTAGAGAACACAACCACTCCCCGAAATTGATAAAAAATATCATCAATTCTCGGCAATGGATACCGATTCTTGATAGTCAACTTGTTCAGCTGACAGTAATCAATGCACATTCTCATAGTGCCATCCTTTTTCTTCACAAACAAGACCCGTGCACCCCAAGGTTACACACTAAGCCGAATGAAACCACGATCAAGCAACTCCTGAAGTTGCGTCTTCAGCTCCTTTAACTCCTTAGGTGCCATTCGATAAGGAGTAATGGACACTGGAGTTGTATTTTTATACAGCTCAATCCCAAACCCCACTTCTCGATTAGGAGGCAATCCAGGCAACTCCTCCGGAAACACACCAGGAAACTCTCGCACAGTCCCGATATCTTGCACTCGCAACTACTTAGAGCTAGGATTCATCACAAAAGCTAGGTAGGCTTTACAACCTTGCCTCAGCATTCGGCTCGCCTCCAATGTAGACACCACATTGGCGAGAAACTTCACATTCTCACCAACCACCACTATCTCATAATCATCTGCAAGCTTCAACGAAACTCACTTGTTCTCAAAATCCACCACAGCTCGATGTTCAACAAGCCAATCCATACCAAGGATTACATCGAAACCATAGAATGGCAGTTCTATGAGATCAACATGAAAAACATGGTTTTGCACAACCAAGGGACATCTTCTATACAACTTCCGTGTCACAACGGTCTCACCAAAGGAACTAGTTTCTCGCATACCAACATCCAAAGACTCAACAGGCAAACCAAGCAATTGAGCATGTTCACGCAATATGTATGAGTGTGTAGATCCAGAATCAATCAAGGAAAGTAATGACAAGGATTGCAAAGTGAAGGTACATGCGATCACATCTGTGTTATTTCTCCCTTCTCGCTGCGCATACACTCGAGCCTTTCCACCACCCTCAGGTTGGTTAACCACCACATGCGCCACATTCCTTCCGCCATCATCTCTGCGCTGAAAGTTACCACGGCCGCGCCCACGACCTCTCTGTGGTTTAACAACCCCAGGAGCACGTCCCTGACCACCACCGTCCAACAGAGGACACTCCCTCTTCATGTGGTCTGTCGAACCACAATTCCAACACGAATTACCCGTCACTGCAACAGGAGCCTGCACCTCTCTCGTTGCCCGAGGACAATCACGCCTCAAATTACCACGCGATCCACACGCCCAGCATGTGTTCTGATCAGCTCTCGCCCTGTCTCCCTGAACAGGCGCACCATGCCCTCCACTACCACGCCTAGCAGAAGACTGATATCTCCTATCTTGTCCTCTCTTGTTTCGTCCACCACCGGAACTATACTCAGTAGCTCTTTTACCTGAGCCAGAACCAACACTCCTGGAAGACAAACCCAAGTTCTGCTCAATATCCTTCGCCCTACAAACCATCACATCAAATTTCGTGTACTCAGCTGCAAGCATAAAGGTCTTTACATCTGACACCAAACCATATCGAAAACACTCACACCTCTCCCGCTCATCCGGGATAACCTCAGGTGCATACTGACTGAGACGGACAAACTGGATCTCATACTCAGCCACTGACATACTTCCTTGAACAAGAGACATGAATAAAGGTCTTTTCATCCAGGTATCGTACACCTAGATACTTCCGCTTGAACGCGTTCAGAAAGAACGTCCAAGTCACATCAACTTCCTCCATTCCGGAGACACTGGTTGTCCACCAGGTATACGCATCATCATGCAACAACGATACCACACATCCTAACTTCTGCACATCATTGCAGTTCATTTGTCCCAAAATCCTCTTGGTACTTTCCAACCAAGATTCGGAACCCTCAGCAGACAAACCTCTGAACTCAGTCCCTCCCAGACTGCGCAACGTTCCAAAGGTAATCTAGCATTAGCATCATCCTGATGCCCAGCTCCGTGAGCTCCAGCTACCGCCGCCTGAAAGGCTCCAGCAATAGCCTGTATCAAAACTGTCATGTTAGGAGCTGCTTGCCCCTGCCCAACTTCAAGTCCAGCGACCCCAGCACCAGCTCCAACACCAGCTCCATCACCTCCAGCACCACCTCCACCGGGCGGTCCACCACCAGGAGGAGGAGGTAAATCCACAACATTATCAACATTCTCCTCATTCTCGTTCTGAGCCATAGCTCGCGTATTAACTCTCGTCTCTCTACAAGGTCCCATCCACTAAAACAGTGCACTAACACAAATGCAATAAACATAATCAGGCTCAACAAGGTAAGTAATCCAAGCACTCAAGCTCATTTAAAAAAACATTTTATTTCATTAGTTTTGATATGGAAATGTGTCCCTCTAACATGCTTCAACATAACATAGCATCACAACTGCAACATACTTTACAATTCATACATCAAAATTTCACTTAAAAAGCATATCATGCAATCCTGCATACATCACCCACACAACCATTCCCGTTTACTCGAGAACTCAGCTCTGATACCACAAAATGTAACCCCCTTAACCCGGCCTAGACGGTTGACCCGAACTATGAAGATTACACGGGGAAAACCAAAGTCAACCCGAAAGTCAACCTTGATTAACAACCCTTTTTTTCTTTTTAATCTTGTCTAGATGCATATTAATCCTAAGTGTACTCTTGAGGAAAGCATACTTGAAAAGCACAACGATCGGAAAATGTTAATGGGCTCAATTGCACAAATTACAACTATTAGGGACCAAAATGTAAATTCTGGAAATTAAGTGGACTTAACTGATTTTTAAGTTACCAATATCAAATTAATCATATTACATGCTTCCCTGTCAAATTTCACCTCAAACGGACATCTCGAACTCAAGCAATTGCAAAAACAATATTCACGACTAAAAAGTAAAACTTGCAAACCATAAAACCATTCAAATCAGTGCCCAACGGTCGTCTATTTCGGAACGGGGGTTGACCGTTCCGAAACGTGGGTTCGTTTCGAGACTTGTATCAAAACAGGGCTTGGCAGTGGCCAAAACGTTTCGAAACGGCCTCTACCCGTTTCGATACACGAAGGCCATTACAGGCCCCCGTTTCGAAACGCTAGTGCATGTTCCGATACGGATTGCCCAGAAATTGCAGAATTTGCTGGTTTAACACACATTTATCCACTCAAACACATTCTAATGACATCCTAATCATGCCAACAAGTCATCATACATATAGGGTACATATTTGCATCATCAAAACACATTCATGGCATTAATTAGGAAAACCCACAAGTCTATAGGCATGCATCCTAATACTCAAAACCAACCAATCATCAAAACACCAAAAACAAGCATCAAAATGGCCATTTACAAGTCCAAAACATCAAAGGCATCATGCCACACTTAGGGAGTCCAAAACATCTCCCAAAAACCCAACCTAGGTTCCCATTGCCAAAATATCAAAAACTAAAAGCATTGTGAAAACATCACTATACATGAGCTTAGCTTTTCCTTGGATTCTTAGCCTCCTTGCTGCCCTCAAAACACTTAAATTCTCTGCATTATTGGTTCAATAAAGAGAGAGCGTAAGCACATTTGCTTAGTGAGGCATGCTCTAAAGAAACAACACAATAATGCATTTTATAAAACACCTTTCATAAGGACTTTAAACTCATAAACATCATTTCTCATGCAACAATGCATACACAACAAGCATCTCATGCTTCATTAACATCAACATGTCATATTGGCTTTCAAGTGATAATCCATAACTTTTTTCAACATAAAACACAATCGGATACGCGGATTACAAGCGTTGTCCCATACGCTTCATACACACTACCGAACACACAAGGTGGAGTTTACCGGTACAATCTCAACCCCTTCAACACCCGTGATAGAGTTTAACGGTACAATCACAACCCCTCCACGTCACTCATCGGTAGTTGTATAACATCACTAACGAGAACACGGGACACACAACACAAGATCCACACATGGCCTTTTAACCACCATTATGATCTTAACCATCTCGTTAGTGTACTTGGATGGAGTTTACGGTACGATTACAACCCCTCAACATCCAAGGCGACTTTATTCACGGTGCACCCAATCCTATAGTCGGCTAACTATATCCGATTCAAGTACTTTAAACAAACACATCACTTGCCAATATACATCATTTATCATCAACAATCCACTGTCTTAAAGCATTAATCAAAGCCATTAAATCATCATGCATCACTATGCATCAAAACCACATTTATCCAAATAAACCAAGGATCTCTTACCTTGAGCATCCTTCAACACATGGCTTTCAAAACCAGCATTAATCATGCTAAAACATGCTTTCAAGACAGAATTTAAACATGCAAATTAAATACATTGCATCCAACCATCTCATGGTTTATTAAGAGAGAGAGTTTTCCCAAAAACTTACTCTTGAGCTTAGTTAAGTTACTTAGACTTAAAATAAGCTCCCAAACCTTCAAACATTCATTACAAAGCTGGAAATCCCAACTTCACTCACCAATTCCGTTTCGCAAGCTTGCCGAAACGCCGTTCAAGCCTCCAGATCCACACCACAAGGATCCGAAGATGTCTCCCCTGTTTTAAACACATCAAAGTAGAGGATTAATGCATCATCATGCATTAAAATCTTCACCCATTACACCTAAACTCGCTGCTCTAACCACATCTAATATTTCGGCTACCAAACAAACCCGAAATCACTTCCAAACTCTTCCACAACATTACCCAGCCAAGATCCATCACTTCTAACCATTCCTAAACATCAATTAACATCCAAAAAGAACCTAAACTCGTCCTTATACCTCCAGCTATAACAGAACACCAAGATCACCCCAAAAACCACCATTTTCACAAATAAAAACTTAGGAAAATCAACCTATTCGGGATTGCATTCATTAAACCTCAATTACACATCATTAAACATCCAAAATACATTAAGAAGCCATCTCAAAACAGAGCCCAAACAATCACCACGAATTTCTTCAAGATTTAATCCAAATCTTGAGTTTTAAGCCAAAATCAAGATCACAACATTAAAACCTGTTATAAAACTTAATTTAAGGATTGAGAACTTGGGAATTTCAGTAAAGAACTGAGTATTTAGAGGAGAAGAACATCCTTACCTCTAAATGTAGATTTCTCCTTGATTAGAGCCAAAATCCTTGAAAATTCAATAAGCAAATGAAGAGGATTTGATGTAGAAAGGATTAGGAATCAATTGATGAATGAAGCCTCATCATTTAGTGTGAAAATCAAAAGAAATGTTGCTGTGGAAATTTGTTTGGCTGAGGGAATTTTGAGAAAAAAATGAGATGAGAAAGTTTTTAAGAAAGTAAGTTATGAAAAGCTAAAATGTAGTTTCCCTCTTTTCCTTTAATTTATTAAACATTAATAAAATCATTAAAATTAAGAAAATCTGGAGAAATCATTCCTTGGGTAAATTAGCTCCTTAAAGATTCAAAGTTTCAATCCTTACAAAACAGTCACCACTGAACTTTACAAAAATTACATTTTTGTCACTATTTCGAAATGTCACACTTCCAAACTTTATTTTGTAAAATTGATTTCACCACTCTCTTATATATATTAAAAGAGGATTTTTAGATATTTTTCCATATTTTTAATGCATCCAGAACTAGGCTTTCCCTAAAACCACCTTTTGTATTCGAACCGAAAATCAGACCGGTCCGGTTCAGAGCCTAAACTTCCAAGCCCAAAATTGGGGTGTTACAGGTAGAGCCAGCAAAGACTAGCAATGATTCCAATCACATTTTCATAATGCAAAGATTTCAATCTATTTGAAGTGGCGGATCACAACAAAGACTTTAGTCTATTTGAAGAGGCGGATATCAGCAAAGATTTTAACCCGTTTATAGAGGTAGATCTCAAGACATTCCGTTGTCCAGGCGTATTGATATTGTCCTCTAGAGTACCGATACAGCCTGTTGTAAGGACTAAAATGAGTTGTTTAATTGCTTGTTTTGTATGTTTGGTATCCGCGTGTCCTTTCCGCCGCGTGTCCTAAAATAGGATGAATTCGAAGCATTTAGACAAGATAACTTTTAAAAGAAATTTTCTAGGATTGCTAATCGAAGTGGAGCCTTAACGGGTTTCACTTCGGTTTTCCCCGTGTAACCTACTCGGACTGGTCGGTTGTCTAGCCCGGGACGAAGGGGTTACATTTGTTGGTATCAGAGACTGAGGTTTCTGAGACCTCAAGTAGGTAAGTGAGGTAAGTTCGAAGTGTTATTCTGTTGCTATGTCTCGGTGAATGCTTTGCCATTGCTATTATTACTTATTTTAAAATGTTTTGTAAAGGAATATACTTGAGCACATTGGACCCCTGCCTTTGCTAACTTAATCCTTATGTGTTTGTTGTTGTAGTTGTTATCTTGCTAGTTGTGAGATGAGACACTAGGGAGGCCTAAGATGGTTCATCTAGAACCACGGGCAGCAGCTCCGTAAGTTGAGCTGGTTGTTGAGGCGCAGGCTCCTCCACCTCATCCTTCTCCTCCTCGTCAAGAGCGAGGTGAGGCGAGAGCTGAGAGTGTAGAATCTCAGGTTGGCCAAGGACCGACCGATATAGATTTGGCTCCACTAGTTGAGGCGATAGCCGAGGCTTTTCAGGCAGCAGTGGTTGGGGGTCTGGCAGTGGCACAACCTCAGGGTGAGGGCACCGGTTTGCCACTTGACAGACTTCGAAGTTTGGGAGGCGAAGAGTTCTGAGGGTTGGCACTCGAGAGATCCGAGAATTGGTTTGACAAGACTGTTCGTATTCTGTCATAGATGGGTTATACTAGAGCACACATGCTTGGGTGCGTTGTTTCGTTGCTTCAGGGTGATGCCTACACTTGGTGGGTCAACATTACTATGGGCATGCCAGATGCCGAGATCACATGAGAGTTCTTTGAGTCAGCTTTTCGCAAGAAGTATATGGGTCCCCGTTATCTTAATGAGAAGAAGAGATAGTTCATGGCCTTGCTTCAGGGTTACTTGACCGTGACCGAGTATTAGATACGATTTGTCAGGCTGAGTCAGTATGCATCCGAGCTTGTTCCTACTGAGAGGGAACGTTGTGACTGTTTCTGCTACGGTTTGAGTGAAGAGATAAAGAGGTACATATTGGCTACTGACTAAATGGACTTTGATGTCTTGGTCGCTAGGGTCAAGGACATACAACACAGCTTGGGTTTGACCAAACGTTCTGGTGGTTCTAGTTCCGGGAAGAGGTCTGGCAACATTGATAGAGGTGATGCCAAGAGGCATCGGGACAATAGGAATCACTTTGACCATAGACGTGGTGGTGGTAACCACGGTAGGGGCCATAAGGGCCAGAGAGCTGGTGGGCGTCTGCTCGAGTGTGCTCGATGTGGGAGGCATCACACCGATGAGTTTTGAGGGAACTTTCACCCGTGTTGGAACTATGAAGCTAGAGATAACATTAGGCGTGATTGTCCACATCAGGCTGGGTATGCACCGGTTCAGGTTCAGGCTACTGCTAGAGCTGTTGACTATCAGAGAGGCCGTAGGCGCGGTCGAGGTAACTTTCTGCCGAGAAATGATGGCCAGAGGAACATAGCGCATGTAGTTGCAGTACAGCAAGAGGGCGGAGGCCAGGCTCAAGTTTATATGCATCGTGAGGAGCAGAACGACACGGATGTAATCACAGGTAATTTATCGATACAGTCTCTGAGTTTTCTTTCCTTGATTGACTCCGGGTCTACGCATTCTTACATTTCGAGTGAGCATGCAAAGTTTTTAATTTACCTTGTGAGGTACTAGAGGTAGGTGTTAGTGTTTCTAGTTTCTTCGGGGATACAGTAGTGGTTAGGAAGATGTACAAAAGGTGTCCGTTAATGGTTCAGGGGCATGTGTTTCCAGTGAATATGATGGAGTTACCGATTTATGGCTTTGATGTAATTTTGGGTATGGACTGGCTTACCGAACATAGAGCTAGGATAGATTTTGAAACTAAGAGAGTCTTCTTGAAGCTTGCAGATGATTATGAGATGGTGGTAGTAGGTGAGAACGTGAAGTTCTTATCGAATGTTGTTTCAGCTTTAGAGGCTCAGAGGTTGGTTGAGTTGGGTTGTGAGGCGTACTTGGCCTACGTGATGAATCCGAACATGAGTGAAGTTAGACCTTATGATATCAGAACAGTGTGTGATTTTCTGAGTGTGTTTCCGGAATAATTGCCGGGTTTACTACCTAATAGAGAGGTAGAGTATTCTATCCAGACGTATTCAGATTCAGCTCCTTTTTCGATTGCTCCGTACCGTATGGCACCGAAAGAACTGAAAGAGCTGAAAACTCAGTTGCAAGAGTTGGCAGATAGAGGATTTATCCGTCCGAGTTCTTCACCTTGGGGCGCTTCGATTTCTTCTGTGAAGAAGAAAGACGATAGTATGAGAATGTGCATTGATTATAGACAGTTGAATCAGTTGACATTGAAGAACAAGTATCCCTTGCCGCGTATAGATGATTTGTTCGATCAGTTGAGAGGGGCATCAGTCTTTTCGAAGATTGACTTGAGATCCAGTTACTACCAGTTGAAGGTAAAAGAAGTTGATGTACCGAAGAGATCTTTTAGGACTAGATATGGTCACTATGACTTCTTAGTTATGCCGTTTTGGTTGACAAATGCACCGACTACTTTCATGGACATGATGAATAGGATTTTCCATCAGTACCTAGACCAGTTTGAGGTCGTTTTCATAGATGATATTTTGATGTATTCGCGTACCGAGGAGGATCATGACCGGTATTTGAGGTTAGTTTTGCAGACTTTGCTAGAGAACCAGTTGTACGCAAAGTTGAGTAAGTTTGAGTTCTGGATCCGAGAAGTAGTCTTTCTAGGACATGTAGTGTCAGCCGATGGGATTAGAGTTGATCCGAAGAAGATAGAGGTTGTTGTTGAGTGGAAACAACTGATGTATGTAACAGAGATTTGTAGTTTTCTAGGCTTAGCCGGATAATATAGGAGGTTTGTGGAAGGTTTCTCGAAGATAGCCGCTCCTTTGACAAAGTTACTTTAGAAGAATGTTCAGTTTGAGTGGTCAGATGCGAGACAGCAAGCCTTTGAGAAATTGAAAGATGCTTTGACAAATGCACCAATTTTGATTCAGCCAGAGTCGGGGAGAGAGTATGTAGTCTACAATGATGCTTCGTATGTGGGGTTAGGTTGTGTTCTCATGCAAGACAGAAGAGCGGTGGCTTATGCCTCGAGACAGTTGAAGACTCACGAGCGTAATTATCCAACACACGACATAGAGCTAGCCGCAGTTGTGTTTGCCTTAATGATTTGGAGACATTATTTGTATGGTGAGAAATGCACAGTGTATAGGGATCAAAAGAGTCTAAAGTATATAATGACACAACGAGAGTTGAACCTCAGATAACGTAGGTGGCTAGAGTTGCTTAAGGACTATGACCTCACTATTTAGTACCATCCGGGTAAAGCCAATATAGTGGCAGATGCTTTGAGTAGGAAGGTAGCCATTGAGTTGAGAGCTATGTTTGCTAGTTTGAGTTTGTCTGGTGATGGTTGTTTAGTGGCCGAGCTTCAGGTTAGACCTACTTTAGGATAGTTGATTCGAGAGAAACAGCTCTTAGATAGATCTTTGGCACCTAACGTACAAGACTTAGCCGAGGGTAGACCATCAGACTATAGTTTCAGTGTTGATGGGGTGTTGTGTTTCAGAGATAGAATAGTTGTGCCAGATGACAGTGATTTGAGACGTACGATCTTGACCGAAGCACACAGTAGCTTGCTTGCCATGCATCCCGGTAGTACGAAGATGTATCGTGACTTGAAGAATGAATACTATTGGGTTGGTTTAAAGAAAGACGTAGCCGATTATGTGAGTAAGTGTATGGTATGGCAGAGAGTGAAGGCGGAACATCAAGTTCCTTCAGGTATGTTGCAACCGTTGAGAATTCCGGAATGGAAGTGGGAAAATATCACCATGGACTTCGTTTTGGGTTTGTCTTTGACTCCTACGAAGAAGAACTCAGTTTGGGTTATAGTTGACCGTTTCACGAAGTGTGCTCACTTCTTAGTTGTTAACATGACTTACTCCTTAGATAGATTGGCTGATTTGTACATCAGTGAGATCGTGGGACTGCATGGTGTGTTGAAGTTGACTGTGTCAGATAGAGATCCGAGATTCACAACCATATTTTGGGAATGTTTGCATACAACTTTGGGTACCCGTTTGAATTTCAGTACGTCGTATCATCCTCAGTCAGATGGTCAATCAGAGAGGGTTATATAGATTTTAAAGGATATGTTGCGTTGTTGCATTATTGATTTTCAAGGTACTTTGGAGAAACACTTGTCTTTAGTCGAGTTTGCATATAATAACAGTTTTCAGTCGAGCATTCAGATTGCTCCGTATGTGGCTTTGTACGGTAGAAAATGTAGAACTCCGATTTGTTGGGCCGAAACAGGTCAGAAGTTGTTACCGATGTCAGATTTGCTTAAGGGGACTACCGATAAGGTGAAGTTGAATTTTGATCGTTTGAGGGCAGCTTCGGATAGGAAGAAGTCCTATGACGACTTTAAGAGGAAAGAAGTTGAGTATTCTGTGGGAGATAGAGTGTTCTTGAAAATATCTCCGTGGAAGAAGTTTATGAGATTTGGCAGAAAAGGGAAGTTGAGTCCGAGGTACATTGGGCCGTATGAGATTGTGAAGCGAGTTGGTTCGTTTGCTTATCAATTACGTTTGCCATCCGAGCTAGAAAAGATTCATGATGTGTTTCATGTTTCGATGCTTCGTAAGTATAGATCAGATCCATCGCATGTTATGAATGTGGAAGAGATTGAATTGAATCCGGATTTGACGTATGATGAGGAACCAGTGGAGATCTTAGCCTCGGACAGCAAAGTGTTGCCTGGTAGATCGATTGAGTTGGTCAAAGTGAGGTGGGAATGTGGAGGAGTGGACGAGGCCACTTGGGAGAGAAATGAGGATATGGAAAGACAATTTCCTTATCTCTTTCAGTCAGGTAATTTCGAGGACGAAATTCCTTAAGTGGGGGAGAGTTGTAACACTCAGGTTTAGGGGTCGAGAGTCGAGTGGGAGAATCTAGTTCTAGTCGTGGGACTCGTTTTAATTACAATAGAATTTGGATTTACTTTAAAAAGGGTTTGAATTCCATGAATGGCCATTTGGTAATTTTTTAAACAAAGAAAAATATGATGAGTAAAAGAGGCTTTTTGAAAACCTTTCTCATCTTCTTCATTCCACCATTTTTCACGTCAAAAACCTCCCGAAACCCTTGGTTACTATTCAATCAAATCCCTCCACCATCTCAAGTTCTTTCAACAAGGTAATTATATTTTTGAGTTCTCATCGTTCCTAACGTATCTATAGTTTTAGTTTTCATAAACATCACCTTTGAAGATTTTGAAGTTTTCAAAACATTGGGAAAAATGAAGAAGCCTTAGTAGGTTTTTTTTGGATTTTCATTTTGTAAAGTTTATTTATGTTGAACTCTTGCCCTTAGATGTAATATAACTGAAAATTGTGGGGTTTTATCAAAAATCCCGAAATGGGTTTTCATGGGTATTTTAAAAGGGTGAAAATATGGGTTTTTGAGGTAGTTTGGTGTTGGACAGTGGGGATGAGGTTATATAGTTGCTTGAGGGTTGTTTTGAAGGTGCGGGATGATGATTTGGGTGTTGGAATAGGTTGTTTTCTACTGGGTTTGGTGAGAGTCCGAAAATGGGATTTTTGTGTTATCTTTGGCTTGGAGATATAGAGAAAAGGCTTTGTGGTTGTAGTTTGATTTGTAACACTGTTTTGTGATGATTCGGTTGAGTAATGTTTTGTTTTTGATTGGTTAGAATCAAGAGAAACTGTTGGAGAAGCTACGGGCTCGGCTCCGGAAGCTTGATTTGGCTTTTCTCGGTTTGCTTAAGGAAGTTCGGTGAGTGGATTACTTTAAATGGTTTTAAATTGGTTCAAGTGTGTGGTTGTGGTGTTGGATTGTGCTTGGTAGGCCAATCCAAGGTAGAGATTAAGTTGGTAGCTTAATCTATTGTGTGTTTTATGAGTTTTTCTTAATGTGCAAAATGTGGACTTGTGAGGTATGTGTTGTTTATGCATGTTGATTTATATATATTGATGAATGTAGTGGTTGATATGTTCAGATGCATGATGGTAATATCATGGTTTGACTTGTTAGTATGATTGGCACTAGTTAATTACCGGTTATAAATGATCGATCATTAGGATGAGTGTGCACACGGTTTAGTCAAATTCACGCGTGGCGTTGGTGACGTATAGTCATCAAGGAGGCATACGGTGAAGTAATATTTCATCGTAAAATGTTATTACGTGATGATGAGTGGATTCCCATCCATACAAGGACCGATGATGAGTGTAATCCCATCGAAGGTAATGTTATTTTTGAGTACGTTGGGGGTGAGAATCCCAACGGATGTCATCCGCATATCCGAGTAAGCTAATAGTTGCCAATATACTTGTTCATGTGTGGTTGTTGTTAAGATAAATGTTATAACTTTTTGAGCATAACATGAGGTAAGATGATATGTTCATGTGTTCTTGTTATGTTTAGCTATGTTGCTATGTTGGTGCATATGTATGCTTGTAAAATGTCTTAAGGATAATATGCTTCAACCCTACATTGTCGTTGTTTTGTTTTAGAGCTCCCTCAGTAAGCTTATAGCTTACGCTCTCGTTTTCGACAATGCAGATCATTAGCATGGAGTTAGCAAGGAGCAAGGAAAAAGAGCATCCAAGCTTGTAGTAGTTGCTCAAGTATGGTTTGGTAAATAATGTAGTAGTTTAGCAAAGAGGATGCTACGTGTTTTGTAGGAGCGTTGATAAATTCCTTATGTTGGTTTTAAATGTTGAAGCATGTTTATGTTTTATGATATGGATTGTAAACCATGTTGTTGAGGTGGTTGTGTATTGTTCTGTAAGCATGTAACCTTGCCTCTTGAATGTTTAAGTGTTTGCTTTAAAAGTATGTATCTTTTGGCTAAATAAACCCTCTATGCAAGCTTTTATGCAAGTTTCCTACCTAAATGTTTACTTGTGTTGGTTGCCTTGATTGTTTGGTTAAGTAGCATTGTATGCTTAGCTTTGGTTGCCTAAAGATGTTTGAGTGTTTGTATGTTGTTCATCGAGTCGTTAAATGTCTTTAGAGTTAAGTCCTTGTGTGTTTTGCAGCTAAATTGAGGCTTGTAGTGCAGGGCGTATCAATACGCCCAGGGGCTGTATCGATACGGTCTTATACTTTGGGCCTCAATTTAAGCTTAGCGTACCGGTACACGAGGGTGTATCGATACGCCAAAAGCTCTCTAGAAATCTGAGAAATTGACGAGATTTTGGTGTAACCCCCTTAGCCCGGTCTAGACGGTTGACCCGAACTACGAAGATTACACGGGGAAAACCAAAGTCAACCCGAAAGCCAACCTTGATTAACGACCCTTTTTTTCTTTTTAAACTTATCTAGATGTACATTAACCTTAGGCGTACCCTTGAGAAAAGCATACTTGAAAAGCACAGCGATCGGAAAGAATTAAGGGACTCAATTGCACATCATACAAAGGTTAGGGACCAAATTGTAAATTCTGAAAAGATGGAGGACTTAACAGATTTTTAAGTTACCAATATCAAATTAATCATATTACATGTCTCCCTGTCAAATTTCAACTCAAACGGACATCCCAAACTCAAGCAATTGCTAAAACGATTTTCAGGACTAAAACGTAAAGCTTGCAAACCTTTAAACCATTCAAATCAGTGCCCAACGGTCGTCTGTTTCGGAATGGGGGTTGACCGTTCCGAAACACGGGTTTGTTTCGAGCACTGTATCGAAACAGGGCCTGGCAGTGGCCAAAACGTTTCGGAACGACCTCTACTCGTTTCGATACATGAAGGCCATTACAGGCCCCCGTTTCGAAACGCTAGTGCCTGTTCCGATACGGATTGCCCATAAAGTGCAGAATTTGCTGGTTTAACACACAATTATCCACTCAAACACATTTTGATGACCTCCTAATCATGCCAACAAGTCATCTTACATATGAGGTACATATTTGCATCATCAAAACACATTCATGGCATCAATTAGGAAGATCCACCTGTCTATAGGCATGCACCCTAACATCCTAAACCAACCAAACATCAAGACACCAACTTGCATTAACAACTAGATACAATCAAGCCTTAGGTGCACCAACTCAATGAACACATCCAACACTTGATCATGCTTTTAAAACAAGAAGCATAGCATAACAACTTATGAAGAAGAAGATTCAAATGTTGCAAAGCGTTAAACCACATAGTTCAAACCATAAACCGAACTTGTTCAACATACACAATCTCATTACACATCAATATAAAATACTTCCCCCCATTGCCTTTATTATCTATAGCTATAAACCAAGACATACTTCTCAAGTGGAGCTCTTCTTGAATCCCTTGCTTCTTGTTGTCCCAACTTCAAATATCTGCATTGATGGAAAAAAAGGAACGTAAGCACATAATGCTTAGTGAGGAATGCTCAAAACCAAAACACCATCAATGCAGCGAATCATAAAACCCTCTTTAAAAGTAGATGCACTTTAATAAACCAAAGCATTGTTTGAAAAACCTCTTTTGAAACAACATGCTTTAAACCATGCATTGCTCGACATGAAATCCAACCTTTAGCTTAGAAAAGCTAAACAACTTACCCCAAAACACATTCTTGCAAATACCATTATTTAAACCCTTCCATGCATGAACACCACATGCAAGGTTAAACTCAATTTCCTTGGAAAACACTTCCACTTCACAACATACTTTCCTTATGCTTGATGATCATTTCAAAGCAAAATACCTTTTGAAAACCATTTGTTCCTTCTAACAATCTCATGCATTCCACAAATGCAAAACACATGAACTACAAAAGCAACATTTGCATTACATGCCTTTCTAGACAAGTCTTTACAAGACTTCAATGCACTAAAGAGATTCCATGCACATATGCACCATTCACAATAGAAGATAAATACTTGTTCAAGCTTAACAAGTAATACATGCACTCTCAAACCATTACACATATCCCATGCAACCTTGCATCATTTCAAGCATCACTCGCTTCAACACATTCAAATACAAAATATTGGCTTTCAAGTGATAGTTCACAAACCATTCCAACTCAAGACACAATCGGATACGCGGATTACAAGCGTTGTCCCACACGCTTCATACACACTACCGAACAACACAAGGTGTAGTTTACCGGTACAATCACAACCCCTCAACACCCGTGATGGAGTTTAACGGTACAATCACAACTCCTCAACATCACTCAACGGAAGTTGTATAACTCACTAACGAGAGTACGGGACACATCACACAAGATCCATACACGGACTTTTAACCACCGTTGTGATCTTACCAAGATCCACACACAGACTTTTAACCACCGTATGATCTTACCAAAATCCTCACCCGGACTTTTAACCACCATTGTGAGCTTAACAAGATCCTCACACGGACTTTTAACCACCGTTGTGAGCTTACCCAAAATCCTCACACGGACTTTTAACCACCGTTGTGAGCTTACCAAGATCCACACACGGACTTTAACCCACCGTTGTGATCTTACCTCTCTCGTTAGGATACTTGGATGGAGTTTACGGTACAATTACAACCCCTCGACATCCAAGGCGACTTAATTCACGGTGCACCCAATCCTATAGCCGGCTAACTATATCCGATTAAAGTAACCAAAAACCACTTACATCACTTGCCAATACACATCAATTACCATCATCAATTCACTGTTTGAAAGCATTAAACAAAGCCACTAAACACCAAGCATCACCATGCAACATTACCAATTTAGAAACATGCCAAAACAAGGATCTCTTACCTTGAGCATCCTTCAACATATAGCTTTCAAAACCAGCATTAAACCATGACTAAACATGCTTAAAACAGTAATTAAAGCATAACCACCCCAAGTGCATTTAAAACCAAATCATAGCACAATCCAAGAGAGAAATTCCATTTACTTACTCTTGAGCTTAGCTAAGTTGCTTAGACTTAGACTAAGCTCCCAAAACCTCATCCAAAATGTTTCAAAGCTGGAAAACTCTTTTCCACTCACCGATACACAAAAACTATACTAGCCGACAAGCCTTCCAAGCATCTGAAACCTCCAACGCCACCTCTATTGCTTCCGGATCATTCTCCCATGTTTTAAACACATAACAACATAGGATTAATGCATCATCCTGCATTAAAAATACCAGCAACACAATCCAACTTGTTGCTCTACATAAATCTAACATTTCGGCAACCAAACACAACTGAAATCACCTCCAAACTCTTCCAAAACATAACCCAGCCAAGATCCATCACTTCTAACCATTTCTAAACATCAATTAACATCCAAAATGAACCCAAACTCGTCCTTATACCTCCAGCATTAACAGAACACCAAAATAACCCCAAAAATCACCATTTTCATAAGCAAAAACTTAGGAAACATAACCTATTCGGGATTGCATTGATCAAACCTCATTTACAAATCATTAGACATCCAAAATAAATTTAATAATCATCTCAAAACAGAGCCCAAACAAACACCACGAAATTCTTCAAAATTTCTTCCAAATCTTGAGTTTTAAGCCAAAATCAAGATCACAGCATTAAAACCTTTTATAAAACTTAATTTAAGGATTGAGAACTTGGGAATTTCAGTAAAGAACTGAGTATTTAGAGGAGAAGAACATCCTTACCTCTAAATGTAGATTTCTCCTTGATTAGAGCAAAAATCCTTGAAAATTCAATAAGCAAATCAAGAGGTTTTGATGTAGAAAGGATTAGGAATCAATTGATGATTGAAACCTCATCATTTTGTGTGAAAATCAATAGAAATGTTGCTGTAGAAATGTGTTTGGCTGAGGGAATTTTGAGAGAAAATGAGATGAGAAAGTTTTAACAAAAGTTAGTTATGAAAAGCTAAAATATGGTTTCCATCATTTCCTTTAATTAATTAAACATTAAATGAATCATTAAAATTAAGAAAAATCTGGAGAAATCCTTCATTGGGTAAATTAGCTCCTTAAAGATTCAAAGTTTCAATCCTTACAAAACAGTCACCACTGAACTTTTCAAAAATTACATTTTAGTCACCATTTCAAAATGTCGCACTTCCAAGCCTTATTTTGTAAAATTGATTTCACCACTCTCTTATATATATATATATATATTAAAATAGGATTTTTAGATATTTTTCCACATTTTTAATGCATCCCGAACTAGTCTTTCCTTAAAATCCCCTTTTATATTCGAACCGAAAATCTACCGGTCCGGTTCAGACCCTAAACTTCCAAGCCCAAAATTGGGCTGTTACAACCCTCCCCCCCCCCTTAGGAAATTTCGTCCTCGAAATTCCAACCGGCGAAAAGAGCACAATACCAAACTTCTCAAAGCAACACACAAAGCAACACAAGAGACTTAACCACCACTGAACACTCTCCACCCAAAACACCACAAAAAAAACAACTCCTACTCAAATCAAACTCACACTATAACCAAACCTAACACCACTACATACTGTGCACAACTTCCAGAACACTCAAATGTTAACCTCAGCTTAACCTCTCACAATTCCGAACTACACTTAGCCTCAGCAACCTGAAGAACTTATAAATTTTTACACATACTCCATCTTATCTCATAACTCCCAAATCTTGCACACACAGTGATACCAACCCATCCAGTTTCAGCCACCATGTGACCTACAACCTTCATTGCTTCCAAAAACCCCTTGCAAAACTGCTCAGCTTCTTCCAAAGATTACCACAACAAGCAAAAATTCTTAAGCATCAACTACTTACTCAAACTTTTCAATGTACTGATGACATTCTTTCACATCCGCCACTATCACCACCATAACGACTCACCAACCTACCCAAACAACATCTGAAATCCACATCACAAGAGTCCAACCTTAACTCTGCCAGCTGTTCCACGTACCCCTAGCTGACTTAGAAAATATTTACTTATACCCGATTAGCAAACCACTTCTCACAAGAACCCGGCCAACCAACAATGGCCCTTGAACTTACATTGCCTTTCCACCTCAAGCTTTGACCAAAACACTAGCCTTACCTGGATACCGCCCATTCTATACAAACATGTTAAGATTACGAAACCTCTATTGAACTCCTCGAAGATTGCTACAAACCATCACCTACGTAAACAACCCTCCTATTGCAAACATCAATGCCAAGACAGCTCAGCACTCTGGAGACACATCCACTAACCTATAACAACACATAACACAAAGAAACTGCCACATCTATCAGCTATTCACAACCACTTGACCGATTCTAACTCCAATCGGTAATCTCCTCACCACCACACCGCTAAACTCTCTAAGCACCAAAACAACTCTTAAAACCCACCATCCAACCTAATCCTACCATAAAACTAACGGACCCAACTAGCTATTAGCAAGTGTGAACGTTCGTATGCATGGTCACCAATATGCCCTATCAATGCCTGTGTACATGTATGCAAAACCTCTAATGCCATGTCGCATGTATGCATGTACCAACATATATAATATATTATATAACAAATGGTTTTAACTGTGCATGTATGTCGGTTCACACCCACCAATAACATCCTCAGAATCCGCCTAAGAACAACCTCTTACATCACTTCTAACTTGTCCAACTCCACCATTCTAGAAGTCCGCTAACCACAAAGTACTCCACTAATGCCCTTTTCATACTAAAGTTGTTTTCAAAACAACATCGGCTACTACCCCAAACTTGCTAGCTACAAGACCAAACCCACTACGCAAGGGAAACCCAACCGAAACCAAACAAAGATAACTAGGGCAAAGATTACTTAACAAGGTTACCTGTAATCACCTCACTACCCCGGAGCTTCAACAGACAAACTCTCTTCCTCGCAGAACCATCATTCTCCAGCCGCACCGCCGCAGCATCATCCAATACTTTAAGGTCATCACCGTCTCCCTGCGATAAAGAACCCTGACAACCCCGAGCCAACTCCAAACAATTTCCTCTCAAATGTCCGACAGACCCACAATTCCAACAAGATTCATCCCCCAAGCTCCTCACACCTTTTAGCTTTTACTGCCACCTCCGAACTTTGTCTCGGCTGCGCCCATGACCCTTCTGAGACCCTTTTGCACCCACCGAAACTGATCTCACCACTTGAGGACAATTTCGCTTCACATGCTCCTTAGAACCACAGTTCCAACAAACTCCCACACCCCAACAACCTCCAACATGACACCTACCACAACGGTCACACTTCGGCAACCGAGCTACCACCCCTTGATCACGTAGCACTTGACCCACATCTGCACTACCCCCAAACTTCGATTCAAGCAAATCCTTCTATCACGTAGCCTCTTACGCTGACCGCTCCCGAGGTCAGTACCCATAGCTCTTTTGCTTAAACTTTTCTCACCTTCATAGTCTGAAGCCACACCCCCACGTTGCTTAACCCTTGAGAACTTCTCTTTAAGGTATCTTCCATTAAAGCCAGACACAAAGAACTCCAGTCTATATCGTGGATATGCGTTGCCACCGCCACAGATGTCCACCAAGCACAAGCGTCCTCCAACATCAACGAGACGACACTTCCCAGCTTACAGGCATAGTCACACCCTTCCTGATCCAAAATCAGAATTATATTGGCTAACCATGCATCGAACGCCTCAGGTGTCGAACCATGATACCCCACAGCTCCCACATCATATAAATGTTGTTTTGACAAACTCGCGTGTCCCACAGTCGGCACGTCCTCAGGCCTCACTTTCACCACGGCCTGAGATGTTCCCGACACCTCTCTAACTACAGGTGATGAACCCTTCACCATAGAACCAGCTTCCTCCTCCAGCCTTACTACCTCAACTCCAGGCACTGTAGACTGAAACGAAACACCTCCACCAAAAGGTGAATTCCACGCCTTAACAACCTGCTCTAAAGCAGCAACCATCTCACCCAACTGCCATTCTCTCATCGATTCCATCGTGCTATAAATAACAATGCAATGTTAACAAAACAAACAAAAAGATCAGGCCAGCTTCAAGCAAGGATTCAAGACTCCAACTCCAACATAACACAATAGCTATAATAATAAGGCAATAGGTACCCCAAATTCTCCCTTTTTATACGACATAACAATCAATAAAAACATTGATATCACAAACATCGAGCATATCAATCAGCAAACTTCAATCATGCTCTCATCAAACAACATTCACCCTCAACAGCATAATATCAACATATCATACCCATCACATTTTCATCATTCATAAAATCAACTCACAACACCAGCATATCATCAACACAAGTTCACACTAGTTCACAGAAGATTCATAACCACAATGCATGATAAAAACATCAACCACTCGCTCAAAAACACATTTTTCAACCAACTTTCAACCACACATCAGAACAAACATCAAACACTTATTATAACAACTTACCCTTGCCCCAAATATTCGCAACTCAGCTCTGATACCACCAAATGTAACCCCCTTAGCCCGGTCTAGACGGTTGACCCGAACTACGAAGATTACACGGGGAAAACCAAAGTCAACCCGAAAGTCAACCTTTACTAACGACCCTTTTTTTTTCTTTTTAAACTTATCTAGATGTACATTAACCTTAGGCGTACCCTTGAGAAAAGCATACTTGAAAAGCACAGCGATCGAAAAGCATTAAGGGACTCAATTGCACAACATACAAAGGTTAGGGACCAAATTGTAAATTCTTGAAAGATGGAGGACTTAACTGATTTTTAAGTTACCAATATCTAACTAGTCATATTACATGCCTCCCTGTCAAATTTCACCTCAAACGGACATCCCAAACTCAAGCAATTGCTAAAACGATTTTCAGCACTAAAACGTAAAGCTTGCAAACCTTTAAATCATTCAAATCAGTGCCCAACGGTCGTCTGTTTTGGAACGGGGGTTGATCGTTCCGAAACACGGGTTCGTTTCGAGACCTGTATCAAAACAGGGCCTGGCAGTGGCCAAAACGTTTCGGAACGACCTCTACCCATTTCGATACACGAAGGCCATTACAGGCCCCCGTTTCGAAACGCTAGTACCCGTTCCGATACGGATTGCCCAGAAAGTGCAGAATTTGCTGGTTTAACACACAATTATCCACTCAAACACATTCTAATGACCACCTAATCATGCCAACAAGTCATCTTACATATGAGGTACATATTTGCATCATCAAAACACATTCATGGCATCAATTAGGAAGATCCACAAGTCTATAGGCATGCACCCGAACATCCAAAACCATCCAAACATCAAGACATCAACAAACATACTTTAAACCATTCCTCGACATATCAACAACATGCCAAGCATCATAGCTACCAAATTGCATTAACAACTAGATATAATCAAGCCTTAGGTGCACCAACTCAATCAACAAATCCAACACTTGGTTATGCTTTTAAAACAAGAAGCATAGCATAACAACTTATGAAGAAGAAGATCAAAATGTTGCAAAGCGTTAAACCACATAGTTCAAACCATAAACAGAACTTGTTCAACATACACAATCTCATTACACATCAATATAAAAGACTTTCCCCCCATTGCCTTTATTATCTATAGCTATAAACCAAGACATACTTATCAAGTGGAGCTCTTCTTGATTCCCTTGCTTCTTGCTGTCCCAACTTCAAATATCTGCATTGATGGACAAAAAGGAGCGTAAGCACATAATGCTTAGTGAGGAATGCTCAAAACCAAAACACCATCAATGCAACGAATCATAAAACCCTCTTTAAAAGTAGATGCACTTCAATAAACCAAAGCATTGTTTGAAAAACCTCTTTTGAAACAACATGCTTTAAACCATGCATTGCGCGACATTAAATCCAACCTTTAGCTTAGAAAAGCTAGAAAACTTACCCCAAAACACATTCTTGCAAAAACCATTATTTAAACCCTTCCATGCATGAACACCACATGCAAGGTTAAACTCAATTTCCTTGGAAAACACTTCCACTTCACAACATACTTTCCTTATGCTTGATGATCATTTCAAAGCAAAATACCTTTTGAAAACCATTTGTTCCTTCTAACAATCTCATGCATTCCACAAATGCAAAACACATGAACTACAAAAGCAACATTTGCATTACATGCCTTTCTAGACAAGTCTTCACAAGACTTCAATGCACTAAAGAGATTCCATGCACATATGCACCATTCACAATAGAAGATAAATACTTGTTTAAGCTTAACAAGTAATACATGCACTCTTAAACTATTACACATCTCCCATGCAACCTTGTATCATTTCAAGCATCACTCGCTTCAACACATTCAAATACAAAATATTGGCTTTCAAGTGATAGTTCACAAACCATTCCAACTCAAGACACAATCGGATACGCGGATTACAAGCGTTGTCCCACACGCTTCATACACACTACCGAACAACATATGGTGGAGTTTACCGGTACAATCACAACCCCTCAACACCTGTGATGGAGTTTAACGATATAATCACAACCCCTCAACATCACTCATCGGAAGTTGTATAACTCACTAACGAGAGTACGGGACACATCACACAAGATCCACACACGAACTTTTAACCACCGTTGTGATCTTACCAAGATCCACACACGGACTTTTAACCACCGTATAATCTTACCAAAATCCTCACTCGGACTTTTAACCACCATTGTGAGCTTAACAGGATCCTCACACAGACTTTTAACCACCGTTGAGATCTTACCCAAAATCCTCACACGAACTTTTAACCACCGTTGAGATCTTACCCAAAATCCTCACACGGACTTTTAACCACCGTTGTGAGCTTACCAAGATCCACACACGGACTTTTAACCACCGTTGTGATCTTACCTCTCTCGTTAGGGTACATGGATGGAGTTTACGGTACAATTACAACCCCTCGACATCCAAGTCGACTTAATTCACGGTGCACCCAATCCTTTAGCCGGCTAACTATATCCGATTAAAGTAACCAAAAACCACTTACATCACTTGCCAATACACATCAATTACCATAATCAATTCATTGTTTTAAAGCATTAAACAAAGCCATTAAACACCATGCATCACCATGCAACATTACCAATTTAGCAACATACCAAAACAAGGATCTCTTACCTTGAGCATCCTTCAACATATAGATTTAAAAACCAGCATTAAACCATGACTAAACATGCTTAAAATAGTAATTAAAGCATAACCACCCCAAGTGCATTTAAAACCAAATCATAGCACAATCCAAGAGAGAAATTCCATTTACTTACTCTTGAGCTTAGCTAAGTTGTTTAGACTTAGACTAAGCTCCCAAAACCTCACCCAAAATGTTTCAAAGCTGGAAAACTCTTTTCCACTCACCGATACACAAAAACTATGCTAGCTGACAAGCCTTCCAAGCATCCGAAACCTCCAACGCCACCTCTATTGCTTCCGGATCATTTTCCACTGTTTTAAACACATAAAAATAGAGGATTAATGCATCATCATGCATTAAAAATACCAGCAACACAATCCAACTCGCTGCTCTACATAAATCTAACATTTCGGCTACCAAACACAACCGAAATCACCTCCAAACTCTTCCAAAACATAACCCAGCCAAGATCCATAACTTCTAACCATTTCTAAACATCAATTAACATCCAAAATGAACCCAAACTCGTCCTTATACCTCCAGCATTAACAGAAAACCAAAATCACCCAAAAACCACAACTTTCATAAGCAAAAACTTAGGAAACATAACCTATTCAGGATTGCATTGATCAAACCTCATTTACACATCATTAGACATCCAAAATACATTTAATAATCATCTCAAAACAGAGCCCAAACAAACACCACGAAATTCTTCAAAATTTCTTCCAAATCTTGAGTTTTAAGCCAAAATCAATATCACAACATTAAAACCTTTTATAAAACTTAATTTATGGATTGAGAACTTGGGAATTTCAGTAAAGAACTGAGTATTTAGAGGAGAAGAACATCCTTACCTCTAAATGTAGATTTCTCCTTGATTAGAGCTAAAATCCTTGAAAATTCAATAAGCAAATCAAGAGGTTTTGATGTAGAAAGGATTAGGAATTAATTGATGATTGAAACCTCATCATTTAGTGTGAAAATAAATAGAAATGTTGTTGTAGAAATGTGTTTGGCTGAGGGAATTTTGAGAGAAAATGAGATGAGAAAGTTTTAACAAAAGTTAGTTATGAAAATTTAAAATATGGTTTTCCACTTTTCATTTAATTAATTAAACATTTATTAAACCATTAAAATCTAAGAAAAATATGGAGAAATCCTTCCTTGGGTTAATTAGCTCCTTAATGATTCAAAGTTTCAATCCTTACAAAACAGTCACAACTGAACTTTTCAAAAATTACATTTTAGTCATCATTTCAAAATGTCGCACTTCCAAGCCTTATTTTGTAAAATTGATTTCACCAATCTCTTATATATATATATATTAAAAGATGATTTTTAGATATTTTTCCACATTTTTAATGCATCCCGAACTAGGCTTTCCTTAAATCCTCCTTTTATATTGGAACCGAAAATCAGAGCAGTCCGGTTCAAACCCTAAACTTCCAAGCCTAAAATTGGGGTGTTACATTTGGCGTATCGGTACGGGTCTTGGGTGTATCGGTACGGTCCTTGTTGTTTGACCGTGAGAAGTTGACCGTTGAGGGTGTATCGGTACGGTCTCCCTGGGTTGACTTGGGGGTGTTGACCAAGTCCAAGCGTGCCGATACTGTCCTCTAGAGTAGCGATACGGCCTGTTGTAAAGACTTAAATGGGTTGTTTAATTGCTTGTTTTGTATGTTTGGTATCCGCGTGTCTTTTCCGCTGCATGTCCTAACACATAGGATGAATTCAAATCATTTAGACAAGATAACTTTAAAAATAAATTTTATAGGGTTGCTAATCGAAGCGGAACCTTAACGGGTTTCACTTCGGTTTTTCCCGTTCGGACCGGTCGGTCGTCTAGCCCGGGACAAGGGGGTTACAATGGTAGATCGCTCGCTTTGCATGGGAGAATTACAGGGATCGATACCCCGCATCTACATGCTGGCTTTTCTAATAGTGTAAGAAAATGGAACAAATTTATTATATTAACTCAATTTTTTCCTTAAAAAGGATTAAATAAGGTAACATCTATGTTAGGTGGTGGATAATTAAGTATTTCATAATTGGATAAGTATATAGTTTGAATATATTTTAAAAAAAATCAAATTATAAATACAAATAGAATTACAAGTGTTTTGTAAGAGAAACACATTAATTAAATACAAATTAGATATTTATTATTATTATTATTATTATTAAAATAATTGATTGACGGTAAATATCCATTAAAACTATAAGAAATGAAATTAATGCATAATTATGAAAGATTCTACAATGTAACAATCACCTAATTTCATGCAAAAGATATTAATTTATTTTACGTTTTCTTGTGTCTTTTTCAAGGAATAGTCGTGGACATAGTACATACTTTAACATTGAAATGAAGATGCAAATTCAAGTAGCTAAACCACTATCGAAACCCTGTACACCTGGCTTCCAATGGCTTCTGTGAAGCTCGAAACATGTTTACATTTTTGTCAGTGTAAATGTCAAAATACATATGCCTTTTGAATGAAGTTTACGGACAAGTCAAATAACGATAAATGTGGTGGCAAGTGATAGCAGCGTTTGAGAGAAAAAGAAGTAAAATAATGTCTTCCTTTATATTTACCTTAGATCAGTTATACTTGAGAAATGAAGGATTGGAAGATCATAATAATATTTAGAAAAATGATCTTTAATTAGAAATTAAAAGAAAACACGCTAATACCACTCACTATCTTAGAGAAATATGTGGTTCTTATAAACTTGAAAATGGGCTGCAATAAAATAAAAGAATAGTTTCTTAGCTTCAAACAAATAAGATTAACAAAATGTGGGGATGTAGCTCAAATGGTAGAGCACTCGCTCAGCATGCGAGAGATACGAGGATCAATACCCCGCATCTCCATATTGAAATTGGAAATAAACAGAAAAGAAGAAAAACTTAGTGACATAGATACAGTTTAAGGTTTTCTTACACTAAAAAGACCTATACTATTTATAATAACATTTTATTCTAGTTTAATTACGTTTCTCTTATTATATAATTAACCAATCAACATGGTATTCTTTGAACCTAGAATAATATAAAATTGATCACACATTCAATGTCAAAATATGAATAAATAGTGAAGAAGGTGAATAACAAACTTATCTCGAAAGTTTGCATGTTTTTCTGATTGCACACTTAACATTATCTCGAAAGTTTGCATGTTTTGTGGTGTCTGCCATAGAGTTATATTTTCACTAGTATGAATTTCAATAGATCCATCCAATTTGAATGAATGTGACGGACTGATCACATCATGATATATGTAGTGGTAGTATGAGTAATCATCTTTTTGAAAGACAAATATGTTGAAAAAAGACTTCATTGAAGTTTACTTCATATTTTATTTTCTTGAGGAAGAGAGCCTCGGAGATCAAAGAAAATGTAGAAAAATCATATTTGGTTAAGAATGAAACAAAAAATTTGTTAAGTCCATTGCCTATATTATCATACTGAGAAAATATGAGATTCTTATCAATTTGAAAATAGATTTCGGCATAATAAAAATGATTAAATACCTTATATTTATATTAAAAATTTATGTTATAGAGTATTTGGGATGTAGCTCAAATGGCAGAGCGCTCGCTTTGCATGCGAGAAGTACGAGGATTGATACCCTGTATCTCTATGTTGGCTTTTCTAATAGTGTAAGAAAATAGAACCAATTTATTATATTAACTCCATTTTTTCCTTAAAAAGGTAACATCTATGTTAGGTGGTGGATAATTACGTATTTCATGGTTGGATAAGTATATAGTTTGAATATATTTTCTAAAATAATTAAATTATAAATACAAATAGAATTACAAGTGTTTTTGTAAGAGAAACACATTAATTAAATACAAATTAGATATTTATTATTATTATTATTATTATTATTATTAAAATACTGGTTTGACGATAAATATACATTAAAACTATAAGAGATGAAATTAATACATAATTATGAAAGATTCTACAGCGTAACAATCACCTAATTTCCTGCAAAAGATATTAATTTATTTTACGTTTTCTCGTGTCTTTTTCAAAGAATAGTCGTGGTCATAGTACATATTTTAACATTTAAATGAAAATGCAAATTCAAGTAGCTAAACCACTATCGAAACCCCGTTCTCCCGGCTTCCCATGGCTTTTGTGAAGCTCGAAACATGTTTACATTTTTGTCAGTGTAAATGTCAAAATACATATGCCTTTTGAATGAAGGTTACAGACAGGTCAAATAACGATAAATGTGGTGGCAAGTGATAGCAGCGTTTGAGAGAAAAAAGAAGTAAAATAATGTCTTCTTTGATATTTACATTAGATCGGTTATACTTGAGAAATGAAGGATTGAATGATCATAAAAATATTTAGAAAAATGATCTTTAATTAGAAATTGAAAGAAAACATGTGTAACCCTCTCGTCCCGGTCTGGACGACTGACTAGTCCGAGTAGGTTACACGGGGAAAACCGAAGTGAAACACGTTAAGGCCCCATCTCGGTTAGCAACCCTAGAAATTTTTTCTTCAATAATCTTTTCTTGATGAATCATTTAATCCTATGTGTGAAACTACAGCGGAAAAACAAGGTCAAGACTACGCAGACGGAACGTAAGTTAATTTAAATTTACCAAGTGTCAAGTTAGTTCGATTTCATGCACACGTGACCAAACCATACATAAACGACTACAAACAAGGCTCACAAGAAAGCTTACAACAAACAGGACCCAAGCCCAACACTTGAGGACCTTTTAAAGATGCCAAAAGCCAAAATTACAGGCCTGTGTTTCGAAACAGGCTTGCTCGTTTCGATACACGAGCCCCAGTTTTAAAAGCCAGACCAGCCGTACCGATACGGCCAACCTCGTTTCGGTACAGGGGTCCATTTCGCCTAAGCGTTCCGAAACACATTCCGAAACAGGCCTTCACAATAGCAAAACCGTTTCGGTACGCGTATCGGAACATGGGCTTACAGTGCAAACCGTACCGAAACACGTTCCGATACGAGTATCCTTGGAACCACACTCGTTCTGAAACCACCTCATGCATTCCAAAACGCTTGCAGTCTGTGCGTTTCTAAAAATCAGTTTATGCATCTCCTTAAGTTCCCAACATATTACAAACAACAATAAACACGATACAACATGCATATACATACTCTAGAGGCATTTCACCCTACTTCAAATATGAGCAAACACTAAACATACATGTAAAGGCCATTCATATAAGAAATCAAGTATTCACCAAAGTACATTGCATAACAAGGTTTCCATGACTTCATACAAAACACATAAACATCATAGAACATGGTCATAAGCCTTCAAGACACAAAGCATTTAGGCAACAACATAAACATGGTTTACAAACCACATCAAAGGCATTAACATAAAAAACCAGCACATATGAGTCTAACAACGCTCATACAAAACACGTAGCATCCTCATTGCTAAACTACCACATTATTTACTAAACAATACATTAGCAACTACTAAAAGCTTGGATGTCGCTTCCTTGGTCCTTGCTAAATCCACGCTAATGACCTGCATTGTCGAAAACGAGAGCGTAAGCTAGAAGCTCAGTGAGGGAGCTCTAAAACAAAAACAACGACAAAGCAGGGTTCAAGCATATCATCCTTAAGACAATTTCCAAGCATATATATGCACCAATATAGAAACATAGCTAACATCACGAGAATGCATGAACATGGCATCTTACCTCATGTTATGCTCAACAAGAAATAATAATTATCTTAACAACAACCACACGAGAACAAATATATTGGCAATTATTAGCTTACTCGGATATGGGGATAACTTCCGTTGGGATTCTCACCCCCAACGTACTCAACAATAACATTACCTTCGGTGGGATTACACTCATCACCGGTCCTTGCATGGATGGGATTACACTCATCACCACATGCCCTTACGGATGGGATTCCACTCATCATCACGTAATAATATATAATTTCTGGTGGAATATTACATAACCGTGCTCCTCCTTGTTGACTATACGTCACCAAGGCCATGCACGAATTTGACTCAACCGTGTGCACACTCATCCTAATGATCGATCATTTATACCCGGTAATTAACTTGTGCCAATCATACTATACAAGTCACACCATGATAATCCATCATGCATTTCAATATATCAAACACCACATACATCAATGTATATAACAACATACATAATCAACACATGCTTTACAAGTCTACATCATGCATATTAAGCAAAACTCATAAAACACACAAGATAGTAAGCTACCAACTTAATCTATACCTTGGATTGGCCTACCAAGCACAATCCAACTCCACAACCATACACTTGAACCAATTTAAAACCACTTTAAATTATTCAACTCACCGAACTTCGTTAAGCAAACTGAGAAAAGCTGAATCAAGCCTCCACACCTTCTAGAATCGAACGCGAAGCTTCTCCAACGGTTTCCCTTGATTCTAACCAATCCAAAACAATACATTACTCAACCAAATCATCACAAAACATTGTCAAAACCCCAAACTACAACCACAAGCAAAATTCTTACAATTTCAAACCAAAGCCAACAGCAAAAATTCCCATTTTCGTACACCGCAACAACCCAGCAGAATACCAATGATTCTAGCACCCAAAACACCATTAAACACCTTCAAAACAACCCTCTAGCATTGCTATAACATCATCCCCACTCCCCAATACCACACTACCTCAAAAACCCATATTTTCACCCTTTTAAAATAACCATGAAAACCCATTTCGGGATTTTTGATAAAACTCCACCATTTTAAGTTATAATGTATCTTAGGGCAAGATTAGATCATACCTTAACTCTACAAATAAAAAACAACTCGAAAAGCCATTAAAGTTTCATCCTTTTCTTCAAAACTTTGAAAACTTGAAATTCTCAACAATTGTGTTTACCAAATACTAAAACCATGAATGTGTTAGGAATGAAGAGGAGAAGTCAAAAATGGTCTTACCTTGATGAAAACACTTGAATTTGATGGAGAAATGAATGGAATAGTGATTGGGGTTTTAGGGAGAGGTTTTGTCGTGAAAACCAAAGGAAGAAGAAGATGGGGATATTTTGTAGAAGCACTTTTTACTCATCATTTTCTTTTCCCGTTATTTTAAAATTTACCAAAGTGCCATTATTGAAATTCAAACCCTCTTAAAATAAAACCAAGGTCTATTTTAATTAAAATGAGTCCAATGACTCGAACTCGACTCACACACTCGACTCCCGACCCCTAAACCCGAGTGTTACAACTCTCCCCCACTCAAGGAAATTTCGTCCTCGAAATTACCTGACTAAAAGAGATAAAGAAACTGTCTTTCCATATGCTCCTTCCTCTCCCAAGTGGACTCGTCCACCCATCGAATTTGCCACCTCACTTTGACCAACTCAATCGATCTACCACGCAACACTTTGATGTATGAGGCTAAGATCTCAGTTGGTTCCTCATCATACGCCAAATCCGGATTCAATTCAATCTCTTCCATATGCATAACATGCCACATATCTGACCTATAATTACGAAGCATCGAAACATGGAACACATCGTGAATCTTCTCTAGCTCGAACGACAAACGTAACTGATAAGCAACCGGACCGACTCGCCTCACAATCTCATACGGCCCAATGTACCTCGGACTCAACTTCCATTTTCTTCCAAATCTCATAACCTTGTTCCATGGAGAGACTTTCAAGAACACTCTATCTCCCACAGAATACTCAACTTTCTTCCTCTTCAAGTCTGCATAGGACTTCTGCCTATCCGAAGCTGCCTTCAAACGATCACAAATCAATTTCACCTTTTCGATAGTCCCCTTAAGCAAATCTGGCATTGGTAACAACTTCTGACCTGCTTCGGCCCAACAAATAGTAGTTCTACATTTTCTACCATACGAAGCCTCATACGGAGCTATCTGAATGCTCGACTGAAAACTGTTATTATATGCGAACTCGACTAAAGGCATGTGTTTCTCCAAAGTACCCTGAAAATCAATGATGCAACGACGCAACATATCCTCTAAAATTTGTATAACCCTCTCTGACTAACCATCTGACTGAGGATGATACGACGTGCTGAAATTCAATCGGGTACCCAAAGTTGTATGCAAACACTCCCAAAATCAGGCTGTAAACCTCATATCTCTATCTGACACAATCAACTTCGGCACACCATGCAGTCTCATGATCTCACCGATGTACAAATCAACCAATCTATCTAAGGAGTAAGTCGTGTTAACAACTAAGAAGTGAGCACACTTCGTGAAACGGTAAACTGTAACACAAATTGAGTTCTTCTTCGTAGGAGTCAAAGGAAAACCCGAAACGAAATACATGGTGATATTTTCCCACTTCCATTCCGGAATTCACAACAGTTGCAACAAACCTTAAGGAACCTGATGTTCCGCCTTAACTCTCTGACATACCATACACTTACTCACGAAGTTGGCTACGTCTTTCTTCAAGCCAACCAAAAGTACCCATTCTTCAAGTCATTGTACATCTTTGTACTACCAGGATGCTTCGCAAACGGGCTACTGTGTGCTTTGGTCAAGATCGTACATCTCAAATCACTGTCATCCGGCACAACTATTCCATCTCTGAAACACAAGACCCCATCAACACTGAAACTATAGTCTGATGGTTTACCCTCGGCTATGTCTTGGTACTGATGGAAAATCCTATTCATCATGTCCATGAAAGCAATCGGTGCATTAGTCAACCCAAACGAAATAACTAAGAACTCATAGTGACCATATCTAGTTCTAAAAGCTATCTTCGGTACATCAACCTCTTTTACCTTCAACTGGTAATACCCGGATCTCAAGTCTATCTTCGAAAAGATTGATGCCCCTCTCAACTGATCAAACAAATCATCAATACGCGGCAATGGATACTTGTTCTTCACTGTCAACTAATTCAACTACCTATAGTCAATGCACATTCTCATACTGCCATCTTTCTTCTTCACAAACAAAACTGGAGCGCCCCAAGGCGAAGATCTCAAACGGATAAAACCTATATCTGACAACTATTGCAACTGAGTCTTCAAATCTTTCAGTTCTTTCGGTGCCATACGGTACGGAGCAATTGAAATAGGAGCTGAATCTTAATAAGTCTCTATAGTAAACCTTACCTCTCTATCAGGCAGTAAACCCGACAATTCTTCCGGAAACACACTCAGAAAGTCACACACTGTCATGATATCTTGAGGCCTAACTTCACTCATGTTCAGATTCATCACGTAGGCCAAGTATGCCTCACAACCCAACTCAACTAACCTCTGAGCTTCTAAAGCTAAAACAACATTCGATAAGAACTTCACGTTCTCACCTACTACCACAATCTCATAATCATCTGCAGGCTTCAAGAAAACCCTCTTAGTCTCAAAATCTATCCTAGCTCTATGTTCTGTAAGCCAGTCCATAACCAGAATTACATCAAAGCCATAGAACGATAACTCCATCGCATCCACTGGAAATGCATGCCCTTGAACCATTAGCGGACACCTTCTGTACATCTTCCTAACCACTAATGTATCCCCAAAGGAACTAGTAACACTAACACCTAGCTCTAGTGCCTCACAATGTAAATTCAACATCTTTGCATGCTCCCTCAAAATATAAGAATGTGTAGACCCGAAGTCAATAAAAGAAAGCAAACTCAGAGACTGCATCGAGAAGTTACCTGCAATCACATCCGTACCGTTCTGACCCTCACGTTAATAATAAACTCTATCCTGACCTCCACCCTCTGGCTGAACCGCTACTACATGCGCTATGTTCCTCTGGCCATCAATTCTCGGCTGGAAGTTACCTCGACGGCGCCCACAGCCTCTCTGATAACCAACAGCTCTAACGGGAGCCTGAACCTGAACTGGTGCATACCAAGCCTGATGTGGACAATCACGCCTAATTTGATCTCTAGCTCCACAGTTCCAACACGAGTGATAGTTCCCCAACACTCACCGGTGTGATTCCTCCCGTATCGAGCACTCTCGAGCAAACACCCACCAGCTCTCTGGCCCTGACGTCTATGGTCAAGGTGATGCCTATTGTTCTGATGCCCCTTGGCATCACCTCTATCAAAGTCGCCAAACCTCTTCCTAGAACTAGAACCACCATAACATTTGGTCAAACCCAAATTGTGCTCTATGTCCTTGGCCCTAGCGACCAAGACATCAAAATCTGTGTAGTTAGTAGCCAAGGTGTACCTCTTTATTTCTTCACTCAACCCGTAACGAAAACGGTCACAATGTTCCCTCTCGGTAGAAACTAGCTCAGATGCATACTGACTCAACCTGACAAACCATATCTCATACTCGGTCACGGTCAAGTTATCCTGAAGCAAAGCCATAAACTCTCTATTCTTCTCATCGAGTTAACGGGGACCCAGATACTTCTTGCGAAAAGTTGACTCAAAGAACTCCCAAGTGGTCTCGGCCTCTGGCATGCCCGTAGTAATTGTAACCCACCAAGTGTAGGCATCACCCTGAAGCAGAGATACAACACACCCTAGTCTGCGCGCTCCAGTACAACCCATCTGTGACAAATTGCAGACAGTCTTGTCAAACCAAGTCTCAGATCTCTCGGGTGCCAACCCTCTTAACTCTTCTCCTCCCAAACTACGAAGCCTCTCTAGGGGCAAACCGGTGACCTCACCTTGAGGTTGTGCCACTGCCTGACCCCCAGCCACTGCTTCCTGAAAAGTCCCGTGCTATCGCCTGAACTAGTTGTAATCCCTTTAGCCAGGCCAAGACGCTTGACCCGAACTACAAAGATTACACGGGGAAAACCAAAGTCAACCTGAAGGTCAACCTTGATTAACGACCTTTTTTATTTTTAATCTTGTTTATATGCAAATTAAGCCTATGTGAATACTCACGAATCATGGAAGAGGAAGGCACATCGGTCGGAAAACATTTAGGAACCAAATTGCAAGAATTACACTTATAGGGACCAAAACATAATTTTTTGAAAATAAAAGGACTTAATAGATTTTAAACTTACAAATATTTAATTAGTCACATTACATGATCCTCTGTCAAATTTCAGCTTAGAAAGACATTCCAAGCTCAAGCAATTGCATCCACAACATTCAGGACTAAAAAGTAAAGCATGAAAACTTTAAACAATTCAAAACACCCTCCAACGGTCAACCGTATCGGAACACCCACCCTCCGTACTGAAATGCCCGTATCGAAACGGTGTTGACCGTTTCAGTACGCGGGTAAGTTCCGACACTGGTATCGAAACAGGCCACTCTAGTGGCCAAACTGTTTCGAAACCTCTGCAACCCGTTCCGAAACGTTGGGGCCATTACAAGCCCCCGTTTCGAAACTGTTGAAGCCGTTTCGATACACTATGCCCAGTGACAACAGAAATTGTTGGTTTTTCACCCTTTTACCCATTCAAACATGCCTCAAAGATTCTCAAATCATACCAGCAATCCATAGTGATGCTAAGGAACATATTTTAAACCCCTAGACTTGAGCACGGCATCAAACACCAAAACATACAATCTAAAGGCATGCATCCTAGTCTCTAATCCAATATAAGCAACCAAACCTCAAATCCAAACATTTAGGACCATTTACAACCCATAAATGCCATCAGAAACATGCCACAAACTTAAGGAGTTAAAACCACATCTCCCAAATACAACCTTGGTTTCCCATTGCCATATATCAAAACTAAAGTGTATAAAAACATCACCATACATGGGCTTTGCACTTCCTTGGATGTTCTTATCCTTCTTGATGCCCGAAAACACCTCAATTATCTGCATTATTGGTAAAAGAGAGCGTAAGCACAATTGCTTGGTAAGGCATGCTCTAAAGAAACCAACACAATAATGCATTTCTTGAAAACACTTTCTCAAAAGCTTTTTCTACAACATGCTCGTTCTATCTCATACTTGAAAACCATTTCAATGCAACTTCTCATTGAAAACACATGTACCTCAATTCTATCCCATGCATCTAAACCAATGCAAATCTCATGGCAAAGCCATACCCATGCTTGTAAAACCAAAGCATTTCATATACAAATCTCATATGCATTTCTCATAGCATAAATCATCTCAACAATAGGTACATGTGAATCAAAAGCATTTTCATATATTATATTGGCATTTCACATCTCATTATTACTCGGATATGCGGACAAATCACTAGACACTTCCGGTGGCATCTGCCATCACCGTACTAACTCGTCTAGTAACATAATTTCCGGTGGCATCTACAATCACCATACTCACATGGCAATATCTCTCATCGCCACAAAGCTTGGGTATTTCACCAAGTTCTATCCGATGGAATGCCCATCATCGGTTCTCTCCCTTTGGATTTAACCAAAGAGCACGCACGAATTTTTAGTTTATAGTGCACTCTCATCCTATTTATCGATCAATTATATCCGGTAAGTATCTCAATATCTATGCCAATATATTATGTCAAAACATCATCTCACCTACTTTTTTCATGCAACATTTCTCAAATCATTCCCATCTCATTTCAAAACCATAACATTTGACATGCTTTAAAATAAAATCTCAAATCTCAACTATGCAACATGTTATCCCATGAAATCATTTCAAGCATTATCTCATGCTACAAATCATGCATAAAAACAATAGGAATTCATCTATCTCAAACCATAAGCATGTAAAAGCATTTTGGGGGCAATCCCCCACATATAAAAGAGCAATCTAGCCAATACTTACTTCCGGACTTAGGAAGGTGTTTCAAACCTTTTCTAAATCCCCAAACTTTGATTCTTTGTCCCTCAAGGACTTCTAAAACCATACGCACTCACTGATTACGTTTCGCTTGCTCGCCGAAACACTATCTAGGCTCCCGGATCAACACCGAAGGCGTCCGAAGATGTCTCACATATTTTTAACACATAAGAGCAGAGGATTAATGCATTGTCATGCATTGAAATCATCAGCCACACAGCTAAACTCACTGCTCTACTCAAACACCTCATTTCGACCACCAAACACAACCGAAAACATCTCCAAACTCTTCCAAAACAAAGCCCAACCAAGATCTATCACTTCTATTCATTTCTAAACATAAATTAACATCAAAAACCACAACAAACTCATCCTTATACCTCCAGCTATGACTGAACATCAAAATCACCCCAAAAACCATCATTCCAGCATACAAAACTTAGGAAACCAAACCTATTTGGGATTTGATTGATAAAACCTCATTTGTGACATCAATTAACATCCAAAATACATTAGAAAACCACCTCAAAACAGATCCCAATCATTCACCACGAAAATCATCAAGATCTCTTCCAAAATCTTGAGTTTTATTACAATTTTTTGTTTCTAACATTAAAACCACTCAAAAATCATTAACAAAGGATTGATAACTTGGGAATTTCAGTAAAGAACTGATCATTGGAGGAGAAGGACGAATCTTACCTCTAATGGATGATTTCTTCTTGATTTGGGCAAGTTTCCTTGAAAATTGAATGTGGAAAATATGATGATTTGAAGAGGAAATGATTGAGAATCAAAAGAAGATTGAAATCTCATCAAATGAAGTGAAAATAAAAGTATAATTGCTAGAGAGAATGTGTTTGGCTGAAAAGAATTTGAGAGAAAATGAAATGAGAGAAAATTTGTGAAAGTAGTTATGAATAGTCAAAGGTAGTTTCTCATTTAATTAGCCTTCATTTCCTTTAATAAAAACATTAATAAAATCACCCAAATTAAGGAAAAATCTGATGAAAAACATTTTGGTAAAATTAGCTCCTTAAAGATTCAAAGTTTCAATCCATTACAAAATAGTCACTATTTAACTTTTGCAAAAACTGCGATTTGGTCACTACACTGAAATATAGTGTCTCCAAACCTTATTTTGTAAAATTGATTTCACCATAATCATTCATATATTAAATGAGGATTTTTAGATATTTTCCACATTTTTAATGCATCCCGAACTAGGTGTTCCCTAAATCTCCCTTTAAGATTCGAACCGTTTCTCAACCGATCCGATTCGAACCCTAAACCATCTAGGCTAAAAATTGGGGTATTACAACTCTCCCCCTCTTAAGAAATTTCGTCCTCGAAATTTAGCTGGAGGAAGAAGGTAAGGAAATTTCTTCTTCATGTCATCCTTTCTTTCCCACGTGGCTTCCTCAACACCACGATGTCTCCACAACACATTAACTAGCTCAATGGTCTTACCACAGAGAACCTTACTGTCTGAATCCAAAATATAAACAGGTTCCTCATTAAAAGTCAAATCTGGATTCTACTCAACTTCCTCCACATGCATAACATGCGGAGGATCCGATCTATACCTCCGAAGCATGGATACATGAAACACATTATGTATCTTTTCTAACTCTTGTGGTAGCCTCAGCTTATAAGCAACAAGACCCACACGTTCTAACACCTCGTATGGTCCAATGTATCTCGGGCTCAGCTTACCCTTCAGGCCAAATCTCATCACCTTTTTCCAAGGTGAAACTTTGAAGAACACCTGGTCACCCACCGCAAATTCTATCTCCTTACGCTTCAAATCCGCGTATGATTTTTGCCAATCCGATGCTTCCTTCAACCACTCACAAATGAGCTTCAACTTCTCGGTGGATCCTTTCAACAAAGCCAGCATCGCGACCAACTTTTGTCCCGTTTCAGCCTAGAAAAGAGGAATTCTACACTTCCTCCCGTACGAAGCTTCATAAGGTGCCATTTGAATACTTGCCTGGTAGCTATTATTATAAGCAAACTCAACCAAAGGAAAGTGCTTCTCCCAAGAGCCTTGAAACTCAATAACACAGCACCTCAACATCGCCCTTAACTCCACCGCCACTTTCCTACTCAGGGCATCGGCCACCACATTAGCCTTCCCCGAATGGTACTCGATCGTTAGATCGTAATCCTTAAGCAACTCCACCCACCATCGTTGCCTAAGATTCAAATCTTTCTGAGACATCAAATACTTCAAACTCTTGTGATCCATGTACACAGTACACTTCTCACCATAAAGATAATGTCTCCAAATCTTCAAAGCAAAAACCACCGCAACTAACTCAATATCATGTGTAGGATAATTGTGCTCATGCACTTTCAAATGCCGCGATGCATAAGCCACCACCTTACCCTCTTGCATTAACACACACCCCAACCCAATGTAGGATTCGTCACTATACACCACAAACTCCTTCCCTGATTCAGGTTGAACCAAGATAGGAGCTTGCGTTAAAGCTGCTTTAAGCTTCTCAAAAGCTTGATGTCTCGTTTCTGTCCACTCATACTTAACATCTTTTTGCAACAACTTCATCAAAGGTGCAACAATCTTAGAAAATCCATCCACAAACCTCCTGTAGTATCATGTTAACCCAAGAAAACTACGGACTTAATGAACTGACTTAGGAGGCTTCCAATTCATTAACGCATCAACCTTCTGGGATCAACTCGAATCCCTTCAGCTGAAACCATATGACCAAGGAAAACAACTTCCTTTACCCAAAACTCACATTTGCTCAACTTAGCATAAAGCTGATTTTCCAACAACGCTTGCAAAACAATCCTCAAATGACCTTCATGCTCCTCCTCAGTACGAGAGTACACAAGGATATCGTCGATGAACACCACAACGAACTTGTTCAAAAATTCATGGAACACCCTATTCATCATATCCATGAATGCAGCAGGAGCATTCTGTTGAGTGTGCAAAAGTTCTATTTTTTATCCCCTATTTAACCCATATTTCTGTTGCATTCAAGCATAATCCATTGCATTTAGGATAGATTTCACATATACATCCCAATTATATAAAATGGCACAGTTGCTACTAATTTTGGCTAATTTTGTAGGTAGCTGCTGTGGTTGACTAAAGGCAGTGAAAAAGCAGAGTTGAAACACAAGACTAAAGTCGAGAAGGAAGACGTTACTGTGGCCGCTGCCGTGGCAGCCAATAACGATGGCAATGGTGAAGGGATAAGTGAAGTGGAGCTCGATAGAAAGAGGAAATTAAGCCGGTCTGTCGTGGGTCACTCCAATATTTTTCTGAGCCCTATATCAGAATGAAGGCCAAGCCCAAAGTTCAAGGAAGAAACCCAAAGCAAGAAAAGAGGACGAACTAAAGGCATCTACTCAAAAGATTTAGTCTTTAATAGAATTGTACTTTAGTTTGTACTTGTATTCTTGCCATATTAGAAAACTTGAAACCAAGGCCTATATAAAGGCATGTAATTCGACCTAGGGAAGGACATCTCATTCTCTAGTCGTCTTCCCCAAAACCCTAGTCGTTTTCCCCCTTCTCATCATGTTCTAAACTTCCTCTAGGGCTAAGGGTTGATTCTGTAAAGTAGTTGCAAGGATTGTACTGTTTTTAGGATTTTTCTGTTCAATAAAATAAACTTCAAGTTTGCTTATTCTGGTTTTCAACATCTTACATGAGTATCGGGAGAGCATTGTGAGATTATTCATTTACATAATATCAGGAGAGTTAAGTATACGAAAGGAATAAGTACGAGTTCTCCAGTTTATGGTTGAACTATCTCGGACCTAGGGATAGGACGAGGTTAAGTGGCTAAGGAAGAATTCAACAACATCAGTGTTCATCCTTCGATTCACGCCAGGAGGTATCATCTAAGACGTGTTCATCGACAGACATGGACCTAGGGATAGGACAAGTCACAACATGGATTTTTGCCAAGCTTGAAGTACAGAGTTGTGTGATCGCTGCCGCGACAACAACAGACTGTTGTCGCCGCAGGTGCTGTCGCGACATGAACGACGACAGAACAAGAAGTTCTATACAGTGCAACTCTTGCACTACTGAGCAAATCAATACCAGCTTATTTCTTTACCCTGAATCTTTTAATATTTTATCTTCAATATTATTCATTATTCCTCTACAAACAATTGAACTCTCTTCTTTCTCTTTTGTGCAACAATCCAAGGATAAAGCTATTTCCAGTCCCTGTGGATTCGACATCCGATACTTCGTGTATCACTTTACTACTTGCGTCGTGTACACTTGCACTCTATTGCGATAGACTTTTACACGCAACAAGTTTTTGGCGCCGTTGCCAGGGACTGGCAACATATCTTTACCCTACTTTTACTGCACATTCTTTTTAATTTTTCTATTTTTGTTGGGACCGTTCCCCCTGTGCTTTTCACGAGGTTTTTCGTTTGCTTATGCGCAGATCTAGACAAGGCAAAGAACCTGAGTATCAACTGGACCATGAAATTGAACGCTCGTGCAATCTCAGGAACCGAGTCCGTCTTTTGATAGCCAGAAACAATTATCTTGAGGAACAGTTAGAAGCTATGCATACCGGGAGGAACAACAAAGGGAATCCCGAAGATCCTGAAGATCCTATCGGGGATGAAGGAAACGGAGAGCCTGCCGCTGTCGTGGCCGCACGACGGTCATGCCGTGATTACATGATCAATTATCATGTGGAACTGGAGACCACTCTGCCAGACGTGGAAGCTTAAAATTTCGAGCTGAAACCTGTGATGTTCAGCATTATCAATTCCGCTGGCCAATTTAGTGGTGCTGCTACAGAGGATGCCAGAGAACATCTGAAAACATTCCAAGAAATCTGTGGATCATTTAGATTACCAGGAGTAAATCCGGAGATACTGAGGCTTCGGTTATTTCCTCATTCATTGAACGACAGAGCGAAAACTTGGTGGAACAAACTAACGTCGGGTTCAATACGAACTTGGGCGGATCTAACTCGTGAATTTTTATCTCGTTTAAATCCTTCTCATTTATCTGAGCGATTACGTAATGAAATTGCTACTTTTCAACTGGAAGATGACGAGCCAATGCACGAGGCATGGGAGAGGTTTACCACTCTTTTGAGGAATTTCCCGATGCATGGATTCCCTGTTTGGAATCAAATCATCAAATTTTACAATGTTTCCAGCACACATACCCGTATGAGAATAGATTAAGTAGCAAATGGACTGTTGTTGGGCAAAGATCCAGATGAAGCCATGATAGTATTGAAAAATTTGGCGAAGAATGAAGAGAAATTTCCCACAGTGAGGAGAGGTAAACGAGTGCTAGCTGTGAAGGACTATGAAGCCGAAAATTCCCTAAAGACACAGGTTGCGTACCTCACAAAGGCAGTAGAAAACTTGCTAAAGAAAGATTCACAACCTGTCTACTCTGCAGAAGAGGTATGTGGTACTTGCAGTGGGAATCACAGTTCAGAAGACTGCCCGCTACAGCTAGAGGAAGGGATGTATGTTGGAAACTATAACAAGCAAAGAAACTACGATTCCAAAAAATACAATCCCAACTGGAGGAAAGACCCCAAGTTCTCATGGAGTAACCCGAACAACGCACTGAATCCTCAAGTGCAAAACACTCAAATCAGGGGGCACCCAGAATCTGACACGGTAGCAACTGCAACAGTAGCCACAACAGCAGCCGACAACCGCACCTAGTATACTGGAGCAGACTTTGGCCACATTCATGTCACAGACAGGAGCTTACATGGCAAACATGGATCACTTTGTCAAGAAGACTGAGTCGTTCATGGATAAAACAGAGATGAGAATGACTAACCATGAAGCTACACTGAAATCATTGGAGACACAGATGGGTCGGGTTTCCCAGCATATTAAGCCAAGGCAGAACGAAGGATTCCCTAGCGATACTGAGGTCGCTAGACAACCCACACATGAGCAGTGCAAAGCCATTACAACAAGGAGTGGGAAACAACTGCCAGGGCCGAAGAAGGAAGGCGTACCGATTGAGGAACCAGCCCTAGAATCGACTACCGCAAAACTACCCCGGCAGACGATAAACAAACTGCTGCCACCACACCTGTCACGACAGTAGAAGGGACATAGGAGAAGGATGAAGAACCTAAGCCTCCTCGGATTCGAATATCATGTGAAGGACGATTTGAAGATTACCATCCTCCACCTCCTTTTCCACAGTGGTTACAGAAGCAAAAACAGGAATACCAGCTCAAAAAGATCTATGATATTTTTAAGTAGGTTCACATTAATATTCCGCTGTTAGAGGCCATCAAGGAGATGCCCGGTTATGCAAAATTTCTCAAGGATGCTATGTCGAAAAGATCCAGACTTGGGGAATTCGAAACGGTAAAAATGACAGAAGGATGCATGACTATTCTGCACAGGTATCCACCCTAGAAAAAAGGGATCCTGGGACCTTCATCATACCGTGCATAATCGGTGATAAATTCACGGGTAAGGCACTTTTTGATCTAGGTGCTAGTATTAATTTAATGCCAAAATCTGTGCTTCAGAAATTAGGTATTGGACGAGCACGGCCCACGACAATTATGCTGCAGCTGGCAGACCGCTCTTACGTACAACTAGAAGGGAAGATCGAAGATATTCTGGTAAGAGTGGATAAGTTTATTTTTCCTGCTGACTTTATTATTTTAGATTGTGAAGCAAATGAGAATGCACCAATCATCCTGGGGCGACCCTTTCTAGCCACAGGCAGATCACTGATTGATGTAAAGAAGGGAGAACTGACAATGAGAGTAAATGATCAAGAGATCAAGCTCAATGTTCTCCAGGAAATTAAACACGCTGATGCAGAAGAAGAATGCAAGGCTATCACTGAAGTAATCCTTGACCAACAGTGCCACGGCAGCCATTTGGAAGACTGTTACAGAAGCAACAACGGCAGCAGCTCCTCAGATTCTGACATGTCTGACACTGAAGGTCAAGAGGAGGTAAACTGGATAGGCAATCGTCCAGGTATGTTATTCGAGCCCTTAAACTATACCTCGAATGAACACATAATCCAAAAGCCCTAAACTGTAGAACCACCTGTTTTAGACCTTAAGCTCCTGCCAGGGCAGCTTAAATATGTTTTTCTTGGTTTAAATGATACGTAACCCGTAATCATCTCTTCCAAGTTGATGCAGAAACAGGAACAACAACTGATAGGGATGCTGCAGCAGCATAAAAAGGCTATTGGATGGACGATAGCTGATATCCAAGGCATCAGTCTGACACTATGTATGCACAAAATTCTCCTAAAGGATGATCATAAACTGACAATTGATGCCCAGAGACGCTTAAACGATGCTATGCGAGAAGTGGTTCGAAAAGAGATTATCAAATGGCTTGATGCTGGGATAATTTATGCCATCTCGGATAGTAAGTGGGTGAGCCCGGTGCAGTGTGTTCCTAAAAAGGGAGGAATAACTGTGGTGACAAATGAAGAGAATGACCTAATCCCAACCAGGACTGTGACCGGTTGGAGGGTTTGTATGGATTATCAGAAGCTTAACAAGGCTGCCCGGAAGGACCATTTTCCCCTACCTTTTATGGACCAAATGCTTGATAGATTAGCGGGAAAACCTTATTATTGTTTTCTTGATGGTTACTCATGTTATAACAAGATAGCTATTGCAACGGAGGATCAAGAGAAAACGACTTTCACTTGCCCATACGGCACTTATGCTTTCCGAAGAATGCCATTTGGACTCTGCAATGCACCAACAATATTCTAGATGTGTATGATGGTGATATTCTCCAACATGGTGGAGGACTTCCTGGAAATATTCATGGATGATGTTTCCGTCTTTTGAGACAGTTTTGAAAGCTGCTTAGGCAACCTACAGAAGGTGCTCGAAAGATGCGAAAAACCAAACTTGGTCTTAAGCCGGGAGAAATGTCACTTCATGGTGGATGAGGGGATAGTCCTAGGCCACAAGGTAAGCTACCGCGACATAGAAGTCGATAGATCCAAGATAGAAGTAATTGAAAAGCTACCACCACCCACCACAGTCAACGGAATTTGATGTTTCTTAGGGCATGCTGGGTTTTATCGAAGGTTTATTGCAAATTTTTCGAAGATTACCAAGCCTCTATGCCACTTACTAGAACATAATCGTCCCTTTGACTTCAATACTGAATGTACTGAGGCATTCAGAGTCTTGAAAGAGAAGGTGGTAATAGCCCCAATTGTACAACCACCAGACTGGAGTTTGCCATTTGAAATTATGTGTGATTCCAGTGACTATGATGTAGGGGCAGCACTTGGGCAGAGGAAAGACAAGCTATTTCACGTAATTTATTACGCCAGCAAAACACTAAACGATGCCCAAGTGAATTACACCACAACCGAAAAAGAATTGTTAGCAGTGGTGTTACCGATTGACAAGTTCCGTTCGCACATACTTGGAACGAAGGTGGTGGTCCACACAGACCAATCAGCACTGAAGTATCTGTTCGCTAAAAAAGATGCAAAACTTATATTGATACGTTGGATTCTGCTGCTGCAAGAGTTTGACATTAAAACCAAGGATAAAAAGGAGACAAAAAACCAAGTTGCAGACCACTTGTCAAGATTAGAGAGGGAAAGAGTCTTCCAGCAGACAAGACACACATACTGGAGATCTTCCCTTACGAGCAGCTGTTTGCAGCCACAAGCATCGCAGCGACAGCCATGGCAGCATGTAAGTTTCCTGAACTTCCTTGGTATGCTAATTTCGTTAATTACATAGTGAGCAGCATATTACCTTCTGAACTTAATTACCAAGCAATGAAGAGGTTCCAAAATGATGCAATACATTATTATTGGGACGAACGTCTTCTTTTCAAACATTGTGCAGATCAAGTTATCAGGATATGTGTACCACATGATGAGTAGGAAGCTGTGCTTCACCACTCCCATGCTTCACCATATGGAGGACACTTAGGTGAAAATAAAACCGCTGCCAAGGTTTTGCAATTTGGTTTTTACTGGCCCTCACAGTTCAAGGATGCCCAAGCATTCTACAAAAGCAGTGAAAAATGCCAACGGACTGGAAACATCTCAAGGAGACATGAAATGCCACTACAAAACATTTTAGAGGTCGAGATCTTCGATGTATGAGGGATTGATTTCATGGAACCATTCCCAACATCATGTGGGAACCTCTACATCCTACTGGCAGTGGTTTAGGTATCCAAATGGGTTGAGGCGATCACCGCACAGAAAAATTGTAACACCCCAATTTTGGGCTTGGAAGTTTAGGGTCTGAACCGGACCGGTCTAATTTTTGGTTCGAATATAAAAGGTGGTTTTAGGGAAAGCCTAGTTCGCGATGCATTAAAAATATGGAAAAATATCTAAAAATCCTCTTTTAATATATATAAGAGATTGGTGAAATCAATTTTACAAAATAAGGTTTGGAAGTGTGACATTTCGAAATAGTGACTAAAATGTAATTTTTGAAAAGTTCAGTGGTGACTGTTTTGTAAGGATTGAAACTTTGAATCTTTAAGGAGCTAATTTACCCAAGGAAGGATTTGTCCAGATTTTTCTTAATTTTAATGACTCATTTAATGTTTAATTAATTAAAAGAAAAGAGGGAAAACCCATATTTTAGTTTTCTTAACTAACTTTTGCTAAAATTCTCCCATTTCATTTTCTCTCAAAATTCTCTCAGCCAAACACATTTCCACATCAGCTTTTCTTTTGATTTTCATTCTAAATGATGAGGTTTCAATCATCAATTGATTCCTAAGCTTTTCTACATCAAATCCTCTTCATTTGCTCATTGAATTTTCAAGGATTTTGGCTCTAAATAAGGAGAAATCTACATTTAGAGGTAAGGATATTCTTCTCCTCTAAATACTCAGTTCTTTACTGAAATTCCCAAGTTCTCAATCCTTAAATTAAGTTTTATAAAAGGTTTTGATGATGTGATCTTGATTTTGGCTTAAAACTCAAGATTTGGATTTAATCTTGAAGAAATTCGTAAGGAATGTTTGGGCTCTATTTTGAGATGTCTTTTTAAAGTATTTTGGATGTTTAATGATGTGTAATTGAGGTTTAATCAATGCAATCCTGAATAGGTTGATTTTCCTAAGTTTTTACTTGTGAAAATGGTGGTTTTTGGGGTGATCTTGGTGATATGTTATAGTTGGAGGTATAAGGACGAGTTTAGATCCTTTTTGGATGTTAATTGATGTTTAAGAATGTTTAGAACTGATGGATCTTGGCTGGGTAATGTTGTGGATGAGATTGGTAGTGATGTCGGTTGTGTTTGGTAGCCGAAATGTTATATTTGTTGAGAGCAGCGAGTTTAGGTGTTGTGGCTGAAGAATTTAATGCATGATGATGCGTTAATCCTCTACTTTGATGTGTTTAAAACAAGGGAGACACATTCGGATCCTTGTGGTGTTGATCCGGAGGCTTGATCGGCGTTTCAGCAAGCTTGCGAAACGGAATTGGTGAGTGAAGTTTGGTTTTCAGCTTTGAAACCAATGTTTGAAGGTTTTGGGAGCTTAGTTTAAGTCTAATAAACTTAACTAAGCTCAAGAGTAAGTTTTCGGAGAAACTCTCTCTTTGATGAACCATGAGATGGTTGGATGCAATGTGTTTATTTTGCATGTTTAAATTCTGTTTTGAAAGCATGTTTTAGCATGATTAATACTGGTTTTGAAAGCCATGTGTTGAAGGATGCTCAAGGTAAGAGATCCTTGGTTTGATATTGATAAATGTGGTTCTGATGCATAGTGACGCGTGATGGTTTAATGGCTTTGATTAATGCTTTAAAACAGTGGAATGTTGATGATTAATGATGTATATTGGCAAGTGATGTTTGGTTTTAAAGTACTTGAATTGGATATAGTTAGCCGGCTATAGGATTGGGTGCACCGTGAATAAAGTCGCCTTGGATGTTGATGGGTTGTAATGGTACCGAAAACTCCATCAAAGTACACTTACGAGATGTCTAAGATCATAATGGTGGTTAAAATGCCATGTGAGAATCTTGTGTTGTGTGTCCCGTGTTCTCGTTAGTGATGTTATACAACTACCGATGAGTGATGTGGAGGGGTTGTGATTGTACAGTTAAATCCATCACGGGTGTTGAGGGGTTGTGATTGTACCGGTAAACTCCACCTTGTGTTCGGTAGTGTGTATGAAGCGTATGGGACAACGCTTGTAATCCGTGTATCCGATTGTGTTTTATGTTGAAAATGGTTAAGGTATCACTTGGAAGCCAATATGACATGTTAATGTTAATGAAGCATGAGATGCTTGTTGTGTATGCATTGTTGCATGAGAAATGATGTTTATGATTTTAAAGGCCTTTGAAAGGTGTTTTATAAAGTGCATTATTGTGTTGTTTCTTTAGAGCATGCCTCACTAAGCATTTGTGCTTACGCTCTCTTTCTTGAACCAATAATGCAGAGAATTGAAGTGCTTTAAGGGCATCAAGGAGGCTAAGAATCCAAGGAAAGGCTAAGCTCATGTATGGTGACTATTTTTACAACATTGTTAGCTTTTTGTATTTGGCAATGGGAACCTAGGTTGTGTTTTTGGGAGATGTTTTGGACTCCCTGAGTTTGGCATGATGCCTATGATGTTTTGGACTTGTAATTGGCCATTTGGTGTTTGCTTTGGTGATTTGATGCTTGGATGGTTTTGAATAGTAGGATGCATGCCTATAGATTTGTGGTTTTTCCTAATTGATGCCATGAATGTGTTTTGATGATGCAAGTATGTTCCTTATAAGTATGATGACTTGTTGGCATGATTAGGAGGTCATAGGGATGTGTTTGAGTGGTTAATTGTATGATAAACCAGAAAAATCTGCACTTTCTGGGTAGTCCGTATCGGAACGGGCACTACCGTTTCGAAACGGGGGCATGTAATGGCCTTCGTGTATCGAAACGAGTAGAGGGTGTTTCGAAGCGGATTTGCCACTGTCAAGCCCTGTTTTGAAACAGGTCTCGAAACAAACCCGCGTTTCAGAACGGTCAACCCCCGTTCCGAAACAGGTGACCGTTGGGCACTGATTAGAATGGTTTAAGGTTTGCAAGCTTTACGTTTTAGTCATGTATTTTGTATATGCAATTGCTTGAGCTTGAGAAGTCCGTTTAAGGTAAAATTTGGCAGGGAAGCATGTAATATGACTAATTTCATAATGGTAACTTAAAAATAAGTTAAGTCCTCTTAATTTCCAGAATTTACATTTTGGTCCCTAAATGTTGTTATTTGTGCAATTGTGTCCCTTAACGTTTTCCGATCGCTGTGCTTTTCAAGTATGCTCTTCTCAAGGGTACGCTTAGGTTTAATATGCATCTAGACAAGATTAATAAGAAAAAAAGGTCGTTAATTAAGGTTGACTTTCGGGTTGACTTTGGTTTTCCCATGCAATCTTCGTAGTTCGGGTCAACCGTCTAGGCCGGGCTAAGGGGGTTACATTTGGTGGTATCAGAGCTGAGTTCTCGAGTAAACGGGAATGATTGTGTGGGTGATATATGTATGATTGCTTTGTATGCTTTTTAAGTGAAAGTTTGAGGTGTGAATTGTAAAGTATGTTGCAATTGTGATTCTATGCTATGTTGAAGCATGTTAGAGGGACCCATTGCCATATCAAAACTAATGAAATGAATTGTTTTTGAAAAATGAGCTCGAGTGCTTGGATTACTTACCTTGTTGCGCCTAATTATGTTTATTTCATTGTGTTAGTGCATTGTTTTAGTGCATTGTGCTGGTGCTGGGGTCGCTGGACTTGAAGCTGGGCAGGGGCAAGCTGCTCCTGACATGATAGTTTTGATACAAGCTATCGCTGGAGCCTTTCAGGCGGCAGTAGCGGGAGCTCATGGAGCTGGGCATCAGGGAGATGCTAATGTTAGACTACCTTTGGAATGTCTGCGCAGTCTGAGAGGGACTGAGTTCAGAGGTTTGTCTGATGAAGGTTCCGAGTCTTTGTTGGAAAGTACCAAGAGGATATTGGGACAAATGAACTACAATTATGTGCAGAAGCTAGGATGTGTGGTATCGCTGTTACATGATGATGCGTATACCTGGTGGACGACCGCGATCTCCATAATGGAGGAGGTTGATGTGACTTGGACGTTCTTTCTGAACACGTTCAAGCGGAGGTATCTGGGTGTACGATACCTGGATGAAAAGAAAAGAGAGTTCATGTCTCTGACACAAGGAAGTATGACAGTAGCTGAGTACGAGATCCAGTTTGTTCGTCTCAGTCAGTATGCACCTGAGATTGTCCCTGATGAGCGGGAGAGGTGTGAGCGTTTCCGTTATGGTTTGGTGACGGATGAATAGACCTATATGCTTGTGGCTGAGTACACTGATTTTTATGTACTGGTTAGTAGGGCGAAGGATATTGAGCAGAACCTGGGTTTGTCTTCCAGGAGTCTTGGTTTTGGCTCGGGCAAGCGAGCTGCTGAGTATAGTTCCGGTGGAGGGCGGAACAAGAGAGGACGAGATAAGAGGTATCAGTCTTCTGCTAGGCGTGGTGGTGGAGGGCATGGTGCGCCTGTTCAGGGAGACAGGGCGAGAGCTGATCAGAACACATGCTGGACGTGTGGATCGCGTGGCCATTTGAGGCGTGATTGTCCTCGAGCAGCGAGGGAGGTACATGCTCCTGTTGTTGTAGCTGGTAATTCGTGCTGGAATTGTGGTTCGGCATACCACATGAGGAGGGAGTGTCCTTTGTTGGCCGGTGGAGGTCAGGGACGTGCTCCTGGAGTTGTTGCACCACAAAGTGGTCGTGGGCGCAGCGGTGGAAACTTCCAGCGTAGAGAGGATGGTGGAAGGAATATGGCGCATGTGGTGGTTGTCCAACCTAAGGGTGGTGGCAGGCTCGAGTGTATGCGCAGCGGGAATGGAGGAATGACACGGATGTGATCGCAGGTACCTTCACTTTGCAATCCTTGTCATTACTTTCCTTGATTGATTCTGGATCTACACACTCATACATATTGCGTGAACATGCTCAATTGCTTGGTTTGCCTGCTGAGTCTTTGGATGTTGGTATGCGTGTAACTAGTTCCTTTGGTGAGACTGTTGTGACACGAAAGTTATATAGAAGGTGTCCCTTGGTTGTTCAAGATCATGTTTTTCATGTTGATCTTATGGAATTGCCTTTCTATGGTTTTGATGTAATCCTTGGTATGGATTGGCTTGTTGAACATCGAGCTGTGGTGGATTTTGAGAACAAGTGAGTTTCGTTGAAGCTTGCGGATGATTATGAGGTAGTGGTGGTTGGTGAGAATGTGAAGTTTCTTACCAATGTGGTGTCTACATTGGAGGCGAGCCGGATGCTGAGGCAAGGTTGTGATGCCTACCTAGCCTTTGTGATGAATCCTAGCTCTAAGGAGTTGCGAGTGCAAGATATCAGGACTGTGCGAGAGTTTCCTGGTGTGTTTCCGGAGGAGTTGCCTGGATTGCCTCCTAATCGAGAGGTAGAGTTTGGAATTGAGTTGTATGAGAATACAACTCCAGTTTCCATTACTCCTTATCAAATGGCACCTAAGGAGTTGAAAGAGCTGAAGACGCAACTTTAGGAGTTGCTTCATCGTGGTTTAATTCGGCCGAGTGTGTCACCTTGGGGTGCACCGGTCTTGTTTGTGAAGAAAAATGATGGCAGTATGAGAATGTGCATCGATTACCGTCAGCTTAACAAGTTGACTATCAAGAATTGGTATCCATTGCCGAGGATTGATGATCTTTTTGATTAGTTTCAGGGAGCGGTTGTGTTCTCTAAGATTGACTTAAGGTCAGGGTATTACGAGTTGAAGGTGAAGGATGTGGATGTGCCAAAGACAGCCTTCAGAACGAGGTATTGGCATTATGAGTTCCTTGTGATGTCGTTTGGTTTGACGAATGCTCCTGCACCTTTTATGGACATGATGAATAGAGTGTTCCATGAATATTTGGACAAGTTTGTTGTGGTGTTCATTGATGATATCCTCGCGTACTCTCGTACTGAGGAGGAGCATGAGGGGCATTTGAGCATTGTGTTGCAAGCTTTGATGGAAAATCATCTTTATGCTAAGTTAAGCAAGTGTGAGTTCTAGCTCATGGAGGTTGTGTTCCTTGGTCATGTGGTTTCTACTGAGGGGATTCGTGTTGATCCTCAGATGGTTGAGGCAGTGATGAATTGGAAGCCTCCTAAGTCTGTTCATGAAGTCCGTAGTTTCCTTGGTTTGACAGGATACTACCGGAGGTTCATGGATGGATTTTCAAAGATTGCTGCACCTTTGACGAAGTTGTTGCAGAAGGATGTTAAGTATGAGTGGACGGAAGCGAGACAGCAGGCTTTTGAGAAGCTGAAGGCAGCTTTGACGCAAGCTCCTATCTTGGTTTAGCCTGAATCTGGGAAAGAGTTTGTGGTGTATAGTGACGCGTCCTACGTTGGTTTGGGATGGGTGTTGATGCAAGAGGGTAAGGTGGTGGCTTATGCATCGCGCTAGTTGAAGGTGCATGAGCGCAATTATCCTACGCATGACATTGAATTGGCTGCGGTGGTTTTTGCCTTGAAAATTTGGAGACATTACCTGTATGGTGATCCGTGTACTGTGTACACGGATCACAAGAGTTTGAAGTATCTGATGTCTTAGAAGGAGTTGAATCTTAGGCAACAACGTTGGGTGGAGTTGCTTAAAGATTACGATCTGACGATCGAGTATCATCCGAGAAAAGCTAATGTTGTAGCGGATGCCTTGAATAGGAAGGTAGTAGTGGAGTTGAGGGCTATGTTTGCCAGTTTGAGCATATCGCGAGATGGTGGTCTTGTGGCTGAATTGCAAGTGAAACCATCCTTGGTTCAGTTGATAAAGGATAAGCAGCTGTTGGATGATTCCTTGGTGCCACATGTTCAGGATATTGCTGAGGATAGGCCGTCGGATTTCAGCTTTAATGATGATGGAGTTTTATGTTTTGGGAGTCAGATAGTAGTGCCCAATGATGCTGAGTTGAGGCGTGCTATTCTGACTGAAGCTCATAGTAGTCCTTTTGCTATGCACCCTGGTAGTACTAAGATGTATCGTGATCTTCGTGATGAGTACTATTGGGTGGGTTTAAAGAAGGATGTTGCTGAGTATGTGAGCAAGTGCATGGTTTGTCAGCGAGTTAAAGCTGAGCATCAGTTTCCTTTTGGGTTGTTGCAACCGTTAAGGATTCCTGAGTGGAAATGGGAAAGGATTACCATGGACTTTGTGTCTGGTTTGCCTTTGTCGCCATCGAAGGAGAATTCGGTGTGGGTGATTGTGGATCGCCTGACGAAGTGTGCGCATTTCTTGCCTATGCATACTACGTATACCATGGATAAACTTGCAGAGCTGTACATTGCTGAGATTGTGCGGCTGCATGGTGTGCCAAAGTCGATCGTGTCGGATAGAGATCCGAGGTTTACATCGCGTTTCTGGTAGTGTTTGCATCAGGCTTTGGGTACGCGGTTGAATTTCAGTAGTTCTTATCATCCACAGTGGGATGGACAGTTTGAGCGTGTTATCCAAGTGCTGGAGGATATGTTGAGGTGCTGTGTGATTGAGTTTCAGGGCTCTTGGGAGAAGCATTTGCCATTGGTGGAGTTTGCTTATAACAATAGCTACCAGGAAAGTATTCAAATGGCACCTTATGAAGCTTTGTACGGGAGGAAGTGTAGGACTCCTCTTTGTTGGGTTGAAACAGGCCAGAAGTTGGTTTCAATGCCAGCTTTGTTGAAAGGAACTACCTAGAAGGTGAAGCTTATTTGTGAGCGGTTGAAGGCAGCTTTTGATCGACAGAAGTCTTACGCGGATTTGAAGCGTAAGGAGGTTGAGTATGCGGTTGGTGACCGTGTGTTTTTGAAAGTTTCGCCTTGGAAAAAGGTGATGAGATTTGGTCGAAAGGGTAAGCTGAGCCCTAGGTACATTGGACCATACGAGGTGATTGAACGTGTGGGTCCTGTTGCGTACAAGCTGAGGTTACCGCAAGAGTTGGAAAAGATTCATGATGTGTTTCATGTCTCTATGCTCCGCAAGTATATATCAGATCCTTCGCATGTTATGCCTGTGGAGGAAGTAGAGTTGAATCTGGATTTGACCTATGATGAGGAACCGGTGGAAATTCTGGATTTAGACAATAAAGTTCTTCGAGGCAAGACCATTGATTTGGTAAAGGTGTTATGAAAGCATCGTGGTGTTGAGGAAGCCACATGGGAAAGGAAGGATGACATGTTGAAGCAGTTTCCGTACCTCTTTCCTCCAGGTAAATTTCGAGGACGAAATTTCTTAAGGGGGGGGGGAGTTGTAACACCCCAATTTTGGGCTTGGAAGTTTAGGGTCTGAATCGGACAGGTCTGATTTTTGGTTCGAATATAAAAGGTGGTTTTAGGGAAAGCCTAGTTCGGGATGCATTAAAAATATGGAAAAATATCTAAAAATCCTCTTTTAATATATATAGGAGAGTGGTGAAATCAATTTTACAAAATAAGGTTTGGAAGTGTGACATTTCGAAATAGTGACTAAAATGTAATTTTTGAAAAGTTCAGTGGTGACTGTTTTGCAAGGATTGAAACTTTGAATCTTTAAGGAGCTAATTTACCCAAGGAAGGATTTCTCAAGATTTTTCTTAATTTTAATGACTCATTTAATGTTTAATTAATTAAAAGAAAAGAGGGAAAAACCATATTTTAGTTTTCTTAACTAAATGATGAGGTTTCAATCATCAATTGATTCCTAAGCTTTTCTACATCAAATCCTCTTCATTTGCTCATTGAATTTTCAAGGATTTTGGCTCTAAACAAGGAGAAGTCTACATTTAGAGGTAAGGATATTCTTCTCCTCTAAATACTCAGTTCTTTACTGAAATTCCCAAGTCCTCAATCCTTAAATTAAGTTTTATAAAAGGTTTTGATGATGTGATCTTGATTTTGGCTTAAAACTCAAGATTTGGATTTAATCTTGAAGAAATTCATAAGGAATGTTTGGGCTCTGTTTTGAGATGTCTTTTTAAAGTATTTTGGATGTTTAATGATGTGTAATTGAGGTTTAATCAATGCAATCCCGAATAGGTTGATTTTCCTAAGTTTTTACTTGTGAAAATGGTGGTTTTTGGGGTGATCTTGGTGATATGTTATAGCTGGAGGTATAAGGACGAGTTTAGATCCTTTTTGGATGTTAATTGATGTTTAAGAATGTTTAGAACTGATGGATCTTGGCTGGGTAATGTTGTGGATGAGATTGGTAGTGATGTCGGTTGTGTTTGGTAGCCGAAATGTTAGATTTGTTGAGAGCAGCGAGTTTAGGTGTTGTGGCTTAAGATTTTAATGCATGATGATGCGTTAATCCTCTGCTTTGATGTGTTTAAAATAGGGGAGATACATTCAGATCCTTGTGGTGTTGATCCGGAGGCTTGATCGGCGTTTCGGCAAGCTTGCGAAACGGAATTGGTGAGTGAAGTTTGGTTTTCAGCTTTGAAACCAATGTTTGAAGGAGCTTAGTTTAAGTCTAAGCAACTTAACTAAGCTCAAGAGTAAGTTTTCGGAGAAACTCTCTCTTTGATAAACCATGAGATGGTTGGATGCAATGTGTTTATTTTGCATGTTTAAATTCTGTTTTGAAAACATGTTTTAGCATGATTAATGCTGGTTTTGAAAGCCATGTGTTGAAGGATGCTCAAGGTAAGAGATCCTTGGTTTGATATTGATAAATGTGGTTTTGATGCATAGTGATGCATGATGGTTTAATGGCTTTGATTAATGCTTTAAAACAGTGGAATGTTGATGATAAATGATGTATATTGGCAAGTGATGTTTGGTTTTAAAGTACTTGAATCGAATATAGTTAGCCGGCTATAGGATTGGGTGCACCGTGAATAAAGTCGCCTTGGATGTTGAGGGGTTGTAATGGTACCGAAAACTCCATCCAAGTACACTAACGAGATGTCTAAGATCATAATGGTGGTTAAAATGCCATGTGAGGATCTTGTTTTGTGTGTCCCGTGTTCTCGTTAGTGATGTTATACAACTACCGATGAGTGATGTGGAGGGGTTGTGATTGTACCGTTAAACTCCATCACGGGTGTTGAGGGGTTGTGATTGTACCGGTAAACTCCACCTTGTGTTCGGTAGTGTGTATGAAGCGTATGGGACAACGCTTGTAATCCGCGTATCCGATTGTGTTTTATGTTGAAAATGGTTAAGGTATCACTTGGAAGCCAATATGACATGTTAATGTGAATGAAACATGAGATGCTTGTTGTGTATGCATTGTTGCATGAGAAATGATGTTTATGATTTTAAAGGCCTTTGAAAGGTGTTTTATAAAGTGCATTATTGTGTTGTTTCTTTATAGCATGCCTCACTAAGCATTTGTGCTTACGCTCTCTTTCATGAACCAATAATGCAGAGAATTGAAGTGCTTTAAGGGCAGCAAGGAGGCTAAGAATCCAAGGAAAGGCTAAGCTCATGTATGGTGACTATTTTTACAACATTATTAGCTTTAGGTATTTGGCAATGGGAACCTAGGCTGTGTTTTTGGGAGATGTTTTGGACTCCCTGAGTTTGGCATGATGCCTATGATGTTTTGGAGTTGTAATTGGCCATTTGGTGTTTGCTTTGGTGATTTGATGCTTTGATGGTTTTCAATAGTAGGATGCATGCCTATAGATTTGTGGTTTTTCCTAATTGATGCCATGAATGTGTTTTGACGATGCAAGTATGTTCCTCATAAGTATGATGACTTTTTGGCATGATTAGGAGGTCATAGGGATGTGTTTGAGTGCTTAATTGTATGATAAACCAGAAAAATCTGCACTTTCTGGGCAGTCCGTATCGGAACGGGCACTACCGTTTCGAACCGGGGGCCTGTAATGGCCTTCTTGTATCGAAACGGGTAGAGGGCGTTTCGAAACGGATTTGCCACTGTCAAACCCTGTTTCGAAACAGGTCTCGAAACGAACCCGCGTTTCGGAACGGTCAACCCCCATTCTAAAACAGGTGACCGTTGGGCACTGATTTGAATGGTTTAAGGTTTGCAAGCTTTACGTTTTAGTCCTGTATTTTGTATATGCAATTGCTTGAGCTTGAGAAGTCCGTTTAAGGTGAAATTTAGCAGGGAAGCATGTAATATGACTAATTTCATAATGGTAACTTAAAAATCAGTTAAGTCCTCTTAATTTCTAGAATTTACATTTTGGTCCCTAAATGTTGTAATTTGTGCAATTTAGTCCCTTAACGTTTTTCGATCGCTGTGCTTTTCAAGTATGCTCTTCTCAAGGGTACGCTTAGGTTTAATATGCATCTAGACAAGATTAAAAAGAAAAAAAGGGTCGTTAATCAAGGTTGACTTTCGGGTTGACTTTGGTTTTCCCCGTGTAATCTTCGTAGTTCGGGTTAACCGTCTAGGCCGGGCTAAGGGGGTTACAAAAATGATGCCAAGATTGTTCATAGATTTCTGCACAAAAATATTTTTTCCAAGTTTGGCATACCTAAGGCGATCAACAGTGATGAAGGGAGACATTTCGATAATAGGGTAATAACTGCTGCCTTAAGAAAATATGGTGTAAAACATCGGATCGCAACAACATATCACCCTCAGACCAATGAACATTCTTGAGAAGATGGTTAAACCTACTCGAAAGGACTAGTCTTTACACCTCAATGATGCACTCTGGGCCAATAGAACAACATTTAAGACACCATTGAAAATTTCACCCTACAAACTAATATATGGAAAAACATGCCATTTACATGTTGAGATGGAGCACAGAGCTTACTGGGCTATCAAGGCAGTGAACATGGACTTAGATAAGGCAGGACAGAAGAGGTTAATTGACTTGAATGAAATTGATGAAATTCGAGCAATGTCCTACGACAACGCAAGGATTTACAAGGACAAGACAAAGAGGTGGCATGACAAGAAGTTGCTGCCATGACAGTTCTGCCCAGGGCAGCTTGTGTTGTTATTTAACTCTAGGTTGAAACTTTTCCCAGGGAAGCTGAAAGTAGATGGTCCGGCCCATTCCAAGTTGTGAAAGTTTTTCCTCATGGTGCCATCACGATCAAATCCTTAAAAGACGGGCACCAATTCAAAGTCAACGGACAGAGACTAAAGTATTATCAGGGGACTGAAGCCCCAAGGATGCAGGAAGTGGTTACTTTAGGAGATGCCCCTCAAGGCATCCCTAATTTAACTTGATTTTATTTTTATTATTATTACTATTATTTATATATTTATTTATTTATTAGGAAATTAGAATTATTTTATTTCTAGGAACTAAGTTTTTATTTTAATTATTTTTAGGAAATAAGGGAAACGAGGAGATGAGAAGATGTGAACCAGCCCAATATCTCACCAGCAGCCCAAAAAGCCCAAAGGAGGAGTCTATCGTCACAGCCTGTCAACAGCTGTCGCGATAGATGCGGAAAATAGAGCATGTCAACACGCTGTCGCGGCAGACACACAAACGCATAACAGACGCGCAGTAGACACGGAAACACGTGACAGACGTGTCATAAACCGTTTAACAGTTGGCCCCATTATTTGCGCCTGCCTTTACAGCTCCAACGGGCAGCAAACCATTCATCTATATAAACCCCATTTCACTATTCATTTTCACCTCACTTTTACTCTCTCAACTCGCTTTCTCTTTAAATCTTTAATTTCTTTCCTTTTCCACTGTCTTGTAATTATGAGTACCAGACAAACAAGGCGAAGTGCTGCCTCCGGCTCTGGCGCAGCAGCCGGCACACCCAGCCACAACCGACTCCTTAACCGCTTTGCCACCACCGACTCTGTCGACCGATACTACACCTTCTTCCAAAAGAGGGAGATGTGGGAAGAGAGAGGGTTACTTTACAACAAACACACATAAGATTTTAGGCTCGAATAGTTCATAGCTCGAAAGATCAAAGCCCTCAAATGGCAGATGTTTGCTACCCAGCACGAGGAGATGAATGTCACTTTGGTCAGGGAATTTTACGCTGCTGTCGACAACAAGGATACGAAGACCGTGACCATACGAGGTAAAGAAGTTACATTCGAGCCGGAATACATCAATACCCTCTACGGCATCTATGTCAGCAAACGGAAGAACGGAAACAAGAGGTTCGTGGAAAGTGTCACCGTCAGACTACGATGCTGTCATGGTAGAATTAGCTGAAGAGGGGACATTGTGGAATACTGATCCCAAGCATCGGTGGACAGTGAAACGCCCTCAACTCACTCCGGAGGCCAAAATTTGGAACCACTTCGTAAAGAAGAGGATAATGCCTTCTTCCCACAATAGCACGGTTGACAGACCCATGTTAGCTCTCGTTCATTCAATTTTAAATGAGAGACCTATTAATGTCGGCCGATATATACGAGAGGGAATTTTGGAGTGTGCCCTTCGACCAGCGGGACCCCTTTTCTTCCCGTACCTCATCACCGAGATCTGCAGCGGCCACAATGTTCCTGAAATCCCTGAAGATTACAAGGTCCGAGGGAAGGGATGGACGGAGCACAACATATTCAGCTTAATGGAACTGAAAACAGCCACACCTCTCTCCTTCTTCAACCCATCTACCGCAGCAAAAGAGCCAACAGAGCCCACTCAGCCAGAACCTGCCGCCGCAGAATAGCAACAGCCAACGGCAGCAGCTCCTCCAGCAGACTCCTACACTCAAATCCTAGCCACACTGCAAAAGATAGAGGAACGACAGTTTGGTCTGATGTGTTTCGTCAGCGACTTCACAGCAGCAACAGTACATTTTATTCAAAACAATTTAAATTTTGCAAATGTACAATTACCTGCTTTCCCAAAGCATTACTTTGCTGCCCCTACACCTGCACATACTCCTACTCCTGCTGCCACACCAAAAACACCCTCTGCTGCATCCACTCCAACCCCGGCCGCGACAGCTGATGGCGGAAGCCACAACGCCACTGCCTCTGCCAGAGGAGAGAAACGAAAGGAGCCGCTGCCTGAACTTGATGATTTTATCGCCGGGTTCTCTTCATCCTCCATCTGGTAAGAATCTGATGGAGAGCCCTTTGTCAAAAGAAACCTTTCAAAGAAGTTTACTCCGATGAAAAGGCGGAAGCCCAACACTGGTGCAGGATCATCCGGCCAAGGCAAGTCTGGCAGCAGCAGCAGCAGAAGTAGCAACAGTAGCAGCAGCAGCTCATCAGATGAAGTACAAGTGCTGGAAAAGCCATCCCAGATCTCACCCACTCGCATCCAGCCCCCAAGGGAAGCTAAGAAGAAGGCTGCCTCCACCTCTCCGACCACTCTGCCGGCACCCACAACGAAGGTCATTGCCCTCTGGCAGCTACAGATTAGCAGTAGCAGCAGCGATGACAGCACCTAAATTTAAGTTTCTATCTTATTTTGTTGTCTTGTTGTTTTATTATAATTGTGATGTCTTTCGTTTTTATTTTCTGTTTTATTTCTGTCATCATGCATTGAGGGCAATGCAACCCTTGAGTTTGGGGGTGGCATCCCTCCAATAATGAAATGTTTTTATGTTCAAAATTGTGTCTAAGTGTTAAGTATTATTTAAGTTTATTTTTGTCAAAAAAGAAATGGCTTAAGTCTTTGAACTGAACTTACCTGCCGTGACAACCTCTGTCGTGGCAGTGCCTTAGGATATTTTTAGGAACAGTTTAGAGCCTTACTATAATTCTGATCCTAAAACACCCTTTGTGACTCTTATACTGTCTAGAACTCTACTAGTAAACTAGAATAAGAAAAAGCTTAAACATTTGAGTTGCCCCTAGAGGTGCCTAACACTAGCTTTAGGAAAATAAGTTAAGAAAAAAGTAGACTCTATACACCTAGAGGTGCCTGAAACCGACTCTAGGAAGTTAGCTAGAAGTGCCCGAAACAGGCTCTAGTCAAACTTAAATTAAGAAAAAAAATCGAGTCTAAGAAAAAAACTAAAGGAGCCTAAGAATTGCCTCCAAGAAAATGAAAGTTGGCATAAAAATTCAAGTGAGTGACTTAGCTATTCTAGTAAACTAAGAGAGTCTAGGCATATAATTGTTCACAAAACATGAGCACACTACACGAGAATTATAGCAAGGTTTCGAATAAATCTTGAAGTGTCCAGCAAGGTGTTGTTCGCAATAGGGCATGAATGGTAGGTAAGGAAAAGTTCATTGTTTTAAGCCAATCAAAAAGTTTTATTTTTCTTTTTAGGTCTTAATTGCTTGAGGACAAGCAAGAACTTGAGTTTGGGGGTGTGTTGAGTGTGCAGAAGTTCTATTTTTTATCCCCTATTTAACCCATATTTATGCTGCATTCAAGCATAATCCATTGCATTTAGGATATATTTCACATATACATCACAATTATATAAAATGGCACAGTTGCTACTGATTTTGGCTGATTTTGCAGGTAGCTGATGTGGCAGACTAAAGGCAGTGACGAAGAAGAGCTGGAACACATGACTGAAGTCGAGAAGGAAGACGCTGCCGTGGCCACCAATGATGACAGTAATGGTGAAGCGAAAAGTGAAGTGGAGCTCAACAGAAAGAGGAAATTAAGTCGGTCTGTCGTGGGTAACTCCTATATTTTTCTGAGCCCTAGATCAGAATGAAGGCCAAGCCCAAAGTTTAAGAAAGAAACCCAAAGCAAGAAAAGAGGACGAACTAAAGGCATCTACTCAGAAGATTTAGTCTTCAATAGAATTGTACTTTAGTTTGTACTTGTATTCTTGCCATATTAGAAAACTTGAACGCAAGGCTTATATAAAGGCATGTAATTCGACCTAGGGATGGACATCTCATTCTCTAGCCGTCTTCCCCAAAACCCTAGTCGTTTTCCCCCTTCTCATCATGTTCTAAACTTCCCCTAGGGCTAAGGGTTGATTCTGTAAAGTAGTTGCAAGGATTGTACTGTTTTTAGGATTTTTCTGTTCAATAAAATAAACTTCAAGTTTGCTTATTCTGGTTTTCAACATCTTACAAGAGTATCGGGAGAGGATTGTGAGATTATTTATTTACTTAATATCGGGAGAGTTAGGTATACGAAAGGAATAAGTACGGGTTCTCCAGTTTATGGTTGAACTATCTCGGACCTATGGATAGGACGAGGTTAAGTGGCTAAGGAAGAATTCAACAACATCGGTGTTCATCCTTCGAATCACGCAGAGAGGTATCATCTAAGACGTGTTCATCGACAGACTTGGACCTAGGGATAGGACAAGTCACAACATGGATTTTTGCCAAGCTTAAAGTACAGAGTTGTGTGATCGCTGCCGCGACAACAACAGACTACTGCCGCCGCAGGTGCTGCCGCGACAGGAATGACGACAGAACATGAAGTTCAATACTGTGCAACACCTGTACTACTGAGCAAATCAATACCGGCCTATTTCTTTACCCTGAATCTTTTAATCTTTTATCTTCAATATTCTTCATTATTCCTCTACAAACAATTGAAATCTCTTATTGCGATACTTCGTGTATCACTTTACTACTTGCGTCGTGTACACTTGCACTCTATTGCGATAGACTATTTTACACGCAACACATTCGTCAAGCCAAACGGCATCACAAGGAACTCATAATGCCCATACCTCGTTCTAAAGGTTGTTTTCGGCACATCCACATCCTTCAGCTTTAACTGATAGAATCCTGACCTCAGATCAATATTTGAAAACACAGCCGCTCCCCGAAACTGATCAAAAAGATCATCAATCCTCAGCAAAGGATACTTGTTCTTGACAGTCAACTTATTCAGCTGATGATAATCAATGTACATTCTCATCGTGCCATCCTTCTTTTTCACAAACAAGACCGGTGCACCCCAAGGTGACACACTAGGACGAATGAAGACACGGTCAAGCAACTCCTGAAGTTGCGTCTTCAGCTCCTTCAGCTCTTTGGGTGCCATGCGATATGGAGCAATGGACACCAGAGTTGTGTTCTCGTACAACTCAATTCCGAACTCCACCTCTCGACTAGGCGGCAAACCAGGTAATTCCTCCGGAAACACTCCAGGGAACTCACACACGGTCCATATATCCTGAACGCGCACCTCTTTTGAACTAGGATTCATAACAAAGGCTACGTAAGCCTCGCAACCTTACTGCAACATCCGGCTTGCTTCCAACTTAGACACCACATTGGCAAGAAACTTCACATTTTCTCCCACCACCACTACCTCATAATCATCCGCAAGTTTCAACGAAACTCGCTTTCTTTCGAAATCCACAACGGCTCTATGCTCAACAAGCCAATCCATTCCAAGGATTACATCAAAACCATAGAATGGCAATTCCATAAGATCAACAAGAAAAATATGATCTTGCACCTTTAAGGGACATCTCCTATACAACTTCCTTGTTACAACCGTCTCACCAAAAGAACTAGTCACACGCATACCAACATCTAAAGACTCAACAGGAAAACCAAGCATTTGAGCATGTTCACTGTAACCCCCTTAACCCGGCCTAGACGGTTGACCCGAATTAAGAAAGTCACACGGGGAAAACCAAAGTCAACCCTAAAGTCAACCTTGATTAACGACCCTTTTTTTTTCTTTTTAAACTTGTCTAGATGCATATTAATCCTTAGATATGACCATACAACAGCATACTCTAAAATCATAAACATCAGAGATCAAACAGGAACCCAATTGAACAAATTACAACTTTAGGGACCAAATTGTAATTTCTGATATATATGAGGACTTAACCCAAATTAAAGTTACCAACTTGAAATTAATCAGGTTTCATGCTTCTCTATGAAATTTCAGCTCAAAAGGACTTCTCAAACTCATACAATTGCACAAACAAGATTCAGGACCAAAACGCAAACAATTCAAAACATTTAACTGCCAATGTCAGCCCCTAACGGTCACCCGTTCCGAAACAAGCAGAGCCCGTTTCGAAACACGGGGCCGTTCCGCAACGCGTACCGCAACACGGGCTGGCAGTAGCCAAACCGTTTCGGAACGGTCCCTCCCGTTTCGGACGCCTGGGCTTGTTTAAGGCACCCGTTCCGAAACGGTAGGTGCTGTTCCGAAACACCCTGCACAGATTACCCCAAAATGCATACTTTAACATGCAATTAAACATCCAATCATGCTCCAAATGCCACCAAACTTTACCAACATGCAATTCAACATATAAGAGACATACTTGCATTAACAATTCATCAAAACATCCACATATATGGAAAGCCCCAAATCTATAGGCATGCTTCCTACTCAAGCAACCATTCAAGCATAAACTTTCAATTCAAGCATATATGGCCAACCACAAAAACCAGCAACCTCAACAACATTCAAAATACCTAGGGAGTTCAAAACATCTCCCAAAACATACACGTAGGTCCCCCATTGCCAAATTACCAAAAGCTAAATGTTCTTAAGAAAACCTTCCATACTTTGAGCTTTACTTCCACTTGAATGCTTGCCTTCCTTGCTGCCCTCAAAGTACTTTAATGTTCTGCATTATTGATTTGAGAAAACAAAGAGAGCGTAAGCAAAAGCTTAGTGAGGAATGCTCAATAAAACCATTCAATAATGCATTTATAAACACTTTATAAATCATGCTTCAAATCATCATTTACACATGCTCAAAAGCAATCTTTAAACAAGCATCTCATGCTTCATATCATTACATGTCATATTGGCCACAAGTGATACATTTCATTTCTTTAAAAACAAGTTCATCAACTTTCACCCCAAGGACTTTTAAACACCTTGGCCCCAAGGACTTTTAAACACCTTGGCAAGGACCACGCAAGGACTTTTAAACACCTTTGTGTCCTTAACAAGTTCACCTCAAGGACTTTTAAACACCTTGACCCCAAGGACTTTTAAACACCTTGGCCATGGACTTTTAAACACCATGATAATAACCACCCCAAGGACTTTTAAACACCTTGGCCCCAAGGACTTTTAAACACCTTGGCCCATGGACTTTTAAACACCATGGAAAGGACCACACAAGGACTTTTAACCACCTTTGTGTCCGTAGCAAGAATCATCCAAGGACTTTTAACCACCTTGATGTTCTTAAGTAAACAAGGCTCACTCAAGGACTTTTAACCACCTTAGTGACCTTAACCTTTTCAAAAACATCACTTGCCAATATACATCATTATCATCAATTTATCCACTGTTTTAAAGCATTAAACCAAGCCATATTCATCATGCATTCAAAAGCATCAAACCACATTTAATCAATGTTCAAAAACAAGGAACTCTTACCTTGAGCTTCCTTCAACATATGGCTTACAAAAACAGCATTAACCATGCTAAATCATGCTTTCAAAACAGAGTTTAAAACATGCAATAAACCACATTGCACAACAATCAAATCATGGCCACCACTAGAGAGTATTTCCGAAACTTACACTTGAGCTTAGCAAAGTTGTTTAGACTTAAACTAAGCTCCCAAGACATTGGTTTCAAGCCGAAAACCCAATTTCACTCACCGATTCCACTTCGCCTCTTGCCGAAGCACCAAATCAAGCCTCCGGATCACCACCACTTGGATCCAAAGATGACTCCCCTGTTTTAACACATTAAAACAGTAGATTAATGCATCATCATGCATTAATAGCTTCAATGAAAGCACCTAAACTCGTTGCTCTCATCCACACTCCATTTTCGGCCACCAAACACAACCGAAAATGCATCCAAACCACTTCTCAACAAAGCCCAGCCATAAACCATCAAAACCTAACACCTTTAACACCATTTAACATCTAAAAAGAACTTAACAACATCCTTATACCTCCAGCAACAACAGATCCACAAGATCACCTCAAAAACAACCAAGAATCATAAGCTAAACTTAGGAAATTCAACCTATCCGGGATTGCATTAATCAAAACCCAATTCCTTATCAAATTAACATTCATTAATCATCATTTTAACACCTTAAAACACTGCTTAAACAGATCCAACGAAATTTCATCAAAAACACACCAAATCTTGCATTTTAAGCCAAGATCCATTAAACAATCTTAAAAGCCATTTATAAAACATCAATTAAGGATTGAGAACTTGGGAATTTCGGTAAAGAACTGAGAGTTTAGAGGAGAAGGACGTTCTTACCTCCAAACTTGAGTTTCTCCTCTTTTAGAGCCAAAAAGCTTGAAGAATCAACTTGCAAATTGAGAGGTTTTGTAGATATGATGATTAGAAATCAAAAGAGAGTTGAAAGGAGAGATTTAGGTAACAAAATCAGAAGAAACTCTCTGGAGAGAAACTGTTTGGGTTGAGAGAAAATGAGAGAAAAGAAAATGAGAAGTTAGTTACAAAATAGCCAAAATGACTTTCCCTCCTCTTTTCTTATGTTTAAAAATCAGAATAAAACCTTAAAATATCTTAGAAAAATCTGGAGAAACTACTTTTGGAATAATAGCTCCTTAAAGATTCAAAGTTTCAATCCTTTATAAAACAGTCACGCAACTTTCAAAAATTACATTTTGGTCACTAGCCAAAATGTCACCCTTCCAAACCTCATTTTTCAAAATTGATTTCACAGTTCACTTATATATATTAAAAGATGATTTTAGAACATTTTTCCATATTTTTAATGCAACCCGAACTAGGCTTTCCTAATGTCACCCTTATAGATTCGAACAGCACTTTGACCAGACCGGTCAACGCCCAAAACTTCTAAGCCCAAAACCGGGGCGTTACAACTCTCCCCCCCTTAAGAAATTTCGTCCCCGAAATTTACCTGAAGGAAAGAGATAAGGAAACTGCTTCAGCATGTCTTCCTTCCGCTCCCACGTGGCTTCCTCAACACCTCGATGCTTCCACAGCACCTTCACCAACTCAATGGTCTTGCCACGAAGAACCTTGCTATCCGAATCCAGAACCTTCACCGGTTCCTCATCATAGGTCAAATCCGGATTCAAAACCACTTCCTCCACAGGCATCACATGCGAAGGATCAGATCTATACTTCCGGAGCATAGAAACATGAAACACATCATGAATCTTCTCCAACTCCTGAGGTAACCTCAACCGATACGCAACAGGACCCACACGCTCAACCACCTCATATGGTCCAATGTACCTAGGGCTCAACTTACCCTTCCGGCCAAACCTCATCACCTTTTTCCAAGGCGAAACCTTCAAGAACACACGATCGCCCACCGCATACTCAATCTCTTTACGCTTCAAATCCGCGTAAGACTTTTGCCGATCAGAGGCAGCCTTCAACCGCTCACAAATGAGCTTCACCTTCTCGGTCGTTCCCTTCAACAAAGCCGGCATCGAAACCAACTTCTGACCCGTTTCAGCCCAACAAAGAGGAGTCCTACACTTCCTCCCGTACAAAGCCTCATAAGGTGCCATCTGTATACTTGCCTGATAGCTGTTGTTATAAGCAAACTCTACGAGAGGCAAATGCTTCTCCCAAGAACCTTGGAACTCAATCACGCAGCACCTCAACATATCCTCCAAGATCTGGATAACTCGCTCAGACTGACCATCCTACTGAGGATGATAGGATGTACTGAAATGCAACCTTGTACCCAAGGCTTGATGCAAACACTGCCAGAAACGCGATGTGAACCTCGGATCCCTATCTGACACAATCGACTTAGGCACACCATGCAGCCGCACAATCTCAGCAATGTACAGCTCTGCCAACTTATCCAAAGAAAACGTGGTATGCACAGGCAAGAAATGCGCACACTTCGTCAGGCGATCCACAATCACCCAAACAGAATTCTTCTTCGAGGGAGACAAAGGTAAACCAGATACAAAATCCATGGTAACCCTTTCCCACTTCCATTCAGGGATTTTCAACGGTTGTAACAACCCTGAAGGAAACTGATGCTCAGCCTTAACTCGCTGACACACCAAACACTTGCTCACAAACTCCGCAACATCCTTCTTCAAACCCACCCAATAGTACTCATCACGAAGATCACGATACATCTTGGTACTACCAGGGTGCATAGCAAAAGGACTACTATGACCTTCAGTCAGAATAGCACGCCTCAACTCAACATCAGCAGGCACTACTATCCGACCCCCAAAACACAACACTCCATCATCATTAAAGCAGAAATCCGAAGGTCTACCCTCCGCGGTATCCTGAACATGAGACACCAAGGAATAATCCAGCAACTGCTTATCCTTGATCAACTGAACCAAAGATGGATTCACTTGCAACTCAGCAACAAGACCACCATCTTGCGATATGCTCAAGCTAGCAAACATAGCCCTCAGCTCAACAGCTACTTTCCTACTCAAGGCATCCGCAACAACATTAGCTTTTCCAGGATGATACTCAATCGTCAGATCATAATCCTTGAGCAACTCCAACCAACGCCGCTGCCTAAGATTCAACTCCTTCTGAGACATCAGATACCTCAAACTCTTGTGATCTGTGTACACCGTACACTTCTCACCATACAGATAATGTCTCCAGATCTTCAGAGCAAAAACCACTGCAGCCAGCTCAATATCATGCGTAGGATAATTGCGCTCATGCACCTTCAACTGCCGCGATGCATAAGCCACAACCTTACCCTCCTGCATCAGCATACATCCCAAACCAACATAGGACGCATCACTGTACACCACAAACTCTTTCACTGATTCAGGCTGAACCAAGATAGGAGCTTGCGTCAAAGCCGCCTTAAGCTTCTCAAAAGCCTGTTGTCTCGCTTCCGTCCACTCATACTTAACATCCTTTTGCAACAGCTTCGTCAAAGGAGCAGCAATCTTGGAAAAACCATCCACAAACCTACGGTAGTATCCCGCCAAACCAAGGAAACTACGGACCTCATGAGCAGACTTAGGAACTTTCCAATTCATCACAGCCTCAATCTTCTGAGGATCGACACGAATCCCCTCAGCTGAGACCACATGCCCAAGAAACACCACCTCCTTAAGCCAGAACTCACACTTGCTCAGCTTAGCACAGAGCTGATTCTCCAACAAAGCTTGCAAAACAATACTCAAATGCTCTTCATGCTCCTCCTCAGTACGCGAATACATGAGGATATCATCAATGAACACCACAACGAACTTGTCCAGGTATTCATGAAACACACGATTCATCATGTCCATGAAAGCAGAAGGAGCATTTGTCAACCCAAACGGCATCACAAGGAACTCATAATGCCCATACCTTGTCCTGAAAGCTGTCTTAGGCATATCCACATCATTCACCTTCAACTGATAATACCCTGACCTCAAGTCAATCTTAGAGAACACAACAGCTCCCCGAAATTGATCAAAGAGATCATCAATCCTCGGCAAAGGATACAGATTCTTGATAGTCAACTTGTTCAGCTGACGGTAATCAATGTACATTCTCATAGTGCCATCCTTCTTCTTCACAAACAAGACCGGTGCTCCCCAGGGTGACACACTCGGCCGGATGAAACCACGATCAAGCAACTCTTGCAACTGCGTCTTCAGGTCCTTCAGCTCCTTAGGTGCCATTCTATAGGGAGTAATGGACACAGGAGTTGTATTCTCATACAGCTCAATTCCAAACTCCACCTCGCGGTTAGGAGGTAAACCAGGCAACTCCTCAGGAAAAACATCAGGAAACTCCTTCACAACTCTGATATCTTGCAGCCTCAACTCTTTAGAGCTAGGATTCATCACAAAAGCTAGATAGGCTTCGCAACCGTGCCTCAGCATCCTGCTCGCCTCCAAGGTAGACACCACATTGGCAAGAAACTTCACATTCTCACCAACCACAACAACTTCATAATCATTCGCAAGCTTAAGCGAAACTCGCTTGTTTTCACAATCCACAACAGCACGATGCTCAGCAAGCCAATCCATACCAAGGATTACATCAAAACCATAAAAGGGCAACTCCATAAGATCAACATGAAAAACATGTTCTTGAACAACCAAGGGACACCTTCTATAAAGCTTTCGAGTCACAACAGTCTCACCAAAAGAACTAGTGACACGAACACCAACATCCAAAGACTCAACAGGCAAACCAAGCAATTCAGCATGCTCACGCAAAATGTATGAATGCGTAGATCCAGAATCTATCAAAGAAAGCAATGACAAGGATTGCAAAGTAAAGGTACCTGCAATCACATCCGCATCATTCCTTCCCTCACGCTGAGCATACACCCTCGCTTGGCCTCCACCTTCAGGCTGAATAGCCACAACATGGGCCACTCCACGACGACCTTCCTCTCTTCTCTGGAAATTTCCACGGCCGCGCCCACGACCTCTCTGCGATGCAGCAACAACAGGAGCACGCACCTGATCGCCAGCCAACCTAGGACAATCTCGCCTCAAATGGTCTGCGGATCCACAATTCCAACACCCATTACCAGCTGCCGCAACAGGAACTTGCACCTCTCTCACAGCACGAGGACAGTCACGCTTCATATGACCACGTGAACCACAGATCCAACAAGCACTCGGATCAGCTCTAGCATTGCCTCCTCTAGCAGGTGCACCACCACCTCTCCTAGCTGAAGACTGATACTTCTGATCACGTCCCCTCTTGTTCCGTCCACCTCCGGAACTATACTCAGCAGCTCGCTTACCAGAACTTGCTCCAGCACCTTTCGCAGATAAACCCAAGTTCATCTCAATGTCCTTGGCTCGGCCCACCAACACATCAAAATCATAATACTCGGTGGCCAGCACATACACTTTCACATCCGTCACTAAGCCATAACGGAACCTCTCGCACCTTGCCCGCTCATCAGGTACCAGCTCAGGTGCATACTGACTGAGTCGCACAAACTGCACTTCATACTCAGACACACTCATGCTCCCTTGGGTAAGAGACATGAATTCACGCTTCTTCTCATCCAGATATCTAACACCAAGATATCTCCGCTTGAACACATTCTGAAAGAATGTCCAAGTCACATCAGCTTCAACCATCCTAGCTATAGTGGTCGTCCACCACGTATACGCATCATCCTGCAGCAAGGATACAACACACCCCAGCTTCTGCACATCAGTGCAACTCATCTGACCCAAGATTCGCTTGGTACTCTCTAGCCAAGCTTCAGAACTCTCAGCAGACATACCCCTGAACTCAGTCCCACCAAGACTGCGCAGACGCTCCAAAGGTAGTCTAACACCAGCATCTCCCTGATGCCCAGCTCCTTGAGCTCCATCTACTGCTGCTCGGAAAGCACCCGCAATAGCTTGTACCAACATAGACATATCAGGCATAGCTTGCCCCTGACCAACCTCTGGTCCAGCAGCTCCAGCACCAGTTGCAGCTTCAGCTCTTTCACCCTCAGCACCACCACCAGGTGGAGGAGGAGGTAACACCGCACTACCCGTATTTTCCTCATTCTCGTTCTCATTAGGAGCCGTAGCTCGCACATTACCTCGTAACTCTCTACGTGGTGCCATACTTTTACCATGCAATAACAATACAAATAAAACGAAGTCAGGCCCAGCAAGGTAAGCAATCCAAGTATTCAAGCTCAATTTCATTCAAAATCAACACCATTTCATTAGCTTTTATTTGGCAATGGGTACCCACAACATGCTACATCACAGCATACATCTCAATTGCATCCAAATCACAAGCCACTAAACATGCTTTCGATCAACAAGCATACAAGGCACACATACTTCAATCATGCACACATTCATTCCCAATTACTCGAGAACTCAGCTCTGATACCACCAAATGTAACCCCCTTAACCTGGCCTAGACGGTTGACCCGAATTAAGAAAGTCACACGGGGAAAACCAAAGTCAACCCGAAAGTCAACCTTGATTAACGACCCTTTTTTTCTTTTTAAACTTGTCTAGATGCATATTAATCCTTAGATATGACCATACAACAGCATACTCTAAAATCATAAACATCAGAGATCAAACAGGAACCCAATTGAACAAATTACAACTTTAGGGACCAAATTGTAATTTCTGATATATATGAGGACTTAACCCAAATTAAAGTTACCAACATGAAATTAATCAGGTTTCATGCTTCTCTGTGAAATTTCAGCTCAAAAGGACTTCTCAAACTCATACAATTGCACAAACAAGATTCAGGACCAAAACGCAAACAATTCAAAACATTTAACTGCCAATGTCAGCCCCTAACGGTCACCCGTTCCGAAACAAGCAGAGCCCGTTTCGAAACACGGGGCCGTTCCGCAACGCGTACCGCAACACGGGCTGGCAGTAGCCAAACCGTTTCGGAACGGTCCCTCCCGTTTCGGACGCCTGGGCTTGTTTAAGGCACCCGTTCCGAAACAGTAGGTGCTGTTCCGAAACACCCTGCACAGATTACCCCAAAATGCATACTTTAACATGCAATTAAACATCCAATCATGCTCCAAATGCCACCAAACTTTACCAACATGCAATTCAACATATAAGAGACATACTTGCATTAACAATTCATCAAAACATCCACATATATGGAAAGCCCCAAATCTATAGGCATGCTTCCTACTCAAGCAACCATTCAAGCATAAACTTTCAATTCAAGCATATATGGCCAACCACAAAAACCAACAACCTCAACAACATTCAAAATACCTAGGGAGTTCAAAACATCTCCCAAAACATACACATAGGTCCCCCATTGCCAAATTACCAAAAGCTAAATGTTCTTAAGAAAACCTTCCATACTTTGAGCTTTACTTCCACTTGAATGCTTGCCTTCCTTGCTGCCCTCAAAGTACTTTAATGTTCTGCATTATTGATTTGAGAAAACAAAGAGAGCGTAAGCAAAAGCTTAGTGAGGAATGCTCAATAAAACCATTCAATAATGCATTTATAAACACTTTATAAATCATGCTTCAAATCATCATTTACACATGCTCAAAAGCAATCTTTAAACAAGCATCTCATGCTTCATATCATTACATGTCATATTGGCCACAAGTGATACATTTCATTTCTTTAAAAACAAGTTCATCAACTTTCACCCCAAGGACTTTTAAACACCTTGGCCCCAAGGACTTTTAAACACCTTGGCAAGGACCACACAAGGACTTTTAAACACCTTTGTGTCCTTAACAAGTTCACCTCAAGGACTTTTAAACACCTTGACCCCAAGGACTTTTAAACACCTTGGCCATGGACTTTTAAACACCATGATAATAATCACCCCAAGGACTTTTAAACACCTTGGCCCCAAGGACTTTTAAACACCTTGGCCCATGGACTTTTAAACACCATGGAAAGGACCACACAAGGACTTTTAACCACCTTTGTGTCCGTAGCAAGAATCATCCAAGGACTTTTAAACACCTTGGCCCATGGACTTTTAAACACCATGGAAAGGACCACACAAGGACTTTTAACCACCTTTGTGTCCGTAGCAAGAATCATCCAAGGACTTTTAACCACCTTGATGTTCTTAAGTAAACAAGGCTCACTCAAGGACTTTTAACCACCTTAGTGACCTTAACCTTTTCAAAAACATCACTTGCCAATATACATCATTATCATCAATTTATCCACTGTTTTAAAGCATTAAACCAAGCCATATTCATCATGCATTCAAAAGCATCAAACCACATTTAATCAATGTTCAAAAATAAGGAACTCTTACCTTGAGCTTCCTTCAACATATGGCTTACAAAAACAGCATTAACCATGCTAAATCATGCTTTCAAAACAGAGTTTAAAACATGCAATAAACCACATTGCACAACAATCAAATCATGGCCACCACTAGAGAGTATTTCCGAAACTTACACTTGAGCTTAGCAAAGTTGTTTAGACTTAAACTAAGCTCCCAAGACATTGGTTTCAAGCCGAAAACCCAATTTCACTCACCGATTCCACTTCGCATCTTGCCGAAGCACCAAATCAAGCCTCCGGATCACCACCACTTGGATCCAAAGATGACTCCCCTGTTTTAACACATTAAAACAGTAGATTAATGCATCATCATGCATTAATAGCTTCAATGAAAGCACCTAAACTCGCTGCTCTCATCCACACTCCATTTTCGGCCACCAAACACAACCGAAAATGCATTCAAACCACTTCTCAACAAAGCCCAGCCATAAACCATCAAAACCTAACATCCTTTAACACCATTTAACATCTAAAAAGAACTTAACAACATCCTTATACCTCCAGCAACAACAGATCCACAAGATCACCTCAAAAACAACCAAGAATCATAAGCTAAACTTAGGAAATTCAACCTATCCGGGATTGCATTAATCAAAACCCAATTCCTTATCAAATTAACATTCATTAATCATCATTTTAACACCTTAAAACACTGCTTAAACAGATCCAACGAAATTTCATCAAAAACACACCAAATCTTGCATTTTAAGCCAAGATCCATTAAACAATCTTAAAAGCCATTTATAAAACATCAATTCAGGATTGAGAACTTGGGAATTTAGTAAAGAACTGAGAGTTTAGAGGAGAAGGACGTTCTTACCTCCAAACTTGAGTTTCTCCTCTTTTAGAGCCAAAAAGCTTGAAGAATCAACTTGCAAATTGAGAGGTTTTGTAGATATGATGATTAGCAATCAAAAGAGAGTTGAAAGGAGAGATTTAGGTAACAAAATCAGAAGAAACTCTCTGGAGATAAAGTGTTTGGGTTGAGAGAAAATGAGAGAAAAGAAAATGAGAAGTTAGTTACAAAATAGCCAAAATGACTTTCCCTCCTCTTTTCTTATGTTTAAAAATCAGAATAAAACCTTAAAATATCTTAGAAAAATCTGGAGAAACTACTTTTGGAATAATAGCTCCTTAAAGATTCAAAGTTTCAATCCTTTATAAAACAGTCACGCAACTTTCAAAAATTACATTTTGGTCACTAGCCAAAATGTCACCCTTCCAAACCTCATTTTTCAAAATTGATTTCACAGTTCACTTATATATATTAAAAGGTGATTTTAGAACATTTTTCCATATTTTTAATGCAACCCGAACTAGGCTTTCCTAATGTCACCCTTATAGATTCGAACAGCACTTTGACCAGACCGGTCAACGCCCAAAACTTCTAAGCCCAAAACCGGGGCGTTACATTCACGCAATATGTACGAGTGTGTAGATCAAGAATCAATCAAAAAAAGTAATGATAAGGATTGCAAAGTAAAGGTACTTGCGACCATATATGTATCATTCCTTCCCTCACGATGGGCATACACTCCAGCTTCACCGCCACCCTTAGGTTGTACAGCCACAACATGTGTCACGTTTCTTCCACCATCATCCCTACGCTAAAAATTACCACGGCCGCGCCCACGACCTCTCTATGGTTCAACTGCTCTCACCGGAGCATGTCCCTCTCTCAGCGGCTGAGGACAATCTTTTTTCATATGCCCTCGGTTCCCACAATTCCAGTATGTCCCAAGGTTACCCCAACACTCACAACCGTGTCTTAGACTGCAACGGTTACACTCAGGAGTCCTCAAGAAAGCATTAGGTCCTTGCTGACCTCTACCAGGGTTACCACCCTCACGTCTAGCATCATAATGCGGCTTCCTATCCTTATGCCTCTTGTTGCGATCTCTACCATAATCGCGTTCAGCAACTCGCTTTCCAGAGCTAGATCCATCCGCTCTGCTTGCCAAACCAAGGTTCAATTCAATGTCCTTGGCTCTAGTGACCAAGACATCAAAATCTGTATAATCAGCTGCAACCATATAGGTCTTCACATCCGCTACCAGCCCATAACGAAACCGTTCGCACCTTTCCCTCTCGCTAGGAATTACCTCAAGTGCATACTGGCTAAGGCGAACAAACTGAATCTCATATTCAGCTACAGGCATACTTCCTTGCATAAGGGACATAAAATCCCTCTTATTCTCGTCAAGGTAGCGAACTCCCAGATATTTTCGCTTGAACGCATTCAAGAAGAATGTCCATGTCACTTCCTCGTCATCAATCCCAGAGATAGTGGTCGTCCACCACGTATATGCATCACCATGCAGTAGTGACACAATGCATCCCAGCTTCTGCACATTATTGTAGTTCAACTGACCAACAATTCTCTTGGTGCTCTCCAACCAAGATTCAGATCCTTCCAGTGACAAACCTCTGAACTCGGTCCCACCTAGACTGCGGAGACGCTCCAACGACAATCTCACATTAGCACCATCCTAAGGTACGGCTCCATGAGCTCCAGCTACGGCTGCCTGGAAAGCTCCAGCAGTAGCTTGTATCAACATGGTCATGTCAAGAGCAGCTTGCCCCTTGACACCCTCGGGTTCAGCAACCCCAGCACCAGCCCCAGCTCCACCACCACCAGGTGGTCCACCAGGGGTAGGAGGAGACAAATCCTCAGCATTCTCTGCATTTTCATTCTCAGACGTAGATCTAGTATTGATTCTCAGCTCTCTACGTGGCCCCATAATAAAAACAATGCACTGACAAAATGCAATAAACACAATTAGGCATAATAAGGTAAGTGATCCAAGTAATCAAGCTCATTTTTGAAACCATTTCTTCTCATTAGTAATGATATGACAATGGGATAACCCAACCACACTCCAAACATAGTATCACAAAATCACCACAATCGAATCACACATCAGAGTTCATACATCAAACTTTGACCAAAATGTCACCACCATACCTAATCACATACAACAACCACATACCAAGCCCCAATTATTCGATAACCTGGCTCTGATACCAACAAATGTAACCCATTTAGCCCAGCCTAGACGCTTGACCTGAACTACGAAGATTACACGGGGAAAACCAAAGTCAACCTGAAAGTCAACCTCGATTAACGACCCTTTTTTATTTTTAATCTTGTCTAAATGCAAATTAAGCCTATGTGAATACTCACGAATCATGGAAGAGGAAGGCACAGCGGTCAAAAATCATTTATGAACCAAATTGCAAGAATTACACTTTTAAGGACCAAAACATAATTTTTAGAAAATAAAAGGACTTAATGGATTTTAAACTTACCAATATTTAATTAGTCACATTACATGATCCTCTGTCAAATTTCAGCTTAGAAAGCCATTCCAAGCTCAAGCAATTGCATCCACAACATTCAGGCCTAAAAAGTAAAACATGAAAACTTTAAACAATTCAAAACACCCTCAAACGGTCAACCGTATCGAAACACCCACCCTCCGTACCGAAACGCCCATATCGAAACGGTGTTGACCGTTTCGGTACACGTGTATGTTCCGAGACCGGTATCGAAACAGGTCACTCAAGTGGCCAAACTGTTTCGAAACCTCTACAACCCGTTCCAAAACGTTGTGGCCATTACAGGCCCCCGTTTTGAAACTGTTGAAGCCGTTTCGATACACTATGCCCAGTGACAACAGAAATTGCTTGTTTTTCACCCTTTACCCATTCAAACATGCCTCAAAGATTCTCAAATCATACCAGCAATCCATAGTGATGCTAAGAAACATATTTTAAACCCCTAGACTAGAGCATGGCATCAAACACAAAAACATACAATCTAAAGGCATGCATCCTAGTCTCAAATCCGATATAAGCAACCAAACCTCAAACCAAAACATTTAGGACCATTTACAACCCATAAATGCCGTCACAAACATGCCACAAACTTAGGGAGTTCAAACCACATCTCCCAAATACAACCTTGGTTTCTCATTGCCATATATCAAAACTAAAGTGTATAAAAACATCACCATACATGAGCTTTGCTCTTCCTTGGATGTTCTTATCCTTCTTGATGCCCGAAAACACCTCAATTATCTGCATTATTGGTAAAAGAGAGCGTAAGCACAATTGCTTAGTGAGACATGCTCTAAAGAAACCAACACAATATTGCATTTCTTGAAAACACTTTTTCAAAAGCTTTTTCTACAACATGCTTATTCTATCTCATGCTTGAAAACAATTTCAAAGCAACTTCTCATTGAAAACACATGTACCTCAATTCTATCTCATGCATCTAAACCAACGCAAATCTCATGGCAAAGCCATACCCACGCTTGTAAAACCAAAGCATTTCAAATACAAATCTCATATGCATTTCTCATAGCATAAATAATCTCAACAATAGGTACATGTGAATCAAAAGCATTTTCATATATTATATTGGCATTTCGCATCTCATTATTACTCGGATAGGCGGACAACTCACTAGACACTTCTGGTGGCATCTACCATCACCGTACTCACATGGAGGTACCTCTCATCGGCACAAAGCTTGAGAATTTCACCAAGTCCTATCCGATGGAATGCCCATCATCGGCTCTATCCCTTTGGATTTAACCAAAGAGCACACACGAAATTTTAGTTTATAGTGCACTCTAATCCTATTGATCGATCAATTATATCCAGTAAGTATCTCAACATCTATGCCAATATATTATGTCAAAACATCATCCACTTACGGTTTTTCATGCAACATTTCTCAAATCATTCTTATTTCATTTCAAAACCATAACATTTGCCATGCTTTAAAACAAAAGCTCAAATCTCAACTATGCAACATTTTATCCCATGAAATCATTTCAAGCATTATCTCATGCTACAAATGATGCATAAAAACAGTAGGAATTCATCTATCTCAAACCATAAGCATGTAAAAGCATTTTAGGGGCAATCCACCACATATAAAAAGAGCAATATAGCCAATACTTACTTCCAGACATAGGAAGGCGTTTCAAACCTTTCCTAAATCCCCAAACCTTAATTTTTGTCCCTCAAGGACTTCTAAAACCATATGCACTCACCGATTACGTTTCGCTTGCTCGTCGAAACGCTATCTAGGCTCCAAGATCAACACCAAAGGCGTCTGAAGATGTCTCCCTTGTTTTTAACACATAAGAGCAGAGGATTAATGCATCATCATGCATTGAAATCATCAGCCACACACCTAAACTCGCTGCTCTACTCAAATACCTCATTTCAGCCACCAAACGCAACCGAAAACATGTCCAAACTCTTCCAAAACAAAGCCCAGCTAAGATCTATAACTTCTATTCATTTCTAAACATCAATTAACATCAAAAACCACTACAAACTCGTCCTTATACCTCCAGCTATGACAGAACACCAAAATCACCCCAAAAACCATCATTCTAGCATACAATACTTAGGAAACCAAACCTATTCGAGATTTGATTGATAAAACCTCATTTGTAACAACAATTAACATCTAAAATACATTAGAAAACCACCTCAAAATAGAGCCTAATCATTCACCACAAAAATCATCAAGATATCTTCCAAAATCTTGAGTTTTAATACAATTTCTTGTTTCTAACATTAAAACCACTCAAAAATCATGAACAAAGGATTGATAACTTGGGAATTTCAGTAAAGAACTGATCATTAGAGGAGAAGGACGAAGCTTACCTCTAATGGATGATTTCTCCTTGATTTGGGCAAGTTTCCTTGAAAATTCAATGTGGAAAATAAGAGGATTTGAAGAGGAAATGATTAAGAATCAAAAGATGATTGAAATCTCATCAAATGAAGTGAAAATCAAAGTATAATTGCTAGAGAGAATGTGTTTGGCTGAAAAGAATTTGAGAGAAAATGAAATGAGAGAAAATTTGTGAAAAGTAGTTATGAATAGTCAAATGTAGTTTCTCATTTAATTAGCATTCATTTCCTTTAATAAAAACATTAATAAAATCACCCAAATTAAGGAAAAATCTGATGAAAAACATTTTGGTAAAATTAGCTCCTTAAAGATTCAAAGTTTCAATCCTTTACAAAACAGTCACTATTTAACTTTTACAAAAACTGCGATTTGGTCACTACACCGAAATATAGTATCTCTAAACCTTATTTTGTAAAATTGATTTCACCATAATCATTCATATATTAAATGATGATTTTTAGATATTTTTCCATATTTTTAAAGCATCCCGAACTAGGTGTTCCCTAAATCTCCCTTTAAGATTCGAATCGTTTCTCGACCGATCCGATTTGAACCCTAAACCATCTAGGCCCAAAATTGAGGTGTTAAACTAGTGGAGCCAAATCTATCTCGGCCGGTCCTTGGCCAACCTGAGGTTCCACACCCTCGGCTCTCGCCTCGCCTCCCTCTTGACGAGGAGGAGAAGGAGGTGGTGGAGGAGCCTGCGCCGCAACAACCGACTCAACTCTCGGGGTTGCTCCCCGTGGTTCCGGATGAACCATCCTAGGCCTGCCTCTAGGTCTCATCTCACAGCTAGCAAACAAACACATAAGGATTGAGTTAGCAAAGGCAAGGGTCCAACGTGTTCAAGTGTATTCCTTTACAAAATCTTTTCAAATAAGTAATAATAGCCATGGGAACTGGACACTACACCTCAACACAACAATCATGCTTCCAAACACCATGTGAACATTCAAACAACAAGCATACATGGCAAAACATTCACCGAGACATAGCAACAACATATCATTTCAACTTAGCTCACTTACATACCCGAGGTCTCAGAAACCTCAGACTCTGATGCCAACAAATGTAACCCCCTCGTCCCGGTCTGGACAGCTGACCAATCCGAGTAGGTTACACTAGGAAAACCGAAGTGAAACCCGTTAAGGCCCCACCTCGGTTAGCAACCCTAGAAAATTTTACTTCAATTATCTTGTCTAGATGAATCGTTTAATCCTATGTGTGAAACTACAATAGAAAAACAAGGTCAAGACTACGCAGACGGAACGTAAGTTAATTTAAATTTACCAAGTGTCAAGTTAGTTCGATTTCTTGCACACGTGGCCAAACCATACATAAACGACTACAAACAAGGCTCATAAGAAAGCTTACAACAAACAGGACCCAATCCCAACACTTGAGGACCTTTAATGATGCCAAAAGCCCAAATTAGAGGCTTGTGTTTCGAAACAAGCTTTCCTGTTTCGATACACGGGCCCCAGTTTTAAAAGCCAGACCAGCCGTACAGATACAACCCACCTCGTTTCGGTACAGGGGTCCATTTCGCCTAAGCATTCCGAAACACGTTCCGGAACAGGCCTTCACAGTAGCAAAACCATTTCGGTACGCGTAGCGGAACATGGGCGAAAGTTTCAAACCATACCGAAATGCGTTCCGATACGGGTATCCCTGGAACCACACTCGTTCCGAAACCACCTCACGCGTTCCGAAACGCTTGCAGTCTGTGTGTTTCTAAAAATCTTTTTCTGCATCTCCTTAAGTTCACAACATGCCTCAAACAACACTAAACACGATACAACATGCATATACATACTCTAGAGGCATTTCACCCTACTTCAAACATGTAAAGGCCATTCATATAAGAAATCAAGTATTAACGAAAGTACATTGCATAACAAGATTTCCATGACTTCATACAAAACACATAAACATCATAGAACATGGTCATAAGCCTTCAGGACACAAAGCATTTAGGAAACAACATAAACATGGTTTACAAACCACATCAAAGGCATTAACATCAAAAACCAACACATATGAGTCTAACAACACTCATACAAAACACGTAGCATCCCCATTGTTAAACTACAACATTATTTACTAAACCATACTTGAGCAACTCCTAAAAGCTTGCATGCCCCTTCTTTGCTCCTTGCTAACTCCACGCCAATGATCTGTATTGTCGAAACGAGAGCATAAGTTAGAAGCTTAGTGAGGGAGCTCTAAAACAAAAAACAACGACAATGCAGGGTTCAAGCATATCATCCTTAAGACAATTAACAAGCATACATATGCACCAATATAGCAACATAGCTAACATCACGAGAATGCATGATCATGGCATCTTACCTCACATTATGCTCAACAAGATATAAGAATTATCTTAACAACAACCACACATGAACAAGTATATTGGCAACTATTAGCTTACTCGGATATGCGGATAACTTCCGTTGGGATTCTCACCCCAACGTACTCAACAATAACATTACCTTCAGTGGGATTACACTCATCACCGGTCCTTGCATGGATGGGATTACACTCATCACCACATGCCCTTACGGATGGGATTCCACTCATCATCACGTAATAATATATAATTTCCGGTGGAATATTACATCACCGTACTCTTCCTTGATTACTATACGTCACCAAGGCCACGCGTGAGTTTGACTCAACCGTGTGCACACTCATCCTAATGATCGATCATTTATACCCGGTAATTAACTAGTGCCAATCATACTATACAAGTCAAACCATGATAATCCATCATGCAATTCAACATATCAAACACCACATACATCAATGTATATAACAACATACATAATCAACACATGCTTTACAAGTCTACATCATGCATATTAAGCAAAACTCATAAAACACACAAGAGAGTAAGCTACCAACTTAATCTCTACCTTGGATTGGCCTACCAAGCACAATCCAACTCCACAACCATATACCTGAACCAATTTAAAACAATTTTAAATGATTCCACTCACCGAACTTCCTTAAGCAAACCGAGAAAAGCCAAATCAAGCCTCCACACCTTCCGGAATCGAACCCGAAGCTTCTCTAACGGATTCCCTTGAGTTTAAATAATCAAAAACAATTCATTACTTAACCAAATCATCACAAAACATTGTCACAACCCCAAACTACAACCACAAGCCAAATTCTTACAATTTCAAACAAAAGCCAACACCAAAAATTCTCATTTTTGTACTCCCCAAACCCAGCAGAAAACCAATTATTCGAACACCCAAAACACCATTAAACACCTTCAAAACAACCCTCTAGCATTGCTATAACATCAGTCCCACTTCCCAACACCACACTACCTCAAAAACCCATATTTTCACCCTTTTAAAATACTCATGAAAACCCATTTTGGGATTTTTGATTAAACTCCACCATTTTAAGTTATAATGTACCTTAGGACAATATTAGATCATATCTTAACTCTACAAATAAAAAACAACTCGAAAAGCCATTAAAGTTTCATCCTTTTCTTCAAAACTTTGAAAACGTGAAATTCTCAACAATGATGTTTACCAAAAACTAAAACCATGAATGTGTTAGAAATAAAGAGGAGAAGTCAAAAATGGTCTTACCTTGATGATAACACTTGAATTTGTTGGAGAAATGAATGGAATAGTGATTGAAGTTTTAGGGAGAGGTTTTGTCGTGAAAACCAAAGGAAGAAGAAGATGAGGATATTTTAAAATTTATCAAAATGACATTAATGAAATTCAAACCGTCTTAAAATAAAACCAAGGTCTATTTTAATTCAAACGAGTCCAACGACTCAAACCCGACTCACACACTCGACTCCCGACCCATAAACCTGGGTGTTACAACACGTTAATACCACTCGCTAACTTAGAGAAATATGTGGTTCTTATAAACTTGAAAATGGACTGCAATAAAATAAAATTATAGGTTCTTAGCTTCAAACAAATAAAAATAGCAAAATGTGGGATGTAGCTCAAATGGTATAGCGCTCGCTTAGCATGCAAGAGGTATGGGGATCGATACCCCGCTTCTCCATATTGACATTGGAAATAAACAGAAAAGAAGCAGAACTCAGTAAAAGATATATATATTATAAGGTTTTCTTACACTAAAATGATCTATACTATTTATATTAACATTTTTCTTCTAGTTTAATTACGTTTTTCTTATTATATAATTAACAAATCAACATGGTATTCTTTGAACCTAGAATAATATAAAATTGGATCACACATTCAATGTCAAAATATGAATAAATAGTGAAAAGGGTGAATAACAAACTTATCTCGAAAGTTTGACATCCGATTGACAATCTGAAAAATGACCCAGTTGATAAAAAACTTTAGGTTTTAAACTGCCTATGAGAAACACTGAGGTTGAAGTTGAAAGAAATTACAAACGACGAAGGCATTTTTCCCTTGAGGTCATACTTATTCCTTAAAAATGGGAGACAAAATTAGTGTATAAATTTATAAATAGTGTGTCGCATTACAATCTAATTATTTTTATATTTTTAGGTTAAACAATAAAATATATGTTTTCAATGTGTGACAAGCATTGCTAAAAAACTATTATTATTTTTAATTGGTCGTGTCTTTTTCAAAACATGTCCATCACATAACCCTAACGTCAAACAAAATGAACCGAAGATCCAACTTCGGGTAACCAGACCCCAATCGATTACCCCCATAACCTTTCTTCCCTTGAGTTTTGTTGTGTTTGCCATATAGTTATGTTTTCACTAGCATGAATTTCAAGAGATACATCCAAATTGAATGAATGTGACGGACTGATCACATCATGATATATGTAGTGGTAGTATGAGTAATTATCTTTTTAAGGGGCAAAGATGTTGGAAAAAGACTTCATTGAAATTTACTTCATATTTTATTTTCTTCAGGAAGAGAGCCTTGAAGATCAAAGCAAAATGTAGAAAAATCATATTTAGTTAAGAATGAAACAAAAAATTTGTTAAGTTGATTGCTTATACTATCATACTAAGAAAATATGTTATTCTTATCAATATAAAAATAGGTTTCGGCATAATAAAAGTGATTAAATACCTTATATTTATATTAAAATGTAAGTTATAGAGTATTGGGGATGTAGCTCAAATGGTAGAGCGCTTGCTTAGCATGCGAGAAGTACGGGCATCGATACCCCGCATCTCCATGCTGGCTTTTCTAATAGTGTAAGAAAATAGAACAAATTTATTATATTAACTCCATCTTTCCTTAAAAAGGATAAAAAAGGTAACATCAATGTTAGGTGGTGGATAATTAAGTATTTCATCGTTGTATAAGTTTATAGTTTGAATATATTTTTTAAAAAATTTAAATTATAAATACAAATAGAATTACAAGTGTTTTTGTAAGAGAAACACATTAATTAAATATAAATTATATATTTATTATTATTATTATTATTATTATTATTATTATTATTATTAAAATACTGGTTTGAAGGTAAATATACATTAAAACTATAAGAGATGAAATTAATGCATAATTTTGAAAGATTCTACAGCGTAACAATCACCCGATTTCCTGCAAAAGATATTAATTTATTATACGTTTTCTCGTGTCTTTTTCAAAGAATTGTCGTGGTCATAGTACATATTTTAACATTGAAATGAAGATGCAAATTCAAGTAGCTAAACCACTATCAAAACCCCGTTCACATGGCTTCCCATGGCTTTTGTGAAGCTCGAAACATGTTTACATTTTGTCAGTGTAAATGTCAAAATACATATACCTTTTGAATGAAGGTTACGAACATGTCAAATAACGATAAATGTGGTGGCAAGTGATAGCATCGTTTGAGAGAAAAGAAGTAAAATAATGTCTTCCTTGATATTTACTTTAGATCGGTTATACTTGAGAAATGAAGAATTGAAAGATCATAATAATATTTAGAAAAATGATCTTTAATTAGAAATTAAAAGAAAACACATTAATATCACTCGCTATCTTAGAGAAATATATGGTTCTTATAAACTTGAAAATGGGCTGAAATAAAATAAAATTATAGTTTCTTAGCTTCAAACAAATAAGATTAGCAAAATGTGGGGATGTAGCTCAAATGGAAGAGCGCTCACTTAGCATGTGAGAGGTACGGGGATCAATACCCCGCATCTCCATATTAACATTGTAAATAAACAGAAAAGAAGAAAAACGTTAGGTTTTAAACTGCCTATGAGAATCATTGAGATTGTAGTTGAAAAAATTTACAAACGAGGAATACATTTTTCCCTTCAGGTCATACTTATTCCTTAAAAATGAGAGACAAAATTAGTGCATAAATTTAGAAAGAGTGTGTCGCATTACAATCTATTTATTTTTATCTTTCTAGGTTAAACAATAAAATGTTTGTTTTCAATGTGTGACAAGCATTGCAAAAAAATATTATTATTTTTAATTTGTCGTGTCTTTCGTGTCTTTTTTAAAACTTGTCCATCACATAACCCTAATGTCAAACAAAATAAACCGAAGATCCAACTTCGAGTAACCAGACCCCAAACGATTACCCCGATAACCTTTCTTCCCTTGAGTTTTGTGGTGTTTTCCATAGAGTTATGTTTTCACTAGTATAAATTTCAAGAGATACATCCAATTTGAATGAATGTGACGGACTGATCATATCATGATATATGTAGTGGTAGTATGAGTAATTATCTTTTTGAGGGACAGAGATGTTGAAAAAAGACTTCATTGAAGTTTACTTCATATTTTATTTTCTTGAGGAAGAGAGTCTCAGAGATCAAAGTAAAATGTAGAAAAATCATATTTAATTAAGAATGAAACAATTTTTTTAAATCCATTGCCTATATTATCATACTAAGAAATATGTGATTCTTATCAATTATAAAATATATTTCGGCATAATAAAAGTGATTAAATACCTTATATTTATATTAAAAATGTAAGTTATAAATTATTGGGGATGTAGTTCAAATGGTACATCGCTCGCATTGCATGCGAGAAGTACGGGGATTGATACCCCGCATCTCCATGCTGGCTTTTTCTAATAGTGTAAGAAAATAGAACAAATTTATTATATTAACTCCATTTTTCCTTAAAAAAGATAAAAAAAAAGGTAACATCAATGTTAGGTGGTGGATAATTAAGTATTTCATTGTTGTATAAGTTTATAGTTTGAATATATATTTTAAAAAATTTAAATTATAAATACAAATAGAATTACAAGTGTTTTTGTAAGAGAAACACATTAATTAAATATAAATTATATATTTATTATTATTATTATTATTATTATTATTATTAAAATACTTGTTTGACGTTAAATATCCATTAAAACTATAAGAGATGAAATTAATGCATAATTATGAAAGATTCTACAGCGTAACAATCACCTAATTTCCTGCAAAAGATATTAATTTATTTTACTTTTTCTGGTATCTTTTTCAAAGAATAGTCTTGTCCATAGTACATACTTTAACATTGAAATGAAGATGCAAATTCAAGTAGCTGAACCACTACCGAAACCCCGTTCACCTGGCTTCTCATGGCTTTTGTGAAGCTCGAAACATGTTTACATTTTTGTTAGTGTAAATGTCAAAATACATATGCCTTTTGAATAAAGGTTACGAACATGTCAAATTACGCTAAATGTGGTGGCAAGTGATAGCATCGTTTGAGAGAAAAGATGTAAAATAATGTCTTCCTTGATATTTGCATTAGATCGGTTATACTTGAGAAATGAAGGATTGGGATATCATAATAATATTTAGAAATATGATCTTTAATTAGAAATTAAAAGAAAACACGCTAATACCACTCGCTATCTTAGAGAAATATATGGTTCTTATAAACTTTAAAATGGGTTGCAATAAAATAAAATTATAGTTTCTTAGCTTCAAACAAATAAGAATAGTAAAATGTGGGGATGTAGCTCAAATGGTATAGCGCTCGCTTAGAATGCGAGAGGTAGGAGGATCGATACCCCACATCTCCATATTTACATTTGAAATAAACCGAAAAGAAGCAAATCTAAAGTTGGGATTAAGTTGGTTTGTGTGATACATGTTTGTTTATGCATGTTAGGATATATTGATGTTGCATGATGTTGATTAATATGTTGTGTTGCATGATTGTGAAATCATGGTGAGACTCGTTTAGTATGTTGGCACTGGTTGTAATTATCGAATATAAATGATGGATCATTAGGATGATTGTGCACACGGTAAGAGTCAAAGTCGCGCGTGGCCTTGGTGATGTGTAGTCACCAAGGAGGATTACGGTGAAGTAACATTCCACCGGAAAGTGTATATGTGTGTGATGATGAGTGGAATCCCATCCGTAAAACAAAACGATGATGTGTGAAATCCCACCGGAATGTAATATGGTTGTTTGAGTACGTTGGGGAGAAAATCCTAACGGAAGTTATCCGCACATCCGAGTAAGCTACATAGTTGCCAATATACTTGTTTATGTGTGGTTGATGAGTAAGATGTTTTGTTACGTTATATTGCATTTGTGCTTAGCATAACACGAGGTAAGATGCCATGTTCATGCATTCTAGTAGCGGTTGGCTTTGTTGATATATTGGTATTAAAGTAAGCCTTGTTGATGTGTATGGATACCATGCTTTAAACCATGCATTGTCGATGTTTTGTTTTTGAACTCCCTCACTAAGCTTTCAAGCTTACGCTCTCATTTCCGACAATGCAAATCATTAGTGTGGAGGTTAGCAAGGAGCAAGGAAGGGGCACCCAAGAGCGTGTGTTGCTGCTGAAGTATGGTTTTCTTAAATAATGTAATAGATAGCAATGGGGATGCTATGTGTTGTAGGAGCGTTTGTTAGACTCCTATGATTGGCTTCCTTGTTGTTGATGTTAATGCTTTGTATTGAAGGCATGTAGACCTTGTTTTATGTTATGCTTATATGGATGTATGTTATCTTGAGTTAAATGGTCTAGTTAAACATGCTCTTTTAGGATGTGCTGCCTCTAGTTTTGGTTGTATGATTTGTTGCTTCGTTTTATACCTAAATCGCTCTGTATGTTTATCTATGGTTGCCTTGTGATGCATGAGTGTTTGTATGTTTCTAGTCGAGTCGTTAAATGCCTTTAGAGTTGAGTCCTTGTGTTTTAGCAGCCAAAATAAGGTTTGTAGTGCAGGGCGTATCGATACGCGTATGAGCCGTATCGATACGGTCCTATGCTCTGAAACTTGTTTTAGGCTTTGCGTATCGGTACACACGGGTGTATCAATATGCCAAAAGCTCTATGGAAATCTGAGAAATTGACGAGATTTTGGCGTATCAGTACGGGTCCCAGGGGTATCGATACGGTCTTCGTAGTTTGACCGTGAGAGGTTGACCGTTGAGGGCGTATCGATACGGTCTTGCAGTGTATCGATACGGTCTCCCTAGGTTGACTTTGGGTTGATATCAAGTCCAGGCGTATCTATATGGTCTTCTATCGTATCGATACTGCCTGTTGTAAAGTCTAAAAAGGGTTGTTTAATTGCATTTCTTGTGTGTTTCATATCCGCGCCTCTTTTCTGCTGCGTGTCCTATCACATAGGATATATTAAAGCATCTAGACAAGATAACATTAAAAGGGATTTTTCTAGGGTTGCTAATCAAAGTGGAACCTTAACGGGTTTCACTTCGGTTTTCCCCGTGTAACCTGTTCGGACCGGTCTGTCGGCTAGCACGGGACGAGAGGGTTACATTTGTTGGTATCAGAGCCTGAGGTTTTTGCGACCTCGAGAATGTAAGTAAGGTAAGTTTGTAGTGTTATGTTGCTCTATATCAGAGTATGTTGTACGGTGAATGCTTTTGCTATGTATATTTGTTGTTTGGTTGCTTGCATGATGTTTGAAAGCATGTGTTAGTATGGTTGTTGTGTTGAGACCTAGTGTTGAGTTCTCATTGCTACTATTACTTTATTGGAAAAGATTTTGTAAAGGAATACTTGAGTACCTTGGACCCTTGTCTTTGTTAACTCAATCCTTGTGTGTTTATTTTGTTTGTAGTTGATATCTTACTAGCCGTAAGATGAGACCTAGAGGCAGGCCTAGGGTGGTTCATCCGAGACCTTGGGCAACAGTTCCGGAAGTTGAGCCGGTTGTAGAGGCGGAGGCTCCTCCACCTCCTCATTCTCCTCCTCGTCAAGAGAAAGTTGAGGCGAGAGCTGAGGGCGTAGGACCTCAGGTTGGCCAAGGTTCGGCCGGTATAGATTTAGCTTCGTTGGTTTAGGCTATAGTTAGGGCTTTTCAAGTAGTTTTGGCTGGAGGACAGGAAATGGAACAACCTCAGGTTGAGGGCACCTATTTTCCACTAGAGAGGCTTCCCAGTTTGGGTGGAGAAGAATTCCAAGGGTTGGTGCCCGAGAGATAAGAGGCTTGGTTTGATAAGACTGTTCGTATCTTGTCTCAGATGGGTTGTACTAGAGCACGTAGACTAGGATATGTTGTTTCTTTGCTTCAGGGTGATGCCTACACTTGGTGGGTCACCATTACTACAGGCATGCCAGATGCCGAGATTCCTTAGGATTTCTTTGAGTCTGCTTTTCGTAAGAAGTATCTGGGTCCCCGTTATCTTGATGAAAAGAAGAGAGGGTTCATGGCTTTGCTTCAGGGTAACATGATAGTGACCGAGTATGAGGTACGGTTTGTCAGATTGAGTCAGTACGCGTCTGAGCTAGTTCCTACTGAGAGGGAACGGTGCGACCGTTTCCGTTACGGGCTGAGTGAGGAAGTAAAGAGGTATACTTTGGCTACGGATTACACGAACTTCGATGTCTTGGTCACTAGGGCAAAGTACATAGAGCACAGTTTGGGTCTGACCAAATGTTCAGGTGGTTCTAGTTCAAGGAAGGGGTCTGCTGACTTTGATAGAGGCGATGCCAAGAGGCATAGAGACAATAGGAATCATTTTGATCATAGACGTAGGGGTGGTAACCACGAGAGAGGCCATCAGGGCTAGAGATCTGGTGGGCGTTTGCCTGAGTGTGCTAGGTGTAGGAGGCATCACACCGAAGAGTGTTGGGGAAACTTTCATGCGTGTTGGAACTGTGGAGCTAGAGATCACCTTAGGCGTTATTTTCCACATCAGCCTGGGTTTGCACCAGTTCAGGTTCAGGCTCCTACTAGAATTATTGAGTACCCGAGAGGCTTTGGGTGCGGTCGAGATAACTTTTAGCCAAGGAACGATGGCCAGAGGAATGTAGCTCATGTGGTTGCCGTTCAGCCGGAGGGCAGAGGTCAGGCTAGAGTTTATGTTCAGTGAGAGGGACAGAACGACACAAATGTGATTGCAGGTAATTTCTCGATACAGTCTCTAAGTTTTCTTTCCTTGATTGATTCCGAGTCTACGCATTCATACATATTGAGTGACCATGCAAAGATGTTGAATCTACCTTGTGAGGTACTAGAGGTAGGTGTTGGTGTACTAGTTCATTCAGGGATACAGTAGTGGTTAGGAAGATGTTCAGAAGGTGTCTGTTAATGGTTCAGGGGCATATATTTCCAGTGGACAGGATGGAGTTGCCGTTTTATGGTTTCAATGTGATTTTGGGTATGGACTGGCTTACAGAGCATAGGACTAGGATAGATTTCGAAACAAAAAGAGTCTTCTTGAAGCTTGTGGATGACTATGAGATTGTGGTAGCATGGGAGAATGTAAAATTCTTAGCGAATGTTGTTTCAGCCTTAGAGGCTCAGAGATTAGTTAAGTTGGGTTGTAAGGCGTACTTGACCTACATGATGAATCCGAACATGAATGAAGTTAGATCGAAGGATTTCATAACAATGTGTGATTTTTCGAGTGTGTTTCCGGAAGAATTGCCTGGTTTACCGCCTAACAGAGAGGTAGAGTTTGCGATAGAGACATATTCAGATTTTGCTCCTATTTCGATTGCTCCGTACCGTATGGCACCAAAAAAAACTGAAAGAGTTGAAGACTCAGTTACAAGAGTTGTCAGATAGAGGTTTTATCCGTCCGAGTTCTTCGCCTTGGGGCGATACAGTATTGTTTGTGAAGAAGAAATACGGTAGTATGATGATGTGCATCGATTATAGCCAGTTGAATCAGTTGACAGTGAAAAACAAGTATCCCTTGCCACGTATCGATGATTTGTTTCACCAGTTGAGAGGGCCATCAGTCTTTTCGAAGATTGATTTGAGGTCCGGTTATTTCCAGTTGAAGGTAAAAGAGGTTGATGTGCTGAATACATCTTTCAGGACTAGGTATGGTCACTACGAGTTCTTGGTTATGTCGTTTGGTTTGACAAACGCACCAGCTGCTTTCATGGACATGATGAACAAAATCTTCCATCAGTACTTAGATCAGTTTGTGGTTGTCCCTAAAAGACAAAAACATGCAATTGAATCCCTAGTTGAACCCCGACCGTTGTGTTGTTTTCACCTAATCGCTTTATTAATGACATAGGATAATAATGTGCATCTAGAAAAGAGAAAAAGAACAAAAGGGGTCGCTAATCGAGGTTGACTTTCACGAGTTGACTTCAGTTTTCCCCGTGTAATCTTCTTAGTTCGGTTCAGGCGTCTAGGCTGGGCTAAGGGGGTTACATTTGTTGATATCAGAGCCAGGTTGCAAAAGAATTGGGGATGTTGGTAAGTGAAATTAGTAAGTTTGGTGTGTGATTGTTTGAAAAAGCATGTTTTGGTTGAATGTTGGAGCTTATGCCATGCTTAATTAGTGTAAATCATATGTGAGATAAATATAATTGCATGTTGATAATGTGATAAGGATGTATTCTGATTTTGGACGATGTAAAGCATGATGTATATGATATGCTATGTTATGCTTGAGGGAAATCGGGGTGCCCGTTGCCTTATTACATTAATTAAATGTTTTTGTTAACTTGGATCCTTGCTTGAGACTGGCCTAAATCATGATTTGATTTGTTTTATTGTTATGCCTAGTTAAAATAACACTATGGGTCCGAGGAAAGAGCTTAGGTCGAACACGGTAGTGCTTGCGGCTGAGCAGGGCGACCAGGGTAACCAAGGGGCTGATGTCCTTCCCGGTGGAAACTTACCTCCTCCGCCACCACCTAAGGGTGGAGAGCCGGAGCAACAAGGAGAAGTTGGTACAGGTTTGGGTGATCTAACGCTGTTGGTTCAAGTGATCATCGGAGCGTTTCAGGCTGTGGTAGCCGGAGCACATGTTCAGCCCCTGCAGCTGGGCAGGTGGGTTTGCCTTTGGAAAGGCTGAGGAGTTTATGAGCTACTGAGTTCTATGGAATGTCTCCTGAGGTGTCGGAAGCCTGGTTGGCTAGCACGATCCGTATCATGGATCAGATGGGATGTAATGATGCGCGCAAGCTGAGATGCGATGTTTCTTTCTCCAGGGTGATGCGTATTGTTGGTGGACGACCATCACAACTGCAATGGAACCCAATGAGGTAGATTGGGAGTTTTTCAGAGGTGCCTTTAAGAGGAAGTATCTGGAAGTGAGATACTTGGATGAGAAGAAGCGTGAATTCATGTTGCTTGTTCAGGGAAACATATATGTGGCTGAGTACGAGGTCTAGTTCGTACGTCTGAGCCAGTACATCCCTGAGTTGATGCCAAGTGAGAGGCATTGTTTTGATTGCTTCCGGTATGGGCTGGTGCAAGAAGTCAAGACTTATTTGTTGGCTACAAACTACACAGATTTCGATGTGCTTGTATGTCGAGCTAAGGACAACGAGCAGAACCTGGGTCTGTCATCTCGTGGATGTGGTTCTAGCTCTGGAAAGAGAGCAGCTGAGTCTAGTTCCGGTGGTGGACAGAACAAAAGAGGTCGAGATAAGAGATATCAGTCTACTGCTAGGCGAGGGAATGTTGGATATGGTGCACAAGTTTAGGGAGACAGGATGAGGGTGCATCAGAACACGTGTTGGACGTGTGGTTCTCGAGGTCATCTACGGCGAGAATGTCCTCGTGCGGCTAGGGAGGCTTAGGCTCCTGTTATGTTGACAGGGAATTATTGCTGGAACTGTGGTTCAACAGATCATATGAGAAGGGAGTGCCCTATGTTGGTTGTTGGAGGCTAGGGACGTGCACCTGTTGTGGCTGCACCTCAGCGAGGCCATGGGCGCGGCCGAGGAAATTTCCAGAGAAGAGATGAGGGTCAGTGAGGCATTGCTCATGTTGTAGCAGTTCGGCTTTAGGGAGGCAGTCTTGCGAGGGTCTATGCTCAGCGCGAGGAGCGTAACGATACTGATGTCATCGTAGGTACCTTTGTTCTCTAGACTTTATCATTGTTTTCTTTGATTGATTCTGGATCTACGCATTCTTATATCTTTAGTGAGCATACGCATTTGCTTGATATACATGTTGAGTTGCTTGAAGTAGGAATGCAAGTGACTAGTTCTTTTGGTGAGACTGTAGTCACTAGGAAGTTGCATCGGAGGTGTCCCTTGTCTGTTCAAGGTCATGTTCTTCTTGTGGATTTGATGGAGTTACCCTTTTATGGTTTTGATGTAATCCTTGGTATGGATTGGCTATCTGAGCACAGAGCAGTGGTTGACTTTGATGTTAAGCGAGTCACCTTAAAGGTTGCCGATGAATATGAGGTGTTGATAGTATGCGAGAATGTGAAATTCTTGTCTAATGTGATTTCGGCTACGAAAGCAAGCCGTATGCTGTGGTTGGGTTGTGAGGCATATCTTGCATATGTGATGAATCCTAGTACAAAGGACGTACATGTACAAGACATCAGAACTGTTTGCGATTTTCTGGGTGTTTTTCCGGAAGAATTGTCGCGGTTGCCGCCAAACAGAGAAGTTGAGTTTGGTATAGAGTTGTATGAGAATACGACTCTGGTGTCCATTGCTCCTTATTGCATGGCACCTAAAGAGCTAACGGAGTCGAAAACGCAACTTCAGGAGTTACTGGACCGAGGGTTCGTCCGGCCGAGTGTATCACCTTGGGGTGCACCGGTGTTGTTTGTAAAGAAGAAAGATGGAACAGTGTTGATGTGTATAGAATATCAGCAACTGAACAAGTTGACGATCAAGAACAAGTATCCTTTGCCAAGGATTGATGATCTCTTTGATTAGTTTCAAGTAGCTTCCGTGTTTTCTAAGATTGACTTAAGGTCGGGGTATTACCAGTTAAAGGTAAAGGATATGGACGTATCCAAGACAGCTTTTCGGACAAGGTACGAGCATTACGAGTTCTCAGTGATGCCGTTTGGTCCAACTCACCTGCTGCTTTCATGGACATAATGAATCATGTGTTGCATGAGTTCTTGGATCAATTTGTGGTGGTGTTCATCGATGACATCCTCGTGTATTCTCGTACCGAGGAGGATCATGATAGGCACTTAAGGATTGTTTTGCAAGCGTTGTTTGAGAACCGGTTGTATGCCATGCTATGTAAGTGTGAGTTTTGGCTTAAGAAGGTAGTCTTCCTTGGGTATGTTGTACCAGCTGAAGGTATTCATGTTGATCCGCATAAAGTAGAGGCTATGATGAGTTGGAAGGTGTCTAAGTCGGTGACAGAGGTAAGAAGTTTCCTTTGTTTAGCTGGGTATTACCGTAGGTTTGTCGAGGGTTTCTCGAGGATTGCTGCACCTTTGACCAAGTTGTTGTAGAAGAATGTTCGCTTTGAGTGGACTGACGCGAGGCAACAAGCTTTTGAGAAGCTGAAGGAAGCTTTGAGGCAAGCTCCTGTCCTGATTCAACCTGAGTCTAGTAAGGAGTTTGGGTCTATAGTGATGCGTCCATTGTTGGTTTGGGTCGTGTGTTGATGCAGAAGGGTAAGGTAGTAGGCTATGCATCGAGGCAGTTGAAGGTGCATGAGCGTAACTACCCTACTCACGATATTGAGCTTGCGGCTGTTGTGTTTGCTTTGAAGATCTGGAGGCATTATCTGTAGGGAGAGAAGTGTGTGGTGTTCACGGATAATAAGAGCTTAAAGTATCTTATGTCTCAGAAGGAGTTGAATCTTAGGCAACGTCGTTGGGTGGAGTTGCTTAAGGATTATGATCTGTCGATTGAGTATCACCCGGGCAAGGCCAATGTTTTGGCCGATGCTTTGAGCAGAAAACTGGCTATGGAGTTGATCGCAATGTTTGCTCGCTAGAGCATATCGCGAGATGGTGGATTGGTTGTTGAATTGCATGTGAAACCATCTCTGATTCATTTGATCAAGGATAAGCAGTTGCTGGATGATTCTCTTGTCCCTCATGTCCAGGACATTGCAGAGGGTAAGCCCTAGGATTTCAGTTTTAATGAGGATGGTGTTTTGTGCTTTGGGAGTCAAATAGTGGTGCCAGATGATGTTGAGTTGAGGCGCACTATTTTGACTGAAGCTCATAGTAGCCCCTTCGCTATGCATCCTGGTAGTATGAAGATATATCGTGATTTGAAAGATGAGTACTATTGGGTGGGGTTGAAGAAGGATATTGCTGAGTTCGTTAGTAAATGTATGGCGTATCAGTGAGTGAAAGCTGAACATCAGGTTCCTTTTAGGTTGTTACAGCCTTTGAGAATTCCAGAGTGGATGTGGGAAAGGATTACTATGGATTTCGTGTCTGGTTTGCCATTGTCACTGTCAAAGTATAATTAAGGTTGTTACAGCCTTACGAAGTGTGCACATTTCTTGCCTGTGCATACTACGTATACCTTGGATAAGTTGGCAGAGCTGTATATTGCTGAGATTGTGCGGTTCCACGATGTGCCAAAGTCCATAGTGTCGGATCAAGATCCGAGATTCACATCAAGGTTCTGGGAATGTCTGCATCAAACCCTAGGTACACGGTTGAATTTCAGTACTTCTTATCATCCTCAGACAGATGGACAGTCGGAATGTGTGATCCATGTACTTGAGGACATGTTGAGATGATGCGTTATAGATTTTCAGGGTACTTGGGAGAAGCACTTATTGTTGGTAACAATAGTTATCATGCAAGTATTGAAATGGATCCATACAAGGCTTTGTATGTGAGGAAGTGTAGAACACCTCTTTGTTAGACAGAAGCTGGGTAGAAGTTGATTTCGATGCCGACTATGTTGAAAGGAACCACCAAGAAGGAGAAGCTCATATGTGAGCATTTGAAGGCAGCATCGGATCGGCAAAAGTCTTACGCGGATATGAAGCGTAAGGAAATCGAGTTCACGGTTGGCGAACGTGTGTTGTTGATGGTATCGCCTTGGAAGAAGGTGATGAGATTTGGGCGTAAGGGTAAGCTTAGCCCAAGGTTTATTGGACCTTATGAGGTTGTGGAGCGTGTTGGTCCTGTGGCATATCGGCTGAGGTTGGCTTCAGAGCTCTAAAAGTTACATGATGTGTTTCATGTCTCGATGTTGCGGAGGTACAGATCGGATCCTTCGCATGTGATGCATGTTGAGGAGATAGAGTTAAACCCGAATCTGTCTTATGATGAGGAACTACTAAGGATTCTGGATGTGAGCAGCAAAGCTCTTCGTGGCAAGACGATGGAGCTTGTGAAGGTGTTATGGCGACACCGAGGAGTTGAGAAGGCCACTTGGGAAAGCAAGGCGGACATGCTGAAGTAGTTTCTGCACCTTTTTCCTTCAGGTAAAATTTCGAGGACGAAATTTCCTAAGTGCGGGAGAGTTGTAACGCCCGGGTTTTGGGCCTAGATGTTATGGACATTGGATTGGACCGGTCGGAAACAGTTCGAATCGCGTTAGGTGGTTTAGGTAAATAAAGGATCGGGAAAGGATAAAAATATGGTAAAAATTACTAAAATCCTCTAAAATCATGTTTAAGGGGTTGGTCAAATCAATTTTACAAAATAGGCATTGGAAGTGGTACATTTTGAGTAGTGACCAAAATGTAATGTTTCAAAACTATGCAATAAGTAATTGTAAAAAGAGGAGCCAAAAATCTTAGAATCTTTAGGGAGCTATGGTGCAATTACACCTCCCTTAAATTGACATGTGTTTTAAAAGGGTTTTTAGATCATTAAATAAAAAATGTTTTATTTAATTAAAATTAATAAAATAGGAAATTGATATTTCATTTCACGTAACTACCTCTCATTTCAGAGAAACCATTTTCCCAACTCATTTCTCCTGAATTCTCTTCTCCCAAACACTCTCTCATTGATTTCCAAATCAATTTCAAGATTTCTCTTCAAGATTTTCAAGTTTTGTGAAGCTAAAACTTTTGAAACCTTAAGGAAGGCAAGGATTGGAGGTAAATCTCGTTCTCAACCTTCAATCTAGTTTCTTTATTGAAATTTCCAAGATATTTGGCTTCTAATTGATGTTTTTGGGTGAGTTTCTATTATAGTTTCGATTTGAGATCAAAATCTTGCAAAAATGTGATTAAAATCTTGATTTTCGGAATGGATTTGATAAACTCTGTTTTGGATTGGTTTTAATTTAGTCTTGAGTTGATTATTATGTTGAAGAAGAGTTTTGATAATATAGATCCCGAAATCCTTGAGATCCTTGAGTTTCTTGATGGTTTTAGTTTTGTTTTTGAGGTGAAATGATGGTGTTATGCATGATGGAGGTATAAGGATGGGTTTAGGTTGTTTTTAGATTAGTTTTAATGTTTATAAATGGTTGAAGGTGTTGTATATTGGCTAGGATTGGTTTAGGAAGCAATCGATTGAGTTTTCGATTGTTTCAGATGGGTAAATTTGTGTAGTTTTGGTGAGCAACGAGTTTGTATTTGGTTGCTGGTGTTGAAATGCATTATAATGCATTGGGATCTCTGTTTTGATGATCTAAAAATAGGGGATATTGATCCGGAAGCAAACGAAGCAATTTTGGAGGCTTCAGAAGGGTGATTTTCATGTCGGCGAGCAAGGTTTCGCGTATCGGTGAGTGGAAATAGATTTTCCAGCTTTGTAACGCTTTGAGCGTGGTCTTGGGAGCTTAGTGTAAGTTTGAAACACTTAGCTAAGCTCAAGAGTAAGTGATTCGAAAGTCTCTCTCAGAATGTGTTATGTTTTCTGGAAAATGCACTTGAATTGATTGTGATTTTAATTATTGTTTTAAAGCATGTTTTGAGCATTGATAATGCTGGTGTTTAATCCCATTTTGTTAAGGATGCACTTGGAAGGTGATCCTAGGAATTATGAAATGTATGCATTTTGAGATTAAGCATGTTTATGCTTGTGGAAGTGGCATTGTGATTTACGCATGTAAAAAGTGGAATAATGATGTTAAATGATTATATTGGCAAGTGATGGAAATGGTTTTGGTTACTTTAATCGGATATAGTTAGCTGGCTATAGGATTGTGTGCACCGTGAATAAAGTCACCTTGGATGTTGAGGGGTTGTGATTGTACCTTATACTCCATCCAAGTACCCTAACGATTGAGGCTAAGATCACAACGGTGGATGGTCAAATCTCGTGTGTGGATCTTGTGGTATGTGTCTCTTGCTCTCGCTAGTGGAATTATACAACTACTGATGAGTGGTGTTGAGGGGTTGGGATTGTACCGTTAAACTCCACCACTGGTGTCACAACAGTAGATGGCTTAGTCCCGTGTGTGAGCCTTGCGTAGTCCGGTAGTGTGTATGAAGCGTGTGGGAAAACGCTTGTAATCCGCATATCCGATATTGTCATTTGTGTTGGTTTTGGTATGGATTGAGTATTGATCACTTGCGAGCCAATATAATGTTGTTGATTAATGACTTAAGCACGAGATGCTTGTGAATTATGCTAAGATGCATGTCATGCTTGGTTTAAGAATGAGCAAAGGATTTTGCTGTTGTTTTAATGATGATGTGAGCATGTGGTTTAAAAGTGCATTGATGCTTTAAAGATTATGTTTTAAGGAAGGCATGAGTTGGTAAATGATGATAATATGGTTTTACAAAATGCATTGATGAATGTTTGTTTTAGCGATCCTCACTAAGCTCTAGGCTTACGCTCATTTGTTTCATCACTGCATAGAATTGAGCTTTAGAGGCAGCAAGAGAGCAAGTGGTTTCCAAGTATCTTGTCTAAACAATGTATGTGGTTTTACCTTGGTTTTAATAAGAGGCAATGGTTGGGATTTCTACTCTTGATATTATTTGGTGATGTTAAACACCATAAGCATGTTTGGTTTTCTTATTTGGTATTGGAAATGGCCTTTCAATATTGTTTTAAGCTTGAATGTGGTTTTTAGCCTTTTTGTGGTTTGACATATAGGAAGCATGCCTATTATTCTAAAGCTTGCAAGAATGATGCTATGTTATAGCTTGTGCTTGGTTTTAGTGGTCTTTGATGTGTATTCATTTTGTATGTATGTTGTGACTTGTGTTTGAGTGGTTTCGAAGGTGAAAATTTGTGTCAAACCAGCAATTTGGAAAATTGCACCCGTGTATCAAAACGATCAACATGGTTTCGGAACGGCCGTTTCGATGCAGGGTCTTGTGTTCCAAAACACTTGACCATTGGATGATGATTTTTTAACTGTTCCAGGTTTCTGTTTCTTACGTTTTGGTCCCTGAATGTTGTAAGTTTAGTTGGTTGAGTTTGGATGATCCGTTTGAGTTCAATTTTGTCATATCGGCATGTTACATGATTAATTTTGGATTGGTAACTTTAAAATCTGGTTAGTCCTTGTAAATTTGGAAATTTACAAATTGGTCCTTAAAAGACAAAAGCGTGCAATTGAACCCTGACCGTTATGACGTTTTCACCTAATCGCTTTATTAATCACATAGAATAATAATGTGCATCTAGAAAAGATAAAAAGAAAAAAAGGGTCGCTAATCGAGGTTGACTTTCACGAGTTGACTTCGGTTTTCCCCGTGTAATCTTCTTAGTTCGGGTCAGGCGTCTAGGTTGGGCTAAGTGGGTTACAGTTGTGACACCCTAAAAATACCTTAGTTGAAAGCCTTAAATAATTAACTAATAAATTATAAACATTGTTACAATAAAAATGATTAGAATCAATTACCGAAATTAACATTGAAAGTATTATAACTAATAGTTATGTTTATATTACATGATTGGAATAATATATATATATATATATATGAATATCGTACTATAGAGAGAATTATCCATCATAAATTAGACTAATAAAACAATTGTGGGCTGTTAACATTATCATAATATATAATATATAACTAATATAGTGAGATTATTGTAAAGTGTCCAAAAGTTCTATATTTCATGCACATTCCATCTCATATTATTGCTGTTTTTAAGTACATTTTAGGCATAATTAGGTCATGCATTGCATAAATACAATATTCTTTGTTTTGCCATGCTTTTATTGAATTTTTGTTATTTGGTGAAGTAAAGATGTTGTTTTAGTGTAGATTTAGTTTTCCAGGGCTAGAAGCTGACAGGAGGAGGACAGACAAGAGGAGAGGATGCTGAGGCAACAGAAGAGGGCAACAAAGTGAGCCTATTGCCGCCCAGTGCTGCCTAGGGTAGCAAACTGAGGAGTTGGAGAATTGGAGTGCAATCGACATAGCAAAAAATCCATATTCTAACGGTGTCGATTTGGCAATTTTCTGACGCTTGGAGCAGCAGACAAAGCTGCCGGAGGAGAAGAACGAACTTACTTGTGGAACAAGGCAATGGTAAAAGAAGTCCATATTCAACTCAAAGAAGTCAGATTTTAAAGTTGCATTTAATGCAAAAGCCTTTTGAGGACTTTTACTCCAAGAAGGACTTAGAGTAGACCTTTGCCTATATAAACATCATGTATTTAGCAAATCAAAATATAGTGATCTTATGTTTTCTATAGACATAGCAAGAGTATTCGGTTTTTGAGTTGAGAAAATGTTGTATTAGGTTTTTGAGTTGTTTTTAATAAAATTTTACAAGTTTACTTAATTCATGATCTTCATTTCTTAAATTAGTTCCAAAAGTCCAGTTGAAGAAATCCATTTGTTGGGCACGAGAGTGTAAGACTCACGAAAGAATTAAGTACGGTCTCATCATGTTGAGGTGTTGACTAATTCAGCTTAGACATAAGTACGAATTTCAGTGGCTAAAACGGGCAACCAAACGTCGACTACCTGTGTTAGGTTCACGCTGAGTTTGCTAGGTATTGCCCACATCATGTGGTGATAGAATCCTTGCCTAGACATAGGAATGATCACTTAAGAATTGCTCTGTCGCACTTGGAGTATCTGCCGTACATGCCACCAGGACTTCTCCCCATCTCACCTGCCGAGACAGCGAAAGTTGCAAGAGCAGAGACCCGTTGCGGCCACGTAACAAGGTCGTAGCTGCCGTCTGTCGTTACCCATCGAGGCATCATATCGTGGCAGTGCAAAACAACTTAGCTTATACAATGCAATTTCACACAAGTGGCAGCATAACCCTGCATGCTTTATCAACCTGAATCACTTCCTCTTTTACTTGTGTTTTCTTTATTTTACTTTTTCTCTCAACAATCACCTTACTTGTGTTTTTACTTTACCTTGTGCATGAACTACAAATCAAACCAAGCTAACTAATGCTCGTGGGATTTGACATCTTTTATACTATAACTTGGCAGGAGTGTGCACTTGCGCTCTCACAAAAAGGGTACAACCAAAACGCCCTACAAGTTTTTGGCGCTGTTGCCTGGGATTCGTAACAGCGAAATTCGTTTTTAATTTTTGTGCTTCTATTTAATTTCTAGTTTTTATTATTTTATTTGTAGCAGACATGTCGAGGAAAACCACTTGGGAGTGGATGTCTGAATATGAACAGCAGATGTCGCCGTAGCAGCAACAGGGACAACATATGCCATTGCAGCAGTAACAGGGATAGCAGGTTCTGCTGCAGCAGCAACAGGGATAGTAGATGCCGCCACAGCAGCAATAGAGACAATAGATGCCGCCGCAGCAACAAGATTTTTCATGGTATAATCAAGAATCTAAAAAAAATTACCATAATATTTTTGCTGCAGAAATCGACATGCCCCTGCAATATAGTTATCCGTAAGAACAATCAGAATCCTTGGAGGACACACTTCAAACTTTCCTTGAGTTCACGGATAATGTTCCAACTGCTATGGACGCCAGCATCGATACGTTGGATGCACTTCTGAGCAATTCAGTCCTCATTGATGTTGTGGATGAACCTCCACAATTAAGGGATACTGATGTCCCATGAAAAGAGGATGAAGAGAAATGCGAGGGAAGATCTCCAATGTGTACGGAGCAATTCGAACCTCCAAGCCAAGAGGATGCAGAATGTTGCCCAGACAGCAAGATTGATAGTTGTTTTGGCAGCTACCGAGAACCCTGCCTTGTGGGCGAACTGACAGCACTTCAGCAAAGCTATGCCTCAGTAGAAAGGACCGCCACGACAGAAGCCTCCATAATGACGCCTGCCTCGACAGAAACCTCGACAGCTATGGATTATATATATATGTATCTAAAGAATCTGATGCAGGCAGAGTTACATCCGTCAAAATCTCTACTGATGGAGATTTTCGAGGAGCCTAAAGAGTTTTCCCTTGACCGACATAGCACTATGACAGAAGACTACCACAACAACTGCCTCGGTAGTAAAAGAAACTTTCCCCTATGACGAACTTCGACAAAAAGGAGGTAAGTACATGGTTAGGTAGTTATATAATTTTTCCTAATCATATGTTCATGCCTTCATGAATAGGAACAAGAAGAAAGGTTCACATGGATTACAAGGGAACGAGGAAGAAGGACTCATCCACCATGAAGATAATCACTAGATGGAGGGTGCAGATGGATTACAAGAAGTATAAAAAATGACCCTCTTAAGCTAAACCGATAAAGGAGTAGTTACTTTAGGAGATGCATATCAATGCACTCCTAGAGTAACAAAATTTTGTATAAGTTCTTATTTTTTCCACATCTTTATTGTTTTATTTAGGAGTAGATTTTACCTACTTAGGAGTAGATTTTATTTGCGTTTTATTCCCGTCTCACGACTACTTACCCAGATTCAGACCCTAAGGAATCGAGCAGCCGAACACAACAGGGGCAACACTAGCGCAACTGGCGGAAGAGTAGTTAACTCCTCCACATCTTCTCCACCATCTGAAAATAACTAGTCCTGAGTTTTCTTTCCCTTTCTCAAATTAATTTTTCATTTTTATTTATATTGTGTGCATTGAGGGCAATGCCCATCTCTTGTTTGGGGGGCGATAGCTCTCGCATCATTTTTCTAGGCATACTTAATAGCATATAGGTTGCACTGTACTTGCCTTAGTGATAATCAGAATAGAAAATTTGTTATAACTTGTGCCTATGATAGGATAGCCGATTAATTTATTTTCGCACCAAATTTAAATTGAACTTAATTTTGGGAAAAGCATGAAAACTGACTTAGAATTTTTTTTTCTTTTTGCCAAAACTGTCAAACACATGTGTTACTTGTTGAATGTGTTAGAATATCTGATGAACACTGCCTGCTTGTTTTTAAAATTCTCTGCAAAGTTCTAACAATGATTGTAGATAACCGCTGAGGCAGGCAAGAGAAACAGAAAAATACAGCATTGCCATGGCAGCAGAAGTAAAAACAAAGAACATTGTTGTTTTACCCTAGAGGTGCACGCAACAGGCTCTAGGAAGAATCATGTAACCCCCTTAGCCCGGCCTAGACGTTTGCCCCGAACTACGAAGATTACACGGGGAAAACCAAAGTCAACCTTGATTAACGACATTTTTTCTTTTTATCTATTCTAGATGCTCAATATTAACCTATATGTTTAGCAAATTAATTCAGCTAAAACGGCAGAGCGAACGGAACCCAAACTGGGACTCAATTGAAAAAAATCTTCTTTTAGGGACTAAACGTAAATTCTCAGATTTATAAGGACTAAACGACTTTTAATGTTACCACTCCAAAATTAATCACATAACATGCCATCAGGTCAAATTTCAACTCAAACGGATCATTAAAACTCATTGAATTAAGCAACCAACATTTAGGGACCAATATGCAAGAAACATAAACTCAAAACAGTTCAAAATTCAAACCCAACAGTCAGGCGTTTCGATACGGATGGCCCTATACTGAAATGGTCTTTTCAAAATAGGGTTGACCGTTTCGATACTCGGGTTCGTTCTGAGACCCGTATCGAAACACCCCCTTCCAGTAGCAAATTCGTTTCGATACGCCTACACCCGTTCAGAAACCTTATGGTCATTTCAGGCCCCTGTTCCAAAATAAGCAAGGGCATTTCGATAGTCTTGCCCTGCAACAGCAGATTTTGCTGGGTTTTCATGCTTAAATACAACCAAAACATTCCTGAGATATGCTACATCATACATACAACATGGATACATGTCAACAATCACCAATTAGAGGCATTAGCTAAAACATGGAAACCATCATGCAAGTAAAGGTACTAAAGGCATGCTCCCTAGTCCACTAAAGCAAAAACAAGCCAAAAACATCATCTATAACCATAATCAAACCATAAAGGCCAATTACATTCCAAAGGTAACTATCAAACATGCTCAAAGCAAAGGGAAAACACTCTCAACCATGCAATAGCATAAACCCCGCCCATTGCCTTTTATTACACCAAAGCAAATCTACATACTTTGCAAGATTAAAAGCGTGGATTCCTCTTGCCTACTTGTTGCCTTCAAAGCCTAGTTTTCTGCATTGATGAAACAAAAGAGTGTAAGCACAAAGCTTAGTGAGGATCGCTAAATAATATTCATCAATGCATCTCTCATATTTTGCAAAACCAACTCTTTACATCTCATGCCATTTTATAAAACATGTCTTTACAAGACCTCAATGCACTTTTTAACCACATGCTCATATGCATCTTTTTACAACAGCAAATACACCTTTGCTCATGCTTTAACAAGCATCACATGCATTCTTGCATCATACACAAATATCTCATGCATCTTTGCATCATATACAAGCATCTCATGCTTCACATTATTCATTTACATTATATTGGCTCACAAGTGATAATCCACAAACCATTTCAACACAAGACACAATCGGATACGCGGATTACAAGCGTTGTCCCTCATGCTTCATACTAACTACCGGACTACACAAGGTGGAGTGTAACGCCCTGATTTTGGGCCTAGAAGTTTTAGAGATTGAATCGGACCGGTCGAGAACGGTTCGAACCTTTAAGGGAGATTTAGGGAACACCTAGTTCGGGATGCTTTAAAAATATGGAAAATATCTAAAAATCCTTATTTATTATATGAATGATTATGGTGAAAACAATTTTACAAAATAAGGTTTGGAAATACTACATTTCGGTGTAGTGAAATAAGGATTATTAAAAAGAAAATCTATCTTTAACTTTTCATAACTACCTTACGTTAGTTTTCTCTCATTCCATTTTCTCTCAATTTCTTTTCAGCCAAACACAATGCCTCCATCAATTAGCCTCTGATTTTCATTCCTTTTGATGAGATTTCAATCTCCTTTTGATTCCTAACCTTTTCCTCATCAAATACTCTAGTTTTCACTTTGGATTTTCAAGAAAACTTGCCCAAATCAAGGAGAAATCAGCCATTAGAGGTAAGTTTTGTCCTTCTCTTCTAATGATCAGTTCTTTACTGAAATTCCCAAGTTATCAATCCTTTGTAATGATTTTTGAGTTGCTTTAATGGTAGAAACATGAAATTATGTCAAAACTAAAGATTCTTGGAGAGATCTTGATGATTGTCGTAACTATTGGTTAGGCTTTAATTTGAGGTTGATTTCTAATGTATTTTGGATGGCAATTGATGTTATAAATGAGGTTTTATCAAACAAATCCCGAATACGTTTGGATTCCTAGGTTTTGCATGCTAGAATGGTGGTTTTTGGAGTGGTTTTGGTGTTCTGTTATAGCTGGAGGTATAAGGACGAGTTTATAGTGGTTTTTGATGTTGATTGAGGTTTAGAAATGTTTACAAGTGATAGATCTTGGCTGGGATTTGTTTTGGAAGAGTTTGGAGATGATTTCGGTTGTTTTGGGGGGCCGAAATGAGGTTTGTTAGTAGAGTAGCGGGTTTAGATGTGTGGCTGATGATTTCAATGATTGATGGTGCATTAATCCTCTGCTCTTATGTGTTATGAACAGGGGAGACATCTTCAGACACTTTTGGTGTTGATCCGGAAGTGCCGGGAGCTTAGATAGCGTTTCAGCGAGCAAGCGAAACGTAATCGGTGAGTGCGAATGGTTTTAAAAATCATTGAGGGACAAAAAAACAATGTTTGAGGATATAGGAAAGGTTTGAAACACCTTCCTAAGTTCGTAAGTATGTATGGCTAGATTTGCACTCAATTATGTGGTGGTTGCCCTTAAAATACTTTTACATGCTCTTGTTTTGAGGTAGACAAATTCATATTGTTTTTATGCATGATTTGTAGCATGAGATGATGCTTTGAAGAGATTTCATGTGATACCATGTGCATTAAAGAGTTTCAAGATTTTGATTTAATTCAAGCATGTATTATGATTTTGAAATGAGATGAGAAAGATTTGAGAAATGTTGCATGAAAAACAGTAGGTGAGATAATGTTTTGACATAATATATTGGCATAGATGATGAGATACTTACCGAATATAATTGATCGATCAATAGGATGAGAGTGCACTATAAACTAAAAATGCGTACGTGCTCTTTGGATTCAATCCAAAGGGAGAGACCGATAATGGGCATTCCATCAGGTAGGACTTGGTGAAATACCCAAGCTTTGTGGCGATGAGAGATACCGCCATGAGAATCCTGTAATGAGAGATACCATCAGGGTAGGACTTGACCTTGAGTCAAGCTAATCCACATATCTGAGTAGTGATGAAATGTGAAATGCCAATATAATATATGAAAATGTATTTGATTCACATGTACCTAATGTTGAGATGATTTATGCTATGAGAAATGCATATGAGATTTGTTTATGCTTTAGTTTCCACAAGCATGTGTATGGCCTTTCCATGAGTTTTGCATTGGTATAAATGCATGAGATAGAAAAGAGGTACATGTGTATTCAAATGGAGATTTTCTTTGAAATGGTTTTCAAGCATGAGATAGAATGAGCATGTTGTTGAAAATGTCTTTTGAGAAAGTGTTTTGAATAATGCATTATTGTGTTGGTTTTCTTTAGAGAATGCCTCACTAAGAAAACATGCTTACGCTCTCTTTTACCAATAATGCAGATAATTGAAGTGTTTTGGGCAACAAAAAGGTTAAGAACATCCAAGGAAGGGTAAAGCTCATGTATGGTGATGTATTTACACACTTTAGTATTGGTATTTGGCAATGGGGTTTCAAGGTTGTATTTGGGAGATGTGTTTTGGACTCCCTATGTTTGTTGTAAGTTTGTTATGGCTTTTATGGTTTGTAAATGGTCCTAAATAGTTTGGTTGGAGGTTTGAGTTCTATATTTAGTTTTGTGGCTAGGAAGCATGCATATAGTTTGAATGATTATGTGTTTGATGCCATGCTCTAGCTTAAGTCTCTTTTATATGTTCTCTAATGTCAAAACAAGTTGCTGGTATGTCATGGTATGTTTTGGAGCATGTTTGATTGTGTTTTGATGCGAAAATCGGAAATTTCTGCTGTTGCTGGGCAGGGTGTATCGAAACACCCTTATCTGTTTCAAAATAGGGGCCCGAAATGGTCAGTGTTTCGGAACGAGTGAAGGTGTTTCGGAACACTTTGGCTACTGGAGAGGTCTGTTCCGATACTAGTCTCAGAACGCACCCGAGTACCGATACGGTCAACATCGTTTCGATACGGGCGCTTCGGCACGAAGGTCAGCGTTCTGGAACAGTTGACCGTTGGTCTGGGCATTTGAATTGTTTCACGTTCTCATGTTTTACATTTTAGTCCTGAATGTTTTGGATGCAATTGCTTGAGCCTGGAATGTCCTTTTAAGTTGATTTTTGGCATAGAAGTATGAAAAGTGATTAATTACATATTGGTAAACTTAAAATCTGCAAAGTTATTATATTTTCCAAAATTTACATTTTGGTCCCTAAAAGTGTAATTCTCTCAATTGAGTCCCTAATTGTTTTCTGATCGTTGTGCCTTTCTCTTGTATGACTCTTGCGTAACACATAAGCTTACTGTGCATCTAGAAAAGATAAAAAGGTAAAAAAGGGGTCGTTAATCAAGGTTGACTTTCGGGTTGACTTTGGTTTTCCCCGTGTAATCTTCGTAGTTCGGGTCAAGTGTCTAGGCCGGGCTAAGGGGGTTATATTTTTTGGTATCAGAGCCAGGTTTGCGAATGTTTGGGGCTTGGTAAATATGTGTGATCATGAATTATTGTGACTTTTCGGTGAAAGTGTGATGTATGATTGTTGATGTGTGGTTCTAGTGATATGAAATTGTGATGCTATGTTTTGTTTGGAGTATAGTTGGGGATCCCATTGTCGTATCATTACTAATGAGAAGAATTGTTTTAAAAAATGAGCTTGAGTACTTGGATTACTTACCTTATTATGCCTAATTGGATTTATTGTATTTTGTCAGTTGCATTGTTTTATTATGGGGCCACGTGGAGAACTTAGAATCAATACCCGTTCTACGGCTGAGAACGAGAATGTGGAAATGCGGAGGATCTACCTCCTCCTCCCCCTAGTGGACCACCTGGTGGTGGTGGAGCTGGGGTTGGTGCTGCTGGACCCGAGGGAGTTCAGAGGGCAAGTTGCTCCTGATATGTCCACTTTGATACAAGCTATTGCTGGAGCTTTCCAGGTAGCAGTTGTTACCTCCTTAGCTCGACCTAGACGCTTGAACCGAACTAGGAAGAATACACGGGGAAAACCAAAGTCAACCTTGATTAACGACCTTTTTTTCTTCTTTGTATCTTATCTAGATGCATTTTAAGCTTATGTGATAACTCAAGAATCAAATGGGAGAAAGGCACGACGATCGAAAATCTATTAGGGACTCAATTGCAAGAATTACACTTTTAGGGACCAAAATGTAAATTTTGGAAAATATAAGGACTTAATAGATTTTAAGCTTAACAATCTGTGTTTAGTCAAACTACATGCCTCTCTATCAAATTTTAGCTTAAAAGGACATTCCAAGCTCAAGCAATTGCATCCACAACATTAAGGACTAAAATGTAAAACATGAGAACTTAAAACAATTCAAAAACATCATCCAACGGTCATCTGTTTCGGAACATTGACCTTCGTACCAAAACGCCCGTATCAAACAGTGTTGTCCGTTTTGGTACTCGGGTGCGTTCCGAGACCGCTGTCGAAACAGACCTCTCTAGTAGCCAAAATGTTCTGAAACACCATCAACCGTTCCGAAACACTATGGCCATTACAGGCCCCTGTTTCGAAACAGTTAAGGGTGTTTCGATACACCCTGCCCTATAGCAGCAGAAAATGCTGGTTTTGCACCTCTTAACCCACTCAAACATGCTTCAAAACATACCATATCTTACCAGCAACTTGTTTAGACATTAGATATCATAATAAGAAACTTAAGCTAGAGCAAGGCATAAAACACATGAACATTTCATTTATATTCATGCTTCCTAGCCACAAAACCACATATAAACTTTCAAGCCTCAAACCACCCAATCAAAGCCATTTACAAACTGCAAAAGCCACACCAAACTTGTTACAAACATAGGGAGTTCCAAAACACATCTCCCAACAACAACCATGAAACCCCATTGCCGCATATCAATACTAAAGTATGTAAAACATCACCATAATGAGCTTTGCACTTCCTTGGATGTTCTTAACCTTCTTCCTGCCCAAAAAACACCTCAATTATATGCATTATTGGTAAAAGAGAGCGTAAGCAGGTATGCTTAGTGAGGCATGCTCTAAAGAAAACCAACACAATAATGCATTATTCAAAACACTTGCTCAAAAGCCATTTTCAACAACATGCTCATTCTATCTCATGCTTAAAACCCATTTCAAAGCAAAATCTCATTTGAAACCACATGTACCTCTATTCTATCTCATGCATTTAAACCAATTGAAATCTCATGGCAAAGCCATACACATGCTTGTGAAAACTAAAGCATTTCATATACAAATCTCATATGCGTTTCTCATAACATAAATCATCTCAACATTAGGTACATGTGAATCAAAAGCATTTTCATATATTATATTGGCATTTCACATCTCATTATTACTCGGATATGCGGATAACTTTCTCAAACCCACTAGACAATTCCAGTGGAATCTCACATCACCGTACTCACGTGGCGATATCTCTCATCGCCACAAAGATTGGGTATTTCACCAAGTCCTACCCGATGGAATGCCCATCATCGGTCTCTCCCTTTGAATTGAATCCAAAGAGCAGATACTAATTTTTATTTTATAGTGCACTCTCATCCTATTGATCGATCAATTATATCTGGTAAGTATCTCATCTTCTATGCCAATATATTATGTCAAAACATCATCTCACCTACTATTTTTCATGCAACATTTCTCAAATCTTTCTCATCTCATTTCAAATTCACAACACATGCTTGCATTAAATCAAAATCTCAAAACTCATCAATGCAACATGCTAACTCATGAAATATCTTCAAAGCATCATCTCATGCTACATATCACGCATAAAAATAGTAGGAATTTATCTATCTCAAACATGAGCATGTAAAAGCATTTTAGGGGCAACCACCACATATTTGACATCAATCTAGCCAATACTTACTTCCGGGCTTAGGAAGGTGTTTCAAACCTTTCCTAAATCCTCAAACCTTGTTCCTTTGTCCCTCAAGGACTTCTAAAACCATTCGCTCTCACCGATTACATTTCGCTTTTTCGATGAAACACTATCTACGCTCTCGGCACTCCCGGATCAACACCAAAGGTGTCCGAAGATGTCTCCCCTTCTCATAACACATATGAGCAGAGGATTAATGCATCATCATGCATTGAAATCATCAGCCACACATCTAAACCCGCTGCTCTATTCAAAAGCCTCATTTCGGCCACAAAAAACAACCAAATCAACTCCAAACTCTTGCAAAACAAAGCACAGCCAAGATCTATCACTTCTAAACATTTCTAAACATCAATCAACACCAAAAACCACCACAAACTCGTCCTTATACCTCCAGCTATAACAGAACACCTAAACCACCCCAAAAACCACCATTCTAGCATGCAAAAACTTAGGAATCCAAACCTATTCGGGATTTGTTCGATAAAATCTCATTTATAACACCAATTTCCATCCAAAATACATTAGAAAACAACCTCAAAACAGAGCCTAACCAACAACCACGAAAATCATCAAGATCTCTCAAAGAACCTTGAGTTTTAACATAATTTCTTGTTTTAACATTAAAGCAACTAAAAAATCATTAACAAAGGATTGATAACTTGGGAATTTCAGTTAAAAAAACTGAGCATTAGAGAAGAAGGACGAAGCTTGTAACACCCCGGTTTTGGGCTTAGAAGTTTTGGGAGTTGACCGGTTCGGTCAAAATGCTGATCGAATATATAAGAGTGAATTTAGGAAAGCCTAGTTCGGGTTGCATTAAAAATATGGAAAAATGTTCTAAAATCATCTTTTAATATATAAAAGTGAACTGTGAAATCAATTATGGAAAATGAGGTTTGGAAGGTTGACATTTTGGCTAGTGACCAAAATGTAATTTTTGAAAGTTGCGGGACAGTTTTATAAAGGATTGAAACTTTGAATCTTTAAGGAGCTATTATTCCAAAAAGGATTTCTCCAGATTTTTCTAAGATATTTTAAGGCTTTATTCTGATTTTTAAAGATTAAGAAAAGGAGGGAAATCATTTTAACCAATTTCCTAACTAATTTTCCATTTTCTCTCAATTTCTCTTTTCTCTCATTTTCTCTCAACCCAAACAAAATTCTCCAGATTTCTTTCTCTGATTTTGGCATCTAAATCTCTCATTTCAACTCTTACTTGATTCCTAATCATCTCATCAACAAAACCTCTCAATTTGCAAGTTGTTTCATCAAGCTTTTTGGCTCTAAAAAGGAGAAATTCAAGTTTGGAGGTAAGAACGTCCTTCTCCTCTGAACTTCAAGTTCTTTATTGAAATTCCCAAGTTCTCAATCCTAGATTTATGATTTGTTAATGGTTTTTCAAATGAGATCTTGATTTTTGGCTAAAATGCAAGATTTGGTGATTTTGATGGAATTTTCGTGTGATCTGTTTGGGCAGTGTTTTGAGGTGTCAAAATGATGTTAAATGAATGCTAAGTTGATTAGAAATTGATGTTTAACTAATGCAATCCCGGATAGGTTGAATTTCCTAAGTTTTGCTTGAGTTTTTGGTTGTTTTTGGAGTGTTTTTGGTGATCTGTTATACCTGGAGGTATAAGGATGTGTTTGTAATCATTTTGGATGTTAATTGATGTATAAAAATGGTTAGAAGTGATGGATCTTGGCTGGGTTAAGTTTTGGTAATGTTTGGAGGTGATTTCGGTTGTGTTTGGTGGCCGAATTGTTGGATTTGTGTTGAGCAGCGAGTTTGGTTGTGTGGCTGTTGTTCTTAATGCATAATGATGCATTAATGTGCTGTTTTTTTTGTGTACGTGAAACAGGGGAGTTTGATTCTTGAGCTTTGAGGTGTTGCGGAAGGTTTCGGAAGCTTGGAAGGCTTGGTGGCTAACCTTGTTTTGGTTATCGGTGAGTGAAGTTGGGTTTTCGGCTTTTAAACAAAGGTTTGAAGGTTTTGGGAGCTTAGTTTAAGTCTAAACAACTTTGCTAAGCTCAAGAGTAAGTAAATGGATTTCTTACTTGGGTTGTGATATGAATTGGCTTTTTAAGCAATGGTGGTTGATGATTGAAATGCATGTGTTTTGCATGGTTTATATTTTGTTTTGAAAGCATGTTTAGGCATGGTTTAATGCTGGTTTTGAAAGCCATATGTGAAGGATGCTCAAGGTAGGAGATCCTTGGTTTTATACATTGAAAATGTGGTTTTGATGCATGGTGTTGCATGTTGTGCAATGGCTTTGTATAATGCTTGAAAACAGTGAATTTATGTTGTTAAATGATGGTTTTTGCACATTGGTTATGCATGTGAATCATTTGGTTAATGTGGTAATGGTTTTGCACATTGGTTATGCATGTGAAACATTGGACTAATGTGGTAAGGTGGTTATATTGGCAAGTGATGTAAGTGGTTCTTGGTTCTTTGATCGGATATAGTTAGCCGGCTATAGGATTGGGTGCACCGTGAATAAAGTCGCCTTGGGGTGGAGTGGTCAAGAGTGGACCGGATAAGCTCCCTTCAAGTTTCCTAACGAGATGAGGTCATAGTGGAGGTTGTTGCCCACTCGAGGACCTTGGTTATTTGAGGTCATAATGGAGGTGTTGCCCATTCGAGGACCTTGGTTGAGCAAAGGTTATATGGAGGTGTTGCCCATATGTGAGAACCTTGTGCTTGTTGAGATCACAGTGGCAGTGTTAAGTCCATGTGTGGATCTTGTGTGTGATGTCCCGGATCTCGTTAGATGATATTCTACAACTACCAATCGGTTATGCAAAGGTTGTATGGTGGTTAAAAGTCCATACGGGAGAACCTTGTGCATGTCAAGGTTGTATGGTGGTTGAAAGTCCATACATGGAACCTTGAGGAAAAGCTAAGGTTGTGTGGTGTTTAAAAGTCCATGCATGGGAACCTTAGGATGTTGAGGTCATAATGGAGGTGTTGCCCATTCGAGGACCTTGGATTGGGTAGGGTGTAGGGAGCGTAGGGACAACGCTCGGAATCCGCGTATCCGATCGGGTTGTTGTGTTGGAAAGTGAACGTGGTTGATCTCTTGGATGCCAATGTAATATTCTTGATCATGTGAAGCATGAGATGCTTGAAATGATGCATGGTTGCATGTGAAGCATGAGATGCTTGAAATGATGCATGGTTGCATGTGTAGCATGAGATGCTTGAAATGATGCATGGTTGCATGTGTAGCATGAGATGCTTGAAATGATGCATGGTTGCATGTGAAGCATGAGTTGCTTGAAAAGATGCATTGTTGCATGAAAGGTGTATGATGCATGTGAATGCATGTTTACTTGTTAGGTTGAACAAGTGTTGATTATCATTTGGTAAATGATGTATGTGAGCATGAATGTCTTTAATGCATTGAAGTCTTGTAGGACTTGTTTTTAAAAGGCATGTGATTATGTTAGTATGGTTTATAAGTTGCTTTGGTTAAATGCATGTGATGGATTGCTTGAGTAGTGGTTTAAAAGGATTCTTGTTTGAATTGGCTTTCAAGTTTAAGAAAGGTATGTTGTGAAATGGAAGTGTTTTCCATGGTTTTGTTTTAGCTTTGCATATGGTGTTTATGCATGGTTGATGCTTGTTGTGGAAAAGGATTTCAAACATGGTTTTGGTAATCAAATCGGGTTTGTTTTAAATGTGTTTGGTGACCCGCTGCATTGATGGTGTTTTGGTTTTGAGCATTCCTCACTAAGCATTATGTGCTTACGCTCTTTTTGTCCATCAATGCAGATCTTTGAAGTTTGGACAGCAAGGAGCAAGGGATTCAAGGTGGACTCCAAGTGAGATGTATGTCTCGGTGAATAGCTATAGTTAATAAAGGCAATGGGGGTAGAATCTCTTGGGATTATTGTGTTTGTGATCGTTTATGTTGATCAAGAATGTTTTAATGTTGTTAATGTTGTTGGATCATGTTTTGGCTTAATTGAGATTGTTTTGGAAGGTTTGTGCCTAAATGGTGGCTTGTGTAGGAAGCATGCCTATAGATTTGGGGCTTTTTGCATATGATGTGTTTCTGATGAATTGTTGATGCAAGCATGTCTCATTTATGTTGAATTACATGTTGGTAAAGTTTGGTGGCTTTTGGAGCATGTTTGGATGGTCAATTGTGTGTTTGAGTGAGCAAAATGCAGCTTTCTGGGCTAGGCGTTTCGGAACAGGTGACACCGTTTCGGAACGGGTGCCCCGCATGAACCCAGGCGTCCGAAACGGGTGCTACCGTTTCGGAACGGTTTGGCTACTGCCAGACCCCCGTTGCGGTACGCGTTGCGGAACGGCCCCGCGTTTCGAAACGGGCTGTCTCCCGTTTCGGAACGGTTGACCGTTGGGGGCTGACAGCGGCGGTTATGTGTTTCAAAAAGTTTGCATTTTGGTCCTGAATCTTGTTTGTGCAATTGTATGAGTTTGGGATGTCCGTTTGAGCTGAAATTTGGCAGAGAAGCATGAAACCTGATTAATTTCAAGATGGTAACTTTCATTTGGGTTAAGCCCTTTTAATTATCAGAAATTACAATTTGGTCCCTAAAGTTGTAATTTGTTCAATTGGGTCCCTGTTTGATCTCTGATGATTGTGATCTTTGAGTATGTTATCTGTGTGATCACACCTAAGGTTAATGTGCATCTAGATAAGTTTAAAAAGAAAAAAAAGGGTCGTTAATCAAGGTTGACTTTCGGGTTGACTTTGGTTTTCCCCGTGTAATCTTCGTAGTTCGGGTCAACCGTCTAGGCCGGGCTACGGGGGTTACATTTGGTGGTATCAGAGCTGTGTTGCGAATGCTTGGGGAAAACGGTAAGATGTTGTGATGTGTGTTTGATGTTACCTTGTTGTGTGGATGAAAGTGGGTTGAATGTTAGTTGAAACACGTGTTTCTGGGCATGATGCTGATGTTTCTGAGCAAATTGTTGATGTTTTGATCAAGTTGCTGATGTTTCGAGCATGCTTTGTGTTTATGAATCATTGTTGAATTAATGTGGATATGTGCTGATGTGGTGAGCTGGTGTTGTGCTTGATGAAAGTGTAAGGTGTATGTTATGTTGTAAGTATGCTGTGGCAGGTGGATGTTGTTTGATGTAAGTATGATCAAAGCATGTTGTTTGATATGCTTGATGTTGTGATATCCATGTTGTGTTGACTGTTATGTCATGTAAAGGGGAGGATTTGGGATACCCATTGCCTTATTAATATAGCTATTGTGTTATTTTGGAGTTGGAATTTGAATCCTTGCTAATGCTGATCTAACTGGTTTGTTTGTTTGTTGTGATTGTATGTTTGTTGTTGTTAGCGGTATGGCAAAGTCAATGGAGGATTGGCGAATGAGGGAGATGGTTGCTGCCTTGGGGCGGGTTGTTAAGGCAAAGAATTCGCCCTTTTGTAAAGGTGTTTTGTCTCAGTCTTCTGTGCCTAGTGTTGAGATTGTAAGGCAAGGGAAAGAAGCTGGTTCTGTGGTGAAGAGTTCATCACCTGTTGAGCAGGAGGTGTTGGGAACATCTCAGGCTATGGTTGAGGTAAAGTCAGTAGATGTGCTGGCTGTGGGATGTGAGGGTTTGCCGAAGCAGTGTTTGCTTGATTTGGGTGCTGTAGAGTACCATGGTACTTCCCCGGAGATGTTTGAGGCCTGGTTGGCCAATGTGGTTCAGATCTTGGATCGGGAAGGCTGTGATTATGCCTGTAAGCTGGGGAGTGTTGTTTCTTTGATGTTGGAAGATGTGAGTGCCTGGTGGACATCTGTGGCAGTTGCGTCACATATCCATGATATTGATTGGGATTTCTTTGTATCTGCTTTTTATGAAAGGTATCTTGGAAGGAAGTTCCTAAGGGTTAAGCAAGGCGCGGGTAGTGCTGTTGTTGAGCAAGTATTGCTTGAGCAAGGAGTGGAAGCTCAGTCATCTGTGTGTGACCGTTGTGAAAAGCAACATGTTGGAAATTGTTGGGGCGCAGGTGCTTGTTGGAATTGTGGTTCCAAAGTACATGTTAAGCGTGATTGTCCTCATGGAGCGAAGTTAGCTTTGGTGTTAGCCAAAGGGTTTCAGAAGGGTCGTGGGCACGGCCGAGGCAAGGTTCAGAGGTGGCAGAAAGAGCAGAAAGTTTTGAAGAGTGTGGGAAAGGAGAATTGCTGGAAATGTGGGTCTGCTGGACACAAGAGGCGTGATTGTTTGATGATGGCTCGGAATAGCCAAGGTTCTTTACCGCAGGGAGTTGGTGGTGACCCTAGTGTGTTAGCTGGTGCTGCAGTGGTGTGGCAGGAGGGTGGTGGTTCCGCAAGGAAGAGAGCTCGTCTGATGAAGCTTCAGGGAGGTGTTGTGTTTCCAGGTAACCTTGTTTAGTAATCTTTGCTCTAGTTGCCTTAGTTTGGTTTCTGTTGGTTTTCCTTGCGTGGTAAGTTAGTCTTGTTGCTAGCTTGTTGGGGTTTTAGTGGTGGTTTGGAAATGTCTTGGGTGTGAAGAAGGCTTGGTAAGTATCTTGTGGTTAATGGTTGTTGGTATGGTGGAGTTAGATGAGTTAGAAGTGAGGTAGGAGGTTGTTCTTAGACGGATTTGAGGATGTTATTGGAGGGTGTGAATTGGCATTCATGCACAGTTAAAATCATTGTTATATACTATATTATATATGTTGGTCCATGCATACATGTGGCATGACATTAGAGGTTTTGCATACATGTACATCAGGCATTGATAGGGCATGTTGGTGATCATGCATACGATGTTCACACTCGCTAATAACTAATCGAATCTGTTAGTGTGTTGGATTAGGTTGGATGATGGGTTTTTAGAGGTTGTTTTGGTGCTGGGTGAGAGTTAGTAGTGGGGTATATCAAGCTAGTTGCTAGTGAAAGTGAGAGTGGTGTAGCTGCTGGTAAAAGGATAGTGTTTGATGCTTAAGGAGTTTAGTGGTTTGGTGTTGGACGGTATCGGTTGAGTTTAGAATCGGTTTAGTGGTTTGAATAGCTAAGTGGAAGGGGTAGTTCTTTGGTGCTAAGTGACGTTGCAGCTTAGTGGTTGTGTTCCCAAGTACTGAAGTAGCTTAGCTTTTAAGTTGTTGTGGAAGAGTTGGGTTTGTAAGTGCTGGTTCTTAGTAACCTTTGAGGAGTTAAGAAGATGGTTGGTATGTTTAAGCTGGGCGATGTTTTGGTATGGTAAGTGTTATGGTTGAAGTTTGAAGTGGAAGGTCAATGAAAGATTGAAGTTTTTGTTGGTTGTTTGGGTTCTTGTGAGAATTGGTTGGTGGTGTGTGGAACGGCTGACGAAGTCAAGTTGGGATTGTGATGTAATTCTTGGAATCTGGGTGAGTATTCCTGATGAGCTGTTATGGTAATGTTAGCAACAGTTGTGAGGTTTTATCAGTTTTCGTTGAGGAGTTTGAGTAAGCAGTTGATGTTTAAGGATTTTTGCTTGTTGGGGAAATTCTTGAAAGAGGTTTGGGAGTTGCAAGGGTTTTAGGAACAAAGAAGGTTGCTTAGTGGCTGGATTGGGTTGGCTGTTGTCTTTGTGTAAACAGGTTTTAGGTATGGTGTATTGCAGTGATGTCTGCTGTAAGAGCTGAAGTTCTTCAGGATGATGTTGGGACTGTGTACAGTCCGGTTATGTGAAAGGTTAAGTTGTGGCTATCTTTGTGTATTCTGGATTCTGTGAACAGCATGTGGTGGTGCTAGGTTTGGTGGAGGTTTTGTGTGGAAAGTGTTCAGTGTTGGTCGAGGCTTTTGTGTTGCCTTGTGTGTTGGTTTGGGAAGGTTGTGGTTTTCTTCCGCCGGTTAAATTTCGAGGACGAAATTTCCTAAGGAGGGGAGAGTTGTAACACCCCGGTTTTGGGCTTAGAAGTTTTGGGAGTTGACCGGTTCGGTCAAAATGCTGATCGAATATATAAGAGTGAATTTAGGAAAGCCTAGTTCGGGTTGCATTAAAAATATGGAAAAATGTTCTAAAATCATCTTTTAATATATAAAAGTGAACTGTGAAATCAATTTTGGAAAATGAGGTTTGGAAGGTTGACATTTTGGCTAGTGACCAAAATGTAATTTTTGAAAGTTGCGGGACAGTTTTATAAAGGATTGAAACTTTGAATCTTTAAGGAGCTATTATTCCAAAAAGGATTTCTCAAGATTTTTCTAAGATATTTTAAGGCTTTATTCTGATTTTTAAAGATTAAGAAAAGGAGGGAAATCATTTTAACCAATTTCCTAACTAATTTTCCATTTTCTCTCAATTTCTCTTTTCTCTCATTTTCTCTCAACCCAAACAAAATTCTCCAGATTTCTTTCTCTGATTTTGGCATCTAAATCTCTCATTTCAACTCTTACTTGATTCCTAATCATCTCATCAACAAAACCTCTCAATTTGCAAGTTGTTTCATCAAGCTTTTTGGCTCTAAAAAGGAGAAATTCAAGTTTGGAGGTAAGAACGTCCTTCTCCTCTGAACTTCAAGTTCTTTATTGAAATTCCCAAGTTCTCAATCCTAGATTTATGATTTGTTAATGGTTTTTCAAATGAGATCTTGATTTTTGGCTAAAATGCAAGATTTGGTGATTTTGATGGAATTTTCGTGTGATCTGTTTGGGCAGTGTTTTGAGGTGTCAAAATGATGTTAAATGAATGCTAAGTTGATTAGAAATTGATGTTTAACTAATGCAATCCCGGATAGGTTGAATTTCCTAAGTTTTGCTTGAGTTTTTGGTTGTTTTTGGAGTGTTTTTGGTGATCTGTTATACCTGGAGGTATAGGGATGTGTTTGTAATCATTTTGGATGTTAATTGATGTATAAAAATGGTTAGAAGTGATGGATCTTGGCTGGGTTAAGTTTTGGTAATGTTTGGAGGTGATTTCGGTTGTGTTTGGTGGCCGAATTGTTGGATTTGTGTTGAGCAGCGAGTTTGGTTGTGTGGCTGCTGTTCTTAATGCATAATGATGCATTAATGTGCTGTTTTTTGTGTGTGCGTGAAACAGGGGAGTTTGATCCTTGAGCTTTGAGGTGTTGCGGAAGGTTTCGGAAGCTTGGAAGGCTTGGTGGCTAACCTTGTTTTGGTTATCGGTGAGTGAAGTTGGGTTTTCGGCTTTTAAACAAAGGTTTGAAGGTTTTGGGAGCTTAGGTTAAGTCTAAACAACTTTGCTAAGCTCAAGAGTAAGTAAATGGATTTCTTACTTGGGTTGTGATATGAATTGGCTTTTTAAGCAATGGTGGTTGATGATTGAAATGCATGTGTTTTGCATGGTTTATATTCTGTTTTGAAAGCATGTTTAGGCATGGTTTAATGCTGGTTTTGAAAGCCATATGTGAAGGATGCTCAAGGTAGGAGATCCTTGGTTTTATACATTGAAAATGTGGTTTTGATGCATGGTGTTGCATGTTGTGCAATGGCTTTGTATAATGCTTGAAAACAGTGAATTTATGTTGTTAAATGATGGTTTTTGCACATTGGTTATGCATGTGAATCATTTGGTTAATGTGGTAATGGTTTTGCACATTGGTTATGCATGTGAAACATTGGACTAATGTGGTAAGGTGGTTATATTGGCAAGTGATGTAAGTGGTTCTTGGTTCTTTGATCGGATATAGTTAGCCGGCTATAGGATTGGGTGCACCGTGAATAAAGTCGCCTTGGGGTGGAGTGGTCAAGAGTGGACCGGATAAGCTCCCTTCAAGTTTCCTAACGAGATGAGGTCATAGTGGAGGTTGTTGCCCACTCGAGGACCTTGGTTATTTGAGGTCATAATGGAGGTGTTGCCCATTCGAGGACCTTGGTTGAGCAAAGGTTATATGGAGGTGTTGCCCATATGTGAGAACCTTGTGCTTGTTGAGATCACAGTGGCAGTGTTAAGTCCATGTGTGGATCTTGTGTGTGATGTCCCGGATCTCGTTAGATGATATTCTACAACTACCAATCGGTTATGCAAAGGTTGTATGGTGGTTAAAAGTCCATACGGGAGAACCTTGTGCATGTCAAGGTTGTATGGTGGTTGAAAGTCCATACATGGAACCTTGAGGAAAAGCTAAGGTTGTGTGGTGTTTAAAAGTCCATGCATGGGAACCTTAGGATGTTGAGGTCATAATGGAGGTGTTGCCCATTCGAGGACCTTGGATTGGGTAGGGTGTAGGGAGCGTAGGGACAACGCTCGGAATTCGCGTATCCGATCGGGTTGTTGTGTTGGAAAGTGAACGTGGTTGATCTCTTGGATGCCAATGTAATATTCTTGATCATGTGAAGCATGAGATGCTTGAAATGATGCATGGTTGCATGTGAAGCATGAGATGCTTGAAATGATGCATGGTTGCATGTGTAGCATGAGATGCTTGAAATGATGCATGGTTGCATGTGTAGCATGAGATGCTTGAAATGATGCATGGTTGCATGTGAAGCATGAGTTGCTTGAAAAGATGCATTGTTGCATGAAAGGTGTAGGATGCATGTGAATGCATGTTTACTTGTTAGGTTGAACAAGTGTTGATTATCATTTGGTAAATGATGTATGTGAGCATGAATGTCTTTAATGCATTGAAGTCTTGTAGGACTTGTTTTTAAAAGGCATGTGATTATGTTAGTATGGTTTATAAGTTGCTTTGGTTAAATGCATGTGATGGATTGCTTGAGTAATGGTTTAAAAGGATTCTTGTTTGAATTGGCTTTCAAGTTTAAGAAAGGTATGTTGTGAAATGGAAGTGTTTTCCATGGTTTTGTTTTAGCTTTGCATATGGTGTTTATGCATGGTTGATGCTTGTTGTGGAAAAGGATTTCAAACATGGTTTTGGTAATCAAATCGGGTTTGTTTTAAATGTGTTTGGTGACCCGCTGCATTGATGGTGTTTTGGTTTTGAGCATTCCTCACTAAGCATTATGTGCTTACGCTCTTTTTGTCCATCAATGCAGATCTTTGAAGTTTGGACAGCAAGGAGCAAGGGATTCAAGGTGGACTCCAAGTGAGATGTATGTCTCGGTGAATAGCTATAGTTAATAAAGGCAATGGGGGTAGAATCTCTTGGGATTATTGTGTTTGTGATCGTTTATGTTGATCAAGAATGTTTTAATGTTGTTAATGTTGTTGGATCATGTTTTGGCTTAATTGAGATTGTTTTGGAAGGTTTGTGCCTAAATGGTGGCTTGTGTAGGAAGCATGCCTATAGATTTGGGGCTTTTTGCATATGATGTGTTTCTGATGAATTGTTGATGCAAGCATGTCTCATTTATGTTGAATTGCATGTTGGTAAAGTTTGGTGGCTTTTGGAGCATGTTTGGATGGTCAATTGTGTGTTTGAGTGAGCAAAATGCAGCTTTCTGGGCTAGGCGTTTCGGAACAGGTGACACCGTTTCGGAACGGGTGCCCCGCATGAACCCAGGCGTCCGAAACGAGTGCTACCGTTTCGGAACGGTTTGGCTACTGCCAGACCCCCGTTGCGGTACGCGTTGCGGAACGGCCCCGCGTTTCGAAACGGGCTGTCTCCCGTTTCGGAACGGTTGACCGTTGGGGGCTGACAGCGGCGGTTATGTGTTTCAAAAAGTTTGCATTTTGGTCCTGAATCTTGTTTGTGCAATTGTATGAGTTTGGGATGTCCGTTTGAGCTGAAATTTGGCAGAGAAGCATGAAACCTGATTAATTTCAAGATGGTAACTTTCATTTGGGTTAAGCCCTTTTAATTATCAGAAATTACAATTTGGTCCCTAAAGTTGTAATTTGTTCAATTGGGTCCCTGTTTGATCTCTGATGATTGTGATCTTTTAGTATGTTGTCTGTGTGATCACACCTAAGGTTAATGTGCATCTAGATAAGTTTAAAAAGAAAAAAAAAGGGTCGTTAATCAAGGTTGACTTTCGGGTTGACTTTGGTTTTCCCCGTGTAATCTTCGTAGTTCGGGTCAACCGTCTAGGCCGGGCTACGGGGGTTACAAAGCTTACCTCTAACGACTGATTTCTTCTTGATTTGGGCAAGTTTTCTTGAAAATCCAAAATGAAAACAATAGGATTTGGTGAGGAAAAGATTAGGAATCAAACGGAGATTGAAATCTCATCAAGAGGAATAAAGATCAAAGGCTAATTGATGTAGGAAATGTGTTTGGCTGAAAAGAAATTGAGAGAAAATGAAATGAGAGAAAATTGACGTAAGGTAGTTATGAAAAGTCAAAGATAGTTTTTCCTTTTAATTATCTTTATTTCCTAAACCCTAAACCCTAAACCCTAAACAACCAAAATAAGAAGAAATCTGAGTAAAAACATTTTGGTAAAATTATCTCCTTAAAGATTCAAAGTATCAATCCTTTACAAAACAGTCACTATTCAACTTTTGCAAAAACTACGATTTGGTCACTACACTGAAATGTAGTATTTCCAAACCTTATTTTGTAAAATTGTTTTCACCATAATCATTCATATAATAAATGAGTATTTTTAGGTAATTTTCTATATTTTTAAAGCATCCTAAACTAGGTGTTCCCTAAATCTCCCTTAAAGATTCGAACCGTTCTCGACCGGTCCGATTTGAACTCTAAAACATCTAGGCCAAAAATCGGGGAGTTAGAACTCTCCCCCGCTAAAGAAATTTTTTCCTCGAAATTTACCTGGAGGAAAAGGGTAAGGAAATTGCTTCTTCATGTCTTCCTTCCTTTCCCATGTGGCCTCCTCAGTACCACGATGTCTCCACAACACTTTGACCAGCTCAATGGTCTTACCACGGAGGACATTACTATCTGAATCCAGAATCTCAACAGGTTCCTCATCATATGTCAAATCTGGATTCAACTCAACTTCCTCCACAGGCATAACATGCGAAGGATCCGATCTTTACATCCGAAGCATGGATACATGGAACACATTATAGATATCCTCAAGCACTTGGATCACACGCTCCAACTGTCCATCCGTTTGCGGATGATAAGAAGTACAGAAATTCAGTCGCGTACCCAATGCATGATGCAAACACTCCCAAAACCTTGCAGTGAACCTCGGATCTCTATCCTACACTATAGATTTTGGCACACCATGCAATCACACAATCTCAGCAATGTACAATCCCGTGAGCTTATCCAAGGTGTACGTAGTATGCACAGGCAAGAAATATGCACACTTCGTAAGGTGATCCACAATCACCCAAACGTAATTCTTCTTTGATGGCGATAGAGGCAAACCAGACACAAAGTCCATGGTGATCCTCTCCCACTTCCATTCAGGAATCCTTAACGACTGCAACAACCCCAAAGGAAACTGATGTTCAGCCTTAACCCACTGACAAACCATACATTTTCAAACATACTCAACAACATCTTTCTTCAATCCCACCCAATAGTACTCATCCTTCAGATCATGATACATCTTTGTACTACCAGGGTGCATAGCAAAAGGACTACTATGAGCCTCGGTCAAAATAGTGCGCCTATACTCAACATCACTCGGCACCACTATCTGACTTCCAAAACACAAAACACCATCATCATTGAAACATAAATCTGATGGTCTATCCTCAGCAATATGCTGAACATGTGGCACGAAAGAATCATCCAACAACTGCTTATCCTTTATTAACTGAACCAAAGATGGTTTCACTTGTAACTCGGTATCAAGACCACCATCTCGCGATATGCTCAAGCTAGCAAACATCACCCTTAACTCCACCGCCACTTTCCTGCTCGATCGTTAGATTGTAATCCTTAGATTGTAATCCTTAAGCAACTGCACCCAGCGTCGTTGCCTAAGATTCAACTCTTTCTGAGACATTAGATACTTCAAACTTTTATGATCCCTGTATACAGTACACTTCTCACCATAGAGATAATGTCTCCTGATCTTTAGAGCAAAAACCACCACTGCTAACTCAATGTCACGCGTTGGGTAATTGCGCTCATGCACTTTCAACTGTCGCGATGCATAAGCCACCACCTTACCCTCTTACATTAACACACACCCCAAACCAACATAGGATGTGTCACTATACACCGCAAACTCTTTCCCTAATTCAGGTTGAACCAAGATAGGAGCTTGTGTCAAAGCTGCTTTTAGCTTCTCAAAAGCTTGTTGACTCGCTTCCGTCCACTCATACTTAACATCCTTCTGCAATAACTTTGTCAAAAGGGGCAGCAATCTTAGAGAATCCATCCACAAACCTCTGGTAGTAACCTGCCAACCCAAGGAAACAACGGATTATATGAACGGACTTAGGAGGCTTCCAATTCATCACCGCCTCAATCTTCTGAGGATCAACACGAATCCCTTCAGCCGAAACCACATGACCAAGGAAAACAACTTCGTTTAGCAAAAACTCACATTTGCTCAGCTAAGCATAAAGCTGATTTTCCAAGAGCGCTTGAAAAACGATCCTCAAATGACCTTCATGCTCTTCCTCAGCACGAGAGTACACAAGGATATCATTGATGAACACCACAACGAACTTGTCCAAGAATTCATGGAACACCCTATTCATCATGTCCATGAAAGGAGCAGGAGCATTCGTCAATCCAAACGGCATCACTAGGAACTCATAATGCCATACCTCGTTTGAAAGGTTGTTTTTGGCATGTTCACATCTTTTACCTTTAGCTGATAGTACCCTGACCTCAAGTCAATCTTTGAAAACATAGCCGCTCTAGGAAACTGATCAAAAAGATCATCAATCCTCGGCAAGGGATACTTGTTCTTGACGGTCAACTTATTCAGCTGACGATAATCAATGCACATCCTCACCGTGCCATCTTTCTTTTTAACAAACAAGATCGGTGCACCCCAAGGTGACACACTAGGCCGAACGAAGCCTCGGTCAAGCAACTCTTGAAGTTGCGTCTTCAGCTTCTTCAACTCTTTGGGTGACATGCGATAGGGAGCAATGGACACTGGAGTTGTGTTCTCATTCAACTCAATTCCAAATTCAACCTCTCGACTAGGCAGTAAACTAGGTAATTCCTCCGGAAACACTCCAGGGAATTCACACACGGTCCTTATATCCTGTACGCGCACCTCCTTTGAACTGGGATTCATAACAAAAGCTAGATAAGCCTCACATCCATGACGTAACATCCGAATTGCTTCAAGCACTGACACCACATTAGACAAAAACTTCACATTTTCTCCCACCACCACAACCTCATAATCATCCGCAAGTTTCAACGAAACTCGCTTACTTTCAAAATCCACAATGGATCTATGTTCAACAAGCCAATCCTTGCCAAGAATTACATCATGTAAAACTGAAATTGATTTTGATATAACACATAATCTTAAGGACTAATTTGCAAAACAATAAATTTTTAAGTACTCTTTAAAGTCTCTCAATTGACAAGTGTTTTTAAAACAAAATAATAATTTAAGACCTGCTCTTAAATCATATATATTTCTCAAAGTCCTTTTCTATGTTTTCCAAGCAAAAGTATGCAAAAACGCCCAGGAGTATCGATACCCTTAGCGTATCGATACCCTATTTTGTCACTGTAATTTTATTGAACATACCGTACCGATACGCCCTGAAACCTTATCGATACGATATGCATCTGGGCAATTGTTTTCATGAACACGTACCGATACGCCTGGTAACCATATCGATACGCTAAGCATATCTTTGAAAAATCTGAGCATTTAATTATTTGACCGTTATTTGTCAGTTGGTTGGTTTCCCAATTTTCAAAAGGTAGTTGTACCGTACCGATACGCTTGATATGCGTATCGATACACTTTTCATACAAACATAACTTGGGATTCCAGTAACTTTGGACCGTATCGATACTGCCCTCGTATCGATACGCCCCTTAAAAACCGTACCGATACGCCTTATATGGGTATCGATACGCCCTATTTTCAGGCACAACGGCTCTTTCTTCTTTGATGCAGGTATCGATACGCCTTTCCCGAGTACCGATACGGTAGGCTGCAGAGCTGCATTTAATGCGGGAAAAATGTCCACAACGGCTCTATTGATGATCCTAACTACCCAAACGGCTAGAAATCAATGCAAGGGTATAAAAACAAGCTTCATTTGACCAAGCAACAGCTATTGAACCTTCAAGCATCATCAAAGCAAAAATCCAAACCCTTGAGCTATTAAAAGTCAAATCTTGTACCCAACTCTAGTGTATTTTCAAATTGTCAATTTGTATTGTGAGTTTGGGATTGTTTGAATTGTATTTGGGTAGACAATCATCCTTTGAGAGGAAACATTTGAGTTTACCAAAATCTTTCTTTGTACTTGAGTGGATTAAGCTTTGGGTAGAAAGCTTAATCGAAATTGTAAGGTTTCCTCCTCATCCAAGAAAAGGGGACGAATTCAATTAGTGAATTGTTTGAAAATCCTTAGTGGGAGCTAAGGTAGTGGATGTAGAGTTCATTTGGAGAACTTGAACCACTATAACCCCTTGTGTCATTTTTATTTTCAATCTTTCTCTTCACCAAAGTTTTAATTGCCAATTCACCCCCTCTTGGCCATTTGCAAGTGTTCGATCAACTCAACAATTGGTATCAGAGCTACACTCATTGGAAGGATTACAACCCTCTTGAGTCGATTCTTGGAGAGTTTGATCAACAACAAGTCAAGCAATGGCATCCACCTCCAACTATGAGTCTCAATCCACCACCAAGCCACCATTCTTTAATGGGGATAACTATCCTTATTGGAAGAATAGGATGAGGCTCTTCATCAAGTCTACCGACTACATGGTGTGGGATGTGGTTGAAGAAGGTCCATACATTCCCATGAGGAGAGATGGAGAAAGGCTCATCCCAAAGATCAAAGCCGAAATGACCGATGATGAAAGAAGAAGGATGCAAGTGAATGACAAAGCTCTTCATGTTATATTTTGTGCACTTGGTCCGGATATCTACTCCAAGGTGTCTTCAATCGAAAATGCCAAGGAGGTTTGGACACCCTCGAGACAACATACGAGGGAACTAGTGATGTCAAGGAGACAAAGATTGGGCTACTCAATCTAAGCTATGAGAACTTCAAGATGTATCCCGAAGAAAGTGTCTCTAAGATGTTTGATCGGTTCTCGGTCATTGTCAACGGGTTGAAGGGTTTCGGTGAAATCATTCCCGAAGACAACCTAGTGAGAAAGTTGTTGTACTCTCTTCTGGAGTCATGGGATGGCAAGAGAACGGCCATTATTGAAGCTAGAGATTTGAAGACTCTCAAGCTAGATGCTCTTGTTGGATCCCTACTCACACATGAGATTATGAGGAAGGGAAGAGAACAAGAGAAGAAGATAGTGGAGAAGAAGGAAGTTGAGAAGAAGAAAGTTGGAATCGCACTAAAGGCTTCACAACAAGAAAGCGATTCTAGTGAGGATGAAGATGAGTAGATGGCTATGTTGGCCAAACGTTTTTGTAACCCCCTTAACCCGGCCTAGACGGTTGACCCAAATTAAGAAGATTACACGGGGAAAACCAAAGTCAACCCGAAAGTCAACCTTGATTAACGACCCTTTTTTTTCTTTTTAAACTTGTCTAGATGCACATTAACCCTAGTTGTGATCAAACAAACAACATACTCAAAGAACATAAGCATCAGAGATCAAATAGGGACCCAATTGAACAAATTACAACTTTAGGGACCAATTTGTAAATTCTGGTAATTATAAGGACTTAACCCAAATTAAAGTTACCAACTTGAAATTAATCATGTTTCATGCATCTCTGTCAAATTTCAGCTCAAACGGACATCCCAAACTCATACAATTGCACAAACAAGAATCGGGACCAAAATGCAAACATTTTGAAAAATATAACTTCCAATGTCAGCCCCCAACGGTCAGGTGTTCCGAAACAGGGAGAGCCTGTTTCGAAACGCGGGGCAGTTCCGCAACGTGTACCGAAACGAGGGTTGGCAGAGGCCTTTCCGTTTCGGAACGGTGTCTCCCGTTTCGGACGCCTGAGTTGCTACAAGGCACCCGTTCCGAAACGGAGGTTCCTGTTCCGATACGGCCTGCACAGATTGCAGAAAAATTCATGCTTAAACACACAATTGACCAACCAATCATGCTCCAAATGCAACCAAACTTTAGCAGCAACTCATACAACATACAAGAGACATATTTGCATCAACCAATTATCATTATATCATCATATATGAAAAGCCCCAAATCTAAAGGCATGCTTCCTACTCAAGCAAACCATTCATGCACTAAAACCTCCAAACCAACACATAATGGCCAATTACATGTACCAACATTAACAACAACATAAATCCAAAATAGGGAGTCCAAAACATCTCCCAAAACAACAACATAGGTCCCCCATTGCCAAAAACCAAAAGCTAAAAGTGTTTAAGAAAAGAGAGAGAGAGTAAGCAAAAGCTTAATGTTCTGCATTATTGGTTTAAGAAAAGAGAGAGAGAGTAAGCAAAAGCTTAGTGAGGAAAGCTCAAATAAACCATTCAATAATGCATTTATAAACACTTTTATAAATCATACATCAAAATACATTTAGACATGCTCACAAGCAATCTCAACCCAGCATCTCATGCTTCATATCATAACATGTCATATTGGCCACAAGTGATAATTACCATCTTTTAATAAGATCAACATAAGACTCACACATGGACTTTTAAACACCATTGTGATCTTATCCCCATGGACTTTTAAACACCATGGCCCATGGACTTTTAAACACCATGGCAAGGACCACACAAGGACTTTTAAACACCTTTGTGTCCTTAACAAGTTTCACCTCAAGGACTTTTAAACACCTTGACCCCAAGGACTTTTAAACACCTTGTCCCCAAGGACTTTTAACCACCTTGGAAAGGACCACACAAGGACTTTTAAACACCTTTGTGTCCGTAACAAGAACCATCCAAGGACTTTTAACCACCTTGATGTTCTTAAGTAACTAGGCTCACTCAAGGACTTTTAACCACCTTGGTGACCTTAACCTTTTCAAAACATCACTTGCCAATATACATCATTTATCATCAATAATCCACTGTTTTAAAGCATTTAACCAAGCCATAAACATCATGCATCTTTAAGCATTAAACCACATTTAAACAATGTTCAAAAGAAAGGAACTCTAACCTTGAGCTTCCTTAAACACATGGCTTATAATCTCAGCAAACAAACATGCTAGATATGCTTTAAAAACAGAATTTAAACATGCAACAAACACATTGCACCCAACCATCACATGGTTCCTCATCAAGAGAGTTTTTCTGAAAACTTACTCTTGAGCTTAGCAAAGTTGTTTAGACTTAGACTAAGCTCCCAAACCTCCAAAACATTGGTTTCAAAGCCGAAACCCAAAATCCACTCACCGATTCCGTTTCGCTTCTTGCCGAAACACCAAATCAAGCTTCCGGATAACCACCACTTGGATCCAAAGATGACTCCCCTGTTTAACACATCAAAACAGTAGATTAATGCATCATCATGCATTAATAGCTTCAATGAAAGCACCTAAACTCGCTGCTCTCATCCACACTCCATTTTCGGCCACCAAACACAACCGAAAATGCATCTAAACAACTCCTCAACAAAGCCCAGCCATAAACCATCAAAACTAAGCATCCTTAAACATCATTCAACATCTAAAAAGGACCTAACAACATCCTTATACCTCCAGCAACAACAGATCCACAAGATCACCCAAAAACAACCAAGAATCACAAGCTAAACTTAGGAAATTCAACCTATCCGGGATTGCATTAGTTAAAACTCAATTTCCAATCAATTTAACATTCATTTAGCATCAAAAATACACCTCAAATCACTGCTTTAACAGATCCAACGAAAATTCACCAAAATCAATCAAATCTTGCATTTAAAAGCCAAGATCCATAACACAACCTTAAAACCATCTATAAAACACAATTTAAGGATTGAGAACTTGAGAATTTCAGTAAAGAACTTAGAGTTCAGAGGAGAAGGACGTTCTTACCTCCAAACTTGAGTTTCTCCCTTTTAGAATCAAGTTTTCTTGAAAATCCACTTAGCAAATGGTGAGGTTTTGTTGTAGAGATGATTAGAAATCAAAAGGTAATTGAAAAGATGAATTTAGGTGACAAAATCAGAGAGAAAAGCTCTGGAGAAAAGGTGTTTGGCTTGAGAGAAAATGAGAGAAAATAGAATTGAGAGAAAAGTTAGTTAAAACCAAAATATCTTCCCTCCACTTTGTTTTTTTATTTAAAACCTTTTTAATTAATCATTTAATATCTTTTGAAAATCTGGAGAAACTCCCATTGGGTAAATAGCTCCTTAAAGATTCAAAGTTTCAATCCTTTTTAAAACAGTCTCACAGTTTTCAAAAATTACATTTTGGTCAATAGCCCAAAATGTCACCCTTCCAAACCTCATTTTGCAAAATTGATTTCACAGTTCACTTATATATATTAAAAGAGGATTTTAGAACATTTTTCCATATTTTTAATGCAACCCGAACTAGGTTTTCCTAATTTCAACTTTTTAGATTCGACAGCACTTTGACCGAACCGGTCAACGCCCAAAACCGGGGCGTTACAGTTTTACTCGGTTTATGAAGTCAAATCGTGGAAGAAAATTCATTAGAAAGGGAGACTTCAAGAGTAAGAGCAAGGAAGAGGAGAAGGACCAACTTACTTGCTATGAATGCAAGAAACCGGGTCACATCCGTTCCGAGTGTCCTCAATTGAAAAAGAAAAGCTTTGGGAAGAAAAACAAGCTCAAAGCACAAATTGCTACTTGGAGTGACGATGAGTCTTCCGAGGAAGAGGAGGAAGTGGCCAACCTATGTCTCATTGCCATCGATGATGAACCTAAGGTAAACTCTCACTCATCTAATTTCGATTTTACAATTGAGGAACTTCAAGATGCTTATGATGAATTGCAAGAAGTGTATGATGAGTTAGTAGGAAAATACAAAGAGTCCATTTTGAAAAACAAGAAAACAATTTCCGATTTAAAAAATCAAAATGAGACATTTTCAAAAACTAACTCCGAATTGGAAAAGAAGGTATTGTTTTTAGTTAATCTTTCTAATGATCTTAAAACTAAAAATATTGAACTTGAAAAACTTCTTTCCGATTTTCAAGATTATCACACAAAGGAAGTGGATAATCTTAAAACGTCTATTGCTATTGGGAAAAATAATTTTGAAAAAGGAAATCACGTTAAAACCCAATATGTAAAAAGAAAACCTTTTGTACCTAAACAAAGAAATTTTAATAAGCAAGCTAGAGGTCATAGAGTTAGGAGTGTTTGGGTTCCTAAAGAACTCATTATTTCTAATGATTTGAATGCTATTGCTTCTTAGATTCCCAAGGGAACCAAATTGTTGAAGGCTAACACTCATGGACCCAAAATGATTTGGGTACCAAAAACCAAGGCCTAATTTCTTTGTTTGTAGGGGGAGCATTGCTACAAGGCTAAAGCTTCAAGAAAAAATTCTTGGTACCTTGATAGTGGATGCTCAAGACACATGACCGGTGACAAGAGTCGATTTGTGGAACTAAAGCCTAAAAGTGGTGGAGTGGTAACATTTGGTGACAACTCCAAAGGCCATATTGAAGGAATAGGCTCCATTGGTAATCACTCTTCTATTTTCATTGAAAATGTTTTGTATGTCAACGGTCTTAAGCATAATTTGTTGAGTATTAGTCAATTGTGTGACAAGGGTTTTAATGTTCTATTTGATAAAAGTGGTTGCAAAATTGTTAACATTAAAACAAACCAACTAATGCTCATAGGACATAGAATAGGCAATATTTACATGGTGCATTTAGATGACATTCAATCATCCCATACATGCTTAGTTGCACATGATGAACATGACTCATGGCTTTGGCATAGAAAATTAGGACATGCTAGCATGAGTGTCTTAGAGAAATTAATTTCCCTTAACCTAGTTAGAGGTTTACCCAAACTTAAATTTTCCAATGATAAAATTTGTGACGCATGTTCAAAGGGTAAACAACATAGAAATTCTTTTAAATCCATAAATGATGTCTCTACTAGTAGATGTTTACAATTGATCCATATGGATCTCTTTGGGCCAATTAGAACAATGAGCTTGGGTGGAAAATCATATGCTTTTGTACTTGTAGATGACTTCTCTAGGTATACTTGGGTTCTATTCTTAAGTACAAAGGATGAGGCTTTAGAAACATTCATCACATTTTCTAAAATAACTCAAAATGATATTGAACTTAAAATTTCTCACATTAGAAGTGATCATAGAACCGAATTTCAAAATCTAGGTTTCGATGAGTTCCTAAATGAAAATGGGATTAGCCACAATTTTTCCGCACCTCGCACTCCTCAACAAAATGGGGTAGTTGAGAGGAAAAATCGAACTTTAGAAGAAATGGCTAGAACCATGCTTTGTGAAAAATAATTTACCTAAATATTTTTGGGCGGAAGCCACAAATACCGCTTGCTATATTATAAATCGAGTAATGATTAGGCCAATTTTGAAGAAAACACCTTATGAGATTTTAAAATCCAAAAAGCCTAACATTAGCTATTTTCACCATTTTGGTTGCAAGTGTTTTGTTTTGAATAATGGTAAAGAAAACTTAGGTAAATTTGATGCTAAAAGTGATGAAGCTATTTTCTTAGGGTATTCTTTAAACTCTAAAGCCTATCGTGTATTTAATAAAAGAACTCTAGTTGTTGAAGAGTCTATACATGTTGTTTTCGATGATAACCTCCTTCCGAGGAAGGAATCTTGTGATGATGATGATGTAGGAATCATTGATGCCATTGATGGAGGACAAACGTCAAAGGTGGATGAGATTCCAACCAAAGAAGAGGATTCACAAGATCCACCTCTTGAAGCCTTCAAGGACTTGGCTCTCGAGGAAAGGGAGGTGTCTTACCCAAGGGAGTTAAACTATGTCAAAGGTGGTGAAATCTTGGGTGATCCATCCAAGGGGGTAACTACTAGATCCTCTCTCAAATTAATGAATCATGTTGCATTTATTTCATGCATTGAGCCTAAAAATATTAAAGAAGCTTTAAAAGATGATTTTTGGATTTTGGCCATGCAAGAGGAATTAAATCAATTTGAGAGGAGTAAAGTTTGGACATTAGTTGAAAGGCCTAATGATCAATCTACTATAGGAACAAAATGGGTTTTTAGGAATAAATTAGATGAAAGTGGTAATATAGTGAGAAACAAGGCTAGGCTTGTTGCTCAAGGCTATACACAAGAAGAGGGAATTGATTTTGATGAGACTTATGCACCCGTAGCTAGGATGGAAGCTATTAGGATGTTACTTGCATTTGCATGTTATCATGATTTCAAGCTTTTTCAAATGGATGTGAAAAGTTCCTTTTTAAATGGTTTCATAAATGAAGAGGTGTATGTTGAACAACCACCGGGTTTTGAGGATTTAAAATTTCCAAACCATGTGTTTAAACTTACAAAAGCTCTCTATGGTTTAAAACAAGCTCCTAGAGCTTGGTATGAGAGACTTTCAAATTTCGTAATTGAAAAGGGTTTTGAAAAGGGAAAGGTGGATACAACACTCTTCATAAAAAGATATAACAATGACATCTTAGTAGTTCAAATTTATGTTGATGATATTATTTTTGGTTCTACTAATGAGTGTTATTGTAAGGAATTTTCTAAGCTAATGCAAGGTGAGTTCGAGATGAGCATGATGGGGGAGCTCTCATTCTTTTTGGGACTCCAAATCAAGCAAAGGAAGGATGACACCTTCATAAATCAAGCTAAGTACGTGAATGATATGCTCAAGAAGTTTGGCTTGGAGAATGCAAAACCTCAAGCCACTCCTACGAGTTCTTCCATAAAGCTTGACAAAGATGAAGGAGGTAAGTGTGTTGATTCTAAGCTTTATAGATCCATGATAGGTTCTTTGCTTTACCTTACCGCAAGTAGACCGGATATTATGTTTAGTGTTTGCTTGTGTGCTAGGTTTCAAGCTAGTCCTAGAGAATCACACTTAGTTGCCATTAAGAGAATTTTTAGATACCTTAGAGACACACCTACTTTAGGCCTTTGGTATCCTAAGGATTCTTCCTTTAGCCTCCATGCTTTTTCGGATGCGGATTATGGGGGATGTAAGATAGATAGGAAAAGTACTTCCGGGACATGTCAATTCTTAGGTAGTATGCTCGTATCTTGGTTCTCTAAGAAACAAAATAGTGTAGCCTTATCTACCACCGAAGCGGAGTACATATCCTTAGGGAGTTGTTGTGCTCAAGTCCTTTGGATGAAGCAACAACTCTTAGATTATGGTGTTAAAATAGAAACCATACCCCTTAGGTGTGACAACACTAGTGCCATTTGTCTCACTAAGAATCCCATCCAACACTCTAGAACTAAACACATAGAAATTAGACATCATTTCATTAGAGATCATGTTTTGAAAAATGATGTTGTTATAGAATTTGTTGACACCTTGAACCAATTAGCGGAAATATTTACAAAACCTTTAGATAAAGAGCACTTTTGGACCCTTAGGAGAGAGTTAGGTTTAACTAGCCTTTCTTGACACCTTTTTGGTCCCAAAATGTCAAAATTTGCTTGAAATTGTTTGTGATTCATGCCTATGTTAATTTTGTCCTTCTTGCTTATATGCATGTTGCTAGGGGGAGTATATATTCAATTTAGCCTTTAAAACTTGTTCATATGACATGTACATGCATTTAGGGACGTTTCAAATTGGTTTTTTTGCACTTAAATCTGTCAAATTTGCACAAACTGGCAAAGGTGTATCGATACGGATAAAACGTATCGATACGGTACGCTTTCTGGGAATTCTTGAGGATGAACAAGTATCGATACGACCCCTCGTATCGATACGGAACAAGTCAAGGGAAATAGTCAAAGTCAAGCGTACCGATACGTCCCCGCGTATCGATACGGTAGTATTGACGTATATAAAATTAGGGTTAATGGGTATCGATACGCGTGTATAGCGTATCGATATGGCCTCGACGGAGAGGGTATTTAGGGTTGCTTTTGTTAAAACTCTTTAAAACTCAAAACCCCTCTTTTCTCTCCACAAACCCTAGCCGCGAAACCCTATATAAACCCCCTCAATCCATCAAATTTTACCATCAATCTTCAAAATTTCTTGAGGGTTTTTACTCTACACATCAAGGCAAACCTTGGGCATCAAATCTTGTGCATTCACATCCCCTCTTTCATCCATTCTAAGATTCAAGGTATAAAATTTTTCTTTTTCTTTTTTTTATTATTTTCGTTTGCTTTTAATTGTTGTTTCAACTGAATTTTTGTACAAACCTTGTTTAATTGTTGTGGGTTTCACCTTTTTCACAAAATTTTTTCAAAAGTTAAAATTTTTTTTTCAATATATTTTATATTCGATATATTTTTAAAACTGTTTTTTTTTTTGTTTTTGTTTTGTGAATCTTTTTTTAAAAAATTCTTTTTAACAAATTACCTTGAATTATCAGATTTTATTGGATCAAATAGGATGTTAATTGCATACATATTCGAATCCTTTTTGATGTATTTTCAGGATTATGGCACCGAAAAAGGGGACTAAGCGTCATCGCTCTACTTCCAATCCTACCGAGGATGTCGAGGGTAATCCTACACCTAACCTTCCTTATATCATCCAATCAAGTTTTCTCGAACCTCTTGATAGGGAACGATATAAACTTTTTCTAGGAATAAACCTTAGGGAAGAGCGAGTAGTGTCCATTCCTTTTTTAAGTTCTGCCCGTTTCAAATTCAAATACCTACCTTTGATTAAGCAATGGAAATTCTTGACCTTTTTGAATATTCCTCCTATCCTATATAGGAACCTAGTCATTGTGTTCTTTTCTAATGCCGTATGTAAACATGATGAATCTAGGGAGCATGTTATTGCCATTGAATCTTCCATTATGGGCAAATGTTTTCAAATTGATCAAAAAGTTTTATGCAATGTCTTTGGTTTTGAAGATGTTGGTATTGATGATGAACATTCCTTGGGTACGGGTTATCTAGGTCCCGCAAAAGTTTTAGATGCTCATGACTGTATCCTTCACCTTCTTGTTTCTTGGTTTCTTCGTCCATCGGGTGGGAAATACTCAACTGTTCGTCAAACGGATGATTTTTGGCTTAAGTGTTTTAGAGAAGGTAAACGTCCAAATTTGTATCAAATCATGTTTGCCGACCTTGTCTTTTTAGTTCAATACGCCCATACCAAACAAGTCTCATCCTTTTACTACTCCACGGCCTTGAGTTTTCTATTTCATTCCATTGGCATTGATTGTTCACATGATTTTCCTGAAACCCTTGGCCTACCTATTGATGAGCGTTCCCTAGCTCGCTCCGGTTTCACTTATGTTGATAATGAGTGGGTTCGCACTCCTCAAGATCCTCCGCCCGTTGCTCCGGTCGATGCCTCTCGTGCTTCTTCGAGTTCTCATCGTGCTTCCTTTGATTCCTCCTCCATGGATACTCTCACGACCTTCCTCAATGAGAAGTTCACCGCGATGGATGCTCATTTCACATCCTTAGAGGATCGCATTCAAGGCATGGACAAGAAGATCGATACCATGGTCGCTCGCCAAGACTCCATGGATATCTCTCTTACCGCCTTCCATGGTTCTTGGATCAATCAAACCCGAAGGAATCAACCCTCTCAAGAAGATGAAGAAGAAGATGATGAGGACGATCATGATGACGAAGGATATGAAGTTTATGCCTATTATCTATGTTTTAGGATTTTAAGAGTTTGGGTTATGATGGTTGCTTTGACTTTTATGCATTTCAACCTTTATGCTTATTTTGAAGTTTATGAATTTGAACTCTTTGCTTGCCTTTAGTTTAATGAATTATTGTTGCTTTATATTCTATTTTGATCTAACAAAAAGGGGGAGAAGGATCATAGAGTCAAAATATTTTTGTTTTGAAAATCTATCTTAAAGTAAGGGGGAGAAAGCTTTTCAAAGTTTCAAAAACTTAAAAATTTATTTATGGTTTTGTTATATCAAAAAGGGGGAGATTGTAAAACCGAAATTGATTTTGATATAACACATAATCTTAAGGACTAATTTGCAAAACAATAAATTTTTAAGTACTCTTTAAAGTCTATTAATTGACAAGTGTTTTTAAAACAAAATAATAATTAAAGACCTGCTCTTAAATCATATATATTTCTCAAAGTCCTTTTCTATGTTTCCCAAGCAAAAGTATGCAAAAACGCCCAGGAGTATCGATACCCTTAGCGTATCGATACCCTATTTTGTCACTGTAATTTTATTGAACATACCGTACCGATACGCCCTGAAACCGTATCGATACGATATGCATCTGGGCAATCGTTTTCATGAACATGTACCGATACGCCTGGTAACCGTATCGATACGCTAAGCATATCTTTGAAAAATCCGAGCATTTAATTATTTGACCGTTACTTGTCAGTTGGTTGGTTTCCCAATTTTCAAAAGGTAGTTGTACCGTACCGATACGCTTGATATGCGTATCGATACACTTTTCATACAAACATAACTTGGGATTCCAGTAACTTTGGACCGTATCGATACTGCCCTCGTATCGATACGCCCCTTAAAAACCGTACCGATACGCCTTATATGGGTATCGATACGCCATGTTTTCAGGCACAACGGCTCTTTCTTCTTTGATGCAGGTATCGATACGCCTTTCCCGAGTACCGATACGGTAGGCTGCAGAGCTGCATTTAATGCGGGAAAAATGTCCACAACGGCTCTATTGATGATCCTAACTACCCAAACGGCTAGAAATCAATGCAAGGGTATAAAAACAAGCTTCATTTGACCAAGCAACAACTATTGAACCTTCAAGCATCATCAAAGCAAAAATCCAAACCCTTGAGCTATTAAAAGTCAAATCTTGTACCCAACTCTAGTGTATTTTCAAATTGTCAATTTGTATTGTGAGTTTGGGATTGTTTGAATTGTATTTGGGTAGACAATCATCCTTTGAGAGGAAACATTTGAGTTTACCAAAATCTTTCTTTGTACTTGAGTGGATTAAGCTTTGGGTAGAAAGCATAATCGAAATTGTAAGGTTTCCTCCTCATCCAAGAAAAGGGGACGAATTCAATTAGTGAATTGTTTGAAAATCCTTAGTGGGAGCTAAGGTAGTGGATGTAGAGTTCATTTGGAGAACTTGAACCACTATAACCCCTTGTGTCATTTTTATTTTCAATCTTTCTCTTCACCAAAGTTTTAATTGCCAATTCACCCCCCTCTTGGCCATTTGCAAGTGTTCGATCAACTCAACACATCAAAACCATAGAATGGAAATTCCATGAGATCAACCAGAAACACAAGATCTTGCACCTTTAAAGAGCATCTCCTATACAACTTTCTTGTTACAACCGTCTCTCCAAAAGAACTAGTCACATGCATACCAACATCCAAAGACTCAACAGGCAAACCAAGCATTTGAGCATGTTCACGCAAAATGTACGAGTGTGTAGATCTAGAATCAATCAAAGAAAGTAATGACAAGGATTGCAAAGTAAAGGTACCTGCGATCACATCCGTGTCATTCCTTCCCTCTCGATGGGTATACACTCGAGCCTGGCCACCACCCTCAGGTTGGACAGCCAACAGATGTGCCACGTTCCTTCCACCCTCGTCTCTACGGTGGAAATTACCACGGCCATGCCCACAACCTCTATGTGGCTTAGCTGCTCTCATTGGAGCATGTCCCTCTCTCAAGGACTGAGGACAATCTTTCTTCATATGCCCCCGATTACCACAGTTTCAACAAGCACCGAGATTACCCTAACACTCACCAGCATGTCTCCTACCACACCGGTTACACTCAAGAGTCCTCAAGAAAGCATTTGGTCCTTGTTGACCTCTTCCAGGGTTGCCACCCCGCGTCTAGCATCAATATGCGGCCTTCTATTCTTATACCTCTTATTGTGATCCCTACCAAAGTCACGCTCCGCAGCTCGCTTCCCTAAGCTAGATCCTCCTCCTCGACTTGCCAAACCAAGATTCAACTCAATGTCCTTGGCTCTAGTGACCTAGACATCGAAATCAGTATAATCGGCTGCAAGCATATAGGTTTTCACATGCGCCACCAGCCCATAACGGAACCGTTCACATCTTTCTCTCTCGCTAAGAATCAGCTCAGATGCATATTGGCTAAGGCGTACAAACTAAATCTCGTATTCCGCCACCGTCATGCTCCCTTGCACAAGGGCCATAATCTCCCACTTTTTCTCGTTGAGGTAGCGAACTCCCAAATATTTCCGCTTGAACGCATTCAAAAAGAATGTCCAAGTCACTTCATCATCTACCATTCCCGCAATAGTGGTCGTCCACCACGTATATGCATCACCATGCAATAGGGATACAATACATCCCAACTTCTGCACATTATTGCAATTCAGCTGTCCAAGTATCCTCTTGGTACTCTCTAACCAAGACTCGGAACCTTCCGGGTTCGACCCCCTAAACTCAGTCCCTCCCAGACTATGAAGTCGCTCTAACGGCAACCTTACATTAGCACCATCCAGAGGTTCAACTCCATGAGCTCCAGCTACTGGTGCCTGGAAAGCCCCAGCAATAGCTTGAATCAGAGCATACATATCAGGAGCAGCTTGCCCCTGAACTCCCTCGGGTCCAGCAACCCCAGCACCAACTCCAACAGCACCAACCCAAGCTCAACCACCACCAGGTGGTCCACCAGGGGGAGGAGGAGGTAGATCCTCAACATTCTCTACATTCTCATTCTCAGCCATAGCTCGAGTACTGATTCTAAGCTCTCTACGTGGCCCCATAATAAAACAATGCACTGACAAAATACAATAAATTCAATTAGGCATGATAAGGTAAGTAATCCAAGTACTCAAACTCATTTTTGAAAACAATTCTTCTCATTAGTAATGATATGGCAATCGGATTCCCAACAATACCCCCAAACATAGCATAGCATCACAAATTCATCTCAAGCGAATCATACACCAATATTCATACATCATACTTTCACCGAAAAGTCACAAACATTCATAACCACATACATTAACCACTTACCAAGCCCCAAACATTCGCAAACTTGGCTCTGATACCCACAAATGTAACCCCCTTAACCCAGCCTAGACACTTGAACCGAACTACGAAGATTACACGGGGAAAACCAAAGTCAACCCGAAAGTCAACCTTGATTAACGACCCTTTTTTCTTTTTATCTTATCTAGATGCATTTTAAGCCTATGTGATTACTCAAGAATCAAATTGGAGAAATGAACGACGATTGGAAATCTATTAGGGACTCAATTGCAAGAATTACACTTTTAGGGACAAAAATGTAAATTTTGCAAAATATAAGGATTTAATAGATTTTAAGCTTACCAATCTGTGTTTAGTCATATTACATGCCTCTCTGTCAAATTTTAGCTTAAAAGGACATTCCAAGCTCAAGCAATTGCATCCACAACATTCAGGACTAAAATGTAAAACATGAGAACTTAAAACAATTCAAAAACATCATCCAACGGTCATTCGTTTCAGAACATTGACCTTTGTACCGAAACGGCCGTATCAAAACAGTGTTGACCGGTACTCGGGTGCATTCCGAGACCGGTATCGAAACAGAACTCTCTAGTAGCCAAAATGTTCCAAAACACCTTCAACTGTTCCGAAACACTATGGCCATTACAGGCCCCTGTTTCGAAACAATTAAGGGTGTTTCGATACACCCTGCCCTGTAGCAGCAGAAAATGCTGGTTTTTCACCTCTTAACCCACTCAAACATGCTTCAAAACATACCATATCTTACCAACAACTTGTTTAGAAATTAGAGATCATAATAAGAAACTTAAGCTAGAGCATGTCATCAAACACATGAACATTTCGAGCCTCAAACCACCCAATCAAAGCCAATTACAAATTACAAAAGCCACACCAAACTTGTTACAAACATAGGGAGTTCCAAAACACATCTCCCAACAACAACCATGAAACCGCATTGCCGCATATCAATACTAAAGTATGTAAAACATCACCATACATGAGCTTTACACTTCCTTGGATATTCTTAACCTTCTTGCTGCCCAAAAAACACCTCAATTATCTGCATTGTTGGTAAAAGAGAGCGTAAGCATGAATGCTTAGTGAGGCATGCTCTAAAGAAAACCAACACAATAATGCATTATTCAAAACACTTGCTCAAAAGCCATTTTCAACAACATGCTCATTCGATCTAATGCTTGAAAACCATTTCAAAGCAAAACCTCATTTGAAACCACATGTACCTCTATTCTATCTCATGCATTTAAACCAATGCAAATCTCATGGCAAAGCCATACACAAGCTTGTGAAAACTAAAGCATTTCATATACAAATCTCATATGCGTTTCTCATAGCATAAATCATCTCAACATTCGGTACATGTGAATCAAAAGCATTTCCATATATTATATTGGCATTTCACATCTCATTATTACTCGGATATGCAGATAACTTTCTCAAACCCACTAGACACTTCCGGTGGAATCTCACATCACCGTACTCACTCGTCTAGTAAAACCATAATTTCCGGTGGAATCTCACATCACCGTACTCACATGGTGGTATCTCTCATCGCCACAAAGCTTGGGTATTTCACCAAGTCCTACTCGATGGAATGCCCATCATCGGTCTCTCCCTTTGGATTGTATCCAAAGAGCACGTACGAATTTTTGTTTTATAGTGCACTCTCATCCTATTGATCGATCAATTATATCCGGTAAGTATCTCATCTTCTATGCCAATATATTATGTAAAAACATCATCTCACCTATTGTTTTTCATGCAACATTTCTCAAATCTTTCTCATCTCATTTCAAATTCAAAACATATGCTTGCATTAAATCAAAATCTCAAAACTCATCAATACAACATGCTAACTCATGAAATCTTTTCAAAGCATCATCTCATGCTACAAATCATGCATAAAACAGTAGGAATTTATCTATCTCAAAACATGAACATGTAAAAGCATTTTAGGGGCAACAACCACATATTTGATAGCAATCTAGCCAATACTTACTTTCGGACTTAGGAAGGTGTTTCAAACCTTTCCTAAATCCCCAAACCTTGTTTCTTTGTCCCTCAAGGACTTCTAAAACCATTCGCACTCACCGATTATGTTTCGCTTGTTCGCCGAAACGCTATCTAAGCTCCTGCCACACATCTAAACCCGCTGCTCTATTCAAAAGCCTCATTTCGGCCACCAAAAACAACCGAAATCAAATCCAAACTCTTCCAAAACAAAGCCCAGCCAAGATCTATCACTTTTAAACATTTATAAACATCAATCAACACCAAAAACCACCACAAACTCGTCCTTATACCTCCAGCTATAACAGAACACCAAAACCACCCTAAAAACTACCATTCTAGCATGCAAAACTTAGGAATCCAAACCTATTCGGGATTTGTTTTATAAAATCTCATTTATAACATCAATTTCAATCCAAAATACATTAGAAAACAACCTTAAAAACAGAGCCTAACCAACAACCACGAAAATCATCAAGATCTCTCCAAGAACCTTGCGTTTTAACACAATTTCTTGCTTCTAACATTAAAGCAACTCAAAAATCATTAACAAAGGATTGATAACTTGGGAATTTCAGTAAAGAACTGATCATTAGAGGAGAAGGACAAAGCTTACCTCTAATGGCTGATTTCTTCTTGATTTGGGCAAGTTTTCTTGAAAATCCAAAATGAAAACAATAGGATTTGGTGAGGAAAAGATTAGGAATCAAAAGGATATTGAAATATAATCAAGAGGAATGAATATCAGAGGCTAATTGATGGAGGAAATGTGTTTGGCTGAAAATGAAATGAGAGAAAATTGACTTAAGGTAGTTATGAAAAGTCAAAGATAGTTTTTCCTTTTAATTAAAACATTATTAAAAACACCCAAAATAAGAAGAAATCTGAGTAAAAACATTTTGGTAAAATTATCTCCTTAAAGATTCAAAGTTTCAATCCTTTACAAAACAGTCACTATTCATCTTTGGTAAAAACTGCGATTTGGTCACTACACCGAAATATAGTATTTCCAAACCTTATTTTGTAAAATTGTTTTCACCATAATCATTCATATAACAATTGAGGATTTTTAGGTATTTTCTCATATTTTTAAAGCATCCCGAAGTTGGTGTTCCCTAAATCTCCCTTAAATATTTGAACTGTTCTCGACCGGTCCGATTCGAACTATAAAACATCTAGGCCCAAAATCGGGGCATTACAGCAATAGCTGGAGCTCATGGAGCTACACCTCAGGATGGCGCTAATGTAAGGTTGTCGTTGGAGCGACTCTGTAGTCTGGGAGGGACTGAGTTCAGAGGGTTGACCCCGGAGGGTTCCGAGTCTTGGTTGGAGAGCACAAGAGGATTCTTGGACAGTTGAACTGCAATAATGTTCAGAAGCTGGGATGCATTGTGTCTCTGTTTCATGGAGATGAATGTATGTGGTGGACGACCACAATATCTGGGATGGACAGTGATGATGTGACCTGCACTTAGCGAAAGTATTTGGGAGTTCGCTACCTCGATGAGAAAAAGAGGGAATTCATGTCTCATGTGCAAGGGAGCATGACAGTGGCAGAATATGAGGTGCAGTTTGTACGCCTTAGCCAATATGCACCTGAGTTGATTCCTAGCGAGCGAGAAAGATGTGAGCGATTCCGTTACAGCCTAGTGGCAGATGTGAAGACTTATATGCTCGCAGCCGTTTATACTGATTTCGATGTCTTGGTCACTAAAGCCAAGGACATTGAGCTTAATTTGGGTTTGACGAGTCGAGAATGAGGATCTAGCTCGGGGAAGGGAGCTGCAGAGTGTGATTTTGGTAGAGATCGCTATAAGAGGAATACGGATAGAAGGCCACATGGTGATGCTAGACGTGGGGGTGGTAACCCTAGAAGAGGTCAGCAAGGACCGAATGATTTCTTGAGGACTCCTGAGTGTAACCGGTGTGGTAGGAGACATGCCGGTGAGTGTTGGGGTAATCTAGGTACATGTTGGAACTGTGGTAATCGAGGGCATATGAAGGAAGATTGTCCTCAGCCGTTGAGAGAAGGTCAGGCTCCGGTGAGAGCAGTCGAGCCACAGAGAGGTCGTGGGTGCGACCGTGGAAACTTTCAGTGTAGAGATGACGGTGGAAGGAATGTGGCACATGTGTTGGATGTTCAACCTAAGGGTGGTGGCCAGGCTCGAGTCTATGCCCATCGAGAGGGAAGGAATGAAACGAACGTTATCACAGGTACCTTTACTTTGCAATCCTTTTCATTACTTTCTTTGATTGATTATGGATCTACACACTCGTATATATTGCGTGAACATGCTCAAATACTTGGTTTGCCTGTTGAGTCTTTGGATGTTGGTATACGTGTGACTAGTTCCTTTGGTTAGACGGTTGTAACAAGAAGATTGTATAGGAGATGCCCCTTAATGGTGCAAGATCATGTGTTTCTTGTCGATCTTATGGAATTTCCATTCTATGGTTTTGGCATAATTCTTGGCATGGATATGCTTGTGGAGCATAGAGCCGTTGTGGATTTTGAAAGCAAGCGAGTTTCGCTGAAACTCGCGGATGATTATGAAGTTGTGGTGGTGGGAGAAAATGTGAAGTTTCTATCTAATGTGGCGTCGACGCTTGAAGCAAGCTGGATGTTGCGTCGAGGATGTGAGGCTTACCTAGCCTTTGTTATGAATTCTAGTTCAAAAGAAGTTCACGTACAAGATATAAGGACTGTGAGTGAATTCCCTAGAGTGTTTTTGGAGGAATTACCGGGTTTGCCGCCTAGTTGAGAGGTTGAATTTCGAATAGAGATGTACGAGAACACAACTCCGGTGTCCATTGCTCCCTACTGCTGGCACCCAAAGAGTTGAAGGAGCTGAAGACGCAACTTCAAGAGTTGCTTGACCGAGGCTTTATTCGGCCTAGTGTGTCAACTTGGGGTGCACCGGTCTTGTTTGTTAAAAAGAAAGATGGCACAATAAGGATGTGCATTGATTATCGTCAGCTGAATAAGTTGACCATCAAAAACAAGTATCCTTTGTCGAGGATTGATGATCTATTTGATAAGTTTCGAGGAGCGGCTATGTTTTCAAAGATAGATTTGAGGTCAGGATACTATCAGTTAAAGGTGAAGGATATGGATGTGCCAAAAACAGCCTTTAGAATGAGGTATGGGCATTATGAGTTTCTAGTGGTGCCGTTTGGATTGACAAATGCTCCTGCTGCTTTCATGGATATGATGAATAGGGTGTTCCATGAATTATTTGACAAGTTCGTTGTGGTGTTCTTCTATGATATCCTTGTGTACTCTCGTACTGAGAAGGAGTATGAGGGTCATTTGAGGATCGTTTTGCAAGCGCTGTTAGAAAATCAGCTTTAAGCTAAGCTGAGCAAATGCGAGTTCTAGCTAAAGGAGGTTGTTTTTATTGGCCATGTGGTTTCGGCTGAACGGATTCGAGTTGATCCTCAGAAGATTGAGGCGTTGATGAATTGGAAGCCTCCTAGGTCCGTTCATGAAGTTCGTAGTTTCCTTGTGTTGCAAGGTTACTACTGGAGGTTTGTGGATGGATTTTCTAAGATTGCTTCCCCTTTGACGAAGTTGTTGCAGAAGGATGTCAAGTATGAGTGGACGAAAGTGAGACAACAAGCTTTTGAGAAGCTAAAAGCAGCTTTGACGCAGGCTCCTATCTTGGTTCAACCTGAATCAGGGAAAGAGTTTGTGGTGTATAGTGACTCATCCTATATTGGTTTGGGATGTGTGTTAATGCAAGAGGGTAAGGTAGTGGCTTATGCATCGCGGCAGTTGAAAGTGCATGAGCGCAACTATCCTACGCATGATATTGAGTTAGCAGCAGTGGTTTTTGCTCTAAAGATCTGGAGACATTATCTCTATGGGGAGAAGTGTACTGTGTACACGGATCATAAAAGTTTGAAGTATCTGATGTCTCAGAAAGAGTTGAATCTTAGGCAACGACGTTGGGTGGAGTTTCTTAAGGATTACGATCTAACGATCGAGTATCATCCGGGGAAGGCTAATGTAGTGGTTGATGCTTTGAGCAGGAAAGTGGCGGTGGAGTTGAAAGCCATGTTTGCTAGCTTGAGCATATCGCGAGATGGTGGTCTTGTTGTTGATTTGCAAGTGAAACCATCTCTAGTTCAGTTGATAAAGGATAAACAACTGTTGGATGATTCTTTGGTGCCACATGTTCAGGATATTGCTGAAGGTAGGCCATCGAATTTATGTTTCAATGTTGATGGCGTTCTATGTTTTGGGAGTCGGATGGTAGTGTCGAATGATGTTGGGTTGAGGCGCACTATTCTAACTGAAGCTCATAGTAGTCCTTTTGCTATGCACCCTGGTAGTACAAAGATGTATCGTGATCTGAAGGATGAGTACTGTTGGGTGGGATTGAAGAAAGATGTCGATGAGTATGTTAGTAAATGCATGGTTTGTCAGCGAGTTAAGGCTGAACATCAATTTCCTTCAGGGTTGTTGCAGCCGTTAAGGATTCCTGAATGGGAGTGGGAGAGGATCACCATGGACTTTGTGTCTGGGTTGCCTTAATCAACATCAAAGAAGAATTCTGTTTGGGTGACTGTGGATCGTCTTACAAAGTGTGCACATTTCTTGCCTGTGCATACTACGTACACCTTAAATAAGCTTGTGGAGTTGTACATTGCTGAGATTGTACGATTGTATGGGGTGCCAAAATATATAGTGTCGGATAGAGATATGAGGTTCACCGCAAGGTTTTAGGAGTGTTTGCATCAAGCATTGGGTACGCGACTGAATTTCAGTACTTCTTATCATCCGCAGACGGATGGACAGTCTGAGCGTGTTATCCAGGTGCTTGAGGATATGTTGAGGTGCTGTGTTATTGAATTTCAAGGCTCTTGGGAGAAGCACTTGCCTTTGGTGGAGTTTGCTTATAATAACAGTTATCAGGCAAGTATTCAAATGGCACCTTATGAAGTTTTGTATGGGAGGAAGTGCAGAACTCCTCTTTTTTGGGCTGAAACGGGACAAAAGTTGGTCTCGATGTCGGCTTTGTTAAAAGGAACCGCCGAGAGGGTAAACCTCATTTGTGAGCGGTTGAAGGCATCATCGAATCGACAAAAGTCTTACGCGGATTTGAAGCGTAAGAAGATAGAATTTGCTGTGGGTGATCGTGTGTTTTTGAAAGTTTCACCTTGGAAGAAGGTGATGAGGTTTGTCGGAAGGGCAAGTTGAGCCCAAGGTTCATTAGACCATACGAGGTGATAGAACGTGTGGGTCCTGTTGCTGACAAGTTGAGACTACCTCAAGAGTTAGCAAAGATACATAATGTGTTTCATGTATCGATGCTTCGGAGGTATAGATCAGATCCGTTGCATGTTATGCATGTGGAAGAGGTTGAGTTCAATCCAGATTTGACATAGGACAAGCAACCTGTTGAGATTCTGGATTAGGATAGTATGGTTCTCCGAGGTAAGACCATCGAGCTGGTCAAAGTCTTGTGGAGGCATCGTGATGTTGAGGAAGCTACGTGGGAAAGGAAGGAAAACATGAAGAAGCAATTTCCCTACCTTTTTCCTCCAGGTAAATTTCTAGTACGAAATTTCTTAAGAGGGGGAGAGTTTGTAACGCCCTAATTTCGGGCCTAGAAATTTTATAGTTTGAATCAGACTGGTCGAGAACAGTTCGAACCTTTAAGAGAGATTTAGGGAACACCTAGTTCGGGATGCTTTAAAAATATGGAAAATATCTAAAAATCCTCGTTTATTATATGAATGATTATGGTGAAAACAATTTTACAAAATAAGGTTTGGAAATACTACATTTCGGTGTAGTGACCAAATCGCAGTTTTTGCAAAAGTTTAATAGTGATTGTTTTGTAAAGGATTGAAACTTTGAATCTTTAAGGAGCTAATTTTACCAAAATGTTTTTAATCAAATTTCTCTTTATTTTAGGTGTTTTATTAATGTTTTAATTAAGGGAAACAATGATTATTAAAAAGAAAATCTATCTTTGACTTTTCATAACTACCTTACGTTAGTTTTCTCTCGTTCCATTTTCTCTCAATTTCTTCTCAGCCAAACACAATTCCTCCATCAATTAGCCTCTGATTTTCATTCCTTTTGATGAGATTTCAATCTCCTTTTGATTCCTAATCTTTTCCTCTTCAAATCTTCTTGTTTTCACTTTGGATTTTCAAGAAAACTTGCCCAAATCAAGGACAAATCAGCCATTAGAGGTAAACTTCGTCCTTCTACTCTAATGATCAGTTCTTTACTGAAATTCTCAAGATATCAATCCTTTGTTAATGATTTTTGAGTTGCTTTAATGTTAGAAACATGAAATTGTGTCAAAACTCAAGATTCTTGCAGAGATCTTGATGATTTTCGTAACTAATTGTTAGGCTCTAATTTGAGGTTGATTTCTAATGTATTTTGGATGGTAATTGATGTTATAAATGAGGTTTTATCAAACAAATACCGAATAGGTTTGGATTCCTAGGTTTTGCATGCTAGAATGGTGGTTTTTGGAGTGGTTTTGGTGTTCTGTTATAGATGGAGGTATAAAGACGAGTTTATGGTGGTTTTTGATGTTGATTGAGGTTTAGAAATGTTTAGAAGTGATAGATCTAGGCTGGTATTTGTTTTGGAATAGTTTGGAGATGATTTCAGTTGTTTTGGGGGGTCGAAATGAGGTTTGTGAGTAGAGCAGCGGGTTTAGGTGTGTGGCTGATGATTTCAATGCATGATGATCCATTAATCCTCTGCTCTTATATGTTATGAATAGGGGAGACATCTTCGAACGCTTTTGGTGTTGATCCGGAAGTGCTGGGAGCATAGATAGCGTTTCGGCGAGCAAGCGAAACGTAATCGGTTAGTGCGAATGGTTTTAGAAGTCCTTGAGGGACAAAGAAACAAGGTTTGGGGATTTAGGAAAGGTTTGAAACACCTTCCTAAGTCCGGAAGTAAGTATGGCTAGATTTGCTCTCAATTGTGTTGTGGTTGCCCTTATAATGCTTTTACATGCTCTTGTTTTGAGATAGACAAATTCCTACTGTTTTATGCATGATTTGTAGCATGAGATGATGCTTTGAAGAGATTTCATGTGATAGCATGTGCATTAAAGAGTTTCAAGATTTTGATTTAATGCAAGCATGTATTATGATTTTGAAATGAGATGAGAAAGATTTGAGAAATGTTGCATGAAAAATAGTAGGTGAGATAATGTTTTGACATAATATATTGGCATAGAAGATGAGAAACTTACCGGATATAATTGATTGAAGAATAGGATGAGAGTGCAATATAAACTAAAAATCCGTACGTGCTCATTGGATTCAATCCAAAGGGAGAGACCGATGATGGACATTCCATCGGGTTGGACTTGGTGAAATACCCAAGCTGTGTTGCAACGAGAGATACTGCCATGAGAATCTGGTGAAGAGAGATACCATCGGGGTAGGACTTGACATTGAGTCAAGCTAATCCGCATATTCGAGTAGTGATGAAATGTGAAATGCCAATATAATATATGAAAATTTATTTGATTCACATGTACCTAATGTTGAGATGATTTATGCTATGAGAAATGCATATGAGATTTGTTTACGAAATGTTTTAGTTTCCACAAGCATGTGTATGGCCTTTCCATGAGTTTTGCATTGGTATAAATGCATGAGATAGAAAAGAGGTACATGTGTCTTCAAATGGAGATTTGCTTTGAAATGGTTTTCAAACATGAGATAGAATTAGCATGTTGTTGAAAAAAGCTTTTGAGAAAGTGTTTTGAATAATACATTATTGTGTTGGTTTTCTTTAGAGCATGCCTCGCTAAGAAAACATGCTTACGCTCTCTTTTACCAATAATACAGATAATTGAAGTGTTTTGGGCAGAAAAAAGGTTAAGAACATCCAAGGAAGGGTAAAGCTCATGTGTGGTGATGTTTTTACACACTTTAGTATTGGTATTTGGCAATGGGGTTTCAAGGTTGTATTTGGGATATGTGTTTTGGACTCCCTATGTTTGTTGTAAGTTTGTTATGGCTTTTATGGTTTGTAAATGGTGCTAAATGGTTTGTTTGGAGGTTTGAGTTCTATATTTGGTTATGTGGCTAGGAAGCATGCAAATAGTTTGAATGATTATGTGTTTGATGCCATGGTCTAGCTTAAGTCTCTTTTATATGTTCTCTAATGTCTAAAAAAGTTGTTGGTATGTCATGGTATGTTTTGGAGCATGTTGGATTGTGTTTTGATTTGAAAAACCAGAAATTTCTGCTGTTGCTGGGCAGGGTGTATCGAAACACCCTTATCTGTTTCGAAACAGGGGCCCGAAATGGCCATAGTGTTTCGGAACGAGTGAAGGTGTTTCGGAACACTTTGGCTACTAGAGAGGCATGTTCCGATACAGGTCTCGGAACGCACCCAAGTACTGAAACGGTCAACACCGTTTCGATACGGGCGTTTCAGTACGAAGGTCAGCGTTCCGGAACAGTTGACTGTTGGTCTGGGCATTTGAATTGTTTCAAGTTCTCATGTTTTACATTTTAGTCCTGAATGTTGTGGATGCAATTGCTTGAGCCTGGAATGTCCTTTTAAGTTGAATTTTGGCAGAGATGTATGAAAAGTGATTAAATACATATTGGTAAACTTAAAATTTGCCAAGTCCTTATATTTTCCAAATTTTACATTTTGGTCCCCAAAAGTGTAATTCTTGCAATTGAGTCCCTAATTGTTTTTCGATTGCTGTGCCTTTCTCTTGTATGACTCTTGCGTAACACATAGGCGTAATGTGCATCTAGAAAATATAAAAAAGTAAAAAAAGTGTCGTTAATCAAGGTTGACATTCGGGTTGACTTTGGTTTTCCCCGTATAATCTTCGTAGTTCGGGTCAAGCGTCTAGGTCGGGCTAAGGGGGTTACATGGAGATTAATGGCACAATCACAACACCTCAACACCCGTGATGGAGATTAATGGCACAATCACAACCCCTCAACATCAATCATCGGTAGTTGTTTAATTCCACTAACGAGAGTATGAGACACATACACAAGACTCACACCCGAGACTAACCATTCACCGTTGTGATCTTAACCTCAATTGTTAGGGTACTTGGATGGAGATTACGGCACAATCACAACCCCTCGACATCCAAGGTGACTTTATTCACGGTGCACCCAATCCTATAGCCGGATAACTATATCCGATTAAAGTAACCAAAAACCATTTTCATCACTTGCCAATATAATCATTTAACCATATTAATCCACTACTTTACAAGCATAAGCACAATGACATTTCCACAAGCATCACATGCTTCAATCCATATGCATTCAACACATGCAAACCAAGGATCACTTACCTAGTGCTTCGTTAACATAATGACATTAAAATCCAGCATTAAACTATGCTTAAACATGCTTAAAAACAGTGAACAAATCCACTCTTGCATCAAGTGCAATTTCATCAAACATAGCACATTTCCAAGAGAGGATTTACCGGAACATTTACACTTGAGCTTAGTTAAGTGTATCAAACTTACAATAAGCTCCCAAGACCACACTCAAAGCGTTACAAAGCAGGAAATTGCATTTCCACTCACCGATACGCGAAGCCTTGCTCGCCGACACGAAAATTACCCCTCCGGAGCCTCCAAAATCACCTCGTTAGCTTCTAGATCAAGATCCCTTGTTTTTGTTGGAGTATGCCCAAAGACCAATCATATGATGATTGAATAGACATACTATTTTACTAGATTTATCAAGTAATGGCATTGCCGTTATATAGTGTATATTTAATTCCAAGTTTATGTAGAATTAGATTCTACATAATTAAAAATACATATTTAAATATATTTAAATCCAAGTAAAGATTGAACGAGATTCTATATAATAAAAATATATATATTTGGATTAAATATAATGTATATTTAAATCCATGTTTTATGTAGAATAAGATTCTACATAATTAAATATATATTTCATTTAATATTATTAAATATAATGTATATTTAATATAAACCAATTTCAAGTAGAATTAGATTCTATGAATTTTGGTTGAACTTGGATTTAAGGTATTCAACTAGAATTAAGTCTCTGAATACTATTTAAAGGGACAAGGGCTAGCAATCAAATCATCCCTATTTCTCCTTGCAAATTTCGACATATCCCTGGGAATTCCCCTCTGGAATTTTCGACAAGTCCCAGATTTCTTCTGAGAAGCTGTTCGATATTTTTCTGGTGTTCCTCTTGCCCCCTGGCAAATTCCTGGCGATTTCCTAGTTCGAATCCAAGTCTCGGTAGAACCCCTGGTCAATTTCAGACTCCCTCAGGAATCCCTGGAGGGATTTCGACTTCTCCCTGGAAGGTGTTCAAACATGTCGAAATTTATCCCTAAGTGTTAGGGAGGCGGAAACTTTGTTCGTTTTGTTCGGGTGGACTCCGTAGATGTCGTTGCGAACCTGTGACGATTCCGGTTTTACTTGACGTGGTTATTCCGACATTCCATCATTTTTCTTGAGTTCTAAAAGGTAACTCTTCATCTTTTCACCCCGGATTCGTTCCTGTACATGGATCCTGCCTGGATTACGTCGGATTAATTTTTCCGCTGCACCACGGGGCGTGCCGACGTGACCGAACAGAGGTATCAGAGCCACTTGTATCATACGAATTCGGACTTAAATTCTTGGGTGATGTTTATGTATGAGATGCATGCTGTTTAATTCAATTTAGATATTTATCGTTTATTGTATCACACCTAATAACGACTTATTTCGATTATCACTAAATGATGAAGAGTTAATCATAACTATGTTAGGTTGCTTCAATGTTAAATGTTAACATGTAGAGACTAATAGTTAGTCTAGAGAACAAGTAGTTGTTCATAGTTTCATATATTTATGAAATCTCTGAAAGGGCTTCTAATTTGACAAAAGTTATCAAACTATCTTTCACGTTGAATCCATAAGAGTTATGGTTAGACGTTATGAAAAATGCATGTCTAGGATTGGCATCATCAAAGACCTGGTACTTAAGTGTGCCTAGTGAGCCACCTCTCTTTCATGTTGACCTACCTGGTGCATTTGTTCGTTAACGCAAATGGTTTATGTAACCTCGTGATCCTTCTTTGGCCCATTAACCGCAACATAGGGATAATCAGTTTAAAACTCCGTAAACACGTCGTTACTTTGTTCGCACGATGTTTGAAATGCATGTTAGATTGCACAATGTTTGTTTTGCATGGTTATAGCCCATAGCCTTTATAGTTTTGGTATTTATAAATACGGCCTGCGTGTCGTGTCTTTCTCTATCTTCTATTGTACTTCTCTTCTCATCTCACTCCCTCGCATGTAACGCGAGTTTCTGAAAATTGTAAATACTCATGGAGATAAAGCAAGAACCAAGGTAGCAGAGTGGTGGACCTTCCCTGGTGGACCGGGCATTTCAGAAGCAGATTCTATCTTTAGTAGAATGGCTATAATCATTACATATTTATTTACCGCTTATATTTACCTTGTATGTGATGCAATGGATGTTTTATAAGCATGATTAAACATAGTTCTATTGATAGGATCAATGTTAAAATGATGAGATAATTAAGTAAATCCCTCATTATCTAAGTATGTTTTAACCATCCAATATTTACCCTTGTTAAGGCTTCGATCGATATAATGTAAGCTTTGACAAAGCAATGTCACATTTATCTATATTAGTTAAACGCGAAGAATAAGCTAGGGATATTCGTCAGATGATATATTTGTATTGACTTAGCTGGGTTGTTCTAATAGGATTAGAAAACCTAGTGGTTAAAAGTTTTGGATAATCATAAGATGATTTAAAGAACAAGAATTGTTCACCAAAAGATGAGGAATTACATGAGATGTAATTAGTAAGGTGTTACTTAACTAAATAACCATTTCCTAAAAGACTGGCCAAAGCTGATTTAGGAATGGTGAAATACGGATCCTCAGTCACTAGAAAAACTATCAAAACGTTTTTCCGAAATTAAAACTATAGGGTTTTTAATTTTGAAGAAAATAGTGGGAGTAAATTTATAGTAAAGACCTATCTTTAAATTTTAAAATTTAGTAAAACTTATGTAGCATATTTTCTTTGTTGTAGAATTAATGGCAAATAATACTCTATCTTTGTGATCTATCCTTGAGAAGGATAAGCTCAATGGCATAAACTTCATTGAATGGTTCCGCAATTTGAGAATTGTTCTCAAACAGGAAAAGAAGGAATATGTCGTTGAAGAACCTATTCCTGATGAACCGGTTGGCACTGCTTCCAGAGCTGACAAAGACAAGTTTAAGAAACACATGGATGACATGCTGGATGTTGGTTGTCTTATGCTTGCCTCCATGACCCCTGAGCTTCAGAAGCAACATGACGACATGGTAGCTTATGATATGATTCAAAATCTCAAGGAGATTTATGAAGAGCAAGCTCGTCATGAGAGTTACGAGACCTTTAAAGCTCTGTTTCAATGCAAGATGAGTGAGGGATGATGGGCTACATCCAAACGTTGGAGAAGCTCGAAATTCCGTTGAAAGACGAATTAGCTACTGATGTCATCTTGAAATCGTTGCCGGATAGTTTCAATCAGTTAGTCCTTAATTTCAATATGAATGAAATTAACAAGACGCTGCCACAGTTACTCGACATGTTGAGAACTACTGAAATCAACCTGAAGAAGGTAGGACCTAGACCTGTTCTGATGATCCGCAAGGGCAAGAAGAAAGGTAAATCGGCAGCAAAGTCTAAAGGTGATGGTAAGACCAAAACCGATGGAAATGAGGCATTGAAACCTAAGAAGGGAATAAAGAAGGATAGAAAATGTTTCCATTGCGGCAAGACCGGACATTGGAAGAGAAACTGCCCCACACACCTACAAGAAGTCAAGAAAGCAAAAACGAGTGAGGCATCAACCTCAGAGGCTTCTAAAGAGAAGGCATCATAATAGACATGGACCTGCGAATGGAAATAAAGCAAGAGTTGCTACATCATCCATTAGGACATGTGTTCTTGCTTAAATATATTTGTTTTAGTTTTAAGATTATTATTTTGTGCCTAAATTTTAGTTATCTTGTAAGGACAAGATATTTTAATTTTGAGATTATTTAAATAAATATTATTCTTTTAATCTCTTATGGCACAAAGAATCAATGATCTTTAAACTAATTAAATCAATAATATTTATAAGATAAATAAAACAAATGACTAATCTCAAAGTCATAAAAGTTGTAACGCCCCGGTTTTGGGCTCAGAAGTTTTGGGCGTTGACCGGTTTGGTCAAAGTGCTGATCGAATATATAAGAGTGAATTTAGGAAAGCCTAGTTCGGGTTGCATTAAAAATATGGAAAAATGTCCTAAAATCATCTTTTAATATAATTAAGTGAACTGTGAAATCAATTTTGGAAAATGAGGTTCGGAAGGTTGACATTTTGGCTAGTGGCCAAAATGTAATTTTTGAAAGTTCGGTGACAGTTTTATAAAGGATTGAAACTTTGAATCTTTAAGGAGCTATTATTCCAAAAGAGTTTCTCCAGATTTTTCTAAGATATTTTAAGGTTTTATTCTGATTTAAAACATAAAGAAAGTGGAGGGAAATCATTTTACTATTTTATAACTAACTTTTCTATTTTCTCTCAATTTTCCTTTTCTCTCATTTTCTCTCAACCCAAACACATTCTCCAGATTTTCTTCTTTGATTTTGTAAATCTAAATCACTCATTTCAACTCTCATTTGATTCCTAATCATCTCATCAACAAAACTTCTCAATTTGCAAGTTGTTTCATCAAGCTTTTTGGCTCTAAAAAGGAGAAACTCAAGTTTGGAGGTAAGAACGTCCTTCTCCTCTGAACTTCAAGTTCTTTATTGAAATTCCCAAGTTCTCAATCCTTGATTTGTGTTTTGTTAAAGGCTTTTCAATTGAAATCTTGATTTTGGCTTAAAATGCAAGATTTGGCGATTTTGGTGAAATTTTCGTGTGATCTGTTTGGGCAGTGTTTTGAAGTGTCAAAATGATGTTAAATGAATGCTAAATTGATTAGAAGTTGAGGTTTAATTAATGCAATCCCGGATAGGTTGAATTTCCTAAGTTTGGCTTGAGTTTTTGGTTGTTTTTGGAGTGTTTTTGGTGATCTGTTATACCTGGAAGTATAGGGACGTGTTTGTGATCATTTTGGATGTTAATTGATGTTTAAAAATGGTTAGAAGTGATGGATCTTGGCTGGGTTAAGTTTTGGTAGTGTTTGGAGGTGATTTCGGTTGTGTTTGGTAGCCGAATTGTTGGTTGTGTGATGAGTAGCGAGTTTGGTTGTGTGGCTGCTGTTCTTAATGCATAATGATGCATTAATGTGCTGTTTTTGTGTGCTTGAAACAGGGGAGTTTGATCCGTGAGCTTTAGAGGTGTTGCGGAAGGTTTCGGATGCTTGGAAGGCTTGGTGGCTAGCCTTGTTTTGGTTATCGGTGAGTGAAGTTGGGTTTTCAGCTTTTAAACCAAGGTTTGAAGGTTTTTGGGAGCTTAGTGTAAGTCTAAACAACTTTGCTAAGCTCAAGAGTAAGTGAATGAATTTTCGCTCTTGAATTATGATTGTGAAATTGGCTTTTAAGCAATTGTGGTTGATGATTGAAATGCATGTGATTTGCATGGTTTAAATCTGTTTTGAAAGCATATTTTAGCATGGTTTAATGCTGGTTTTGAAAGCCATATGTGAAGGATGCTCAAGGTAAGAGATCCTTGGTTTTATACATTGAAAATGTGGTTTTGATGCATGGTGTTGCATGTTGTTTAATGGCTTTGTTTAATGCTTTAAAACAGTGAATTAATGTTGGTAAATGATGGTTTTTGCATTATGGTTATGCATGTGAAACATTGGACTAATGTGGTAAGGTGATTATATTGGCAAGTGATTTAAGTGGTTCTTGGTTCTTTGATCGGATATAGTTAGCCGGCTATAGGATTGGGTGCACCGTGAATTAAGTCGCCTTGGAGGTGGAGTGGTCAAGAGTGGACTGGTAAACTCCCTTCAAGTATCCTAACGAGATGGTTGAGGTCATAATGGAGGTGTTTCCCATTCGAGGACCTTGGTTGAGCAAAGGTTGTATGGTGTTTAAAAGTCCATATGTGAGAACCTTGTGCTTGTTGAGATCACAATGGCGGTGTTAAGTCCATGTGCGGATCTTGTGTAGGGTGTCCCGGATCTCGTTAGTGATGTTATACAACTACCGATCGGTGAATGCAAAGGTTGTATGGTGTTTGAAAGTCCATACATGGGAACCTTGTGCATGTCAAGGTTGTATGGTGTTTGAAAGTCCATACATGGGAACCTTGGGGAAAAGTTGAGGTTGTATGGTGTTTGAAAGTCCATACAAGGGAACCTCGGGAAAGCTAAGGTTGTATGGTGTTTAAAAGTCCATACATGGGAACCTTAGGATGTTGAGGTCAAATGGTGTTTAAAAGTCCATTTGGGAGACCTTGGATTGGTAGGGTGTATGGAGCGTAGGGACAACGCTCGGAATCCGCGTATCCGATTGGGTGTTGAGTTGAAAAGTGAATGTGGTTGATCACTTGAAGGCCAATATGATGTTCTTGATTGTGATGAAGCATGGGATGCTTGGAATGATGCATAATTGCATGTGAAGCATTAGATGCTTGAAAAGATGCATGGTTGCATGGAAAGTGTATAATGCTTGTGAATGCATGTTTACTTGTTAAGTTGAACAAGTGTTGTTTATCGTTTGGAAAATGATGCATGTGAGCATGAAATATCTTTAGTGCATTGGAGTCTTGTTAAGACTTGTTTTAAAGGCATGTGATGTTGATGTTGTGGTACATATATGTTGCCTTGGTTTAATGCATGTGTTGGCTGGTTTGTGAAATGGTTTTAAAAGATTCTTGCTTGAATTGGCTTTCAAGTTTAAGAAAGGTATGTTGTGAAATGGGAGTGTTTTCCAAGGTTTTGTTTAAGCTTGCATATGGTGTTTATGCATGGTTTGGCTAAATGGTTGATTTTGCAAGTTGTGCTTTGAAAAGGGTTTTCTTAGTTTGCTAAACTAAGGGTTGGTTTTCATGTATATGCAATGCATGGTTTTAAGCATGTTGTTGAAAAGGGTTTTTCCAACTTTGCTTGCTAATCAAATCGGGTTACTTTTCAAAGAGGTTTCTATGGCTCGCTGCATTGATGGTGTTTTGGTTTTGAGCATTCCTCACTAAGCACTATGTGCTTACGCTCCTTTTTGTCCATCAATGCAGATTCTTGAAGTTTGGACAGCGAGGAGCAAGGGATTCAAGAAGGACTCCACTTGAGATGTATGTCTCGGATAATAGCTATAGTTAATAAAGGCAATGGGGTAGAATCTCTTGGGTTGATGTATGTGTTTGTATATGTTCGGACAAGTATGGTTTTGTGTTGTTGATGTTGTTGGAACATGGTTTGGCTTTTGAGTTTGAATTGGAAGTATGTTGTTTAAATGGTTGCTTGTGTTGGAAGCTTAACCTTGAAATTGGGGTTTTTCGTGTATGTTGACATGTTGTTGAATTGTTGATGCAAGTATGCCTCTTTTATGTTGAATTGCATGTTGGCAAAGTTTGGTGGCTTTTGGAGCATGAGTGGATGTTTAATTGCATGTTTAAGAATGCATTTTGAGGCTTGCTGTGCAGGGTGTTTCGGAACAGCCAATACCGTTTCGGAACGGGTGCCTTAAACAAGCCCAGGCGTCCGAAACGGGAGGGACCGTTCCGAAACGGAAAGGCTACTGCCAGACCCCCGTTTCGGTACGCGTTGCGGAACGGCCCCGCGTTTCGGAACGGGCTAAGCCTGTTTCGGAACGGGTGACCGTTGGGGGCTGACATTGGCAGTTAAATCTTTTGAAAAGTTTGCATTTTGGTCCTGAATCTTGTTTGTGCAATTGTATGAGTTTGGGATGTCCGTTTGAGCTGAAATTTGGCAGTGAAGCATGAAACCTGACTAATTGCGGTATGGTAACTTTAATTTGGGTTAAGTTCTCATATTTAACAGAAATTACAATTTGGTCCCTAAAATTGTAATTTGTTCAATTGGGTCCCCGTTTGATCTCTGACGTTTGTGATCTTTGAGTATGGTGTTTGAGTGATCACATATAGGACTAATGTGCATCTAGACAAGATTAAAAAGGAAAAAAAAGGGTCGTTAATCAAGGTTGACTTTCGGGTTGACTTTGGTTTTCCCCGTGTAATCTTCGTAGTTCGGGTCAACCGTCTAGGCCGGGCTACAGGGGTTACATTTGGTGGTATCAGAGCTGAGTTGCGAATGCTTGGGGAAAACGGTAAGTTGTTGTGATGTGTGTTGATGTTTACCTTGTTGTGTGGATGAAAGTTGGTTGAATGTTGGTTGAAACACGTGTTTCTGGGCATGATGCTGATGTTTCTGAGCAAATTGTTGATGTTTCTGATCAAGTTGCTGATGTTTTCGAGCATGCTTTGCGTTTATGAATCATTGTTGAATTAATGTGGATATGTGCTGATGTTGTGAGCTAGTGTTATGCTTGATGATTGTGTAATGAGTATGTTATGTTGATAATATGCTGATGCAAATGGATGCTGTTAGATGTAAGCATGATCGAGTATGTAGATTGATATGCTTGATGTTGTGATATCCATGTTGTGTTGACTGTTATGTCATGTAAAAGGGAGGATTCGGGATACCCATTGCCTTATTAATATAGCTATTGTGTTATTTTGGAGTTGGAGTTTGAATCCTTGCTTAATGCTGGTCTAACTGGTTTGTTTGTTTGTTGTGATTGTATGTTTGTTGTTGTTAGAAGTATGGCTAACTCGATGAAAGAATGGCAGTTGGGTGAGATGGTTGCTGCCTTGGGGCAGGTTGTTAAGGCGTGGAATTCACCCTTTGGTAAAGGTGTTTTGTCTCAGTTTTCTGTGCCTGGGGTTGAGGTGATAAGGCAAGGGAAAGAAGCTGGTTCTGTGGTGAAGAGTTCATCATCTGATGTTCAGGAGGTGTTGGGAACATCTCAGGCTGTGGTAAAGGTAAAGTCAGTGGATGTGCTGGCTGTGGGATGTGTGGGTTTGCCGAAGCAGCGTTTGCTTGATTTGGGTGCTGTGGAATATCGTGGTTCTACACCGGAGATGTTTGAGGCCTGGTTGGCCAGTGTGGTTCTGATCTTGGATCAGGAAGGCTGTGATCTTGCTTGTAAGCTGGGGAGTGTTGTTTCTTTGATGTTGGAGGATGCCTGTGTCTGGTGGACATCAGTGGCTGTGGCGTCACATATTCCTGATATTGATTGGGATTTCTTTGTATCTGCCTTTTATGAAAGGTATCTTGGAGGGAAGTTTCCAAGGGTTGAGCAATGTGACGGTGGTGTTGTTGTAGAACAAGTGTTGCTTGGGCAAGGAGTGGAAGTTCAGCCACCGGTGTGTGACCGTTGTGAAAGGCGTCATGTTGGAGGTTGTTGGGGCGCGGGTGCTTGCTGGAACTGTGGTTCCAAAGTGCATGTTAAGCGTGATTGTCCTCTTGGAGTGAAGTCAGCTTTAGTGTTAGCCAAAGGGTCTCAGAAAGGTCGTGGGCACGGCCGAGGCAAGGTTCAGAAGTGGCAGAAAGAGCAGAAAGTTGTGAATAGTGTAGGAAAGGAGAATTGCTGGAAATGTGGGTCTGCTGGACACATGAGACGTGATTGTTTGATGTTGGCTCGGAACAGCCAAGGTCCCTTATCGCAAGGAGTTGGTGGTGACCCTGGTGTGTTAGCTGGTGCTGCAGTGGTGCGGCAGGAGGATGATGGTTCCGCGAGGAAGAGAGTTCGTCTGATGAAGCTTCAGGGTGGTGTGGTGCTTTCAGGTAACCTTGTTTAGTAATCTTTGCTCTAGTTACCTTAGTTTGGTTTCTGCTGGTTTTCCTTGCGTGGTAAGTTTAGTCTTGTTGCTAGCATGTTTGGGGTAATGGTTGTAGTTTGGGAACATCTTTGGTGTGAAGAAGGCTTAGGTGAGAATCTTGTGGTTAATGATTGTTGGTATGATGGAGTTAGATAAGTTAGAAGTGAGGTAGGAGGTTGTTCTTAGACGGATTTGAGGATGTTATTGGAGGGTGTGAACTGGCATTCATGCACAGTTAAAATCATTGTTATATGCTATATTATATATGTTGGTCCATGCATACATGTGGCATGACATTAGAGGTTTTGCATACATGTACATCAGGCATTGATAGGGCATGTTGGTGATCATGCATACGATGTTCACACTCGCTAATAACTAATCGAATCTGTTAGAGTGGTGGTTGGGTTAGGTTGGATGATGGGTTTTTAGAGGTTGTTTTGGTGGGGTGAGAGAGGTTGTTTTAGAGGTTGTTTTGGTGTTGGGTGAGAGTTAGACGTAATGGAGTATATATTAGGCTAGTTGCTAGTAATAGTGAGAGTGGTATGGTCTGATGGTAGAAGGATAGTGTTTGTTGCTTAAAGAGAGTTTAGTGGTTTGGATAGCTAAGTGGAAGGGGTAGCACCTTGATGCTAAGTGATGTTGTAGTTTAACGGTTGTGTTTCCAGTGCTGGGGTAGCTTAGCATTTGGGTTGTTGTGGAAGGGTTGTGTTTGTAAGTGCTGGTTCTTAGCAACCTTTGAGGAGTTGAGGAGTTGGTATGTATGATAGGTTGGACGATGTCCTGGTAAGACAAGTGTTATGGTTGAAGTTTGAGGTGGAAGGGTTATGAAAGATCGAAGGCTTTTGTTGGTTATTGGGTTCTTGTGAGAAGTGGTTGGCTGGTTGTGTGTATGTGATTTTCTTTTGAGGTCAGCCGGTGCTGTATGGAACAGCTGGCGGAGTCGAGTTGGGGTTGCGATGTGATTTTTGGAATCTGGGTGAGTGATCCTGGTGAGATGTTGTGGTAATGTTAGCAACAGTTGTGAGGGTTTATCAGCATTCGTTGGGGAGTTTGGGTAAGCAGTTTATGTTTAAGGATTTTTACTTATTGGGGAATTCCTGGAAGGGGTTTGAGAGAGTTGCAAGAGTTTTGGAAGCAGAAAAGTTTGCAGAGTGGTTGAATTGGATTGGTTAGAGTCCCTGTGTAAACCAGTCTTGGAAGTTGTGTGTTACAGTAATGTGTGCTGTGAGAGTTAAAGTTCTTCATGATTGAAGTTGGGGCTGTGTACAGTCCGGATATGTGGAAGGTTAAGTTGTGGCTATCTTTGAGTGTTCTGGGTTTGTGAACAGTATGTGGTGGTGTTGGGTTCAGTGGAGTTTTGTGTGGAAAGTGTTCAGTGTTGGTTGAGGTTTTTATGTTGCCTTGTGTGTGTTTTGAGAAAGTTGTTGTTCTCTTTTCGCCGGTTAAATTTCGAGGACGAAATTTCCTAAGGGGGGGAGAGTTGTAACGCCCCGGTTTTGGGCTCAGAAGTTTTGGGCGTTGACCGGTTTGGTCAAAGTGCTGATCGAATATATAAGAGTGAATTTAGGAAAGCCTAGTTCGGGTTGCATTAAAAATATGGAAAAATGTCCTAAAATCATCTTTTAATATAATTAAGTGAACTGTGAAATCAATTTTGGAAAATGAGGTTCGAAAGGTTGACATTTTGGCTAGTGACCAAAATGTAATTTTTGAAAGTTCGGTGACAGTTTTATAAAGGATTGAAACTTTGAATCTTTAAGGAGCTATTATTCCAAAAGAGTTTCTCCAGATTTTTCTAAGATATTTTAAGGTTTTATTCTGATTTAAAACATAAAGAAAGTGGAGGGAAATCATTTTTACTATTTTATAACTAACTTTTCTATTTTCTCTCAATTTTCCTTTTCTCTCATTTTCTCTCAACCCAAACACATTCTCCAGATTTTCTTCTTTGATTTTGTCAATCTAAATCACTCATTTCAACTCTCATTTGATTTCTAATCATCTCATCAACAAAACTTCTCAATTTGCAAGTTGTTTCATCAAGCTTTTTGGCTCTAAAAAGGAGAAACTCAAGTTTGGAGGTAAGAACGTCCTTCTCCTCTCAACTTCAAGTTCTTTATTGAAATTCCCAAGTTCTCAATCCTTGATTTGTGTTTTTTTAAAGGCTTTTCAATTGAAATCTTGATTTTGGCTTAAAATGCAAGATTTGGCGATTTTGGTGAAATTTTCGTGTGATCTGTTTGGGCAGTGTTTTGAAGTGTCAAAATGATGTTAAATGAATGCTAAATTGATTAGAAGTTGAGGTTTAGTTAATTCAATCCCGGATAGGTTGAATTTCCTAAGTTTGGCTTGAGTTTTTGGTTGTTTTTGGAGTGTTTTTGGTGATCTGTTATACCTGGAAGTATAGGGACGTGTTTGTGATCATTTTGGATGTTAATTGATGTTTAAAAATGGTTAGAAGTGATGGATCTTGGCTGGGTTAAGTTTTGGTAGTGTTTGGAGGTGATTTCGGTTGTGTTTGGTAGCCGAATTGTTGGTTGTGTGATGAGCAGCGAGTTTGGTTGTGTGGCTGCTGTTCTTAATGCATAATGATGCATTAATGTGCTGTTTTTGTGTGCTTGAAACAGGGGAGTTTGATCCGTGAGCTTTAGAGGTGTTGCGGAAGGTTTCGGATGCTTGGAAGGCTTGGTGGCTAGCCTTGTTTTGGTTATCGGTGAGTGAAGTTGGGTTTTCAGCTTTTAAACCAAGGTTTGAAGGTTTTTGGGAGCTTAGTGTAAGTCTAAACAACTTTGCTAAGCTCAAGAGTAAGTGAATGAATTTTCGCTCTTGAATTATGATTGTGAAATTGGCTTTTAAGCAATTGTGGTTGATGATTGAAATGCATGTGATTTGCATGGTTTAAATCTGTTTTGAAAGCATATTTTAGCATGGTTTAATGCTGGTTTTGAAAGCCATATGTGAAGGATGCTCAAGGTAAGAGATCCTTGGTTTTATACATTGAAAATGTGGTTTTGATGCATGGTGTTGCATGTTGTTTAATGGCTTTGTTTAATGCTTTAAAACAGTGAATTAATGTTGGTAAATGATGGTTTTTGCATTATGGTTATGCATGTGAAACATTGGACTAATGTGGTAAGGTGATTATATTGGCAAGTGATGTAAGTGGTTCTTGGTTCTTTGATCGGATATAGTTAGCCGGCTATAGGATTGGGTGCATCGTGAATTAAGTCGCCTTGGAGGTGGAGTGGTCAAGAGTGGACCGGTAAACTCCCTTCAAGTATCCTAACGAGATGGTTGAGGTCATAATGGAGGTGTTGCCCATTCGAGGACCTTGGTTGAGCAAAGGTTATATGGTGTTTAAAAGTCCATATGTGAGAACCTTGTGCTTGTTGAGATCACAATGGCGGTGTTAAGTCCATGTGTGGATCTTGTGTAGGGTGTCCCGGATCTCGTTAGTGATGTTATACAACTACCAATCGGTGAATGCAAAGGTTGTATGGTGTTTGAAAGTCCATACATGGGAACCTTGTGCATGTCAAGGTTGTATGGTGTTTGAAAGTCCATACATGGGAACCTTGGGGAAAAGTTGAGGTTGTATGGTGTTTGAAAGTCCATACAAGGGAACCTCGGGAAAGCTAAGGTTGTATGGTGTTTAAAAGTCCATACATGGGAACCTTAGGATGTTGAGGTCAAATGGTGTTTAAAAGTCCATTTGGGAGACCTTGGATTGGTAGGGTGTATGGAGCGTAGGGACAACGCTCGGAATCCGCGTATCCGATTGGGTGTTGAGTTGAAAAGTGAATGTGGTTGATCACTTGAAGGCCAATATGATGTTCTTGATTGTGATGAAGCATGGGATGCTTGGAATGATGCATAATTGCATGTGAAGCATTAGATGCTTGAAAAGATGCATGGTTGCATGGAAAGTTGATAATGCTTGTGAATGCATGTTTACTTGTTAAGTTGAACAAGTGTTGATTATCGTTTGGAAAATGATGCATGTGAGCATGAAATATCTTTAGTGCATTGAAGTCTTGTTAAGACTTGTTTTAAAGGCATGTGATGTTGATGTTGTGGTACATATATGTTGCCTTGGTTTAATGCATGTGTTGGTTGGTTTGTGAAATGGTTTTAAAAGATTCTTGCTTGAATTGGCTTTCAAGTTTAAGAAAGGTATGTTGTGAAATGGGAGTGTTTTCCAAGGTTTTGTTTAAGCTTGCATATGGTGTTTATGCATGGTTTGGCTAAATGGTTGATTTTGCAAGTTGTGCTTTGAAAAGGGTTTTCTTAGTTTGCTAAACTAAGGGTTGGTTTTCATGTATATGCAATGCATGGTTTTAAGCATGTTGTTGAAAAGGGTTTTTCCAACTTTGCTTGCTAATCAAATCGGGTTGCTTTTCAAAGAGGTTTCTATGGCTCGCTGCATTGATGGTGTTTTGGTTTTGAGCATTCCTCACTAAGCATTATGTGCTTACGCTCCTTTTTGTCCATCAATGCAAATTCTTGAAGTTTGGACAACGAGGAGCAAGGGATTCAAGAAGGACTCCACTTGAGATGTATGTCTCGGATAATAGCTATAGTTAATAAAGGCAATGGGGTAGAATCTCTTGGGTTGATGTATGTGTTTGTATATGTTCGGACAAGTATGGTTTTGTGTTGTTGATGTTGTTGGAACATGGTTTGGCTTTTGAGTTTGAATTGGAAGTATGTTGTTTAAATGGTTGCTTGTGTTGGAAGCTTAACCTTGAAATTGGGGTTTTTCGTGTATGTTGACATGTTGTTGAATTGTTGATGCAAGTATGCCTCTTTTATGTTGAATTGCATGTTGGCAAAGTTTGGTGGCTTTTGGAGCATGAGTCGATGTTTAATTGCATGTTTAAGAATGCATTTTGAGGCTTGCTGGGCAGGGTGTTTCGGAACAGCCAATACCGTTTCGGAACGGGTGCCTTAAACAAGCCCAGGCGTCCGAAACGGGAGGGACCGTTCCGAAACGGAAAGGCTACTGCCAGACCCCCGTTTCGGTACGCGTTGCGGAACGGCCCCCCGTTTCGGAACGGGCTAAGCCTGTTTCGGAACGGGTGACCGTTGGGGGCTGACATTGGCAGTTAAATGTTTTGAAAAGTTTGCATTTTGGTCCTGAATCTTGTTTGTGCAATTGTATGAGTTTGGGATGTCCGTTTGAGCTGAAATTCGGCAGTGAAGCATGAAACCTGACTAATTGCAATATGGTAACTTTAATTTGGGTTAAGTCCTCATATTTAACAGAAATTACAATTTGGTCCCTAAAATTGTAATTTGTTCAATTGGGTCCCCGTTTGATCTCTGACGTTTGTGATCTTTGAGTATGGTGTTTGAGTGATCACATATAGGACTAATGTGCATCTAGACAAGATTAAAAAGGAAAAAAAAGGGTCGTTAATCAAGGTTGACTTTCGGGTTGACTTTGGTTTTCCCCGTGTAATCTTCGTAGTTCGGGTCAACCGTCTAGGCCGGGCTACGGGGGTTACAAAAGTATTAAGGTAATTTGATGAGATCAAATTCAAGAATATTTAAAGTTTGATGAAGTTTCAAAGAATATGGGATTGTCCCATAATTAAATCCCACAAATGGAACGAAAAGTCTTTGAAAGAGAATCAAATATGTTAGACATGTTTTGATTCAGAATAAGTCATTTTCGACTTCTTTACACACTAGAAAAACAACTCTCATACTTAATCGTGTTTTTCTTCGAAACGTCATATAAGATATGGACTAAGAATTGTTCTAGAATACCTTTGAAGTTTTAAGGTTACTTACATGTTAAAATGTTTACAAAGTTCGAACCTTAAATACTCAATTTGTTGTTTATCCTAACGAGAACAAAGCGTTTGTTTCTCAAACGAGAGTTTATCTTGAAAGAGATTAATTCTCACAAAGGGATATTATTTCTTCAACTTTAACGAGAACAAAATATTTGTTGCTCAAACGATAGTTTATCTCGAAAGAGAATACTTGTCACTAAGGGATTTCATTTTTTAACGAGAACAAAATGTTTGTTGCTCAAACGAGAGTTTCTCTCGAAAGAGATTACCTCTCACAAAAGGAAAAAATGGAATTTGGAATGTGAAGAAATTTTAGACAACAAATTTATGAACTAAAGATTGAGAATGTTCCATAAATGATGAAGGAACATTGGAACAAAACACAACCATTGTGTTGATCCTTAAGAGAATACCATATACTTGAGAAATATGGATTTCTCACTATTCGTACATGGAAACACTATTCTTTTCGGATCAAGATAAAGACTAGGTCTTATCAGAAAGCAATGGTGAGACCAAAATTCGAGAAATGGCTAAGAGCCATGAGATATGAGATGGAATCATGTCTAAAACAAAGTATAGACTTTGGTTACCTAAAAGGGTAAAACCTAAGAGGTATGGATGAGTTTTTCAAAAAGGAAAAACCGACATGGATGATAAAACATACAAAGGATGATTCATCGATAAAAGTTTTCGACAAACTTCATAGTATAGCCTATGATAAAGCATCTTCCTTGTAGCTATGTTTAATCCATCTTAATCTCACTTGCAAGTAGTTACATACGATGATTATGGAATCAGATAAAGGAATGTCAAAACCACTTTCCTAAGGGAAAACTTGAAACAGATGTGTACATGACACATCCAGAAGGTTTTTGTCACTCCAGTAAACACTTGGAAGGTATGTAAGCTACAAAGGTCTATCCGTAGACTAAGGCAAGCTTCTCGAAGTTGGGATATTCGTTTTAAAAGATACAATCAAAAGGTTTGATTTATCTAGAAACAAAGGGGAGTCTTGTTTTCAAAAGAGCTAGTGGGAGCATTGTTACTTTCCTAAGTATTATATGTAGATGACATACTCATCAAAAGGAACTAAAGATCGCATTCCGTTTTGCATTAATAAAATATATTGTGAGTTAGCAACATGAGACAATATCTAACTCTACAACATAGGTTGAATGTATTACAGTCGACATAGCAATAAAGAAGGATGTTTGGATCTAAAGGGTTCACTTCTGAACTAAGGGTTGTTCCCAGCATATTAGATGCTACATAACTCTATTATGATGGAACCTTTACGTAAGCAAATAAAACCCAGATCTCATCAATAAATCCAAACATATTCTAAAGTACTTACATCTTGGAGATGTGAAAGTATGCAAAATAAGCACAAAGTTGATAACTTTTTCAACTCCATGACAAAGCTTTTGACACAGCATAAGCATATCAGTTACACTAAGCCATATCGTATTAGATACGAGAATGATTGGTCTTAGTGCCAGTGGGAGATTGTTGGAGTATGCCCAAAGACCAATCCTATGATGATTGAATATACATATTATTTTACTAGATTTATCAAGTAATGGCATTGCCGTTATTATCATTTGGTATGTTTCTGTGCATCAAACTAATCATTGGATAATAATGTCCACACAATAATACGATTATTGTTAAATAGGATCCTTAGTCGAATATTATTACGGGTATGGACAGTGATAATATATAAAGACTAATATGTGGTTGATGACAAGCGTTGTCATTGACATAGAGATGTCAAAATCAACACATAAGTATTTGTTAGAGAACAACATACTGGATTGACCCGCTATGAGCATGTTTCTTGGGTAATTATGTGACAGTCACAACATTGCTCATGATAAACATATGTATAATCTTCAGACTTGAGATCAACATGATTTCAACATAAAGATTTACGTATTTTGACATAGTCAAATGTGTGTCGTAACTTACTACATTATAAAGACTGATTATTGGATACGTGATGACCTATGTAGTGAAATATGGTTGATAAAGAAAGGATTTATCCCTCCTACATAATGGGAGAAATATCTTCCGCCACTTGATTGAGTGAGATTAGAAAATGCATGGTCATGCTCGAATATTATGATATGAGATATCATAGAGATTCGTTTATCATAATCTACTCAAGACATCAAGAAACACTAGATGGACAACGCAAGTGTGACTAACCCATGCCTTGTGTTCATCTAAGATATAAAGGACAAAAGGATGAAATACATAAAGGAAGTTTATTCAGGAATTAGGAAAGTCAAACCATGACTTCATGCAACTTTGGTAGCAATGATGTATTGCTAGATGCCACTCATTGTTTGTAAAATTAGAATAGTTCTAATTTTGCTGCTAACGTTGCATGAACCTACAAGGGTCACACCCTTCGAATGAAACGAACAAAAAAATTTGGATACCATACTCCCTATTTTAGGGAGGTTGCCGAAAATCCACTATGGGAAAGGGGAAATCGGCAACTTCCTTAAATGGGAATAATATTGGATAAATATTGTATTTATCAAATATTATTTAGAGTATGGAAAATATTTAAAGACTTAAATAATAGAATAAGATTCTAGAAATTTAAATATATATTTGGAATTTATATAATGTATATTTAATTCAAAGTTTATGCGGAATTAGATTCTACATAATTAAAAATATATATTTAAATCCAAGTAAAGATAGAATGAGATTCTATATAACAAATATATATATTTTGATTAAATATAATATATATTTAAATCCATGTTTTATGTGGAATAAGATTCTACATAATTATATATATATATATTTCATTTAATGTTTTTAAATATAATGTATATTTAATATAAACCAATTTCAAGTAGAATTAGATTCTATGAATTTTGGTTGAACTTGGATTTAAGGTATTCAACTAGAATTAAGTTTCTGAATACTATTTAAAGGACAAGGGCTAGCAACCAAATCATCCATATTCCTCCTTGCAAATTTCGACATATCCTTGGGAATTCCCCTCTGGAATTTTCGACAAGTCCCAGATTTTTTTGAGAAGTTGTTCAATAATTTTCTAGTGTTCCTCTAGCCCCCTGGCAAATTCCTGGTGATTTCCTAGTTCGAATCCAAGTCCAGTAGAATCCATGGTCGATTTCAGACTCCCTCAGGAATCCCTGGAGGGATTTCGACTTCTCCCGGGAAGCTGTTCAAACCTGTAGAAATTTATCCCTAAGTGTTAGGGAGGCAGAAACTTTGTTCGTTTTTGTTCGGGTGGACTCCTTAGAGGTCGTTGCGAACCTGTGACGATTCCGGTTTTACTTGACGTGGTTATTCCGACATACCGTCGGTTTTCCAGTTTCCAGAGTTTTAAAAGGTAACTCTTCATCTTTTCACCCCGGATTCGTTCCTGTACATGGATCCTGGCTGGATTACATCGGATTAATTTTTCCGCTGTGCCACGGGATGTGCCGACGTGACCCAACAGGAGCGATGGACACCAGAGTTGTATTCTCGTACAACTCTATACCAAACTCAACTTCTCTGTTTGATGGCAACCCAGGCAATTCTTACGAAAAGACACCTGGAAAATCGCAAACAATTCGGATGTCCTACACACGCTTATCCATGGTGCTAGGATTCATCACATAGGCAAGATAAGCCTCACAGCACAACCTCATCATACAGTTTGCTTCCAAAGCCGAAATCACATTCGACAAGAATTTCACATTCTCGCCTACTACTAAAACCTCATAATCATCGGCCAACTTTAAGGTGACCCGCTTGACCTCAAAGTCAACCACCGCCCTATGCTTCGACAACCAATCCATACCAAAGATTACATCAAATCCGTAGAAAGGTAACTCTATCAGATCCACATGAAAAACATGACCTTGCATAGACAACGGGCATCTTCTATATAACTTCCTAGTGAATACAGTCTCACCAAAAGAACTAGTCACTTTCATTCCTATTTCAAGCATCTCAACATGTATATCATGCAAATGCGCATGCTCACTCAAGATATAAGAATGCGTGGATCCAGAATCAATCAAAGCCAACAAAGATAAAGACTGAAGAGCAATGGTACATGCAATAACATCAGTATCATTGCGCTCCTCGCGTTGAGCATAAACCCTCGTTGGTCCACCTCCCTCAGGTCGGACGGTCACAACATGAGCAACACCTCGCTGCCCCTCTTCTCTTCTCTGTAAATTGCCACGGCCGCACCCACGGCCTCGCTGAGGTGGAGCTACCACAGGAGCACGTCTCTGACCTCCACCAGCCAACTAAGGACACTCCCTCCTCATGTGATCCGCTGAACCACAATTCCAACAAGAGTTCCTTGTCACCACAATAGGAGCTTGAACCTTTCTAGTTGCTAGAGGACAATCTCACCTCAAATGGTCCCTCGAACCACATGTCCAGCATGTATGCTGCTCAGATCTCACATGACCTCCCTGAGCCTGACCACCTCGACCCAGAACACCACGCCTTCCCTCAGGCTAATGTCTCCTATCACGACTTCTTTTGTTCCACCCACCACTGGGACTATACTCAGCATCTCTCTTCCCAGATCTAGAACCAACACCTCTAGATGACAAAACCCAGATTCTGCTTGATGTCTTTGGCTCGACACACAAGCACATCGAAGTGAGTATAATTCACAGCCAACATATATGTCTTAACTTCCTGCACCAGGCCATAGCGGAAGCGATCACATCGGTGCCCCTCACTGGGTACTAGTTCAGGAGCATATTGGCTCAGGCGTACGAACTAGACCTCGTACTCAGTCACAGAAAGGTTGCCCTGAACAAGCGACATAAACTCTCGTTTCTTTTCATCCAAGTATCTCACCCCTAGATACTTTCTCCTGAAGAAACCTCTGAAGAACTCCCAATCAACTTCATTACATTCCATACCAGCTGTAAGCATCACCTTGTAGCAAAGAAACTGCGCATCCCAATTTGCGCACATCATTACAGCCCATCTGATCCATAATGCGGATCGTACTCGCTAACTAGGCCTCAGATGCCTCAGGAGACATATCAAAGAACTCTACAGCTCCCAAGCTCCTCAACCTCTCCAAAGGTAAGCCCGCCTGCCCAGCTACAGGGGCCTGTAAATGCGCTCCGGCAATAACAGCCTGAAATGCTCCGGTGATCACCTAAACCAGAGGCGCCAAATTATCCAATCCAGGACCAGCTTGTCCTTGTTGCACTTACTCCCCACCTCCATGTGGTGGTGGAGGTGGTAGATCTCCACCATGAGGGACATCAGCCCCTTGCTCAGCCTGGTTACCATGCTCAGCTGCAGGCACTATCATATTCGATCTTAACTCTCTTGTTGGACCTGTAGTGCTATTTAACAGGACATAACAACAAAACAAGTGAAACCATTTAGGCCGGCTGCAAGCAAGAATCCAAGTTTAAAAAACATTTGAGTAGTGTAATAAGGAAATAGGCACCCAATTTCCCCCACAGAGCATATCATACATGAAACATCACGCTCACATACTTTTCATCATCCCAAAATCAGCACATATCCACATAACATCATCATCACACAATCATATTCATTCCACATACAATTCGCATCAAACAAGCATGGCATAAGGTTCAAAATTCAACCAATAGCATGCTTTTCAAACATCATTCTTCAACACATATCAAATTCACATACCAACATCCCCAATTCTTTTGTAACCATGCTCCGATACCAACAAATGTAACCCCCTTAGCCTGGCCTAGACGTTTGACACGAACTACGAAGATTAAACGGGGAAAACCAAAGTCAACCCAAAAGTAAACCTTGATTAAAGACCATCTTTTTATTTTTATCTTTTCTAGATTCTCGATATTAACCTATATGCTTAGTAAATTAATTCAGCGAAAAAGGCACAGCGAACGGAACCCAAACAGGGACTTAATTGAAAAGAATCTTCTTTTAGGGTATAAAACGTAAATTCTCAGATTTATAAGGACTAAACGAGTTTTAATGTTACCACTGCTAAATTAATCACATAACATTCCATCAAGTCAAATTTCAACTCAAACGGATCATTGAAACTCATTGAATTAAGCAACCAACATTTAGGGACCAATATACAAGAAATAGAAACTCAAAACAGTTCAAAATTCAAACACAACGATCAAGCATTTCGATACGGATGGCCCTGTACCGAAACGGTTGTTTCGAAACAGGGTTGAATGCTTCGATACTTGGGTGCATTTCGAAACCCGTATCGAAACACCCCCTTCTAGTATCAAATTCGTTTCGATACGCCTACACCCGTTCCGAAACCTTATGGCCATTTCAGGCCACTGTTCCGGAATAGGTAAGGACGTTCCGATACTCCTTGCCCTGCAACATTAGATTTTGCTGGTTTTTCATGCTTAAATACAACCAAAACATTCCCGATATATGCTACATCATACATACAACATGGATACATGTTAACAATCACCAATTTGAGGCATTAGCTAAAACATGGCAACCATCATGCAAGTAAAGGTACTAAAGGCATGCTCCCTAGTCAACTAAAGCAATAACAAGCCAAAACCATCATCTATAACCATAAAGGCAAATTACATTCCAAAGGTAACTATCAAAGGGGAAAACATTCTCAACCATGCAATAGCATGAACCCCACCCATTGCCTTTTATTACACCGAAGCAAATACACATACTTTGCAAGATTAAAAGCTTGGATTCCTCTTGCCAACTTGCTGCCTTCAAAGCCTAGTTTTCTGCATTGATGAAACAAAAGAGCGTAAACACAAAGCTTAGTGAGGATTGCTAAATAACATTCATCAATGCATTTCTCATATTTTGCAAAACCAACACTTTACATCTCATGCAATTTTATAAAACATGTCTTTACAAGACCTCAATACACTTTTTAACCACATGCTCATATGCATCTTTTTACAACAGCAAATACACCTTGCTCATGCTTAAAACAAGCATCGCATGCATTCTTGCATCATACACAAACATCTCATCCATCCTTGCATCATATACAAGCATCTCTTGCTTCACATTATTCATTTACATTACATTGGCTCACAAGTGATAATCCACAAACCATTTCAACACAAGACACAATCGGATACGCGGATTACAAGCGTTGTCCCTCACGCTTCATAAAAACTATCAGACTACACAAGGTAGTGATTAATGGCACAATCACAACCCCTCAACATCACTCATCGGTAGTTGTACAATTCCACTAACGAGAGTATGGGACACATACACAAGACTCACACCCGGGACTAACCAATCACTATTGTGATCTTAACCTCAATCGTTAGGGTACTTGAATGGAGATTACGACACAATCAAAACCCCTCGACATCTAAGGTGACTTTATTCACGGTGCACCAAATCCTATAGCCGGCTAACTATATCCAATTAAACTAACCAAAAACCATTTTCATCACTTGCCAATATAATCATTTAACCACATTAATCCACGACTTTACAAGCATAACCACAATGCCATTTCCACAAGCATCACATGCTTAAATTCATATGCATTCAACACATGCAAACCAAGGATCACTTACCTAGTGCATCCTTAACATAATGGAATTAAAATACAAAATTAAACCATGCTTAAACATGCTTAAAAACAGTGAACAAATCCACTCTTACATCAAGTGCAATTTCATCAAACATAGCACATTTCCAAGAGAGGGATTACCGGAACACTTACACTTAAGCTTAGTTAAGTGTATCAAACTTACACTAAGCTCCCAAGACAACGCTCAAAGCGTTACAGAGCAGAAAATTGCATTTCCACTCACCGATACGCGAAGCCTTCCTCACCGACACGAAAATTACCCCTCCGGAGCCTCTAAAATCACCCCGTTTTCTTCTTGATCAAGATCCCCTATTTTCACATCATAAAAATAGAGATATAAATGCATTAAAATGCATTCTAACACCAGAAACAATTCACAAACTCGTTGCTCACCCAAAATACACCAAAATACCCATCCAAAACAACCGAAAACTCAATTGATTGCTTCCTAAACAAATCCCAGCCAACATACATCACTTCCATAGCATTAACAACATCAAAACATATATAATAAAAAACCTAACTCATCCTTATACCTCCAGCAAGCAATATTCCACCATTTCACCCCAAAATCTCACCTAAAACAACCTAGAACCTCAAGAATCTCAAGGATTTCGGGATCTATGTTATCAATACATCATTTTGACATATAAATCAACTTATAATTCAATTAAAATTAACACAAAACAGAGCCCAACTCATCAAGTCTGAAAATTAAGAATCACATCACAATTTTGCAAGATTTTGCTCTTAATTCAAAACTATAATCAAAATGCAGTTAAAAATCATAAATGATAGTCAATAATCTTCGGAATTTCAATAAAGAACCTAGATTGAAGGTTAAGAACGAGATTTACCTCCAACCTTTGCTCCCTTGACAATTTGGCAAGTTTTCCTTCCAAAAATCTTGAAGAAAAAGAAATGAATCTTTGAAAAAGAGTTTAGAGAAGAAGAGAGGAATTTGAGAGAAAAGAAATCTGATGAAAAGTTGTTTGACAAATGTGTTTGGCTGAAATGAGAGACGGAAAAGTAGTTACGTGATTAAAACCTCTCTAATTTCTCATTTTTTTAATATTTAATTCCTTCATTAAAACCCTTTAAAAACACATGTCAATTTGAAAGAAGGCTAAATTGTTCAAAAGTTCCCTAAGGATTCTAAGATTTTGACTCTCTTCTTGAAAATTGCATTTTCCACAATTTTAAAATTTTACAATTTTGTCACTACTCAAAATGTCTAGTTTCCAAAACCCTTTTTGTAAAATTGATTTGACCAACCTCTTAAACACATTTTTAGAGGATTTTAGCAATTTTTATCACAATTTTATCCTATCTCGATCCTTTATTTCCTTAAATCACCTTACGTGATTCGAACCGTTCTCGACCGGTCTAATCCGATGTCTAAACCACCTAGGCCCAAAACCAAGGCGTTACAAATCATGTGCAATGACACTCCTGTGCTATCAAAGTCCATGAATCTGAAAGTTTTGAAGTGACGGACAAATTAGCATGAGTGAATGAAATTCTTCACATGATGACTCTACCCCATGGGTTCGGGGTTTTGTAGTTTGCTCCTATCTTAATTTCAGACCTAGAAAAGTAGTTGTGATAAGCTGAAGCCCTCATTGCCATGATTAAAATATTTTGTTTAACTGTGCTATCGAGCCTCGACAGCAACCTTATATATCGTGACAACATCTTTGTTTATTTAGTTATTCTGCATATTCAGCATGTACACAGTCCTACACACATGGCACTTGCATTGGAAATCATTTCTGAGTTATTATCTTGCTATGTTCCCTTCACTAAATCTAATTTATGTGTCGCAGCCTTGAGCTATGAAATTAAGTTGAAAGTAGGTTTTCCTTTCTGGTTACTATAAGGGCATGTAACCCCCTTAACCCGGCCTAGACGGTTGACCCGAATTAAGAAGTTTACACGGGGAAAACCAAAGTCAACCCGAAAGTCAACCTTGATTAACGACCCTTTTTTTCTTTTTAATCTTATCTAAATGCATATTAACCCTAGATATGTTCATGACAACAGCATACTCAAAGATCAGCGCATTCGGAAAACATTTAGGGACTTAATTGCACAACATACAAGTTTAGGGACCAAAATGTAAATTCTGGAAATTAGAAGGACTTAACCCACTTTTAAGTTACCATTATGAAATTAGTCATATTTCAGGCTTCTCTGTCAAATTTCAACTCAAACGGACATCTCAAACTCATTCAATAAACAAGATTCAGGACCAAAACGCAAAGGTTTCAAAACATATAACCAACAATTTCAGTGCCCAACGGTCGGGTGTTTCGGAACAGGGATGATCCATTCCGAAACGCGGGACCGTTCCAAAACGCGTTGCGCAACAGGGCCTGGCAGTGGCAAAACTGTTTCGGAACGGCTCTGCCCGTTTCGAAACGCCTAGGCTATTTCAGGCCCTCTGTTCCGAAACGGCAGCACCTGTTCCGAAACAGGCTGCCCAGATTGCAGAAATTTAGCTAGATTTTCACACAATTGACCCATAAAACATGCTCCAAAGGCAACCAAATTATACCAGCAACACATTACATGCATAAGGAACATAATGGCATCAACAATTCATAAACATGGCATCAAACAAGAAAAGCCCCAATTCTATAGGCATGCATCCTATATTGAAAGACCATTCAACACCAAAACATCAAACAATTCTCATAATGGCCATTTACAAGTTCCATCATCAACAACAACATAAAACCATCTTAGGGAGTCCAAAACATCTCCCAAAACAACAACATAGGTTCCCCATTGCCAAATGCCAAAAGCTAATCAAGTTATGAAAATATTCACCATGCATGAGCTTAGTTCTTCACTTGGATTCTTGACCTCTTGCTGCCCTTATATGCACTTCAATGCTCTGCATTATTGGTTTAAGAAAAGAGAGAGCGTAAGCACATAGCTTAGTGAGGAATGCTCATTTAAAACAACACAATAATGCATTTATAAACACTTTTATAAATCTCAATTCAAAACAATCTTTAACCATGCACAAAAGCATTTAAAACAAGCATACATGCTTCAAATTATTAACATGTCATATTGGCCACAAGTGATAATCATAATCTTTCCATTTCATAGTACAATCAACATAAGACTCACACATGGACTTTTAAACACCATTGTGATCTTACAATTCACAAGGACCACACATGGACTTTTAACCACCATTGTGTCCTTAGCACAAGAATCACCCATGGACTTTTAACCACCATGGTGTTCTTAAAATACACAAGGCTCACACAAGGACTTTAAACCACATTTGTGACCTTACAATACACAAGGCTCACACAAGGACTTTTAACCACCTTTGTGACCTTACAATACACAAGGCTCACACAAGGACTTTTAACCACCTTTGTGACCTTAGCACAAGAACCAATCATGGACTTTTAACCACCATGTTGTTCTTAACACAAGAACCACCTATGGACTTTTAACCACCATAGTGTTCTTAACCTTTCACGAAACATCACTTGCCAATATGCATCATTTAACAACAATAATCCACTATTTTAAAGCATTTAACAAAGCCATTAATCATCATGCATCCTTATGCATCAAAACCACATTTTATCAAATGTTCAAAACAAGGACCTCTTACCTTGAAAATCATTCAACACATGGCTTATAAAACCAGCAAGTAAACATGCTATATATGCTTTCAAAACAGAATATAAAACATGCAAACAATCACATTGCACACAACCAACACATGGTTCATCAACAAGAGAGTTTTTCCGAAAACTTACTCTTGAGCTTAGCAAAGTTGTTTAGACTTAAACTAAGCTCCCAAACCTTCAAAACAATGATTTCAAAGCTGAAAACCAAAATCCACTCACTGATTCCGTTTCGCCACTTGCCGAAACACCAATCAAGCTTCCGGATCAACACCACGAGGACCCGAAGATGTCTCCCCTGTTTTAAACATGTCAAAACAGTAGATTAATGCACCATCATGCATTAATATCCTCAACCAAGACATCTAAACTCGCTGCTCACATCAGCACTCACATTTCGGCCACCAAACACAACCGAAATCACATCCAAACATCTCCTCAACACTACCCAGCCAAGATCTGTAACGCCCCGGTTTTGGGCTCAGAAGTTTTGGGCGTTGACCGGTTCGGTCAAAGTGCTGATCGAATATATAAAGGTGAAATTAGGAAAGCATAGTTCGGGTTGCATTAAAAATATGGAAAAATGTTCTAAAATCATCTTTTAATATATAAAAGTGAACTGTGAAATCAATTTTGGAAAATGAGGTTCGGAAGGTTGACATTTTGGCTAGTGACCAAAATGTAAATTTTGAAAGTTGCGTGACTGTTTTATAAAGGGTTGAAACTTTGAATCTTTAAGGAGCTATTATTCCAAAAGTGGTTTCTCCAGATTTTTCTAAGATATTTTAAGGCTTTATTCTGATTTTAAAACATAAGGAAAGAGGAGGGAAAGCCATTTTGGCTATTTGTAACTAACTTTTCATTTTCTCCCAATTTTCATTTTCTCTCAACCCAAATACTTTCTCTCCAGAGAATTTCTTCTGATTTTGTCACCTAAATCTCTCCTTTCAACTCTCTTTTGATTCCTAATCATGTCTACAACAAAACCTCACCATTTGCAAGTTGTTTCATCAAGCTTTTTGGTTCTAAAAAGGAGAAACTCAAGTTTGGAGGTAAGAACGTCCTTCTCCTCTAAACTATCAGTTCTTTACTGAAATTCCTAAGTTCTCAATCCTTGATTTGTGATTTGTTAAAGGCTTTTCAATTGAAATCTTGATTTTTGGCTTAAAATGCAAGATTTGCTTGATTTTGGTGGAATTTTCGTGTGATCTGTTTGGGCAGTGTTTTGGAGTGTCAAATTGATGTTAAATGAATGCTAAATTGATTAGATGTTGAGGTTTAATTAATGCAATCCCGAATAGGTTGAATTTCCTAAGTTTTGCTTGAGTTTTTGGTTGTTTTTGGAGTGTTTTTGGTGATCTGTTATACCTGGAGGTATAAGGACGTGTTTGTGATCATTTTGGATGTTAATTGATGTTTAAAAATGGTTAGAAGTGATGGATCTTGGCTGGGTTAAGTTTTGGAAGTGTTTGGAGGTGATTTCGGTTGTGTTTGGTAGCCGAATTGTTGGATTTGTGATGAGCAGCGAGTTGTGTTGTGTTGCTGGTGTTTTTGATGCATAATGATGCATTGATCTTCTGTTGTTGTGTGCTTGAAACAGGGGAGTTTGATCCGTGAGCTTTAGAGGTGGTGCGGAAGGTTTCGGATGCTTGGAAGGCTTGTTGGCTAGCCTTGTTTTGTGTATCGGTGAGTGAAGTTGGGTTTTCATCTTTTAAACCAAGGTTTGAAGGTTTTGGGAGCTTAGTTTAATTCTAAACAACTTTGCTAAGCTCAAGAGTAAGTAAATGGATTTTCGTTCTTGGTTGTGTTGTGAATTGGCTTTTAAAGCAATTGTGGTTGATGATTGAAATGCATGTGTTTAGCATGGTTCAAATTCTGTTTTGAAAGCATATTTTAGCATGGTTTAATGCTGGTTTTGGAAGCCATATGTGAAGGATGCTCAAGGTAAGAGATCCTTGGTTTTGTACATTGAAATTGTGGTTTTGATGCATGTTGTTTAATGGTTTTTGTGTGATGCTTTAAAACAGTGGATTATTGTTGTTAATGATGTACATTGGTAAGTGATGCTTAAGGTTACAAATGATGGTTTTTGCATTATGGTTATGCATGTGAATTAAAGGTTAATGTGGTAAGATGGTTATATTGGCAAGTGATGCAAATGGTTCTTGGTTCGTTGATCGGATATAGTTAGCCGGCTATAGGATTGGGTGCACCGTGAATAAAGTCGCCTTGGGTGTGGAGTGGTTATGAGTGAACCGGTAAACTCCATCCAAGTTTCCTAACGAGATGGTTAAGGTCATAATGGTTGATGGGATCCCATTCGAGGACCTTGGTTAAGCAAAGGTAATAATGGTGGTTAAAATTCCATTTGAGGACCTTGTGCTTGTTAAGATCACAATGTTGGTTTAAAGTCCATGTGTGGATCTTGTATAGGGTGTCCCGGATCTCGTTAGATGATTATACAACTACCAATCGGTGATGCTAAGGTTGTATGGTGTTTAAAAGTCCATACATGGGAACCTTGAGCATGTTAAGGTTATATGGTGTTTAAAAGTCCATATATGGGAACCTTGTGAAAGTTAAGGTTGTATGGTGTTTAAAAGTCCATACATGGGAACCTTGTGAATGGTAAGGTCAAATGGTGTTTAAAAGTCCATTTGGGAGACCTTGGATTGGTAGTGTGTATGAAGCGTGGGGACAACGCTTGTGATCCGCGTATCCGATCGGGTGTTGAGTTGAAAAGTGGATTTGGTTGGTCACTTGGAAGCCAATATAATGTTCTTGATATAATGAAGCATGAGATGCTTGAATTGATGCATGGTTGCATGAGAATTGCTTAATGAATTGAGAATGCATGTTTACTTGTTAGTTTGAACAAGTGTTGATTATCTATTGAGAATGTTGCATGTGTGCATGAAATCTCTTTAGTGCATTGGAGTCTTGCTAAGACTTGTTTTAAGGTCATGAGACGCAAATGAGAATGATGTGGTAATATGTTGCATGGTTTAATGCATGTGTTAATTGATTAAGTAAATGGTTTAAAAAGGGTTTCTTAATTTGAAACGGCATTCAAGTATGTGAATGGTATGATGTAAGTGGAAGTGTTTTTCCAAGGTAGATTTTAGCTTTGCATATGGTGTTTATGCATGGAATGGTTAAATGGATGATTTTGTAAATGATGCTTTGAAAAGGTTTTCTTAGCTTGCTAAGCTAAGGGTTGGTTTTCATGTTTGAGTAATGCATGGTTTTAAGCATGATGTTGAAAAAGAGTTTTCAAACTTTGCTTGGTAAACAAATCGAGTTGCTTTTCAAAGAGGTTTTAAGACTCGCTGCATTGGTGGTGTTTTGGTTTTGAGCATTCCTCACTAAGCATTATGTGCTTACGCTCCTTTTTGTCCATCAATGCAGATTCTTGAAGTTTGGACAGCGAGAAGCAAGGGATTCAAGGAGGACTCCATTTGAGATGTATGTCTCGGTGAACAGCTATAGTTAATAAAGGCAATGGGGGTAGAATCTCTCGGGTTATGTGTGTGTGTTCGTATATGTTCGGACAAGGATGTTTTAATGTTGTTGTTAATGTTGTTGGATCATGTTGTGGCTAATATGAGATTGATTTGGAAGTTTATGCTTGAATGGTTGCTTGTGTAGGAAGCATGCCTATAGATTTGGGGCTTTTCACATATGTTGACATTTTGTAGAATTGTTGATGCAAGTATGTCCCTTATATGTTGAATTGCATGTTGGTAAGGTTTGGTGGCTTTTGGAGCATGATTGGATGATCAATTGTATGTTTGAGTAAGCAAAATGCTGCAATCTGTGCAGGGTGTTTCGGAACAGATGACACCGTTTCGGAACGGGTGCCCTGAATGAACCCAGGCGTCCGAAACAGGTGACACCGTTCCGAAACGGATTGGTCACTGCCAGCCCGCGTTTCGGTACGCGTTGCGGAATGGCCCCGTGTTTCGAAACGGGCTCTCCCTGTTTCGGAACAGCCGACCGTTGGGGGCTGACAGTGGCAGTTAAATGTTTCAGAATGTTTGCATTTTGGTCCTGAAACTTGTTTGTGCAATTGTATGAGTTTGGGATGTCCGTTTGAGCTGAAATTTGGCTGAGAAGCATGAAACATGATTAATTTTAAGTTGGTAACTTAAAATCTGGTTAAGTCCTCAAAGTTTTCAGAATTTACAATTTGGTCCCTAAAGTTGTAAAATTGTTCAATTGAGTCCCTGTTTGATCTCTGATGTTTGTGATCTTTGAGCTTGTTGTTTGTGTGATCACAATTAGAGCTAATGTGCATCTAGACAAGATTAAAAAGAAAAAAAATGGTCGTTAATCAAGGTTGACTTTCGGGTTGACTTTGGTTTCCCCGTGTAACTTTCTTAATTCGGGTCAACCGTCTAGACCGGGTTAAGGGGGTTACATTTGGTGGTATCAGAGCTGTGTTGCGAATGCTTGGGGAAAATGGTAAGTTGTTGTAAGGTGTGTTTGATGTTTACCTTGTTGTGTGGTTGAAAGCTGGTTGAAACACGTGTTTCTGAACAAGTTGCTGATGTTTTCAAGCATGCTTTGTGTTTATGTATCATCGTTGAATTAATGTGGATATGTGCTGATGTTGTGAGCTGGTGTTATGCTTGATGAAAGTGTAATGTGTATGTTATGTTGCTAATATGTTGTTGCAAGTGGATGCTGTTTGATGTAAGCATGATCAAAGTATGTTGATTGATATGCTAGATGTTGTGTTATCCATGTTTGTGTTGACTGTTATGTCATGTAAAGGGGAGGATTCGGGATACCCATTGCCTTATTATTATAGCTATTGTGTTATTTTGGAGTTGGAGTTTGAATCCTTGCTTAAAGCTGGTCTAACTGGTTTGTTTGTTTTGTTGTGGTTGTTTGTTGTTGTTAGTAGTATGGCGAAGTCGTTCATAGAATGGCAGTTGGGTGAGATGGTTGCTGCCTTAGGGCAGGTTGTTAAGGCAGGGAACTCACTCTTTTGTAAAGGTGTTTCGTCTCAGTCTTCTGTGCCTGGGGTTGAGGTGTTAAGGCAGAAGGAAGAAGCTGGTTCTGTGATGAAGAGTTCATCATCTGTTGTTCAGGAGGTGTTGGGAACATCTCAGGCTGTAGCGACGGTAAAGTCAGTGGATGTGCTGGCTGTGGGATGTGTGGGTTTGCCGAAGCAGCGTTTGCTTGATTTGGGTGTTGTGGAATATCATGGTTCTTCACCAGAGACATTTGAGGCCTGGTTGGCCAGTGTGATTCTGATTTTGGATCAGGAAGGTTGTGATTATGCTTGTAAGCTGGGAAGTGTTGTTTCCTTGATGCTGGAGGATACATGTGTCTGGTGGACATCTGTGGCGGTGGCGTCACATACCCATGATATTGATTGGGATTTCTTTGTATCTGCCTTTTATGAAAGGTATCTTGGGGAGAAGTTTCCAAGGGGTAAGCAATGTGAAGGTAGTGCTGTTGTGGAGCCAGTGTTGCTTGAGCAAGGAGTGGAAACTCAGCCACCGGTATGTGACCATTGTGAAAGACGCCATGTTGGAGGTTGTTGGGGCGCGGGTGCTTGTTGGAATTGTGGTTCTAAAATGCATGTTAAGCGTGATTGTCCCCTTGGGGTAAAGTCAGCTTTGGTGATAGCCAAAGGGTCTCTGAAAGGTCGTGGGCACGGCCGAGGCAAGGTTCAGAGGTGGCAGAAAGAGCAGAAGGTTGTGAAGAGTTTGGGAAATGAGAATTGCTGGGAATGTGGGTCTGCTGGACACATGAGACGCGATTGTTTGATGTTGGCTCGGAACAGCCAAGGTTCCTTGCCGCTAGAGGTTGGTGGTGACCCTAGTGTGTTAGCTGGTGCTGCAGCGGTGCGGCAGGAGGATGATGGTTCCGCGAGGAAGAGAGCTCGTCTGATGAAGCTTCAGGGTGGTGTTGTGTTTCCAGGTAACCTTGTTTAGTAATCTTTGCTCTAGTTACCTTGGTTTGGTTTCTGTTGGTTTTCCTTGCGTGGTAAGTTTAGTCTTGTTGCTAGCATGTTGGGGTAATAGTTGTAGTTGTGGAAGCATCTTTGGTGTGAAGAGGGCTTTAGTGAGTATCTTGTGGTTAATGGTTGATGGTATGATGGAGTTAGATAAGTTAGAGGTGAGGTAGGAGGTTGTTTTTAGACAGATTTTGAGGATGTAATTGGAGGGTGTGAATTGGCATTCATGCACAGTTAAAATCATTGTTATATGCTATATTATATATGTGCTGGTCCATGCATACATATGGCATGACATTAGAGGTTTTGCATACATGTACATCAGGCATTGATAGGGCATGTAGGTGATCATGCATACGATGTTCGCACTCGCTAATAACTAATCGAATCTGTTAGTGTGGTGGTTGGGTTAGGTTGGATGATGGGTTTTTAGAGGTTGTGTTGGTGCTGAGTGGAAGTTAGAAGTAATGGAGTTTGTTAAGCTAATTGCTAGTGATAGTGAGGGTAGTATAGCCTGTTAGTAGAAGGATAGTGGGTTGGTGGTGAAGAGTACCGGTTGAAGTTAGAATCGGTTAAGTGGTTTGGATAGTTAGTGGAAGTGGTAGTTCCTTGGTGCTAAGTGATGTTGCAGTTTAGTGGTTGTTTTTCCAAGTGCTGAGGTAGCTTAGCATTTAAGTTGTTGTGGAAGGGTTGTGTTTGTAAGTGTTGGTTCTTAGCAACCTTTGAGAAGTTGTTATGTATGTTTGGGTTAAGCGATGTTCTGGCGAGGCAAGTGTTGTGGTCAAGCTTGTGGTGGAAAAGTAATGAAGGGTTGAAGGCCATTGTTGGTTGTTTGGGTTCTTGTGAGAAGTGGTTGGCTGGTTGTGGTTAAGAAAGTTTTGTTTGAAGTCAGTTGGTGGTGTGTGGAACGGCTGACGGAGTCTAGTTGGGGTTGTGATGTAATTTTGGAATCTGGGTGTGTAGTCCTGGTGAGTCGTTATGGTAATGTTAGCGGCAGATGTGAAGGATTATCAGCATTGTTGAGGAGTTTGAGTAATCAGTTGATGCTAAAGAATTTTTGCTTGTTGGGAAAATTCTTGGAAGAGGTTTGGGAGTTTGCAAGAGTTTTAGAAGCAGAGAAGTTTGCATAGTGGCTGATTTGGATTGGTTAATGTCATTGTGTAAGCAAGTCTTGGGAGTTGTGTGTTACAGTGATGTGTGCTGTAAAAAAATTGAGTTTTTTAGGTTGATGTTAGAGCTGTGGGCAGTCGGAAGTGCGAAAGGTTAAATTGTGGTTATCTTTGTGTGTGCTGGGTTTTGTGAACAGCATGTGGTGGTGTTGAGTTTGGTGGAGTTTTGTGTGGGAAGTGTTCAGTAGTGATTGAGGCTTTTGTGTTGCCTTGTGTGTTGCTCTGAGAAGTTGGGTTGTGGTTCCCTTTTTGCCAGTTGAAATTTCGAGGACGAAATTTCCTAAGGGGGGGAGAGTTGTAACGCCCCGGTTTTGGGCTCAGAAGTTTTGGGCGTTGACCGGTTCGGTCAAAGTGCTGATCGAATATATAAAGGTGAAATTAGGAAAGCCTAGTTCGGGTTGCATTAAAAATATGGAAAAATGTTCTAAAATCATCTTTTAATATATAAAAGTGAACTGTGAAATCAATTTTGGAAAATGAGGTTCGGAAGGTTGACATTTTGGCTAGTGACCAAAATGTAAATTTTGAAAGTTGCGTGACTGTTTTATAAAGGGTTGAAACTTTGAATCTTTAAGGAGCTATTATTCCAAAAGTGGTTTCTCCAGATTTTTCTAAGATATTTTAAGGCTTTATTATGATTTTAAAACATAAGGAAAGAGGAGGGAAAGCCATTTTGGCTATTTGTAACTAACTTTTCATTTTCTCCCAATTTTCATTTTCTCTCAACCCAAACACTTTCTCTCCAGAGAATTTCTTCTGATTTTGTCACCTAAATCTCTCCTTTCAACTCTCTTTTGATTCCTAATCATCTCTACAACAAAACCTCACCATTTGCAAGTTGTTTCATCAAGCTTTTTGGTTCTAAAAAGGAGAAACTCAAGTTTGGAGGTAAGAACGTCCTTCTCCTCTAAACTATCAGTTCTTTACTGAAATTCCTAAGTTCTCAATCCTTGATTTGTGATTTGTTAAAGGCTTTTCAATTGAAATCTTGATTTTTGGCTTAAAATGCAAGATTTGCTTGATTTTGGTGGAATTTTCGTGTGATCTGTTTGGGCAGTGTTTTGGAGTGTCAAATTGATGTTAAATGAATGCTAAATTGATTAGATGTTGAGGTTTAATTAATGCAATCCCGAATAGGTTGAATTTCCTAAGTTTTGCTTGAGTTTTTGGTTGTTTTTGGAGTGTTTTTGGTGATCTGTTATACCTGGAGGTATAAGGACGTGTTTGTGATCATTTTGGATGTTAATTGATGTTTAAAAATGGTTAGAAGTGATGGATCTTGGCTGGGTTAAGTTTTGGAAGTGTTTGGAGGTGATTTCGGTTGTGTTTGGTAGCCGAATTGTTGGATTTGTGATGAGCAGCGAGTTGTGTTGTGTTACTGGTGTTTTTGATGCATAATGATGCATTGATCTTCTGTTGTTGTGTGCTTGAAACAGGGGAGTTTGATCCGTGAGCTTTAGAGGTGGTGCGGAAGGTTTCGGATGCTTGAAAGGCTTGTTGGCTAGCATTGTTTTGTGTATCGGTGAGTGAAGTTGGGTTTTCAGCTTTTAAACCAAGGTTTGAAGGTTTTGGGAGCTTAGTTTAAGTCTAAACAACTTTGCTAAGCTCAAGAGTAAGTAAATGGATTTTCGTTCTTGGTTGTGTTGTGAATTGGCTTTTAAAGCAATTGTGGTTGATGATTGAAATGCATGTGTTTAGCATGGTTCAAATTCTGTTTTGAAAGCATATTTTAGCATGGTTTAATGCTGGTTTTGGAAGCCATATGTGAAGGATGCTCAAGGTAAGAGATCCTTGGTTTTGTACATTGAAATTGTGGTTTTGATGCATAGTGTTGCATGTTGTTTAATGGTTTTTGTGTGATGCTTTAAAACAGTGGATTATTGTTGTTAATGATGTACATTGGTAAGTGATGCTTAAGGTTACAAAGGTGGTTGAAAGTCCTTGTGTAAGCCTTGTTTATTAAAGAACAACATGGTGTTTGTAAGTCCATGGTTGGTTCTTGGTTAAGGTAAATGATGGTTTTTGCATTATGGTTATGCATGTGAATTAAAGGTTAATGTGGTAAGATGGTTATATTGACAAGTGATGCAAATGGTTCTTGGTTCGTTGATCGGATATAGTTAGCCGGCTATAGGATTGGGTGCACTGTGAATAAAGTCGCCTTGGGTGTGGAGTGGTTATGAGTGAACCGGTAAACTCCATCCAAGTTTCCTAACGAGATGGTTAAGGTCATAATGGTTGATGGGATCCCATTCGAGGACCTTGGTTAAGCAAAGGTAATAATGGTGGTTAAAATTCCATTTGAGGACCTTGTGCTTGTTAAGATCACAATGGTGGTTTAAAGTCCATGTGTGGATCTTGTATAGGGTGTCCCGGATCTCGTTAGATGATTATACAACTACCAATCGGTGATGCTAAGGTTGTATGGTGTTTAAAAGTCCATACATGAGAACCTTGAGCATGTTAAGGTTATATGGTGTTTAAAAGTCCATATATGGGAACCTTGTGAAAGTTAAGGTTGTATGGTGTTTAAAAGTCCATACATGGGAACCTTGTGAATGGTAAGGTCAAATGGTGTTTAAAAGTCCATTTGGGAGACCTTGGATTGGTAGTGTGTTTGAAGCGTGGGGACAACGCTTGTGATCCGCGTATCCGATCGGGTGTTGAGTTGAAAAGTGGATTTGGTTGGTCACTTGGAAGCCAATATAATGTTCTTGATATAATGAAGCATGAGATGCTTGAATTGATGCATGGTTGCATGAGAATTGCTTAATGAATTGAGAATGCATGTTTACTTGTTAGTTTGAACAAGTGTTGATTATCTATTGAGAATGTTGCATGTGTGCATGAAATCTCTTTAGTGCATTGGAGTCTTGCTAAGACTTGTTTTAAGGTCATGAGACGCAAATGAGAATGATGTGGTAATATGTTGCATGGTTTAATGCATGTGTTAATTGATTAAGTAAATGGTTTAAAAAGGGTTTCTTAATTTGAAACGGCATTCAAGTATGTGAATGGTATGATGTAAGTGGAAGTGTTTTTCCAAGGTTGATTTTAGCTTTGCATATGGTGTTTATGCATGGAATGGTTAAATGGATGATTTTGTGAATGATGCTTTGAAAAGATTTTCTTAGCTTGCTAAGCTAAGGGTTGGTTTTCATGTTTGAGCAATGCATGGTTTTAAGCATGATGTTGAAAAAGAGTTTTCAAACTTTGCTTGGTAAACAAATCGAGTTGCTTTTCAAAGAGGTTTTAAGACTCGCTGCATTGGTGGTGTTTTGGTTTTGAGCATTCCTCACTAAGCATTATGTGCTTACGCTCCTTTTTGTCCATCAATGCAGATTCTTGAAGTTTGGACAGCGAGAAGCAAGGGATTCGAGGACTCCATTTGAGAAGTATGTCTCGGTGAACAGCTATAGTTAATAAAGGCAATGGGGGTAGAATCTCTCGGGTTATGTGTATGTGTTCGTATATGTTTGGACAAGGATGTTTTAATGTTGTTGTTAATGTTGTTGGATCATGTTGTGGCTAATATGAGATTGATTTGGAAGTTTATGCTTGAATGGTTGCTTGTGTAGGAAGCATACCTATAGATTTGGGGCTTTTCACATATGTTGACATTTTGTAGAATTGTTGATGCAAGTATGTCCCTTATATGTTGAATTGCATGTTGGTAAGGTTTGGTGGCTTTTGGAGCATGATTGGATGATCAATTGTATGTTTGAGTAAGCAAAATGCTGCAATCTGTGCAGGGTGTTTCGGAACAGATGACACCGTTTCGGAACGGGTGCCCTGAATGAACCCAGGCGTCCGAAACAGGTGACACCGTTCCGAAACGGATTGGTCACTACCAGCCCACGTTTCGGTACGTGTTGCGGAACGGACCCGTGTTTCGAAACGGGCTCTCCCTGTTTCGGAACAACCGACCGTTGGGGGCTGACAGTGGCAGTTAAATGTTTCAAAATGTTTGCATTTTGGTCCTGAAACTTGTTTGTGCAATTGTATGAGTTTGGGATGTCCGTTTGAGCTGAAATTTGGCTGAGAAGCATGAAACATGATTAATTTTAAGTTGGTAACTTAAAATCTGGTTAAGTCCTCAAAGTTTTCAGAATTTACAATTTGGTCCCTAAAGTTGTAAAATTGTTCAATTGAGTCCCTGTTTGATCTCTGATGTTTGTGATCTTTGAGCTTGTTGTTTGTGTGATCACAATTAGAGCTAATGTGCATCTAGACAAGATTAAAAAGAAAAAAAAGGGTCGTTAATCAAGGTTGACTTTCGGGTTGACTTTGGTTTTCCCCGTGTGACTTTCTTAATTCGGGTCAACCGTCTAGACCGGGTTAAGGGGGTTACAAGATCCTTCAATTCCAAACATTCATAAACCTCAATTAACATCCAAAATGGATCTCATCACGTCCTTATACCACCAGCTATAGCAGAACATCAAGATCACTCCAAAAACCACCAAAAACTTAAACAAAACTTAGGAAAATCAACCTATTCGGGATTGCATTGATTAAACCTCAATTTCTCATCAATTATACATCCATTTTACATCAAAAACACATCTCAAAACAATGCCCAATCAGATCATACGAATTTCATCAAAATTAAAGCAAATCTTGCATTTTAAAACCAAGATCAAGAACTCAATTGCAAAACCTTTAATAAAACATAATTCAAGGATTGAGAACTTAGGAATTTCAGTAAAGAACTGAGAATTTAGAGGAGAAGGACGTTCATACCTCTAAACTTGAGTTTCTCCCTTTTTGGAACCAAGATTCTTGAAAATCCAATAAGCAAATGCTAAGGTTTTGTTGTAGAAATGATTAGAGATCAAATGAGGATTGAAATCTCATCTTTTGTTGACAAAATCAGAGGGAAATTTGCTGGAGAAAAGTGTTTGGGTTGAGAGAAAAGTTGAGAGAAAAGAAAATGGAAAATTTGAGAAAGTTAGTTAAAAATGACAAAATATCTTCTTCCCTCCTTTTTCCTTTAATTAAAACCATTAATTAAATTGATTAATATTAAGAAAAATATGGAGAAACTCCTTTGGGTAAATAGCTCCTTAAAGATTCAAAGTTTCAATCCTTTTTAAAACAGTCACCCAGTTTTCAAAAATTACATTTTGGTCACTAACCCAAAATGTCACTCTTCCAAACCTCATTTTGTAAAATTGATTTCACCTTTTTGTTATATATAATAAAAGAGGATTTTAAGACATTTTTCCATATTTTTAATGCAACCCGAACTAGGCTTTCCTAAATTCACCCTTTTATATTCGAACCGCAACCCGACCGGTCCGGTCCAAACCTAAAACTTCTAAGCCCAAATTTGGGGTGTTACAGGGCAAGTATGTTTAGGTTGCATTGTTTGAGGACAAGCAATAGTTCGAGTTTGGGGTGTCTAAAGTGTCTAGAAGTTCTATATTTCATGCACATTCCATCTCATATTATTGTTGTATTTAAGTACATTTTAGGCATAATTAGGTCATGCATTGCATAAATATAGTATTCTTTGTCTTGCCATGCTTTTATTGAATATTTGTTATTTGGTGAAGTAAAGATGTTGTTTTAGTGTATATTTAGTTTTCCAGGGCTAGAAGCTGACAAGAGGAGGACGAACCAGAGGAGAGGATGTTGAGACAGCAAATGAGGGCAGCAAAGTGAACCTAGTGTCGCCCAGGGCACCAAACTGAGGAGTTGGAGAATTGGAGTGCGGTCGATAGAGTAGAAAATCTTGATTCTAACAGTGCCGATCACACAATTTTTTAACGCTTGAAGCAGCAGACAAAGCCTTCAGAGGAGAAGAACGAGCTTACTTTTAGAACAAGGCAATTGGAAAAGAAGTCCATATTCAACTCAAATAAGTCAGATTTTAAAGTTGCATTTAATGGAAAAGCCTTTTGAGGACTTCTACTCTAAAAAGGACTTAGACTAGACCTTTGCCTCTATAAACCTCATGTATTTAGCAAATCAAAATATATAGATCTTAGGTTTTCTGTAGACATAGCTAGAGTATTCTTTGCCGCCGCCATGTTCTAAACTTCTCTTCGGTTAAAGGTTATGTTGTAAATTAGTTGTGAAACGGTTGTATTAGGTTTTTGAGTTGTTTTCAATAAAATATTCCAAGTTTACTTAATTCATGATCTTCACTTCTTCAAAAGGTCCAAAAGTCAATTTGAAGAAATCCATTTGTCAGGCACGAGAGTGTAAGACTCACGAAAGAATTGAGTATGTTCTCATCATGTTGAGGTGTTGACTAATTTGGCTTAGACATAAGTACAAATTCAGCAGCTAAAACGACAACCAAACATTGACTGCATGTGTTAGGTTCATGCTGTGATTGCTAGGTATTGCTTACATCACGTGGTGACAGAATCCTTGCCTAGACATAGGAAGGATCACTTAAGAATTGCTCTGCCGCACTTGGAGTATCTACCAGACTTGCCGCCAGGACTTCTCCCCACCTCACCTACCGAGACAGAGAAAGTTGCAAGATTAGAGACCCGCTGTGGCCGCGTGACAGGGTCGTAGCTGTTGTGTGTCGTTACACGCCGAGGCAGCATACCGTGGCAGCACAAAACAACTTAGCTTATACAACACAGTTTCACACTAAGTGGCAGCATAATCCTGCCCGCTTTATCAACCTGAATCACTTCATCTTTTACTTGTGTTTTATTATATTTCATTTTTTCTCTCAACAATCACTTTACTTGTGTTTTTACTTTATCTTGTGCACGAACTACAAATCGAACCAAGCTGACCAATCCTTGTGGGATTCGACATCTTTTATACTATAACTTGGCAGGTTTGTGCACTTGCACTCTCACAAAAAGGGTATACCCAAAACGCCCTATAAGTTTTTGGCGCCGTTGTCGGGGATTGATAACAGCAAAATTAGTTTTTAATTTCTTCAGTTTTATTTAATTTATAGTTTTTATTATTTTTATTTTTAATCGAAAAAAAAACTGTGAGAAAATGCTTATTCAGGTGCCCCACGAATTAAGGGTTGTAATATTTTGGAAAGTTCTTGCGAATTTTGTGAAGGCAATCATGCGTTCGAAAGTTGCCCTCATCTTTTTGCAGCACACATGTCGAGAAAAACCACTTGGGAGTGGATGCCTGAATATGAAGAGCAGATGCCGCCGCCGCAGCAACAGGGACAACAGACGTCGCCTCAGCAGCAACAGAAACAACAGGTTTCACTGTAGTAGGAACAGGGACAGTAGATGCCACCACAGTAGCAACACGGACAACAAATACCGCCGCAGCAGTAAGATTTTTCAGGGTATAATCATGAATCTCAAAAAAAATTACCATAACAGTTTTGCTGCAGTAATCGACATGCCCTGGCAGTATAATTATCCACAAGAAGAATCAAAATCGTTGGAGGACACACTTCAAACTTTCCTTGCGCTCACGGATAAAGTGTTGACTGCTATGGACGCCAGCATTGCTAAGTTGTATGCACTTCTGAGAAATTCAATCCTCATTGATGTTGTGGATGAACCTCCACAATTAAGGGATATTGATGTCCCAGAACAAGAGGACGAAGAGCAACGCGAGGAAAGATCTCCAATGTGTACGGAGCAATTGAAACCTCCAAGCTAAGAGGATGCAGAATGTTACCCAGACAGCAAGATTGAAAGTTGTTCCGACAGCTACCTAGAACCCTACCCTAAGGACGAACTGACACCACCTGAGCAACGCTGTGCCTCAGCAGAGAGGCCCGCCACAACAGAAGCCTCTATAATAACGCCCACCTTGGCAGCTATGGATTATATATATATATATATATATATATATATATATATATATCTAAAGAAGCCGATGTAGGCAGAGTTACAACCGTCAAAATCACTACTGATGGAGATTTTCGAGAAGCCTAAAGTGTTTTCCCTTGACCGGCACAACACTATGATAGAAGACTACCACAACAGCTGGTTACCGCAGCAGCTACGTCGGCAGTAAAAGAAACTTTCCCCTATGATGAACTTCGACAAAAAGGAGGTAAGTACATGGTTAGATAGTTATATAATTTTTCCTAATCACGTGTTCATACCTTCAATAATAGGAACAAGAAGGAATATTCACATGGATTACAAGGGAACGAGGAAGAAGGACTCATCCACCATGAGGATAATCACTAGATGAAGGGTGCGGATGGATTACAAGAAGTATCGAAAATGACCATCTTAAGCTAAACCTATAAGGGAGTAGTTACTTTAGGAGATGCATATCAATGCACTCCTACGGTAACAAATTTTTTAATAAGTTCTTATTTTTCGACATCTTTATTGTTTTATTTAGGAGTAGATTTTACCTACTTAGGACCAGATTTTATTTGCGTTTTATTTCCGTCTCACAAATACTTACCCAGATTCAGACCCTAAGGAATCGAGCCGCCGAGCACAACAGAGGGAACACTACTGCAACCCGCAACTGGCGGAAGAGCAGATAACTCCTCCACATCTTCTCAACCATCTGACAGCAACTAGGCCTGAGTTTTCTTTCCCTTTCTCATATTTAATTTTCAGTTTTAGTTATATTTTGTGCATTGAGGGAAATGCCCATCTCGAGTTTGGGGGGCGATAGCTCTCGCATCATTTGTCTAGGCATACTTAGTAGCATATAGGTTGCATTGTACATGCCTTAGTGATAAAACAGAAAAAGTTGTTATAACATGTGCCTAAGATAGGATAGCCGATTAAATTATTTTCGCATCAAATTAAAATTGAACTTAATTTTGGGAAGAGCATGAAAACTGACTTAGAATTTTTTTCTTTTTGCCAAAACTGTCAAACACATGTGTTAATTGTTGAATGTGTTAGAACATCTGATGAACACTGCCTGCTTGTTTTTAGAATTTTTTGCAAAGTTCCAACAATGATTGCAGGTAGCTGCTGTGGCAGGCAAGAGAAACAGAAAAATACAGCATTGCCACGGCAGTAGAAGTAAAAACAAAGAGCATTGTTGTTTTACCCTAGAGGTGCCCGCAACAGGCTCTAGGAAGAATCATGTGCGAGGACACTTCACTACTATCAAAGTCCATGAATCTGAAAGTTTTGAAGTAACAGACAAATTAGCATGAGTGAATGTAAGTCTTCACAAGATGACTCTACTCTATGGGTTCGGGGTTTTGTAGTTTGCTCTTATCTTAATTTCAGACCTAGAATAGTAGTTGTGATAAGCTGAAGCCCTCATTGCCATGATTAAAATATTTTTCTTAACTGTGTTGCCTCGGCAACAACCTTATAAATCGTGACAACATCTTTGTTTATTTAGTTATTCTGTATATTCAGCCTGTACACAGTCCTGCACTGGCATTGGAAATTAATTCTGAGTTATTATCTTGCTATGTTCCCTTCCCTAAATCTGATATATGTGTCACAACCTTGAAGTATGAAATCAAGTTGAAAGTATGTTTTTCTTTATGGTTATTATAAGGGCAATGATGTTTAGGTTGCATTGCTTGAGGACAAGCAATAGTTCAAGTTTGGGGGTGTGTAAAGTGTCTAGAAGTTCTATATTTCATGCACATTCTACCTCATATTATTTTTGTTTTTAAGTACATTTTAGGCATAATTAGGTCATGCATTGCATAAATATAGTATTCTTTGTCTTGCCATGCTTTTATTGAATATTTGTTATTTGGTGAAGTAAAGATGTTGTTTTAGTGTAGATTTAGTTTTTCCAGTGCTAGAACTTGACAGGAGGAGGACATACCAGAGGAGATGATGCTGAGACAGCAGACGAGGGCAGCAAAGGGAGCCTAGTGCCGCCCAGGGCAACAAACTGAGGAGTTGGAGAATTGGAGTCTATCGACTGAGCAAAAAATCTTGATTCTAACAGTGCCGATCACGCATTTTTTTGACGCCTGGAGCATCAGACAAAGCCATTGGAGGAGAAGAAGGAGCTTACTTTTGGAACAAGGCAATGGGAAAAGAAGTCCATATTCAACTTAAAGAAGTCTGATTTTAAAGTTGCATTTAATGCAAAAGCCTTTTGAGGACTTCTACTCCAAAAAGGACATCTACTCCAAGAAGGGCTTCTACTCCAAGAAGGACTTAGACTAGACCTTTGCCTATATAAACCTCATGTATTTAGCAAATCAAAATATAGAGATCTTCGGTTTTTGTAGACATAGCTAGAGTATTCTTTGCCGCCGCCATGTTCTAAACTTCTCTTGGGTTAAATGTTATGTTTTAAATTAGTTGTGAAATGATTTTATTAGGTTTTGAGTTGTTTTTAATAAAATATTCCAAGTTTACTTAATTCATGATCTTCACTTCTTCAAATGGTCCAAACATCCAGTTGAAGAAATCCATTTCTCGGGCACGAGAGTATAAGACTCACGAAAGAATTGAGTACGGTCTCATCATGTTGAGGTGTTGACTAATTCGGCTTAGACATAAGTACGAATTTTAGCGGCTAAAAGGGGCAACCAAACGTCGACTACCTGTGTTAGGTTCACGCTGAGATTGCTAGGTATTGCCTACATCAGGTGGTGAAAGAATCCTTGCCTAGACATAGGAAGGATCACTTAAGAATTGCTCTGCTGCACTTGGAGTATCTGCCAGACTTGCCGCCAGAACTTCTCCCCATCTCACCTTCCTTGACAGAGAAAGTTGCAAGAGTAGAGACTCACTGTGTCTGCGTGACAGGGTCGTAGCTGTCGTCCGCTGTTACCCGCCGAGGCAGCATATCGTGGCAGCACAAAACAACTTAGCTTATACAACTCAGTTTCACACTAAATGGCAGCATAACCCTGCCCGCTTTATCAACCTGAGTCACTTCCTCTTCTACTTGTGTTTTATTTTATTTCACTTTTTCTTTCAACAATTACCTTACTTGTCTTTTTACTTTACCTTGTGCAAGAACTACAAATCGAACCAAGCTGACCAATCCTCGTGGGATTCGACATCTTTTATACTATAACTTGGTAAGAGTGTGCACTTGCGCTCTCACAAAAAGGGTACACCAAAAAAGCCCTAAAATTATACATGGATGATACAAATCCATGTGTCCTTCCTATGAATCAAAGTTGAAGGCTTGAATCAAAGTTTAAAGGCTGGAAATTAGTTTATAATTGCATGCATGTCCATCTAGCTCAAGTAAGTATTCATTATGTACCCAATTTAGTCTTGAATTTATATTGTTGTATTGATGAATTCTGGTTTGATTTTTCCGGAAATACGTTGTTAAATGCTTGATTGTGTTTAAATAATGCTGGGTTTGTGAGAATAATAAAAATGAACTTGAAAATTTAGGTTGAATGAACTAGAACATGAATCTCCCCAGATTCGTACTTGTTGAACACCCTGTAGAAATCTAGATTTTTGAGCATGTTAGAGTTCGAATTGGAAACTTTTCTGCAGGACAAAGTTGTAGAAAATTGAATTTACTGTGGGATAGAGGCCCTTGAATCATGAAAATGTTCATATGACGCCTGGAAATTAAGTTAGAACAAAATTAGTCACATGCAGGATTGAATCTGGAAAATTCTGGGTATTTCAGGTAATTCTGAAAATTTAGGGAATAAATTGCTAAGTAATAAATTCTTGAAAATTTGTTTAGAAACATGGGATATGATGAATGAATGAAATATAACTTGGTTGGATTGAATTATGGCTTAAATGACAGGTTAAAGCTCACTAGAACACCTAAAACACTAATCTGGACTAATCTAGAAAATGATAGAATTTAGGGACTCATTTGCCCTATTTTTGAACCAAATAGAACTTGAAAATATAAAAGAAAACATGTTCAAGTTTGATTAAAATTATGGATTTAAACTAATTAAGGACCATAGTTAAAAAGTACACTAATGTCGCATAGTAAGTAAAGTTGGCAGAATAGGCCTTGAAAAATGCTCTATTGTCAAGTATAAAACTGTATTGATTGGGAAATGGGAAAAATATGTGCCATACATGGATTTAAAGCTCGGTGAATAAGCTTTCTAGAATGGTAAAGTGATTGAAATTTGGACTTGTGAGTAAAACGTTATGGCTAAAATAATGACTAGTATTCGTGATTTTATAAATGAGTTTATATGCTTGAGATGAGTTCTAATATGAATTGTATATGTTGTATTTGAATTTTTAAGACCAAGAATTTGAGGAAACATTCGAGGATTCAAGAGTTGGACCACAAAATAGAAAGGACAATGGCATAGTGATCAAGGAAACAACCTAGCTTAGAGTATTTTGAGTGTAGTTAATCTTTAGGGTTAGGAATAGTGTCCTAACCAATGTATTTATTTTGTTATATGATGACTTAAAAGCATCAAATGAACCTAATTAATGTTTGGTAATTAGTTAAGGGAAGAAGGTTAAATGGAAAGACAAATATTTATGTTTGCTCTAGTTTAGTGATAGTGTGATACATGATTAATGCCCTTGATTGATGGACTATATGTGCTTCATGATATGAACTTATAAATGATTTTAAGCTACTGATTTTTGATGAATTCATGAGGGAAATGACATGATATACTTGCTGGAAATTTCTTGAATGTTGACCTTGAATAGGTCCAATGTATTGCTGACATGAACATGTTGTATGATCTTGTAATTGGTTGATAATCACTTGGTTGTGCTTGCTGGAAATTAAATGACATATATAAGTCCTTGGTTGACTAGTGGTCTTAGGTAGAAGGGAATGCCTTAGAGTCTAGAGCTCCTCTGAAATTAGTACTTTGAGTACTCTCTGTTGGTGTTGTTAACACCTTGTATAATTGATGCTTTGAGCATCCTCTGCGGAATATGTGATTACTCTGAATTGGTGTAAGACACCTTGATGCAATGAGCATCCTCTAATTTTGATACATTGTGCATCCCCTGAATTGGTACTTTGTACCTAAAGAGACTTGATTACCTAGTTCTACTAATCTATCAAGGAAAAACGTGATATGTATTTGAAATAAGACATAACAAATGAGATATGAGATATGTTTGATATGTGTTTGTGATCATATGAAATGCCATAAGTCTATGATTTGTATGATTAAATGATGGATTATTACATTGATGTCAATATGCCTATACATGTATACTTATTGTATACATGATTCTAAAAGTAGTTAAGTATGACTTGAGCATGTTTAAACTAGCTAGGTGATGCTGGTGTAAAATGGAGCCTAGCTAGGTAATCTTGACAAATGGAAATAAGAAATTTAAAAGACTCAACTATTAGTTTTAATTACTACCTCACTAAGTATATTTTTTATACTTATCACTCTTTGTTTCCTTCTTCCCAAAACTACATGTTGTTTTGATTCCGAAGCTTGCTTACTCTGATCCGAGAGCTGATCACAAGCCAAAGAAAAGTATGATATACAACCTTTTGTTTAGACTCCTAGGAGGTGGCATAGATATGTGTATCTAGTGTGTCACTTGCATTGAACTTTGTGTATATGTTGTTGGAATTTGTAAGACATATGGATAATGGTTTGTAATAGTTGATCTAACTATGTTTGACATGTTAATGTCTATGTTTTGAAATATATATATATATATGATGGATTAATGTTTTCTTAAAGCTTGATATTAATCTTGTATATGCCTTTGATTGATATATGTGATGCAAGTATATGTTTAACATGTTATGTATATTGGTTGGTTAAGTGTAAATGCATCTAGATTGCTTCATGTTTTCTTGTTAGAATTGAATAAGTGAGTTTATAGGTTGGTATTGTATATATAATTGATTAATTTGGATGATGTTTGAATGGTCCTTATATATATGTTGTAGTTTCGAACGAATTATGCAAAAATAGGTTGTCACTGTGCATCTAGGTGTTGTTTCAAATGGTGATAGAAATGCTACAAATGCATATGGTTTGACTCGAATAAACTATGGGATTTAATGTACAGTTCGAATCATGTATGATATGTATACTTGTGCACATGTTGTTTGGATGTTGTTTGTCGAATAGTTGTTTATGATATATGCAATGTGTATATAAGTAGTTATGTTCCAATAGGTTACATGTTAAGTTAGATGGAATGTATCATATGTTCTATAGTCTTGATTGATCTTGTATTGTGGTTGAATATATGAGTTTGATTGTTGTGTTAACGTTGTATGAATCTTGTTAGGGTATATATTATGGTCTTGTTCATGAAAAGGTTTTTGTTAGCCCACCATGTTACATGATTTATGTTTAAGTTACTATGACTTGTTATGAACCATATATAATATGTATGATTTGTTTAGCCTCGTATGAACTTGATATGTATGCCTTGTTGTATGTTATATGTATCTATGTTATGTTTGGATGTTTATTAGTTGTTATATGAATATGTTCTGTTTTAACCGGTAACACCCTTTGCTCCTAACCCGTGCGAGGGATGTTACAATCTTCATTTAACAAATCATAGATGAAGAATAATCCATCTTAGGAATAAGAGTTGGGATTTCAACGACTAAAAGGAGTGTTGATCGATTGTTGTTCACCCAAGGTTAACGCGAGGATGTATCACAAAGGCATGCACAATTATCCAGTTCTACGGTTAGGGATAACAAGAAGAAATTGAAGAACGCTTCGTCAAACTTTGAAGGAAGGAACCCAATTGCTTCGGCAATCAAACCAGTCCCAGTTGTTGCGAGATAATTCATTGCCACGAAAATTCAGCCGGTCTTAGTTTCCACGACAATTGAGTTGCCACAGCAACCAATTGCCATGACAATCCATTCAGCTATCGCACCACGACTCATAATAACATGGCCCACTATCTTATTTGATCACATTTCTCATTTATTTTACTTACGTAGTTTATTTTACTTGTTATTTCCAAACAGCTATCATCATTATTCATTTCTCTTTTCTTGGCAAGAAGTTAGAAATTAGAGTTTCACCAATCCTTGTGGAGATGATATCTTTGATATATTATTACTTGCAATTTGTATACTTCCACCAATTGCGAAGCACTCAAAACACGTAACAAGTTTTTGGTGTCGTTGTTGGGGATTAGCAACAACGACTTTGTTTTTATTTTTTTGCATATTTGTTTCTTTTAATTTAAATTGCTTGGTTTAAAGAGGCTAACATATTTATGTTCTGCATTAGTGTAAGACCAGAGCGAGACCGACAGCACCAGAGTATCCACTTGAACTAAAGATCGAACGCCATTTTTTGCAAACGAAGAAGAGACCTAAGAGCATATAACACCCCAAAATCTGGTCTAGTCAGATTGGGGTTCTAGTGATCGGAAATTTTGCATCGATAAAGACTAAATATAGTATTGCCTAATTAATCATTGATAATGGATATCTAATTGAATTAAATCATTGCAATCAGACCCTACGGAATAGTACTTGTAACCCCCTTAGCCCGGCCTAGACGGTTGACCCGAACTACGAAGATTACACGGAGAAAACCAAAGTCAACCCGAAAGTCAACCTTGATTAACGACCCATTTTTTTGTTTTAAAACTTATCTAGATGCACATTAACCCTAAGCGTACCCTTGAGAAGAGCATACTTGAAAAGCACAGTGATCGGAAAACGTTAAGGGATTCAAATGCACAACATACAAAAGTTAGGGACCAAAATGTAATTTCTGGAAAGATGGAGGACTTGACTGATTTTTTAAGTTACCAATATGAAATTAATCATATTACATGCTTCCCTTTCAAATTTCATCTTAAACGGAAATCTCAAACTCAAGCTATTGCAAAAACAATATTCGGGACTAAAACGTAAAACTTGCAAACCACAAAACCATTCAAATCAGTGCCCAACGGTCAACTGTTTCGGAACGGGGTTGACCGTTCCGAAACGCGGGTTCGTTTCGAGACCTGAATCGAAACAGGGCCTGGCAGTGGCCAAAACGTTTCGGAACGGCCCTATCCGTTTCAATACACGAAGGCCATTACAGGCCCCCGTTCCGAAACGCTAGTGCCCGTTCCGATTTGGACTGCCTAGAAAGTGCAGAATTAGCTGATTTAACATACATTTATCCACTCAAACACATCCTAATGACCTTCTAATCATGCCAACAAGTCATCATACATATTAGGTACATGTTTGTATCATCAAAACACATTCATGGCATCACTTAGGAAAATCCACAAGTCTATAGGCATGCATCGTATTATCCAAGCCAAACAATCATCAAAGAATCAAAGCAAACACCAAAATGGCCATTTACAACTCCAAATCGTTTAAGGCATCATGCCACAACTGGGGAGTCCAAAACATCTCCCAAAACACACGCTAGGTTCCCATTGCAAAATACCAAAAACTAATAATGTTGTGAAAAAGTCACCATACATGAGCTTAGCTTTCCCCTGGATTCTTAGCCTCCTTGCTGCCCTCAAACACCTCAATTATCAACATTATTGGTTCAAGAGAGAGCATAAGCACAAATGCTTAGTGAGGCATGCTCTAAAGAAACAACACAATAATGCATTTTATAAAACACCTTTCATAAGGCCTTTAAATTCATAAACATCATTTCTCATGCAACAATGCATACACAACAAGCATCTCATGCTTCATTAACATTAACATGTCATATTGGCTTCCAAGTGATAAACCATAACCATTTACAACATAAAACACAATCGGATACGCGGATTACAAGCGTTGTCCCATACGCTTCATACACACTACCGAACACACACAAGGTGAAGTTTACCGGTACAATCACAACCCCTCAACACCCGTGATGGAGTTTAACGGTACAATCACAACCCCTACACATCACCCATCTGTAGTTGTATAACATCACTAACGAGAACACGGGACACACAACACAAGATCCACACATGGACTTTTAACCACCATTGTGATCTTAACCATCTCGTTAGTGTACTTGGATGGAGTCTACGATACAATCACAACCCCTCAACATCCAAGGCGACTTTATTCACGGTGCACCCAATCCTATAGCCGGCTAACTATATCCGATTCAAGTACTTTAAAACCACCCATCACTTGCCAATATACATCATTTATCATCAATAATCCACTATTTTAAAGCATTAATCAAGCCATTAAACCATCATGCATCATTATGCATCAAAACCACATTTACTAATATCAAACCAAGGATCCCTTACCTTGAGCATCCTTCAACACATGGCTTTCAAAACCAGCATTAATCATGCTAAAACATGCTTTCAAAACAGAACTTAAACATGCAAATTAAACACAATGCATCCAACCATCTCAAGGTTCATCCAAGAGAAAGAGTTTTCCCGAAAACTTACTCTTGAGCTTAGTTAAGTTGCTTAGACTTAAACTAAGCTCCCAAACCTTCAAACATTCATTACAAAGCTGGAAAACCCAACTTCACTCACCAATTCCGTTTCGCAAGCTTACCGAAACGCCGTTCAAGCCTCCGGATCAACACCACAAGGATCCGAAGATGTCTCCCATGTTTTAAACACATCAAAGCAAAGGATTAATGCATCATCATGTATTAAAATCTTCAGCCATTTCACCTAAACTCGCTGCTCTCACAGAGACTAACATTTCGGCTACCAAACACAACCGAAATCACCTCCAAACTCTTCCAAAACATTACCCAGCAAAGATCCATCACTTCTAAACATTCTTAAACATTAATTAACATCCAAACAGAACCTAAACTCGTCCTTATACCTCCAGCTATAACAGAACACCAAGATCACCCCAAAACCCACCATTTTCATAAGCAAAAACTTAGGAAATTCAACCTATTCGAGATTACATTGATTAAATCTCAATTACACATCATTAAACATCCAAAATACATTAAAAAGCCATCTCAAAATAGAGCCCAAACAATCACCACGAATTTCTTCAAGATTTAATCCAAATCTTGAGTTTTAAGCCAAAATCAAGATCACAACATTAAAACATTTTATAAAACTTAATTTAAGGATTGAGAACTTGGGAATTTCCCGAAAAGAACTGAGTATTTAGAGGAGAAGAACATCCTTACCTCTAAATGTAGATTTCTCCTTGATTAGAGCCAAAATCCTTGAAAATTCGATAAGCAAATCAAGAGGTTTTGATGTAGAAATAATTAGGAATCAATTGATTATTGAAAACTCATCATTTATTGTGAAAATCAGTAGAAATGTTGCTGTAGAAATGTGTTTGGCTGAGGGAATTTTGAGAAAAAATGAGATGAGAAAGTTTTTAAGAAAGTTAGTTATGAAAAGCTAAAATATCATTTTCCACTTTTCCTTTAATTAATTAAACATTAATAAAATCATTAAATCTAAGAAAAATCTGGAGAAATCCTTTCTTGGGTAAATTAGCTCCTTAAAGATTCAAAGTTTCAATCCTTACAAAACAGTCACCACTGAACTTTTCAAAATTTACATTTTAGTCACTATTTCGAAATGTCACACTTCCAAAACTCATTTTGTAAAATTGATTTCACCACTCTCTTATATATATTAAAACAGGATTTTTAGATATTTTCCATATTTTTAAAGCATCCCTAACTAGGCTTTCCATAAAACCACCTTTTTTATTCGAACCGAAAATCAGACCGGTCCGGTTCATACCCTAAACTTCCAAGCCCAAAATTGGAGTGTTACAACTCCCCCCCCCTTAAGAAATTTCGTCCTCGAAATTTACCTGGAAGAAAGAGGTACGGAAACTGCTTCAACATGTCATCCTTTCTTTCCCACGTGGTTTCTTCAATACCACGATGCTTCCACAACACCTTTACCAAATCAATGGTCTTGCCTCGAAGAAATTTACTGTCTGAATCAAGAATTTCCACCGGCTCCTCATCAAAGATCAAGTCTGGATTCAACTCCACTTCCTCCACAAGCATAACATGCGAAGGATCCGATCTATACCTCCGGAGCATAGAGATGTGAAACACATCATGAATCTTTTCAACCTCTTGCGGCAACCTCAACTTGTACGCAACAGGACCCACACGCTTAATCACCTTGTATGGTCCAATGTACCTAGGGCTCAACTTACCCTTTCGACCAAACCTCATCACCTTCTTCCAAGGCGAAACCTTCAAAAACACACGGTCACCTACCGCATACTCAATCTCCTTACGTTTCAAATCCGTGCAAGACTTCTGTCGATCAGAAGCTGCCTTCAATCGCTCACAAATGAGCTTCACCTTCTCGGTGGTTCCTTTCAACAAAGTTGGCATTGAAACCAACTTCTGACATGTTTCAGCCCAACAAAGAGGAGCTCTGCATTTCCTCCCGTACAAAGCTTCGTAAGGTGCCATTTGAATACTTGCCTGGTAACTATTATTATAAGAAAACTCCACCAAAGGCAAATGTTTCTCCCAAGAGCCTTGAAACTCAATCACGCAGCACCTTAACATATCCTCCAGCACTTGGATAACACGCTCAGACTGTCCATCCGACTAAGGATGATAAGAAGTATTGATATTCAGCCGTGTACCCAAAGCCTGATGTAAACATTCCCAGAAACGCGATGTAAACCTCGGATCTCTATCCGACACGATCGACTTTGGCACACCATGCAGCCGCACAATCTCAGCAATGTACAGCTCTGCAAGCTTATCCAATGTATACGTAGTATGCACAGGTAAGAAATGCACACACTTCGTAAGGCGATCCACAATCACCCACACCGAATTCTTCTTTGATGGCGACAAAGGCAAACCAGACACAAAGTCCATGGTAATCCCCACTTCCACTCAGGAATCCTCAACGGTTGCAACAACCCAAAAGGAAACTGATGCTCAGCCTTAACTCGCTGACAAACCATGCACTTGCTCACATACTCAGCAACATCTTTCTTTAATCCCACCCAATAGTACTCATCCTTAAGATCACGATACATCTTTGTACTACCAGGGTGCCTAGAAAAAGGACTACTATGAGCTTCAGTCAGAATAGCACGCCTCAACTCAGCATCATTGGGCACTACTATCCGACTCCCAAAACATAAAACTCCATCATCATTAAAGCAGAAATCCGATGGCCTATCCTCAGCAATATCCTGAACATGTGGCACCAAGGAATCATCCAACAGCTGCTTATCCTTTATCAACTGAACCAAGGATGATTTCACTTGCAATTCAACCACAAGACCGCCATCTCGCGAAATGCTCAAGTTGGCAAACATAGCCCTCAACTCCACTGCCACTTTCCTACTTAAGGCATCCGCTACAACATTAGCTTTTCCCGGATGATACTCGATCGTCAGATCGTAATCTTTAAGCAACTCTACCCAACGTCATTGCCTAAGATTCAACTCTTTCTGAGACATCAGATACCTCAAACTCTTGTGATTCGTGTAAACCGTACACTACTCACCATACAGGTAATGCCTCCAAATCTTCAAAGCAAAAACCACCGCAGCCAATTCAATGTCATGCGTAGGATAATTGCGCTCATGCACCTTCAACTGTCGCGATGCATAAGCCACCACCTTACCCTCTTGCATCAACACACAACCCAAACCAACATAGGATGCGTCACTATACACCACAAACTCTTTCCCTGATTCAGGCTGAACCAAGATAGGAGCTTGCGTCAAAGCTGCCTTCAGCTTCTCAAAAGCCTGCTGTCTCGCTTCCGTCCACTCATACTTATCATCCTTCTGCAACAACTTCGTCAAAGGTGCAGCAATCTTTGAAAATCCATCCATGAACCTCCTGTAGTATCCCGCCAAACCAAGGAAACTACGAACTTCATGAACAGATTTAGGAGGCTTCCAATTCATCACTGCCTAATTCTTCTGAGGATCAACACGGATCCCCTCAGCATAAACCAAATGACTAAGGAACACAACTTCCCTGAGCCAGAACTCACACTTGCTTAACTTAGCATAAAGTTGATTCTCCAACAAAGCCTGCAACACAATCCTCAAATGCCCCTCATGCTCTTCCTCAGTACAAGAGTACACGAGGATATCATCAATGAACATCACAACAAACTTGTCCAAATATTCGTGGAACACCCTATTCATCATGTCCATAAAAGCTGCATGAGCATTCGTCAAACCAAACAGCATCACAAGGAACTCATAATGCCCATAGCTCGTTCTGAATGCTGTTTTTGGCACATCCACATCCTTCACCTTGAGCTGGTAATACCCTGACCTTAAGTCAATCTTAGAGAACGCAGACGCTCCCCGAAATTGATGAAAAAGATCATCAATCCTCGGCAATGGATACCAATTCTTGATAGTCAACTTGTTCAGCTGACGGTAATCGATGCACATACTCATAATGCCATCCTTTTTCTTCACAAACAAGACCGGTGCACCCCAAGGTGACACACTCGGCCGAATGAAACCACGATCAAGCAACTCATGAAGTTGCGTCTTCAGCTCCTTCAACTCCTTACTGCCATTCGATAAGGAGTAATGGAAACTGAAGTTGTGTTTTCATATAGCTCAATCCCAAACTCCACTTCTCGATTAGGAGACAACCCAGGCAACTCCTCCGGAAACACACCTGGAAACTCTCGCACAGTCCTGATATCTTGCACTCGCAACTCCTTAGAGCTAGGATTCATCACAAAGGCTAGGTAGGCTTCACAACCTTGCCTCAGCATTCGGCTTGCCTCCAAGGAAGACACCACATTGGCAAGAAACTTCACATTCTCACCAACCACCACTACCTCGTAATTATCCACAAGCTTCAACGAAACTCGCTTGTTCTCAAAATCCACCACAGCTCGATGTTCCACAAGCCAATCCATACCCAGGATTACATCAAAACCATAGAAAGGCAATTCCATGAAATCAACATGAAAAACATGGTTTTGCACAACCAAGGGACATCTTCTATACAACTTCCGTGTCACAACGGTCTCACCAAAGGAACTAGTTACACGCATACCAACATCCAAAGACTCAACAGGTAAACCAAGCAATTGAGCATGTTCACGCAATATGTATGAGTGTGTAGATCCAGAATCAATCAAGGAAAGTAATGACAAGGATTGCAAAGTGAAGGTACCTGCGATCACATCCGTGTCATTCCTCCCCTCTCACTGAGCATACACTCGAGCCTGGCAACCACCCTCAGGTTGGACAGCCACCACATGTGCCACATTCCTTCCACCGTCATCTCTACGCTGGAAGTTACCACGGCCGCGCCCACGACCTCTCTGTGGTGCAACAACTCCAGGAGCACGTCCCTGACCACCACCGACCAACAAAGGACACTCCCTCCTCATGTGGTCTGCCTAGCCACAATTCCAGCACGAATTACCGGTCACCGCAACAGGAGTCTGAACCTCCCTCGCTGCTCGAGGACAATCACGCCTCAAATGGCCACACGATCCACACTCCCAACATGTGTTCTGATCAGCTCTCGCCCTGTCTCCCTGAACAGGCGCACCATGCCTTCCACTACCACGCCTAACAGAAGACTGATACCTCCTATCTCGTCCTCTCTTGTTTCGTCCACCACCGGAACTATACTCAGCAGCTCTTTTGCCCGAGCTCGAACCAACACCTCTCGAAGATAAACTCAGGTTCTGCTCAATGTCCTTTGCCCTGCTCACCAGCACATCAAAATCAGTGTACTCAGTAGCAAGCATGAAAGTTTTCACTTCCGTCATCAAACCATATCAGAAACGTTCACACCTCTCCCGCTCATCAGGGAAAAGCTCATGTGCGTATTGACTGAAACGGACAAACTGGATCTCATACTCAGCCACCGACATACTTCCTTGTGTAAGAGACATGAACTCTCTTTTCTTTTCATCCAGGTATTGCACACCCAGATACTTCCGCTTGAACGCGTTCAGAAAGAACGTCCAAGTCAAATCAACTTCCTCCATTCCGGAGACAGTGGTCGTCCACCAGGTATACGCATCATCATGTAACAGCGATACCACACATCCTAACTTCTGCACATCATTGCAGTTCATCTGTCCCAATATCCTCTTGGTACTTTCCAACCAAGATTCAGAACCCTCCGCAGACAAACCTCTGAATTCAGTCCCTCCCAAACCATGCAAACGTTCCAAAGGTAATCTCGCATTAGCATCACCCTGATGCTCAGCTCCATGAGCTCTAGCTACTGCTGCCTGGAAGGCTCCAACAATAGCCTGTATCAAAACTGTCATGTCAATAGCAGCTTGCCCCTGCCCAGCTTCAGGTCCAGCGACCCCAGCACCAACACCAGCTCCATCACCTCCAGCACCACCACCACCGGGCGGTCCACCACTAGGAGGAGGAGGTAAATCCACAACATTATCGACATTCTCCTCATTCTCGTTCTGAGCCATAGCTCGCGTATTAACTCTCGTCTCTCTACGAGGTCCCATTCACTAAAATAATGCACTAACACAAATGCAATAAACATAATTAGGCTCAACAAGGTAAGTAATCCAAGCACTCAAGCTCATTTTTCAAAAACAATTCCTTTCATTAGTTTTGATATGGCAATGGGTACCTCTAACATGCTTCAACATAGCATAACATCACAATTGCAACATACTTTACAATTCATACATCATACTCTCATTTAAAAGACATATCATGCAAACAAACATACATCAACCACATAACCATTCCCGTTTACTCGAGAATTCAGCTCTGATACCACCAAATGTAATCCCCTTAGCCCGGCCTAGACGGTTGACCCGAACTACGAAGATTACACGGGGAAAACCAAAGTCAACCCAAAAGTCAACCTTGATTAACAACCTATTTTTTTCTCTTAAAACTTATCTAGATGCACATTAACCCTAAGCGTACCCTTGAGAAGAGCATACTTGAAAAGCACAACGATTAGAAAACATTAAGGGATTCAAATGCACAACATAAAGAAGTTAGGGACCAAAATGTAATTTTTGGAAAGATGGAGGACTTAACTGATTTTTTAAGTTACCATTATGAAATTAAGCATATTACATGCTTCCCTGTCAAATTTCATCTTAAACGGACATCTCAAACTCAAGCAATTGCAAAAACAATATTTGGGACTAAAACGTAAAACTTGCAAACCACAAAACCATTCAAATCAGTGCCCAACGGTCAACTGTTTCGGAACGGGGTTGACCGTTCCGAAACGCGGGTTCGTTTCGAGACCTGAATCGAAACAGGGCCTGACAGTGGCCAAAATGTTTCGGAACGGCCCTATCCGTTTCGATACACGAAGGCCATTACAAGCCCCCGTTCCGAAACGCTAGTGCCCGTTCCGATACGGACTGCCCAGAAAGTGCAGAATTAGCTAGTTTAACATACATTTATCCACACAAACACATCCTAATGACCTCCTAATCATGCCAACAAGTCATCATACATATTAGGTACATGTTTGTATCATCAAAACACATTCATGGCATCACTTAGGAAAATCCACAAGTCTATAGGCATGCATCCTATTATCCAAAGCAAAACAATGATCAAAGCCTCAAGGCAAACACCAAAATGGCCATTTACAAGTCCAAATCATTTAAGGCATCATGCCACAACTGGGGAGTCCAAAACATCTCCCAAAACACACCCTAGGTTCGCATTGCCAAATACCAACAACTAATATTGTTGTGAAAAAGTCACGATACATGAGCTTAGCTTTCCCTTGGATTCTTAGCCTCCTTGCTGCCCTCAAACACCTCAATTATCAACATTATTGGTTCAAGAGAAAGCATAAGCACAAATGCTTAGTGAGGCATGCTCTAAAGAAACAACACAATAATGCATTTTATAAAACACATTTCATAAGGCCTTTAAATTCATAAACATCATTTCTCATGCAACAATGCATACACAACAAGTATCTCATGCTTCATTAACATTAACATGTCATATTAGCTTCCAAGTGATAAACCATAACCATTTACAACATAAAACACAATCCGATACGCGGATTACAAGCGTTGTCCCATACGCTTCATACACACTACCGAACACACACAAGGTGGAGTTCACCGTTACAATCACAACCCCTCAACACCCGTGATGGAGTTTAACGGTACAATCACAACCCCTCCACATCACTCATCGGTAGTTGTATAGCATCACTAACGAGAATACGGGACACACAACTCAAGATCCACACATGGACTTTTAACCACCATTGTGATCTTAACCATTTCGTTAGTGTACCTGGATGGAGTCTACGGTACAATCACAACCCCTCAACATCCAAGGCGACTTTATTCACGGTGCACCCAATCCTATAGCCGGCTAACTATATCTGATTCAAGTACTTTAAAACCACCCATCACTTGCCAATATACATCATTTATCATCAATAATCCATTGTTTTAAAGCATTAATCAAGCCATTAAACCATCATGCATCACTATGCATCAAAACCACATTTACTAATATCAAACCACGGATCTCTTACCTTGAGCATCCTTCAACACATGGCTTTCAAAACCAGCATTAATCATGCTAAAACATGCTTTCAAATCAGAACTTAAACATGCAAATTAAACACAATGCATCCAACCATCTCAAGGTTCATCAAAGAGAAAAAGTTTTCCCGAAAACTTACTCGTCAGCTTAGTTAAGTTGCTTAGACTTAAACTAAGCTCACAAACCTTAAAACATTCATTAGAAAGCCGGAAATCCCAACTTCACTCACCAATTCCGTTTCGCAAGCTTGCCGAAACGCCGTTCAAGCCACTATATCAACACCACAAGGATCTGAAGATGTCTCCCCTGTTTTAAACACATCAAAGCAGAGGATTAATGCATCATCATGAATTAAAATCTTCAGCCATTACACCTAAACTCGCTGCTCTCACCAAGACTAACATTTCGGCTACCAAACACAACTGAAATCACCTCCAAACTCTTCCACAACATTACCCAGCAAAGATCCATCAATTGTAAACATTCTTAAACATTAATTAACATCAAAAAAGAACCTAAACTCGTCCTTATACCTCCAGCTATAATAGAACACCAAGATCACCCCAAAAACCACCATTTTCATAAGCAAAAACTTAGGAAATTCAACCTATTCGTGATTGCATTGATTAAATCTCAATTACACATCATTAAACATCCAAAATACATTAAAAAGCCATCTCAAAATAGATCCCAAACAATCACCACGAATTTCTTCAAGATTTAATCCAAATCTTGAGTTTTAAGCCAAAATCAAGATCACAACATCAAAACCTTTTATAAAACTTACTTTAAGGATTGAGAACTTGGGAATTTCAGTAAAGAACTGAGTATTTAGAGGAGAAGAACATCCTTACCTCTAAATGTAGATTTCTCCTTGATTAGAGCCAAAATCCTTGAAAATTTAATAAGCAAATCAAGAGGTTTTGATGTAGAAGGAATTAGGAATCAATTGATGATTGAAACATCATCATTTAGTGTTAAAATCAGTAGAAATTTTGCTGTAGAAATGTGTTTGGCTGAGGGAATTTTGAGAGAAAATGAGATGAGAAAGTTTTAAGAAAGTTAGTTATGAAAAGCTAAAATATCATTTTCCACTTTTCCTTTAATTAATTAAACATTAATAAAATCATTAAATCTCAGAAACAACTGGAGAAATCCTTTCATGGGTAAATTAGCTCCTTAAAGATTCAAAGTTTCAATCCTTACAAAACAGTCACCACAAAACTTTTCAAAATTTACATTTTAGTCTCTATTTCGAAATGTCCAACTTCCAAACCTCATTTTGTAAAATTGATTTCACCACTCTCTTATATATATTAAAAGAGGATTTTTAGATATTTTCCCATATTTTTAAAGCATCCTGAACTAGGCTTCCCCTAAAACCACCTTTTATATTCGAACCGAAAATCAGACCGGTCCATATTTTTAAATCAGACCCTAAACTTCCAAGCCCAAAATTGGGGTGTTACAAGTACTGAAAACATTATAGTAACTAAATTGAGCAAAAATGCATGTTGGAGGCAAAACTATTGTAGGGTGAGAGTTGAGGGACTAATATTGCGATTAGTCCCTAATTAATTAAAAGCCTCACCAACGTGGGAGAGTATGAGGGCTTTCCTTCAATTGAAGGAAAGCTAAATAGCCTAATATACTTATATAAAACAAGAAAAAGAAAAAGAGAAAGAACTTACCCGGTTATAAGTTAGGCAAGCACCTCCTCATCTCTTCATCTTCATCATCTCCTACCTAAGCAAGCACATCCATTGGAGAAGTTTTGAGCTTCACTTTTTCTTCGTTTTATTGGCATCGAATCATTGTTATAGATCGGGTAAGCTATATTCCTCAATCGCTTATTAAATTCCATGGATATATCAAGCTTAATCGTAAGCTAGGGTTTTGACCATCCATGGATATCTCATTGTTGTCATCTATATTGAGAATGATTATCGATTTTGATATTCTTATATTGATTTTGATATCAAAATATCAATCATACCAATCTCTCTATTGATTTCCTAGCTCAAGAAGTTGATAAAGAGCATCCATCGTCTCCATCCAAAGCTAGGAACAAGGGGATTGTTATCCGAAACCCTTAAAAGCTTCAGATTGTCAAGGTTAGTGTAGTCGGAGTCTCAGGATTAGGCGAAAAGCCTTCCCGAATCTATTATTGTTGTTTACGATAATTTAACTCACGTCGCTATTGAGAAAGTTACATCGGACTAGTAGACGGACACCTTGGTAAGTGTCGGTAAGTTGCCATTGAAAATCGGACATAGCTATTAGAATTGTCATTGAGCACAGTCATTGTTATAGATATTTTTATTGAACCATTGCAAGAAATCATTGATCATTGGTATTAACATCGAACCATGAAACATTGATTACGAGACATATTGGTTATTGATAATATTGAAATCATTGGTTATTGGAACACTCATTGATTATTGAAATCGTTATGAAAATTTGAACCTTGGGTTTGAATAGACATTGGATACAATTGGCATGCCATAGAATTCACGAGCTAAGGGTACGGGTGGACTACGAACCTAAGGCTACGTCCTATATTGATTTGGCGAGGCGGAGGGATGTGTATTGATGTTGGTCATAATGGCGAGTTGAAGGGGCTAGACCATTCCTTGACTTGGCGAGGCGTAGGAATTCGCGTATCCACTATCTTAATTCAATCCAAGGATTAATGATGAAAAGAATATGTTAAACATTGTATTTTGTAGCACAACAATGACATTGATAAGCATGAGATCATATATATAGATAGTTGACATATTGTTGTTCTTATTGCTTATGACTACCTCACTAGACATCGTGTTCCTAACGTGTCTCATCCCATGCATTTTCATGCTGAAAGGATATTGTGCCGGAGGATCGGATTGGCAAAACAAGACAAGTCACTACAAGCCTTCAAGTAATGTGTTTTGATCTTAAGATCTCCTAGGAAGGTGGCAAAGTAGTTGAACTAGTCATTTATGCCCATTTTGTTATGTTTGTGGTATGCATATGTTGTAATGTGGTTAATGGCCCTAAATGGCCTTTCTGGATGGCTTAAAAGTACATACTTGGCTCATATAGGTCAAAACAACATCAAGGCATTATTCTCGAAAGCAATGGAACTAGAGGCATATTTCCTAAAAGATAAAAGCACCAAAAGACTAAAATCCAAAAGCAAGCATACACCAAAATTCAAAGGCCATTTACTAGTCCAAAAATGCTTCACAAACTTTCTCAAAACTAGAAATCAACAAATCGTTAACATTCAATGCATCAGACACCCCCATTGCCCTTATTACACTGGTTCAAGTATGCAACATACTTTTATAAAGCGTCTTGGTAAGATTCTCTTGAAGATGTTGCCTCCAAAAATCTAATTATCTGCATTGATGAAACAAAGAGAGCATAAGCATGCAAGCTTAGTGAGGATTGCTAAAAACCACAAATATCATCAATGCACAAAACCAGTTTCCATTCCTTTCAAAACGAACATGCCTTTCTTGATAAACAAAGCACTTTTTCATCAAACTCATTGTATTAAATATCATGCACCATGATTCATACAAATTCATCAATTAAACCATTGCTACTCATATTCCAAGCCTTCCAAGCATAAACACCATTATGCTAAGCTTAAATCAAAGCATGCATCTTTCAAAATATGCATTAATCAACATTTTCCATAAAACCACAATTCATTATATTGGCTCACAAGTGATAGACATCAATTTCAAAAACATATATCGGATACAGGAATTACCAAAGGTTGTCCCACACCCTTCATACACCTGTAGAGCGTTTAGGTGTTCTCCTTTTATGAGCGCAAGTGCACACTCTTTTCAAGTTATAGTATAAAAGATATTGTCTCCCACAGGGTTTAGAGCAGCTCCTATGAATGGTTTCCTGCCATAGATTTAGCAAATGCGAATTTAAACCTCGTGATGTGGAAATATAAAAACACAAGTAAAGATAAAGATGGTAAAGAGAGGAGTGATCGGGAGAGATTGGGCGATAAGCTGGGTAAGACAGGTGCAGCTTAGTAGCCTGTGGACTGCAAAGTATAGCTTTGAGTATGCTTTGCGCTGCCATGAATTGTTGCCTCGACGAGTATGGCGGGCGGCAAACTACAACCTTGTCACACAATCGCAGCAGGTGACTGCCACTGTAAGGGTGTGTACTGTCTCGGCATGTGGATCGGAAAGAAGTCCTGGCGGTAAGTCTGGCAGACATTCTGAGTTTGGCATGATAGTCGACAGTGATCCCTTCTATTTATAGGTTAGGATGCTCGAGATTGCTTAACTTGAGGACTAGTGTGGAACCAAATTAGAAAACTCGGTTGGTAATCTCTTTTAGCCGCTAAAACTTGTGGACTAGTGTGGAACAAAGTTAGTCACGCCATTGTGAGTTGTGATCGTGCTTAACCCTTTCGCGAGACTTGCACTTTCGTGCCCCACAAATGGATTTTCTCTTTAATTGACTGGTGTAGACTATTGAACGAACAAGAAGCATCGATTAAGCAAACTCATAACATTATTGAAAACAACTCAAAATTATACAACTGATTTCCTCAAACTACTTTACATACACGCGCCTAAACCCTAGGAGAGTTAGGTCGCAACCCCCAACACTCCAACTTATCTAGCTAACCCCCCATCCGCACTCTCATCGGCAGATGCCGTTGATGCACTGATCCCTCTATGAGATATGCCCCTATACCCTTACATACATTAGGTATATATAGGGCTCATGACCTAGGTTGAGTGTAACACCCCAATTTTGGGCATAGATGTTTAGGGTTTGAACCAAACCGGTCTGATATTCGGTTCGAATATAATAGGAGGTTTTAGGGAAAGCCTAGTTCGGGATGTTTTAAAAATATAGAAAAATATCTAAAAATCCTCATTTAATATATACAAGAGAATGATGAAATCAATTTTACAAAATAAGGTTTGGAAATACTACATTTCAGTGTAGTAACCAAAATGCGATTTTTGCAAAGTTTAGTAGTGACTGTTTTGTAAAGGATTGAAACTTTGAATCTTTAAGGAGCTAATTATCCAAAATGTTTTTCTCCAGATTTTTCCTTAATTTGGGTGATTTAATTAATGTTTTAATTAAATAAAAGAAAAGAAAAGGGAAACTACTTTTTGGATTTACATAACTACCTTTTCCTAATTTTCTCTCATTCCTTTTTCTCTCAAAATCCCATCATCCAAACACATTTTCTCCAGAAAATTAAACATTGATATTTACTTCAATTGATGAGATTTCTTTCATCTATTGGTTCCTAATCAATCTTGCATCAAATCCTTTTGATTTTCACATTGAAATTTCAAGGAATTTGGCCCAGATCAAGGAGAAATCATCATTTAGAGGTAAGGATGTTCTTCTCCTCTAAATACTTAGTTCTTTACTGAAATTCCCAAGTTGTCAATCCTTTATTAAAGTTTTATAAATGATTTAATGTTAGAAACTTGATTTTGGCTTAAAACTCATGATTTGGAAGAGATCTTGAAGATTTTCGTTGAAATGGATTGGGCTCTGTTTTGAGATGATTCTTTAATGTATTTTTGATGTCTAATAATGTTAGAAATGAGGTTTTATCAATCCCATCCCGAATAGGTTGTATTTCCTAAGTTTTTGCTTATGAAAATGGTGGTTTTTGAGGTGTTCTCAGTGTTCTGTTATGGTTGGTGGTATAAGGACGAGTTTAGGTTTATTTTGGATGTTAATTGATGTTTATAAATGTTTAGAAGTGATGGATCTTGGTTGGGTTAAGTTTCAGTTGTGTTTGGTAGCCGAAATGTTGGGTTTAGGTAGAGCAGCGAGTTTAGGAGTGATTGCTGAAGATTTCAATGCATGACGATGCATTAATCCTCTGCTTTGATGTGTCTAAAACAGGGGAGACATCTTCAGACACATTTGGAGTTGATCCAGAGGCTTAATCGACATTTCGGCAAGGAAGCGAAACGAAATTTGTGAGTGGAGTTGGTATCCAGCTTTGGAACAATTATTTGGAGGTTTTGGGAGCTTAGTTTAAGTCTAAACAACTTAGCTAAGCTCAAGAGTAAGTTTTTGGAAAAACTCTCTCGGATGTGCCAAGTTATGGTTTGATGCATTAGTTATGAAATGCATGTTTAATTACTATTTTGAAAGCACGTTTTAGCGTGATTAATGCTGGATTTCAAAGCCTTGTATTGAGGGATGCTCAAGGTAAGAGATCCTTGGTTTTACATGTTATTAATATGGTTTTGATGCATAGTGATGCATGATGTTAAGTGGCTTTGATTTATGCTTTAAAACAGTGAATTGATGATGGTATTTGATGTATATTGGCAAGTGATGAAATGGTTTTAAAGTACTTGAATCGGATATAGTTAGCTGGCTATAGGATTGGGTGCACCGTAAGTAAAGTCGCCTTGGATGTTGAGGGGTTGTGATTGTATCATAAACTACATCCAAGTACCCTAACGATTGAGGTAAGATCACAACGGCGGTTGAAATTCCGTGTGTGGATCTTGTGTTATGTGTCCCTTACTCTCGTTAGAGGAATTATACAACTACCGATGAGTGGTGCTGAGGGGTTGTGATTGGACCGTTATACTCCACCACGGGTGTCACATCAATGGAGGGATTGCTCTTGAGTGTGAACCTTGTATAGTCCGGTAGTGTGTATGAAGCGTGTGGGACAACGCTTGTAATCCGCGTATCCGATTGTGTTTTGTGTAAATGGTTATGAACTATCACTTGAAAGCCAATATAATGTATTTAAATGTAAAGAAGCATGAGATGCTTGAAAATGATACATGGTAGCATGATAAAGAGATGAGATTGTGGTTTAAAAGCTTTGTTGAAAGTGTTTTCTAAAAATGCATTGTTGTATTTGTTTTGGTTAGAGCTTGCCTCACTAATCATTTGTACTTACGCTCTCTTTTACCAATAATGCAGATAATTGAGGTGTTAAAGGGCATCAAGGGAGCTAAGTACATCCAAGGGAAGCTAAGCTCATGTATGGTGAAGTTTTCGTACACTATTAGTTTTGATAATTTGGCAATTGGAACCTAAGTTTTGTTTTGGGAGATGTGTTGAACTCCCTAAGGTTGTGGCATGTTTGCCTCTATTGGTTTGAATTGTAAATGGACTTTAAATGGCTTGATTTGAAGTTTGGTTGCCCTTTTGGTTTTGGTAATAGGAAGCATGCCTCTAGTCTTGTGAAATTTCATGTTTGGTGATATGAATGTGTTAGGGTGTCCTAAACATGTACCAATTATGTATGTTGACTTGTTGACATGAGTAGGAAGTCATTAGATGGTGTTTGAATGGGTTTTTGCATGAAAAACCAGCAAAATCTGTTGTTTCTGGGCAAACCGTATCGGAACACTCCCTAGTGTTTCGAAGCGGGGGCCTGAAATGGCTTTCGTGTTTCGAAACGCCAAAGAATGTTTCGAAAGGAATTTGCCACTGGAGGGCCTCGTTTCGGAACCAGTCTCCGAACCAACCCGCGTATCGAAACGGTCAACGCCGTTCCGATCCTACGTTTCGATATGGCAGGTGCGTGTTTCGAAACAGGTGACCGTTGGGCACTGATTTGAATGGTGCTGAAGTTTGCAAGCTTTACATTTTAGTCCCAAAAGTTGTGTTTGCAATTGTATGAGTTTTAGATGTCAAATTATGGTGAATTTTGGCAGGGAAGCATGTAACATGGCTAATTTCATATTGGTAACATAAAAATCAGTAAAGACCCTATAATTCACATAAATTACATTTCGGTCCCTATTCTTGTAATAAGTGCAATTGAGTCCCTATTTGTTATCCGATCGATGTGTCTTTCACAAATAAGCTTTTTGGGAACTCACTTAGGGTTAATGTGGATCTAGACAAGATTAAGAAGAAAAAAAAGGTTGTGAATCAAGGTTGACTTTCGGGTTGACTTTGGTTTTCCCCGTGTGACCTTCGTAGTTCAGGTCAACCATCTGGGCCGGGCTAAGGGGGTTACATTTGTTGGTATCAGAGATTAGGTTCTCGTGTAATTGGGAATTGGGTGATGTATGTGTATTTGCATGATATGCCTTTTGGGTGAAAGAATGTTGTATGAATAGTGTTGAATGGTTTCAAATTCGATATGATGTGCTATGTTGGAATGTGTTAGGGGATCCCATTGCCATATCAAAACTAATGGAAGGAATTGTTTTCGAAAAAGAGCTTGAGTACTTGGATTACTTACCTTATTGGGCCTAATTGTGTTTATTGCATTTGTGTTAGTGCATTGTTTTCTTGTAAATGGGGCCGCGTAGAGACATGAGAATAAATACAAGGGCTATGGCTCAGAATGAGAACGAGAATAATGAGAACGTTGAGAATGTTATGGATTTACCTCCTCCCCCTGGTGGTGGACCACCTGGAGATGGTGGTGCTAGAGGTGGTAATGCTGGTGTTGGTGCTGGTGCTGGGTCGCTAGACCTGAAGGTGTGCAGGGGCAAGCTGCTCCTGACATGACTGTGTTGATTTAGGCTATTGCTAGAGCCTTTCAGGAAGCTGTAGCTGGAGCTCATGGAGTTGCGCATCCGGATGATGCTAATGTGAGATTGCCTTTAGAACGTCTTCGCAGTCAGGGAGGGACTGTGTTCAGAGGTTTATCTCCGGAAGGATCCGAGTCTTGGTTGGAAAGCACCAAGAAGATTTTGGGGCAAATGAACTGCAATAATGTGCAGAAGTTGGGTTGTGTGGTGTCACTGCTGCATGACGATGCTTATACGTGGTGGACGACCACTACCTCTGGAATGGAGGACAATGATGTAACTTGGACGTTTTTTCTGAACGCGTTCAAGCGGAAGTATCTGGGTGTGCGATACCCAGATGAGAAGAAAAGAGAATTTATGTCTCTTGTGCAGGGAAGCATGACAGTAGCTTAGTACGAGATCCAGTTTGTCCGCCTTAGTCAGTATGCACCTGAGCTAATCCCTGATGAGCGGGAGAGGTGTGAACGTTTCCGTTATGGATTGGTAACGGATGTGAAGACTTTTATGCTTGCGACTGAATATACAGATTTTGATGTGCTTGTGAGTCGGGCGAAGGACATCGAGCAGAACTTGGGTTTGTCTTCCAGAGGCGATAGTTCTAGCTCGGGTAAAAGGGCTACTGATCATAGTTCTGGTGGTGGACGGAACAAGAGGGGACGAGATAAGAGGTATCAGCCTACTGTTAGGCGTGGTGGTGGAGGACATGGTACGCCTGTTCAGGGAGATAGGATGAGGGCTGATCAGAACACGTGCTGGACGTGTGGATCTCGTGGCCATTTCAGGCGAGATTGTCCTCGAGCAGTGAGGGAGGTTCAGGCTCCTATGGCAGCAACAAGTAATTCATGTTGGAATTGTGGTTCGGCAGACCACATGAGGAGAGAGAGTCCTTTGTTGGCTGATGGTGGTCAGGGACGTGCTCCTGGGTAGTTGCACCTCAGAGAGGCCGTGGGCGCGGCCGTGATAACTTTCAACGCAGATATGATTGTGGGAGGAATGTGGCGCATGTTGTGGTTGTACAACCTGAGGGAGGTGTCCAGGCTCGAGTGTATGCTCAGCGTGAGGGAAGGAATGATACATATGTGATCGCATGTACCTTTACTTTGCAATCCTTATCATTACTTTCTTTGATTAATTATGGATCTACACACTCGTACATATTGCGTGAACATGCTCAAATGCTTGGTTTACTTATTGAGTCTTTGGATGTTGGTATGCGTGTGACTAGTTCCTTTGGTGAGACTGTTGTAACATGAAAGTTGTATAGAAGATGTCCCTTGAAAGTGCAAAACCATGTTTTTCTTTTTAATCTCATGGAGTTGCCATTCTATGGTTTTGATGTAATCCTTGGTATGGATTGGCTTGTTGAGCATCAAGCTATAGTGGATTTTGAGAACAAGCGAGTCTCGTTGAAACTTGCGGATGATTATGAGGTGGTGGTGGTGGGTGAAAATGTAAAGTTTCTTAGTAATGTGGTGTCTACCTTGGAAGCAAGTGGATGTTCCGGCAAGTTTGCGAGGCTTGTAACCCCCTTAACCCGGCCTAGACGGTTGACCCGAATTAAGAAGTTTACACGGGGAAAACCAAAGTCAACCCGAAAGTCAACCTTGATTAACGACCCTTTTTTTTCTTTTTAATCTTGTCTAAATGCACATTAACCCTAGATATGTTCACAAGATAATCATACTCAAAGATCAAAACAATCAGAGAACATTCAGGGACTCAATTGAACAAATTACAACTTTAGGGACCAAAATGTAAATTCTGAAAATTATAAGGACTTAACCCAATTAAAAATTACCAACATGAAATTAATCATCTTTCATGCTTCTCTGCCAAATTTCAGCTCAAACGGACATTCCAAACTCATTCAATTGCAATAAAAAATTTCAGGACCAAAACGCAAGCATTTCAAAACATATAACCATCAATTTCAGAGCCCAACGGTCGAGTGTTCCGAAACAGGGAGGACCTATTCCGAAACGCGGGACCGTCCCGAAACTGGTTCCGAAACGAGGCTTGGCAGTGGCATTTCCGTTCCGGAATGGTTCCTCCCGTTTCGGAACGCCTAGACCATTTCAGGCCCCTGTTCCGAAACGGTAGCACCCGTTCCGATACGGCCTGCCCAGATTTGCAGATTTTTGCTGAATTAACACATATTTGACCCATCAAACATGCTCCAAATGCCACCAAAATATACCAGCAAGACATTCAACAATCAAGGAACAATATTGCTTCAATCATACTCAAACATGGCATCAATTAAGCAAATCCCCAATTCTATAGGCAAGCTTCCTATTTCATAAACCATTCAAGCATCAAAATACCAAATCAACCACATAAAGGCCATTTACATGTTCCAACAACATTAACAACATAAAACCAACTTAAGAAGTCCAAAACATCTCCTAAAACATCAACATAGGTTCCCCATTGCCAAATTCCAAAAGCTAATAGTGTTTAAGAAACCTTCACCATACATGAGCTTAGTTCACCACTTGGATTCTTCACCTCCTTGCTGCCCTCAATGCACTTTAACGCTCTGCATTATTGGTTTAAGAAAAGAGAGAGAGAGCGTAAGCGAAAAGCTTAGTGAGGAATGCTCATTTAAAACCACACAATAATGCATTTATGAAACACCTTTAAAAACCTTAAATCATACATCATTTGCACATGCACTAAAGCATTTAAAACAAGCAATTCATGCTTCAAGTTCATAACATGTCACATTGGCAACAAGTGATACATTCAACATAAGATCCACACATGGACTTTTAAACACCATTGTGATCTTATAATTTCCAAGGACCACACATGGAGTTTTAAACACCATTGTGTCCTTAACAAGAATCATCCATGGACTTTTAAACACCATGACAAGGACCACACAAGGACTTTTAAACACCTTTGTGTCCTTAACAAGAATCACCCAAGGACTTTTAAACACCTTGGTGTTCTTAAATAACAAGGCTTACACAAGGGATTTTAACCACCTTTGTAACCTTAACCAAGAACCAACCATGGACTTTTAAACACCATGTTGTTCTTAAAATACACAAGATTCACACAAGGACTTTTAACCACCTTTGTGATCTTAACCAAGAACCAACCATGGACTTTTAACCACCATGTTGTTCTTAAATAAACAAGGCTCACACAAGGACTTTTAAACACCTTTGTGACCTTAACCATCACTTGCCAATATGCATCATTAACAACAATATTCCACTGTTTTTAAGCATTTAACAAAGCCATAAACATCATGCATCCTTAGGCATCAAACCACATTTAAACAATGTTCAAAAACAAGGATCTCTTACCTTGAGCATCCTTCAACACATGGCTTATAATCTCAGCAAATAAACATGCTAAATATGCTTCCAAAACAGGATTTAAAACATGCAAACAACCACATTGCACACAACCAATCCATGGTTCATCATCAATAGAGTTTTTCCGAAAACTTACTCTTGAGCTTAGCTAAGTTGCTTAGACTTAAACTAAGCTCCCAAACCTTCAAAACATTGGTTTCAAAGCTGAAAACCAAAATCCACTCACCGATTCCGTTTCGCCTCTTGCCGAAACACCAATCAAGCTTCCGGATCTCCACCACTAGGATCCAAAGATGACTCCCCTGTTTTAAACACATCAAAACAGTAGATTAATGCATCATCATGCATTGATATCTACAATGAAAGAACCTAAACTCGTTGCCCTCATCCACACTCCATTTTCGGCTACCAAACACAACCGAAAACAAAACCAAACAACTCCACAACACCACCCAGCCAAGATTCATCAACTCTAAACATCTTTAAACATTAATTAACATCCAAAATGGATCTCAACACATCCTTATACCTCCAGCCATAACAGATCATCAAGATCACTCCACAAACCATCACTATTACAAGTAAAACTTAGGAAATTCAACCTATCCGGGATTGCATTGATTAAATCTCAATTTCTCATCAATTAAACATTCATTTAACATCAAATTGACACCTCAAAACACTGCCAATCAGATTATACGAAATTTCATCAAAATCAAACAAATCTTGCATTTTAAAGCCAAAATCAAGAATACAATTGTAAAACCTTTAATTAAACACAAATCAAGGATTGAGAACTTGGGAATTTCAGTAAAGAACTGAGAATTTAGAGGAGAAGGACGTTCATACCTCTAAACTTGAGTTTCTCCCTTTTTAGAATCAAAATTCTTGAAGATCCAAGTAGCAAATGGTGAGGTTTTGTTGAAGAGATGATTAGAGATCAAAAGAGAATTAAAATCTCATGTTTGGATGTCAAAAATCAGAGGAAAAAGCTCTGGAGAAATGTGTTTGGTTTGAGAGAAAAGATGAGAGAAAATGAAAATAGAATTTTAGGAAAAGTTAGTTGGAAAATGCCAAAATATCTTCCCTCTCTTTTTCTTTTATTCAAAAACCATTTATTAAACCTTTAATATTTAGGAAAAATCTGGAGAAACTCATATTGGGTAAATAGCTCCTTAAAGGTTCAAAGTTTCAATCCTTTTTAAAACAGTCTCACGGTTTTCGAAAATTACATTTTGGTCACTAACCCAAAATGTCACACTTCCAAACCTCATTTTGTAAAATTGATTTCACTTTTCTCTTATACATAATAAAAGAGGATTTTAAGACATTTTTCCACATTTTAAACGCAACCCGAACTAGGCTTTCCTAAATTCACTCTTTTATATTCGAACCGCGAACCGACCGGTCCGGTCCAAACCCAAAACTTCTAAGCCCAAAATTGGGGTGTTACAACTCTCCCCCCCTTAAGAAATTTCGTCCTCGAAATTTACCTGAAGGAAAGAGATACGGAAACTGCTCCAGCATGTCATCTTTCCGTTCCCATGTGGCTTCCTCAGCACCACGATGCTTCCACAACACCTTTACCAACTCAATGGTCTTGCCACGAAGAACCTTACTATCCGAATCCAGAATCTTCACCGGTTCCTCATCATAGGTCAAATCCGGATTCAATTCCACTTCTTCCACAGACATCACATGTGAAGGATCCGATCTATACTTCCGAAGCATAGAAACATGAAACACATCATGGATCTTCTCCAACTCCTGAGGTAACCTCAACTTGTACGCAACAGGACACACACGCTCAATCACCTCGTATGGTCCAATGTACCTAGGGCTCAACTTGCCCTTTCGGCCAAACCTCATCACCTTTTTCCAAGGCGAAACCTTCAAAAACACACGGTCACCCACCACATACTCAATCTCCTTACACTTCAAATCCGCGTAAGACTTTTGCCGATCAGATGCTGCCTTCAAGCGCTCACAAATGAGCTTCACCTTCTCGGTGGTTCCTTTCAACAAAGCCGGCATCGAAACCAACTTCTGACCTGTTTCAGCCCAACAAAGAGGAGTCCTACACTTCCTCCCGTACAAAGCCTCATAAGGTGCCATTTGAATACTTGATTGATAACTATTGTTATAGGCAAACTCCACCAAAGGCAAATGTTTCTCCCAAGAGCCCTGGAACTCAATCACACAGCACCTCAACATGTCCTCCAAAACCTGGATAACACGCTCGGACTGACCATCCGACTAAGGATGATAAGACGTACTGAAATTCAACCGCGTACCCAAAGCTTGATGCAAACACTGCCAGAATCGCGATGTAAACCTCGGATCCCTATTCGACACAATCGACTTAGGCACACCATGCAGCCGCACAATCTCAGCAATGTACAGCTCCGCAAGCTTATCCAAAGAATACGTAGTATGCACAGGCAAGAAATGCGCACACTTCGTCAAGCGATCCACAATCACCCACACCGAATTCTTCTTCGATGGTGACAAGCGCAAACCAGATACAAAATCCATGGTAATCCTTTCCCACTTCCATTCAGGGATTCTCAACGGTTGCAACAACCCTGAAGGAAACTGATGCTCAGCCTTAACTCGCTGACACACCATGCACTTGCTCACAAACTCAGCAACATCCTTCTTTAAACCCACCCAATAGTACTCATCACAAAGATCACGATACATCTTAGTACTACCAGGGTGCATAGCAAAAGGACTACTATGACCTTCAGTCAGAATAGCACGCCTCAACTCAGCATCATTGGGCACTACTATCCGACTCCCAAAACACAACACTCCATCATCATTAAAGCAGAAATACGAAGGCCTACCCTCCGCGATATCCTGAACATGAGATACCAAGGAATCATCCAACCACTGCTTTCCTTGATCAACTGAACCAAAGATGGTTTCACTTGCAACTCAGCCACAAGACCACCATCATGCGAAATACTCAAACTGGCAAACATAGCCCTCAACTCAACAGCTACCTTCCTACTCAAGGCATCTGCTACAACATTAGCCTTCCCAGGGTGATACTCAATCATCAAATCATAATCCTTGAGCAACTCCAACCAACGTCGTTGCCTAAGGTTCAACTCCTTCTGAGACATCAGATACTTCAAACTCTTGTGATCCGTGTACACAGTACACTTCTCACCATACATATAATGCCTCCAGATCTTCAAAGCAAAAACCACCGCAGCCAACTCAATGTCATGCGTAGGATAATTGCGCTCATGCACCTTCAACTGCCGCGATGCATAAGCAACCACCTTACCCTCTTGCATCAACACACAACCCAAACCAACATAGGATGCATCTCTATAAACCACAAACTCTTTCCCTGATTCAGGTTGAACCAAGATAGGAGCTTGCGTTAAAGCTGCCTTAAGCTTCTCAAAAGCCTGCTGTCTCGTTTCCGTCCACTCATACCTAACATCCTTTTGCAACAACTTTGTCAAAGGTGCGGCAATCTTCGAAAACCCATCCACGAACCTCCGATAGTATCCTGCCAAACCGAGAAAACTACGGACTTCATGAACTGACTTAGGAACCTTCCAATTCATCACCGCTTCAATCTTCTGAGGATCAACACGAATCCCCTCAGCAGAAACCACATGCCCAAGAAACACCACTTCTTTAAGCCAGAACTCACACTTGCTCAGCTTAGCATAAAGCTGATTCTCCAACAAAGCTTGCAACACAACTCTCAAATGCTCTTCATGCTCCTCCTCAGTACGCGAGTACAGGAGGATATCATCAATGAACACCACAACAAACTTATCCAGGTATTCATGAAACACACGATTCATCATGTCCATGAAAGCTGCAGGAGCATTTGTCAAACGAAACGGCATCACAAGGAATTCATAATGCCCATACCTTGTCCTGAAAGCTGTCTTAGGCACATCCACATCTTTCACCTTCAACTGGTAATACCCTGACCTCAAGTCAATCTTAGAGAACACAGCTGCTCCCCGAAATTGATCAAAGAGATCATCAATTCTCGGTAAAGGATATCGATTCTTGATAGTCAACTTGTTCAGCTGACGGTAATCAATGCACATTCTCATAGTGCCATCCTTCTTCTTCAAAAACAAGACCGGTGCTCCCCAAGGTGACACACTCGTCCGGATGAAACCACGATCAAGCAACTCTTGCAACTGCGTCTTCAGCTCCTTCAGCTCTTTAGGTGCCATTCTATAGGGAGTAATGGACACAGGAGTTGTATTCTCATACAGCTCAATTCCAAACTCCACCTCGCGGTTAGGAGGTAAACCAGGCAACTCCTCAGGAAACACGCCAGGAAACTCTTTCACAACCCTGATATCTTGCACACGCAACTCCTTAGAACAAGGATTCATCACAAAAGCTAGATAAGCTTCACAACCTTGCCTCAGCATCCGGCTCGCCTCCAATGTAGACACCACATTGGCAAGAAACTTCACATTCTCACCAACCACAACAACCTCATAATCATCCGCAAGTTTCAAAGAAACTCGCTTATTCTCACAATCCACTACAGCACGATGCTCAGCAAGCCAATCCATACCAAGGATTACATCAAAACCATAGAAAGGCAACTCCATAAGATCAACATGAAAAACATGATCTTGAACAACCAAAGGACATCTTCTATAAAGCTTTCGAGTCACAACAGTTTCTCAAAAAGAACTAGTGACACGCATACCAACATCCAAAGACTCAACAGGCAAACCAAGCAACTCAGCATGCTCACGCAATATATATGAGTGTGTAGAGCCAGAATCAATCAAGGAAAGTAATGACAAGGATTGCAGAGTGAAAGTACCTGCGATCACATCCACGTCATTCCTCCCCTCCCTTTGAGCAAACACTCTAGCCTGACCACCACCTTCAGGCTGAACAGCTACAACATGAGCCATATTACGAACACCATCCTCCCTACGCTGGAAGTTACCACGGCCGCGCCCACGACCTCTTTGTGGTGCAGCAACTACAGGAGCACGCACTTGGCCACCAGCCAACATAGGACACTCTCGCCTCATATAATCCGTAGATCCACAGTTCCAGCACGCATTACCAGCTGCCACAACAGGAGCCTGCACCTCCCTCACAGCTCGAGGACAATCACGTTTCATGTGGCCACGCGAACCACATGTCCAACATGCACTCAGATCAACTCTAGCGTTGCCTCCCCGAGCAGGCGCACCACCACCTCGCTTAGCTGAGGACTGATACTTCTGATCACGCCGCCTCTTGTTCCGTCCACCACCGGAACTATATTCGGCTGCTCGCTTACCAGCACTTGACCCAGCACTTCTAGCAGATAAACCCTAGTTCATCTCAATGTCCTTTGCTCGGCCAACCAGCACATCAAAATCATTATACTCGGTAGCCAGCACATACATCTTTACATTCGTCACCAAGCCATAACGGAACCTTTCACACCTTTCCCGCTCATCCAGGACAAGCTCAGGTGCATACTGACTGAGTCGAACAAACTGGACCTCGTACTCAGCCACAGACATGCTCCCCTGGGTAAGAGACATGAACTCCCTTTTCTTTTCATCTAGGTACCTCACACCTAGATACCTTCTCTTGAACACACTCTGGAAGAACGTCCAAGTTACATCAGCTTCCGCCATCCCAGCGATTGTGGTTGTCCACCACGTGTATGCATCATCCTGCAGCAATGACACCACACACCCCAGCTTCTGCACATCAGTGCAACTCATTTGACCCAAGATTCTCTTGGTACTTTCCAACCAAGCCTCAGAAGCTTCCACCGACAAACCCCTGAACTCAGTCCCTCCCAGACTGCGCAAACGCTCCAAGGGTAGTCTAACTCCAGCATCTCTCTGATGCCCAGCTCCTTGAGCTCCAGCTACTACTGCTTGAAAAGCTCCAGCAATAGCTTGAATCAACACTGTCATGTCAGGTACAGCTTGCCCCTGACCAGCTTCAGGTCCAGCGACCCCAGCACCAGCTGCCGCTCCAGCTCTTTCACCCTCAGCACCACCACCACCAGGTGGAGGAGGTAAATCCACCGCACTTTCAACATTCTCATCGTTCTCATTCTCATTCTGAGCCGTAGCTCGCACATTACCCCGCGTCTCTCTACGAGGTCTCATTCACTAACAACGCAATCACAATGCAAATAAACAAAGTCAGGCTCAGCAAGGTAAGCAATCCAAGTACTCAAGCTCATTTCCCAATTAAAAACAACATCATTTCATTAGCTTTGTTTTGGCAATGGGTCTCCCTATCATGCTTCACTACAGCATACACCACAATTGTAACATGCTTACAAATCACACATCATGCTTTCACTCAACAAGCATACAAAGCATACATACATTAATCACCCACATAATCATTCCCAATTACTCGAGAACTCAGCTCTGATACCACCAAATGTAAGCCCCTTAACCCGGCCTAGACGGTTGACCCGAATTAAGAAGTTTACACGGGGAAAACCAAAGTCAACCCGAAAGTCAACCTTGATTAACGACCCTTTTTTTCTTTTTAATCTTGTCTAAATGCACATTTACCCTAGATATGTTCACAAGATAATCATACTCAAAGATTAAAACAATCAGAGAACATTCAGGGACTCAATTGAACAAATTACAACTTTAGGGACCAAAATGTAAATTCTGAAAATTATAAGGACTTAACCCAATTAAAAATTACCAACTTGAAATTAATCATCTTTTATGCTTCTCTGCCAAATTTCAGCTCAAACGGACATTCCAAACTCATTCAATTGCAATAACAAATTTCGGGACCAAAACGCAAGCATTTCAAAACCTATAACCATCAATTTCATAGCCCAACGGTCGAGTGTTCCGAAACAGGGAGGACATGTTCCGAAACGCGGGACCGTTCTGAAACTGGTTCCGAAACGAGGCTTGGCAGTGGCATTTCCGTTCCGGAACGGTTCCTCCCGTTTCGGAACACCTAGACCATTTCAGGCCCCTGTTCCGAAACGGTAGCACCTGTTCCGATACGGCCTGCCCAGATTTGCAGATTTTTGCTGAATTAACACATATTTGACCCATCAAACATGCTCCAAATGCCACCAAAATATACCAGCAAGACATTCAACAATCAAGGAACAATATTGCTTCAATCATACTCAAACATGGCATCAATTAAGCAAATCCCCAATTCTATAGGCAAGCTTCCTATTTCATAAACCATTCAAGCATCAAAATACCAAATCAACCACATAAAGGCCATTTACATGTTCCAAAAACATTAACAACATAAAACCAACTTAAGAAGTCCAAAACTTCTCCTAAAACATCAACATAGGTTCCCCATTGCCAAATGCCAAAAGCTAATAGTGTTTAAGAAACCTTCACCATACATGAGCTTAGTTCACCACTTGGATTCTTCGCCTCCTTGCTGCCCTCAATGCACTTTAACGCTCTGCATTATTGGTTTAAGAAAAGAGAGAGAGAGCGTAAGTGAAAAGCTTAGTGAGGAATGCTCATTTAAAACCACACAATAATGCATTTATGAAACACCTTTAAAAACCTTAAATCATACATCATTTGCACATGCACTAAAGCATTTAAAACAAGCAATTCATGCTTCAAGTTCATAACATGTCACATTGGCAACAAGTGATACATTCAACATAAGATCCACACATGGACTTTTAAACACCATTGTGATCTTATAATTTCCAAGGACCACACATGGAGTTTTAAACACCATTGTGTCCTTAACAAGAATCATCCATGGACTTTTAAACACCATGACACAGACCACACAAGGACTTTTAAACACCTTTGTGTCCTTAACAAGAATCACCCAATGACTTTTAAACACCTTGGTGTTCTTAAATAACAAGGCTTACACAAGGGATTTTAACCACGTTTGTAACCTTAACCAAGAACCAACCATGGACTTTTAAACACCATGTTGTTCTTAAAATACACAAGGTTCACACAAGGACTTTTAACCACCTTTGTGACCTTAACCAAGAACCAACCATGGACTTTTAACCACCATGTTGTTCTTAAATAAACAAGGCTCACACAAGGACTTTTAAACACCTTTGTGACCTTAACCATCACTTGCCAATATGCATCATTAACAACAATATTCCACTGTTTTTAAGCATTTAACAAAGCCATAAACATCATGCATCCTTAGGCATCAAACCACATTTAAACAATGTTCAAAAACAAGGATCTCTTACCTTGAGCATCCTTCAACACATGGCTTATAATCTCAGCAAATAAACAAGCTAAATATGCTTCCAAAACAGGATTTAAAACATGCAAACAACCACATTGCACACAACCAATCCATGGTTCATCATCAAGAGAGTTTTTCCGAAAACTTACTCTTGAGCTCAGCTAAGTTGCTTAGACTTAAACTAAGCTCCCAAACCTTCAAAACATTGGTTTCAAAGCTGAAAACCAAAATCCACTCACCGATTCCGTTTCGCCTCTTGCCGAAACACCAATCAAGCTTCCGGATCTCCACCACTAGGATCCAAAGATGACTCCCATGTTTTAAACACATCAAAATAGTAGATTAATGCATCATCATGCATTAATATCTACAATGAAAGCACCTAAACTCGTTGCCCTCATCCACACTCCATTTTCGGCTACCAAACACAACCGAAAACACAACCAAACAACTCCACAACACCACCCAGCCAAGATTCATCAACTCTAAACATCTTTAAACATTAATTAACATCCAAAATGGATCTCAACACATCCTTATACCTCCAGCCATAACAGATCATCAAGATCACTCCACAAACCATCACTATTACAAGTAAAACTTAGGAAATTCAACCTATCCGAGATTGCATTGATTAAATCTCAATTTCTCATCAATTAAACATTCATTTAACATCAAATTGACACCTCAAAACACTGCCCAATCAGATTATACGAAATTTCATCAAAATGAAACAAATCTTGCATTTTAAAGCCAAAATCAAGAATACAATTGTAAAACCTTTAATTAAACACAAATCAAGGATTGAGAACTTGGGAATTTCAGTAAAGAACTGAGAATTTAGAGGAGAAGGACGTTCATACCTCTAAAATTGAGTTTCTCCCTTTTTAGAATCAAAATTCTTGAAGATCCAAGTAGCAAATGGTGAGGTTTTGTTGAAGAGATGATTAGAGATCAAAAGAGAATTAAAATCTCATGTTTGGATGTCAAAAATCAGAGGAAAAAGCTCTGGAGAAATGTGTTTGGTTTGAGAGAAAAGATGAGAGAAAATGAAAATAGAATTTTAGGAAAAGTTAGTTGGAAAATGCCAAAATATCTTCCCTCTCTTTTTCTTTTATTCAAAAACCATTTATTAAACCTTTAATATTTAGGAAAAATCTGGAGAAACTCCTATTGGGTAAATAGCTCCTTAAAGATTCAAAGTTTCAATCCTTTTTAAAACAGTCTCACAGTTTTCGAAAATTACATTTTGGTCACTTACCCAAAATGTCACACTTCCAAACCTCATTTTGTAAAATTGATTTCACTTTTCTCTTATACATAATAAAAGAGGATTTTAGGACATTTTTCCACATTTTTAACGCAACCCGAACTAGGCTTTCCTAAATTCACTCTTTTATATTCGAACCGCGAACCGACCGGTCCGGTCCAAACCCAAAACTTCTAAGCCCAAAATTGGGGTGTTACAAGGCTTATATAGCCTTTGTTATGAATCCAAGTTCGAAGGAGGTGCGCGTTCAAGATATAAGAACTGTGCGAGAGTTTCCTGGAGTGTTTCAGGAGGAGTTACCTGGATTGCCTCCTAGTCGAGAGGTGGAGTTTGGAATTGAATTGTATGAAAACACAACTCCAGTGTCCATTGCTCCCTATCGCATGACACCTAAAAAGTTGAAGGAATTGAAGACGCAACTTCAGGAGTTGCTTGATCGTGGTTTCATTCGACCTAGTGTGTCACCGTGGGGTGCACCGGTTTTGTTTGTGAAGAAGAAGGATGGCACTATGAGAATGTGCATTGATTATCGTCAGCTGAACAAGTTGACTATCAAGAATCGGTATCCTTTGCCGAGGATTGATGATCTTTTTTATCAGTTTCCTGGAGCGGCTGTATTCTCTAAGATTGACTTAAGGTCAGGGTATTACCAACTTAAGGTGAAAGATGTGGATGTGCCAAAAAACAGCCATTAGGACCAGGTGTGGACATTATGGGTTCCTTGTAATGCCGTTTGGTTTGACGAATGCTCCTGCAGCTTTCATGGACATGATGAATAGAGTGTTCCATGAATACTTGGATAAGTTTGTTGTGGTGTTCATTGACGATATCCTTGTGTACTCTCGTACTGAGGGGGAACATGTAGGTCATTTGAGAGTTGTCTTGTTATGATGAATAGAGTGTTCCATGAATACTTGGATAAGTTTGTTTTGGCTAAAGGAAGTTGTGTTCCTTGGTCATGTGGTTTCGGCTGAAGGGATTCGTGTGGATCCTCAGAAGGCTAAATTGGAAGCCCCCTAAGTCCGTTCATGAAGTTTGTAGTGTCCTTGGGTTGGCAGGATATTATCGGAGGTTTGTCGATGGATTTTCAAAGATTGCTGCACCTTTGATGAAGTTGTTGCAAAAGGATGTCAAGTATGTGTGGACGGAAGCGAGACAACATGCTTTTGAGAAGCTTAAGGCAGCATTGACGCAAGCTCTTATCTTGGTTCAGCTTGAATCAGGAAAAGAGTTTGTGGTATATAGTGACGCATCCTACATTGGTTTGGGGCGTGTGTTAATGCAGAAGGGTAAGGTGGTGGCTTATGCATCACGACAATTGAAGGTGCATGAGCGCAATTATCCTACGCATGATATTGAGTTAGCTGCGGTGGTTTTTGCTTTGAAGATTTAGAGATATTATCAGTATGGTGAGAAGTGTACGGTGTACACGGATCACAAGAGTTTGAAGTATATGATGTCTCAGAGAGAGTTGAATCTTAGGAAACGACGTTGGGTGGAGTTGCTTAAGGATTATGATTTGACGATCGAGTACCATCCGGGGAAAGCTAATGTTGTGGGTGGATGCCTTGAGTAGGAAGGTGGCTGTGGAGTTAAGGGCTATGTTTGCTAGCTTGAGTATTTCGCAAGATGGGGATCTTGTGGCTGAATTGCAAGTGAAACCATCTTTGGTTCAGTTGATAAAGGATAAGCAGTTGTTAGATGATTCCTTGGTGGCACATGTTCAAGATATTGCTGAGGATAGACCATCGGATTTTTGTTTTAATGATGATGGAGTTTTATGTTTTGGAAGTCGGATAGTAGTGCCAAAGGATGCGGAGTTGAGGCGTACTATTCTAGCTGAAGCTCATAGTAGTCCTTTTGCTATGCACCCTGGTAGTACGGAGATGTATCGTGATTGAAAGGATGAGTACTATTGGGTGGGATTAAAGAAAGATGTTGCGGAGTATGTGAGTAGGTGCATGGTTTGTCAGCGGGTTAAGGCTGAGCATCAGTTTCCTTCAGGATTGTTGCAACCGTTGAGGATTCCTTAATGGAAGTGGGAAAGGATTACCATAGACTTTGTGTCTGGTTTGCCTTTGTCGCCATCGAAGAAGAATTTGGTGTGGGTGATTGTGGATCGCCTTACGAAGTGTGCGCATTTCTTGCCAGTGCATACTACGTATACTTTGAACAAGCTTGCAGAGCTGTACATTGCTGGGATTGTGCATTTGCATGGTGTGCCAAAGTCTATAGTGTTGGACAGAGATCTGAGGTTTACATCGCGTTTTTGGGAGTGTTTGCACCAAGCTTTGGGTACGCGGTTGAATTTCAGTACTTCTTATCATCCACAGTCGGATGGACAGTCTGAGCATGTTATCCAAGTGCTTGAGGATATGTTGAAGTTCTGTATGATTGAGTTCCAAGGCTCTTGGGAGAATCATTTGCCTTTGGTGGAGTTTGCTTATAACAATAGCTACCAGGCAAGTATTCAAATAGCACCTTATGAAGCTTTGTATGGGAGGAAGTGCAGAACTCCTCTTTGCTGGGCTGAAACAGGTCAGAAGTTGGTTTCAATGCCGGCTTTGTTGAAAGGAACCACCGAGAAGGTGAAGCTCATTTGTGAGCGATTGAAGGCAGCTTCTGATCGACAGAAGTCATACGCGAACTTAAAGCGTAAGGAGATTGAGTTTGCAGTGGGTGACCGTGTGTTTTTGAAGGTTTTGCCTTTGAAGAAGGTGATGAGGTTTGGCTGGAAGGGTAAGTTGAGCCCTAGATATATTGGACCATATGAAGTGATTGAATGTGTGGGTCCTGTTGCGTACAGGCTGAGGTTGCCGCAAGAGTTTGAAAAGATACATGATGTGTTTCATGTCTCTATGCTTCGGAGGTATAGATCGGATCCTTCGCATGTTATGCCTTTGGAGGAAGTGGAGTTGAATCCATATTTGACCTATGATGATGAGCCGGTTGAAATTCTGGATTCGGACAATAAAGTTCTTCGAGATAAGACCATTGAATTGGTTAAAGTGTTGTGGAGACATCGTGGTGTCGAGGAAGCCACGTGGGAAAGGAAGGATGACATGAAGAAGCAGTTTCCTTACCTTTTTCCTCCAGGTAAATTTCGAGGACAAAATTTCTTAAGAGGGGGAGAGTTGTAACACCCCAATTTTGGGCTTAGAAGTTTAGGGTCTGAACCAGACCGGTCTGATATTCGGTTCGAATATAACTTGAGGTTTTAGGAAAAGCCTAGTTCGGGATGTTTTAAAAATATAGAAAAATATCTAAAAATCCTCATTTAATATATACAAGAGAATGGTGAAATCAATTTTACAAAATAAGGTTTGGAAATACTACATTTCGGTGTAGTGACCAAAATGCGATTTTTGCAAAGTTTAGTAGTGACTGTATTGTAAAGGATTGAAACTTTGAATCTTTAAGGATCTAATTATCCAAAATGTTTTTCTCCAGATTTTTCCTTAGTTTGGGTGATTTAATTAATGTTTTAATTAAATAAAAAAAGAAAAGGGAAACTACTTTTTGGATTTACATAACTACCTTTTCCTAATTTTCTCTCATTCCTTTTTCTCTCAAAATCTCATCATCCAAACACATTCTCTCCAGCAAATTTCACATTGATCTTTACTTCAATTGATGAGATTTCTATCATCTATTGGTTCCTAATCAATCTTGCATCAAATCCTTTTGATTTTCACATTGAATTTTCAAGGAATTTGGCCCAAATCAAGGAGAAATCACCATTTAGAGGTAAGGATTTTCTTCTCCTATAAATACTCAGTTCTTTACTGAAATTCCCAAGTTGTCAATCCTTTATTAAAGTTTTATAAATGGATTTAATGTTAGAAACTTGATTTTGGCTTAAAACTCAATGTTTGGAAGAGATCTTGAAGATTTTCGTTGAAATGGAATAGGCTCTATTTTGAGATGATTCTTTAATGTATTTTGGATGTCTAATGATGTTAGAAATGAGGTTTTATCAATCCCATCCCGAATAGGTTGTATTTCCTAAGTTTTTGCTTATGAAAATGGTGGTTTTTGAGGTGTTTTCGGTGTTCTGTTATGGCTGGAGGTATAAGGACGAGTTTAGGTTTATTTTGGATGTTAATTGATGTTTAGAAATGTTTAGAAGTGATGGATCTTTGCTGGGTTAAGTTTTGGAAGAGTTTGGAGGTGATTTCGGTTGTGTTTGATAGCCGATATTTTGGGTTTAGGTAGAGCAGCGAGTTTAGGAGTGATTGCTGAAGATTTCAATGCATGATGATGCATTAATCCTCTTCTTTGATGTGTCTAAAACATGGGAGACATCTTCAGACACTTTCGGAGTTGATCCGGAGGCTTAATCGTCGTTTCGGAAAGCAAGCGAAATGAAATTTGTGAGTGGAGTTGGTTTCCAGCTTTGGAACAATTATTTGGAGGTTTTGTGTAACCCCCTTAACCCGGCCTAGACGGTTGACCCGAATTAAGAAGATTACACGGGGAAAACCAAAGTCAACCCGAAAGTCAACCTTGATTAACGACCCTTTTTTTTTCTTTTTAAAACTTGTCTAGATGCACATTAACCCTAGTTGTGATCATACAAACAACATACTCGAAGAACATAAACATCAGAGATCAAACAGGGACCCAATTGATCAAATTACAACTTTAGGGACCAATTTGTAAATTCTGATAATTATAAGGACTTAACCCAAATTAAAGTTACCAACTTGAAATTAATCATGTTTCATGCATCTCTGTCAAATTTCAGCTCAAACGGACATCCCGAACTCATACAATTGCACAAACAAGTTTCGGGACCAAAATGCAAACATTTTGAAACATATAACTGCCAATGTCAGCCCCCAACGGTCAGGTGTTCCGAAACAGGGAGAGCCTATTTCGCAACGCGGGGCCGTTCCGCAACGCGTACCGAAACGAGGGCTGGCAGTGGCCTTTCCGTTTCGGAACGGTGTCCCCCGTTTCGGACGCCTGGGTTGCTACAAGGCACCCGTTCCGAAACGGTGGCTACTGTTCCGATACGGCCTGCACAGATTGCAGAAAATTTCTTGCTTAAACACACAATTAACCAACCAATCATGCTCCAAATGCAAACCAAACTTTACCAGCAACTCATACAACATACAAGAGACATATTTGCATCAACCAAATATCATTATATCATCATATATGAAAAGCCCCAAATCTAAAGGCATGCTTCCTACTCAAGCAAACCATTCATGCACTAAACCTCCAAACCAACACATAATGGCCAATTACATGTACCAACATTAACAACAACATAAATCCAAAATAGGGAGTCCAAAACATCTCCCAAAACAACAACATAGGTCCCCCATTGCCAAAAACCAATAGCTAAAGGTGTTTAAGAAAACCTTCCCATACTTGAGCTTAGCTTTCACTTGATTGCTTGCCTTCCTTGCTGCCCTCAACGCACCTTAATGCTCTGCATTATTGGTTTAAGAAAAGAGAGAGAGAGCGTAAGCAAAATCTTAGTGAGGAATGCTCAATTAAAACCATTCAATAATGTATTTATAAAACACCATTGTGATCTTATCCCCATGGACTTTTAAACACCATGGCCCATGGACTTTTAAACACCATGGCAAGGACCACACAAGGACTTTTAAACACCTTTGTGTCCTTAACAAGTTTCACCTCAAGGACTTTTAAACACCTTGACCCTAAGGACTTTTAAACACCTTGGCCCATGGACTTTTAAACACCATGACATGAATCACCCCAAGGACTTTTAAACACCTTGGCCCCAAGGACTTTTAAACACCTTGGAAAGGACCACACAAGGACTTTTAAACACCTTTTTGTCCGTAAAAAGAACCATCCAAGGACTTTTAAACACCTTGATGTTCTTAAGTAAACAAGGCTCACTCAAGGACTTTTAACCACCTTAGTGACCTTAACCTTTTCAAAACATCACTTGCCAATATACATCATTTATCATCAATAATCCACTGTTTTAAAGCATTTAACCAAGCCATAAACATCATGCATCTTTAAGCATTAAACCACATTTAAACAATGTTCAAAAGCAAGAAACTCCAACATTGAGCTTCCTTAAACACATGGCTTATAATCTCAGCAAACAAACATGCTAGATATGCTTTAAAAACAGAATTTAAACATGCAACAAACACATTGCACTCAACCATCACATGGTTCCTCATCAAGAGAGTTTTTCCGAAAACTTACTCTTGAGCTTAGCGAAGTTGTTTAGACTTAGACTAAGCTCCCAAACCTCCAAAACATTGGTTTCAAAGCCGAAAACCAAAATCCACTCACCGATTCCATTTCGCTTCTTGCCGAAACACCAAATCAAGCTTCCAGATCACCACCACTTGGATCCAAAGATGACTCCCCTGTTTTAACACATCAAAACAGTAGATTAATGCATCATCATGCATTAATAGCTTCAATGAAAGCACCTAAACTCGCTGCTCTCATCCACACTCCATTTTCGGCCACCAAACACAACCGTAAATGCATCCAAACAACTCCTCAACAAAGCCCAGCCATAACCCATCAAAACTAAGCATCCTTAAACATCATTCAACATCTAAAAAGGAGCTAACAACATCCTTATACCTCCAGCAACAACAGATCCACAAGATCACCCAAAAACAACCAAGAATCACAAGCTAAACTTAAGAAATTCAACCTATCCGGGATTGCATTAGTTAAAACTCAATTTCCAATCAATTTAACATTCATTTATCATCAATTATACACCTCAAATCACTGCTTTAACAGATCCAACGAAAATTCATCAAAAATCATCAAATCTTGCATTTTAAGCCAAGATCCATTACACAACTTTAAAACCACTTATAAATCATCAAATAAGGATTGAAAACTTGGGAATTTCAGTAAAGAACTTGAAGTTCAGAGGAGAAGGACGTTCTTACCTCCAAACTTGAGTTTCTCCTCTTTTAGAACCAAAAAGCTTGAAGAATCAAATGGCAATTGGTGAGGTTTTGTTGATGAGATGATTAGCAATCAAAAGAGGATTGAAAAGAGAGATTTAAGTGACAAAATCAGAAGGAAAATCTCTGGAGAAAGATGTTTGGTTTGAGAGAAAAGGAGAGAAAAGGAAAATGAGATTTTAGGAAAATTAGTTAGAAAATAACTTCCCTCCACTTTTCCTTTTGTTTAAAATTAGAATTAAAACATTAAATATCTTAGAAAAATCTGGAGAAACTCCCTTTGGGTAAATAGCTCCTTAAAGATTCAAAGTTTCAATCCTTTCTAAAACAGTCACGCAGTTTTCAAAAATTACATTTTGGTCACTAGCCAAAATGTCACCCTTCCAAACCTCATTTTGTAAAATTGATTTCACAGTTCACTTATATATATTAAAAGAGGATTTTAGAACATTTTTCCATATTTTTAATGCAACCTGAACTAGGTTTTCCTAATTTCACCTTTTTAGATTCGAACAACACTTTGACCGAACCGGTCAACGCCCAAAACTTCTAAGCCCAAAACCGGGGCGTTACATTTTGGGAGCTTAGTTTAAGTCTAAAAAACTTAGCTAAGCTCAAGAGTAAGTTTTCGGAAAAACGCTCTCGGATGTGCCAAGTTATGGTTTGATGCATTAGTTATGAAATGCATGTTTAAGTACTATTTTGAAAGCATGTTTTAGCATGATTAATGCTGGATATGAAAGCCTTGTATTGAGGTATGCTCAAGGTAAGAGATCCTTGGTTTGACATGTTATTAATATGGTTTTGATGCCTAGTGATGCATGATGTTAAGTGGCTTTGATTTATGCTTTAAAACAGTGTATTGATGATGGTATTTGATGTATATTGGCAAGTGATGAAATGGTTTTAAAGTACTTGAATCAGATATAGTTAGCCAGCTATAGGATTGGGTGCACCGTAAGTAAAATCGCCTTGGATGTTGAGGGGTTGTGATTGTACCGTAAACTCCATCCAAGTACCCTAACGATTGAGGTAAGATCACAACGGTGGTTGAAATTCCGTATGTGGATCTTGTGTTATGTGTCCCTTACTCTCGTTAGAGGAATTATACAACTACCGATGAGTGGTGTTGAGGGGTTGTGATTGTACCGTTATACTCCACCACGGGTGTCACATCAATGAAGAGATTGCTCTTGAGTGTGAACCTTGTGTAGTCCGGTAGTGTGTATAAAGCGTGTGGGACAACGCTTGTAATCCGCTTATCCGATTGTGTTTTGTGTAAATGGTTATGAACTATCACTTGAAAGCCAATATGATGTATTTAAATGTAAAGAAGCATGAGATGCTTGAAAATGATGCATGGTAGAATGATAAAGAGATGAACATGTGGTTTAAAAGCTTTGTTGAAAGTGTTTTCTAAAAATGCATTGTTGTATTGGTTTTGGTTAGAGCTTGCATCACTAATCATTTGTGCTTACGCTCTCTTTTACCAATAATGCAGATAATTGAGGGGTTAAAGGGTATCAAGGGAGCTAAGTACATCCAAGGGAAGCTAAGCTCATGTATGGTGAAGTTTTCGTACACTATTAGTTTTGATAATTTGGCAATGGGAACCTAAGTTTTGTTTTGGGAGATGTGTTGAACTCCCTAAGGTTGTGGCATGTTTGCCTCTATTGGTTTGAATTGTAAATGGCCTTTAAATGCTTGATTTGAAGTTTGGTTGCCCTTTTGGTTTTGGTAATAGGAAGCATGCCTCTAGTCTTGTGAAATTTGATGTTTGCTGATATGAATGTGTTAGGGTGTCCTAAACATTTACCAATTATGTATGTTGACTTGTTGACATGAGTAGGAAGTCATTAAATGGTGTTTGAATGGGGTTTTGCATGAAAAACCAGCAAAATCTGTTGTTTCTTAGCAAACCGTATCGGAACACTCCCTAGTGTTTCGAAACGGGGGCCTGAAATGGCCTTCGTGTTTCGAAACGCCAAGGAATGTTACGAAACGAATTTGCCACTGGAAGGCCTCGTTTCGGAACCAGTCTCGGAACCAACCCGCGTATCGAAACGGTCAACGCCGTTCCGATCCTGCGTTTCGATACGACAAGTGCATGTTTCGAAACAGGTGACCGTTGGGCACTGATTTGAATGGTGCTGAAGTTTGCAAGCTTTACATTTTAGTCTCGAAAGTTGTATTTGCAATTGTATGAATTTGAGATGTCCAATTATGGTGAATTTTGGCAGGGAAGCATGCAACATGGCTAATTTCATATTGGTAACATAAAAATCAGTAAAGACCCTGTAATTCACAGAAATTACATTTCGGTCCCTAATTATGTAATAAGTGCAATTGAGTCCCTATTTGTTATTCGATCGATGTGCCTTTCACAAATAAGCTTTTTGGGAACTCACTTAGGGTTAATGTGCATCTAGACAAGATTAAAAAGAAAAAAAAGGTTGTGAATCAAGGTTGACTTTTGGGTTGACTTTCGTTTTCCCCGTGTGACCTTCGTAGTTCGGGTCAACCGTCTAGGTCGGGATAAGGGGGTTACATTGAGTCCTCCTTGAAGTAGGAGTTCTAAAAGTAAATTACATTAAATACATACTCATTTATGCTTTAAATACAAACTCTTTAGACTTTGCCTTCTTCCGCAAGTAAGGATAAGTGCAACCACTTATCGACCTTGAAGAAACTCTACCGGCCGCTACAGGCTTCAGGAAAATGCAAGACTGGACTCATTGGGCATAAGAAACTGTCCTATTGAAATCGCGACCCATCTTGGCTAAGTCAGTGTAAATCCTGCCCGGGCGGCTCTTGGCGACAATGCTGCTTCAGTAGTGTCCTTGGCAGCATCTTGAGCTGCTTCAGTACAACTTCATTGGTTCCAGCTTTCTCGTCTTGTCATGTCCTCTCCTCTCCTAGCTATAGCATCTGAAAATATAAACTAAACTAAAATAGTAACTTTTCTCAACCAAACATAAAATATTCAATACAAGCATAGTAAAAGAGAAGATACTTGTTATAATGCATGCAATGCACCTAAATATGCCTAAATGAACTTAAGAACAACAATAATAAGGGCAGGAATGTGTACAGAATTTAGAACTAATGGACACTCTACAACACGCGTGGTGGAGTATTCGGTACAATCACATCCCCTCAACACCACTAATCGGTAGATGTATAGCCAAATATCGAGAGACGAGACACATACAAGGTTCGCATTCGGGAGCTACCCTCAACCGTTGCGACCTTAAACAATCCTCAATCGTTAGGGTACTTGGATGGAGTATTCGGTACAATCACAACCTCTCAACATCAAAGGCGACTTGTTTACAGTGCACTCAATCCTATAGACGGCTAACTATAACCGATTTCATTTATAAAACACTTTATTCAACATCACTTACCAATATAATCCACATCTCATGCGTACCTCACTGTTTTTACAAAACATTCATGATAAGCCATAAACAAGCATTAAACCATGCTTAAAACCTCATGCATCAACACATGCATACAAGGACCACTTACCTAGTGCATCCTTAAACCACATGGCATCATCATACACAATTTATATACTCAAAATCATGCTTTAAAATAGTAGGTAAATGCAATTAAAATCAAGTGCGACAAAAGGCTCAAAACTATTACAACCGAGGGAGAAATTTCGATTTACTTATTTCCGAACTTAATAAAGCGTTTCAAGCTCTTATTAAGTTCCCAAAACCTTTTCTAAAATGTTTCCACGCTGGAAAACCAAATTCCACTCACCGACTTACGAAACCATGCTTGCCGATGCAACTACCGATCTTCTAAACCCTCCAAAATCACATTGTTTGCTTCTGGATTACCATCCCCTATTTTCAACACATCAAAACAGAAATTCAATGCATTAAAATGCATCCAAAACTCCAGCACATACAAGAAATCTCGTAGCCCTGCTCTAAAGCATGAAAACACCCATTTGAAACAACCGAAAACTCAATCGATTGACCTCTAACCTCAGCACAACCATTACCCAACTCATCCAACACATTCTAAGCATTAATCAACATTCAAAAACAACCTAAAACCATACTTATACCTCCAGCAACTCGAATTCCTCAAGAACACCTCAAAAACTCACCCAAAAATAGTTCAAAAACTAAGGATCTCAATGATTTCAGGATCTATATGATTAAGACTCCACTTCAATACCAAAAATCTTTCAAAACACATTTACCAACAATCTAAAACCAGCCCAATCAATCAAAATCCGAAAATCACATTTTAAGCCAATTTTCACATAGATTTCAAGAGTTTACCAATCTAACCACAAAACCTCAATCAAAATCAGTATTAAAGACTCAAATATCTTTGGAATTTCATTAAAGAACTTAGATTAGAGGGATATCACGAAAATTACCTCCAATCATTGCTTCTCCTCTAAATTGGCAAGATTTGCTTGAAGAAACTTGAAGGAAAATGGAAGAAATCAATAAGCAAAAGGTAGAAGAAAAAAGAGAATTTGCGAGTGAAGAAAATCAGGAGATTTGAGAGAAAATAATAAGTGTTTGGCTAAAGTAAAAGGGAGAAATGAAAATGACCGTGAAAACTTTTTAACCGATTAACTAACTTTTTAATTAAACCAAATTAAAAGCCTTTCTAATTTTTAATAACATTTAAAACACATGCCAAATTAGGGAAAATGCATAATTGCCAAGTAGCTCGCTAAAGATTCTAAGATTTTGATTGTTCTTGAAAAACATTTTTTCCAACTTTTATATCTTTACATTTTGGTCACTACCCAAAATGTATACTTTCGAAAACCTATTTTGTAAAATTAATTTGATCAACCTCTTAAATATAATTTTAAAGGATTTTAGGAATTTTTATCCCATCCCGAACCTCAATTTCCCTAAACCACCTTTTAACAGTTCGAACAACTGACACCGGTTCCACCGGCCCAACCCGACTTGCTAGAATGTCTAAGCCCAAAACTAGGGCGTTACATACGTAGTACATTAATTATTTGTAATATTGTTATATTGTAACCCCTCGAGCAATTAATGATCACTTCCGATTTCAGAAGCATCGTTGTCTTGTAGCTGAACTCCAAGTTCAGTCTACCATCGTTTCGTGAATCAAGGATTTGCAAGAGCAAGATCTTGAGCTTCATTCCATTGTCTCTAAGCTATCAGACAACCCCGACTTCAAAATTAACTCTGAAGGACTCTTGTGTTTTCGTGATCGAGTCTGTGTGCCTAATGATGAATCTCTTCGCACCGATATTATTTCTGAAGCTCATTCGAGTTCTTTTTCTATTCACCCCGGGTTTGTAAAGATGTACAAGGACCTGAGGGAGCTCTATTTGTGGCCAGGAATGAAGCAGGCCATAGTTGATTTCATTTCTAAATATCTCACGTGCCAACATGTTAAGGCAGAACATTGTACTCCTACTGGATTATTGTAGCCTATTGATCCGCCGAAATGAAACTGGGAAAAGATCACTATGAATTTTTTTAGTGGTCAACCGTTAACTCCTGCAAATCATGATGCCATATGGGTCATTGTGGATCGATTCACGAAGTCAGCTCACTTTATACCAGATAGAATGGACTATGGTCTCCCTAAATTAGCTGACATGTATATCAAGGAAGTAATCCGACTCCACGAAGTACCTAAGTATATTATCTCTGATCGAGATCCCCGATTTGCATCTCGATTCTAGAGAACCTTACTAGGAGCTTTGGGCCCTAGAGTTAATCTTAGCACAACTTTTCACTCTCAATCTGACGTCCAATTAGAAAGGGTAATCCAAGTAACTTATCGAAAAACATGTCCATTGAAACCTTAGAAATTTGCATTGTTATTGAAACTTCGTATATAGATCTTGGAGGACATTCTTCGGGCATGTATTATCGACTTTGGTGGAACTTGGGAGAAATCTCTACCCATTGTCGAATTTTCCTACAATAATAGTGTAACCCCTTTAGCCCGGCCTAGACGCCCGACCTGAACTAAGAAGATTAACCGGGGAAAACGAAAGTCAACTCGTTAAAGTCAACCTTGATTGACGACACATTTTTTTTCTTTTTAACTTTTCTACATGCACATTATTAACCTATATGATTAACATTTCAAATTAGCAGAAGCGAAACAACGAACAATACTCATTTAGGGGTTCAATTGTAAACAAACAACTTTTTGGGACTAAACTGTAAATTTTGAGAATTATAAGGTCTTATCAAGTTTTAAAGTTACCAATTCAAATTTAAACATATAATAAGCCAACATGTCAAAATTCATCTTAAACGGATCATTCAAACTCATTAATTAAGCATACAAGACTCAGGGACCAAAATGTAAGAAACAAAAACCTAAAACAATTCAAATTCAACTTCAACGGTCGGGTGTTTCGAAACATAAGACCCTATATCGGAACGGTCATTTCGAAACCAGGTTGACCGTTTCGATGCTCGGGTGCGTTCTGAAACCCGTATCGAAACACCCCTTTCTAGTAGCAATTCGTTCTAGAACATTCCTACTCGTTCCGAACCCCAATAGCCATTTCAGGACACTGTTCCAAAATAGGTAAGGGCGTTCCGATACGCCTTGCTCTGCAACAGTAGATTTTGCACATCATTCCTCATCTGTAAATATTCCAAATGATGCCACAACATACATACAACATGTTTAAGCGTCAAAGATCATCATTACGAAGCATAAGCTAAAACATGGCATCAATCATGCAAGCATTAGTACTATAGGCATGCTCCCTAATCTTCAAAAGCCATACAAAGCTAAAACCAACATTCAAACAAAATTTAATCTCCAAAGGCCATTTACAAACCAAAGACAAACAACCAAACATGTTCAAGGTAATTCACAACATCTTCAAACATCCAAGAGTAGAAATCCCACCCATTGCCTCTTATTACACCAAAGAAAAACCACATACTTTGCTAGACCAAAGTGCTTGGATTCCCCTTACTTACTCGCTGCCTCAAACGCCTAATTCTCTGCATTGATGAAACAAATGAGCGTAAGGACAAGCTTAGTGAGGATCGCTAAACAACATTCATCATTGCATTTCACACAATTGGTAAATCACCATTTATCAACACATGCTCTTGTGCATCATTACAAAACAACAAATAAACCTTTCCTCATGCTTTACCAAGCATCACATGCATCCTAGCATAAATCACAAGCATCTCATGCTTAAACCATTAATCACAACATTAAATTGGCTTACAAGTGATCATTTCTCAAACAATAACAAAACCAACTCAAGACACAATCGGATACGCGGATTACCAGCGTTGTCCCACACGCTTCATACAAACTACCGGACTACACAAGGTGGAGATCAATGGCACAATCACAACCCCTCAACACCCATGATGGAGATTAAAGGCACAACCACAACCCCTCGACATCACTCATCGGTAGTTGTATAATTCCACTAACGAGAGTAAGGGACACAACCACAAGATTCACACACGGGATTAAACCATCCACCGTTGTGATCTTAGCCTCAATCATTAGGGTACTTGGATGGAGATTGCGGCACAATCACAACCCCTCGACATCCAAGGCGACTTTATTCACGGTGCACCCAATCCTATAGTCGACTAACTATACCCGATTACAAGTAACGAAAAACCACTTTAATTACTTGCCAATATAACCATTTAACATCAATAAGCCACTGTTTTACAAGCATAGAAACAATGCCATTTCATTAAAACATCATATAAAACCAAGGATCATTTACCTACTGCATCCTTAACACAATGGCATTAAAATCTAGCATCAACCATGCTTAAAAACATGCTTTAAAACAGCAATCAAAACCACATAAATATCAAGTGCATTTTCATTAAAACATAGCACATTTCCGAGAGAGACTTTCGAATCACTTACTCTTGAGCTTAGCTAAGTGTGTCAAACTTACACTAAGCTCCCAAGACCATGCTCAAAGCGTTACAAAGCTGGAAAATCCATTTCCACTCACCGATATGAGAAGCCTTGCTCGCCTGTATGAAAATTACTCTTCCGGAGCCTCCAACAACACCTCGTTTGCTCCCAAATCAAGATCCCTGTTTTCACAACATCAAAATAGAGATCTAAATGCATTCAAATGCATTTCAACACCAGCAACAATTCACAAACTCGTTGTTGACCCAAACTACACCAATTTACCCATCCGAAACAATCGAAAACTCAATCGATTGCTTCCTAAACCAAACCAGCAAACATACATCACTTCCAATCAATTATAAACATCAAAACTCATCTAATAAACAACCTAACCCAACCTTATGCCTCCAGCAAGCAAGATTCCATCATTTCACCTAAAAAACTCACTTAAAGCTAACAAGAAACTCAAGGATCTCAAGGATTTCGGGATCTATGTTATCAAAACTTCATTTCAACAAATTAACCAACTTAAAAATCAATTAAAATCAATCCATAACAGAGCTTAACAAAACATGCCCGAAAATTAAGATTTCAACCATATTTTTACAAGATTTTGATCTCCAATCAAAACTATAATGAAAACTCAACCAAAAACATTAATTGGAAGCCAAAGATCTTGGGATTTTCAATAAAGAACTTTGATTAGAGGTTGAGAACGGGATTTACCTCCAATCCTTGCTTTCCTCAAGGAATGACAAGTTTTCCTTAGCAAAATCTTGAAGAACTTGAAAGGATTTCTTGAAAATTGATTAGGAAATATTAAGAGAGTGTTTGGGATAAAAGAATTCTGGAGAGAAAAGAATGAAAATAGTGTTTGGCTGAAAATAAGGAGAAGATGGTAGTTACGTGATGGAATCTCACATTAACTACCCATTTTAATTAATTAAAATAAAAACCAATTAAAGGTATTTAATTAAATGCCATTTTAAACACATGTCATATTAAGGAAAGGTTAAATTGCCATATAGCCCCTAAAGATTCTAAGAATTTGGCTTATCCTTTAAAAATCACATTTTCCACAGTTTTGAAACTATACAATTTGGTCACTACTCAAATTGTCTAATTTCCAAAACACTTTTTGTAAAATTGATTTAACCAACCCCTTAAACATATATTTAGAGGATTTTAGCAAATTTTACTACATTTTTATCCTATCCCGATCCTTGATTTCCTTAAATCATCTTACACGATTTGAACCGTTCTCGACCGGTCCGGTCCGATGTCGAAAACATCTAGGCCCAAAACCAGGGCGTTACAACTCTCCCCCACTTAGGAAATTTCGTCCTCAACATTTTATCTGAAGGAAAAAGGTGGGAAAACTGCTTTAGCATGTTCGTTTTGCTATCCCACGTGGCCTTCTCAACTCCTCGGTGTCGCCACAACACCTTCACAAGCTCTATCGTCTTACCACGAAGAACTTTACTGCTCACATCTAGAACCCTCACTGGTTCCTCATCATAAGAGAAATCCGGATTCAACTCTATCTCTTCAACATGCATCACATGCGAAGGATCCGATTTGTACTTCCGAAACATAGAGACATGGAACACATCATGTATCTTTTCCGGCTCTGAAGGCAATCTCAACCGATATGCTACAGGACCAATACGCTCCACAATCTCGTAAGGTCTAATGAACCTTGGGCTAAGCTTAACCTTAAGCCTAAATCTCATCACCTTCTTCCAAGGCGATACTTTAAAAAACACACGTTCGCCAACCGCGAACTCAATCTCCTTACGCTTCAGGTCCGCGTAAGACTTTTACCTATCCGATGCTGCCTTCAAACGCTCACAAATGAGCTTCACCTTCTCGGTAATTCCCTTTAAAATGGCTGGCATCAAAATCAACTCTTGCCCCGCTTCTCCCTATCAGAGAGGGGTTCTACAGCTTCTCCATGCAAAGCCTCGTATGGAGCCATTTGAATACTTGCCTGATAACTGTTATTATACGCAAACTCAACCAACGGCAAATGCTTTTCCAAAGAACCCTGAAAATCTATCACACAACATCTTAATATGTCCTCAAGCATTTGGATCACACGTTCCGACTATCCATCCGTCTGAGGATGATACGAAGTACTAAAATTCAACCGTGTACCTAAGGCTTGATGCAAACAATCCCAAAATCGCGTTGTAAACCTCGGATCCCTATCCGACACTATAGACTTTGGCACATCGTGCAACCGCATAATCTCAGCTATGTACAGCTCAGCCAACTTATCCAAGGTATACATAGTATGCACAGGCAGAAAATGTGCAGACTTCATAAGGCGATCAACAATCACCCAAACCGAGTTCTTATTTGACGGTGACATTGGCAATCCCGACACAAAATCCATGGTAATTCTTTCCCACTTCCATTCTAGGATTCTCAAAGGTTGCAACAACCCAGAAGGAACCTGATGTTCAACCTTCACTCGCTGACACACTATGCACTTACTAACAAATTCAGCCACATCCTTTTTTAACCCCACCCAGTAGTACTCGTCTTTTAAATCAGGATACATCTTTATACTACTAGGATGCATAGCAAAAGGACTACTATGAGCTTCAGTCAGAATAGTGCGCCTCAACTCAACATCATCTGGCACCACTATTCGACTTTCAAGGCACAACACCCCATCATCATTAAAACTGAAATCCGAATGCCTACCCTTCGCAATGTCCTGAACATGCGAAAGAAGGGAATCATCAAGCAACTGGTTATCTTTGATCAACTGAATCAGAGATGGTTTCACTTGCAATTTCGCAATAAGACCACCATCACGCGATATGCTCAAGCGAGCAAACATCGCCCTCAACTCCACAGCCACTTTCCTGTTCAAAGCATCACCTACAACATTAGCCTGGCCCGGGTGGTACTCAATCGGCAGATCATAATCCTTAAGCAACTCCACCCAACGACGTTGCCTAAGATTCAACTTCTTCTAAGACATAAGATACTTCAGACTCTTATGATCCGTGAACACAATACACTTCTCAACGTACAGGTAATGTCTCTAGATCTTCGAAGCAAAGACAACAACCGCAAGCTCAAGATCATAAGTAGGGTAGTTACGCTCATGCACCTTTAACTGCCTAGATTCATAGGCTACTACCTTACCTTCCTGCATCAACACGCAGCCCAAACCAACAATGGACACATCAATATAGACCACAAACTCCTTGCATAACTCAGGTTGAATCAAGACAGTAGCTTGCGTCAAAGCTTCCTTCAGCTTTTCAAAAGCTTGCTGCCTCGCATCCGTCCACTCAAAACGAACATTCTTTTGCAACAATTTGGTCAAAGGTGAAGCTATCTTCAAGAAACCCTCGACAAACCTACGGTAATACCCAGCTAAACCAAGGAAATTTCGTACCACTATTACCGACATAGGCACTTTCCAACTCATCATAGCCTCTACTTTGTGTGGATCAATGCAGATACCCTCAGCTGACACAACATGTCCAAGGAAGACCACCTCCCTAAGCCAAAACTCACACTTACTTAGCTTGGCATACAACCGGTTTTCCAAAAATGCTTGCAAAACAATTCTCAAGTGTCTATCACGATCCTCCTCGGTACGCGAATACCTAAGGATATCATCGATGAACACCACCAGAAACTGATCCAATAATTCATGGAATACATGATTCATCATGTCCATGAAAGCAGCAGGCGCGTTAGTCAAACCAAAGGGCATCACTAAGAACTCGTAATGCCCATACCTTGTCTGAAAAGTTGTCTTAGGTACGTCCACATCCTTCACCTTTAGCTGGTAATATCCTTGAAACTAATCGAAGAGATCATCGATTCTAGGCAAGGGGTACTTGTTCTTGATCATCAACTTGTTCAGTTGCTGATAATCTATGCAAATCCGCATTGTCTCATCTTTCTTCTTTACAAACAAGACCGGTGCACCACAAGGTGACACACTCGGCCAGATGTAACCTCGATCCAGTAACTCCTGCAGTTGCAGTTTCAACTCTTTTAGTTCTTTAGGTGACATGCGATAAGGAGAAATAGACACCAAAGTCGTGTTCTCGTACAACTCGATAACAAGCTCAACTTCCCTTTTTGGTGGCAACCCTGGCAATTCTTCCGGAAAGACACCCGAAAAATCGCAAACTGTTCGGATATCCTGCATATGTACATCCTTTGTGCCAGGATTCATCACATAGGCAAGGTAAGCCTCACAACCAAACTTCATCATACGATTTGCTTCCAAAACCGAAATCACATTAGACAAGAATTTTACATTCTCGCATACTACCACTACTTCATAATCATCGGACAACTTTAAGGTAACCCATTTAACATCAAAGTCAACCACAACTCTATCCTCCGTCAACCAATCCATTCCAAGGATTACGTCAAATCCATAGAAGAGTAACTCCATCAAATCCACAAGAAATACATGACCTTGCACAGATAAAGGGTCCTATACAACTTCCTAGTGACTACAGTCTCACCAAAAGAACTAGTCACTTGCATTCCTACTTCAAGAAACTCAGCAGGTATATCAAGCAAATGTGCATGTTCACTCAAGATGTAAGAATGCGTAGATCCAAAATCAATCAAAGCCAACAATGATAAAGATTGAAGAGAAATGGTACCTGTGATAACATCGGTATCATTACGTTCCTCGCGCTGAGCGTAAACCCTGGCAGGACCGCCTTCTTCTGGCCAAACTGCTACCACATGAGCAACGCCTCTCTGACCCTCGTCTCTCCTTTGAAAGTTCCCTCGGCCGCGCCCACGGCCTCTCTGAGGTGCAGCCATAGCAAGTGCACGTCCTTGGCCTCCACCAGCCAATAAAGGACACTCTCGCCTCATGTGATCTGCCGAGCCACAATTCCAACATGTATTCCATGTCACCACAAAAGGAGCCTGAACCTCTCTAGCTGCTCCAGGACAATCTCGCCTCAGATGGTCCTTCGACCCACATGTCCAGCACGTGTGCTGCTTAGGTCTCACTCAGCCTCCCTAGTCTTGACCACCTCGTCCCGGAGCACTTCGCCTCAACTCAGGCTGATGTCTCCTATCTCGAACTCTTTTGTTTCATCCTTCCCCGGAACTATACTCAGCTGCTCTCTTCCCAGAGCTAGAACCAACACCTCGAGACGCCAAACTTAGATTTTGTTCGATGTCTTTGGCTCGACATACTAGCACATCGAAGTCGGTATAATCTGTAGCTAACATAAACGTCTTGACTTCCTGTACTAGACCGTATTGGAAGAGACGACATCGGTGCCTCTCACTAGGTATCATCTCAGGGGCATACTGGCTAAGGCGTACGAACTGGACCTCGTACTTGCCACAGAAAGATTGCCCTGAACTAGAGACATAAACTCTCGTTTCTTCTCGTCCAAGTATCTCACCCCCAGATACTTCCTCTTGAAGGCACCTCTAAAATACTCCTAATCCACCTCATTGGGTTCCAAACCAGCAGTGGTAGTCGTCTACCAGCTATAGGCATCGCCTTGCAACAACGAAACTGTGCATCCCAGCTTGCGCACGTCGTAGCATCCCATCTGATCCATGATACGAATCGTACTCGCTAACCAGGATTCAGACGCCTCAGGAGACATTCCAAAGAACTCCACAGCTCCTAGGCTCCTCAACCCCTCCAATCCTAAGTGTTGCGTGCCAAAAGTCATATTACAAATAGTGCAAGTGTACACGACGCAAATAGTAAAGTGATACTTGGAGTATCGGATATCGTCTCCACAGGGACTGGTAATAGCTTTATCCTAGAATTGTTGCACGAGAGAGAAAAAATTTAGATTGATTGTAAAGTGATACTGGAAAACAAGTAATGTAAAAGATAAGAGAATAAGGTTTAAGAATAAAGGCTGGTATTGAATTGCTCAGTAGTGCAGGTGTAGCACTAAATAGAAACTTATGTTCGGTTGTCGTCACTATCGCGACAGCACCTGCCGCGGTAGTAGTCTGTTGATGTTGCGACAGTAGTCTGTTGATGTCGCGACAGTGATCACACAACTCTGTACTTCAAGCTTGGCAAGAATCCCTGCTATGACTTGTCCTATCCCTAGGCCTAAGTGTTGTTGATGAACACTTCTTAGATGATACCTCTCGGCGTAAATCGAAGGGTGAACACCAATGTTGTTGAATTCTTCCTTAGCCACTTAACCTCGTACTTATCCCTAAGTCGAGATGTTTTAACCATAAGCTGGAAAACGCGTATTTATTCCGTTCGTATGCTTGACTCTCCCGATATCAACCAAATGGATAAACTCACAATGCTCTCCCGATACTCTTGCGAGATATGAAAACCAGATTAAATAAACTTGAAGTTTTATTGCTTGAACAGAAAATTCCTAAACCAGTACAATCCTTGCAACTTCTTTACAGAATCAACCCTTAGCCCTAGGGGAAGTTTAGAACATGATGAAGAGGGGAAAACGACAAGGGTTTTGGGGAAGACGGCTAGGAATAAGATATCCTTCCCTAGGTCGAATTACATGCCTTTATATAGGCCTTGCGTCCAAGGTTTCTAATATGGCAAGAATACAAGTTTAAACTAAAGTACAACTCTATTAACGACTAAATCTTCTGAGTAGATGCCTTTATATCGTCCTATTTTCTTGCTTTGGGTTTCTTCCTTGGACTTTGGGCTTGGCCTTCATTCTGCCTCAGGGCTCAGAAAAATAAAGGTGTGGTTCTCGATAGACCGGCTTGAAATCTTCTATATGTCGAGCTCCACTTCACTCTTCCACCTCACCAATGCTGTCGTCATGGCTGCCACGGCAGCGTTTTCTCCTTGACTCCAATGCTGTTATCCAGCTCTGCTCCCTTGTTGCTCTGAGTATGCCACAGCAGATACCTGCAAAAGTGACCAAAATCAGTAGCAACTGTGCTATTTTATCTACTTGTGATGTATATGCAGAAATCTACCTAAATGCGATGAATTAAGCTTGAATGCAGCAGAAAAATGGGTTAAATAAGGGGTAAAATATAGAACTTTTATACACTTAACACACCCCCAAACTCAAGTTTTTGCTTGCCCTCAAGCAATTATGGCCTAACTAAAAATAAAAACTTTTTGGTTTGGCTTAATTCAGTGAACTTTTCATTACCTACCGCACATTCCCTATCAAAAGAAACACGTCGGGTGATTATGGAATTATTCGGAACCATGCTATAGTTCTTGTGTAGTGTGTGCGGGTTTTGTGACCAAATATCAGCTTAGACTTTATAGCAACCATAATAATTACTTAACTTACTTGAGTTTTACTTCAAAAATAATTCTTTTAACTAGAGCAATTTTTGGGCACCTCTAGTTTTCTTCTAAAGTTTGTTTTTTTATCTTTACTAGAGCCTGTTTTCGGGCACCATTAGTTTGATTTCCTAGAGCTAGTGTTAGGCACCTCTAGCTTAATTTCCTAGAGCTAGTGTTAGGCACCTCTAGGAGTAAGACTGAATCTAAGTTTTCTAACTCAAGTGGCTAAGCTTTCTATTCTAAGTTTGCTAACAAAGTCTTAACATCATATAAGTCACAAAAAGGTGTTGTACAATTCAGAATTATAGCAAGGCTCTAAATAGTTCCTAAAATTTCCTAAAGGCACTGTCACGACAGAGAGTGTCGAGGTAGGTAAGTTTAGTTCAAAGACTTAAGCCAAATTTTTGTTTTTATTTTTTCTTTTTTTGACACAAAAATAAACTTAAAAATAAACTAATAATTAGACACGAATTTAGGACACAACTTGTAACCCCCTTAGCCCGGCCTAAACGATTGACCCGAAATATGAAGATTACACGGGAAAACCAAAGTCAACCTGAAAGTTAACCTTGAATAACGACCAGTTTTTTTCTTTGTAATCTTTTCTAGATGTACATTAAGCCTACGTGAACACTCAAGAATCATATGAGAGAAGGGCACAACGATCAGAAATCATTTAGGGACTCAATTGCATGAATTAGACTTTTAGGGCCAAAAATGTAATTTTTAGAAAATATAAGAACTTTGAAGAATTTAGGATTACCAATATGTAATTAGTCATATTACATGCCTATCAGTCAAATTTCAGCTTTAAAGTACATTCCAAGTTCTAGCAAATGCATCCACAACATTCAGGACTAAAATGTAAAACATGAAAACTTAAAACAATTCAAATCATCATCCAACAGTCACCCGTTTCGGAACACCAACCTTCGTACCGTAAAGCCCGTATAGAAACGGTGTTGACCGTTTCGGTACTCGGGTGCGTTCCGAGACCGGTATCGAAATAGGCCTCTCTAGTAGCCAAAGTGTTCAGAAACACCTTCAACTGTTCCGAAACACTATGGCCATTACAGGCCCCCGTTTCGAATCAGTTAAGGGTGTTTCGATACACCATGCACTGTGACAGCAAAAATTGCTGGTTTTTCACCTCTTAGCCCACTCAAACATGCTTCTAAATGCATCATAACATACCAGCAACTCAATTTGACACTAAAGATCATATTTAAGAACCTTAAGCTAGAGCATGGCATCAAACACATGATCACTCAATCTATATGCATGCTTCCTAGCCACAAATCAAAATATAAGCATCCAAACCTCAAACAAAACCATTAGGACCATTTACAACCCATAAAAGCCATCACAAACATGCCACAAACTTAGGGAGTTCAAAACACATCTCCCAAATACAACCTTGGTGTCCCATTGCCAAATATCAAAACTAAAGTGTATAAAAACATCACCATACATGAGCTTTGCACTTCCTTGGATGTTCTTAACCTTCTTGCTTCCTGAAAACACCTCAATTATCTGCATTGTTGGTAAATGAGAGCGTAAGCACATTTTCTTAGTGAGGCAAGCTCTAAAGAAAACCAACACAACAATGCATTATTCAAAAAACTTTCTCAAAAGCCTTTTTCTACAACATGCTTATTCTATCTCATGCTTGAAAACCATTTCAAAGCAACTCTTCATTGAAACACATATACCTCAATTCTATCTCATGCATTTAAACCAATGCAAATCTCATGGCAAACCCATACACATGCTTGTGAAAACCAAAACATTTCATAAACAAACCTCATATGCATTTCTCATAGCATAAATCATCTCATCAATAGGTACATGTGAATCAAATCATTTTCATATATTATATTGGCATTTCACATCTCATTATTACTCGGATATGCGGACAACATTCTCAAACCACTAGACTCTTCTAGTGGAATCTCACATCACCGTACTCACCTGTCTAGTAACATAATTTTCGGTGGTGTAACGCCCCGGTTTTGAGCTTAGGAGTTGGAGAAGATTCATGATGTGTTTCATGTTTCTATGCTCCGGAAGTATAGATCAGATCCTTCGCATGTGATGCCTGTGGAAGAAGTGGAATTGAATCCGGATTTGACCTATGATGAGGAACCGGTGAAGGTTCTGGATTCGGATAGAAAGGTTCTTCGTGGCAAGACCATTGAGTTGGTGAAGGTGTTGTGGAAGCACCGTGGTGTTGAGGAAGCCACGTGGGAACGGAAGGATGACATGCTGAAGCAGTTCCCGTATCTCTTTCCTTCAGGTAAATTTCGAGGACGAAATTTCTTAAGGGGGGAGAGTTGTAACGCCCCGGTTTTGAGCTTAGGAGTTTTGGGTTTCGGACCGGTTCGGTCGGAGTGCGGTTCGAATATATAAAGGTGAATTTAGGAAAGCCTAGTTCGGGTTGCATTAAAAATATGGAAAAATGTCTTAAAATCCTCTTTTAATATATATAAGAGTGTGGTGAAATCAATTTTACAAAATAAGGTTTGGAAGTGTGACATTTTGGCTAGTGACCAAAATGTAAATTTCGAAAACTGTGGGACTGTTTTAAAAAGGATTGAAACTTTGAATCTTTAAGGAGCTATTTACCCAATGGGAGTTTCTCCTGATTTTTCTAAGATATTAAATGATTAATTAAAGGTTTTTAAATAAAACTAAAAAGGAGGGAAGATATTTTGGCATTTCCAACTAACTTCCTAAAATTTCATTTCCATTTTCTCTCATCTTTTCTCTCAAACCAAACACTTTTCTCCAGAGCTTTTCCTTCTGATTTTGATGTCCAAACATGAGATTATAATCCTCTTTTGATCTCTAATCATCTCTTCAACAAAACCTCACCATTTGCTAATTGGATTTTCAAGATTTTGGTTCTAAAAAGGGAGAAACTCAAGTTTGAAGGTAAGAACGTCCTTCTCCTCTAAACTCTCAGTTCTTTACTGAAATTCCTAAGTTCTCAATCCTTAATTTATGTTTTATAAAAGGGTTTTAAGGTTGTGTTCTTGATCTTGGTTTTTAAATGCAAGATTTGCTTGATTTTGATGAAATTTCGTATGATCTGATTGGGCAGTGTTTTGAGGTGTAAATTTGATGTTAAATGAATGTTAAATTGATAAGGAATTGAGGTTTAACCAATGCAATCCCGAATAGGTTGAATTTCCTAAGTTTAGCTTGTGTTCTTGGTTGTTTTTGGAGTGATCTTGATGGTCTGTTATAGCTGGAGGTATAAGGGTTTGATTAGATCCTTTTTGGATGTTAATTGATGTTTAAGGATGATTAGATTTGATGGATCTTGGCTGGGTAGTGTTGTGGAGTTGTTTGGAGGCGTTTTCGGTTGTGTTTGGTAGCCGAAAATGGAGTGTGAATGAGAGCAGCGAGTTTAGGTGCTTTCATTGAGGATATTAATGCATGATGATGCATTAATCTACTGTTTTGATGTGTTTAAAACAGGGGAGTCATCTTTGGATCCTAGTGGTGTTGATCCGGAAGCTTGATTGGTGTTTCGGCAAGAGGCGAAACGGAATCGGTGAGTTGATTTTGGTTTTCAGCTTGAAACCAATGTTTTGAAGGTTTGGGAGCTTAGTTTAAGTCTAAGCAACTTAGCTAAGCTCAACAGTAAGTTTTCGGAAAAACTCTCTTGATGATGAACCATGGATTGGTTGTGTGCAATGTGGTTTGTTTGCATGTTTTAAATCCTGTTTTGAAAGCATATTTAGCATGTTTATTTGCTGGGATTGTAAGCCATGTGTTGAAGGATGCTCAAGGTAAGAGATCCTTGTTTTTGAACATTGTCTTAATGTGGTTTGATGCTTAAAGATGCATGGTGTTTATGGCTTTGTTAAATGCTTTAAAACAGTGGAATATTGTTGTAATGATGCATATTGGCTAGTGATGGTTAAGGTCACAAAGGTGGTTAAAAGTCCTTGTGTGAGCCTTGTTTATTTAAGAACAACATGGTGGTTAAAAGTCCATGGTTAGTTCTTAGTTAAGATCACCAAGGTGGTTAAAATTCCTTGGGTGAGTCTTGTGTATTTAAGGACAACATGGTGTTTAAAAGTCCATGGTTGGTCCTTGGTTAAGGTTACAAAGGTGGTTAAAATTCCTTGTGTAAGCCTTGTTATTTAAGAACTCCAAGGTGTTTAAAAGTCCTTGGGAGATTCTTGTTAAGGACACAAAGGTGTTTAAAAGTCCTTGTGTGGTCCTTGCCATGGTGTTTAAAAGTCCATGAGGTTAAGGACACAATGGTGTTTAAAAGTCCATGTGTGGTCCTTGGAAAGTGTAAGATCACAATGGTGTTTAAAAGTCCATGTGTGGATCTTATGTTGAATGTATCACTTGTTGCCAATATGACATGTTATGAACTTGAAGCATGTATTGCTTGTTTTAAATGCTTATGAGCATGTATATTGTGGTTTTGAACAATGGTTTATAAAGGAGTTTTATATATGCATTATTGTGTGGTTTTAAATGAGCATTCCTCACAAAGCTTTTGCTTACGCTCTCTCTCTTTTCTTAAACCAATAATGCAGAGCATTAAAGTGCATTGAGGACAACAAGGTGGACAAGAATCCAAGTGGTGAACAAAGGTCATGTATGGTGAAGGTTTCTTAAACACTATTAGCTTATGGGCATTTGGCAATGGGGGACCTATGTAGTTGTTTTGGGAGATGTTTTGGACTCCCTAAGTTGGTTAAATGATGTTAATAATGTTGGAGCTTGTAATTGGCCTTTATGAGATGGTTTTGGTATTTCGATGCTTGAATGGTTTGCTAAGTAGGAAGCATGCCTATAGATTTGGGGATTTTCATAATTGTTGCCATGTTGATGTTTGGTTGATACAATTATGTTCCTTGTATGTTGAATGACTTGCTGGTATAATTTGGTTGCTTTTGGAGCATGTTTGTTAAGTCAATTACATGATAAACCAGCAAATTTTCTGCATTCTGGGCAGCCTGTTTCGGAACAGGTGCTACTGTATCGGAACGGGGGCCTGAAATGGTGTGGGCGTTCCGAAACGGGAGGCACTGTTCCGGAACGGTTTGGCCTCTGCCAGGCCATGTTTCGGTACCAGTTTCGGAACGGTCCCGCGTTTCGGAACGTGCCTTTCCTGTTCCGAAACCCTCGACCGTTGGGCACTGAAATTGTTGGTTAAATGTTCTGAAATGTTTGCGTTTTGGTCCTGAAACTTGTTATTGCAATTTCATGAGTTTGAGATGTCTGTTTGAGCTGAAATTTGGCAAAGAGGCATAAAAGATGATTAATTTCAAGTTGGTAACTTTAGTTTGGGTTAAGTCCTTATAATTATCAGAATTTACAATTTGGTCCCTTAAGATGTAATTTGTGCAATTGGGTCCCTGAATGTTCTCTGATTGTTATTACATTTGAATATGATTATCTTGTGAACATATCTAGGGTTAACGTGCATCTAGACAGGATTAAAAAAAGGGTCTTTAATCAAGGTTGACTTACGGGTTGACTTTGGTTTTCCCCGTGTGATCTTCTTAATTCGGGTCGACCGTCTAGGCCGGGTTAAGGGGGTTACATTTGGTGGTATCAGAGCTGAGTTCTCGAGTGATTGGGAATGTTTACGTGAATGACTAAAGTATGTATGCTTTGTATGCTTGTTGAGTGAAAGCATGATGTGTGATTTGCGAATTTATTGCAATTGAGTTGTATACTGTGATGAAGCATGTTGTGGGTACCCATTGCCAAATCAAAGCTAATGAAATGATATTGTTTTTAATTGAAAATGAGCTTGAGTACTTGGATTGCTTACCTTGCTGGGCCTGACTATGGTTATTTGCATTGTGATTGCATTGTTAGAGTATAGCACCTCGTAGAGAGTTAAGGAGTAATGTGCGAGCTACGGCTCAGAACGAGAACGAGAATGATGAGAATGTTGATAGTGCGGTGGATTTACCTCCTCCACCTGGTGGTGGTGGTGCTGGGGGTGAAGGAGCTGGAGCTGCAGCTGGTGCTGGGGTCGCCGGACCTGAGGCTGGTCAGGGGCAAGCTGTTCCTGACATGACAGTGTTGATACAAGCTATTGCTGGAGCTTTTCAAGCAGCAGTAGCTGGAGCTCACGGAGCTGGGCATCAGGGAGATGCTGGAGTTAGACTACCCTTGGAGCGTTTGCGCAGTCTAGGAGGGACTGAGTTCAGGGGTTTGTCTGCTGAAGGTTCGGAATCTTGGTTAGAAGGTACCAAGAGAATCTTGGGTCAGATGAGTTGCACTGATGTGCAAAAGCTGGGCTGTGTAGTATCATTGTTGCAAGATGATGCTTACACTTGGTGGACTACCTCTATCGCTGGGATGGCGGAAGCTGACGTAACTTGGACGTTCTTTCAGAACGCGTTCAAGAGAAGGTATCTAGGTGTGAGGTACCTAGATGAAAAGAAGAGGGAGTTCATGTCTCTTACCCAGGGGAGCATGACTGTGGCTGAGTATGAAGTACAGTTTGTTCGACTCAGTCAATACGCACCTGAGCTTGTCCCGGATGAGCGGGAAAGGTGTGAGAGGTTCCGTTATGGTTTAGTGACGGATGTAAAGATGTATGTGCTGGCTACCGAGTATGATGATTTTGATGTGTTGGTGGGCCGAGCAAAGGATATTGAGATGAACTTGGGTTTATCTGCTAGAAGTGCTGGGTCAAGTGCTGGTTAGCGAGCTGCTGAATATAGTTCCGGTGGTGGACGGAACAAGAGGGGACGTGATCAGAAGTATCAGTCCTCAGCTAGGCGAGGTGGTGGTGCGCCTGCTCGGGGAGGCAATGCTAGAGTTGATCCGAGTGCATGTTGGACATGTGGTTCGCGTGGCCATATGAAACGTGATTGTCCTCGAGCTGTGAGGGAGGTGCAAGCTCCTGTTGTGGCGGCTGGTAATGCGTGCTGGAACTGTGGATCTGCGGATCATATGAGGAGAGAGTGTCCTATGTTGGCTGGTGGCCAAGTGCGTGCTCCTGTTGTTGCTGCACCACAGAGAGGTCGTGGGCGCGGCCGTGGTAATTTTCAGCGGAGAGAGGAAGGTGGTAGGGGTGTGGCTCATGTTGTGGCTATTCAGCCTGAGGGTGGCGGCCAAGCTAGGGTGTATGCTCAGCGGGAGGGAAGGAATGACGCGGATGTGATCGCAGGTACTTTTACTTTGCAATCCTTGTCATTACTTTCTTTGATTGATTCTGGATCTACGCACTCATACATAGTGCGTGAGCATGCTGAATTGCTTGGTTTGCCTGTTGAGTCTTTGGATGTTGGTGTGCGTGTCACTAGTTCTTTTGGTGAGACTGTTGTGACTCGAAAGCTTTATAGAAGATGTCCTTTGGTTGTTCAAGATAATGTTTTTCATGTTGACCTTATGGAGTTGCCTTTCTATGGTTTTGATGTGATCCTTGGTATGGATTGGCTTGCTGAGCATCGAGCTGTTGTGGATTGTGAGAATAAGCGAGTTTCGTTGAAGCTTGCGGATGATTATGAGGTGGTTGTGGTTGGTGAGAATGTGAAGTTTCTTGCCAATGTGGTGTCTACGTTGGAGGCGAGCCGGATGTTGAGGCAAGGTTGTGAAGCTTACCTAGCTTTTGTGATAAATCCTAGCTCTAAGGAGTTGCGTGTGCAAGATATCAGGATTGTGAAGGAGTTTCCTGGTGTGTTTCCTGAGGAGTTGCCTGGTTTACCTCCTAATCGCGAGGTGGAGTTTGGGATTGAGCTCTATGAGAACACAACTCCTGTGTCCATTACCCCTTATAGAATGGCACCTAAGGAGTTGAAGGAGCTGAAGACGCAGTTGCAAGAGTTGCTTGATCGTGGGTTCATTCGGCCAAGTGTGTCACTATGAGAATGTGCAATGATTATCGTCAGCTGAACAAGTTGACTATCAAGAATCGGTATCCTTTGCCGAGAATTGATGATCTCTTTGATCAATTTCGGGGAGCAGCTGTGTTCTCTAAGATTGACTTGAGGTCAGGGTATTACCAGTTGAAGGTAAAGGATGTGGATGTGCCTAAGACAACTTTCAGGACAAGGTATGGGCATTATGAGTTCCTTGTGATGCCGTTTGGTTTGACAAATGCTCCTGCAGCTTTCATGGACATGATGAATCGTGTGTTTCATGAATACCTGGATAAGTTTGTTGTGGTGTTCATTGATGATATCCTTGTGTACTCGCGTACTGAGGAGGAGCATGAAGAGCATTTGAGGATTGTGTTGCAAGCTTTGTTGGAGAATCAGCTTTATGCCAAGTTGAGCAAGTGTGAGTTCTGGTTAAGTGAAGTGGTGTTTCTTGGGCATGTGGTTTCTGCCGAAGGGATTCGTGTTGATCCTCAGAAGATTGAGGCGGTGATGAATTGGAAGGTTCCTAAGTCTGTTCATGAGGTTCGTAGTTTCCTTGGTTTGGCGGGATACTACCGGAGGTTTGTGGATGGGTTTTCTAAGATTGCTGCACCTTTGACGAAGTTGTTGCAGAAGGATGTTAAGTATGAGTGGACGGAAGCGAGACAGCAGGCTTTTGAGAAGCTTAAGGCAGCTTTGACGCAAGCTCCTATCTTGGTTCAACCTGAATCAGGGAAAGAGTTTGTGGTGTATAGTGATGCGTCCTATGTTGGTTTAGGATGTGTGTTGATGCAAGAGGGTAAGGTGGTGGCTTATGCATCGCGGCAGTTGAAGGTGCATGAGCGCAATTATCCTACGCATGATATTGAGCTGGCTGCGGTGGTTTTCACTTTGAAGATCTGGAGACATTACCTGTATGGTGAGAAGTGTACTGTGTACACGGATCACAAGAGTTTGAAGTATCTGATGTCTCATAAGGAGTTGAATCTTAGGCAGCGACGTTGGGTGGAGTTGCTCAAGGATTATGATTTGACGATTGAGTATCACCCTGGAAAAGCTAATGTTGTAGCGGATGCCTTGAGTAGGAAGGTAGCTGTTGAGTTGAGGGCTATGTTTGCCAGTTTGAGTATTTCGCGTGATGGTGGTCTTGTGGCTGAGTTGCAAATGAAACCATCTTTGGTTCAGTTGATCAAGGAAAAGCAGTTGCTGGATGATTCCTTGGTACCGCATGTTCAGGATATCGCGGAGGGTAGGCTTTCGGATTTCTGTTTTAATGATGATGGTGTGTTGTGTTTTGGGAGTCGGATAGTAGTTCCCAATGATGTTGAGTTGAGGCGTGCTATTCTGACTGAAGTTCATAGTAGTCCTTTTGCTATGCACCCAGGTAGTACTAAGATGTATCGAGATCTTCGTGATGAGTACTATTGGGTGGGTTTGAAGAAGGATGTTGCTGAGTTTGTAAGCAAGTGCATGGCGTGTCAGCGAGTAAAGGCTAAGCATCAGGTTCCTTCAGGGTTGTTGCAACCGTTGAGAATCCCTGAATGGAAGTGGGAAAGGATTACCATGGATTTTGTATATGGTTTACCCTTGTCACCAACGAAGAAGAATTCGGTGTGGGTGATTGTGGATCGCCTGACGAAGTGTGCGCATTTCTTGCCTGTGCATACTACGTATTCTTTGGATAAGCTTGCGGAGCTGTACCTTGCTGAGATTGTGCGGCTACATGGTGTGCCTAAGTCGATTGTGTCGGATAGGGATTCGAGGTTTACATCGCGTTTCTAGCAGTGTTTGCATCAAGCTTTGGGTACACGGTTGAATTTCAGTACATCTTATCATCCTCAGTCGGATGGTCAGTCTGAGCGCGTTATCCAGGTTTTGGAGGATATGTTGAGGTGCTGCGTGATTGAGTTCCAAGGCTCTTGGAAGAAACATTTGCCTTTGGTAGAGTTTGCTTATAACAATAGTTATCAGGCAAGTATTCAAATGGCACCTTATAAGGCTTTGTACGGGAGGAAGTGTAGGACTCCTCTTTGTTGGGCTGAAACGGGTCAGAAGTTGGTTTCGATGCCGGCTTTGTTGAAAGGAACCACCGAGAAGGTGAAGCTCATTTGTGAGCGTTTGAAGGCAGCTTCTGATCGGCAAAAGTCTTACGCGGATTTGAAGCGTAGGGAGATTGAGTATGCGGTGGGTGACCGTGTGTTTTTGAAGGTTTCGCCTTGGAAAAAGGTGATGAGGTTTGGCCGTAAGGGTAAGTTGAGCCCTAGGTACATTGGACCATACGAGGTGATTGAGTGTGTGGGTCCTGTTGCGTACAAGTTGAGGTTACCTCAAGAGTTGGAGAAGATTCATGATGTGTTTCATGTTTCTATGCTCCGGAAGTATAGATCAGATCCTTCGCATGTGATGCCTGTGGAAGAAGTGGAATTGAATCCGGATTTGACCTATGATGAGGAACCGGTGAAGGTTCTGGATTCGAATAGCAAGGTTCTTCGTGGCAAGACCATTGAGTTGGTGAAGGTGTTGTGGAAGCACCGTGGTGTTGAGGAAGCCACGTGGGAACGGAAGGATGACATGCTGAAGCAGTTCCCGTATCTCTTTCCTTCAGGTAAATTTCGAGGACGAAATTTCTTAAGGGGGGAGAGTTGTAACGCCCCGGTTTTGAGCTTAGGAGTTTTGGGTTTCGGACCGGTTCGGTCGGAGTGCGGTTCGAATATATAAAGGTGAATTTAGGAAAGCCTAGTTCGGGTTGCATTAAAAATATGGAAAAATGTCTTAAAATCCTCTTTTAATATATATAAGAGTGTGGTGAAATCAATTTTACAAAATAAGGTTTGGAAGTGTGACATTTTGGCTAGTGACCAAAATGTAAATTTCGAAAACTGTGGGACTGTTTTAAAAAGGATTGAAACTTTGAATCTTTAAGGAGCTATTTACCCAATGGGAGTTTCTCCAGATTTTTCTAAGATATTAAATGATTAATTAAAGGTTTTTAAATAAAACTAAAAAAGAGGGAAGATATTTTGGCATTTCCAACTAACTTCCTAAAATTTCAGTTCCATTTTCTCTCATCTTTTCTCTCATCTTTTCTCTCAAACCAAACACTTTTCTCCAGAGCTTTTCCTTCTGATTTTGATGTCCAAACATGAGATTATAATCCTCTTTTGATCTCTAATCATCTCTTCAACAAAACCTCACCATTTGCTATTTGGATTTTCAAGATTTTGGTTCTAAAAAGGGAGAAACTCAAGTTTGGAGGTAAGAACGTCCTTCTCCTCTGAACTCTCAGTTCTTTACTGAAATTCCTAAGTTCTCAATCCTTGATTTATGTTTTATAAAAGGTTTTATAGATGTATTCTTGATTTTGGCTTTCAAATGCAAGATTTGTTTGATTTTGATGAAATTTCGTATGATCTGATTGGGCAAACGCTCCAAGGGTAGTCTAAGTCCAGCATCTCCCTGATGCCCAGCTCCTTGAGCTCCAGCTACTGCTGCTTGAAAAGCTCCAGCAATAGCTTGTATCAACACCGTCATGTCAGGAACAGCTTGCCCCTGACCAGCCTCAGGTCCAGCGACCCCAGCACCAGCTGCAGCTCCAGCTCCTTCACCCCCAGCACCACCACCACCAGGTGGAGGAGGTAAATCCACCGCACTCTCAACATTCTCATCATTCTCATTCTCGTTCTGAGCCGTAGCTCGCACATTACTCCTTAACTCTCTACGAGGTGCCATACTATAACAATGCAATCACAATGCAAATAAACACAGTCAGGCCCAGCAAGGTAAGCAATCCAAGTACTCAAGCTCATTTTCAATTAAAAACAATATCATTTCATTAGCTTTGATTTGGCAACGGGTACCCACAACATGCTTCATCACAGCATACAACTCAATTGCAATATATTCGTAAATCACACATCATGCATTCACTCAACAAGCATACAAAGCATACATACTTTAGTCATTCACATAAACATTCCCAATTACTCGAGAACCTGGCTCTGATACCACCAAATGTAACCCCCTTAACCCAGCCTAGACGGTCGAGCCAAATTAAGAAGATCACACGGGCAAAACCAAAGTCAACCCGAAAGTCAACCTTGATTAACGACCCTTTTTTTTCTTTTTAATCCTGTCTAGATGCACGTTAACCCTAGATATGTTCACAAGATAATCATATTCAAACATCATAAAAATCAGAGAACATTCAGTGACCCAATTGCACAAATTACAACTTAAGTTACCAAATTGTAAATTCTGATAATTATAAGGACTTAACCCAAATTAAAGTTACCAACTTGAAATTAATCATCTTTCATGCTTCTTTGCCAAATTTCAGCTCAAACGGACATCTCAAACTCATACAATTGCAATATCAAGTTTCAGGACCAAAACGCAAACATTTCAGAACATTTAACCAACAATTTCAGTGCCCAACGGTCGAGTGTTGCGGAACAGGGAAGGCCCGTTCCGAAACGCGGGACCGTTCCGAAACTGGTACCGAAACATGGCCTGGCAGAGGCCAAACCGTTCCGGAACAGTGCCTCCCGTTTCGGAACGCCCAGGCCATTTCAGGCCCCCGTTCCGATACGGTAGCACCTGTTCCGAAACAGGCTGCCCAGATTGCAGAAAATTTGCTGGTTTAACATGCAATTGACTTAACAAACATGCTCCAAAAGCAACCAAATTATACCAGCAAGTCATTCAACATACAAGGAACATAATTGTATCAACCAAACATCAACATGGCAACAATTATGAAAATCCCCAAATCTATAGGCATGCTTCCTACTTAGCAAACCATTCAAGCATCAAAATACCAAAATCATCTCATAAAGTCCAATTACAAGCTCCAACATTATTAACATCATTAAACCAACTTAGGGAGTCCAAAACATCTCCCAAAACAACAACATAGGTTCCCATTGCCAAATGCCAAAAGCTAATAGTGTTTAAGAAACCTTCACCATACTTGAGCTTAGTTCACCACTTGGATTCTTCACCACCTTGCTGCCCTCAACGCACTTTAATGCTCTGCATTATTGGTTTAAGAAAAGAGAGAGAGCGTAAGCAAAAGCTTAGTGAGGAATGCTCATTTAAAACCACACAATAATGCATTTACAAAACACATTTATAACCCTTAAATCCAATCATCATTTGTACAAGCTCATAAGCATTTAAAACAAGCAATACATGCTTCAAGTTCATAACATCTCATATTGGCAACAAGTGATACATTCAACATAAGATCCACACATGGACTTTTAAACACCATTGTGATCTTACACTTTCCAAGGACCACACATGGACTTTTAAACACCATTGTGTCCTTAACCCCATGGACTTTTAAACACCATGGCAAGGACCACACAAGGACTTTTAAACACCTTTGTGTCCTTAACAAGAATCTCCCAAGGACTTTTAAACACCTTGGTGTTCTTAAATAACAAGGCTTACACAAGGAATTTTAACCACCTTGAACCTTAACCAAGAACCAACCATGGACTTTTAAACACCATGTCGTTCTTAAATAAACAAGGCTTACACAAGGAATTTTAACCACCTTGAACCTTAACCAAGAACGAACCATGGACTTTTAAACACCATGTTGTTCTTAAATAAACAAGGCTCACACAAGGACTTTTAACCACCTTTGTGACCTTAACCATCACTTGCCAATATACATCATTAACAACAATATTCCACTGTTTTAAAGCATTTAACAAAGCCATAAACATCATGCATCTTTAAGCATCAAACCACATTAAGACGATGTTCAAAAACAAGGATCTCTTACCTTGAGCATCCTTCAACACATGGCTTACAATCCCAGCAAATAAACATGCTAAATATGTGTCAAAACAGGATTTAAAACATGCAAACAAACCACATTGCACACAACCAATCCATGGTTCATCATCAAGAGAGTTTTTCCGAAAACTTACTCTTGAGCTTAGCTAAGTTGCTTAGACTTAAACTAAGCTCCCAAACCTTCAAAACATTGGTTTCAAGCTGAAAACCAAAATCAACGCACCGATTCCGTTTCGCCTCTTGCCGAAACACCAATCAAGCTTCCGGATCAACACCACTAGGATCCAAAGATGACTCCCATGTTTTAAACACATCAAAACAGTAGATTAATGCATCATCATGCATTAATATCCTCAATGAAAGCACCTAAACTCGCTGCTCTCATTCACACTCCATTTTCGGCTACCAAACACAACCGAAAATGCCTCCAAACAACTCCACAACACTACCCAGCCAAGATCCATCAAATCTAATCATCCTTCAACATTAATTAACATCCAAAAAGGATCCTACCACGTCCTTATACCTCCAGGTATAACAGATCATCAAGATCACTCCAAACACAACCAAGAACACAAGATAAACTTAGGAAATTCAACCTATCCGGGATTGCATTAATTAAACCTCAATTTCACATCAATTTAACATTCATTTAACATCAAATTGACACCTCAAAACACTGCCCAATCAGATCATACGAAATTTCATCAAAATCAAACAAATCTTGCATTTAAAAGCAAAAATCAAGAATACGTCTATAAAACCTTTTATAAAACATAAATCAAGGATTGAGAACTTATGAATTTCAGTAAAGAACCGAGAGTTCAGAGGAGAAGGACGTTCTTACCTCCAAACTTGAGTTTCTCCCTTTTTAGAACCAAAATCTTGAAAATCCAATTAGCAAATGGTGAGGTTTTGTTGAAGAGATGATTAGAGATCAAAAGAGGATTATAATCTCATGTTTAGACATCAAAATCAGAAGGAAAAACTCTGGAGAAAAGTGTTTGGTTTGAGAGAAAAGATGAGAGAAAATGGAAATGAAATTTTAGGAAGTTAGTTGGAAATGCCAAAATAGCTCCTTAAAGATTCAAAGTTTCAATCCTTTTTAAAACAGTCTCACAGTTTTCGAAATTTACATTTTGGTCACTAACCAAAATGTCACACTTCCAAACCTCATTTTGTAAAATTGATTTCACCAAACTCTTATATATAATAAAAGAGGATTTTAAGACATTTTTCCATATTTTTAATGCAACCCGAACTAGGTTTTCCTAAGTTCACTCTTATATATTCGAACCGCGATCCGACCGAACCGGTCCGAATCCCAAAACTCCTCAGCCCAAAATTGGGGCGTTACAACTCTCCCCCCCTTAAGAAATTTCGTCCTCGAAATTTACCTGAAGGAAAGAGATACGGGAACTGCTTCAGCATGTCATCCTTCCGTTCCCACGTGGCTTCCTCAACACCACGGTGCTTCCACAACACCTTCACCAACTCAATGGTCTTGCCACGAAGAACCTTGCTATCCGAATCCAGAACCTTCACCGGTTCCTCATCATAGGTCAAATCCGGATTCAATTCAACTTCTTCCACAGGCATCACATGCAAAGGATCCGATCTATACTTCTGAAGCATAGAAACATGAAATACATCATGAATCTTCTCCAACTCTTGAGGTAACCTCAATTTGTACGCAACAGGACCCACACGCTCAACCACCTCGTACGGTCCAATGTATCTAGGGCTCAACTTACCCTTACGGCCAAACCTCATCACCTTTTTCCAAGGCGAAACCATCAAAAACACACGGTCACCCACCGTATACTCAATCTCCTTACGCTTCAAATCCGCGTAAGACTTTTGCCGATCAGAAGCTGCCTTCAAACGCTCACAAATGAGCTTCACCTTCTCGGTGGTTCCTTTCAACAAAGTCGGCATCGAAACCAACTTCTGACCCGTTTCAGCCCAACAAAGAGGAGTCCTACACTTCCTCCCGTACAAAGCTTCATAAGGTGCCATTTGAATACTTGCCTGATAACTATTGTTATAAGCAAACTCTACCAAAGGCAAATGCACCTCAACATATCCTCCAAAATCTGGATAACACGCTCGGACTGACCATCCGACTGAGGATGATAAGATGTACTGAAATTCAACCGTGTACCCAAAGCTTGGTGCAAACACTGCCAGAACCGCGATGTAAACCTCGGATCCCTATCCGACACAATCGACTTTGGCACACCATGCAGCCGCACAATCTCAGCAATGTACAGCTCCGCAAGCTTATCCAAAGAGTACGTAGTATGCACAGGCAAGAAATGCGCACACTTTGTCAGGCGATCCACAATCACCCACACCGAATTCTTCTTCGATGGTGACAAGGGTAAACCAGATACAAAATCCATGGTAATCCTTTCCCACTACCATTCAGGGATTCTCAACGGTTGCAACAACCCTGAAGGAACCTGATGCTCAGCATTTACTCGCTGACACACCATGCACCTGCTTACAAACTCAGCAACATCCTTCTTCAAACCCACCCAATAGTACTCATCACGAAGATCTCGATACATCTTAGTACTACCTGGGTGCATAGCAAAAGGACTACTATGACCTTCAGTCAGAATAGCACGCCTCAACTCAACATCATTGGGCTCTACTATCCGAATCCCAAAACACAACACACCGTCATCATTAAAACAGAAATCTGAAGGCCTACCCTCCGCGATATCATGAACATGCGGTACTAAGGAATCATCCATCAACTGCTTTTCCTTGATCAACTGAACCAAAGATGGTTTCATTTGCAACTCAGCCACAAGACCACCATCACGCGAAATACTCAAACTGGCAAACATAGCCCTCAACTCAACAGCTACCTTCCTACTCAAGGCATCCGCTACAACATTAGCTTTTCCAGGGTGATACTCAATCGTCAAATCATAATCCTTGAGCAACTCCACCCAACGTCGCTGCCTAAGATTCAACTCCTTCTGAGACATCAGATACTTCAAACTCTTGTGATCCGTGTACACAGTACACTTCTCACCATACAGGTAATGTCTCCAGATCATCAAAGCAAAAACCACCGCAGCCAGCTAAATATCATGCGTAGGATAATTGCGCTCATGCACCTTCAACTGCCGCGATGCATAAGCCACCACCTTACCCTCTTGCATCAACACACATCCTAAACCAACATAGGACGCATCACTATACACCACAAACTCTTTCCCTAATTCAGGTTGAACCAAGATAGGACCTTGCGTCAAAGCTGCCTTAAGCTTCTCAAAAGCCTGTTGTCTTGCTTCCGTCCACTTGTACTTAACATCCTTCTGCAACAACTTCGTCAAAGGTGCAGCAATCTTAGAAAACCCATCCACAAACCTCCGGTAGTATCCCGCCAAACCAAGGAAACTACGAACCTCATGAACAGACTTAGGAACCTTCCAATTCATCACCGCCTCAATGTTCTGAGGATCGACACGAATCCCTTCGGCAGAAACCACATACCCAAGAAACACCACTTCACTTAACCAGAACTCACACTTGCTCAACTTGGCATAAAGCTGATTCTCCAACAAAGCTTGCAACACAATCCTCAAATGCTCTTCATACTCCTCCTCAGTACGCGAGTACACAAGGATATCATCAATGAATACCACAACATACTTATCCAGGTATTCATGAAACACACGATTCATCATGTCCATGAAAGCTGCAGGAGCATTCGTTAACCCAAACGACATCACAAGACACTCATAATGCCCATACCTCGTCCTGAAAGCTGTCTTAGGCACATCCATATCCTTTACCTTCAACTGGTAATACCCTGACCTCAAGTCAATCTTAGAGAACACAGCTGCTCCCCGAAATTGATCAAAGAGATCATCAATCCTCGGCAAAGGATACTGATTCTTGATAGTCAACTTGTTCAGCTGACGATATTCAATGCACATTCTCATAGTGCCATCCTTCTTCTTCACAAACAAGACCGGTGCACCCCAAGGTGACACACTTGGCCGAATGAACCCACGATCAAGCAACTCTTGCAACTGCGTCTTCAGCTCCTTCAACTCTTTAGGTGTCATTCTATAAGGGGTAATGGACACAGGAGTTGTGTTCTCATACAGCTCAATCCCAAACTCCACCTCGCGATTAGGAGGTAAACCAGGCAACTCCTCAGGAAACACACCAGGAAACTCCTTCACAATCCTGATATCTTGCACACGCAACTCCTTAGAGCTAGGATTCATCACAAAAGCTAGGTAAGCTTCACAACCTTGCCTCAGCATCCGGCTCGCCTCCAACGTAGACACCATATTGGCAAGAAACTTCACATTCTCACCAACCACAACCACCTCATAATCATCCGCAAGCTTCAACGAAACTCGCTTATTCTCACAATCCACAACAGCTCGATGCTCAGCAAGCCAATCCATACCAAGGATCACATCAAAACCATAGAAAGGCAACTCCATAAGGTCAACATGAAAAACATTATCTTGAACAACCAAAGGACATCTTCTATAAAGCTTTCGAGTCACAACAGTCTCACTAAAAGAACTAGTGACACGCACACCAACATCCAAAGACTCAACAGGAAAACCAAGCAATTCAGCATGCTCACGCAATATGTATGAGTGCGTAGATCCAGAATCAATCAAAGAAAGTAATGACAAGGATTGCAAAGTAAAAATACCTGCGATCACATCCGTGTCATTCCTTCCCTCCCGTTGAGCATACACCCTAGCTTGGCCGCCACCCTCAGGCTGAATAGCCACAACATGAGCCACACCCCGACCACCTTCCTCTCTCCGCTGGAAGCTACCACGGCCGCGCCCACGACCCCTCTGTGGTGCAGCAACAACAGAAGCACGCACTTGGCCACCAGCCAACATAGGACACTCTCTCCTCATATGATCCGCAGATCCACAGTTCCAGCACGCATTACCTGCCGCCACAACAGGAGCTTGCACCTCCCTCACAGCTCGAGGACAATCACGTTTCATATGGCCACGCGAACCACATGTCCAACATGCACTCGGATCAACTCTAGCATTGCCTCCCCGAGCAGGCGCACCACCACCGCGCCTAGCTGAGGACTGATACTTCTGATCACGTCCCCTCTTGTTCCATCCACCACCGGAACTATATTCAGCAGCTCGCTTACCAGCACTTGATCCAACACTTCTAGCAGATAAACCCAAGTTCATCTCAATATCCTTTGCTCGGCCCACCAACACATCAAAATCATCATACTCGGTAGCCAGCACATACATCTTTACATCCGTCACTAAACCATAACGGAACCTCTCACACCTTTCCCGCTCATCCGGGACAAGCTCAGGTGCGTATTGACTGAGTCGAACAAACTGTACTTCATACTCAGCCACAGTCATGCTCCCCTGGGTAAGAGACATGAACTCCCTCTTCTTTTCATCTAGGTACCTCACACCTAGATACCTTCTCTTGAACGCGTTCTGAAAGAACGTCCAAGTTACGTCAGCTTCAGCCATCCCAGCGATAGTGGTTGTCCACCACGTGTAAGCATCATCTTGCAACAATGATACTACACATCCCAGCTTTTGCACATCAGTGCAACTCATCTGACCCAAGATTCTCTTGGTACCTTCTAACCAAGATTCCGAACCTTCAGCAGACAAACCCCTGAACTCAGTCCCTCCTAGACTGCGCAAACGCTCCAAGGGTAGTCTAACTCCAGCATCTCCTTGATGCCCAGCTCCTTGAGCTCCAGCTACTGCTGCTTGAAAAGCTCCAGCAATAGCTTGTATCAACACCGTCATGTCAGGAACAGCTTGCCCCTGACCAGCCTCAGGTCCAGCGACCCCAGCACCAGCTGCAGCTCCAGCTCCTTCACCCCCAGCACCACCACCACCAGGTGGAGGAGGTAAATCCACCGCACTCTCAACATTCTTATCATTCTCATTCTCGTTCTGAGCCGTAGCTCGCACATTACTCCTTAACTCTCTACGAGGTGCCATACTATAACAATGCAATCACAATGCAAATAAACACAGTCAGGCCCAGCAAGGTAAGCAATCCAAGTACTCAAGCTCATTTTCAATTAAAAACAATATCATTTCATTAGCTTTGATTTGGCAACGGGTACCCACAACATGCTTCATCACAGCATACAACTCAATTGCAATATATTCGCAAATCACACATCATGCTTTCACTCAACAAGCATACAAAGCATACATACTTTAGTCATTCACATAAACATTCCCAATTACTCGAGAACCTGGCTCTGATACCACCAAATGTAACCCCCTTAACCCGGCCTAGACGGTCGAGCCGAATTAAGAAGATCACACGGGGAAAACCAAAGTCAACCCGAAAGTCAACCTTGATTAAAGACCCTTTTTTTTTCTTTTTAATCCTGTCTAGATGCACGTTAACCCTAGATATGTTCACAAGATAATCATATTCAAACATCATAAAAATCAGAGTACATTCAGGGACCCAATTGCACAAATTACAACTTAAGTGACCAAATTGTAAATTCTGATAATTATAAGGACTTAACCCAAATTAAAGTTACCAACTTGAAATTAATCATCTTTCATGCTTCTTTGCCAAATTTCAGCTCAAACGGACATCTCAAACTCATACAATTGCAATATCAAGTTTCAGGACCAAAACGCAAACATTTCAGAACATTTAACCAACAATTTCAGTGCCCAACGGTCGAGGGTTTCGGAACAGGGAAGGCCCGTTCCGAAACGCGGGACCGTTCCAAAACTGGTACCGAAACATGGCCTGGCAGAGGCCAAACCGTTCCGGAACAGTGCCTCCCGTTTCGGAACGCCCAGGCCATTTCAAGCCCCCGTTCCGATACGGTAGCACCTGTTCCGAAACAGGCTGCCCAGATTGCAGAAAATTTGCTGGTTTAACATGCAATTGACTTAACAAACATGCTCCAAAAGCAACCAAATTATACCAGCAAGTCATTCAACATACAAGGAACATAATTGTATCAACCAAACATCAACATGGCAACAATTATGAAAATCCCCAAATCTATAGGCATGCTTCCTACTTAGCAAACCATTCAAGCATCAAAATACCAAAATCATCTCATAAAGGCCAATTACAAGCTCCAACATTATTAACATCATTAAACCAACTTAGGGAGTCCAAAACATCTCCCAAAACAACAACATAGGTTCCCATTGCCAAATGCCAAAAGCTAATAGTGTTTAAGAAACCTTCACCATACTTGAGCTTAGTTCACCACTTGGATTCTTCACCACCTTGTTGCCCTCAACGCACTTTATTGCTCTGCATTATTGGTTTAAGAAAAGAGAGAGAGCGTAAGCAAAAGCTTAGTGAGGAATGCTCATTTAAAACCACACAATAATGCATTTACAAAACACATTTATAACCCTTAAATCCAATCATCATTTGTACAAGCTCAGAAGCATTTAAAACAAGCAATACATGCTTCAAGTTCATAACATGTCATATTGGCAACAAGTGATACATTCAACATAAGATCCACACATGGACTTTTAAACACCATTGTGATCTTACACTTTCCAAGGACCACACATGGACTTTTAAACACCATTGTGTCCTTAACCCCATGGACTTTTAAACACCATGGCAAGGACCACACAAGGACTTTTAAACACCTTTGTGTCCTTAACAAGAATCTCACAAGGACTTTTAAACACCTTGGTGTTCTTAAATAACAAGGCTTACACAAGGAATTTTAACCACCTTGAACCTTAACCAAGAACCAACCATGGACTTTTAAACACCATGTCGTTCTTAAATAAACAAGGCTTACACAAGGAATTTTAACCACCTTGAACCTTAACCATGAACCAACCATGGACTTTTAAACACCATGTTGTTCTTAAATAAACAAGGCTCACACAAGGACTTTTAACCACCTTTGTGACCTTAACCATCACTTGCCAATATACATCATTAACAACAATATTCCACTGTTTTAAAGCATTTAACAAAGCCATAAACATCATGCATCTTTAAGTATCAAACCACATTAAGACAATGTTCAAAAACAAGGATCTCTTACCTTGACCATCCTTCAACACATGGCTTACAATCCCAGCAAATAAACATGCTAAATATGCTTTCAAAATAGGATTTAAAACATGCAAACAAACCACATTGCACACAACCAATCCATGGTTCATCATCAAGGGAGTTTTTCCGAAAACTTACTCTTGAGCTTAGCTAAGTTGCTTAGACTTAAACTAAGCTCCCAAACCTTCAAAACATTGGTTTCAAGCTGAAAACCAAAATCCATTCACCGATTCCGTTTCGCCTCTTGCCGAAACACCAATCAAGCTTCCGAATCAACACCACTAGGATCCAAAGATGACTCCCCTGTTTTAAACACATCAAAACAGTAGATTAATGCATCATCATGCATTAATATCCTCAATGAAAGCACCTAAACTCGCTGCTCTCATTCACACTCCATTTTCGGCTACCAAACACAACCGAAAATGCCTCCAAACAACTTCACAACACTACCCAGCCAAGATCCATCAAATCTAATCATCCTTCAACATCAATTAACATCCAAAAAGGATCCTACCACGTCCTTATACCTCCAGCTATAACAGATCATCAAGATCACTCCAAACACAACCAAGAACACAAGCTAAACTTAGGAAATTCAACCTATCCGGGATTGCATTAATTAAACCTGAATTTCACATCAATTTAACATTCATTTAACGTCAAATTGACACCTCAAAACACTGCCCAATCAGATCATACGAAATTTCATCAAAATCAAACAAATCTTGCATTTAAAAGCAAAAATCAAGAATACATCTATAAAACCTTTTATAAAACATAAATCAAGGATTGAGAACTTAGGAATTTCAGTAAAGAACTGAGAGTTCTGAGGAGAAGGACGTTCTTACCTCCAAACTTGAGTTTCTCCCTTTTTAGAACCAAAATCTTGAAAATCCAATTAGCAAATGGTGAGGTTTTGTTGAAGAGATGATTAGAGATCAAAAGAGGATTATAATCTCATGTTTAGACATCAAAATCAGAAGGAAAAACTCTGGAGAAAAGTGTTTGGTTTGAGAGAAAAGATGAGAGAAAATGGAAATGAAATTTTAGGAAGTTAGTTGGAAATGCCAAAATATCTTCCCTCCTTTTTAGTTTTATTTAAAAACCTTTAATTAATCATTTAATATCTTAGAAAAATCTGGAGAAACTCCCATTGGGTAAATAGCTCCTTAAAGATTCAAAGTTTCAATCCTTTTTAAAACAGTCTCACAGTTTTCGAAATTTACATTTTGGTCACTAACCAAAATGTCACACTTCCAAACCTCATTTTGTAAAATTGATTTCGCCAAACTCTTATATATAATAAAAGAGGATTTTAAGACATTTTTCCATATTTTTAATGCAACCCGAACTAGGTTTTCCTAAGTTCACTCTTATATATTCGAACCGCGATCCGACCGAACCGGTCCGAATCCCAAAACTCCTAAGCCCAAAATTGGGGCGTTACAAATAATGCAGAGCATTAAAGTGCATTGAGGACAGCAAGGTGGACAAGAATCCAAGTGGTGAACAAAGCTCATGTATGGTGAAGGTTTCTTAAACACTATTAGCTTATGGGCATTTGGCAATGGGGGACCTATGTAGTTGTTTTGGGAGATGTTTTGGACTCCCTAAGTTGGTTAAATGATGTTAATAATGTTGGAGCTTGTAATTGGCCTTTATGAGATGGTTTTGGTATTTTGATGCTTGAATGGTTTGCTAAGTAGGAAGCATGCCTATAGATTTGGGGATTTTCATAATTGTTGCTATGTTGATGTTTGGTTGATACAATTATGTTCCTTGTATGTTGAATGACTTGCTGGTATAATTTGGTTGCTTTTGGAGCATGTTTGTTAAGCTAATTGCATGATAAACCAGCAAATTTTCTGCATTCTGGGCAGCCTGTTTCGGAACAGGTGCTACCGTATCGGAACGGGGGCCTGAAATGGCCTGGGCGTTCCGAAACGGGAGGCACTGTTCCGGAACGGTTTGGCCTCTGCCAGGCCATGTTTCGGTAGTAGTTTCGGAACGGTCCCGCGTTTTGGAACGGGCCTTCCCTGTTCCGAAACCCTCGACCGTTGGGCACTGAAATTGTTGGTTAAATGTTCTGAAATGTTTGCGTTTTGGTCCTGAAACTTGTTATTGCAATTGCATGAGTTTGAGATGTCCGTTTGAGCTGAAATTTGGCAAAGAGGCATAAAAGATGATTAATTTCAAGTTGGTAACTTTAGTTTGGGTTAAGTCCTTATAATTATCAGAATTTACAATTTGGTCCCTTAAGTTGTAATTTGTGCAATTGGGTCCCTGAATGTTCTCTGATTGTTATGACATTTGAATATGATTATCTTGTGAACATATCTCGGGTTAACGTGCATCTAGACATGATTAAAAAGAAAAAAAAAGGGTCGTTAATCAAGGTTGACTTACGGGTTGACTTTGGTTTTCCCCGTGTGATCTTCTTAATTCGGGTCGACCGTCTAGGCCGGGTTAAGGGGGTTACATGTGGAATCTCACATCACCGTACTCACATGGCGGAATCTCTCATCGCCACAAAGCTTGGATATTTCACCAAGTTCTACCCGATGGAAAGCCCATCATCGGTCTCTCCCTTTGGATTGAATCCAAAGAGCACATACAAATTTTTAGTTTATAGTGCACTCTCATCCTATTGATCGATCAATTATATTCGGTAAATATCTCATCTTCTATGCTAATATATTATGTAAAAACATCATCTCACCTACTGTTTTTCATTCAACATTTCTCAAATCTTTCTCATCTCATTTCAAAACCATAACATTTGCCATGCTTTAAAACAAAAGCTCAAAACTCATCAATGCAACATGTTATTTCATGAAATCATTTCAAGCATCATCTCATGCTACAAATCATGCATGAAAATAGTAGGAATTTATCTATCTCAAACCATGAGCATGTAAAAGCATTTTAGGGGCAACCACCACATAAATGAGAGCAATTTAGCCAATACTTACTTCCGGACTTAGGAAGGTGTTTCTAACCTTTCCTAAATCCCCAAACCTTGTTTCTTTGTCCCTCAAGGACTTCTAAAACAATTCGCACTCACCGATTACATTTCACTTGTTCGCCGAAATGCTATCAAAGCTCCCGGATCAACACCCAAGGCATTTGAAGATGTCTCCCTTGTTTATAACACATAAGAGCATATGATTAATGCATCATCATGCATTGAAATCATCAGCCACACATCTAAACCCGCTGCTCTACACAAGATCCTCATTTCGGCTACCGAAAACATCTCCAAACTCTCCCAAAACAAAGCCCAGCCAAGATCTATCACTTCTAATCATTTCTAAATATCAATCAACATAAAAAACAACCACAAACTCGTCCTTATACCTCCAGCTATAACAGAACACAAAAACCACCCCAACAACCACCATTCTAGCATACAAAACTTAGGAATCCAAGCCTATTCGGGATTTGTTTGATCAAACCTCATTTATAACATCAATTACCATCCAAAATACATTAGAAGACAACCTCAAAACAAAGCCTAACCAACAACCACGAAAATCGTCAAGATCTCTCCAAAAACCTTGAGTTTTAATACAATTTCTTGGTTCTAACATTAAAGCAACTCAAAAATCATTAACAAAGGATTGATAACTTGGGAATTTCAGTAAAGAACTGATCATTAGAGGAGAAGGACGAAGCTTACATCTAATGGTTGATTTCTCTTTGATTTGGGCAAGTTTTCTTGAAAATCCAATGTGAAAACAAGAGGATTTGATGAGGAAAATATTAGGAATCAAAAGGAGATGGAAATCTCATCAAAAGGAATGAAAATCAAAGGCTAATTGATGGAGGAAATGTGTTTGGCTGAAAAGAAATTGAGAGAAAATGAAATGAGAAAATTGACGTAAGGTAGTTGTGAAAAGTCAAAGATAGTTTTCCTTTAATCAATCTTTATTTCCTTTAATTAAAGCATTATTAAAATCACCCAAAATAAGGAGAAATCTGATTAAAATCATTTTGGTAAAATTAGCTCCTTAAAGATTCAAATTTTCAATCCTTTACAAAACAGTCGCTATTTAACTTTTGTAAAAACTTCAATTTGGTCACTACACCGAAATGTAGTATTTCCAAACCTTATTTTGTAAAATTATTTTCACCATAATCATTCATATAATAAATAAGAATTTTTTAGGTATTTTTCCATATCTTTAAAGCACCTTGAACTACGTGTTCCCTAAATCTCCCTTTAAGATTCGAACTATTCTCGACCGGTCCAATTCGAACTATAAAACATCTAGGCCCAAAATCGGGGCGTTACACAACTGACAACTTCATTAATGAAGGGATGCCACCCCCAAACTCGAGGGTTGCATTGCCCTCAATGCATGACAGGATGAAAAACAAAAACAGAAAAAACACATACATCACAAAATAAATAAAACAACAAGGCAGCAAAATATATGAAAACTTAATTTGAGAAGCTGTCGTCGCTGCTACTACTGATTTGAAGCTGCTGGCGGGCAGTGAATTTCATGGCAGGGGTTGGCAGTGTGCTGGGGAAGGCAGAGGCTGTCTTCTTCTTCGCTTCCCGAGGTGGCTAGACACGTGTTTGTAAGATATGTGGAGGCTGGTCCGGAACCTCGATGTCATCATCGGAGCTGTTGTTGCAGCTGTCGCTGGCGGATCTGGCTTAGCCAGAGGGTCCTTTGACAGTCTCATTGAGTTTCTTCCTCTTGATCGGAGGGTAGTCCTTGGAGATGTCTCGGGTAACCGATGACTCGGAGTAAGAATCTTGCCAGATGGAAGAAGAGGAGAACCCTTCCCAATATTTGGGGTAGATTTCCGGGATGGGGTCCTTTCTCTTCTCTCCTCTGGCTATGGCAGACTGCCCGCCGTCATCTCCTGTCATGGCAGGGTTGGTGTGGAAGCAACAGAGGGGGTTTTCAGGCTTGCAGCAGGGGTAGGTGTGGGGACAGCAAAGAATTGTTCTAGGAAGGAAGGGAATGGCACATGGGTAAAATGTAAATCATTTTGAATGAAATTTACCGTTGTGGCCGTGAAGTCCCTCATGAAGCCCAACAGTTCGAGATGTCAATCTTCCATCCTTTTCAGTGTCGACAGAATCTGGGCGGAGGTTTCTGGTGGAGGTGCTGTTGTTGCCTGCTGTTGCTCTGTTGCGGCAGGTTCTGGGGAACTGAGGCCTGCCGTCTGGTCTGTCGTGGCAGAGGGGTTGAAGTATGAAAGCGGGGTGGCAACTTTTAACTCCATTAAGCTGTAAATGTTTCGTTGTGTCCACCCCTTTCCTCGGACTTTGACATCTTCATCAATCTCTGGTAAATTGTGGCCCCAACACATGGTGGTGATGAGGTATGTGAAGACGAGGGGATCCGACGGTCGGAGGGCACACTCAAGTATTCCATCCTGTATGTAGCGGCCGACATTTATTTGTCTTTCATTTAAAATGGAGTGCACAAGGGCTAACCTTGCTCTATCGACCGTGTTGTTGTGGAAGGATAGAATGATGCGCTTCTTGATAAAGTGATTCCGCAGTTTGGCTTGTGGAGTCAATTGGGTTCTCTTCACAGTCCATCGGTGGTTAGGGTTGTTATTCCACTCCGTCCCTTCTTCGGTGACTTCTGCCATGACCGCGTCGTAGTCTACGGGCGAAAGACTATTCACGAACCTTTTGTGGGAGTCATCCTTCTTACTCTCGTACAATCCATAGAGTGAGTTGATGTATGCAGGCTCGATGGAGAGTTGCTTTCCTCGAACGGTTACTGTCTTGGTGTCTTTGCCGTCGACGACGACATAGAACTCTTTGACGAGGGTTATGTTCATCTCCTCGGGTTGGGCAATGATCAGTGCTTAAAAGTTCTATATTTTACCCATCATTTATCCTTATTTTTGCTGCACTCAAGCATGTTTAACAGCATTTTAGGTTACGTTTTGCATAAACATCACATTTAGATAAAACTGCGCAGATACTGCTAAACTTGGTTACTTTTGCAAGTATCTGTCGTGGCAGCAGTCGTGACAGCATCCAGGGCAGCAGTCGTGATAGCATCCAGGGCAGCAGTCGTGACAGCACCCAGGGCAGCAGCCGTGACAGCACCCAGGGCAGCAGCCGTGGCACCACCCAGGGCAGCAATCGTGGCAGGCGCTGGGCAGCGATGCAGAAAATCTTGAATGAGCAGTCAAGGAGGACGTTGCTTCCATGGTTGCTGCTGTGACAGCAGAGGACGACAGCAGTTTTGAGGAGAAGAAGCAAAGTGGACCTCGACAGATAGAGAAAATTCAGCCCGTCTGTCGTATGAAAACCTCATATTATTCCGAGCCCCAGATCAAAAGATATGTCAAGCCCAAAGTTCAAGGAGAGAAAATCCCAAGAAACAAGGAGGACGGCTGGAAAGTAGATTCCTTGAAGATTTAGTCTTTATTAGAATCATACTTTTAATTAAAGTTGTAATCCTTGTTAAATTAGATAACTTGAGCCCAAAGCTTATATAAGGGAATGTATTTTAACCCATATCGAATACCCCATATCCCATATCCCATAACCGATAACCAAAAACCCCTAGCCGTTTTCCTGCCCTCGACATGTTCTAAATCCTTCCTAGGGCCACGGGTTGATTTGTAAAGTAGTTGCAAGGGTTGCTTTTGTTTTAGGAATTTTCAGTTCAATAAAATAAACTTCAAGTTCTCTTATTTTGGTTATTAATATCTTGCAAGAGCATCGGGAGAGCATTGTGAGGTTATCTATTTACTTAGCATCGGGAGAGTTAAGTATACAAAAGAAATAAGAGCGAGTTCTCTAGTTTATAGTTGAAATATCTCGTGCCTAGGGATAGGGCGAGGTTAAGTGGCTAAAGAAGAATTCATACACATCGATGTTCATCCTTCGATTCACGCCGGGAGGTATCATCAAGACGTGATCATCGACAGACTTGGACCTAGGGATAGGCCAAGGCAGATCTGGGATTCTTGCCAAACTTGAAGTACTGAGTTGGTGTGTTTGCTGCCGCGACGATCAACGGACTGCTGCCGCGACAGGCGCGACGACAGAACTGGATTCCGTAAGCATTGCAATACCTGCACAACTGAGCAATTCAATACCAGCCCATTCAATACCTGCACAACTGAGCAATTCAATACCAGCAGTAAACTAAGGTAAAGCTATTAGCCCAATCCCTGTGGAGACTATATCCGATACTTCGTATCAAATTACTACTTGCGTCATGTATACTTGCACTACAATTGCGATAGACTATTTTACACGCAACAGGAAACAAATTGCTACCATTTGAGGGCTTGAATTTTCATTGATATGAAGTTCTCGAGCCCTAGATCTCCCGTGGGTTGTGTGTAGATAAACCCTTCTTCCTCCCACATGTCCCTCTTTTGAAAGGAACTGTAGTACCTTGAGGCAGACTCGGTGGAGGCGAAACGGTTTGGAATGACATTATGACTCGGGGGTTGATACTGCCGTGGCAGAAGTGGAGGCAGCACTGCGGCGGGTTTGTCTGCTAGCCATTTGTAAGGACTGTAGAAAATATGAAAAGGAAATTTTGAGATCTAAAATAGAGAAAGCAAGTTGAGAGAATGAGAATGAGATGAAAAATGAATAGTGAGTGTGGGTTTATATAGAATGGGGAATTTCTGCCCGTTGGGTCTGTAACGGCAGGTGCGAATAACGAGGTCAACTGTTATGCGGTTTCTGACGCGTCTGTCACACATTTTCTCGTCTGCTGCGCGTCTATTACGCGTTTGCGTGTCTGTCGTGACAGCTCTGTGATAGGCTGTCTTGTCCGCATCTATCGCAACGGCTGATGACAGACTGTGACAATAGACTCGTCCTTTGGGCTTTTTGGGCTGTTGTGAATGTGGTGGGCTGGTTCATTCCATCTCTTTGCTTTGCTTCCTTTGTTTCCTAAAAAATATTTAAACAAATAACTAAATTAAAAATCTTGATTTCTAAAATAAATAAATAGATAAATCTTAATTCCTAATAAATAATTAAAATAAAATAAACTAAAAAACTAAGTTAAATTAGGGATGCCTGGAGGGGCATCTCCTAAAGTAACTACTTCCTGCACCCTTGGGGCTTCAGTCCCCTGATAATGCTTGAGTCTTTGTCCATTGACCTTGAAGTGGTGCCCGTCCTTTAGGGATTTGATTGTAATGGCACCATGGGAGAAAGCTTGGACAACCTGGAAAGGACCAGACCATCTAGATTTAAGCTTCCCTGGGAAAAGCTTCAACCTAGAGTTGAACAACAACACCTGCTGCCCTGGGCAGAACTGTCGTGGCAGCAGCTTCCTGTCGTGTCACTTCTTCGTTTTTTCCTTGTAGATCTTGGCATTGTCGTAGGCCATTGCTCGAATTTCTTCAATTTCATTCAAGTCTAGTAGCCGCTTTTGTCCTGCCTTATCCCAGTCCGTATTTACTGCCTTGATAGCCCAGTAAGCTCTGTGTTCTATCTCAACAGGTAAGTGACATGTTTTCCCATAGATGAGTCTATAGGGTGACATACCCAATGGTGTTTTGAACGCTACCCTATAGGCCCAGAGTGCATCATTGAGATGTAGAGAACAATCCTTTTGAATGGGTTTAACCATCTTCTCAAGTACGTTCTTTACTACTCTGTTGGATATCTCGGCCTGCCCATTGGTTTGAAGGTGATATGTTGTTGCAATGCAGTGCTTTACTTCGTATTTTCTCAAGGCAGCAGCAATTACCCTATTATCGATGTTTCTCCCCTCATCACTAATTATCGCCCTTGGGATGCCAAATCTGGAGAATATGTTCTTGTGAAGAAATCCTTGAACAGTCTTGGCATCATTCTTCTAAGTGGCGATCGCTTCTACCCACTTGGACACATAATCCATTGCCAGTAGGATGTACATGTTCCCACAAGATGCTGGGAATGGTCCCATGAAGTCGATTTCCCATACATCGAAGAGTTCAACCTCTAAAATGTTCAGCAGTGGCATCTCATGCCTTCTCGAGATGTTTCCAGTCATTTGACACTTGTCACAACTTTTGTAGATGGCTTGTGCATCCTTGAACAATGTGGGCCAATAGAGATCGGATTGCAGAACCTTGGCAGCGGTTTTTTTCCACCTAAGCGTCCTCCATATGGGGAAGCATGGCAGTGGTGATGCACAGCTTCCTGTTCATCCTATGGTACGCATCTCCTGATAATCTGATCTGTACAGTGTTTGAAAAGAAGAGGTTCGTCCCAATAATAATGTTTTACATCATTTTGGAACCTCTTCCTTGCTTGATAATTAAGTTCAGGAGGTAGTACCCTACTAACAATGTAATTAACAAAATCAACGTACCAAGGGGTTTCAAAAAGCTTACATGCCACCATGGCTGTCGCGACAGTGCTGGTGGTAGCAAACAACTGATCATTTGGGAAGGTCTCCAATATGTTGGTCCTATCAGTGGATTGACTCCTTCTCGTCTCCAGCCTCGACAAGTGCTCTGCCACTTGGTTCTCTGTACCCTTTTTATCCTTGATATCAATGTCAAACTCTTGCAATAGCAGAATCCAACGTATCAATCTCGGTTTTGAATCCTTTTTGTGAACAGATACTTTAGTGCTGAATGGTCTGTATAGACCACCACCTTTGTTCCAAGTATGTACGGACGGAACTTGTCGATTGAGAACACCACTGCTAACAGTTCCTTCTCTGTCGTTGTGTAGTTCACTTGGGCATCATTCAGTGTTTTGCTGGCATAGTAAATCACATGGAAGAGCTTATCCTTCCTCTGCCCTAGTGTTGCCCCGACAGCATAGTCACTGGCATTTTTCCTAGTTCAAAACCAGGTTATCCATCCTCTGTCCAGTCTGGTGGCTGTACGATCGGGGTTGTTACCAGCTACTCCTTCAGAACTCCGAATCCCCTTGACTGTGGTGGGTGGCGACAGCTTTTCGATGACTTCTATTTTGGCTCTGTCCACCTCTATGTCGCGGAAGCTCACTTTAAGGCCTAATACTATCCTTTCATCCACCATGAAGTGGCATTTTTCCCAGTTCAAAACTAGGTTCGCCTCTTCGCATCTTTCAAGAACCTTTTTCAAGTTGCCTAAACAACCTTCAAAACTGTCTCCAAAGACGGAAACGTCGTCTATGAAAATCTCTAAGAAATCCTCCACCATGTCGGAGAATATTACCATCATGCACCTTTGGAATGTTGCTGTGGATTGCCGAGCCCAAATGGCATTGTCCGAAAAGCATAGGTGTCCTACGGGCATGTGAAGGTAGTTTTCTTTTGATCCTCCGGTGTAATTTCTATTTGATTGTAACCTTAATAACCATTAAGAAAACAATAGTAAGGTTTCCCCGCTAATCTATCAAGCATTTGATCAATAAAAGGTAGGGGAAAATTATCCTTTAGGGTAGCTTTATTATGCTTTCGGTAATCCATACAAACCCTCAAACCGGTCACAGTCTCGGTTGGGATTAGATCGTTTTCTTCGTTGGTTACCACAATTATGCCTTCCTTTTTGGGCACACACTGCACTGGGCTCACCCACTTTGTAACGCCCCGGTTTTGGGCTTAGAAGTTTTGGGCGTTGACCGGTTCGGTCAAAGTGTTGTTCGAATCTAAAAAGGTGAAATTAGGAAAGCCTAGTTCGGGTTGCATTAAAAATATGGAAAAATGTTCTAAAATCATATTTTAATATAAATAAGTGAACTGTGAAATCAATTTTACAAAATGAGGTTTGGAAGGGTGACATTTTGTCTAGTGACCAAAATGTAAATTTTGAAAGTTGCGTGACTGTTTTAAAAAGGATTGAGACTTTGAATCTTTAAGGAGCTATTTACCCAATGGGAGTTTCTCCAGATTTTCTAAATATATTAAATGATTAATTAAAAGGTTTTAAATATAAACAAAGTGGAGGGAAGATATTTTAGTTTTAACTAACTTTTCTCTCAACTATTTTCTCTCATTTTCTCTCAAGCCAAACACCTTTTCTCCAGAGCTTTTCTCTCTGATTTTGTCACCTAAATTCATCTTTTCAATTACCTTTTGATTGCTAATCATCTCTACAACAAAACCTCACCATTTGCTAAGTGGATTTTCAAGAAAACTTGATTCTAAAAGGGAGAAACTCAAGTTTGGAGGTAAGAACGTCCTTCTCCTCTGAACTCTAAGTTCTTTACTGAAATTCCCAAGTTCTCAATCCTTAAATTGTGTTTTATAAATGGTTTTAAGGTTGTGTTATGGATCTTGGCTTTTAAATGCAAGATTTGATTGATTTTGGTGAATTTTCGTTGGATCAGTTAAAGCAGTGATTTAAGGTGTTAATTTGATGATAAATAAATGTTAATTTGATTGAAAATTGAGTTTTGATTAATGCAATCCCGGATAGGTTGAATTTCCTAAGTTTAGCTTATGATTCTTGGTTGTTTTTGGAGTGATCATGTGGATCTGTTATTGCTGGAGGTATAAGGATGTTGTTAGGTCCTTTTTAGTTGTTAAATGATGTTTAAGGATGCTTAGTTTTGATGGTTTATGGCTGGGCTTTGTTGAGGAGTTGTTTGGATGCATTTTCGGTTGTGTTTGGTGGCCGAAAATGGAGTGTGGATGAGAGCAGCGAGTTTAGGTGCTTTCATTGAAGCTATTAATGCATGATGATGCATTAATCTACTGTTTTAATGTGTTAAAACAGGGGAGTCATCTTTGGATCCAAGTGGTGGTGATCCGGAAGCTTGATTTGGTGTTTCGGCAAGAGGCGAAACGGAATCGGTGAGTGGATTTTGGTTTTCGGCTTTGAAACCAATGTTTTGGAGGTTTGGGAGCTTAGTCTAAGTCTAAACAACTTTGCTAAGCTCAAGAGTAAGTTTTCGGAAAAACTCTCTTGTTGAGGAACCATGTGATGGTTGGGTGCAATGTGTTTGTTGCATGTTTAAATTCTGTTTTTAAAGCATATCTAGCATGTGTGTTGCTGATATTATAAGCCATGTGTTTAAGGAAGCTCAAGGTTAGAGTTCCTTGTTTTTGAACATTGTATAAATGTTGTTTGATGCTTAAAGATGCATGATGTTTATGGCTTGGTTAAATGCTTTAAAACAGTGGATTATTGATGATATATGATGTATATTGGCAAGTGATGTTTTTGAAAAGGTTAAGGTCACTAAGGTGGTTAAAAGTCCTTGAGTGAGCCTTGTTTACTTAAGAACATCAAGGTGGTTAAAAGTCCTTGGATGGTTCTTGTTACGGACACAAAGGTGTTTAAAAGTCCTTGTGTGGTCCTTTCCAAGGTGTTTAAAAGTCCTTGGGCCAAGGTGTTTAAAAGTCCTTGGGGTGATTTATATCATGGTGTTTAAAAGTCCATGGCCAAGGTGTTTAAAAGTCCTTGGGGTCAAAGTGTTTAAAAGTCCTTGAGGTGAAACTTGTTAAGGACACAAAGGTGTTTAAAAGTCCTTGTGTGGTCCTTGCCATGGTGTTTAATAGTCCATGGGCCAAGGTGTTTAAAAGTCCTTGGGGATAAGATCACAATGGTGTTTAAAAGTCCATGTGTGAGTCTTATGTTGATCTTGTTTTAAAGATGGTAATTATCACTTGTGGCCAATATGACATGTTATGATGTGAAGCATGAGATGCTTGTTTAAGATTGCTTGTGAGCATGTCTAAATGTATTTTGAAGTATGATTTATAAATGAGTTTTATAAATGCATTATTGTGTGGTTCTAAGGAGCTTTCCTCACTAAGCTTTTTCTTACGCTCTCTCTCTTTTCTTAAACCAATAATGCAGAGCATTAAAGTGCATTGAGGGCAGCAAGGAGGGCAAGCAATCAAGTGGAAGTTAAGCTCATGTATGGGAAGGTTTTCTTAAACACTTTTAGCTTTTGGCATTTGGCAATGGGGGACCTATGTTGTTGTTTTGGGAGATGTTTGGAACTCCCTAAGTTGGATTTATGTTGTTGTTAATGTTGGTTTTTGTAATTGGCCATTATGTGTTGGTTTGAAGGCTTTTGTGCATGAATGGTTGCTTGTGTAGGAAGCATGCCTTTAGAATTGGGGCTTTTCATATATGTTGATATAATGATGATTGGTTGATGCAAATATGTCTCTTGTATGTTGTATGAGATGCTGGTAAAGTTTGATAGCAATTGGAGCATGATTGGTTGGTCAATTGCATGTATAGGCAAGCAAATTTCTGCATTTTGTGCAGGCCGTATCGGAACAGTGCCTGCCGTTTCGGAACGGGTGCCTCGAAGCAGCCCAGGCATCCGAAACGGGTGACACCGTTCCGAAACGGAAAGGCTACTGTCAACCCTCGTTTCGGTACGCGTTGCGGAACGGCCCCGCGTTTCGAAACGGGCTGTCTCCCGTTTCGGAACGGATGACCGTTGGGGGCTGACATTGGTAGTTATATGTTTCAAAATGTTTGCATTTTGGTCCTGAAACTTGTATGTGCAATTGTAGGAGTTTGGAATGTCCGTTTGAGCTGAAATTTGGCCGAGATGCATAAAACATGATTAATTTCAAGTTGGTAACTTTAATTTGGGTTAAGTCCTTATAACTATCAGAATTTACAATTTGGTCCCTAAAGTTGTAATTTGTTCAATTGGGTCCCTGTTCGATCTCTGATGTTTATGATCTTTGAGTATGTTGTTTGAATGATCATAACTAGGGTTAATGTGCATCTAGACAAGTTTAAAAAGAAAAAAAAGGGTCGTTAATCAAGGTTGACTTTCGGGTTGACTTTGGTTTTCCCCGTGTGACTTTCTTAATTCGGGTCAACCGTCTAGGCCGGGTTAAGGGGGTTACACACTTGCTATCCGAGATGGCGTATATGATTCCGACGTCAAGCCATTTGATAATCTCTTTTCTCACCACTTCTCGTATAGCCTCGTTCGAACGTCTCTGGGCATCAATAGTCGGCTTATGATCATCCTCCAAGATAATCTTGTCCATGCATAATGCCGGACTGATGCCTCGGATATCAGCTATAGTCCATCCAATGGCCTTCTTATGCTGATGTAGCATTCTGATTAGCTGCTGCTCCTGTTTTTGCATTAACTTGGAAGAGATGATTACGGGCAACGTATCATTTAAACAAAGAAAAACATATTTAAGCTGCCCTGGTAGGGGGCTTAAGATCTAGAACATGTGGCTTCTCAATTGAAGGTTTCTGGATTATATGTTCATTCGAGGTATAATTTAGGGGCTCGAAGAACTTACCTGGACGATTGTCTATCCAATTTACCTCCTTACGACCTTCAGTGTCAGATATTTCTAAATCGGATGAGTCACTGTCGTCGTTGCTGTCATGACAGTCTTCCAGATGACTGCTGTGGCACTGACCAAATTTTATGTCATGGTAGCTCGACCTGATGTAGGGTTGGTCAAGGATTACTTCGGCAATGGCCCTGCACTCTTCTTCTGCATCGGTATGTTTAATTTCTTGGAGAACATTGAGTTTGATTTCTTGATCATTCACTCTCATGGTAAGTTCTCATTTCTCCACATCGATCACAGTTCTGCCTATGGCTAGGAAGGGTCGCCCCAAGATGATCGGTGCGTTTTCATCTGCTTCACAATCTAAAACAAGAAAGTCTGCAGGAAAAATAAATTTATCCACTATTACCAGAATATCTTCGATCTTCCCTTTTGGTTGCACGTAAGAGCGGTCTGCCAGCTGCTGCATGACTGTCGTGGGTCGTGCTCGTCCAATACCTAATTTCTGAAATACATATTTCGGCATTAAATTTATGCTAGCACCAAGATCACAAAGTGCCTTACCCACGAATTTGTCGCCAATTATGCACGGTATGATGAAACTCCCATGATCCTTCTTCTTCTAGGTGGATGCCTGTGCAAGATAGTCATGCATCCTTCTGTCATTTTTACTGTTTCGAAAACCCCAAGTCTTGAGCTTTTTTGCATGGCGTCCCTGAGAAATTTCGCATAACCGGGCATTTGCTTGATGGCCTCTAATAACGGTATATTAATGTGAACCTGCTTAAAAATATCATAAATATTTTTAAGTTGGTACTCATGTTTTTGTTTTTGTAACCGTTGTGAAAACGAGGTGGAGGACAGTAATCTTCAAGACGTCCTTCACATGGTATTCGGATCTGAGGAGGTTTAGGTTCTTCAGCATCCTCTATTTGCTCCTTTGTCCCTTCTACTGTTGCGACAGGTGTGTCGGCAGCAGGTTGTTCTTCCTCTGCTGGGGCAGTGTTCATGGCAGGTGTATCTAGGGTCGGTTCCTTACTTGGTATGCTCTTCGTCTCCGGCCCTTGTAACTGTTTCCCACTCCTAGTTGTGATTTCTTTAAACTGCTCATGTGTGGGTTTTCTATTGACCTCAGAATCACTATGGAATCCTCCGTTTTTCCTTGGCTTGATATGCTGGAAAACCTGGCCCATCTGTGTCTCTAGTGATTTCAGGGTAGCCTCATGGTTAGTCATCCTCATCTTTGTTTTGTCAATGAATGACTCAATTTTCTTGACAAAGTGATCCATGTTTGGCATGTAAGCTCCTGTCTGTGACGTGAACGTTGCCAATGTCTGGTCCAGTATACTAGGTGCGGCTACCGGCTGCTGTTGCGACAGGATTTTGGGTGCCCCTTGGTTTTGGTTGTTCTGCACTTGAGGATTTAGTGCATTGTTCGGATTGCTCCAGGAAAACATAAGATCTTTCCTCCGGTTGGGATTGTAGTTGTTGGAATCATAGTTTCTTGGCTTGTTATAATTCCCAACATACATCCATTCTTCTAATTGTAATGGACAGTTTTCCGAACTGTGGTTCCCACTACAAGTCTCACATACCTCCTCTGCAGAATATACGAGTTTAGAATATTTCCGCTGCAGATTTTCCACCGCCTTTGTGAGGTATGCAACATGTGATTCCAGGGAATTGTCAGCTTCATAATCCTTTACAATTATCCTGTGTTTGCCCCCTCTCCTAGCTATAGGAAATTGCTCGTCATTCTTTGCTAGGTTTTTCAACACTACCATTGCCTCGTCTGGTTCTTTATCCAATAATAGCCCATTTGCTGCTGATTCTATTCTCATACGAGTGTGTGTGTTGGCATCATTGTAGAATTTAACGACCTGATTTCACACGGGGAATCCATGCATCGGCAGTTCCTTAGAAGAGTTGTAAATCTGTCCTATGCCCCGTGCATTGGTTTGTCATCCTCCTGTTGAAAAGTAGCAATTTCGTTACGCAATCTCTCAGATAAATAAGAAGGACTAAAACGAGATCGAATTTACGAGAGAGATCTTCCCAAGTTCGTATTGAACCCGACGTTAGTTTATTCCACCAAGTTTTAGCTTTGTCTCTCAGTGAATGAGGAAATAACCGGAGCCTCAGTACTTCTGAATTTATTGCTAGCAGTCTAAACGATCCACAAATTTCATGGAACATTTTCTGATGTTCTCGGGCATCCTCCGTTGCAGCACCACTAAACTGGCCAACGGAATTTATCATACTGAACATAACAGGTTTTAGCTCGAAGTTCTCATCTTCCACGTCTGACAAGGTGGCCTCCAGTTCAACATGGTCATTGATCATATAGTCGCGGCAGGACTGTCGTGCAGTAGCAGGCCGTTCATTACGGAGATCTTGGGGAGGATCTTCAGCAACCCTCTGGTTATCATCTACCCAGTTGTTCTGCATTGCTTCTAGTTGTTCCTCAAGATAGTGGTTTCATGCTATCAAGAGTCGGACTCAGTTCTTGAGGTTGTACGTGCGTTCGATTTCAGGGTCTAGTTTGTACTCAGGTTCTTTGCCTCGTCTAGATCTGTGCATAAGCAAACAAAAAACCTTGTGAAAAGCACAGGGTAAATAATACCAATAAAAATAGACAAATTAAAAAGAGAAAGTGCAGTAAGAGTAAGGGTAAAGATATGTTGCCAGTCCCCGGCAACGACGCCAAAAACTTGTTGCGTGTCGAAAGTCCTATCGCAAACAGTGCAAGTGTACATGACGCAAGTAGTAAAGTGATACTTGGAGTATCAGATATCGTCTCCACAGGGACTGGAAGTAGCTTTATCCTAGAATTGTTGCACGAGAGAGAAAAAGTTTAGATTGATTGTAAAGTGATATTGGAAAACACGTAATGTAAAAGATAAGAGAATCAGGTTTAAGAAATAGGCCGGTATTGAATTGCTCAGTAGTGCAGGTGTTGCACTGAATAGAAACTTCTGTTCTGTTGTCGTCCCTGTCGCGGCAGTAGTCTGTTGATGTCGCGGCAGCGATCACACAACTCTGTACTTCAAGCTTGGCAAGAATCCCTGCTATGACTTGTCCTATCTGTAACCCCCTTAACCCGGCCTAGACGGTTGACCCGAATTAAGAAAGTCACACGGGGAAAACCAAAGTCAACCCGAAAGTCAACCTTGATTAACGACCCTTTTTTTTCCTTTTAAACTTGTCTAGATGCGCATTAAGCCTAATCGTGATCACACAAACATCATACCAAAAGATCACAAACATCAGAGATCAAATAGGGACTCAATTGAACAATTTACAACTTTGGGGACCAAATTGTAAATTCTGATAAATTAAAGGACTTAATCCAAATTAAAGTTACCAACTTGAAATTTATCAGATTTCATACTTCTCTGTGAAATTTCAGCTCAAAAGGACTTCCCAAACTCATACAATTGCACAAACAAGTTTCAGGACCAAAACGCGAACAATTCAAAACACATAACTGCCCATGTCAGCCCCCAACGGTCGACCGTTCCGAAACGGGAGACAGCCCGTTCCGAAACGCGGGGCCGTTCCGAAACAGGCATAGCATGTTTCGAAACGGGGGTCTGGCAGAGGCTTTTCCGTTTCGGAACGGCCCTTCCCGTTTCGGACGCCTGGGCACGATTAAGGCACCCGTTCCGAAACGGTAGGTGCTGTTCCGAAACACCCTGCCCAGATTACTCCAAAACACAACTTTAAACATGCAATTACACAACCAATCATGCTCCAAATGCTACCAAACTTTGCCAACATGCAATTCAACATATAAGGAACAGATAAGCACTAACAATTCAACCAAACATCATCATATGCAAAAAGCCCCAATTCTAATGGCATGCTTCCTACACAAGCTAGCTATTCAACACCAAACTTCCAAAACAAGCATATAAGGTTCCAATTCAAAAGCCAGCAACACATCAACATTTAACATACTTAGGGAGTCTCCAACACCTCCCAAAACATACACATTGGTCCCCCATTGCCAAATCATACAAAAGCTAAAATGTACTTATAAAACCTTCATACATTGAGCTTCACTTGAACTTGATTGCTTGCCCCTTTCTTGCTGCCCTCAAGGTACTCTAATGCTCTGCATTATTGAATTAAGAAAACGAAGAGAGCGTAAGCAAAAGCTTAGTGAGGAATGCTCATTTAAACCATTCAATAATGCAACTTAAAACATTTACAAAACATGCTTCAAATCCACATTTGCTCATGCTCAAAACCTTACTTTAAACAAGCAAATCCATGCTTCAACGTAAACACTAAAAACAAGCATCTCATGCTTCATAATATACTCAACATGTCATATTGGCTCAAGTGATTCATTTCATTTCTTAAATCAAGTTCATCAACTTCCCAAGGACTTTTAAACACCTTGGCCATGGACTTTTAAACACCATGAAGTAACACATCAAGGACTTTTAAACACCTTGATCCCAAGGACTTTTAAACACCTTGGCCATGGACTTTTAAACACCATGAAGTAACACATCAAGGACTTTTAAACACCTTGATCCCAAGGACTTTTAAACACCTTGGCCTATGGACTTTTAAACACCATAGAAAAGGATCACCTAAGGACTTTTAACCACCTTAGTGTCCACAACATGAACCATCCAAGGACTTTTAACCACCTTGATGTTCATAAGTAACAAGGCTCACTCAAGGACTTTTAACCACCTTAGTGACCTTAACATTTTAAAAACATCACTTGCCAATATACATCATTCTCATCACTTACATCACTGTTTTAAAGCATCAAACCAAGCCATATTCATCATGCATTTAAAAGCATTTAACCACATCATTTCAATGTACAAAAGCAAGGAACTCCTACCTAGAGTTACCTTCAACATATGGCTTACATCAACAGCAAAAACCATGCTAAAACATGCTTTCAAAACAGTATGTAAAACATGCAAATTATCATTTCGCATCACAACAAAGTCATGGCCACCACTAGAGAGAGATTCCGAAAACTTACGCTCGAGCTTAGCAAAGTTGTTTAGACTTAAACTAAGCTCCCAAGACATTGGTTTCAAAGCTGAAAACCCATTTTCACTCACCGATTCCACTTCGCCACTTGCCGAAGTACGAATTCAAGCTTCCGGATCAACAACTATTGGATCCAAAGATGCCTCCCCTGATCAAACACATTAAAGCAGAGGTTTAATGCATCATCAAGCATCAAAAGCTTCAATGAAAGCACTCAAACTCGCTGCTCTCATTCATACACCAATTTCGGCCACCAAACACCACCGAAATTGCATCCAAACCACTTCTAAACAAAGCCCAGCCATAAACCAGCAAAACCTAACATCCATCAACACCATATAACATCTAAAAACAACCTACTAACAACCTTATACCTCCAGCAACAACAGATCCACAAGATCACCACAAAAACATCCAAGAAACTTAAGCTAAACTTAGGAAACACAACCTATCCGGGATTGCATCAATCAAAACTCATTTCCTTATCAATTTAGAGTTCATTTAACATCAAAAACACATCTTAAATCACAGATCAATCAGATCTAACGAAAATCATGAAAAACCATCAAATCTTGCATTATAAGCCAAGATACAATTCCAAACTCAAAAGCCTTTAATTAAACATAAATCAAGAGTTGATAACTTGGGAATTTCAGTAAAGAACTGATAGTTTAGAGGAGAAGGACGTTCTTACCTCCAAACTTGTGATTCTCCACTTTTTGGAATGAAAATCCTTGATGAAACTTGTAGCAATTGAAGAGGTTTTGAAGATACAATGATTTGCAATCAAATGAGAGTTGAATGGAAGAATTTAGGTGAGAAAAACAGAAACAAAACTCTGGAAATGGAGTGTTTGGGTTGAGAGAAAAAGAGAGAAAGAAAATGAGAAGTTAGTTGAGAAAATGCCAAATGAATTTTCCCTCCACTTCTAATATGTTTTAAAATCAGATTATAACCCAAAATATCTTAGAAAAATCTGGAGAAAACACTTTTGGATTAATAGCTCCTTAAAGATTCAAAGTTTCAACTCTTTATAAAACAGCCACCAAACTTGCGAAAATTACATTTTGGTCACTAGCCAAAATATTAACCTTCCAAAACTCATTTTCCAAAATTGACCTCACAGTTCACTTAATTATATTAAAAGATGATTTTAGAACATTTTTCCATATTTTTAGTGCAACCCGAACTAGGCTTTCCTAACTTAACCTCTTAAGATTCGAACAGGACTTTGACCAAACCGGTCAACGCCCAAAACTTCTAAGCCCAAAACCGGGGCGTTACAACTCTCCCCCCCTTAAGAAATTTCGTCCTCGAAATTTACCTGAAGGAAAGAGATAAGGAAACTGCTTCAGCATGTCTTCCTTCCGCTCCCACGTGGCTTCCTCAACACCGCGATGCTTCCACAGCACCTTCACCAACTCAATGGTCTTGCCACGAAGAACCTTGCTATCCGAATCCAGAACCTTCACCGGTTCCTCATCATAGGTCAAATCCGGATTCAAAACCACTTCCTCCACAGGCATCACATGCGAAGGATCAGATCTATACTTCCGGAGCATAGAAACATGAAACACATCATGAATCTTCTCCAACTCCTGAGGTAACCTCAACCGATACGCAACAGGACCCACACGCTCAACCACCTCATATGGTCCAATGTATCTAGGGCTCAACTTGCCCTTCCGGCCAAACCGCATCACCTTCTTCCAAGGCGAAACCTTCAAGAACACACGGTCACCCACCGCATATTCTATCTCCTTACGCTTCAAATCCGCGTAAGACTTCTGCCGATCAGAAGCAGCCTTTAACCGTTCACAAATGAGCTTCACCTTCTCTGTGGTCCCTTTCAACAAAGCCGGCATCGAAACCAACTTTTGACCAGTTTCAGCCCAACAAAGAGGAGTCCTACACCTCCTCCCGTACAAAGCCTCATAAGGTGCCATCTGTATGCTCGCCTGATAACTGTTGTTATAAGCAAACTCAACCAAAGGCAGATGCTTCTCCCAAGAACCTTGGAACTCAATCACGCAGCACCTCAACATATCCTCCAAAACCTGGATAACTCGCTCAGACTGACCATCCGACTGAGGATGATAGGAGGTACTGAAATGCAACCTTGTACCCAGAGCTTGATGCAAACACTGCCAAAACCGTGATGTGAACCTCGGATCCCTATCCGACACAATCGACTTAGGCACACCATGCAGCCGCACAACCTCAGCAATGTACAGCTCTGCCAGCTTATCCAAAGAGAACGTAGTATGCACAGGCAAGAAATGTGCACACTTCGTCAGGCGATCCACAATCACCCAGACCGAATTCTTCTTCGATGGAGACAAAGGTAAACCAGATACAAAATCCATGGTAACCCTCTCCCACTTCCACTCAGGGATTTTCAACGGTTGCAACAACCCAGAAGGAAACTGATGCTCAGCCTTAACTCGCTGACACACCAAACACTTGCTCACGAACTCCGCAACATCCTTCTTCAAACCAACCCAATAGTACACATCACGAAGATCACGATACATCTTAGTACTACCAGGGTGCATAGCAAAAGGACTACTATGACCTTCAGTCAGAATAGCACGCCTCAACTCAGCATCATTGGGCACAACTATCCGACTACCAAAACACAGCACACCATCATCATTGAAACAGAAATCCGAAGGTCTACCCTCCGCGATATCCTGAACATGAGACACCAAGGAATCATCCAACAAATGCTTATCCTTGATCAACTGAACCAAAGATGGCTTCACTTGTAACTCAGCCACAAGACCACCATCACGCGATATGCTCAAGCTAGCAAACATCTCTCTCAACTCAACAGCTACCTTCCTACTCAAGGCATCAGCAACAACATTAGCTTTTCCAGGATGATACTCAATCGTCAGATCATAATCCTTGAGCAACTCCAACCAACGCCGTTGTCTAAGATTCAACTCCTTTTGAGACATCAGATACCTCAAACTCTTGTGATCTGTGTACACAGTACACTTCTCACCATACAGATAATGCCTCCAGATCTTCAGAGCAAAAACCACTGCAGCCAGCTCAATATCGTGCGTAGGGTAATTGCGCTCATGCACTTTCAACTGCCGCGATGCATAAGCCACCACCTTACCCTCCTGCATTAGCACACACCCCAAACCAACATAGGATGCATCACTGTAAACCACAAACTCTTTCCCTGATTCAGGCTGTAACAAGATAGGAGCCTGCGTCAAAGCCGCCTTCAGCTTCTCAAAAGCCTGCTGTCTCGCTTCTGTCCACTCATACTTAACATCCTTCTGCAACAGCTTTGTCAAAGGAGCAGCAATCTTGGAAAACCCATCCACAAACCTCCGGTAGTATCCCGCCAAACCAAGGAAACTACAGACCTCATGAACAGACTTAGGAACCTTCCAGCTCATCACCGCCTCAATCTTCTGAGGATCAACACGAATCCCCTCAGCTGAAACCACATGCCCAAGAAAAACCACCTCCCTTAACCAGAACTCACACTTGCTCAGCTTAGCATAAAGCTGATTCTCCAACAAAGCTTGCAAAACAACCCTCAAATGCTCTTCATGCTCCTCCTCAGTACGCGAGTACACGAGGATATCATCAATGAACACCACAACAAACTTGTCCAGGTATTCATGAAACACACGATTCATCATGTCCATGAAAGCAGCAGGAGCATTTGTCAACCCAAACGGCATCACAAGGAACTCATAATGCCCATACCTTGTCCTGAAAGCTGTCTTAGGCACATCCACATCTTTCACCTTCAACTGATAATACCCTGACCTCAAGTCAATCTTAGAGAACACAGCAGCTCCCCGAAATTGATCAAAGAGATCATCAATCCTCGGCAAAGGATACCGATTCTTGATAGTCAACTTGTTCAGCTGACGGTAATCAATGCACATCCTCATAGTGCCATCCTTCTTCTTCACGAACAAGACCGGTGCTCCCCAAGGTGACACACTCGGCCGGATGAAACCACGATCAAGCAACTCTTGCAACTGCGTCTTCAGCTCCTTCAGCTCCTTAGGTGCCATTCTATAGGGAGTAATGGACACAGGAGTTGTATTCTCATACAGCTCAATTCCAAACTCCACCTCGCGGTTAGGAGGTAAACCAGGCAACTCCTCAGGAAAAACACCAGGAAACTCCTTTACAACCCTGATATCTTGCACCCTCAACTCCTTAGAGCTAGGATTCATCACAAAAGCTAGGTAAGCTTCACAACCTTGCCTCAGCATCCTGCTCGCCTCCAAAGAAGACACAACATTGGCAAGAAACTTCACATTCTCACCAACCACCACAACTTCATAATCATCCGCAAGCTTAAGCGAAACACGCTTATTCTCACAATCCACAACAGCACGATGCTCAGCAAGCCAATCCATACCAAGGATCACATCGAAACCATAGAAGGGCAACTCCATAAGATCAACATGAAAGACATGCTCTTGAACAGCCAAAGGGCACCTTCTATAAAGCTTACGAGTCACAACAATCTCACCAAAAGAACTAGTGACCCGAACACCAACATCCAAAGACTCAACAGGCAAACCAAGCAATTCAGCATGCTCACGAAGAATATATGAATGCGTAGATCCAGAATCAATCAAAGAAAGCAATGACAAGGACTGCAAAGTAAAGGTACCTGCAATCACATCTGCATCATTCCTGCCCTCTCTCTGAGCATACACCCTCGCTTGGCCTCCACCTTCAGGCTGAATAGCTACAACATGAGCTACCCCTCGGCCACCTTCCTCTCTCCTCTGGAAATTACCACGGCCGCGCCCACGACCTCTCTGTGTTGCAGCAACAACAGGAGCACGCACCTGCTCACCAGCCAACCTCGGACAATCTCGCCTGATGTGGTCTGCAGAACCACAATTCCAGCACCCGTTACCACCAGCCGCAACAGGAGCTTGTGCCACTCTCTCAGCACGAGGATAGTCACGCTTCAAGTGACCACGGGAACCACAGATCCAACAAGCACTGGGATCAGCTCTAGCATTGCCTCCTCTAGCAGGCACACCACCACCTCTCCTGGCTGAGGACTGATACTTCTGATCTCGTCCCCTCTTGTTCCGTCCACCTCCGGAACTATACTCAGCAGCTCGCTTGCCAGCACCCTTAGCAGACAAACTCAGGTTCATCTCAACATCCTTTGCTCGGCCCACCAACACATCAAAATCAACATACTCGGTGGCCAGCAAATACATCTTAACATCCGTCACGAGACCGTAACGAAACCTCTCGCACCTAGCCCTCTCATCAGGTATCAGCTCCGGTGCATACTGACTGAGCCGTACAAACTGTACCTCGTACTCAGCTACACTCATGCTCCCTTGGGTAAGAGACATGAATTCCCTCTTTTTCTCATCCAGATATCTCACTCCCAGATATCTTCTCTTAAACACACTCTGAAAGAATGTCCAGGTAACATCAGCTTCAGCCACACCAGAAATGGTAGTCGTCCACCATGTATAAGCATCGTCCTGCAGCAAGGACACAACACAACCCAGCTTTTGCACATCCGTGCAACTCATCTGACCCAAGATACGCTTGGTACTTTCCAGCCAAGCCTCAGAACTCTCAGCTGATAAACCTCTAAACTCAGTCCCTCCAAGACTGCGCAGACGCTCCAAAGGCAATCTGACTCCAGCATCTCCCTGATGCCCAGCTCCCTGAGCTCCAGCTACTGCTGCTCGAAAAGCACCCGCAATAGCTTGTACCAAAGCAGACATATCAGGCACAGCTTGCCCCTGACCAACCTCTGGTCCAGCAGCTCCAGCACCAGCATCAGCTGCAGCTTCAGCTCTCGCACCTCCAGCACCACCACCAGGCGGAGGAGGGGGTAACACAGCATTACCAGTGTGCTCTTCATTCTCATTCTCATTAGGAGCCGTAGCTCTCGCATTACCTCTTAACTCTCTACGTGGTGCCATACTTTTACCATGCAATCACAACACAAATAAAACAAAATCAGGCCCAGCAAGGTAAGCAATCCAAGTATTCAAGCTCAATTTCATTTCAAAACAACATATTTCCTTTAGCTTTTGTTTGGCAATGGGTACCCTCAACATGCAACATCACAACATACAACTCAATTGTATCAACACCTCAAGCCACTGAACATGCTTTCAAACAACAAGCATTCATAGCATACATACTTCAATCATGCATACAAACATTCCCAATTACTCGAGAACCTGGCTCTGATACCACCAAATGTAACCCCCTTAACCCGGCCTAGACGGTTGACCCGAATTAAGAAAGTCACACAGGGAAAACCAAAGTCAACCCGAAAGTCAACCTTGATTAACGACCCTTTTTTTTTCCTTTTAAACTTGTCTAGATGCGCATTAAGCCTAATCGTGATCACACAAACATCATACCAAAAGATCACAAACATCAGAGATCAAATAGGGACTCAATTGAACAATTTACAACTTTGGGGACCAAATTGTAAATTCTGATAAATTAAAGGACTTAATCCAAATTAAAGTTACCAACTTGAAATTTATCAGATTTCATACTTCTCTGTGAAATTTCAGCTCAAAAGGACTTCCCAAACTCATACAATTGCACAAACAAGTTTCAGGACCAAAACGCGAACAATTCAAAACACATAACTGCCCATGTCAGCCCCCAACGGTCGACCGTTCCGAAACGGGAGACAGCCCGTTCCGAAACGCGGGGCCGTTCCGAAACAGGCATAGCATGTTTCGAAACGGGGGTCTGGCAGAGGCTTTTCCGTTTCGGAACGGCCCTTCCCGTTTCGGACGCCTGGGCACGATTAAGGCACCCGTTCCGAAACGGTAGGTGCTGTTCCGAAACACCCTGCCCAGATTACTCCAAAACACAACTTTAAACATGCAATTACACAACCAATCATGCTCCAAATGCTACCAAACTTTGCCAACATGCAATTCAACATATAAGGAAGAGATAAGCACTAACAATTCAACCAAACATCATCATATGCAAAAAGCCCCAATTCTAATGGCATGCTTCCTACACAAGCTAGCTATTCAACACCAAACTTCCAAAACAAGCATATAAGGTTCCAATTCAAAAGCCAGCAACACATCAACATTTAACATACTTAGGGAGTCTCCAACACCTCCCAAAACATACACATTGGTCCCCCATTGCCAAATCATACAAAAGCTAAAATGTACTTATAAAACCTTCATACATTGAGCTTCACTTGAACTTGATTGCTTGCCCCTTTCTTGCTGCCCTCAAGGTACTCTAATGCTCTGCATTATTGAATTAAGAAAACGAAGAGAGCGTAAGCAAAAGCTTAGTGAGGAATGCTCATTTAAACCATTCAATAATGCAACTTAAAACATTTACAAAACATGCTTCAAATCCACATTTGCTCATGCTCAAAACCTTACTTTAAACAAGCAAATCCATGGTTCAACGTAAACACTAAAAACAAGCATCTCATGCTTCATAATATACTCAACATGTCATATTGGCTCAAGTGATTCATTTCATTTCTTAAATCAAGTTCATCAACTTCCCAAGGACTTTTAAACACCTTGGCCATGGACTTTTAAACACCATGAAGTAACACATCAAGGACTTTTAAACACCTTGATCCCAAGGACTTTTAAACACCTTGGCCATGGACTTTTAAACACCATGAAGTAACACATCAAGGACTTTTAAACACCTTGATCCCAAGGACTTTTAAACACCTTGGCCTATGGACTTTTAAACACCATAGAAAAGGATCACCTAAGGACTTTTAACCACCTTAGTGTCCACAACATGAACCATCCAAGGACTTTTAACCACCTTGATGTTCATAAGTAACAAGGCTCACTCAAGGACTTTTAACCACCTTAGTGACCTTAACATTTTAAAAACATCACTTGCCAATATACATCATTCTCATCACTTACATCACTGTTTTAAAGCATCAAACCAAGCCATATTCATCATGCATTTAAAAGCATTTAACCACATCATTTCAATGTACAAAAGCAAGGAACTCCTACCTAGAGTTACCTTCAACATATGGCTTACATCAACAGCAAAAACCATGCTAAAACATGCTTTCAAAACAGTATGTAAAACATGCAAATTATCATTTCGCATCACAACAAAGTCATGGCCACCACTAGAGAGAGATTCCGAAAACTTACGCTCGAGCTTAGCAAAGTTGTTTAGACTTAAACTAAGCTCCCAAGACATTGGTTTCAAAGCTGAAAACCCATTTTCACTCACCGATTCCACTTCGCCACTTGCCGAAGTACGAATTCAAGCTTCCGGATCAACAACTCTTGGATCCAAAGATGCCTCCCCTGATCAAACACATTAAAGCAGAGGTTTAATGCATCATCAAGCATCAAAAGCTTCAATGAAAGCACTCAAACTCGCTGCTCTCATTCATACACCAATTTCGGCCACCAAACACCACCGAAATTGCATCCAAACCACTTCTAAACAAAGCCCAGCCATAAACCAGCAAAACCTAACATCCATCAACACCATATAACATCTAAAAACAACCTACTAACAACCTTATACCTCCAGCAACAACAGATCCATAAGATCACCACAAAAACATCCAAGAAACTTAAGCTAAACTTAGGAAACACAACCTATCCGGGATTGCATCAATCAAAACTCATTTCCTTATCAATTTAGAGTTCATTTAACATCAAAAACACATCTTAAATCACAGATCAATCAGATCTAACGAAAATCATGAAAAACCATCAAATCTTGCATTATAAGCCAAGATACAATTCCAAACTCAAAAGCCTTTAATTAAACATAAATCAAAAGTTGATAACTTGGGAATTTCAGTAAAGAACTGATAGTTTAGAGGAGAAGGACGTTCTTACCTCCAAACTTGTGATTCTCCACTTTTTGGAATGAAAATCCTTGATGAAACTTGTAGCAATTGAAGAGGTTTTGAAGATACAATGATTTGCAATCAAATGAGAGTTGAATGGAAGAATTTAGGTGAGAAAAACAGAAACAAAACTCTGGAAATGGAGTGTCTGGGTTGAGAGAAAAAGAGAGAAAGAAAATGAGAAGTTAGTTGAGAAAATGCCAAATGAATTTTCCCTCCACTTCTAATATGTTTTAAAATCAGATTATAACCCAAAATATCTTAGAAAAATCTGGAGAAAACACTTTTGGATTAATAGCTCCTTAAAGATTCAAAGTTTCAACTCTTTATAAAACAGCCACCAAACTTGCGAAAATTACATTTTGGTCACTAGCCAAAATATTAACCTTCCAAAACTCATTTTCCAAAATTGATTTCACAGTTCACTTAATTATATTAAAAGATGATTTTAGAACATTTTTCCATATTTTTAGTGCAACCCGAACTAGGCTTTCCTAACTTAACCTCTTAAGATTCGAACAGGACTTTGACCAAAACGGTCAACGCCCAAAACTTCTAAGCCCAAAACCGGGGCGTTACACTATCCCTAGGCCCAAGTGCTGCTGAAGAACACTTCTTAGATGATACCTCCCGGCGTAAATCGAAGGGTGAACACCAATGTTGTCGAATTCTTCCTTAGCCACTTAACCTCGTACTTATCCCTAAGTCGAGATGGTTTAACCATAAGCTAGAACACGCGTATTTATTCCAATCATATGCTTGACTCTCCCGATATCAACCAAATGGATAACCTCACAATGCTCTCCCGATACTCTTGCGAGATATGAAAACCTGAATAAATAAACTTGAAGTTTTATTGCTTGAATAGAAAATTTCTAAAACAGTACAATCCTTGCAACTACTTTACAAAATCAACCCTTAGCCATAGGGGAAGTTTAGAACACGATGAACAGGGGAAAACGATAAAGGGTTTTGGGGAAGACGACTAGGAATAAGATATCCTTTCCTAGGTCGAGTTACATGCCTTTATATAGGCCTTGGGTCCAAGTTTTCTAATATGGCAAGAATACTAGTTTAAACTAAAGTACAACTCTATTTAAGACTAAATCTTCTGAGTAGATGCCTTTAATTCGTCCACTTTTCTTGCTTTGGTTTTCTTCCTTGGACTTTGGGTTTGGCTTTCATTCTGCCTCAGGGCACAGAAAAATATAGGAGTGGTTCACGACAGACCAACTTGAAATCTTCTATCCGTCGAGCTCCACTTCACTCTTCCACCTCACCAATGCTGTCATCATGGCTGCCACGGTAGTGGCCACGACAGCGTTTTCTCCTTGACTCCAGTCCTGTGATCCAGCTCTACTCCCTTGCTGCTCTGAGTTTGCCACAGCAGATACCTGCAAAAGTGACCAAAATCAGTAGCAACCGTGCTATTTTATCTACTTGTGATGTATATGAAGAAATCTACCTAAATGCAATGAATTAAGCTTGAATGCAGCAGAAATATGGGTTAAATAAGGGGTAAAATATAGAACTTTTATACACTCAACAGTAAGCATGCATGCCCCGCTGCAGGGGCCAGTACATGCACTCCGGCGACAGCAGCCTGAAACGCCCTGATGATCGCCTGAACCAACGACGATAGATCCCCCAAACCCGGACCAGCAAGTCCTTGCTGCACCTGCTCCCCAACTCCAGGTGGTGGCGGAGGAGGTAGATTTCCACCATGAGGGACATCAGCCCCTTGCTCACCCTTGTCACCCTGAGGCACTATCGTATTCGACCTTATCTCTCTCCTCGGACTCATAGTGCTAATTTAAACAAAACATAACAACAAAAACAAATTAAACCATTTAGGCCAACTTCAAGCAAGGATCCAAGTTTACAAAGACATTCGGTTAGTGTAATTAGGCCAGCTTCATGCGCAACATGCTTTGCATCATCCAAAATCAGCACATAACAACATCACATCATTATCACACGATCATATTCATTTCATATGCGATTCACATCAATCAAGCAAAGCATAAGCTTCAAAATTCAACCAAACTCATGCTTTTCAAACAACATACGTCAATACATATCATTTTCACACACCAACATCCCCAATTCTTTCGTAACCTGGCTCTGAAACCAACAAATGTAACCCCCTTAGCCTAGCCTAAACGCCCGACCCAAACTAAGAAGATTACACGAGGAAAACCAAAGTCAACTCGTTAAAGTCAACCTTGATTGATGACCCTTTTTTTCTTTTTTAACTTTTCTAGATGCACATTATTGACCTATATGATTAACAATTCAAATTAGTGTAAGTGACACAGCGAACGGTACTCATTTAGGGGTTCAATTGCAAACAAACGACTTTTGGGGACTAAACCGTAAATTTCTACAATTATAAGGACTTATCATGTTTTAAAGTTACCAATCCAAATTTAAACATATAATAAGCCAACATGTCAAAATTCATCTTAAACAGATCATCCAAACTTATTAATTAAGCATACAAGACTTAGGGACCAAAACGTAAGAAATAGAAACCTGAAACAATTCAAATTCAACTTTAACAGTCGGGTGTTTCAAAACACAAGACACTGTATTAGAACGGTCGTTTCGAAACCAGGTTGACCGTTTTGATACTCGGGTGCGTTCCGAAACCCGTATTGAAACACCCCTTTCCAGTAGCAAATAGTTCTGGAACGTTCCTACCCGTTCCGAAACCTCATAGCCATTTCAGGCCACTGTTCCGAAACAAGTAAGGGCGTTTCACTACGCCTTGCCCTGCAACAACAGATTTTGCACATCTTTCCTCATCTATAAACATTCCAAATTATGCCACAACATACATAAAACAAGTTTAAGCATCAAAGATCATCATTACGAAGCATAAGCAAAAACACGGCATCAATCGTGCAAGCATTGGTACTATAGGCATGCTCCCTAGTCTTCGAAAGCCAAAACCAACATTCAAACAAAATTCAATCTCCAAAGGCCATTTACAAAGCAAAGACAAACCACCAAACATGTTCAAGGTAATTCACAACATCTTCAAACATCCAAGAGTAGAAATCCCACCCATTGCCTCTTATTACACCAAACAAAAACCACATACTTTGCTAGACCAAAGTGCTTGGATTCCCCTTGCTTGCTCGCTGCCTCAAACGCCTAATTCTCTACATTGATGAAAAAATGAGCGTAAGCACAAGCTTTGTAACCCCCTTAGCCCAGCATAGACGCTTGACCCGAACTATGAAGATTACACGGGGAAAACCAAAGTCAACTCGTTAATGTCAACCCCGATTAGTGACCCTTTTTTTCCTTTTTACCTTTTCTAGATGCTCATTATTAACCTATATGAATGGCAAAACAATTTACCGAAAGCGGCACAGCGAACAGAACTCATTAAGGGCTTCAATTGCATACAAACAACATTTAGGGACTAACTTGTAAATTTCCAGAATTATAAGGACTATTCAAATTTTAAAGTTACCAATCCACAATTAGTCATATAACATGCCAACAGGACAAATTTCATCTCAAACGGATCACTCGAACTCATTTTATTAAGCATTCAACATTTAGGGACCAAAACGTTTGAAATAGAAACCTAAAACAATTGAAATTCAACTTCGACGGTCGGGTGTTTCAAAACACAAGGTCCTGTACCGGAACGGTCGTTTCGAAACCAAGTTGACCATTTCGATACTCGGGTGTGTTCCAGAACCCATATCGAAACACCCCTTTCCAGTAGCAAAAACGTTCTGGAACGTTCCTACCTGTTCCGAAACCTCATGGCCAATTCAGGTCTCTAATCCGAAACAGGTAAGGGCGTTCCAATACGCCTTGCCCTGCAACATCAGATTTTGATGGTTTTTCAACCATACACACCCCCGAGAACAATGCAATTCATGCCACAACATACATACAACATGTTTAAGCAACAAAGATCAACATTACGAAGTACGAGCTAAAACATAGAATCATTCAAGCAAGAATTAGATCTATAGGCATGCTTCCTAGCCTTTAAAACCATTCCAAAGCTAAAAGCCACAAACCTACATCAATCAATCCTCAAAGGCCAATTACAACTCAAAAATACCAAACTACATGTGAACAAAGTAGTAATTAACATCCTCAATTATCCAAGAGTAGAAATCCCACCCATTGCCTCTTATTACACTAAAGTAAATCCACATACTTTGCTTAGACTAGTACTTGGATTACCCCCATTGCTTTCTTGTTGTCTCAAAAGCTCAATTCTCTGCATTGATGAAATAAATGACCGTAAGCATAAAGCTTAGTGAGGATCGCTAAAACCTAATATTCATCAATGCATTTTATAAAACCAAGATAGAATCATTTGCAAACTCATGCCTACGCTAAAAACATGCCCTCACAAGGCATCAATGCACTTTCTAAAACACATGCTCATATGCAACACTTAAAAACAACAAGTAAACCTTTGCTCATGCCTTACCAAGCAATACATGCATTCTTGCATAATTCACAAACACCTCATGCTTAAACCATTAATCAACAACATTATATTGGCTTACAAGTGAACAATCCTCAAACCATACCAAAACCAACTCAAATTGCACAATTGGATAAGCGGATTACAAGTGTTGTCCCACACGCTTCATACACGTTACTGGACTACACAAGGTGGAGATATATGGCACAATCACAACCCCTCAACACCTGTGATGGAGATAAATGGCATAATCACAACCCCTCTACACTCGTGGTGGAGTTAAGGGCACAATCACAACCCCTTAACATCACTCATCGGTAGTTGTATAACCCACTAGCGATATTCGGGACATAAAACAAGGTTTACACATGGGAGCTACCTCAACCATTGTAATCACCTTAACATAGCTCACACATGGGAGCATTCCTCCACCATTGTGACGCTTAACTAAGTCCACCCACGAGAGTCATCCTTCATCGGGGTGACACTCATTCCTCAATCGCTACAGTACTTGGATGGAGATTACAGCACAATCACAATTCCATGACATCCAAGGCGACTTTATTAACGGTGCACCCAATCCTATAGTCGACTAACTATATCCGATTAAAAGTAACCAAAAACCACTTTCATCACTTGCTAATATATTCAATTAACATCAATATTCCACCGTTTTACAAGCATAAACACAATGCCATTTCTACAAGCATAAACATGCTTAACATCATATGCATTTATCACATAAACCAAGGATCACTTACCTAGTGCATCCTTAACATAATGGTATTAAAATCTAGCATCAACCATGCTTAAAACTTGTTTTAAAACAGTAATCAAACTACATTTAACTCAAGTGCATTTCCATCAAAACATAGCACATTTTTGAGAGAGACTTTCGAATCACTTACTCTTGAGCTTAGCTAAGTGTTTCAAACTAACACTAAGCTCCCAAGACCACGCTCAAAGAGTTACAAAGCTGGAAAATCCATTTCCACTGACCGATACGCGAAACCTCGCTCGCCAACGCGAAGATCACCCCTCCAAAGCCTCCAAAAGTGCTTCGTTTGCTACCGGATCAAGATCCCATGTTTTCAAATCATCAAAACAGAGATCCAAATGCATTAAAATGCATTTCAACACCAGCAACCAAACACAACTCGTTGTTCACCCAAACTACACCAATCTACCCATCCGAAACAACCAAAAACTCAATCTATTGCTTCCTCAACCAAGCCCAGCAAACATACATCACTTCCAAACATTTATAAACATCGCAAAACATCTAAAATCAACCTAAAACCATCATTATTCCTCCAGCAAACATAACTTCATCATAACACCTCAAAAACCCAACTAAAACCATCAAGAAACTATAATGAAAAGCAGAGCTTATCAAAGGAATTTATATCAACAAAGCCCTCTTCTAACATTGTAACCAACTCAAAACTCACTTAAAATCAATGCAAAGCAGAGCTTATCAAATCAAATCCGAAAATCAAGATTTTAATCATATTTTTGCAAGATTTTGATCTCCAATAAAAACTATAATGAAAACTCAACAAAAAACATTAATTAGAAGCCAAAGATCTTGGGAATTTCAATGAAGAACTTTGATTAGAGGATGAGAACGAGATTTACCTCCAATCCTTGCTTTCCTCAATGAATGACAGGTTTTCCTTTGAAAAATCTTGAGGAACTTCAAAGGATTTCTTGAAAATTGATTAGGAAATATTAAGAGAATGTTTGGGAGAAAAGGATTCTGGAGAGAAAAAGAATGAAAATAGTGTTTGGCTGAAAATGAATGGAAGATGGTAGTTACGTGATGGAATCTCACATTAACTACCCATTTTAATTAATTAAAATAAAAACAGATTAAAGCTATTTAATTAAAAGCCATTTTAAACACATGTCATATTAAGGAAAGGTTAAATTGTCATAAAGCCCCCTAAGGATTCTAAGAATTTTGCTTCCACTTTAAAAAACACATTTTTCAAAGTTTTGAAACTTTACAATTTGGTCATTACTCAAAATGTCCCATTTCTAAAACTCTTTTTGTAAAATTGATTTGACCAACCACTTAAACATATTTTTAGAGGATTTTAGCAAATTTTACAACATTTTCATCCTATCTCGATCCTTGATTTCCTTAAATCACCTTACGCGATTCGAACCGTTCTCCACCGGTCCGGTCCGATGTCCAAAACATATAGGCCCAAAACTAGGGCGTTACAACTCTCCCCCGCTTAGGAAATTTCATCCTCGAAATTTTACCCGAAGGAGAAAGGTGCGGAAACTACTTCAGCAAGTCCGCCTTGCTTTCCCACGTGGCCTCCTCAACTCTTCGGTGTCGCCACAACACCCTCACAAGCTCTATCGTCATGCCACAAGAACTTCACTAATCACAACTAGAATCATCACCAATTACTCATCATACAACAGATCAATATTAAACTCTACCTCCTTAACAGGCATCATATACGAAGGATCCGATCTATACCTCTGCAACACCAAGACATGAAACACATCATGAAACTTTTCCAATTCGGGAGGCAACCTCAACCGATAAACCATAGAACCAACATGCTCCTCAGCCTCATATGGCCCGATAAACCTCAGCTAAGCTTACCACAATGCCCCAAAACTTATCACCTGCTTCCAAGGCGTTAACCTCAAGATCATACATTCGCCAACCACGAACTCAAACTCCTTACGCTTCAGATCCGCGTAAGACTTTTGTCGATCCGATGCTATCTTCAAACACTCACAAACGAGCTTCACCTTCCCGATGGTTCCTCTCAACATATCCAGCATCAAACCAACTCTTGCCCGGTTTTTCGCCAAACAAAGTGGCATTCTACACTTTCTCTCATACAAAGCCTCGTAAGGAGCCATTCGAAACTTGCCTGATAACTATTATGTAGGCAAACTCAACCAAAGGCAAGTGCTCCCCCATGAACCTTGGAAGTTTGTAACACAACATCGCAACATACTCTTAAAACACCTAGGCTACACGCTCCTACCTTTCCTCTGTTTGAGGATGTTAAGAAGTACTGAAAAGCAATCGTGTACCCAAGGCTTGATGCAAACATTCCCAAAACCACGACATGAACGTCAGATCTCTTTCTGATACAATAGACTCCAGCACTTCGTGCAATCGCACAATCTTAGCAACAAACAACTCAGCCAACTTATCCAACGCATACGTAGTATGCACTGCCAAGGAATGTGCACTCTTCACAAAACGATCAACAACCACCCAAACAAAATTCCTCTTTGATAGAATCCAAAATAATCCAACCACGAATCCACGACAATCCTTCCCCCTCAACTCCCTTCCTAGAATCCCCAACGGTTACTACACCTAGAAGGAAACCAAAACTCAGCTTCCACCCACTAACAAACCAAACATTAGCCCACAAACTTGTTAACATCCTTCTTCACTTTATCCAACATCACCCAATTCTCAAATTACGATACACCTTCGTACAACCAGGGCACACTACGGAAGAATCACTAAGAGCTTCACCCAGATTAGAGCACCTCAACTCAATATCATTGACACCCAAACTCAAGGCTTTCCATCCACGATATCTTGAACACACGGTACAAGGGAATCGTCAAGCAACTGTTTATCCCTGATCAACTAGTTCAGGAATGATTTCACCGACAATTTCGCAACAAGATCACTATCTTGTGATACGCTAAAACGAGCAAACACCTCCCTCAACTCCACAGCCACTTTAATGTTCAAGGCACTGGCCTCAACGTTGGCCTTCCAAACATGACACCTCATCACGAGATCTAACACTGTCTCAAACTATTACTTCACTTACACCAACTATCTCAAAAAGGATTACTTACACTAAGCCAACAGACCACCCTCTCGCGAGGACCCAGCCAAAACAACATAGCTTTTGAGCTTACATAACCACGCATAAAGCTCATTCTCCAAGCATTTCCATTCGACTGAAAGCATACACTACAACCTTCCCAACCTGCTTAACCACTCATCTTACAACTCATGCAAGAGTTAAGAACTATCTACTCAACACAAACTAAACCTCGATTAGAACCATCGTCAGAACTTCCTTCAAACCCCCAAGGTCACCGTCAAAACCTTATCCACCTAAAACAACCATCCTGCCATGACTATTCAAGCAAGAATGAAACACTGCATTCAAAGCCACATCCGCAAACCTACGACAACTGTCCATCACCGAGAAACTAAAATACCCAACGACTACTTCAAAAATCATTTAACTACACACCAAACGACCTCAGCTGATTCTAACAAAAACAGTCTCCTCTTCACCGCCAAGCCGCCGAAGGCCCTTAAAATACCTAGGCTTTATCTTCGGCCAACCAAGCTAGACCACATTCACTCCTAACGGTAAACTTATCCACTTCCTAAATTCACACCAACACTTCAACTAGTACCAAAACAAAACCTTAGACCCACAAACTACCCCAATCATAACTCATCACTACCAGGTCCAATTAACTATTAGTAAGTGTGAACATTCATATGCATGATTGCTTACATGCCCTTACGAATGCCTATGTACATGTATTCATACTTCTAATGTCATGACTAATGTATACATGTACCAATAAATGTAATATATATATATATACAAAAATATTTTAATTGTTCATATATGTCTGATCACACTTACTAATAACGTCCTCGAACCCAACCAAAAACAATCTCTTATCCTAATCTCAACTTTCAAACTTTTCTTTCTGCACCATCCTGACATCTCATTACATCAACTATTTAAACTACTATTCCTCTTCACCAATGTTGTTCTTAAAACAACAACGACACTATTTAACACTCACTAACTATTGAACCCTATCCACTACCATAAAGGATGCAAAACAAAACTAAGCAAGATAACAATAATTGGAATTGCATAGTAAAGATACCTGCAATTACATCATTGTGATTCAAGCAAGGAACACCCACACCCTCTTCCATGGAGCAACCATGGTCTACTAGTGTAAAAAAATCGTAGCAACACGTGCGACGACGGGGAGCTTCAACAGACATCCCACCTTTACCACCCCGAGCTAACACTGGACAATCTCGCCTCAAATGTCCCGCATACCCATAACTCCAACAAGATTCAACCAACAAAGACCCTGCGTCTATCTACCTTTCTTGCCACCTTCGAACCATGTCTCGGCCATGATTGCAGTCTTTCTGAGGTGCAACCACAACAGATGCACGTCCCTAGTCTCCACCAGCCTACAGAGGACACTCACGCCTTATATGACCTGTCGAACCACAATTCCAGCAAGAATTCCCCGACACATCAAGAGGAGTCTTTACCTCTCCAGTCGCAGGAGGACAATCCCTCCTCAAGTGCTCCTGAGAACCACATGTCCAGTACGTTTGCTGCTCCGCCCTCGTTCTGTTCCCCTAAAACACTACACCATGTCCAAGGTTACCTTCCCTAACAGTAGGTTGGTACATCCTATTTCGGTGTTTCTTGGCATGTCCCCTTCCAAAACCGAATTCAGCACCTTTCTTACTAGAGCTAGAACCCCATCCAAGAGATTCCAGACCCGAGTTCTGCGCATCAACATAAACTAAAGCCATACTCCTCGCTCCTGGTAATCAAGAGACTTATCTCCAAGATATCTCCTTGTAAAGGCAGCTAGAAAGAACTTCCAATCCACGTCTTGGACGTTTAGTGATGCTGACACAACTGCCCATCAACTAAAAACATCGTCCAACATTAGCGAAACAACCCTTCCCAGCTTACAGGCGCTATCACACCCTTCCTGATCCAGGTTTGAAATCGTACTGGCTAACCAAGCCTTGAACGCCTCCGGCGTCGACCTATGATACTCAACAGCTTCCAAATCATGCAGACGCTATTTTAAGAAACCAGTATGTCCGACATATGGTACATGCGCGGGCTTTTCTTTCATTGTGATCTGAGATGCTCCAGACATCTTTTGAACCAATGACGATAAAACTTTCACCACAGGGCCAACCCTTTCATGCCGCCCAATCGCCTCAACCCCAGATAAGAACGGCCAAACAGGCACACTCTAAACAGATGGAACATCGTTCCCCTGATTACCCTGCTCACCCGCAGGTACGAGCGTATCCAATCCCAACTCTCTCCTCGGACTCAGTGTGCTATTTTTAACAAGGCATAATAACAAAAACAATAAATCAAACCATGATTTAGGCCAGCCTCTAGCAAGGATCCAAGTTTACAAAAACATTTAATCAGTGTAACAAGGCAATGGGCACCCCGCTTTTTCTCAAACATAACATGACATACAATATAGTATCATTCTCATCATGCTTTCCATCATCCAAAATCAGTACATAACAACATCCCATCATCAACATACTGTCATGGGCATCTCACATATGATTCACATCATTCAAGCATAGCACCAGCTTCAATATTCAACCAAAATAATGCTTTTCAATCAACACACATTCAATACATACGATTTTCACATTCCAACATCCCCAATTCTTTCGCAACCTGGCTTTGATACCAACAAATGTAACCCCCTTAGCCCGAGCTAGACGCCCGACCGAAACTAGAAAGATTACACGGGGAAAACCGAAGTCAACTCATTAAATTCAACCCCGATTAGCGACCTTTTTTCCTTTTTATGTTTTCTAGATCCTCATTATTAATCTATATGAATGGAAAAACAATTTAGCGAAAGCGACACACCGAACGGAACTCATTAATGGCTTCAATTGCATACAAACAACATTTAGAGACTAACTTGTAAATTTCCAGAATTATAAAGACTATTCTAGTTTTAAAGTTACCAGTCCACAATTAGTCATATAACATGCCAGCATGACAAATTTCATCCCAAACGGATCATCCAAACTCATTTAATTAAGCATTCAACAATCAAGGACCAAAACGTATGAAACAGAAACATGAAACAATTGAAATTCAACTTCAACGGTAGGGTGTTTCGAAACACAAGGTCATGTACCGGAACGATCGTTTCGAAACCAGGTTGACCATTTCGATACTCGGGTGAGTTCCGAAACTCGTATCGAAACACCCCTTTCGAGTAGCAAAAACGTTATGGAACGTTCCTACCCGTTCCGAAATCTCATGGCCATTTCAGGTCTTTGATCCGAAATAGGTAAGGGTGTTCCGATACGCCTTGCCCTGCAACATCAGATTTTGCGGGTTTTTCAACAATACACATCCCCGAAAACGATCCAATTCATGCCACAACTTACATACAACATGTTTAAGCAACAAAGATCAACATTACGAAGTACGAGCTAAAACATAGCATCAGTCAAGCAAGCATTAGACTTAAAAACATAGCATCTTATTACACTAAAGTAAAACCACATACTTTGCTTAGACTAGTACTTGGATTAGCCTCTTGCTTTCTTGTTGCCTCTAAAGCTCAATTCTCTGCATTGATGAAATAAATGAGCGTAAGCATAAAGCTTAGTGAGGATCGCTAAAACCAAACATTCATCAATGCATTTTATAAATCCAAGATAGCATCATTTGCAAACTCGTGCCTTCGCTAAAAACTTGCCCTCACGAGGCATCAATGCACTTTCTAAAACACATGCTCGTATGCAACACTTAAAAACAGCAAGTAAACCTTTGCTCATGCCTTACCAAGAAATACATACAATCTTGCATAATTCACAAACATCTCATGCTTAAACCATTAATCAACAACATTATATTGGCTTACAAATGAACAATCCTCAAACCATAACAAAACCAACTCAAATGACACAATCGGATACGCGGATTACAAGCGTTGTCTCACACGCTTCATACACACTACCGTACTACACAAGGTGGAGATATATGGCACAATCACAACCCCTCTACACTAGTGGTGGAGTTAATGGCACAATCACAACCCCTCAACATCACTCATCGGTAGTTGTAAAAAAGGTTAAATTGTCATAAAGCCCCTTAAAGATTCTAATAATTTGGCTTCTCCTTTAAAAATCACATTTTCCATAGTTTGGAAACTTTACAATTTGGTCACTACTCAAAATGTCCCATTTCCAAAACAATTTTTGTAAAATTGATTTTACCAACCTCTTAAACATATTTTTAGACGATTTTAGCAATTTTTACCACATTTTATGCTATCTCGACCATTGATTTCCTTAAATCACCTTACACGATGCGAATCGTTCTCGACCGGTCTGGTCCGATGTCCAAAACATCTAGGCCCAAAACCAGGGCGTTACAAGCTTAGTGAGGATCGCTAAACAACATTCATCAATGCATTTTAAACAATTGGTAAATCACCATTTATCAACACATGCCTTTACATAAAGCATGTCTTTTCAAGACATTAATAACAAATAAACCTTTGCTCATGCTTTACCAAGAATCAGTTGCATCCTAGCATAAATCAGAAGCATCTCATGCTTAAACCATTAATAACAACATTATATTGGCTTACAAGTGATCATTTCTCAAACCATAACAAAACCAACTCAAGACACAATCGGATACGCGAATTACAACCATTGTCCCACACGCTTCATACAAACTACCGGACTACACGAGGTGGAGATCAATGGCACCATCACAACCCATCAACACTTGTGATGGAGATTAATGGCACAATCTCAACCCCTTGACATCACTCATCGGTAGTTGTATAATTCTACTAACGAGAGTAAGGAACACAACCACACGATTCACACACGAGATTAAACCATCCACCGATGTGATCTTAGCCTCAATCTTTACGGCACAATCACAACCCCTCGACGTCCAAGGCGACTTTATTCACGGTGCACCCAATCCTATAGCTGGCTAACTATATCCGATTACAAGTAACAAAAACCACTTTCATCACTTGCCAATATAACCATTTAACATCAATAAGCCATTATTTCACAAGCATAGAAACAATGCCATTTCCACAAGCACAACATGCTTAACATCATATAAAACCAAGCATGACTGACCTAGTGCATCCTTAACACAATGGCATTAAAATCCAGCATCAACCATGCTTAAAAAACATGCTTTAAAACAACAATCAAAACCACATAAATCTCAAGTGCATTTTCATCAAAACGTAGCACTTTTCCGAGAGAGACTTTCGAATCACTTACTCTTGAGCTTAGCTAAGTGTTTCAAACTTACACTAAGCTCCCAAGACAAAGCTCAAAGCGTTACAAAGCTGGAAAATCCATTTCCACTCACCGATACGCGAAGCCTTGCTCGCCGACACGAAAATTACTCTTCCACAGCCTCCAACAACGCCTTGTTTGCTCCCAAATCAAGATCCATTGTTTTCACAACATAAAAAAAAGAGATCTAAATGCATTTCAACACCAGCAACAATTCACAAACTCGTTGCTCACCCAAAATACACCAATTTACCCATCCGAAACAACCGAAATCTTAATCGATTGCTTCTTAAACCAAACACAGCCATCATACATCACTTCCAATCAATTATAAACATCAAAACACATCTAATAAACAACCTAACCAAACCTTATACCTCCAACAAGCAAGATTCCATCATTTCACCTCAATAACTCACTTAAAGCTAACATGAAACTCAAGGATCTCAAGGATTTCGGTATCTATGTTATCAAAACTTCATTCAACATATTAACCAACTTAAAACTCAATTAAAATCAATCCATAACAGAGCTTAACAAAAGAAGTCCGAAAATTAAGATTTCAACCATATTTTTACAAGATTTTGATCTCCAATCAAAACGATAATGAAAACTCAACCAAAAACATTAATTAGAAGCCAAAGATCATGGGAATTTCAAGAAAGAACTTTGATTAGAGGTTGCGAACGAGAATTACCTCCAATCATTGATTTCCTCAATGAATGACAAGTTTTCCTTAGTGAAATCTTGAAGAACTTGAAAGAATTTCTTGAAAATTGAATAGGAAATATTAAGAGAGTGTTTGGGAAAAAAAGAATTCTAGAGAAAAAAGAATGAAAATAGAGTTTGGCTGAAAATGAGGAGAAGATGGTAGTTACGTGATGGAATCTCACATTAACTACCCATTTTAATTAATTAAAATAAAAACCAATTAAAACTATTTAATTAAAAGCCATTTTAAACACATGCCATATTAAGGAAAGGTTAAATTGCCATAAAGCCCCCTAAAGATTCTATGAATTTGGCATCACCTTTAAAAATCACATTTTCCACAGTTTTGAAAGTTTACAATTTGGTCACTACTCAAATTGTCTCTTTTCCAAAACTCTTTTTGCAAAATTGATTTGAACAACCCCTTAAACATATTTTTAGAGGATTTTAGAATTTTTTTCCACATTTTACCCTATCCCGATCCTTTATTTCCATAAATCACCTTACACGATTCGAATTGTTCTCGACCGGTCTGGTCCGATGTCTAAAACATCTAGGCCCAAAACCAGGGGGTTACAAATAGTTACCAAGAATCAATTCAAATTACCCGTACGAAGCATTGTATGGTAGGCGATGTAGAACCCTATTGTGTTGGTCGGAGCTTGGCGAGGGCAAGATGTTAGGCCCTGACTTGCTTCGAGAGACTGAAGAGCGGGTCACCATTATCCATGATCGTTTAAAGGTTGCCTTTCATCGACAAAATGATTATGTTGATCTTAAGAGAAGAGACATTGAGTACGAATTTGGTGAGAAAAGCCTTCCTCAAAGTATCACCGTGGAAGAAAGTTTAAGATATGGCAAAAAGGGAAAATTGAGTCCCGAATTCATTGAACCCTTTGAAGTTATTGAAAGAGTTGGCCTCGTAGCATATCGACTGTTGTTACCCTCAAAATTGAGTAAGATCCACGAAGTTTTTCACATATTGATGCTTCGAAAATATCGTTCTGATCCTTAGCACATTGTGGAACCTGAGTCTGTAGAACTTCGACCAAATCTATCCTACGAGGAGGAACCAATTCAAATTCTAGCAAGAGAAGTCAAGAGGCTTCGCAACAAAACTGTATTGTTGGTTAAAGTGCTCTAGAGGAGCCACACCGTTGAGGACGCAACTTGAGAACATGAAGAGACCATGAAACAAAAGTATCATCATCTCTTAAGTTCAGGTAAAATTCGATGACAAATTTATCATAAGGGGGGAGAGTTGTAACACCCTAAAATATGGTCTAGTCGGAGTTGGGTTCTGTTGATCAGAAATTTTGCATCGATAAAGACTAAATATAGTATTCACCAGTATATCATTGATATTGGATGTCTAATTGAATTAAATTATTGCCATTGGACCCTATTGAACAGTACCAAATACATTACAATGACTAAATTGAGGAAAAATGCAAGTTGGAGGTCAAAACTATAGTAGGGTGAGAGTTAAGGGACTAATCTTGTGATTAGCCCCTTCTTAATTAAAAACCTCACCAACGTGGGAGAGTCTGAGGGCTTTGCTTCAATTGAAGGAAAGCTAAACTGCCTAATATACTTATATAAAACAAAAAAAAAGAAAAAAGGAATGAACTTACTCGATTATAAGTTAAGCAAGCACCTCCACGTCTCTTCATCTTCATCATCTCCTACCTAAGCAAGTACCTCAATTGGAGAAGTTTTGACCTTCACTTTTTCTTCGTTTTATTGATATTGAATCATTGCTATAGATCGAGAAAGCTATATTCCTCAATCGCTTATTGAATTCTATTGATATATCAAGCTTAATCCTAAGCTAGGGTTTTGACCATCCATGGATATCTCATCGTTGTCATCTATATTGAGATCGGTTATCGATTTTGATATTGTTATATTGATTTTGATATGGAAATATCGATCCTAACAATCTCCCTATTGATTTCCTAGCTCAAGAAGTTGATAAAGAGCATCCATCGTCTCCATCCAAAGCCAGGAACAAGGGGATTGTTATCCGAGAGCCTTAAAAGCTTTTGATTGTCAAGGTGAGTGTAGTCGGAGTATCGGGAATAGGAAAAAAGCCTTCCCAAATCTATTATTGTTGTTTTCGATCATTTAACTCACATAGCTATTGAGAAAGTTACATCGGACTAGTAGACGGACACCTTGGTAAGTGTCGGTAAGTTGTCATTGAACATCGGACATAGCTATTAGAATTGTCAATGAGCATTGTCAATGAGCATTGTCAATGTTATAGATATTGTTATTGTAACACCCTAGTTTTGGGTCTAGATGTTTTAGACATCGAACCGGACTGGTCGAGAATGGTTCGAATCGCGTAAGGTGATTTAAGGAAATCAAGGATCGGGATAGGATAAAAATGTGGTAAAAATTGCTAAAATACTTTAAAAATATGTTTAAGAGGATGGTCAAATCAATCATACAAAAAGAGTTTTGGAAATGGGACATTTCGAGTAGTGACCAAATTGTAAAATTTCAAAACTGTGGAAATGTGATTTTTAAAGAAGAAGCCAAAATATGAGAATCTTTAGGGGGCTTTATGGAAATTTAACCTTTCCTTAATATGACATGTGTTTAAAATGGCTTTTAATTAAATAGCTTTAATTAGCTTTATTTTAATTAATTAATAAGGTGGTTATTGTGAGAATTCCAATCACGTAACTACCATCTTCTTATCATTTTCAGCCAAACACTATTTTCATTCTTTTCTCTCTAGAATTCTTTTCTCCCAAACACTCTTTTAATATTTCCTAATCAATTTTCAAGAAATCCTTTCAAGTTCTTCAAGGTTTTGCTAAGGAAAACTTGTCATTCATTGAAGAAAGCAAGGATTGGAAGTAAATCCCGTTCTCAACCTCTAATCAAAGTTCTTTATTGAAATTCCCAAGATCTTCGGCTTCTAATTAATGCTTTTGGTTGGTTTTCAATATAGCTTTGATTTGAGATCAAAATCTTGTAAAAAGATGGTTGAAATCTTAATTTTCAGACATGTTTTGTTAAGCTCTGTTATGGATTGATTTTAATTGAGTTTTAAGTTTGTTAATATGTTGAAATGAAGTTTTGTCAACATAGATCCCGAAATCCTTGAGTTTCTTCTTAGCTTTAAGTGAGTTTTTGAGGTGGAATGGTGGAATCTTGCTTGTTGGAGGTATAAGGTTGGGTTAGGTTGTTTATTAGATGTGTTTTGATGTTTATAATGATGGGAAGTGATGTATGTTTGCTGGGTTTTGTTTAGGAAGCAATCGATTGACTTTTTGGTTGTTTCGGTTGGGTAAATTGGTTTAGTTTGGGTGAGCAACGAGTTGTGATTTGTTGCTGGTATTGAAATGCATTTTAATGCATTTAGATCTCTGTTTTGATGATGTGAAAACAGGGGATCTTGATCTGGAAGCAAACGAGGCGTTGTTTGAGGCTCCAGAGGAGTAATTTTCGTGTCGGCGAACAAAACTTGGAGTATCGGTGAGTGGAAATGGATTTTCTAGCTTTGCAACTCTTTGAGCGTAGTCTTGGGAGCTTAGTGTAAGTTTGAAACATTTAGCTAAGCTCAAGAGTAAGTGATTCAAAAGTCTCTCTAAAAAATGTGGTATGTTTTGATGAAAATGCACTTGAGTTAATTATAGTTTTGATTACTGTTTTAAAGCATGTTAGAAGCATGTGTAATGTTGGATTTTAATGCCATCATGTTAAGGATGCACTAGGTAAGTGATCCTTGGTTTTATGTGATAAATGCATATGATGTTAAGCATGGGTATGCTTGTGGTAATGGCATTGTATTTATGCTTCTAAAACAGTGGATTATGGTTGTTAAATAATTATATTGGCAAGTGATAAAAGTGGTTTTTGGTTACTTTTAATCCGATATAGTTAGCCGGCTATAGTTAGATGGTTTTGATATGGTTTGAGAAATGATCACTTGTAAGCCAATATAATTTTGTTGACTAATGATTTAAGCTTGAGATGCTTGTGAATTATGCTAGAATGCATGTGATGCTTGGTTAAGAATGAGCAAAGGTTAATTTGTTGTTCTAATTGATGCATACGAGCATGTGTTTTGAAAAGTGCATTGATGCCTTGATAGGGCACGTTTTAATCAAAGGCATGTATTGATAAATGGTGTTTTGCCGGTTGTATGAAATGCATTGATGAATGTTGTTTTAGCTATTCCTCACTAAGCTTTATGCTTACGCTCATTTGTTTGTATGCAATTGAAGCACTTAATGGGTTTCATTCGCTGTGCCGCTTTCGCTAAATTGTTTTGCCATTCATATAGCTTAATAATGAGCATCTAGAAAAGATAAAAAGGAAAAAAGGGTCGCTAATCGGGGTTGAGTTTAATGAGTTGACTTTAGTTTTCCCCGTTTAATCTTCCTAGTTCGGGTTAGGCATCTAGGTCGGGCTAAGGGGGTTACAAAGCTTGTGCTTACGCTCATTTGTTTCATCAATGCAGAGAATGAGGCTTTTGGGGTAGCATGTAAGCAAGGGGAATCCAAGCACTTTGGTCTAGCAAAGTATGTGGTTTTTATTTGGTGTAATAAGTGGCAATGGGCGGGATTTATTCTCTTGGATGTTTTGAAGACGTTGTTAATTACCTTGAACATGTTTGGTTGTTTGTCTTTGGTTTGTAAATGGCCTTTGGGAATTGAATTTTTATTGAATGTTGGTTTTGGCTTTGTATGGCGTTGGAAAACTAGGGAGCATGCCTATAGTACCAATGCTTGCATGACTGATGCTATGATTTAGCGTATGCTTCATAAGGATGATCTTTGATGCTTAAACATGTTGTATGTATGTTGTGGCTAGATTTGGAATGTTTTCGGATGTGGAAAGATGTGTAAAACCAGCAAAATCTGTTGTCGCAGGGTAAGGCGTATCAGAACGCCCTTACCTATTTCAGAATACAGGCCTGAAATGGCCATAAGGTTTAGGAACGGGTAGGAACATTCCAGAACATTTTTGCTACTGGAAAGGGGTGTTTCGATATGAGTTTCGGAATGTACCCGAGTATCGAAACGGTCAACCTGGTTTCGCAATGACTGTTTCAGTACAAGGCCTTGTGTTTCGAAACACCCGGCCGTTGGAGTTGAATTTGAATTGTTTCAGGTTTCTGTTTCTTACATTTTGGTCTGCGGGTCTTGAATGCTTAATTAAATTAGTTTGGATGATCTGTTCGAGGTGAAATTTGACATGCAAGCTTAGTATATGGTTAATTCTGAATTGGTAACCTTAAAATTTGTTTAGTTCTTATAATTTGAAAAGTTACATATAGTCCCTAAAAGTCGATCGTATGCAACTGAACCTCTATTTGAACTCCGTTCGCTGTGCCGCTTCCGCTAAAATGTTTTGCTATTTACCTAGGTTAATAATGTGCATCTAGAAAGGTTAAAAAGAAAAAAAAGGTCGTCCATGAAGGTTGACTTTCACGAGTTGACTTTGGTTTTCCCCGTGTAATCTTCTCAATTCGGGTCGGACGTCTAGGTCGGGCTTAGGGGGTTACATTTGTTGGTATCAGAGCCAAGTTACGAAAGATTTGGCGATGTTGGTATGTGAGATTGATATGTATTGACGTATGTTGTTTGGAAAGCATGATATTGGTTGAATTTTGAAGCTTATGCTATGCTTGATTGATGTGAATCGCATGAGAAATGAATATGATCGTGTGATAATGATGTGATGTTGTTATGTGCTGCTTTTGATTGATGGAAAGCATGTTGATCATGATGTGTCATTGTGTGCTATGCTTTGTTGTGGGAGCTATGGAGCTCTTTGGAATGTCTCATGAGGCGTCCGAAGCCTGGTTAGCGAGTATGACCCGTATCATGGATCAGATGGGATGCAATGATGTGCGCAAGCTAGAATGCGCAGTTTCCTTGTTGCAAGGCGATGCCTGCAGCTGGTGGACGACTACCACTGCTGGTTTGGAACCCAATGAGGTTGTTTGGGAGTTTATGTCGCTAGTTCAGGGCAATCTTTCGGTGGTTGAGTACAGGGTCTAATTCGTACGTCTGAGCCAGTATGATCCTGAGCTAATGCCTAGTGAGAGTCACCGATGCGGTCGTTTCTGGTACGAGCTGGTGTGGGAAGTCAAGATGTATATGTTGGTTTTGGATTACATCAACTTCAATGTGCTGGTGTGTCGAGCTAAAGACATTGAACAGAACTTTGGTTTGGCATCTCGAGGAGTTGGTTTGAGCTTTGGAAAGAGAGCAGCTGAGTCTAGTTCCTGAGGTGGACGGAACAAGAGGGGACGAGATAGGAGAGATCAGCCTGCTAGGCGAGGCAATGCTGGGCAAGGTGCACCGGTTCAGGGAGATCAGATGAGAGCGGAATAGAACATGTACTGGACGAGTGGGTCTCGGGGTCATCTTAGGCGAGATTGTCCTCGAGCAGCTATAGAGGTTCATGCATCTGTTTTGGTGACAGGGAATTCATGTTGGAATTGTGGCTCGGCAGATTACATGAGACGAGAGTGTCCTCTGTTGGCTGGTGGAGGCCAAGTACGTGCACTTGCTGTGTCTGCACCTCAGAGAGGTCGTGGGTGCGGCCGGAGGAACTTCTAGAGGAGAGGCGAGGGTCAGAGAGGTGTTGCTCGTGGGGTTGCACTTCGGCTTAAAGGAGGCGGTCCTTCTAGGGTTTATGCTCAGCGCGAGGAGCACAATGACACTGATGTTATCACAGGTACCTTTTCTCTTCAGTCTTTATCTTTGCTGGCTTTGATCGATTCTGGATCTACGCATTCTTATATCTTGAGTGAGCATGCACATTTGCTTGATATACCTGTTGAGTTGCTTGAAGTAGGAATGCAAGTGACTAGTTCTTTTGGTGAGACTGTAGTCACTAAGAAGTTGTATAGGAGATGCCTTTTAGCTGTACAAGGACATGTTTTTCTTGTGGATTTGATGGAGTTACCCTTCTACGGTTTCGATGTAATCCTTGGCATGGATTAGTTGACAGAGCAAAGAGCGGTGGTTGACTTTGATGTCAAGCGGGTCACCTTTAAGCTTGCCGATGATTATGAAGTTGTGGTAGTAGGCGAGAATGTAAAATTCTTGTCGAATGTGATTTTAGTTTTGGAACCAAACCATATGATAAGATTGGGTTGTGAGGCTTACTTGGCCTATGTGATGAATCCTTGCACAAAGGATGTGTGTGTGCAGGATATCTGAACCGTTCGTGATTTTTCAGGAAGACATGAAGAAGCAATTTCCTTACCTTTTTCCTCCATGTAAATTTCGAGGACGAAATTTCTTAATAGGGGGAGAGTTGTAACGCCCTTATTTTGGGCCTAGAAGTTTTAGAGTTTGAATCGGACCGGTCGAGAACGGTTCGAACCATTAAGGGAGATTTAGGGAACACCTAGTTCGGGGTGCTTTAAAAATATGGAAAAATATCTAAAAATCCTCATTTATTATATGAATGATTATGGTGAAAACAATTTTACAAAATAAGGTTTGGAAATACTACATTTCGGTGCAGTGACCAAATCGCAGTTTTTGCAAAAGTTGACTAGTGACTGTTTTGTAAATGATTGAAACTTTGAATCTTTAAGGAGCTAATTTTACCAGAATGTTTTTAATCAGATTTCTCTTTATTTTGGGTGTTTTAATAATGATTCAATAAAGGGAATTAAAAGATAAAAATCTATTATGACTTTCATAACTACTTTACGATCTTTTTCCCTCTTTTCATTTTGTCTCAACTTGCACTCATCCAAACACCAATTAGCCTCTGATTTTCATCCCTTTTGATGAGATTTCAATCTCCTTTTGATTCCTAATATTTTCCTCATCAAATCCTCTTGTTTTCTCTTTGGATTTTCAAGGAAACTTACCCAAATTAAGGAGAAATCAACCATTAGTGGTAAGCTTCGTCCTTCTCCTCTAATGATCAGTTCTTTACTGAAATTCCCAAGTTATCAATCCTTTGTTAATGATTTTTGAGTTGCTTTAATGTTAGAAACATGAAATTGTGTTAAAACTCAATATTCTTTGAGAGATCTTGATGATTTTCGTAACTATTAGTTAGGCTCTGTTTTGAGGTTGATTTCTAATGTATTTTGGATGGTAATTGATGTTATAAATGAGGTTTATCAAGCAAATCTCGAATAGGTTTGGATTCCTAAGTTTTACATGCTAGATTGGTGGTTTTTGAGGTGGTTTTGGTGTTCTGTTGTAGCTAGAGGTTTAAGGACGAGTTTATGGTAATTTTTGGTGTTGATTGAGGTTCAGAAATGTTTAGAAGTAATAGATCTTTGCCGGGCTTTGTTTTGGAAGAGTTTGGGTAGAGCAGCGAGTTTGATTAGTTGGATGGTGATTTCAATGCATGATGATGCATTAATCCTCTGCTCTTATGTGTATTAAGCAGGTGCGACATCTTCGGACGCTTTTCGTGATGATCCAGAAGTGCCGGGAGCTTAGATATCATTTCGGCGAGCAAGCGAAACGTAATTGGTGAGTGTAAATGGTTTTAGAAGTCCTTGAGGGACTAAGAAACAAGGTTTGGGGATTTAGGATTGGTTTGAAACACCATCCTAAGTCCGGAAGTAAGTATGACTAGATTTGCTCTCAAATATGTGGTTGTTGCCTCTAAAATGGTTTTACATGCTCTTGTGTTGAGATAGACAAATTCCTACTGTTTTATGCATGTTTTGTAGCATGAGATGACGCTTTGAAGAGATTTCATGAGATATCATGTTGCATCAAAGAGTTTTGAGATTTTGATTTAATGCAAGCATGTGTTATGATTTTGAAATGAGATGAGAAAGATTTAAGAATTGTTGCATTAAAAAACAGTAGGTGAGATGATGTTTTGACATAATATATTGGCATAGAAGATGAGATACTTACCGGATATAATAGATTGATCAATAGGATGAGAGTGCACTATAAACTAAAATTCGTACGTGCGCTTTGGAGTCGGGTAATGGGGGTAGTGCCATCTCGATCCAAAGTGAGAATCCGATGATGAGAGATACAATCGGGGTAGGACTTGGTGAAATACCCAAGCTTTGTGGCGATGAGAGATACCGCCATGAGAGTTCGGTGATGAGAGATTCCACCGTGGTAGGACTTGAATTTGAGTCAAGCTAATTCGCATATCCAAGTAAAGATGAAATGTGAAATGACAATATAAAATATGGAAATGTATTTGATTCACATGTACCAAATGAAGAGAAGTTTTATGCTATGAGAAATTCATATGAGATTATGATATGAAATGCTTTTGTTTTCATTTATAATGTGTATGGCCTTGCCATGAGATTTGCATTGGTTTAAATGCATGAGATAGAATGGAGGTACATGTGTCTTCAAATGGAGATTTGCTTTGAAATGGTTTTCAAGCATGAGATAGAATGAGCATGTTGTAGAAAATGGCTTTTGAGAAAGAGTTTTGAATAATGCATTGTTGTGTTGGTTTTCTTTAGAGATTGCCTCACTAAGCAAACATGCTTAGGCTCTCTTTTACCAACAATGTAGATAGTTGAAGTGATTTTGGGCAGCAAGAAGGTTAAGCACATCCAAGGAAGTGTAAAGCTCATGTATGGTGATGTTTTACATACTTTAGTATTGATATTTGGCAATGGGGTTTCAAGGTTGTATTTGGGAGATGTGTTTGAACTCCTTATGTTCGTAGAAAGATTGTTTTGGCTTTTGTAGTTTGTAAATGGTCTTATATGGTTTGATTTGAGGTTCATATTTGGTTCATGATGTTAGGAAGCATTCCTATAGACTAAATGTTCATGTGTGTGATGCCATGTCTTACCTTAAGCTTCTTTAACATGTTTTTTTATGGATGTTCTTGTTTCTGGTGTGTTATGGTATGATTTGGGGCATGTTTGAGTGTGAAAAGATGTGAAAAACCAGAAAATTATGCTGTTGCAGGGCAGGGTGTATCGGAACACCCTTATTTGTTTCGAAATAGGGGCCCGAAATGGCCATAATGTTTCGGAACGGATGAAGGTGTTTCGGAACACTTTGCTACTAGAGAGGTCTGTTTCGATACTGGTCTCGGAACGCACCCGAGTACCAAAACGGTCAACACCGTTTCGATACGGGCGTTTTGTTACGAAGATCAGTGTTCCGAAACGGCTGACCGTTAGACTGCAAATTTGAATTGCTTCAAGTTCTCATGTTTTACATTTTACTCCTAGATGTTGTGCATGCAATTGTTTGAGTTTGGAATGTCCTTTTAAGCTGAAATTTAACAAAGAGGCATGTAATATGACTAATTACATAATGGTAAGCTTAAAATATGCAAAGTCTTTATAATTTCCAAAATTTACATTTTGGTCCTAAAAGTGTAAGTCTTACAATTGAGTCTTTAAATGATTTTCGATCGTTGTGCTTTTCTCTCCTATGATTCTTGAGTAATCATATAGGCTTAATATGCATCCAGAATAGATAAAAAGAAAAAAAGGGTTGTTAATCAAGGTTGACTTTCAGTTTGACTTTGGTTTTCCCCGTGTAATCTTCGTGGTTTGGGTCAAGCGTCTAGGCTGGGCTAAGGGGGTTACATTTGTGGTATCAGAGCCAGGTTAGCAAATGTTTGGGGCATGGTAAGGGGTTATTGTATGTGATTGTGAATGATTATGACTTGTTGGTGAAAGTATGATGTATGTATGATGATGTTTGGTTCTAATGAGATGAGTTTGTGATGTTATGCTATGTTTGAGGTATATTTGGGGATGCCATTGCCATATCATTACTATTGAGAAGAATTGTTTTCAAAAATGAACTTGAGTACTTGGATTACTTACCTTATTATGCCTAATGGAATTTATTGTATTTTATTAGTTTCATTGTTTTATTATGGGGCCACGTAGAGAGCTTAGAATCAATACCCGTACTACGGCTGAGAACGAGAATGTGGAGAATGCTGAGGTTCTACCTCCTCCTCCCCCTGGCAGACCACCCGGTGGTGGTGGAGCTGGGGTTGCTGGACCCGAGGGAGTTCAGGGGCAAGTTGCTCCTGACATGTCTGTGTTGATACAAGATATTGCTAGAGCTTTTCAGGCAGCAGTAGCTGGAGCTCATGGAGCTGCACCACAACATGGTGCCAATGTGAGGTTGTCGTTAGAGTGACTTCGCAGTCTGGGAGGGACTTAGTTTAGAGGGTTGACCCCAGAAAGTTCCGAGTCTTGGCTAGAGAGTACCAAGAGGATACTTGGACTGTTGAACTACAACAATGTTCAGAAGTTGGGATGCATTGTGTCCTTGTTACACGGTGATGCATATACGTGGTGGACAACCACAATATCGAGGATGGATGATGATGATGTGACTATGACAATCTTCTTTAATGAATTCAAGCGAAAATTCTTGGGAGTTCGTTATCTTGATGAGAAAAAGAGAGAATTCATGTCCCTTGTACAAGGGAGTATGACGGTGGCAGAATATAAGGTGCAGTTTGTACGCCTAAAGCAATATGCACCTGAGCTGATTCCTAGCGAGCGATAAAGATGTGAACGATTCTGTTACGGCCTAGTGGCGGATGTGAAAACCTATATGCTCGCAGCAAACTATACTGATTTCGATGTCTTGGTCACTAGAGCCAAGGACATTGAGCTGAATCTTGGTCTAGCAAGTCGGGCATGAGGATCTTGCTCAAGGAAGCATGCTGTAGAGTGTGATCTTGGTAGAGGTCGCTATAAGAGGGATAAGGATAGAAGGCCACATGTTGATGCTAGACGTGGGGGTGGTAACCCTGGGAGAGGTCAGCAAGGACCAAATGCTTTCTTGAGGACTCCTGAGTGTAACCGGTGTGGTAGAAGGGATATTGGTGAGTTTCGGGGCAATCTTGGTACATGCTGGAACTGTGGTAATCGAGGGTACATGAAGAAAGATTGTCCTCAGTCGTTGAGAGAAGGTTAGGCTCCGATCAGAGTAGCTGAGCCACAAAGAGGTAGTGGGCGCGGACGTGGTAACTTTCAGCGCAGAGATGAGGGTGGCAGGAATGTGGCACATATGGTGGCTGTTCAACCTGAGGGTGGTGGGCAGCCTCAGTTGTATGCCCATCGAGAGGGGAGGAATGACACAGACGTGATCGCAGGTACTATTGAGTGTGTAAATGTTCTATATTTTACCCCATATTTAACCTATATTTATGCTGCATTCAAGCATAATTCATTGCATTTAGGATAGATTTCATTCATACATCACAATTATATTAAATGGCACAGTTTCTGCTGAAATTGGTTGTTTTTGTAGGTAGCTACTGTAGCAGATGAAGGGCAGTGGACAAACAGACACTGAGCAGCAGAGAACTAGAGTTAGAACTAGACTGTAGACGAAAAGGACGATGCTGCCAGGGCCGCTACCGTGGCAGCCAAGGACGACATCAATGGTCAAGGGAAGAAGTGAAGTGGACCTCGAAAGAAAGAGGAAATTAAGCCGGTCTGTCATGGAGCACTCTTATATTTTTCTGAGCCCTAGATCAGAATGAAGGCCAAGCCCAAAGTTCAAGAAAGAAACTCCAAGCAAGGAAGAAGGACGAATTAAAGACATATGCTCTGAAGATTTAGTCATTACTAGAGTTGTACTTTAAATTAAACTTGTATTCTTGCCATATTAGAAAACTTGAACCCAAGGCCTATATAAAGGCATGTAATTCGACCTAGGGGAGGATATCTTATTCTCTAGCCGCCTTCCCCTAAACCCTAGTCGTTTTCCCCTTCTCATCATGTTCTAAACTTCCCCTAGGGCTAAGGGTTGATTCTGTAAAGTAGTTGCAAGGATTGCTTTCTTTTAGGAATTTTTATGTTCAATAAAATAGACATCAAATTTCTTATTATGGTTTTCAACATCTTGCAAGAGTATCGGGAGAGCACTGTGAGATTACACATTTACTTAATATCGGGAGAGTTAAGTATACGAAAGGAATAAGTACAGGTTCTCCAGTTTATGGTTGAACTATCTCGGACCTAGGGATAGGACGAGGTTAAGTGGCTAAGGAAGAATTCAACAACTTCGGTGTTCATCCTTTGATTCACACCGGGAGGTATCATCAAAGACGTGTTCATCGACAGACTTGGACCTAGGGATAGGCCAAGGCATAGCATGGATTCTTGCCAATCTTGAAGTGCTGAGTTGTGTGTTCGCTGCCGCGACAACAGACCGCTGCCGCAGCAGGTGCTGCCGCGACATGCGCTACGACAGAATAGAGAAGTCTTAGACATTGCAACACCTACACTACGGAGCAGATCAATACCGACTCATTCTTTACTCTGAATATTTTCATCCTTTATTTTCAATCTTCTTTATTATCTTGTGACAATCAATTAATACTATTTCTTTTCCCTCTCGTGCAGAAATTCAAGGTTAAATCTATTAGCCCAGTCCCTGTGGAGACGATGTCTGATACTTACGTATCACTTTACTACTTGCGTCGTGTACACTTGCACTACATTGCGATAGACACTTTTACACGCAACAAGTTTTTGGCGCCGTTGCCGGTGACTGGCAACATATCTTTACCCTATCTTTTACTGCACTTCTTTTATTTTACTGTTTTTACTTGGATTGTTCAACCCGTGCTCTTCACAAGGTTTTCTGTTTATGCGCAGATCTAGACGAGGAAAGGAACCTGAGTATAAGATAGATCCTGAAATCGAACGTTCGTGCAATCTTAGGAACCGACTCCAACTCGTATTAGCCAGAAACGAGTACCTTGAAGAACAGTTAGAGGCCATGAACAACCAAAGGAATCCCCAAAATCCTAACGACCAAATCGGTGATGGATGAAATGAACGACCTGTCGTTCCTCCTATTGCCACTGTCGCACGCTGGACCTGCCGCGATTTCATGATCAATGATCATGTGGAATTAGAGACCACCCTGCCAGATGTGGAAGCTGAAAATTTCAAGCCGAAGCCTGTGATGTTCAGCATGATTAATAACTCTGGCCAATTTAGTGGTGCTGCTACAGAGGATGCTAGGGAGCATTTAAAAACGTTCCAGGAAATCTGTAGTTCGTTTAAACTACCAGGAGTAAATCCGGAGATACTGAGGCTTCGGTTATTCTCTCATTCATTGAGAGACAGGGCTAAAACTTGGTGGAATAAACTAACGCCGGGTTCAATACGAACTTGGACAGATTTAACTCGTGAATGTTTGTCTTTTTTTAATACTTCACATTTATCTAAGCGATTACGTAAAGAAATTGCTACTTTTCAACAGGAAGATGACGAGCCAATGCACGAGGCATGTGACAGGTTTACTGCTCTATTGAAGAACTGCCCGATGCATGGATTCCCCGTTTGGAACCAAGTAATTAAGTATTATAATGCTGCCAACTTACAGACTCGCATGAGAATTGATTCAACAGCGAATGGATTGCTGTTGGACAAAATCCAGATGAAGCAATGGTAGTATTGAAAAACCTGGCAAAGAAAGAGGAATAATTTCCTACAACAAGAAGAGGGGGTAAACGAGTACTAGCTATTAAAGTCTATGAGGTCGATAATTCCCTAAAAACACAGGTGGAATATCTCACAAAGGCAGTGGAAAAGCTCTTGAAGAAAGATTCAAAACTCGTCTACTCTGCTGAAGAGGGATGTGAAACTTTCGCTGGGAATCACAGTTCGGAAGATTGTCCACTACAGTTAGAGGAATGGATGTATGTTGGGAACTACAATAAGCAGAACTATAATTCCAACAACTACAATCCCAACTGGAGGAAAGACCCCAAGTTCTATTGGAGCAACCCTAACAATGCCCTGAACCCTCAAGCACAGAACACTCAAAATCAGGGGGCACCTAGAATTCTAACACGGCAGCAAGTGCAACAGCAGCCACAACAACCACAGGCAGCCACACCTAACATACTGGAACAAACCTTGGCCACATTTATGTCACAAACAGGAACTTACATGGAAAACATGGATCACTTCGTCAAGAAGACCGAGTCATTCATGGATAAAACAAAGATGCGGATAGCCAATCATGAAGCTACTCTAAAGTCATTGGAGACACAGATAGGTCAGGTTTCCCAGCATATTATGCCAAGGCAGAACGGAAGATTTCGTAGCGATACTGAAAACGCTAGAAAACCCACACATGAGCAGTGAAAAGCGATCACAACTAGATGTGGGAAGAAGTTACCAGGGCCAGAGAAAGAAGCTGAAACAGTTAAGAAATCAGTCCTAGAAACGACTACCGAGAACGCTGCCCCAACAGACGACAAACAGCATGCAGCCGATGAACCTGTCAAGACAGCAGAATGAACAAAGGAGAAGGATGAAGAACCTAAGCCTCCTCAGATCCGAATGCATTTGGGAAGGACATATTGCAGGCTATCGTCCCCCACCTCCTTTTCCACAGCGGTTACAGAAGTTGAAACAGGAATCCCAGCTTAAAAAAATCAATGATGTTTTTAAGCAGGTCCACACCAATATTCCGATGTTAGATGCTATCAAGGAGATGCCTGGTCATGCAAAATTTCTCAAGGATGCCATGTCGAAGAAATCCAGACTTGTGGAATTTCAGACGGTTAAAATGACAGAAGGATGCATGACTATTCTGCACAAGCATCCACCCAGAAAAAGAAGGATCCTAGGAGCTTCATAATACCGTGCATAATCGGAGATAAATTTGTGGGTAAGGCACTTTGTGATCTAGGTGCTAGCATTAATTTAATGCCAAAATCTATATTTTAGAAATTAGGTATTGGATGAGCACGACCCACAACAGTTATGCTGCAGCTGGCAGACCGCTCTTACATGAAACGGGAAGGAAAAATTGAAGATATTCTGGTAAGAGTGGATAAGTTTGTTTTTCCTGCTGACTTTCTTGTTTTAGATTGTGAAGCAGATGAGAATGCACCCATCATCCTGGGGCGACCCTTTTTAGCCACAGGAAGATCAATGATTGATGTAGAAAAGGGAGAACTCACTATGAGAGTGAATGATCAAGAGATCAAACTGAATGTTCTCCTAGAAATTAAGCACGCTGATGCAGAAGAAGAATGCAAGGCTATCACTGAAGTTATCCTTGACCAACCCTGCATCAGGTCGGACTGCCATGACATCAAATTTGGCCACTGCCATGACATCAAATTTGGCCACTGCCACAGCAGCCATTTAGAAGAATGTCACGGCAGCGACGACGACAGTAGCTCCTCAGATTCTGACATATCTGATACTGAAGATCAAGCGTAGGTAAACTGGATAAGCAATCGTCCAGGTATATTATTCGAGCCTTTAAATTATACCTCGAATGAACATATCATCCAAAAGCCATCAACTGTAGAGCCACCTGTTCTAGATCTTAAGCCCCTGCCATGGCAGCTTAAATATGTTTTTCTTGGATTAAATGATACGTTGCCCGTAATAATCTCTTCCAAGTTGATGCAGGAACAGGAACAAAAACTGATAGAGATGCTGCAGCAGCACAAAAGAGCTATTGGATGGACGATAACTGATATCCAAGGCATCAGTCCGGCACTATGCATGCATAAAATCCTATTAGAGGATGATCACAAGCAGACCATTGATGCCCAGAGACGTCTAAACGATGCTATGCGAGAGGTGGTTCGTAAGGAGATCATCAAATGGCTAGATGCTGGAATAATTTATGCCATCTCGGATAGCAAGTGAGTGAGCCCGGTGCAGTGCGTTCCTAAGAAATGAGGAATAACCGTGGTAACCAACGAAGAAAACGAGCTTATCCCAACCAGGACTGTGACCGGTTGGAGGGTTTCTATGGACTACCGGAAGCTGAACAAAGCTACCCAGAAGGACCACTTTCCCTGCCTTTTATTGATCAAACGCTTGATAGATTAGCAGGAAAGCCTTACTATTGTTTTCTTGATGGTTACTCAGGTTACAACCAAATAGCCATCGCACCGGAGGATCAAGAAAAGACGACGTTCACTTGCCCATACGATACTTACTCTTTTCAGAGGATGCCATTTGGACTTTGTAATGCACCAGCAACCTTTCAGAGGTGTATGATGGCAATATTTTCTGACATGGTGGAGGATTTCCTGGAGATATTCATGGATGATTTCTCTTTCTTTGGAGACAATTTTGAAAGCTGCTTAGGCAACTTACAGAAAGTACTCGAGAGATGCGAGAAAGCAAATTTGGTATTGAACTGGGAGAAATGTCACTTCATGGTGGATGAAGGGATAGTCATAGGCCATAAAGTAAGCTGTCGCGGCATAGAAGTCGATAGAGCTAAGATCGAGGTATTTGAAAAGCTTCCGCCACCCACCACAGTCAAGGGAATCAGGAGTTTCTTAGGGCATGCTGGGTTTTATCGGAGGTTTATCGCAAACTTTTCAAAGATCACGAAACCCTTGTGCCATCTTTTGGAGCAGAATCGTCCCTTCGACTTCAACGCTGAATGTACTCAGGCTTTCAATGTTCTTAAGGAAAAGCTGGTAACAGCCCCGATAGTACATCCACAAGATTGGAAACTACCATTTGAGATCATGTGTGATGCTAGTGACTATGCTGTTGAGGCAGCACTTGGGCAGAGGAAGGACAAGCTCTTTCATGTTATATACTATGCCAGCAAAACACTGAACGACGCCCAAGTAAACTACACCACAACGGAGAAGGAACTGTTAGCTGTGGTGTTCTCGGTTGACAAGTTTCGTTGATATATACTTGGAACGAAGGTCATAGTCCACACAAACCACTCTACACTAAAGTATCTGCTCGCCAAAAAGGTTGCAAAGCCTAGACTGATACGTTGGATTCTGCTACTGCAAGAGTTCGACCTTGAGATCAAGGATAAAAAGGGGACAAAGAACGAAGTCGCAGACCACTTGTCAAGACTAGAGAAGGGAAAGAGTCTCCCACCAGACGAGACACACATATTGGAGACCTTCCCAGACGAGCAGCTGTTCGCTGCCATAAGCACTGCCGCGACAGCCACGACAGCAGGTAAGTTTTCTAAACTCCCCTGGTATGCTGATTTCGTTAATTATTTAGTTAGCGGAATACTTCCTCCTGATCTCAATTATCAAGCTAGGAAGAGGTTTCAAAATGATGTTAAACATTATTATTGGGACGAACCTCTTCTTTTCAAAATATGTGCAGATCAGATCATCAGGTGGTGTATACCACATGATGAGCATCAAGCTGTGCTTCATCACTGCCATGCTTCACAATATGGAGGACATTTAGGGGTTAACAAAACTGATTCCAAGGTTTTGCAGTCGGGATTTTATTGGCCATCACTGTTTAAGGATGCCTAGACATTCTACAAAAGTTGCGATAAATGTTAACGGACTGGAAATATCTCAAGAAGACATGAGATGTCGCTGCAAAACATTCTTGAAGTTGAAATCTTCGATGTTTAGGGGATAGATTTAATGGGACCATTCCCAGCATCATGTGGGAACTTATATATCCTCCTGGCAGTGGACTATGTGTCCAAATGGGTTGAAGCGATCGCTACACAGAAAAACGATGCCAATACGGTTCAGAGGTTTTTGCATAAAAACATATTTTCCAGATTTGGCATCCCCAAGGCGATCATCAGTGATGAAATGAGGCATTTTGATAATAGGGTTATAGTTGTTGCCTTAAAAAGTATGGCGTCAAATATCGGATCGCAACAGCGTACCACCCTCAGACCAATGGACATGCTGAAATATCCAACAGAGATGTTAAGAACATTCTTGAAAAGATGGTTAAGCCAACTCGGAAGGACTGGTGTCTACACCTCAATGATGCACTACGGGCATACAGAACAACATTCAAAACTACATTGGGAATGTCACCCTACCGGCTGATTTATGGAAAAACATGCCATCTACCTGTTAAGATTGAGCACAGAGCATACTGGGCCATCAAAGCTTTGAATATGGACTTGGAAAAGGCAAGACAGAAAAAGGCTACTTGACTTGAATGAGATCGAAGAAATTCGAGAAATGGCCTATGACAACGCAAGGATTTACAAATACAAGACCAAGAAGTGGCATGACAAGAATCTGCTGCCACGACAGTTCTGCCCAGGGTAGCTTGTGTTGTTGTTCAACTCTAGGTTGAAACTCTTCCCAGGGAAGCTGAAATCTAGATGGTCTGGCCCATTTCAAGTGGTGCAAGTTTTTCCCTATGGTGCCATCACAATCAGATCTTTAAAGGACGAACACCAATTTAAAGTCAACGTACAGAGATTAAAACATTATCAGGGGACTGAAGCCCCAAGAATGCATGAAGTGGTTACTTTAGGATATACCCCCCCTGGAATCCCTAATTTAACCTAATTTAATTTTATTAACTATTTATTATTTATATATATTTATTAGGTAATTAGAATTGTTTTATTTTTAGGAACTAAGTTTTTTATTTTTATTATTTTTAGGAAATAAAGGAGACAAGAAGAAGAGGAGAAGTGAATTCAGCCCACCATCTCACCATCAGTCCAAAAACCCAAAATAGGAGCCTGTCGTTACAGCTGCTGCAACAGACGCGGAAAATCCAGTCAGTCAACACGCTGTCGCGGCAGACACGCAAACGAGTAACAGACGCGCAGCAGACACGGAAACGTGTGACAGACGCGTCAGAAACCGCTTAACTGTTGGCCCCGTTATTCGCGCCTGCCATTATAGCTCCAATGGATAGTAACTCGTCATCTATATAAACCCCGTTTTACTATTCATTTTTCACTCACTCTTACTCTCTCTACTTGTTTCCTCTCTAGAATTTCATTTGCTTTCTTCTATTTCTACAGTTCCTTGCAATATGAGTACCAGAAACACCCGTCGTAGTGCTGCCTCAGGATCTGCCCCAGCATCAGCCACTCCCAGCTTCTTCCAGGTCAGAGATATGTGGGAGGAAAAAGGCTTCATCTATACCACTCGAACGGAGAACCTAGGGCTAAAACCATTTGTAGCCCGTAAGATCAGAGCCCTGCAGTGGCAGATGTTTGCCGAGCAACCAGAAGAGATGAACGTCACTTTAGTCTGAGAATTTTATGCTGCCATCGACAGCAGAGAGGTGACAGCAGTGACGGTTCGTAGGAAGGAGGTGCCCTTCGAGCCCGAATACATCAACACCTTTTATGGGTTCTATGTTGGCATACGGGAAGACGGTCACCAAAGATTTGTGGAGAGCTTGGAGCCGGCAGATTATGATGCTGTCGTGGAAGAACTCACCGAATAAGGTACCGAGTGGAACACCGATCCCTAACATCCAAGGATGGTGAAACGAGTTCAACTAACCGCCGAAGCCAAGCTATGGAACGCATTCATCAAAAAGAGGATCATGCCATCCTCGCACAACAGCATAGTAGACCTACCAAGGTTAGCCCTCATCCATTCAATTCTAAATGAGAGGCCTATTAACGTTGGTAGATACGCTCGGGAGGGAATTTTGGATTGCGCGTACCGGCCATCAGGACCATTCTTCTTTCCATACCTCATAACTGCCCTCTGTCGTGGCCACAACGTACCTGAAGCTGCCGAAGATTTGAGACTGCGAGGGAAAGGATGGACAGAAAGGAACATCCTCATCTTGATGGAGCTGAAAGCTGCCACGCCCCTGTCGTCTTTCGACCCCACTGCCGCGGCAGGTGAGCCGACAGAGCCCACCCAGACAGAACCTGCCACCACAGAACAAAGGCAAACCACTACAGCAGCTCCCCCAGCAGACTCCTCAACACAAATCCTTGCTGCCTTGCAGAAAATGGGGGACCGGCAGCTGGGCCTGATGAGCTTCATTCAGAAATTCACCACAGCAACAATTCATTTAATTAAAACCAATCTTCATTTTCCTGATGTACTGTTCCCTTCCTTCCCCGACCATTATTTTGCTGCCCCCACACCTGCCCATACCCCTACCCCTGCTGCCACACCGAGAACACCATCTGCCGCGTCCACCCCAACCCCGGCCACAACAGCTGCAGGCGGCAGCCACACTGCCACAACATCTGCCATGGGAACAAAGAGAAAAGAGCCCATGTCCGACCTTGACAGGTATATAGCTGGTTTCTCCTCCTCCGAAATTTGGTGGGCATCCGATGAGGAGCCCTCTGTCAAGAGGAACCTGTCCAAGGAGTTCACCCCGGTGAAACGACAGAAACTAGGTTCCGGAGTCGGACCATCCGACAAGGGAAATCCAGCGGTAGCAGTAGCAACAACAACACCTCTTATGAGGAAGTTCAGGTACTGGAGAAACTACCCTCACCGACCCGCATCCAGCCTCCGAGGGAAGCCAAGAAAAAGACCACCTCTGCCTCTCCCAGACATCTGCCGGCACCAACGAGGAAAGTCACTGCCAGCCGGCAGGTTCAGATCAGCAACATCAGTAGCAGCGATGACAGCGCTTAAAATTTAAGTTTTTTTCTTATATTTGATGTCTGCTATTTTGTTATATTTGTGATGTTGTCTTTATTTCTTTTTCATTCTGTCATTTGCATTGAGGGCAATGCAACCCATGAGTTTGGGGGTGGCCTCCCTCCATTAATGAAGTGTCTTTAAGTTTCAAAATTGTGTCTATTATTTAGTTTATTTTTGCTAAAAATGAAAATTAGGCTTTAGTCTTTGAACTGAACTTACCTGCCGTGACAGCCTCTGTCGTGGCAGTGCCGTTAAGATAGTTTTAGGAGCAGTTTAGAGCCTTACTATAGTTCTGATTCTCAAATACCCTTTGTGACTTTTATACTGTCTAGAACTCTACTGGTAAACTAGAATAGGGAAAAGCTTAACACTTGAATCTCCCGTAGAGGTGCCTAACATTGGTTCTAGGAAAAGAAGTTAAAGAAAAATAGACTCAATACACCTAGAGGTGCCCGAAACCGGCTCTAGGAAGTTAGCTAGAAGTGCCCGAGACCGGCTCTAGTCAAACTTAAGTTAAAAAAAAGAAAATCGAGTCTACGTTAAAAACTAAAGGAGCCTAAGAATTGCCTCCAAAAGGATGAAAATTGGCATAAAAATTCAAGTTAGAAGCTTAGCTATTCTAGTAAACAAAGGGAGTCTTGGCATATAATTGTTCACAAAGCATGCACACACTACACGAGAATTATAGCAAGGTTCCGGATGAATCCTGAAGCATCCAATAGGGTGTTGCTCACAATAGGGAATGAATGGCAGGTAAGGAAAAGTTCACTATTTTAAGCCAAACAAGAATTTTGTATTTCTTTCTTAGGTCTTAATTGCTTGAGGACAAGAAAAAACTTGAGTTTGGGGGTGTGTTGAGTGTGTATGTAACACCCCAATTTTGGGCTTATAAGTTTATGGTCTGAACCGGACCAGTCTGATTTTTGGTTCGAATAAAGAAGGAGGTTTTAGGGAAAGCCTAGTTCGGGACTCTTTAAAAATATGGAAAAATATCTAAAAATCCTCTTTTAATATATATAGAAGAGTGGTGAAGTCAATTTTGCAAAATAATGTTTGGAAATACTACATTTCGGTGTAGTGACTAAAATGCGATTTTTGAAAAGTTTAGTGGTGACTGTTTTGTAAGGATTGAAACTTTGAATCTTTAAGGAGCTAATTTACCCAATAATGATTTCTCCAGATTTTTCCTTAATTTGGGTGAATTAATTAATGTTTTATTTATTAAATGAAAAGGGAAACTACTTTTTGGAATTTCATAACTACCTTTTCCTAAATTTTTCTCATTCCTTTTTCTCTCAAAATTCCATCATCCAAACACTATTTATCCAGAAACTTTTGCATTGATCTTCACTTCAATTGATGAGATTTCTATCATCAATTAGTTCCTAATCAATCTTGCATCAAATCCTTTTGATTTCCTCATTGAATTTTCAAGGAAATTGGCTCAAATCAATGAGAAATCACCATTTAGAGGTAAGATTGTTCTTCTCCTCTAAATACTCAGTTCTTTACTGAAATTCCCAAGTTGTCAATCCTTCATTTAAGGTGTTTTTGGTGTTCTGTTATAGCTGGAGGTATAAGGATGAGTTAAGGTGTATTTTGGATGTTGATTGATGTTTAGAAATGGTTGGAAGTGATGGATCTTGGCTGGGTTAAGTTGTGAAAGAGTTTGGAGGTGTTTTCGGTTGAGTTTGGTAGCCGAAATGTTGGTTTTAGGTAGATCAGCGAGTTTAGGTGTGATGGCTGAAGATTTCAATGCATGATGTGTTTAAAATAGGGGAGGCATCTTCGGACACTTTTGGAGTTGATCCGGAGGCTTGATTGGCATTTCGACAAGCAAGCGAAACAGAATTGGTGAGTGGAGTTGGGTTTTCAGCTTTGAAACAATTATTTGGAGGTTTTGGGAGCTTAGTTTAAGTCTAAACAACTTAGCTAAGCTCAAGAGTAAGTTTTCGGAAAAACTCCCACGGATGTGCTATGAAGTAGCTTGATGCATTGGTTATAAATTGCATGTTTAAATTCTGTTTGGAAAGCATGTTTTAGCATGGTTAATGCTGGTTTTGAAAGCCACGTGTTGAAGGATGCTCAAGGTAAGAGATCCTTGTTTTGGCATGTTGTTAAATTGGTAATGATGCATAGTGATGCATGTTGTTTAATGGTTTTGATTAATGCTTAAAAACAGTGAATTGATGATGGTAAATGATGTATATTGGCAAGTGATGTAATTGTTTTAAAGTATTTGAATCGGATATAGTTAGCCGGCTATAGGATTGGGTGCACCGTGAATTAAGTCACCTTGGATGTCGAGGGTTTGTGATTGTACCGTAAACTCCATCCAAGTACCCTAACGAGTGAGGTAAGATCACAACGGTGGTTAAAAGTCCGTGTGTGGATCTTGTGTTATGTGTCCCTTGCACTCATTGTTGCGTGTAAAAGAGTCTATCGCAATTGTAGTGCAAGTGTACACGACGCAAGTAGTAAAGTGATACGAAGTATCGGATATCGTCTCCATAGGGACTGGGCTAACCCTTTCCTTCGCTATCTGCACAAGGGGAAAAGAATAGATTAAGATATTATCATGAAAATAATAAAGAATACTTGAAAATAAGGTTAAAGAAATCAAGATAGAGAGAATGGGCTGGTATTGAATTGCTCAGTAGTGCAGGTACTATATTGCTTAGGAACTTCAGTTCTGTCGTCGCGCCTGTCGCTGGCAGCACCTGTCGCGGCAGCTGTCCGTTGGTCGTCGCGGCAGCAAACACACCAACTCAGTACGTTCAAGTTTGGCAAGAATCCCAGATCTGCCTTGGCCTATCCCTAGGTCCAAGTCTGTCGATGATCACGTCTTTGATGATACCTCCCGGCGTGAATCGAAGGATGAACACCGATGTGTATGAATTCTTCCTTAGCCACTTAACCTTGCCCTATCCCTAGGCACAAGATAGTTCAACTATAAACTAGAGAACTTGCTCTTATTTCTTTCGTATACTTAACTCTCCCGATGCTAAGTAAATAGATAACCTCACAATGCTCTCCCGATGCTCTTGCAAGATATTAAAACCAAAATAAGAGAACTTGAAGTTTACTTTATTGAACTTGGAAAATCCTAAAACAAAATAACCCTTGCAACTACTTTACAAATCAACCCGTGGCCCTAGGGGGATTTTAGAACATGTCGACAGCGGGTAAACGGCGGAGGGGTTTTCTGTAACACCCCAATTTTGGGCTTAGAAGTTTTGGGTTTCGGACCGGTTCGGTCGGAGTGCGGTTCGAATATATATAGGTGAAATTAGGAAAGCCTAGTTCGGGTTGCATTAAAAATATGGAAAAATGTCCTAAAATCCTCTTTTATTATATATAAGAGAAAGGTGAAACCAATTTTACAAAATGAGGTTTGGAAGAGTGACATTTTGGGTTAGTGACTAAAATGTAATTTTTGAAAACTGGATGACTGTTTTAAAAAGGATTGAAACTTTGAATCTTTAAGGAGCTATTTACCCAATGGGAGTTTCTCCAGATTTTTCTAAGATATTAAATGATTAATTAAAGGTTTTTAAATAAAACTAAAAAGGAGGGAAGATATTTTGGCATTTTCCAACTAATTTTTCCTAAAGTTTCATTTCCATTTTTCTCTCATCTTTCTCTCAAACCAAACACATTTTCTCCAGAGCATATCCTTCTGATTTTGATGTCCAAACATGAGGTTTTAATCCTCTTTTGATCTCTAATCATCTCTTCAACAAAACCTCACCATTTGCTAATTGGATTTTCAAGATTTTGGTTCTAAAAAGGGAGAAACTCAAGTTTGGAGGTAAGAACGTCCTTCCCCTCTAAACTCTCAGTTCTTTACTGAAATTCCCAAGTTCTCAATCCTTAATTTGTGTTTTATAAAAGGTTTTAAGGTTGTGTTCTTGATCTTGGCTTTTAAATGCAAGATTTGCTTGATTTTGATGAAATTTCGTATGATCTAATTGGGCAGTGTTTTGAGGTGTCAATTTGATGTTGAATGAATGTTAAATTGATGAGAAATTGAGGTTTTATCAATGCAATCTCGAATACGTTAATTTTCCTAAGTTTTGCTTGAGTTTTTGGTTGTTTTTGAAGTGATCTTGGTGATCTGTTATAGATGGAGGTATAAGGACGTGGTTAGATCCTTTTTGGATGTTAATTGATGTTTAAAAATGGTTAGAAGTGATGGATCTTGGCTGGGTTAAGTTTTGGAAGTGTTTGGAGGTGATTTCGGTTGTGTTTGGTAGCCGAAATGTTGAATTTGTGTAGAGCAGCGAGTTGAGTTGTGTGGCTGGTGTTTTTAATGCATAATGATGCATTAATCCTCTGTTTTTGTGTGCTTGAAACAGGGGAGATTGATCCGTGAGCATTAGAGGTGGTGTGGAAGGTTTCGGATGCTTGGAAGGCTTGTTGGCTAGCCTTGTTTTGTGTATCGGTGAGTGAAGTTGGGTTTTCAGCTTTTAAACCAAGGTTTGAAGGTTTTGGGAGCTTAGTTTAAGTCTAAACAACTTTTCTAAGCTCAAGAGTAAGTAAATGGATTTTCCCACTTGGTTGTGTTGTGAATTGGTTTTAAAGCATTTGTGTTTGTTTGATGCAAAACCTGTGATTTGCATGTTTTAAATTCTGTTTTGAAAGCATATTTTAGCATGGTTTAATGCTGGTTTTGAAAGATATGTGTGAAGGATGCTCAAGGTAAGAGATCCTTGGTTTTGTACATTAGAATTGTGGAATTGTTGCATAGTGTTGCATGTTGTTTAATGGCTTTGTATAATGCTTCAAAACATCAACATTTCGCTTAAAACACACATTCCAACCGACCTTCAACCACACTTCAAGACAAACATCAAACACATGATACAACAATTTACCCGTGTAAACTTCTTAATTCGGTTCAACCGTCTGGGCCGGGTTAAGGGGGTTACATTTGGTGGTATCAGAGCTGAGTTGCGAATGCTTGGGGAAAACGGTAAATTGTTGTATTATGTGTTGGATGTTTGTCCTGAAGTGTGGTTGAAGGTCGGTTGGAATGTGTGTTTTTAAGCGAAATGTTGATGTTTTTAAGCATGCTTTTTGGTTATGAATCTTCATTGAGCTCATGTGGATTTGTGCTGATGTTGTGCTGGGTTGTGAGCTGATTTTATGAGTAACGAAAGTGTAATGGGCATGATATTGATGATGCTATGCTGTTGCGAGTGGATGTTGTTAAATGAGAACATGATCGAATATGTTGTTTGATATGCTTGATGTTGTGTTATACATGTTTTATTGACTGTTATGTCAGGTAAAAGGGGAGAATTCGGGATACCCATTGCCTTATTATTATAGCTATTGTGTTATTTTGGAGTTGGAGTTTGAATCCTTGCTTAAAGTTGGTCTAATTGATTTGTTTGTTTTGTTGTGATTGTTTGCTGTTAATAGCATGGTGAAATCGATGAAAGAATGGCAGTTAGGTGAGATGGTTGCTGCCTTAGAGCAGGTTGTTAAGGCGTGGGATTCACCTTTTAATGGAGGTGTTTCGTCTCAGTCTTCTGTGCCTGGAGTTGAGGTAGTGAGGCAGGAGGAAGAAGCTGGTTCTGTAATGGAGAGTTCATCACCTATTGTTCAAGAGGTGTTGGGAGCATCTCAAGCTGTGGCGAAAGTGAGGCCTATAGATGTGCTGGCTGTGGGATGTGCGGGTTTGTCGAAACAGCGTTTACATGATTTGGGAGCTGAGGAGTATCATGGTTCGACAACTGAGATGTTTGAGGCCTGGTTAGCCAGTGTAGTTCAGATTTTGGACCGGGAAGGTTGTGACTATACCTGTAAGCTGGGAAGTGTTGTCTCATTGATGCTGGAGAACGCTTGTGCCTGGTGGACATCTGTGGCGGTGGCGTCGCACATCCAAGATATTGATTGGGACTTCTTTGTGTCTGCCTTTTATGAAAGGTATCTTGGAGGGAAATTCCCAAGGGTTAAGTAATGTGAGGGTGTGGTTTCTGTTTATGAAGGTGGGAAAGGTTTAAGCAAGAAAGTTGTGGGTGGAGTGGAAGCTCAGTTACCGGTGTGTGACTGTTGTGGAAGGCGCCATGTTGGAGGTTGTTGGGGCGCAGGTGCGTGTTGGAACTGTGGTTCTAAGGAGCATGTGAAGCGAGATTGTCCTCATGTGGTAAAATCAGCTTCAGTGGTAGCAGAAGGGTCTCTGAAGGGCCGTGGGCACGGCCGAGACAAAGTTCGAAGGTGGCAGGAAGAGCAGAAAGTGGTGAGGAGCTTGGAAAATGGAATCTGCTAGAATTGTGGGTCTGTTGGACATTTGAGACGTAATTGTTTGAAGTTGGCTCGGGGTAGCCAGGGTTCTTTACTGCAGGGAGATGGTGATGACCTTAGTGTGTTAGTTGATGCTGCAGCGGTGCGGTTGGGGAATGATGGTTCTGCAAGGAAGAGAGCTCGTCTGATGAAGCTCCGGGGTGGTGATGTGTTTTCAGGTAACCTTGTTAAGTAACCTTTTGCTCTAGTATCCTAGTTGGTTTTGGTTTGGTTTTTCCTTGCGTAGCGGGTATGGTTTCGTTGCTAGCATGTTGGGGTAGTAGTTGTTGTTGTTTTGAAAACAACTTTAGCGTGAAGAGGGCTTTAGTGAGTATCTTGTGGATAATGGTTGCTAGAATGATGGAGTTAGACAAGTTAGAGGTGAGTTAGGAGGTTGTTCTTAGACGGATTCTGAGGATGTTATTGGTGGGTGTGAACCGACATACATGCACAGTTAAAATCATTTGTTATATGCTATATTATATATGTACTGGTCCATGCATACATGTGACATGACATTAGAGGTCTTGCATACATGTACATCAGGCATTGATAGGGCATATTGGTGACCATGCATGCGAACGTTCACACTCGCTAATAACTAATCGAGTCTGTTAGTGTTGTGATAGAGTTAGGTTGGATGATGGGTTTTTAGAGGTTGTTTTGGTGCTAAGAGAATGTTAGATGTTGTGGAGGGTATTGAGTGAGCTGTTAGTAATAGTGAGTGCGGTGTAGTGTGTTGGTAGAAAGAAAGTGTTTTGGCATTTAAAGAGTTTAGTTGTGTGGGGTGAGGAGTACCGATTGAAGTTAGAATCGGTCAGGTGGATTTGAATAGCTAGTAGAAGTGGTAGTTCCTTGGTGTTAGGTGATGTTGCAGGTTAGTGGTTGTGTTTCCAGAGTGCTGAGGTAACTTGGCATTGAGGTTGTGTTGAAGGTTGTAGAAAAGGGTTAGCCTGGGATAATAGAAGTTTCGTAATCTAGAGATGTATGTATAGGTTGGGCGATGTTCTAGTAGGGTAAGTGTTGTGGTCAAAGCTTGAAGTGGAAAGGCAATGTAAGATCGAAGGCCATTGTTGGTTGGACGGGTTCTTGTGAGAAATGGTTGGCTGGTTGTGAATAAGTAAATTCCTTCTGAAGTCAGCTGGTGGAGTATGGAACGGCTGGCGGAGTCAAGATTGGGGTTTTGTGATGTGATTTTTGGATATTGGATGTGTAGTCCTGGTGGGTCGATATGATAATGATAGCGGCGAATGTGAAGGAATGTCAGCATTACGTTGAGAGGGTTGGGTAAGCAGTTGATGCTTAAGAATTTTTGCTTGTTGGGAAAATCTTTGAAGAAGGTTGGGGAGTTTGCAAAGAGTTTTAGAAGCAGTGAAGGTTGTGGGTACATAGTGGCAGAACTGGATTGGTTGGTGTCACTGTGTGAACAAGTTTTGGGAGTTGTGTGTTAAGGTGGAGTATGCTGTAAAAGTTTGAGGTTCTTCAGGTTGTTGTTGGGGCTATGTGCGGTTCGGAAGTGTGAAAGGTTAAGTTGTGGTTAACTTTGAGTGTTTTGGAATTCGTGAGCAGTATGTGGTGGTGTTGAGTTTGGGTGGAGTTTTGTGAGGAGAGTGTTCAGTGGTGGTTAAGTCTCCTGTGTTGCCTTATGTGTTGCTTTGAGAAGTTTGGTTGTGCTCTTTTCGCCAGTTGAAATTTCGAGGACGAAATTTCCTAAGAGGGGGAGAGTTGTAACACCCCAATTTTGGGCTTAGAAGTTTTGGGTTTCGGACCGGTTCGGTCAGAGTGCGGTTCGAATATATATAGGTGAAATTAGGAAAGCCTAGTTCGGGTTGCATTAAAAATATGGAAAAATGTCCTAAAATCCTCTTTTATTATATATAAGAGAAAGGTGAAACCAATTTTACAAAATGAGGTTTGGAAGAGTGACATTTTGGGTTAGTGACTAAAATGTAATTTTTGAAAACTGGGTGACTGTTTTAAATTGGATTGAAACTTTGAATCTTTAAGGAGCTATTTACCCAATGGGAGTTTCTCCAGATTTTTCTAAGATATTAAATGATTAATTAAAGGTTTCTAAATAAAACTAAAAAGGAGGGAAGATATTTTGGCATTTTCCAACTAATTTTTCCTAAAGTTTCATTTCTATTTTTCTCTCATCTTTCTCTCAAACCAAACACATTTTCTCCAGAGCATTTCCTTCTGATTTTTATGTCCAAACATGAGGTTTTAATCCTCTTTTGATCTCTAATCATCTCTTCAACAAAACCTCACCATTTGCTAATTGGATTTTCAAGATTTTGGTTCTAAAAAGGGAGAAACTCAAGTTTGGAGGTAAGAACGTCCTTCTCCTCTAAACTCTCAGTTCTTTACTGAAATTCCCAAGTTCTCAATCCTTAATTTTTGTTTTATAAAAGGTTTTAAGGTTGTGTTCTTGATCTTGGCTTTTAAATGCAAGATTTGCTTGATTTTGATGAAATTTCGTATGATCTGATTGGGCAGTGTTTTGAGGTGTCAATTTGATGTTGAATGAATGTTAAATTGATGAGAAATTGAGGTTTTATCAATGCAATCTCGAATAGGTTAATTTTCCTAAGTTTTGCTTGAGTTTTTGGTTGCTTTTGAAGTGATCTTGGTGATCTGTTATAGCTGGAGGTATAAGGACGTGGTTAGATCCTTTTTGGATGTTAATTGATGTTTAAAAATGGTTAGAAGTGATGGATCTTGGCTGGGTTAAGTTTTGGAAGTGTTTGGAGGTGATTTCGGTTGTGTTTGGTAGCCGAAATGTTGAATTTGTGTAGAGCAGCGAGTTGAGTTGTGTGGCTGGTGTTTTTAATGCATAATGATGCATTAATCCTCTGTTGTTGTGTGCTTGAAACAGGGGAGATTGATCCGTGAGCATTAGAGGTGGTGTGGAAGGTTTCGGATGCTTGGAAGGCTTGTTGGCTAGCCTTGTTTTGTGTATCGGTGAGTGAAGTTGGGTTTTCAGCTTTTAAACCAAGGTTTGAAGGTTTTGGGAGCTTAGTTTAAGTCTAAACAACTTTGCTAAGCTCAAGAGTAAGTAAATGGATTTTCCCTCTTGGTTGTGTTGTGAATTGGTTTTAAAGCATTTGTGTTTGTTTGATGCAAAGCCTGTGATTTGCATGTTTTAAATTCTGTTTTGAAAGCATATTTTAGCATGGTTTAATGCTGGTTTTGAAAGCCATGTGTGAAGGATGCTCAAGGTAAGAGATCCTTGGTTTTGTACATTGGAATTGTGGAATTGTTGCATAGTGTTGCATGTTGTTTAATGGCTTTGTATAATGCTTCAAAAACAGTGGATTGATGATGGTAATTGGTGGTTTTGGCATTTTGGTTATGCTTGTAAATCAATGGATTAATGAGGTAAGATGGTTATATTGGCAAGTGATGTAAGTGGTTCTTGGTTACTTAAATCGGATATAGTTAGCCGGCTATAGGATTGGGTGCACCGTGAATAAAGTCGCCTTGGATGTGGAGTGGTTGTGAGTGAACCGGTAACTCCATCCAAGTACACTAACGAGATGGTTAAGAGCACCATGGTGGTTAAAATTCCATGGGTGGGTCTTGTGTTAAGGTCATAATGGTGGTTGAAATTCCATTCGAGGACCTTGGGTAAGCAAAGGTTATAATGGTGGTTAAAATTCCATTTGAGGACCTTGTGCTTGTTAAGATCACAATGGTGGTGTAAAGTCCATGTGTGGATCTTGTGGAGTATGTCCCGGATCTCGTTAGTGATTTTATACAACTACCAATGGATAATGTTAAGGTTATATGGTGGTTAAAATTCCATATGGGAACCTTGTGAATGTTAAGGTTATATGGTGGTTAAAATTCCATATGGGAACCTTGTGAATGTTAAGGTTCTATGGTGGTTAAAATTCCATATGGGAACCTTGTGAATGTTAAGGTCATATGGTGGTTAAAATTCCATATGAGGACCTTGTGTATGGTAAGGTCAAATGGTGGTTAAAATTCCATTTGGGGACCTTGAGATTGGTAGTGTGTATGAAGCGTGGGGACAACGCTTGTGATCCGCGTATCCGATTGGTTGTTGAGTTGAAAAGTGGATATGGTTTATCACTTGGAAGCCAATATAAGGTTCTTGATTATAATGAAGCATGAGATGCTTGAAATGATGCATGGTTGCATGAGAAGTGTATAATGCTTAATGAATGCATGTATTACTTGTTAGCTTGAACAAGTGTTTATCTTCTATTGAGAATGGTGCATGTGTACATGAAATCTCTTTAGTGCATTGAAGTCTTGCGAAGACTTGTTTTTAAAGGCATGTGATGCAAATATTGTTGATGTGGTTCATATGTTGCATTTGTTAAATGCACGTATTAGATAGAATGAGTAAATGGTTTTAAAGGTTTCTTGCTTTAAAATGATATTCAAGTATGAGAAGGGTATGATGTGAAGTGGAAGTGTTTTCCAAGGATTTGAATTTAGCTTTGCATATGATGTTCATGCATGGAATGGTTAAATTGATGGTTATTCAAGTTTGTGCTTTGAAAAGGTGTATTTAGCTTTTCTAAGCTAAGGGTTGGGTTTTCATGTTTGAGCAATGCATGATTTAAAGCATGTTGTTGAAAAGGGTTTTCAAACTTTGCTTTGTTTTATCGAATCGAGTTTGCTTTTAAAAGTGGTTTTATGACTCGCTGCATTGATGGTGTTTTGGTTTTGAGCATTCCTCACTAAGCATTATGTGCTTACGCTCATTTTTGTCCATCAATGCAGATATTTGAAGTTGGAACAGCGAGAAGCAAGGGATTCAAGGAGAACTCCACTTGAGATGTATGTCTCGGTTAATAGCTATAGATAATAAAGGCAATGAGGAAGAATCTCTTATGTTGATGTTTAATGAGGTTGTGTATGTTGGACAAGTTTGGTTTATGATTTTGAATCATGTGGATTAATGTTGCAACGTTTGAATCTCATTGTGCTTAATTTGTTATGTTATGCTTCTTGTTTAAAAGCATGTTTGAGTGTTGGATATTTTGAATGAGTTGGTGCACCTAGGGATGGTCTTGTATCTAGATTTTGATGCAATTATGTCCCTTGTATGTTGAATGACATGCTGGTGTGATTTGGTTGCCTTTGGAGCATGTTTGATGGGTCAAATGTGTGTTAAACCAGCAATTATTATGCAATATGGGCAGCCTGTTTCGGAACAGGTGCTACCGTATCGGAACGGAGGCCTGAAATGGCCTGGGCGTTCCGAAACGGAAGGAACTGTTTCGGAACGGTTTGGCTACTGCCAGGCCCTGTTTCGGTACCAGTTTCCGAACGGTCCCGCGTTTCGGAACAGGTCCTCCCTGTTTCGGAACACTCGACCGTTGGGCACTGAAATTGTTGGTTAAATGTTTTGAAAACCTTGCGTTTTGGTCCTGAACTTTGTTTATGCAATTGGATGTGCTCGAGATGTCCTTTTTAGCTAAAATTTGGCAGTGAAGCATGAAACATGACTAATTTCATACTGGTAACTTTTAATTGGGTTAAGTCCCTGTAATTCTCAGAATTTACAATTTGGTCCCTAATTTCTTAATTTGTGTAATTGAGTCCCTGAATGTTCTCTGATTGGTATGATCTTGGTGTATGCTATTCTTGTGAACATATCTAGGGTTAATAAGCATCTAGACAAGATTAAAAAGAAAAAAAATGGGTCGTTAATCAAGGTTGACTTTCGGGTTGACTTTGGTTTTCCCCGTGTAAACTTCTTAATTCGGTTCAACCGTCTGGGCCGGGTTAAGGGGGTTACATTTTTTGTTGTCGGTTATGGGGTAATCGGCTATGGGTTATGGGGTGTGGAGGTTGAGATCTGCCCTAGGTTAAAATACATGCCCTTATATAAGCTTTGGGCTCAAGTTATCTAATTTAACAAGGATTACAACTTTAATTAAAAGTATGATTCTAATAAAGACTAAATCTTCAAGGAATATACTTTCCAGCCGTCCTCCTTGTTTCTTGGGATTTTCTCTCCTTGAACTTTGGGCTTGACATATCTTTTGATCTGGGACTCGGAAAAATATGAGGTTTTCACACGACAGACGAGCAGAATTTTCTCTATCTATCGAGGTCCACTTTGCTTTTTCTCTCCACAAAACTGCTGTCACGGAAGCACCATGGCAGCAACTTCCTCCTTGACTGCTCATTCTAGATTTTCTGCATTGCGGCCCAGCGCCTGCCACGATTGTTGCCCTGGGTGCTGTCACGACTGCTGCCACGACAGATACCTGCAAAAGTAACCAAATTTAGCAGTATCTGCGCAATTTTTTCTAAATGTGATGTTTATGCAAAACTTAACCTAAAATGCAGTTAAATATGCTTGAGTGCAACAAAAATAAGGATAAATGATGGGTAAAATATAGAACTTTTAAGTACTGATCACTCATTAGTGGAATTATACAACTACCGATGAGTGATGTGGAGGGGTTGTGATTGTATCGTTAAACTCCATCACGGGTGTTGAGGGGTAGTGATTGTACCGATAAACTCAACCTTATGTTGTTCGGTAGTGTGAATGAAGCGTATGGGACAACGCTTGTAATCCGCGTATCCGATTGTGTTTTGTGTTGTAAATGGTTATGAATTATCACTTGAAAGCCAATATGTTGAGTTGAATGTATTGGAGCATGAGATGCTTGTAAAGTATGCAAGGTTGCATGAAAAGAGATGAGCATGTGTTAAAAGATTTGTTGAAAGTGTTTTCTAAAATGCATTACTGTATTGTTTTCTTTAGAGCGTGCCTCACTAAGCAATTGTGCTTACGCTCTCTCTCTTGTACCAATAATGCAGATAATTGGAGTGTTTAAGGGCAACAAGGAGGCTAGAGTGTCCAAGGGAAACCATGCTCATGTATGGTGATGTTTTCATACACTATTAGTTTTGGTAATTTGGCAATGGGAACCTAAGATGTGTTTTGGGAGATGTGTTGAGCTCCCTAGGTTGTGGCATGATGCTTTTGATGTTTTGAACTTTTAAATGGACTTTTAATACTTGTTTTGGATTTTGGTTGATTGCTTGGTTTTGGATATTAGGATGCTTGCCTATAGTCATGTGAAGTTTCATGTTTGATGCCATGAATGTGTTTAGGAGTTGCAAACCTGCTCCATATATGTATGATGACTTGTTGGCATGATTAGGAAGTCATTAGGATGTGTATGAGCGGATTTATGTATGAAAACCAGCAAAATCTACAGCTTCTGGGCAAACCGTATCGGAACAGGCACTGTCGTTTCGAAACGGGGGCCTGTAATGGCCTTCGTGTTTCAAAACGGCTGGAGGCTGTTCCGAAACGATTTGGCTACTAGAAGGCCCTGTTTCGGAACCAGTCTCGAAACCAACCCGTGTTTCGGAACGGTCAATGCCGTTTCGAAACAGGTGACCGTTGGGCACTGATTTGAATGGTGTTAAAGTATGCAAGCTTTATGTTTTAGTCCCGAAAGTTGTAAATACAATTGTATGAGTTTGAGATGTCCAAATAAGGTGAAATTTGACAGGGAAGCATGTAATAAGACTAATTTAATATTGGTAACTTTAAAATCAGTTATGACCTAATTTACATAATTTATGTTTTGGTCCCTAATATTTGTATATTGTGCAATCGAGTCCCTCTCTAAAATCCGATCGCTATGTTTTACATATATATGTTTCATGAGTGCTCACTTAGGGATAACGTGCATCTAGACAAGATTAAAAAAGGAAAAAAAGGTCGCTAATCAAGGTTGACTTTCGAGTTGACTTTGGTTTTCCCCGTGTAGTCTTCGTAGTTCGGGTCAACTGTCTAGGCCGGGCTAAGGGGGTTACATTTGGTGGTATTAGAGCTTAGTTCTCGTGTACTTGGGAATTGTTATGTGGGTAATGTATGTGTTTTTGCATGATGGATCTTTTGAGTGAATGAATGATTTATGAATTGTGATGTATGGTTGCAATTGTGATGCTATGCTATGTTGAAGCATGTTAGGGAAACCCATTGCCATATTAAAACTAATGAAAGGAATTGTTTCTGGAAAATGAGCTTGAGTACTTGGATTACTTACCTTTTTGAGCCTAATTATGTTAATTGCATTTGTGTCAGTGCATTGTTTTTATAAATGGGGCCTCGTAGAGAGATGAGAATGAATACGAGAGCTATGGCTCAGAATGAAAATGAGGAAAATGCTGATAATGTTGTGGATTTACCTCCTCCCCTGGAGGTGGACCACCCGGTGGTGGTGGTGCTGGAGGTGAAAATGCTAGTGTTGGTGCTGATGATGGGGTCACTGGACCTGAGGGTGTGCAGGGGCAAGCTGCTCCTGACATGACTGTGTTGATTCAGGCTATTGCGGGAGCCTTTCAGGCAGCATTAGCTGGAGCTCACGGAGATGCGCATCAGGGTGATGCTAACGTGAGATTACCTTTGGAACGTCTTCGCAGTCTGGGAGGAACTGAGTTCAGAGGTTTATCTCCTAAAGGATCTAAATCTTGGTTGGAAAGCACCAAGAGGATTTTGGGGCAAATGAATTGCAGTAATGTGCAGAAGTTGGGTTGGGTTGTGTCACTGTTGCATGATGATGCATATACGTGGTGGACGACCACTGTCTCTGGAATGGAGGACAATGATATGACTTGGACGTTCTTCTTGAACGCTTCAAGCAAAGTATCTAGGCGTGCGATACTTAGATGAGAAGAAAAGAGAATTCATGTCTCTTGTGCAAGGAAGCATGACTGTGGCTGAGTATGAGATCCAGTTTGTCCGCCTTAGCCAGTACGCACCTGAGCTAATCCCTGATGAGCAGGAGAGGTGTGAACGTTTCCGTTATGGTTTGGTGACAGACGTAAAGACTTTCATGCTTGCAGCTGAGTATATGGATTTTGATGTGCTGGTGAGTAGAGCGAAGGACATTGAGAAGAACTTGGGTTTGTCTTCCAGAGGCGTTGGTTCTGGCTCGGGCAAAAGAGCTGCTGATTATAGTTCTAGTGGTGGACGGAACAAGAGTGGACGTGATAAGAGGTATCAGTCTTCTGCTAGGCGTGGTGGTGGAGGACATGGTGCGTCTGTTCAGGGAGATAGGATGAGAGCTGATCAGAACACGTGTTTGACGTGTGGATCTCGTGGCCATATGAGGCGAGATTGTCCTCGAGCAGCGAAGGAGGTTTAGGCTCCTGTAGCAGTGACCGGTAATTTATGCTGGAATTGTGGTTCGGCAGACCACATGAGGATGGAGTGTCCATTATTGGCCGAGGGTGGTCAGGGACGTGCTCCTAGGGTAGTTGCACCACAAAGAGGTCGTGGTCGCGGCTGTGGTAACTTCCAGCGCAGAGATGATGGTGCGAGGAATGTGACGCATGTGGTGGCTGTTCAACCTGAGGGTGGTGGCCAGGCTCGAGTGTATGCTCAGCGTGAGGGGAGAAATGATACGGATGTGATCGCAGGTACCTTTACTTTGCAATCCTTGTCCTTACTTTCCTTGGTTGATTCTGGATCTACACACTCATACATATTGCGTGAACATGCTCAATTGCTTGGTTTACCTGTTGAGTGTTTGGATGTTGGTATGCGTGTAACTAGTTCCTTCAGCGAGACCGTTGCGACACAGAAGTTGTATAGAAGATGTCCCTTGAAAGTGCAAAACCATGTTTTTCTTATTGATCTCATGGAATTGCCATTCTATGGTTTCGATGTAATCCTTGGAATGGATTGGTTTGTTGAACATCGAGCGGCAATGGATTTTTAGAACAAGCGAGTTTCGTTGAAACTTGTGGATGATTACGAAGTAGTGGTAGTTGGTGAGAATGTGAAGTTTCTTGCTAATGTGGTGTCTTCTTTGGAAGCAAGCTGAATGTTGAGGCAAGGTTGTGAGGCTTATCTAGCCTTTGTTATGAATCCTAGCTCTAAAGAGTTGCGAGTTCAAGATATCAGGATTGTACGAGAATTTCCTGGAGTGTTTCCGGAGGAGTTACCTGGATTGCCTCCTAGTCGAGAGGTGGAGTTTGGGATTGAGTTGTATGAGAACACAACTCTAGTGTCCATTACTCCTTATCGGATGACACCTAAGGAGTTGAAAGAGTTGAAGACGCAACTTCAGGAGTTGCTTGATCGTGGTTTCATTCGGCCGAGTGTGTCACCTTGGGGTGCACCGGTCTTGTTTGTGAAGAAGAAGGATGGCACTATGAGAATGTGCATCGATTATCGTCAGCTGAACAAGCTGACTATCAAGAATCGGTATCCTTTGTCGAGGATTGATGATCTTTTTGATCAGTTTCGGGGAGCGGCTGTGTTCTCTAAGATTGACTTAAGGTCATGTTATTATCAGCTTAAGGTGAAGGATGTGGATGTGCCAAAAATAGCTTTTAGGACGAGGTATGGGCATTATGAGTTCCTTGTAATGCCGTTTGGCTTAACGAATGCTCCTGCAGCTTTTATGGACAAGATGAATAGAGTGTTCCATGAATACTTGGACAAGTTTTGTTGTAGTGTTCATTGATGATATCCTTGTGTACTCTCGTACTGAGGAGGAGCACGAGGGGCATTTGCGGATTGTGTTGCAGGCGTTGTTGGAGAATCAGCTTTATGCTAAGCTGAGCAAGTGCGAATTCTGGCTTAGGGAAGTTGTTTTCCTTGTTCATGTGGTTTTTGATGAGGGGATTCGTGTTGATCCTTAGAAGATTGAGGCGATGATGAATTGGAAGCCTCCTAAGTCGGTTCATGAAGTCCTTAGTTTCCTTGGGTTGGTAGGATACTATCGTAGGTTTGTGGATGGATTTTCAAAGATTGCTGCCCCTTTGACGAAGTTGTTGCAAAAGGATGTTAAGATTGAGTGGACAGAAGCAAGGAAACAAGCTTTTGAGAAGCTTAAGGCAGCTTTGACGCAAGCTCCTATCTTGGTTCAACTTGATTCAGGAAGGAGTTTGTAGTGTACAGCGACGCATCCTATGTTGGTTTGGGGTGTGTGTTGATGCAAGAGGGTAAGGTGGTGACTTATGCATCGCGCCAGTTGAAGGTGCATGAGCGCAATTATCCTACGCATGATATTGAGTTAGCTGCGGTGGTTTTTGCTTTGAAGGTTTGGAGACATTACCTGTATGGTGAGAAGTGTACTGTGTACACGGATCACAAGAGTTTGAAGTATCTGATGTCTCAGAAAGAGTTGAATCTTAGGCAACGACGTTGAGTAGAGTTGCTTAAGGATTACGATCTGACGATCGAGTACCATCCAGGAAAGGCTAATGTTGTAGCGGATGCCTTGAGTAGAAAGGTGGCAGTGGAGTTAAGGGCTATGTTTGCTAGCTTGAGTATTTCGCGAGATGGGGGTCTTGTGGCTGAATTGCAAGTGAAACCATCTTTGGTTCAGTTGATAAATGATAAACAGTTGTTGGATGATTCTTTGGTGCCACATGTTCAGGATATTGCTAAGGATGGACCATCGGATTTTTGTTTTAATGATGATGGAGTTCTATGTTTTGGGAGTCGGATAGTAGTGCTGAATGATGCGAAGTTGAGGCGTACCATTCTGACTGAAGCTCATAGTAGTCCTTTTGCTATGCACCCTGGTAGTACAAAGATGTATCGTGATCTGAAGGATGAGTACTATTGGGTGGGTTTGAAGAAGGATGTTGCGGAGTATGTGAGTAAGTGCATTGTTTGTCAGCGGGTTAAGGCTGAGCATTAGTTTCCTTCTGGGTTGTTGCAACCGTTGATTATTTCGAGTGGAAGTTGGAAAGGATTACCATGGACTTTGTGTCTGGTTTGCCTTTTTCGCCATCGAAAAAGAATTCGGTGTGGGTGATTGTGGATCTCCTTACAAAGTTTGCGCATTTCTTACCTGTACATAATACGTATACCTTGGAAAAGCTTGCAGAGTTGTACATTGCTGAGATTGTACGACTGCATGGTGTGCCAAAGTCTATAGTATCAGATAGGGATCCGAGGTTTACATCGCGTTTTTGGGAGTGTTTGCATCAAGCTTTGGGTACGCGGCTGAATTTCAGTACTTCTTATCATCCACAGTCGGATGGACAATCTGAACGTGTTATCCAAGTGCTGGAAGATATGTTGAGGTGCTGTGTGATTGAGTTTCAGGGTTCTTGGGAGAAGCTTTTGCCTTTGGTGGAATTTGCTTATAACAATAACTACCAGGCAAGTATTCAAATGGCACCTTATGAAGCTTTGTACGGGAGGAAGTGCAGAATTCCTCTTTGCTGGGCTGAAAATGGTCAGAAGTTGGTTTCAATGTCGTCTTTGTTGAAATGAACCACCGAGAAGGTGAAGCTCATCTGTGAGCGTTTAAAGGCAGCTTCTGATCGACAGAAGTCTTACGCGGATTTGAAGCGTAAAGAGATTGAGTTTGTGGTAGGTGACCGTGTGTTCTTAAAGGTTTCGCCTTGGAAGAAGTTGATGAGGTTTGGCCGGAAGGGTAAGTTGAGCCCTAGGTACATTGGACCATACGAGGTGATTGAACGTGTGGGTCCTGTTGCGTACAAGCTAAGGTTACCGCAAGAGTTGGAAAAGATTCATGATGTGTTTCATGTCTCTATGCTTCGGAAGTATAGATCGAATCCTTCGCATGTTATGCCTATGGAGGAAGTGGAGTTGAATCCAGACTTTACCTCTGATGAGGAGCCGGTTGAAATTCTAGATTCGGACAGTAAAGTTCTTCGAGGCAAGACCATTGAATTGGTTAAGGTGTTGTGGAAGCATCGTGGTGTTGAGGAACCTACATGGGAAAAAAGGATGACATGAAGAAGCAGTTTCCGTACCTTTTTCCTCCAGGTAAATTTCGAGGACGAAATTTCTTAAGAGGGGGAGAGTTGTAACACCCCAATTTTGGGCTTAGAAGTTTAGGGTCTGAACCGGACCGGTCTGATTTTCGGTTCGAATATAAAAGGAGGTTTTAGGTAAAGCCTAGTTCGGGATGCTTTAAAAATATGGAAAAATATCTAAAAATCCTCTTTTAATATATATAGAAGAGTGGTGAAGTCAATTTTGCAAAATAAGGTTTGGAAATACTACATTTCGGTGTAGTGACTAAAATGCGATTTTTGAAAAGTTTAGTGGTGACTGTTTTATAAGGATTGAAATTTTCAATCTTTAAGGAGATAATTTACCCAATAATGATTTCTCCAGATTTTTCCTTAATTTGGGTGAATTAATTAATGTTTTAATTAATTAAATGAAAAGGGAAACTACTTTTTGGAATATCATAACTACCTTTTCCTAAATTTTTCTCATTCCTTTTTCTCTCAAAATTCCATCATCCAAACACTATTTCTCCAGCAACTTTTTCATTGATCTTCACTTCAATTGATGAGATTTCTATCATCAATTAGTTCCTAATCAATCTTGCATCAAATCCTTTTGATTTCCTTATTGAATTTTCAAGGAAATTGGCTCAAATCAAGGAGAAATCACCATTTAGAGGTAAGATTGTTCTTCTCCTCTAAATACTCAGTTCTTTACTGAAATTCTCAATTTTTCAATCCTTAATTTAAGTTTTATAAATGGTTTTAATGTTAGAAACTTGATTTTGGCTTAAAACTCAAGATTTGGAAGAAATCTTGAAGAATTTCGTTGTGATTTCTTGGGCTCTGTTTTGAGAAGATTCTTAAATGTATTTTGGATGTCTAATGATGGGGAAATGAGGTTTTATCAATGCAATCCCAAATAGGTTGTATTTCCTAAGTTTTTGCTTATGAATATGGTGGTTTTTGAGGTGATTTTGGTGTTTTGTTATAGCTGGAGGTATAAGGACGAGTTAAGGTGTATTTTGGATGTTGATTGATGTTTAGAAATGGTTGGAAGTGATGGATTTTGGCTGGGTTAAGTTGTGAAAGAGTTTGGAGGTGTTTTCGGTTGTGTTTGGTAGCCGAAATGTTGGTTTGGGGTAGATCGGCGAGTTTAGGTGTGATGGCTGAAGATTTCAATGCATGATGATGCATTAATCCTCTGATTTGATGTGTTTAAAATAGGGGAGGCATCTTCGGAAACTTATGGAGTTGATTAGGAGGCTTGATTGGCGTTTCGGCAATCAAACGAAACGTAATTGGTGAATGGAGTTGGGTTTTCAGCTTTGAAACGATTATTTGGAGGTTATGGGAGCTTAGTTTAAGTCTAAACAACTTAGCTAAGATCAAGAGTAAGTTTTCGGAAAAACTCCCTCGGATGTGCTATGAAGTAGCTTGATGCATTGGTTATAAATTGCATGTTTAAATTCTGTTTTGAAAGCATGTTTTAGCATGGTTAATGCTGGTTTTGAAAGCCATGTGTTGAAGGATGCTCAAGGTAAGAGATCCTTGTTTTGGCATGTTGTTAAATTGGTAATGATGCATAGTGATGCATGTTGTTTAATGGCTTTGATTAATGCTTTAAAACAGTGAATTGTTGATGGTAAATGATGTATATTGGCAAGTGATGTAATGGTTTTAAAGTATTTGAATCAGATATAGTTAGCCGGCTATAGGATTGGGTGCATCGTGAATTAAGTCGCCTTGGATGTCGAGGGGTTGTGATTGTACCGTAAACTCCATCCAAGTACCCTAACGAGTGAGGTAAGATCACAACGGTGGTTAAAAGTCCGTGTGTGGATCTTGTGTTATGTGTCCCTTGCACTCGTTAGTGGAAATATACAACTACCGATGAGTGATGTGGAGGGGTTGTGATTGTACCGTTAAACTCCATCACGGGTGTTTAGGGGTTGTGATTGTACTGATAAAACCCACCTTATGTTGTTCGGTTGTTCGGTAGTGTGTATGAAGCGTATGGGACAACGCTTGTAATCCGCGTATCCGATTGTGTTTTGTGTTGTAAATGGTTATGAATAATCACTTGAAAGCCAATATATTGAGTTGAATGTATTGAAGCATGAGATGCTTGTAATGTATGGAAGGTTGCATGAAAAGAGATGAGCATGTGTTAAAAGTTTTGTTGAAAGTGTTTTCAAAAATGCATTATTGTGTTGTTTTCTTTAGAGCGTGCCTCACTAAGCATTTGTGCTTACGCTCTCTCTCTTGTACCAATAATGCAGATAATTGAAGTGTTTAAGGGCAACAAGGAGGCTAGAGTATCCAATGGAAACCAAGCTCATGTATGGTGATGTTTTCATACACTATTTGTTTTGGTAATTTGGCAATGGGAACCTAAGATGTGTTTTGGGAGAAGTGTTGAGCTCCCTAGGTTGTGGCATGATGCTTTTGATGTTTTGAACTTGTAAATGGCCTTTTAATACTTGTTTTGGATTTTGGTTTATTGCTTGGTTTTGGATATTAGGATGCTTGCCTATAGTCATGTGAAGTTTCATGTTTGATGCCATGAATGTGTTTAGAAGTTGCAAACCAGCTCCATATATGTATGATGACTTGTTGGCATGATTAGGAAGTCATTAGGATGTGTATGAGTGGATTTATGTATGAAAAACAAGCAAAATCTGCAGCTTCTGGGCAAACCGTATCGGAACAGGCACTAGCGTTTCGAAACGGGGGCCTGTAATGGCCTTCGTGTTTCGAAACGGCTGGAGGCTGTTCTGAAATGATTTGGTTACTAGAAGGCCCTGTTTCGGAACCAGTCTCGGAACCAACTCGTGTTTCGGAACGGTCAATGCCGTTTCGAAACAGGTGGCCGTTGGGCACTGATTTGAATGGTGTTAAAGTATGCAAGCTTTACGTTTTAGTCCCGAAAGTTGTAAATGCAATTGTATAAGTTTGAGATGTCCAAATAAGGTGAAATTTGACAGGGAAGCATGTAATAAGACTAATTTAATATTGGTAACTTTAAAATCAGTTATGACCTTCTAATTTACAGAATTTACGTTTTGGTCCCTAATATTTGTATATTGTGTAATCGAGTCCCTCTCTGAAATCCGATAGCTGTGCTTTACATATATATGTTTCATGAGTCCCTCTCTGAAACGCGGGACCGTTCCGAAACTGGTACCGAAACATGGCCTGGCAGAGGCCAAACCGTTCCGGAACAGTGCTTCCCGTTTCGGAATGCCCAGGCCATTTCAGGCCCCCGTTCCGATACGGTAGCACCTGTTCCGAAACAGGCTGCCCAGAATGCAGAAAATTTGATGGTTTATCATGGAATTGACTTAACAAACATGCTCCAAAAGCAACCAAATTATACCAGCAAGTCATTCAACATACAAGGAACATAATTGTATCAACCAAACATCAACATGACAACAATTATGAAAATCCCCAAATCTATAGGCATGTTTCTTACTTAGCAAACCATTCAAGCATCAAAATACCAAAACCATCTCATAAAGGCCAATTACAAGCTCCAACATTATTAACATCATTTAACCAACTTAGGGAGTCCAAAACATCTCCCAAAACAACAACATAGGTCCCCCATTGCCAAATGCCCATAAGCTAATAGTGTTTAAGAAACCTTCACCATACATGAGCTTTGTTCACCACTTGGATTCTTGTCCACCTTGCTGTCCTCAATGCACTTTAATGCTCTGCATTATTGGTTTAAGAAAAGAGAGAGAGCGTAAGCAAAAGCTTAGTGAGGAATGCTCATTTAAAACCAAACAATAATGCATATATAAAACTCCTTTATAAACCATTGTTCAAAACCACAATATACATGCTCATAAGCATTTAAAACAAGCAATACATGCTTCAAGTTCATAACATGTCATATTGGCAACAAGTGATACATTCAACATAAGATCCACACTTTGACTTTTAAACACCATTGTGATCTTACACTTTCCAAGGACCACACATGGACTTTTAAACACAATTGTGTCCTTAACCCCATGGACTTTTAAACACCATGGCAAGGACCACACAAGGACTTTTAAACACCTTTGTATCCTTAACAAGAATCTCCCAAGGACTTTTAAACACCTTGGAGTTCTTAAATAACAAGGCTTACACAAGGAATTTTAACCACCTTTGTAACCTTAACCAAGGACCAACCTTGGACTTTTAAACACCATGTTATCCTTAAATACACAAGACTCACCCAAGGAATTTTAACCACCTTGGTGATCTTAACCAAGAACCAACCATGGACTTTTAACCACCATGTTGTTCTTAAATAAACAAGGCTCACACAAGGACTTTTAACCACCTTTGTGACCTTAACCATCACTAGACAATATGCATCATTACAACAATATTCCACTGTTTTAAAGCATTTAACAAAGCCATAAACATCATGCATCATTATGCATCAAAACCACATTTAATAATGTTCAAAAACAAGAATCTCTTACCTTGAGCATTCTTCAATACATGGCTTATAAAATCAGCAACTAACATGCTAAAATATGCTTTCAAAACAGAATTTAAAACATGCAAACAACCACATTGCATACAACCAATCCATGGTTCATCATCAAGAGAGTTTTTCCGAAAACTTACTCTTGAGCTTAGCTAAGTTGCTTAGACTTAAACTAAGCTCCCAAACCTTCAAAACATTGGTTTCAAAGCTGAAAACCAAAATCCACTCACCGATTCCGTTTCGCCTCTTGCCGAAACACCAATCAAGCTTCCGGATCAACACCACTAGGATCCAAAGATGACTCCCCTGTTTTAAACACATCAAAACAGTAGATTAATGCATCATCATGCATTAATATCCTCAATGAAAGCACCTAAACTCGCTGCTCTCATTCACACTCCATTTTCGGCTACCAAACACAACCGAAAACGCCTCCAAACAACTCCACAACACTACCCAGCCAAGATCCATCAAATCTAATCATCCTTAAACATCAATTAACATCCAAAAAGGATCTAATCAAACCCTTATACCTCCAGCTATAACAGATCATCAAGATCACTCCAAAAACAACCAAGAACACAAGCTAAACTTAGGAAATTCAACCTATTCGGGATTGCATTGGTTAAACCTCAATTCCTTATCAATTTAACATTCATTTAACATCAAATTTACACCTCAAAACACTGCCCAATCAGATCATACGAAATTTCATCAAAATCAAGCAAATCTTGCATTTAAAAACCAAGATCAAGAACACAACCTTAAAACCCTTTTATAAAACATAAATTAAGGATTGAGAACTTAGGAATTTCAGTAAAGAACTGAGAGTTTAGAGTAGAAGGACGTTCTTACCTCCAAACTTGAGTTTCTCCCTTTTTAGAACCAAAATCTTGAAAATCCAATTAGCAAATGGTGAGGTTTTGTTGAAGAGATGATTAGAGATCAAAAGAGGATTATAATCTCATGTTTGGACATCAAAATCAGAAGGAAAAGCTCTGGAGAAAAGTGTTTGGTTTGAGAGAAAAGATGAGAGAAAATGGAAATGAAATTTTAGGAAGTTAGTTGGAAATGCCAAAATATCTTCCCTCCTTTTTAGTTTTATTTAAAAACCTTTAATTAATCATTTAATATCTTAGAAAAATTTGGAGAAACTCCCATTGGGTAAATACCTCCTTAAAGATTCAAAGTTTCAATCCTTTTTAAAACAGTCCCACAGTTTTCGAAATTTACATTTTGGTCACTAGCCAAAATGTCACACTTCCAAACCTTATTTTGTAAAATTGATTTCACCACACTCTTATATATATTAAAAGAGGATTTTAAGACATTTTTCCATATTTTTAATGCAACCCGAACTAGGCTTTCCTAAATTCACCTTTATATATTCGAACCGCACTCCGACCGAACCGGTCCGAAACCCAAAACTCCTAAGCTCAAAACCGGGGCGTTACAACTCTCCCCCCCTTAAGAAATTTTGTCCTCGAAATTTACCTGAAGGAAAGCGATACGGGAACTGCTTCAGCATGTCATCCTTCCGTTCCCACGTGGCTTCCTCAACACCACGGTGCTTCCACAACACCTTCACCAACTCAATGGTCTTGCCACGAAGAACCTTGCTATCCGAATCCAGAACCTTCATCGGTTCCTCATCATAGGTCAAATCCAAATTCAATTCCACTTCTTCCACAGGCATCACATGCGAAGGATCTGATCTATACTTCCGGAGCATAGAAACATGAAACACATAATGAATCTTCTCCAACTCTTGAGGTAACCTCAACTTGTACGCAACAGGACCCACACGCTCAATCACCTCGTATGGTCCAATGTACCTAGGGCTCAACTTACCCTTACGGCCAAACCTCATCACCTTTTTCCAAGGCGAAACCTTCAAAAACACACGGTCACCCACCGCATACTCAATCTCCCTACGCTTCAAATCCGCGTAAGACTTTTGCCGATCAGAAGCTGCCTTCAAACGCTCACAAATGAGCTTCACCTTCTCGGTGGTTCCTTTCAACAAAGCCGGCATCGAAACCAACTTCTGACCCGTTTCAGCCCAACAAAGAGGAGTCCTACACTTCCTCCCGTACAAAGCCTCATAAGGTGCCATTTGAATACTTGCCTGATAACTATTGTTATAAGCAAACTCTACCAAAGGCAAATGTTTCTCCCAAGAGCCTTGGAACTCAATCACGCAGCACCTCAACATATCCTCCAAAACCTGGATAACGCGCTCAAACTGACCATCCGACTGAGGATGATAAGATGTACTGAAATTCAACCGTGTACCCAAAGCTTGATGCAAACACTGCCAGAAACGCGATGTAAACCTCGGATCCCTATCCGACACAATCGACTTAGCACACCATGTAGCCGCACAATCTCAGCAATGTACAGCTCCGCAAGCTTATCCAAAGAATACGCAGTATGCACAGGAAAGAAATGCGCACACTTCGTCAGGCGATCCACAATCATCCACACCGAATTCTTCTTCGTTGGTGACAAGGGTAAACCAGATACAAAATCCATGGTAATCCTTTCCCACTTCCATTCAGGGATTCTCAACGGTTGCAACAACCCTGAAGGAACCTGATGCTCAGCCTTTACTCGCTGACACACCATGCAGTTGCTTACAAACTCAGCAACATCCTTCTTCAAACCCACCCAATAGTACTCATCACGAAGATCTCGATACATCCTAGTACTACCTGGGTGCGTAGCAAAAGGACTACTATGACCTTCAGTCAGAATAGAACGCCTCAACTCAACATCATTGGGCACTACTATCCGACTCCCAAAACACAACACACCATCATCATTAAAACATAAATCCGAAGGCCTACCCTCCGCGATATCCTGAACATGCGGTACCAAGGAATCATCCAGCAACTGCTTTTCCTTGATCAACTGAACCAAAGATGGTTTCATTTGCAACTCAGCCACAAGACCACCATCACGCGAAATACTCAAACTGGCAAACATAGCCCTCAACTCAACAGCTACCTTCCTACTCAAGGCATCCGCTACAACATTAGCTTTTCCAGGGTGATACTCAATCGTCAAATCATAATCCTTGAGCAACTCCACCCAACGTTGCTGCCTAAGATTCAACTCCTTCTGAGACATCAGATACTTCAAACTCTTGTGATCCGTGTACACAGTACACTTCTCACCATACAGGTAATGTCTCCAGATCTTCAAAGCGAAAACCACCGCAGCCAGCTCAATATCATGCGTAGGATAATTGCGCTCATGCACCTTCAACTGCCGCGATGCATAAGCCACCACCTTACCCTCTTGCATCAACACACATCCTAAACCAACATAGGACGCATCACTATACACCACAAACTCTTTCCCTGATTCAGGTTGAACCAAGATAGGAGCTTGCGTCAAAGCTGCCTTAAGCTTCTCAAAAGCCTGTTGTCTCGCTTCCGTCCACTCATACTTAACATCCTTCTGCAACAACTTCGTCAAAGGTGCAACAATCTTAGAAAACCCATCCACAAACCTCCGGTAGTATCCCGCCAAACCAAGGAAACTACGAACCTCATGAACAGACTTAGGAACCTTCCAATTCATCACCGCCTCAATCTTCTGAGGATCAACACGAATCCCTTCGGCAGAAACCACATGCCCAAGAAACACCACTTCACTTAACTAGAACTCACACTTGCTCAACTTGGCATAAAGCTGATTCTCCAACAAAGCTTGCAACACAATCCTCAAATGCTCTTCATGCTCCTCCTCAGTACGCGAGTACACAAGGATATCATCAATGAACACCACAACAAACTTATCCAGGTATTCATGAAACACACGATTCATCATGTCCATGAAAGCTGCAGGAGCATTTGTCAAACCAAACGGCATCACAAGGAACTCATAATGCCCATACCTTGTCCTGAAAGCTGTCTTAGGCACATCCACATCCTTTACCTTCAACTGGTAATACCCTGACCTCAAGTCAATCTTAGAGAACACAGCTGCTCCCCGAAATTGATCAAAGAGATCATCAATTCTCGGCAAAGGATATCGATTCTTGATAGTCAACTTGTTCAGCTGACGATAATCAATGCACATTCTCATAGTGCCATCCTTCTTCATCACAAACAAGACCGGTGCACCCCAAGGTGACACACTTGGTCGAATAAACCCACGATCAAGCAACTCTTGCAACTACGTCTTCAGCTCCTTCAACTCTTTAGGTGCCATTCTATAAGGGGTAATGGACACATGAGTTGTGTTCTCATACAGCTCAATCCCAAACTCCACCTCGCGATTAGGAGGTAAACCAGGCAACTCCTCAGGAAACACACCAGGAAACTCCTTCACAATCCTGATATCTTGCACACGCAACTCCTTAGAGCTAGGATTCATCACAAAAGCTAGGTAAGCTTCACAACCTTGCCTCAGCATCCGGCTCGCCTCCAACGTAGACACCACATTGGCAAGAAACTTCACATTCTCACCAACCACAACCACCTCATAATCATCCGCAAGCTTCAACGAAACTCGCTTATTCTCACAATCCACAACAGCTCGATGCTCAGCAAGCCAATCCATACCAAGGATCACATCAAAACAATAGAAAGGCAACTCCGTAAGTTCAACATGAAAAACATTATCTTGAACAACCAAAGGACATCTTCTATAAAGCTTTCGAGTCACAACAGTCTCACCAAAAGAACTAGTGACACGCACACCAACATCCAAAGACTCAACAGGCAAACCAAGCAATTCAGCATCCTCACGCAATATGTATGAGTGCGTAGATCCAGAATCAATCAAAGAAAGTAATGACAAGGATTGCAAAGTAAAATTACTTGCGATCACATCCGCGTCATTCCTTCCCTCCCGCTGAGCATACACCCTAGCTTGGCCGCCACCCTCAGGCTGAATAGCCACAACATGAGCCACACCCCTACCACCTTCCTCTCTCCGCTGAAAATTACCACGGCCGCGCCCACGACCTCTCTGTGGTGCAGCAACAACAGGAGCACGCACTTGGCCACCAGCCAACATAGGACACTCTCTCCTCATATGATCCGCAGATCCACAGTTCCAGCACGCATTACCAGCCGCCACAACAGGAGCTTGCACCTCCCTCACAGCTCGAGGACAATCATGTTTCATATGGCCACGTGAACCACATGTCCAACATGCACTCGGATCAACTCTAGCATTGCCTCCCCGAGCAGGCGCACCACCACCTCGCCTAGCTGAGGACTGATACTTCTGATCACGTCCCCTCTTGTTCCGTCCACCACCGGAACTATATTCAGCAGCTCGCTTACCAGCACTTGACCCAGCACTTCTAGCAGATAAACCCAAGTTCATCTCAATATCCTTTGCTCGGCCCACCAACACATCAAAATCATCATACTCGGTAGCCAACACATACATCTTTACATCCGTCACTAAACCATAACGGAACCTCTCACACCTTTCCCGCTCATCCGGGACAAGTTGAGGTGCGTATTGACTGAGTCGAACAAACTGTACTTCATACTCAGCCACAGTCATGCTCCCCTGGGTAAGAGACATGAACTCCCTCTTCTTTTCATCTAGGTACCTCACACCTAGATACCTTCTCTTGAACGCGTTCTGAAAGAACGTCCAAGTTACGTCAGCTTCCGCCATCCTAGCGATAGAGGTAGTCCACCAAGTGTAAGCATCATCTTGCAACAATGATACTGCACAGCCCAGCTTTTGCACATCAGTGCAACTCATCTAACCCAAGATTCTCTTGGTACCTTCTAACCAAGATTCCGAACCTTCAGCAGACAAACCCCTAAACTCAGTCCCTCCTAGGCTGCGCAAACGCTCCAAGGGTAGTCTAACTCCAGCATCTCCCTGATGCCCAGCTCCTTGAGCTCCAGCTACTGCTGCTTGAAAAGCTCCAGCAATAGCTTGTATCAACACTGTCATGTCAGGAACAGCTTGCCCCTGACCAGCCTCAGGTCCGGCGACCCCAGCACCAGCTGCAGCTCCAGCTCCTTCACCCCCAGCACCACCACCACCAGGTGGAGGAGGTAAATCCACCGCACTCTCAACATTCTCATCATTCTCGTTCTCGTTCTGAGCCGTAGCTCGCACATTACTCCTTAACTCTCTACGAGGTGCCATACTCTAACAATGCAATCACAATGCAAATAACCATAGTCAGGCCCAGCAAGGTAAGCAATCCAAGTACTCAAGCTCATTTTCAATTAAAAACAATATCATTTCATTAGCTTTGATTTGGCAATGGGTACCCACAACATGCTTTATCACAGTATACAACTCAATTTCAATAAATTCGCAAATCACACATCATGCTTTCACTCAACAAGGATACAAAGCATACATACTTTAGTCATTCACATAAACATTCCCAATCACTCGAGAACTCAGCTCTGATACCACCAAATGTAACCCCCTTAACCCGGCCTAGACGGTCGACCCGAATTAAGAAGATCACACGGGGAAAACCAAAGTCAACCCGTAAGTCAACCTTGATTAACGACCCTTTTTTTCTTTTTAATCCTGTCTAGATGCACGTTAACCCTAGATATGTTCACAAGATAATCATATTCAAATGTCATAACAATCAGAGAACATTCAGGGACCCAATTGCACAAATTACAACTTAAGGGACCAAATTGTAAATTCTGATAATTATAAGGACTTAACCCAAACTAAAGTTACCAACTTGAAATTAATCATCTTTTATGCCTCTTTGCCAAATTTCAGCTCAAACGGACATCTCAAACTCATGCAATTGCAATAACAAGTTTCAGGACCAAAACGCAAACATTTCAGAACATTTAACCAACAATTTCAGTGCCCAACGGTCGAGGGTTTCGGAACAGGGAAGGCCCGTTCCGAAACTGGTACCGGAACATGGCCTGGCAGAGGCCAAACCGTTCCGGAACAGTGCCTCCCGTTTCGGAACGCCCAGGCCATTTCAGGCCCCCGTTCCGATACGATAGTACCTGTTCCGAAACAGGCTGCCAAGAATGCAGAAAATTTGCTGGTTTATCATGCAATTGACTTAACAAACATGCTCCAAAAGCAACCAAATTATACCAGCAAGTCATTCAACATACAAGGAACATAATTGTATCAACCAAACATCAACATGGCAACAATTATGAAAATCCCCAAATCTATAGGCATGCTTCCTACTTAGCAAACCATTCAAGCATCAAAATACCAAAACCATCTCATAAAGGCCAATTACAAGCTCCAACATTATTAACATCATTTAACCAACTTAGGGAGTCCAAAACATCTCCCAAAACAACAACATAGGTCCCCCATTCCCAAATGCCCATAAGCTAATAGTGTTTAAGAAACCTTCACCATACATGAGCTTTGTTCACCACTTGGATTCTTGTCCACCTTGCTGTCCTCAATGCACTTTAATGCTCTGCATTATTGGTTTAAGAAAAGAGAGAGAGCATAAGCAAAAGCTTAGTGAGGAATGCTCATTTAAAACCACACAATAATGCATATATAAAACTCCTTTATAAACCATTGTTCAAAACCACAATATACATGCGCATAAGCATTTAAAACAAGCAATACATGCTTCAAGTTCATAACATGTCATATTGGCAACAAGTGATACATTCAACATAAGATCCACACATGGACTTTTAAACACCATTGTGATCTTACACTTTCCAAGGACCACACATGGACTTTTAAACACCATTGTGTCCTTAACCCCATGGACTTTTAAACACCATGGCAAAGACCACACAAGGACTTTTAAACACCTTTGTGTCCTTAACAAGAATCTCCCAAGGACTTTTAAACACCTTGGAGTTCTTAAATAACAAGGCTTACACAAGGAATTTTAACCACCTTTGTAACCTTAACCAAGGACCAACCATGGACTTTTAAACACCATGTTGTCCTTAAATACACAAGACTCACCCAAGGAATTTTAACCACCTTGGTGATCTTAACCAAGAACCAACCATGGACTTTTAACCACCATGTTGTTCTTAAATAAACAAGGCTCACACAAGGACTTTTAACCACCTTTGTGACCTTAACCATCACTAGCCAATATGCATCATTACAACAATATTCCACTGTTTTAAAGCATTTAACAAAGCCATAAACATCATGCATCATTATGCATCAAAACCACATTTAACAATGTTCAAAAACAAGAATCTCTTACCTTGAGCATTCTTCAATACATGGCTTATAAAATCAGCAACTAACATGCTAAAATATGCTTTCAAAACAAAATTTAAAACATGCAAACAACCACATTGCATACAACCAATCCATGGTTCATCATCAAGAGAGTTTTTCCGAAAACTTACTCTTGAGCTTAGCTAAGTTGCTTAGACTTAAACTAAGCTCCCAAACCTTCAAAACATTGGTTTCAAAGCTGAAAACCAAAATCCACTCACCGATTCCGTTTCGCCTCTTGCCGAAACACCAATCAAGCTTCCGGATCAACACCACTAGGATCCAAAGATGACTCCCCTATTTTAAACACATCAAAACAGTAGATTAATGCATCATCATGCATTAATATCCTCAATGAAAGCACCTAAACTCGCTGCTCTCATTCACACTCCATTTTCGGCTACCAAACACAACCGAAAACGCCTCCAAACAACTCCACAACACTACCCAGCCAAGATCCATCAAATCTAATCATCCTTAAACATCAATTAACATCCAAAAAGGATCTAATCAAACCCTTATACCTCCAGCTATAACAGATCATCAAGATCACTCCAAAAACAACCAAGAACACAAGCTAAACTTAGGAAATTCAACATATTCGGGATTGCATTGGTTAAACCTCAATTCCTTATCAATTTAACATTCATTTAACATCAAATTTACACCTCAAAACACTGCCCAATCAGATCATACGAAATTTCATCAAAATCAAGCAAATCTTGCATTTAAAAACCAAGATCAAGAACACAACCTTAAAACCCTTTTATAAAACATAAATTAAGGATTGAGAACTTAGGAATTTCAGTAAAGAACTGAGAGTTTAGAGGAGAAGGACGTTCTTACCTCCAAACTTGAGTTTCTCCCTTTTTAGAACCAAAATCTTGAAAATCCAATTAGCAAATGGTGAGGTTTTGTTGAAGAGATGATTAGAGATCAAAAGAGGATTATAATCTCATGTTTGGACATCAAAATCAGAAGGAAAAGCTCTGGAGAAAAGTGTTTTGTTTGAGAGAAAAGATGAGAGAAAATGGAAATGAAATTTTAGGAAGTTAGTTGGAAATGCCAAAATATCTTCCCTCCTTTTTAGTTTTATTTAAAAACGTTTAATTAATCATTTAATATCTTAGAAAAATTTGGAGAAACTCCCATTGGGTAAATAGCTCCTTGAAGATTCAAAGTTTCAATCCTTTTTAAAACAGTCCCACAGTTTTCGAAATTTACATTTTGGTCACTAGCCAAAATGTCACACTTCCAAACCTTATTTTGTAAAATTGATTTCACCACACTCTTATATATATTAAAATAGGATTTTAAGACATTTTTCCATATTTTTAATGCAACCCGAACTAGGCTTTCCTAAATTCACCTTTATATATTCGAACCGCACTCCGACCGAACCGGTCCGAAACCCAAAACTCCTAAGCTCAAAACTGGGGCATTACAGGGCAGTAGAGAAGTAGAGCTTGAACTAGATTGCAGACGAGAAGAACGATGCTGCCGTGGCAGCCAAGGACGACAACAATGATGAAGGGAAGAAGTGAAGTGGACCTCGACAGAAAGAGGAAATTAAGTCGGTCTGTCGTGGAGCACTCTTATATTTTTCTGAGCCCCAGATCATAATGAAGGCCAAGCCCAAAGTTCAAGGAAGAAACTCCAAGCAAGAAGGAAGGACAAATTAAAGACATATGCTCTGAAGATTTAGTCTTTACTACAGTTGTACTTTAAATTAAACTTGTATTCTTGCCATGTTAGAAAACTTGAACCCAAGGCCTATATAAAGGCATGTAATTCGACCTAGGGGAGGATATCTTATTCTCTAGCCGCCTTCCCCTAAACCCTAGTCGTTTTCCCCTTCTCATCATGTTCTAAACTTCCCCTAGGGCTGAGGGTTGATTATGTAAAGTAGTTGCAAGGATTGCTTTGTTTTATGAATTTTTCTGTTCAATAAAATAGATTTTATGTTTGCTTATTCTGGTTTTCAACATCTTGCAAGAGTATTGGCAGAGCATTGTGAGATTACACATTTACTTAATATCGGGAGAGTTAAGTATACGAAAGGAATAAGTACATGTTCTCCAGTTTATGGTTGAACTATCTCGGACCTAAGGATAAGACGAGGTTAAGTGGCTAAGGAAGAATTCAACAACTTCGATGTTCATCCGTTGATTCACACCGGGAGGTATCATCAAAGACGTGTTCATCGACAGACTTGGACCTAGGGATAGGCCAAGGCATAGCAGGGATTCTTGCCAAGCTTGAAGTGCTGATTTGTGTGTTCGCTGCCGCGATAACAACAGACTGCTGCCGCAGCAGGTGCTGCCGCGACAGGCGCTACGACAGAATAGAGAAGTCTTAGACATTGCAACACCTACACTACGGAGCAGATCAATACCGGCCCATTCTTTACTCTGAATATTTTCATCCTTTATTTTCAATCTTCTTTATTATCTTGTGACAATCAATTAATACTATTTCTTTTCCCTCTCATGCAGAAATTCAAGGTTAAAGCTATTAGCCCAGTCCCTGTGGAGACGATGTCTGATACTTACGTATCACTTTACTACTTGCGTCGTGTACACTTGCACTACATTGCGATAGACACTTTTACATGCAACATATACCTTTACTTTGCAATCCTTGTTATTACTTTCTTTGATTGATTCTAGATCTACACACTTGTACATATTGCGTGAACATGCTCAAATGATTGGTTTGCCTGTTGAGTCTTTGGATGTGGGTATGCGTGTGACTAGTTACTTTTAGTGAGACGGTTGTAACAAGAAGATTGTATAGGAGATGCCCCTTAGTGGTGCAAGATCATGTGTTTCTTGTCGATCTTATGGAATTACCATTCTATGGATTTGACATAATTCTTGGCATGGATTGGCTTGTTGAGCATAGAGTCGTTGTTGATTTTGAAAGCAAGTGTGGTTCGTTGAAACTTGCGGATGATTATGAGGTTGTGGTGGTGGGAGAAAATGTGAAGTTTTTATCTAATGTGGTGTCTACGCTTGAAGCAAGCCGGATGTTGCGTCAAGGATGTGAGGCCTATCTCGCCTTTGTTATCAATCCTAGTACATAGGAGGTTCACGTACAAGATATAAGGATTGTGTGTGAGTTTCCTAGAGTGTTTCCGGAGGAACTACCTTGTTTGCCGCCTAGTCGGGAGGTTGAATTTAGAATTGAGTTGTATGAGAAAACAACTCCGGTGTCGATTGCCCCCGATCACATGGCACCCAAAGAGTTGAAGGAGTTGAAGACGCAACTTCAAGAGTTGCTTGACCGAGGCTTTATTCGGCCTAGTGTGTCACCTTGGGGTGCACCGGTCTTGTTTGTTAAAAAGGAAGATGGCACGATGAGGATGTCCATTGATTATCGTCAGCTGAATAAGTTGACCATCAAGAACAAGTATCCTTTGCCGAGGATAGATGATCTTTTTGATCAATTTCGAGGAGCGGATGTGTTTTCAAAGATAGATTTGAGGTCAGGATACTATCAGCTAAAGGTGAAAGATGTGGATGTGCCAAAAACAACCTGTCGAACGAGATATGGGCATTATGAGTTTCCAGTGATGCCGTTTAGATTGACGAATGTTCCTGCTACTTTCATGGACATGATGAACAGGGTGTTCCATGAATTCTTGGATAAGTTCGTTGTGGTGTTCATCGATGATATCCTTGTGTACTCTCGTACTGAGGAGGAGCATGAGGGTCATTTGAGGACCGTTTTTCAAACGTTGTTAGAAAATCAGCTTTATGCTAAGCTGAGCAAATGTGAATTTTGGCTAAGGGAAGTTGATTTTCTTGGCCATGTAGTTTCGGATGAAGGGATTCGAGTTAATCCATAGAATATTGAGGCGGTGATGAATTGGATGCCTTCTAGGTCCGTTCATGAAGTTTGTAGTATCCTTGGGTTAGCAGGTTACTACTGGAGGTTTGTGGATGTATTTTCTAAGATTGCTGCCCTTTTGGCGAAGTTGTTGCAGAAGGATGTTAAGTAAGAATAGACGGAAGCGAGACAGCAAGCTTTCGAGAAGCTAAAGGCAGCTTTGACGCAAGCTCCTATCCTGGTTCAACCTAAATTAGGGATAGAGTTTGTGGTGTATAATGATGCATCCTATGTTGGTTTGGGGTGTGTGTTGATGTAGGAGGGTAGGGTAGTGGCTTATGCGTCGCGACAGTTGAAGGTGCATGAGCGCAATTACCCTATCCATGACATTGAGTTGCCGGTAGTGGTTTTTGCTCTAAAGATCTAGAGACATTATCTCTATGGTGAGAAGTGTATTGTGTACACGAATCATAAAAGTTTGAAGTACCTGATGTCTCAGAAGGAGTTAAATCTTAGGCAACCACGTTGGGTGGAGTTGCTTAAGGATTACGATCTAACGATCGAGTATCATCCGGGGAAGGCCAATGTTGTGGCCGAAGCTTTGAGCAGGAAAGTGGCGAAGTTTGCTAGCTTGAGCATATCGCGGGATGGTGTTCTTGTTGTTGAATTGCAATAGAAACCATCTCTAGTTAAGTTGATTAAGGACAAACAATTGTTGGATGATTCTTTGGTGTCACATGTTCAGAATATTACAGAAGGTAGGCCATCGAATTTCTGTTTCAATGATGATGGTGTTTTATGTTTTGGGAGTCAGATAGTGGTGTCGAATGTTGTTGAATTGAGGCACACTATTCTGACTGAAGCTCAGAGTATTCCTTTTCCTCTGCACCCTGGTAGCGCAAAGATGTACCTTGATCTGAAGGATTAGTACTATTGGGTGGGATTGAAGAAAGATGTCGCTGAGCATGTTAGCAAATGCATGGTTTGTCAGCGGGTTAAGGCTGAACATCAATTTCCTTCAGGGTTGTTGCAGCCGTTAAGGATTCCTGAATGGAAGTGGGAGAGGATCACCATGGACTTTGTGTCTGGTTTGCCTTTATCGCCATCAAAGAAGAATTATGTTTGGGTGATTGTGGATCGCCTTGCAAAGTGTGCGCATTTCTTGCCTGTGTATACTACGTACACCTTGGATAAGCTTGCGGAGTTGTACATTGCCGAGATTGTATGGTTGCATGAAGTGCCAAAATCTATAGTGTCTGATAGAGATTCGAGGTTCACCGCAAGGTTTTGGGAGTGTTTGCATCAAGCATTGGGTACGCGGCTGAATTTCAGTACTTCTTATCATCCACAGACGGATGGACAGTCGGAGCGTGTTATCCAAGTGCTTGAGGATATGTTGAGGTGTTGTGTTATTGAGTTTCAAGGCTCTTGGGAGAAGCACTTGCTTTTGGTTGAGTTTGCTTATAATAACAGTTTCTAGGCTTGTATTCAAATTGCACCTTACGAAGCTTTGTACGAGAGAAAGTGTAAAACTCCTCTTTGTTGGGCTAAAATGGGACAATAGTTGGTTTCGATGCCGACATTGTTAAAAGGAACCACCGAGAAGGTGAAGCTCATTTCTTAGCGGTTGAAGGCAGCATCAGATCGGCAAAAGTCTTACGCAGATTTGAAGTGTAAGGAGATAGAATTTGTTGTGTGGCGAGCCTGTGTTTCTGAAAGTTTCACCTTGGAAGAGGGTGATGAGATTTAGCCGGAATGGCAAGTTGGGCCCAAGGTTCATTAGACCATACGAGGTGATAGAACGTGTGGGTCCTGTTGCTTACAGGCTGAGACTACCTCAAGAGTTTGAAAAGAAACATAATGTGTTTCATGTATCCATGCTTCGGAGGTATATATCAGATATGTCGCATGTTATGCATGTGGAAGAGGTTGAGTTGAATCCGGACTTAACATATGATGAGGAACGTGTTGAGATTCTGGATTCGGATAGTAAGGTTCTTCGAGGTAAGACCATCGAGCTGGTTAAAGTCTTGTGGATACATCTTGGTGTTGAGGAACCACGTGGGAAAGGAAGGAAGACATGAAGAAGCAATTTCCTTACCTTTTTCCTCTAGGTAAATTTTGAGTATGAAATTTCTTAAGAGAGGGGAGAGTTGTAACGCCCTGATTTTGGGCCTAGAAGTTTTAGAGTTTGAATCGGACCGGTCTAGAACGGTTCGAACCTTTAAGGGAGATTTAGGGAACACCTAGTTTGGGGTGCTTTAAAAATATGGAAAAATATCTAAAAATCCTTATTTATTATAAGAATGATTGTGATGAAAACAATTTTACAAAATAAGGTTTGGAAATACTACATTTCGGTGTAGTGACCAAATCACAATTTTTGCAAAAGTTGACTAGTGACTGTTTTGTAAAGGATTGAAACTTTGAATCTTTAAGGAGCTAATTTTACCAAAATGTTTTTAATCAGATTTCTCTTTATTTTTGGTGTTTTAATAATGATTTAATAAAGGGAATTAAAAGATAAAAATCTATTTTGACTTTCATAACTACTTTACGATCTTTTTCCCTCTTTTCATTTTCTCTCAACTTCTACTCAGCCAAACACATTTCTTCCATCAATTAGCCTCTTATTTTCATCCATTTTGATGAGATTTCAATGTCCTTTTGATTCCTAATCTTTTCCTCATCAAATCATCTTGTTTTCACTTTGGATTTCATGGAAACTTGCCCAAATTAAGGTGAAATCAACCATTAGAGGTAAGCTTCGTCCTTCTCCTCTAATTATCAGTTCTTTACTGAAATACCCAAGTTATCAATCCTTTGTTAATGATTTTTGAGTTGCTTTAATTTTAGAAACATGAAATTGTGTTAGAACTCAAGATTCTTGGAGAGATCTTGATGTTTTTCGTAACTATTTGTTAGGCTCTTTTTTGAGGTTGATTTCTAATGTATTTTGGATGGTAATTGATGTTATAAATGAGGTTTAACAAACAAATCCCGAATAGGTTTGGATTCCTAAGTTTTTCATGCTAGATTGGTGGTTTTTTGGGTTGGTTTTGGTGTTCTGTTGTAGCTGGAGGTTTAAGGACGGGTTTATGGTAATTTTTGGTGTTGATTGAGGTTTAGAAATGTTTAGAAGTGACAGATCTTAGCTGGGCTTTGTTTTGGAAGAGTTTGGAGATGATTTCGATTGTTTTTGGTAGCCGAAATGGTGCTTTTGGGTAGATCAGCGAGTTTGATTAGTTGGCTGGTCATTTCAATGCATGATGATGCATTAATCCTCTGCTCTTATGAGTATTAAGTAGGGGAGACATCTTCGGACGCTTTTGGTGTTGATCCGGAAGTGCCGGGAGCTTAGATATCGTTTCGGCGAGCAAGCGAAACATAATCGGTGAGTGCAAATGGTTTTAGAAGTCTTTGAGGGAAAAGAGACAACGTTTGGGGATTTACGATTGGTTTGAAACACCATCCTAAGTCCGAAAGTAAGTATGGCTAGATTTGCTATCTAATATGTAGTTGTTGCCCCTAAAATGCTTTTACATGCTCTTGTTTTGAGATAGACAAATTCCTACTGTTTTATGCATGTTTTGTAGCATGAGATGATGCTTTGAAGAGATTTCATGAGATAGCATGTTGCATCGAAGAGTTTTGAGATTTTGATTTAATGCAAGCATGTGTTATGATTTTGAAATGAGATGAGAAACATTTGAGAATTGTTGCATTAAAAACAATAGGTGAGATGATGTTTTGACATAATGTATTGACATAGAAGATGAGATACTTACCAGATATAATTGATTGATCAATAGGATGAGAGTGCACTACAAACTAAAATTCGTACGTGCTGTTTGGAGTTGGGCAATGAGGGTAGTGTAATCCCGATCCAAAGTGAGAATCTGATAATGAGAGATACCATCGGGGTAGGACTTTGTGAAATACCCAAGCTTTGTGGCGATGAGAGATTCCACCGGGGTAGGACTTGACTTTGAGTCAAGCTAATCCGCATATTTGAGTAAAGGTGAAATGTGAAATGCCAATATAAAATATGGAAATGTATTTGATTCACATGTACCAAATGAAGAGATGTTTTATGCTATGAGAAATGCATATGAGATTATGATATGAAATGATTTTGTTTTCATTTATAATGTGTATGGCCTTGGCATGAGATTTGTATTGGTTTAAATGCATGAGATAGAATGGAGGTACATGTGTCTTCAAGTGGAGATTTGCTTTGAAATGGTTTTCAAGCATGAGATAGAATGAGCATGTTGTAGAAAATGACTTTTGAGAAAGAGTTTTGAATAATAAATTTTTTTGTTGGTTTTCTTTAGAGCTTGCCTCACTAAGCAAACATGCTTACGATCTTTTTTACCAACAATGCAGATAATTGAAGTGATTTTGAGCAATAAGAAGGTTAAGCAAATCCAAGGAAATTTGAAGCTCATGTATGGTGATGTTTTACATACTTTAGTATTGATATTTGGCAATGGGGTTTCAAGGTTGTATTTGCAAGATGTGTTTGAACTCCCTATGTTTGTAGCAAGATTGTTTTGGCTTTTGTGCTTTGTAAATGGTCTTATATGGTTTGATTTGAGGTTTGAGGTTCATATTTGGTTCATGAGGTTAGGGAGCATGCCTATAGACTAAATGTTCATGTGTGTGATGGCATGTCTTAGCTTAAGCTTATTTAACATGTTCTTTTATGGTTGTTCTTGTTGCTAGTATGTTATGGTATGATTTGGGGCATGTTTGAGTGTGAAAGGATGTGAAAAACCAGAAAATTATGTTGTTGCAAGGCAGGGTGTATCGGAACACCCTTATCTATTTCGAAACAGGGGCCCGAAATGGCCATAGTGTTATGGAACGAATGAAGGTGTTTCAGAACACTTTGGCTACTAGAGAGGTCTGTTTCGATACTGGTCTCGGAATGCACCCGAGTACCGAAACAATCAACACCGTTTCGATACGGGCGTTTTGGTGCGAAGGTCAGCGTTCCGGAACGGTTGATCGTTGGTCTGTGCATTTGAATTGTTTCAGGTTTTCAAGTTTTACATTTTAGTCCTGAATGTTGTGCTTGCAATTGCTTGAGCTTGGAATGTTATTTTAAGCTGAAATTTGATAGAGAGGCATGAAATTCGACTAATTACATATTAGTAAACTTAAAATCTGCAAAGTCTTTCTATTTTCTAAAATTTACATTTAGGTCCCTAAAAGTGTAACTCGTGCAATTGAGACCATAAATGATTACCGATCGCTGTTCTTTTCTCTCCTATGTTTCCTGAGTGATCATCTAGGCTTAATGTGCACATAGAAAAGATAAAAAGGAAAAAAGGGTCCTTAATCAAGGTTGACGTTCGGGTTAACTTTGGTTTTCGCGTGTAATCTTCGTAGTTCGGGTCAATCGTCTATGCTGGGATAATGGGGTTACATTTGTTGGTATCAGAGCCAGGTTTGCGAATAATTGGGGATTGGTAGGTGGTGATTTTATGTAGTTATGTATGTTTGTGATTTTGCGGTGAAAGCATGATGTGTAGTTATTGATGTATGGTTCTGTTGAGATGGAATTGTGATGCTATGATGTGTTTGGGGTATAGTTGGGGATCCCATTTCCATATCATTTCTAATGAGAATAAATGTTTTCAAAAATGAGCTTGAGTACTTGGATTACTTACCTTACTATGCCAAATTAGATTTACTGTATTTTTTCAGTTACATTGTTTTATTATGGGGCCACGTAGAAAGCTTAGAATCAATACCCGTTCTACGACTGAGAACTAGAATGTGAAGAATGTTGAGGATCTACATCCTCCTCCCCCTCGTGGATCACCTGGTGGTGGTGGACCTGGGGTTGGTGGAGCTGCTCCTGATATGTCTGTTTTGATACAAGCTATTGATGGGGCTTTCCAGGCAGCAGTAGCTGGAGCTCATGGAGCTGCACCTCAAAAGGGGGCTAATGTGAGATTGTCGTTGAAGCGGCTCCGTAGTCTTGGAGGGACTGAGTTTAGAGGGTTGACCCCGGAAGGTTTCGAGTCTTGTTTGGAAAGCACCAAGAGGATACTTGGACAGCTAAATTGCAACAATGTTCAGAAGCTGTGATGCATTGTGTCACTGTTGCATGGTGATGCATATACGTGGTGGATGACCACAATTGCGGGAATGGAAGCCGATGATGTGACTTGGACATTCTTCTTGAATGCGTTCAAGCAAAAATATTTTGGAGTTCGCTACCTCGATATGAAGAAGAGGGAATTCATGTCCCTTGTGCAAGGAAGCATGAAGGTATCAGAATATGAGGTGCAATTCGTATGCCTAAGCCAATATGCACCTGAGCTTATTCCTAGCGAGCGAGAAAGATGTGAACGATTCCGTTACGGGCTGGTGGGGGATGTGAAAACCTATATGCTCGCAGCCAATTATACTGATTTCGATGTCTTGGTCACTCGAGCCAAGGACATTGAACTGAATCTGGGTTTGGCGAGTCGAGCAGGAGGATCTAGCTCGGGGAAGCGAGCTGCAGAGCGTGATCTTGGTAGAAATCGCTATAAGAGGCATAAGGATAGGAGACCACATGGTGATGCTAGACGCGAGGGTAGTAACCTAGAGAGAGGTCAGCAAGGAGCGAATGCTTTCTTGAGGACTCCTGAGTGTAACCGGTGTAACGCCCCGGTTTTGGGCTTAGAAGTTTTGGGCGTTGACCGGTTCGGTCAAAGTGCTGTTCGAATCTAAAAAGGTGAAATTAGGAAAACCTAGTTCGGGTTGCATTAAAAATATGGAAAAATGTTCTAAAATCCTCTTTTAATGTATATAAGTGAACTATGAAATCAATTTTGCAAAATGAGGTTTGGAAGGGTGACATTTTGGGCTAGTGACCAAAATGTAATTTTTGAAAACTGTGAGACTGTTTTAAAAAGGATTGAAACTTTGAATCTTTAATGAGCTATTTACCCAATGGGAGTTTCTCCAGATTTTCAAAAGATATTAAATGATTAATTAAAAGGTTTTAAATAAAAAAACAAAGTGGAGGGAAGATATTTTGGTTTTAACTAACTTTTCTCTCAATTCTATATTCTCTCATTTTCTCTCAAGCCAAACACCTTTTCTCCAGAGCTTTTCTCTCTGATTTTGTCACCTAAATTCATCTTTTCAATTACCTTTTGATTGCTAATCATCTCTACAACAAAACCTCACCATTTGCTAAGTGGATTTTCAAGAAAACTTGATTCTAAAAGGGAGAAACTCAAGTTTGGAGGTAAGAACGTCCTTCTCCTCTGAACTCTAAGTTCTTTACTGAAATTCCCAAGTTCTCAATCCTTAAATTGTGTTTTATAAATGGTTTTAAGATTGTGTTATGGATCTTGGCTTTTAAATGCAAGATTTGATTGATTTTGGTAAATTTTCGTAGGATCTGTTAAAGCAGTGATTTGAGGTGTATTTTTGATGCTAAATGAATGTTAAATTGATTGGAAATTGAGTTTTAACTAATGCAATCTTGGATAGGTTGAATTTCCTAAGTTTAGCTTGTGATTCTTGGTTGTTTTTGGGTGATCTTGTGGATCTGTTGTTGCTGGATGTATAAGGATGTTGTTAGGTCCTTTTTAGATGTTGAATGATGTTTAACGATGCTTAGTTTTGATGGTTTATGGCTGGGCTTTGTTGAGGAGTTGTTTAGATGCATTTTCGGTTGTGTTTGGTGGCCGAAAATGGAGTGTGGATGAGAGCAGCGAGTTTAGGTGCTTTCATTGAAGCTATTAATGCATGATGATGCATTAATCTACTGTTTTGATGTGTTAAAACAGGGGAGTCATCTTTGGATCCAAGTGGTGGTGATCCGGAAGCTTGATTTGGTGTTTCGACAAGAAGCGAAACGGAATCGGTGAGTGGATTTTGGTTTTCGGCTTTGAAACCAATGTTTTGGAGGTTTGGGAGCTTAGTCTAAGTCTAAACAACTTTGCTAAGCTCAAGAGTAAGTTTTCGGAAAAACTCTCTTGATGAGGAACCATGTGATGGTTGGGTGCAATGTGTTTGTTGCATGTTTAAATTCTGTTTTTAAAGCATATCTAGCATGTTTGTTTGCTGAGATTATAAGCCATGTGTTTAAGGAAGCTCAAGGTTAGAGTTCCTTGCTTTTGAACATTGTTTAAATGTGGTTTAATGCTTAAAGATGCATGATGTTTATGGCTTGGTTAAATGCTTTAAAACAGTGGATTATTGATGATAAATGATGTATATTGGCAAGTGATGTTTTGAAAAGGTTAAGGTCACCAAGGTGGTTAAAAGTCCTTGAGTGAGCCTAGTTTACTTAAGAACATCAAGGTGGTTAAAAGTCCTTGGATGGTTCTTGTTACGGACACAAAGGTGTTTAAAAGTCCTTGTGTGGTCCTTTCCAAGGTGGTTAAAAGTCCTTGGGGCCAAGGTGTTTAAAAGTCCTTGGGGTGATTCATGTCATGGTGTTTAAAAGTCCATGGGCCAAGGTGTTTAAATGTCCTTGGGGTCAAGGTGTTTAAAAGTCCTTGAGGTGAAACTTGTTAAGGACACAAAGGTGTTTAAAAGTCCTTGTGTGGTCCTTGCCATGGTGTTTAAAAGTCCATGGGCCATGGTGTTTAAAAGTCCATGGGGATAAGATCACAATGGTGTTTAAAAGTCCATGTGTGAGTCTTATGTTGATCTTATTAAAAGATGGTAATTATCACTTGTGGCCAATATGACATGTTATGATATGAAGCATGAGATGCTTGGTTGAGATTGCTTGTGAGCATGTCTAAATGTATTTTGATGTATGATTTATAAAAGTGTTTTATAAATGCATTATTGAATGGTTTATTTGAGCTTTCATCACTAAGCTTTTGCTTACGCTCTCTCTCTTTTCTTAAACCAATAATGCAGAACATTAAGGTGCATTAAGGGCAGCAAGGAAGATAAGCTCATGTATGGGAAGGTTTTCTTAAACACTTTTAGCTTTTGGTTTTTGGCAATGGGGGATCTATGTTGTTGTTTTGGGAGATGTTTTGGACTCCCTATTTTGGATTTATGTTGTTGTTAATGTTGGTACATGTAATTGGCCATTATGTGTTGGTTTGGAGGTTTTAGTGCATGAATGGTTTGCTTGAGTAGGAAGCATGCCTTTAGATTTGGGGCTTTTCATATATGATGATATAATGATAATTGGTTGATGCAAATATGTCTCTTGTATGTTGTATGTGTTGCTGGTAAAGTTTGGTTGCATTTGGAGCATGATTGGTTGGTTAATTGTGTGTTTAAGCATGAATTTTTCTGCAATCTGTGCAAGCCGTATCGGAACAGGAGCCTCCGTTTCGGAACGGGTGCCTTGTAGCAACCCAGGCGTCCGAAACGGGAGACACCGTTCTGAAACGGAAAGGCCTCTGCCAACCCTCGTTTCGGTACGCGTTGCGGAACGGCCCCGCGTTTCGAAACAGGCTCTCCCTGTTTCGGAACACCTGACCGTTGGGGGCTGACATTGGCAGTTAGATGTTTCAAAATGTTTGCATTTTGGTCCCGATTCTTGTTTGTGCAATTGTATGAGTTTGGGATGTCCGTTTGAGCTGAAATTTGACAGAGATGAATGAAACATGATTAATTTCAAGTTGGTAACTTTAATTTGGGTTAAGTCCTTATAATTAACAGAATTTACAAATTGGTCCCTAAAGTTGTAATTTGTTCAATTGGGTCCATGTCTGATCTCTGATGTTTATGTTCCTTGAGTATGTTGTTTGTTTGATCACAACTAGGGTTAATGTGCATCTAGACAAGTTTAAAAAGAAAAAAAGGTCGTTAATCAAGGTTGACTTTCGGGTTGACTTTGGTTTTCCCCGTGTAATCTTCTTAATTCGGGTCAACCGTCTAGGCCGGGTTAAGGGGGTTACAACCGGTGTGGTAGGAGACATGCGTGTGAATGCTGGGGTAATCTTGGTACGTGTTGGAACTGTGGTAACTGAGGGCATATGAAGAAAGATTGTCCTCAGCCGTTGAAAGAAGCTCGGGCTCCGGTGAGAGCAGCTGAACCACAGAGAGGTCGCAGGTGCGGCCGTGGTAATTTCCAGCGCAGAGATGAGGGTGGAAGGAATGTATCACATGTGGTGGCCGTTTAACCTGAGGGTGGTGGCCATGCTCGAGTGTACGCTCATCGAGAGAGGATGAATGACACGGACGTGATCGCAGGTACCTTTACTTTGCAATCCTTGTCATTACTTTCTTTGATTGATTCTGGATCTACACACTCGTACATATTGCGTGAACATGCTTAAATGCTTGGTTTGCCTGTTGAGTCTTTGGATGTGGGTATGCGTGTGACTAGTTCCTTTGGTGAGACGGTTGTAACAAGAAGGTTTATAGGAGATTCCCCTTAATGGTGCAAGATCATGTGTTTCTTGTCGGTCATATGGAATTTCCATTCGATGGATCTACACACTCGTACAAGATATAAGGATCGTGTGTAAGTTCCCTGGAGTGTTTCCGGAGGAATTACCTGGTTTACCGCCTAGTCGAGAGGTTGAATTTGGAATTGAGCTGTATGAGAATACAACTCCAGTGTCCATTGCTCCTTATCGCATGGCACCCAAAGAGTTGAAGGAGTTGAAGACGCAACTTCAATAGTTGCTGGACCGAGGCTTTATTCGGCCTAGTGTGTCGCCTTGGGGTTCATCGGTCTTATTTGTTAAAAAGAAAGATGGCACGATGAGGATGTGCATTGATTATCGTCAGCTGAATAAGTTAACCATAAAAAACAAGTATCCTTTGCCGAGGATCGATGATCTCTTTGATCAGTTTCGAGGAGCGGTTGTGTTTTCAAAGATAGATTTGAGGTCAGGATACTATTAGTTAAAGGTGAAAGACGTGGAAGTGCCGAAAACAACTTTTCGAACGAGGTATGGCATTATGAGTTTCTAGTAATGTCATCTGGGTTGACGAATGCTCTTGCTGCTTTCATGGACATGATGAATAGGGTGTTCCATGAATTCATGGACAAGTTCGTTGTGGTGTTCATCGATGATATCCTTGTGTACTCTCGTACTGAGGAGGAGCAGCAAGGTCATTTGAGGATCGTTTTGCAAGCGCTGTTGGAAAATCAGCTTTATGCTAAGCTAAGCAAATGTTAGTTTTGGCTAAAGGTATTTGTTTTCCTTGGTCATGTGGTTTCGGCTGAAGGGATTCGAGTTGATCCTCAGAGGATTGAGGCGGTGATGAATTGGAAGCCTCCTAGATCTGTCCATGAGATTCGTAGTTTCCTTGGGTTGGCAGGTTACTATCGGAGGTTCGTGGATAGATTTTCTAAGATTGATTCCCCTTTAACGAAGTTATTGCAGAAGGATGTCAAGTATGAGTGGATGGAAGCTAGATAGCAAGCTTTTGAGAAGCTAAAAGCAGCTTTTGAGATAGCGTGCTATTCTAACTGAAGCTCATAGTAGTCCTTTTGCTATGCACCCTGGTAGTACAAAGATGTACCGTGATCTGAGAGATGAGTACTATTGGGTGGGTTTTAAGAAAGTTGTCGCTGAGTATGTCAGTAAATGCATGGTTTGTGAGCGAGTTAAGGCGGAACATCAATTTCCTTCGGGATTGTTGCAGCCGTTAAGGATTCCTGAATGGAAGTTGGAGAGGATCACCATGGACTTTGTGTCTAGTTTGCCTCTAACGCCGTCAAAGGAGAATTTTGTTTGGGTGATTGTGGATCGCCTTACGAAGTGTGCGCATTTCTTGCCCGTGCATACTACGTACACCTTGGATAAGCTTGCGGAACTGTACATTGATGAGATTGTACGGTTGCATGGAGTGCAAAAATATATAGTATCGGATAGAGATCCGAGGTTCACCGCAAGGTTTTGGGAGTGTTTGCATCAAGCTTTGGGTACGCAGCTGAATTTCAGTACTTCTTATCATCCACAGACGAATGGAAAGTTTGAGCGTGTTATCCAAGTGCTTGAGGATATGTTGAGGTGCTGTGTTATTGAATTTCAAGGCTCTTGGGAGAAGAACATGCCTTTGGTGGAGTTTGCTTATAATAACAGTTACCAGGCATGTAGGCAAATGGCGCCTTATGAAGCTTTATATGGGAGGAAGTGTAGAACTCCTCTTTGTTGGGCTAAAACGAGACAAAATTTGGTCTCGATGCCAGCTTTGTTAAAAGGAACCACCGAGAAGGTGAAGCTCATTTGTGAAGGGTTTAAGGTAGCCTCGGATCGGCAAAAGTCTTACGTGGATTTGAAGCGTAAGGAGATAGAATTTGTTGTGGGTGATCGTGTATTTTTGAAAGTTTCACCTTGGAAGCAAGTGATGAGGTTTAGCCAGAAGGGCATGTTGAGCCCAAGGTACATTGGACCATACGAGGTGATAGAGCCTGTGGGTCCTGTTGCTTACAAGCTGAGGCTACCTCAGGAGTTAGAAAAGCTACATATGTGTTTCATGTATCCATGCTTCGGAGATATAGATCGGATTCGTCGCATGTTATGCTTCTCTCCCCCTTTATTTTGAATTTTTGAGTCGAGTTTATGAAATTATGAGTCAATTATTTTCACATCAAATCTAAAAATTTAATTTTTTTCGAATCAAGTCGAGTGTTGCACTTCCCTACATATAATTTTTAAACCAAAGTTGGTCGAACTCGCGTTACTCCGACATGCCTTTATCGGTGTTGATCGGTCGATTGCCCAATTGGGTTTTGCTCGCCATGGCTCAGAGATGACGATGGCACTAACGGCACGGCGAAAAGACGGTCGAGGCGGCCGGAAAACTCAAAAATCAGAGGCGAGAGGGAGATTTCCGTCGAATCTTTAAATCGATCTCCACGATAGACGAAGCGTCGATTCTGCGCGCGGTGCTCGGGGTTCGACTCAGGGCACGGAGGCGAACAAGGAGGTGAAGGCGGTGCATGCCACGATGGGGTGGTAGAGGCGATCGGAGGAGTGGCCGATGGGGTTAGGTGAAGGGTCGGGGAAGGCTTCTCTCTTTTTCTCTTTTTTTCATATTCGAAAAGAATTAAATGAGCCAGGTTAAGAATTCTTTTAAAATTAAAAATTATATGTAGAGAAGTGTAACACTCGACTTGATTCGAAAAAATTAAATTTTTTGGTTTGATGTGAAAATACTCGACTCATAATTTCATAAACTCGACTCAAAAATTCAAAATAAAGTTTGAATTATAAAATAGAAATTCCAATAACTCGACTTGACTCGAAAAAATTAAATTTTTTGGTTTGATGTGAAAATACTCGACTCATAATTTCATAAACTCGACTAAAAAATTAAAAATAAAGTTTGAATTATAAAATAGAAATTCTAATAACTCGACTTGACTCGAAAAAATTAAATTTTTTGGTTTGATGAGAAATTACTCGACTCAAAAATTCAAAATAAAGTTTGAATTATAAAATAGAAATTCCAATAACTCGAATTTTTTAGTAGTTAGTGGACTAAAATTTTAAGTTTGAGTTATTAAATAGGAGCAATTTGGGCACCTAAGTTTCAAAGGGTATACTTTGGGCACCTAAGTTTCAAAGGGTATACTTTGGGCACCTATTTTTCATCTAAGCATTTGTAGTATTATTGTACTAATTGATTGTAAAGTTTTAGGATTGAAAAATAAATTTTTAAAAATTTAAGGGTGAGATTATAAAGAAACATTTTTATTAGTGACTATAATGTTTACTTTTTTAAATTGAGGAGAAAAAATGTACATGAGATAAATTTTAATTGCTATTGCAGTAATTTATCATTATTTTAATTCTGCCACATCAGCAATCCGTTAGGGGACTAACGGACTATAACGTCGGAGTGACCAAGTCTTTACACATCGAAAACGTAGATGACCACTTATTGGCATTTTTCAAAAGTGGTGACTAAATCTGTACAAACGGGAAACGAAAGTGACCCCTGCAGTAGTTTACCCTTAAAATAAAGCAAACTTAGTCCTAAAAACATGAAACAAAGGTGCATAAATAGAAATATCCTAGATGATATGCATGAGATGCAAGGAGAAGCTACTAGGCATCATCATCGCCTTCTTCATCATCTTCATCTTCATCGACAATTGGATCATCATTCCTCATGCTATTGCGCCACTCATCATGGAAAGCGGAGAGGGAAATATTCAAAGATGTATGACCGCTTTCAAGAGAGAGGAGACGATTCTCCATGGTTGTCATCCTTGAGTCAAAGCTTGTTTCAAGTGCGGTAAGATGATTTCCCATACCCGTGCGCAACCCCGTGAATTGCTCATTAAGGAAGGTCATAAGAGCATCCATGGAAGGTTGAGGAGGAGGCAGAGGAGCTTGATCATCTTGAGGATCAGTGAGGGGAGTTGGGAAGTCAAACGAGCAATCAATTTCCTTTTTCACAAAGTAATAGCTTAGGGTTGTACCATAGGTGAAGGAGGTGACGAGGGAGGTGTGGCGATGTTGCACAAGATAGACAATCTCCGCAAACATGATTCGAGCAAGGTTTGGACGCTTTCTCTCACGGAAGCAACGGATCCAAAAATCATTCACTTGACGGATGGTAGAGTACTTTCCTCCGGAGGGCCTAAACCACCAAGAAACCATCAAATGGAGGATCCGATCTTGAGCATTGAGGGCGGTTACGGAACCACTGAGAACATGGCCTAAAGCATTCTTATCATCAAGGCCTTCATCCTCCAAATTGAAAACTTCACATATAGATTTGACATCCAGGAGGATTTTCTTGCCCATTAGATAGGAACTAACTCCGGTAACAACCCCATTGCGATTAGCAAGACATTTGGCATTAGTGTAAAAGATCAAAACCAAAAGACGATAATAAACCTCGGGAATGGAGATAAAATCCATAAAATTCCAAAGTCGAAGCAAAGGAAGATATTCAATTTTGAAACGCTCCGAATCAAGAAAAGGAATAGATATTACCCTTTCCAGACGAATCTTGTAGTTTTCGAATTGACGAAAATATGTTCGAGCTTCGGGGGTTTCAAAGGAATTTTCATAGATTTGGGTGTAGTTTGGACGTGCAACCTCTCCGGGATTGGATGATTCACCGGTTTGAGAAACCCGAGATCTCTTCCTAGATTCCTTGGGTGCCATGAACTAGAAAAACAAGTGTATGCATTTAGATTCCTTCATTCAAATCATTGAAAAAATCAAAGATCAAGGTAAAAAATTTTGCAAAATAAAATTTTGAAGAAGAAATTTTGAAAAACAAAAATTGTTGAAGAAATTTTTTTTTTTGAAAAACAAAAAATATTTGTTGAGAAAACAAATATAAAAACAGAACAAAAGAAAAAAAATAAAAGAAAAAGAAGTGATTTACCTCGATTGGGATTAGAGAAGAATGAAGAATAGCCTAGCACCAATTTGATGAGAGAGAAACTTAGAGCTTTTGAAACCCTCTTGAAGTTTTTGAGTTGTGGTGTGAAAATATGAGGGAGGAAGAGCCTATTTATAGGCTAAAACGGCTAGGGTTTTTAGGGTTTTGAGAATTTTAGTTTTGGTAAAAGTTGAAGACTTTAAATGCAAAATTTAAAGTTGTCTACGCAATCGAGTATCGATACGCCTGAGGGTGTATCGATACGGGGGTATAATCATAATTCCCTTAAAAATGCCCGTTGAAGAATCGTATCGAAACGGATGAGATCCGTATCAAAACGATTAAAGCTCGTATCGATACGTGTTTAACCGTATCGATACCCGTTTAAGGCAAAATGAAGTCTGGGAAGCTAATGAAGTACTCGTATCGATACGCGTAGGGCCGTATCGATACCCTATGCTCAGAAATTCATTTTAGGCCTAAAGAACAACCATAGGCTCGATTTTAACACCTCCTAAAGGAATACAAATGATGAATGAACAGTTCTAAGAATATTTACATAGAAACACACTCCCCCTAACTATAGGCATGGTCATTTTCAAGAATCACAACACACAAACATGCAATTTCACAAGATCAAGCCAATTTAAGCACAAACAGGTCCTAAAAGGTCAAGATAGGCTAGCTAGACCTAACTCTCTCCTAAGGGACCAAAAACGCTCTTTGTCTAAAGGTTTTGTAAATATGTCCGCTAATTGATTTAAGGTGTCTACAAACTCTATAACCACATCTTCTTTAAGGAAATGATCTCTAATGAAATGATGCCTTATTTCTATGTGTTTGGTTCTAGAGTGTTGGATGGGATTTTTTTGTTAAACATATAGCACTAGTGTTGTCACATTTTAGGGGTATGGTTTCAACTTTAATACCATAATCTAAGAGTTGTTGCTTCATCCAAAGGACTTGAGCACAACAACTCCCTAAGGATATTTACTCGGCTTTGGTGGTAGATAAGGCTACACTATTTTGTTTCTTGGAGAACCAAGATATGAGCATACTACCTAGGAATTGACAAGTTCCCGAAGTACTTTTCCTATCGATTTTGCATCCCCCATAATTCGCATCCGAATAAGCATGAAGGTTGAAGGTGGAGTCTCTAGGGTACCAAAGACCTAAACAAGGAGTATCTCTAAGGTACCTAAAGATTCTCTTAACGGCTACAAGGTGAGACTCTCTAGGACTAGCTTGAAACCTAGCACACAAGAAAACACTAAACAAGATATCCGGTCTACTTGCGGTAAGGTAAAGCAAAGATCCAATCATAAAACGGTAAAGCTTAGATTCAACACACTTACCTCCTTTATCTTTGTCAAGCTTTGTAGAAGAGCTCATAGGTGTGGCTTGAGGCTTTGCATTCTCCAAGCCAAACTTCTTGAGCATATCCTTTATGTACTTTGCTTGATTGATGAAGGTGCCATCCTTCTTTTGCTTGGTTTGGAGTCCCAAAAAGAATGAGAGCTCCCCCATCATGCTCATCTCGAATTCACCTTGCATTAGCTTAGCAAACTCTTGACAATGACATTCGTTAGTAGAACCAAAAATAATATCATCAACATAGATTTGAACTACCAATATGTCATTTTTATACATTTTTCTAAAAAGTGTAGTGTCCACCTTACCTTTTTCAAACCCTTTTTCAATCAAAAAGTTTGAAAGTCTTTCATACCAAGCTCTAGGAGCTTGTTTTAAACCATAAAGAGCTTTAGTGAGTTTGAAAACATGATTTGGAAATTTTGAGTCTTCAAAACCCGGTGGTTGTTCCACATACACTTCTTCATTTATAAAACCATTTAAAAACGCGCTTTTAACATCCATTTGAAAAAGCTTGAAATTATGATAACATGCATATGCAAGCAACATCCTAATGGCTTCCATTCTAGCTACGAGTGCATAGGTTTCATCAAAATCTATTCCCTCTTCTTGAGTGTAACCTTGTGCTACAAGTCTAGCTTTATTTCTCACAATGTTACCACTCTCATCTAGCTTGTTCCTAAAGACCCATTTAGTTCCTATGGTAGATTGATTACTAGGCCTATCAACTAATGTCCAAACGTTACTTCTCACAAATTGATTTAACTCTTCTTGCATAGCCATAATCCAAAAATCATCTTTCAATGCTTCTTTTATATTCTTAGGCTCTATGCACGAGATAAATGCAACATGATTCATTAATTTAAGAGAAGATCGAGTGGTTACCCCCTTGGATGGATCACCCAAGATTTCACCATCTTTGACATAGTTGAACTCCCTTGGGTAGCTCACTTCCTTTTCCTCAAGAGCCATGTCCTTCAAGGCTTCAAGAGGTGGATCTTGTGTGTCCTGTTCTTTTGTTGTTGGAATCTCATCCTCCTTTGAAGTTTGTCCTCCATCAAAGGCATTTATGATTCCTACATCATCATCATCACAAGAATCCTTCCTTGGAAGGAGGTTATCATCGAATACAACATGTATAGACTCTTCTACTACTAAAGTTCTCTTGTTAAATACTCGATAGGATTTAGAGGTTAAAGAATATCCTATGAAAATAGCTTCATCACTTTTTGCATCAAATTTACCTAAGTAGTCTTTTCCATTATTTAAAACAAAACACTTGCAACCAAAAGGGTGAAAATAACTAATGTTAGGCTTTTTAGATTTTAAAATCTCATAAGGTGTTTTCTTTAAAATTGGCCTAATCATTACCCGATTGACAATATAGCCAGCGGGGTTTGTGGCTTCCGCCCAAAAGTATTTATGTAAATTGTTTTCACAAAGCATAGTTCTAGCCATTTCTTGCAGAGTTCTATTTTTCCTCTCAACTACCCCATTTTGTTGAGGAGTTCGAGGAGCCGAAAAATTGTGGCTAATACCATTTTCATTTAAAAAGTCTTCAAACCCTAAATTTTGAAACTCAGTTCCATGATCACTTATAATATGTGAAATTCTAAGATCAAGATCATTTTGGGTTAGTTTTGAAAATGTGATGAATTTTTCCAAAGCCTCATCTTTAGTACTTAAAAATAGAACCCAAGTAAATCTAGAAAAATCATCAACAAGTACAAATGCATAAGACTTACCCCCCAAGCTCATAGTCCTAATTGGCCCAAATAAATCCATATGGATTAGTTGTAAACATCTACTAGTAGAAACATCATTAATGGACTTAAAGGAAGACTTATGTTGTTTACCCTTAGAGCATGCATCACAAATTTTATCATTTGAAAATTTTAACTTGGGTAAACCTCTAACTAGATCAAGGGAAACTAGTTTTTCTAAAACACTAATACTAGCATGTCCTAGTTTCCTATGCCACAACCATGCATCATTTTTGTAACGCCCCAATTTTGGGCTTAGGAGTTTTGGGATTCGGACCGGTTCGGTCGGATCGCGGTTCGAATATATAAGAGTGAATTTAGGAAAACCTAGTTCGGGTTGCATTAAAAATATGGAAAAATGTCTTAAAATCCTCTTTTATTATATATAAGAGTTTGGTGAAATCAATTTTACAAAATGAGGTTTGGAAGTGTGACATTTTGGTTAGTGACCAAAATGTAATTTTCGAAAACTGTGAGACCGTTTTAAAAAGGATTGAAACTTTGAATCTTTAAGGAGCTATTTACCCAATGGGAGTTTCTCCAGATTTTTCTAAAATATTAAAGGTTTAATAAATGGATTTTAAATAAAAGAAAAGGGAGGGAAGATATTTTCCTAAATTTCCAACTAACTTTCCACATTTTCTGTTTTCATTTTCTCTCATCTTTTCTCTCAAACCAAACACATTTCTCCAGAGCTTTTCCCTCTGATTTTGCCATCTAAATATCTCATTTCAATTCTCTTTTGATCTTCAATCATCTCTTCAACAAAACCCTTGCATTTGCTAAGTGGATTTTCAAGAATTTGGTTCCAAAAAGGGAGAAAACTCAAGTTTGGAGGTAAGAACGTCCTTCTCCTCTAAACTCTCAGTTCTTTACTGAAATTCCTAAGTTCTCAATCCTTGATTTATGTTTTATAAAAGGTTTTATAGATGTGTTCTTGATTTTGGCTTTTAAATGCAAGATTTGATTGATTTTGATGAAATTTCGTATGATCTGATTGGGCAGTGTTTTGAGGTGTCAATTTGATGTTAAATGAATGTTAAATTGATGTGAAATTGAGGTTTAATTAATGCAATCCCGGATAAGATGAATTTCCTAAGTTTAGCTTGTGTTCTTGGTTGTTTTTTGAGTGATCTTGATGATCTGTTATAGCTGGAGGTATAAGGACGTGGTAAGATCCTTTTTGGATGTTAATTGATGTTTAAGGATGTTTAGATTTGATGGATCTTGGCTGGGTAGTGTTGTGGAGTTGTTTGGATGCATTTTCGGTTGTGTTTGGTAGCCGAAAATGGAGTGTGGATGAGAGCATCGGGTTTAGGTGCTTTCATTGAGGATATTAATGCATGATGATGCATTAATCTACTGTTTTGATGTGTTTGAAATAGGGGAGTCATCTTTGGATCCTAGTGGTGTTGATCCGGAAGCTTGATTGGTGTTTCGGCAAGAGGCGAAACGGAATCGGTGAGTGGATTTTGGATTTCAGCTATGAAACCAATGTTTTGAAGGTTTGGGAGCTTAGTTTAAGTCTAAGCAACTTAGCTAAGCTCAAGAGTAAGTTTTCGGAAAAACTCTCTTGATGATGAACCATGGATTAGTTGTATGCAATGTGGTTTGTTTGCATGTTTTAAATCCTGTTTTGAAAGCATATTTAGCATGTTTATTTGCTGAGATTGTAAGCCATGTGTTGAAGGATGCTCAAGGTAAGATGCATCCTTAAAGATGCATGATGTTTATGGCTTTGTTAAATGCTTTAAAATAGTGGAATATTGTTGTTAGTAATGCATATTGGCAAGTGATGGTTAAGGTCACAAAGGTGGTTAAAAGTCCTTGTGTGAGCCTTGTTTATTTAAGAACAACATGGTGGTTAAAAGTCCATGGTTGGTTCTTGGTTAAGATCACAAAGGTGTTTAAAAGTCCTTGTGTGGATCTTGTGTATTTTAAGAACAACATGGTGTTTAAAAGTCCATGGATGATTCTTGTTAAGGACACAATGGTGTTTAAAAGTCCATGTGTGGTCCTTGGAAAATTGTAAGATCACAATGGTGTTTAAAAGTCCATGTGTTGATCTTATGTTGATTGTATCACTTGTGGCCAATATGACATGTTATGATCTTGAAGCATGGTTTGTTTGTTTTAAATGCTTATGAGCATGTATATTGTGGTTTTGAACAATGATTTATAAAGGTGTTTTATAAATTCATTATTGTGTAGTTTTAATGAGCATTCCTCACTAAGCTTTTGCTTACGCTCTCTCTTTTCTTAAACCAATAATGCAGAGCATTAAAGTGATTTGAGGACAGCAAGGTGGACAAGAATCCAAGTGGTGAACAAAGCTCATGTATGGTGAAGGTTTCTTAAACACTATTAGCTTATAGGCATTTGGCAATGGGGGACCAATGTTGTTGTTTTGGGAGATGTTTTGGACTCCCTAAGTTGGTATTATGTTGTTAATGTCGTTGGAACTTGTATTTGGCCATTATGTGTTTGGATTGATGTTTTGATGCTTGAATGGATTGCTAAGTAGGATGCATGCCTATAGAATTGGGGATTTTCATAATTGATGCCATGTTGATGAATGGTTGATGCAATTATGTTCTTTGTATGTTGAATGACTTGCTGGTAAAGTATGGTTGCCTTTGGAGCATGTTTGATGGGCCAATTGTGTGTTAAACAAGCAATTTTTCTGCAATCTGGGCAGCCTGTTTCGGAACAGGTGCTACCGTATCGGAACGGGGGTCTGAAATGGCCTGGGCGTTCCGAAACGGAAGCAGCCGTTCCGGAACGGATATGCCACTGCCAGGCACTGTTTCGGAACCAGTTGCAGAACGGTCCCGCATTTCGGAACGGGTCTTCCCTGTTCCGAAACACTCGACCGTTGGGCACTGAAATTGTTGGTTTAATGTTTTGCATTGTTTGCGCTTTGGTCCTGAATCTTGTTTATGCAATTAAATGAGTTTGTGATGTCCGTTTGAGCTGAAATTTGACAGACAAGCATGAAATATGAATAATTTCATATTGGTAACTTAAAAGTGGATTAAGTCCTTGTAATTTCCAGAATTTACATTTTGGTCCCAAAGTTTGTGTTTTGTTCAATTAAGTCCCTGAACGTTTTCCGTTTGCGCTGATCTTTGAGTATGATGTTTGTATGAACATAACTAGGGTTAACGTGCATCTAGACAAGATTAAAAGAAAAAAAAGGTCGTTAATCAAGGTTGACTTTCGGGTTGACTTTGGTTTTCCCCGTGTAAACTTCTTAATTCGGTTCAACCGTCTGGGCCGGGTTAAGGGGGTTACATTTGGTGGTATCAGAGCCAGGTTCTCGAGTAATTGGGAATGATTATGTGGGTGATTGATGTATGTATGCTTTGTATGCTTGTTGAGTGAAAGCATGATGTGTGAATTGTAAGCATGTTGCAATTGAGGTGTATGCTGTGGTGAAGCATGTTGTGGGTAACCATTGCCAAATCAAAGCTAATGAAATGATATTGTTTTTAATTGAAAATGAGCTTGAGTACTTGGATTGCTTACCTTGCTGGGCCTGACTTTGTTTATTTGCATTGTGATTGCATTGTTATAGTATGGGACCTCGTAGAGAGACGCGGGGTAATGTGCGAGCTACGGCTTAGAATGAGAATGAGAATGATGAGAATGTTTAGAGTGCGGTGGATTTACCTCCTCCACCTGGTGGTGGTGGTGCTGGGGGTGAAGGAGCTGGAGCTGCAGCTGGTGCTGGGGTCGCTGGACCTGAGGCTGGTCAGGGGCAAGCTGTTCCTGACATGACAGTGTTGATACAAGCTATTGCTGGAGCTTTTCAAGCAGCAGTAGCTGGAGCTCAAGGAGCTGTGCATCAGGGAGATGCTGGAGTTAGACTACCTTTGGAACGTTTGCGCAGTCTAGGAAGGACTGAGTTCAGAGGGTTGTCTGCTGAAGGTTCGGAGTCTTGGTTAGAGGGTACCAAGAGAATCTTGGGTCAGATGAGTTGCACTGATGTGCAGAAGTTGGGCTGTGTAGTATCCTTGCTACATGATGATGCTTACACGTGGTGGACAACCACTATCGTGGGGATGGCTGAAGCTGACGTAACTTGGACGTTCTTTCAAAACGCGTTCAAGAGAAGGTATCTAGGTGTGAGGTACCTAGATGAGAAGAAAAGGGAGTTCATGTCTCTTACTCAGGGGAGCATGTCCGTGGCTGAGTATGAAGTACAGTTTGTTCGACTCAGTCAATACGCACCTGAGCTTGTTCCGGATGAGCGAGCGAGGTGTGAAAGGTTCCGTTATGGTTTGGTGACGGATGTAAAGATGTATGTGTTGGCTACCGAGTATGATGATTTTGATGTGCTGGTGGGCCGAGCAAAGGATATTGAGATGAACTTGGGTTTATCTTCTAAAAGTGCTGGTTCTGGTGCTGGGAAGCGAGCTGCTGAATATAGTTCCGGTGGTGGACGGAACAAGAGGGGACGTGATCAGAAGTATCAGTCCTCAGCTAAGCGAGGTGGTGGTGCGCCTGCTCGGGGAACAACGCTAGAGTTGATCCGAGTGCTTGTTGGGCATGTGGTTCGCGTGGCCATATGAAACGTGATTGTCCTCGTGCTGAGAGGGAGGTGCAAGCTCTTGTTGTGGCAGTTGGTAATGCGTGCTGGAATTGTGGATCTAAGGATCACATGAGTAGAGAGTGCCCTATGTTGGCTGGTGGCCAAGTGCGTGCTCCTGTTGTTGCTGCACCACAGAGAGGTCGGGGGCGCGGCCGTGGTAACTTCCAGCGGAGAGAGGAAGGTGGTCGGGGTGTGGCTCATGTTATGGCTATTCAGCCTGAGGGTGCCGGCCAAGCCAGAGTGTATGCTCAACGAGAGGGAAGGAATGACGCGGATGTGATAGCAGGTACTTTTACTTTGCAATCCTTGTCATTACTTTCCTTGATTGATTCTGGATCTACGCACTCATGCATATTGCGTGAGCATGCTGAATTGCTTGGTTTGCCTGTTGAGTCTTTGGATGTTGGTGTGCGTGTCACTAGTTCTTTTGGTGAGACTGTTGTGACTCGAAAGCTTTATAGAAGATGTCCTTTGGTCGTGCAAGATCATGTTTTTCATGTTGACCTTATGGAGTTACCTTTCTATGGTTTTGATGTAATCCTTGGTATGGATTGGCTTGCTGAGCATCGTGCTGTTTTTGATTGTGAGAATAAGCGAGTTTCGTTGAAGCTTGCGGATGATTATGAGGTTGTTGTGGTTGGTGAGAATGTGAAGTTTCTTACCAATGTGGTGTCTTTTTTGGAGGCGAGCCGGATGCTGAGGCAGGGTTGTGAAGCTTACCTAGCTTTCGTGATGAATCCTAGTTCTAAGGAGTTGCGTGTGCAAGATATCAGGATTGTGCGAGAGTTTCCTGGTGTGTTTCCTGAGGAGTTGCCTGGTTTACCTCCTAATCGCGAGGTGGAGTTTGGGATTGAGTTGTATGAGAATATAACTCCTATGTCCATTACCCCTTATCGAATGGCACCTAAGGAGCTGAAAGAGCTGAAGACGCAGTTGCAAGAGTTGCTTGATCGTGGTTTCATTCAGCCGAGTGTGTCACCTTGGGGTGCACCGGTCTTGTTTGTGAAGAAGAAGGATGGCACTATGAGAATGTGCATTGATTATCGTCAGCTGAACAAGTTGACTATCAAGAATCGGTATCCTTTGCCGAGGATTGATGATCTCTTTGATCAATTTCGGGGAGCAGCTGTGTTCTCTAAAATTGACTTGAGGTCAGGGTATTACCAGTTGAAGGTAAAGGATATGGATGTGCCTAAGACAGCTTTCAGGACGAGGTATGGGCATTGTGAGTTCCTTGTGATGTCGTTTGGTTTGACAAATGCTCCTGCAGCTTTCATGGACATGATGAATCGTGTGTTTCATGAATACCTGGATAAGTTTGTTGTGGTATTCATTGATGATATCCTCGTGTACTCGCATACTGAGGAGGAGCATGAAGAGCATTTGAGGATTGTATTGCAAGCTTTGTTGGAGAATCAGCTTTATGCTAAGCTGAGCAAGTGTGAGTTCTGGTTAAGTGAAGTGGTGTTTCTTGGGCATGTGGTTTCTGCCGAAGGGATTCGTGTCGATCCTCAGAAGATTGAGGCGGTGATGAATTGGAAGGTTCCTAAGTCTGTTCATGAGGTTCGTAGTTTCCTTGGTTTGGCGGGATACTACCGGAGGTTTGTGGATGGGTTTTCTAAGATTGCTGCACCTTTGACGAAGTTGTTGCAGAAAGATGTTAAGTATGAGTGGACGGAAGCGAGACAGCAGGCTTTTGAGAAGCTTAAGGCAGCTTTGACGCAAGCTCCTATCTTGGTTCAACCTGAATCAGGGAAAGAGTTTGTGGTGTATAGCGATGCGTCCTATGTTGGTTTGGGATGTGTGTTGATGCAAGAGGGTAAGGTGGTGGCTTATGCATTGCGGCAGTTGAAGGTGCATGAGCGCAACTATCCTACGCATGATATAGAGTTGGTTGCGGTGGTTTTTGCTTTGAAAATCTGGAGACATTACCTATATGGTGAGAAGTGTACTGTGTACACGGATCACAAGAGTTTGAAGTATCTGATGTCTCAGAAGGAGTTGAATCTTAGGCAGCGGCGTTGGGTGGAGCTGCTCAAGGATTATGATTTGACGATTGAGTATCACCCTGGGAAGGCTAATGTTGTAGCGGATGCCTTGAGTAGGAAGGTAGCTGTTGAGTTGAGGGCTATGTTTGCCAGTTTGAGTATTTCGCGTGATGGTGGTCTTGTGGCTGAGTTGCAAGTGAAACCATCTTTGGTGCAGTTGATCAAGGAAAAGCAGTTGCTGGATGATTCCTTGGTATCTCATGTTCAGGATATTGCGGAGGGTAGGCCTTCGGATTTCAGTTTTAATGATGATGGTGTGTTGTGTTTTGGGAGTCGGATAGTAGTGCCCAATGATGCTGAGTTGAGGCGTGCTATTCTGACTGAAGGTCATAGTAGTCCTTTTGCTATGCACCCAGGTAGTACTAAGATGTATCGAGATCTTCGTGATGAGTACTATTGGGTGGGTTTGAAGAAGGATGTTGCTGAGTTTGTAAGCAAGTGCATGGTGTGTCAGCGAGTTAAGGCTGAGCATCAGGTTCCTTCAGGGTTGTTGCAACCGTTGAGAATCCCTGAATGGAAGTGGGAAAGGATTACCATGGATTTTGTATCTGGTTTACCCTTGTCACCAACGAAGAAGAATTCGGTGTGGGTGATTGTGGATCGCCTAACGAAGTGTGCGCATTTCTTGCCTGTGCATACTACGTACTCCTTGGATAAGCTTGCGGAGCTGTACATTGCTGAGATTGTGCAGCTGCATGGTGTGCCAAAGTCGATTGTGTCGGATAGGGATCCGAGGTTTACATCGCGGTTCTGGAAGTGTTTGCATCAAGATTTGGGTACACGGTTGAATTTCAGTACATCTTATCATCCTCAGTCGGATGGTCAGTCCGAGCGTGTTATCCAGATTTTGGAGGATATGTTGAGGTGTTGCGTGATTGAGTTTCAGGGCTCTTGGGAGAAACATTTGCCTTTGGTGGAGTTTGCCTATAACAATAGTTATTAGGCGAGCATTCAAATGGCACCTTATGAGGCCTTGTACGGGAGGAAGTGTAGGACTCCTTTGTGTTGGGCTGAAACGGGTCAGAAGTTGGTTTTGATGCCGGCTTTGTTGAAAGGAACCACCGAGAAGGTGAAGCTCATTTGTGAGCGTTTGAAGGCAGCTTCTGATCGGCAAAAGTCTTACGCGGATTTGAAGCGTAAGGAGATTGAGTATACGGTGGGTGACCGTGTGTTTTTGAAGGTTTCGCCTTGGAAAAAGGTGATGAGGTTTGGCCGTAAGGGTAAGTTGAGCCCTAGATACATTGGACCGTACGAGGTGGTTGAGCGTGTGGGTCCTGTTGCGTACAAGTTGAGGTTACCTTAAGAGTTGGAGAAGATTCATGATGTTTTTCATGTTTCTATGCTTCGGAAGTATAGATCGGATCCTTCGCATGTGATGCATGTGGAAGAAGTGGAATTGAATCCGGATTTGACCTATGATGAGGAGCCGGTGAGGATTCTGGATTCGGATACTAAGGTTCTTCATGGCAAGACCATTGAGCTGGTAAAGGTGTTGTGGAAACATCGTGGTGTTGAGGAAGCCACGTGGGAACGGAAGGATGACATGCTGAAGCAGTTCCCGTATCTCTTTCCTTCAGGTAAATTTCGAGGACGAAATTTCTTAAGGGGGGAGAGTTGTAACGCTCCAATTTTGGGCTTAGGAGTTTTGGGATTCGGACTGGTTCGGTCGGATCGCGGTTCGAATATATAAGAGTGAATTTAGGAAAACCTAGTTCGGGTTGCATTAAAAATATGGAAAAATGTCTTAAAATCCTCTTTTATTATATATAAGAGTTTGGTGAAATCAATTTTACAAAATGAGGTTTGGAAGTGTGACATTTTGGTTAGTGACCAAAATGTAATTTTCGAAAACTGTGAGATTGTTTTAAAAAGGATTGAAACTTTGGATCTTTAAGGAGCTATTTACCCAATGGGAGTTTCTCCAGATTTTTCTAAAATATTAAAGGTTTAATAAATGGATTTTAAATAAAAGAAAAGGGAGGGAAGATATTTTCCTAAATTTCCAACTAACTTTCCACATTTTCTATTTTCATTTTCTCTCATCTTTTCTCTCAAACCAAACACATTTCTCCAGAGCTTTTCCCTCTGATTTTGCCATCTAAATATCTCATTTCAATTCTCTTTTGATCTTCAATCATCTCTTCAACAAAACCTTTGCATTTGCTAAGTGGATTTTCAAGAATTTGGTTCCAAAAAGGGAGAAAACTCAAGTTTGGAGGTAAGAACGTCCTTCTCCTCTAAACTCTCAGTTCTTTACTGAAATTCCTAAGTTCTCAATCCTTGATTTATGTTTTATAAAAGGTTTTATAGATGTGTTCTTGATTTTGGCTTTTAAATGCAAGATTTGATTGATTTTGATGAAATTTCGTATGATCTGATTGGGCAGTGTTTTGAGGTGTCAATTTGATGTTAAATTGATGTGAAATTGAGGTTTAATTAATGCAATCCCGGATAGGTTGAATTTCCTAAGTTTAGCTTGTGTTCTTGGTTGTTTTTGGAGTGATCTTGATGATCTGTTATAGCTGGAGGTATAAGGACGTGGTAAGATCCTTTTTGGATGTTAATTGATGTTTAAGGATGTTTAGATTTGATGGATCTTGGATGGGTAGTGTTGTGGAGTTGTTTGGATGCATTTTCGGTTGTGTTTGGTAGCCGAAAATGGAGTGTGGATGAGAGCAGCGGGTTTAGGTGCTTTCATTGAGGATATTAATGCATGATGATGCATTAATCTACTGTTTTGATGTGTTTAAAATAGGGGAGTCATCTTTGGATCCTAGTGGTGTTGATCCGGAAGCTTGATTGATGTTTCGGCAAGAGGCGAAACGGAATCGGTGAGTGGATTTTGGATTTCAGCTATGAAACCAATGTTTTGAAGGTTTGGGAGCATAGTTTAAGTCTAAGCAACTTAGCTAAGCTCAAGAGTAAGTTTTCGGAAAAACTCTCTTGATGATGAACCATGGATTGGTTGTATGCAATGTGGTTTGTTTGCATGTTTTAAATCCTGTTTTGAAAGCATATTTAGCATGTTTATTTGCTGAGATTGTAAGCCATGTGTTGAAGGATGCTCAAGGTAAGAGATCCTTGTTTTTGAACATTGTTTTAATGTGGTTTGATGCTTAAAGATGCATGATGTTTATGGCTTTGTTAAATGCTTTAAAAGAGTGGAATATTGTTGTTAGTGATGCATATTGGCAAGTGATGGTTAAGGTCACAAAGGTGGTTAAAAGTCCTTGTGTGAGCCTTGTTTATTTAAGAACAACATGGTGGTTAAAAGTCCATGGTTGGTTCTTGGTTAAGATCACAAAGGTGTTTAAAAGTCCTTGTGTGGATCATGTGTATTTTAAGAACAACATAGTGTTTAAAAGTCCATGGTTGGTTCTTGGTTAAGGTTCAAGGTGGTTAAAATTCCTTGTGTAAGCCTTGTTATTTAAGAACACCAAGGTGTTTAAAAGTCCTTGGGTGATTCTTGTTAAGGACACAAAGGTGTTTAAAAGTCCTTGTGTGGTCCTTGTCATGGTGTTTAAATGTCCATGGATGATTCTTGTTAAGGACACAAAGGTGTTTAAAAGTCCTTGTGTGGTCCTTATCATGGTGTTTAAAAGTCCATGGATGATTCTTGTTAAGGACACAATGGTGTTTAAAAGTCCATGTGTGGTCCTTGGAAAATTGTAAGATCACAATGGTGTTTAAAAGTCCATGTGTGGATCTTATGTTGATTGTATCACTTGTGGCCAATATGACATGTTATGATCTTGAAGCATGGTTTGTTTGTTTTAAATGCTTATGAGCATGTATATTGTGGTTTTGAACAATGATTTATAAAGGTGTTTTATAAATGCATTATTGTGTGGTTTTAATGAGCATTCCTCACTAAGCTTTTGCTTACGCTCTCTCTTTTCTTAAACCAATAATGCAGAGCATTAAAGTGCATTGAGGACAACAAGGTGGACAAGAATCCAAGTGGTGAACAAAGCTCATGTATGGTGAAGGTTTCTTAAACACTATTAGCTTATAGGCATTTGGCAATGTGGGACCAATGTTGTTGTTTTGGGAGATGTTTTGGACTCCCTAAGTTGGTATTATGTTGTTAATGTCGTTGGAACTTGTATTTGGCCATTATGTGTTTGGATTGATGTTTTGATGCTTGAATGGATTGCTAAGTAGGATGCATGCCTATAGAATTGGGGATTTTCATAATTGATGCCATGTTGATGAATGGTTGATGCAATTATGTTCTTTGTATGTTGAATGACTTGCTGGTAAAGTATGGTTGCCTTTGGATCATGTTTGATGGGCCAATTGTGTGTTAAACCAGCAATTTTTCTGCAATCTGGGCAGCCTGTTTCGGAACAGGTGCTACCGTATCGGAACGGGGGTCTGAAATGGCCTGGGCGTTCCGAAACGGAAGCAGCCGTTCCGGAACGGATATGCCACTGCCAGGCACTGTTTCGGAACCAGTTGCGGAACGGTCCCGCGTTTCGGAACGGGTCTTCCCTGTTCCGAAACACTCGACCGTTGGGCACTGAAATTGTTGGTTAAATGTTTTGCATTGTTTGCGCTTTGGTCCTGAATCTTGTTTATGCAATTAAATGAGTTTGTGATGTCCGTTTGAGCTGAAATTTGACAGACAAGCATGAAATATGACTAATTTCATATTGGTAACTTAAAAGTGGGTTAAGTCCTTGTAATTTCCAGAATTTACATTTTGGTCCCTAAGTTTGTGTTTTGTTCAATTAAGTCCCTGAACGTTTTTCGTTTGCGCTGATCTTTGAGTATGATGTTTGTATGAACATAACTAGGGTTAACGTGCATCTAGACAAGATTAAAAGAAAAAAAAGGGTCGTTAATCAAGGTTGACTTTCGGGTTGACTTTGGTTTTCCCCGTGTAAACTTCTTAATTCGGTTCAACCGTCTGGGCCGGGTTAAGGGGGTTACAATTTTCATTTTGTGCTACTAAGCATGCATGAGATGTATGAATGTCATCTAGATGCACCATGTATATGTTCCCTATGCGATGACCTATGAGCATAATATTATTAGATTTAATGTCAACAATTTTGCATCCATTTTTATCAAATAAAACATTAAATCCTTTATCACACAATTGACTTATGCTCAACAAGTTATGTTTAAGACCATCGACATACAAGACATTTTCAATGAGAATAGTAGAGTGATTACCTATGGAGCCAATACCTTTAATATGGTCTTTGGAGTTGTCACCAAATGTCACCACTCCTCCACTTTTTGGCTTTAGATCCATGAATCTACTCTTGTCTCCGGTCATATGCCTTGAGCATCCACTATCAAGGTACCATGAGTTTTGACTTTGTGCTTTGGCCTTGTAGCAATGCTCCCCCTACAAACAAAGATATTAAGCTTTTGTTTTTGGTACCCAAATCATTTTGGGTCCATGAGTGTTAGCTCCCAAAACCTTGGTTCCTTTAGGGATCCAAGATGACATAGCAATAATGTTATTAGATTTTACAAGTTCCTTAGGAACCCATACACTTCTAATTCTTTTAGTCATTCTATGTCTAGGAAGACTACCTTGTTTGTAGTTATTAGTCCTTTTCTTAAGTTGGTTTGTTTTAGAAGATTCACCAATTTCATGCTTCATACTACCAACATTTTTAAAGGACTCCTTGAGCTTGTTAAGCTCATCTAACAACATTTGGTGTTCACTATTGCATTGAGATAAAAGATTATTAAGATCAACATTTTCATCTTGAAAAAAATTAAGTTCATCTTTCAACCCTAATATCTTTTTCTCAAATTTTGAATTAGCTTGAGAGAGTGAGTCATTTTTCTCATTTAGCTCCAAAATGATTTTCTTATTCCTAATGACCGACTCTTTATATTTCTCAACTGATTCATCATAGACCTCTTGTAACTCATCATATGCATCATTTAATTCATCATATGTAAAATCTAAAGATGATAAGTTAAAGGTTACCATGGAGGAATCTTCCTTAAGTGCCATGAGGCAAAGGTTGGCCACTTCTTGTTCGTCATCCTCCGATGACTCCTCATCACTCCAAGTAGCAAGCTTGGCTTTGAGCTTCTTCTTCTTCTCAAAGCCCTTCTTCTTGAGTTGAGGGCACTCCGAACGTATGTGACCAGGTTTATTGCACTCAAAGCAAATGATTTGATCCATTGGTTCTTCTTTGTTCTTACCTTTGAAGTCCATCCTTCTTTGAATTTTTCTTCCACGATTGGACCTCATGAATCGAGAGAACTTCATGGCTATCATAGCCAATTCTTCAAGGTCATCCTCCTCACTAGAAGAGCTTTCCTCAAGTAGTGAAGCCTTAAGAGCTATTCCCATCTTCTTCTTCTTTTCAACTTCTAACTTCTATACACCTTTCTCTTCCTTCTTCTTCTCTTCTTCCCTTCCTTGTTTCATAATCTCATGAGTGAGTAGAGAACCCACTAGCTCATCAAGCTTTAGAGTCTTCAAATTTTTAGCCTCTATGATGGCGGTTCTCTTCCTATCCCAAGATTCGGGAAGTGAATAAAGTAGCTTCCGGACAAGCTTGCCTTCCGGTATGATCTCTCCAAATCCTTTGAGCCCATTGACTATTGTGGAGAAACGATCAAACATCTTGGACACCGTCTCATCGGGCTCCATCTTGAAATTTTCATAACTAAGATTGAGAATTCGAATCTTAGTTTCTTTGACATCATTGGTTCCCTCATAGGTAGTCTCAAGAGTGTCCCACACTTCTTCGGCACTCTCAATAGATGACACTTTAGAATAGATGTCCGGACCGAATGAACAAAAGAGCATGTGGAGAGCTTTGTCATTTACTTGAATCTTTCTCCTTTCTTCCTCACTCATCTCCACCTTTTTTTCAAAACCATATTGCCTTCACTATCTTGCTTCAATGGAATATAAGGGCCATCTTCAATGACATCCCAAACTAAGTAGTCGTTGGACTTGATGAAGAGACGCATTCTATTCTTCCAAAAAGAATAGTTGTCACCGTTGAAGGTGGGAGGCTTTGTAGTAGATTGAGACTCATACATGCCCAAACCGGAGGTAGAAGCCATGACTTGATTTTTTGTTGATCTCACTCTTCCTAGGAACTCCTCTTGTGGTTGTGAATCCTTCAAAGAGGTAGGCTCTAATACCAATTGTTGAGTTGATCGATTGAATGATCAAGACCAAGAGGGGGTGAATTGGGATTTAAAATCTTTGTGGAGTGAAAGGGCAATTTAAAAATGAAGAACAAGAGATTTTAAAGTGGTTCAAGTTCTCCAAATGAACTCTACATCCACTACCTTAGCTACCACTAAGGATTTCAACAATTCACTATTTGTTCTTCCCCTTTTCAAGGCTTAGGAGGTAACCTTTACACAACCGGTCAAATTTTCTACCCAAAATTTGACCAAACCCTCACCAATAATCAAAGAAGAAATTGGACAAGAAGTATATCTCTCAAATACAAATTTGTCCCTAGAAGTACAACACTCAACCCAAATTTGAAGATAAAATAAGAATTGGATACAACACAATTTGGGAATTACAAGAGATTGGAAATTTAGCACACTTGAGGTTGGATTTTTTGCTTGAATGTTTGTCTTTTGTGCAATAGTTGTTGCTGGCCTTCAAAGAGCTTCAATTTATACCTCCTCTATTAATTCTAGCCGTTTGGGTGGTTGGGGAATTGAATAGAGCCGTTGGAACCCTCTCTCACCACCATAAATGCACTTCTGCAGCTACCCGTATCGGTACTCGAGAAGCCGTATCGATACCTGTCTCAGAAAAGAAAGAGCCGTTGTGCACAATAAATAGGGGGTATCGAAACGCATGTATGCGTATCAATACAGGGGATCGAAACGGTGAAGACCGTATCGATACCTTTTTCTCGACATAGCTCACTGTCGATATCCGTTTCGATACGAGGGTTTACCGTATTGATACGGGTCAACTACCAATTTAAAATTTGGTTACCTAACAACTGACACCAACGGTCGAAATATTTAAAACGACTTGAATTTAAAAATTCGTTAAAATTGTATCGATACGGGTGAAGTCGTATCGGTACGCCATTCAAACTCTTTTATACTTTTACAAAGGAGCGTATCGATACAGATTGAATCTGTTTCGATACGGTGTTTCGATACGGTTAAGTGCGTATCGAAACGAGTTCCGACAGTGGCCAACTTTGTAAAAAAGGTATCGATACGGCTGGAAGCGTATCGATACACCTGGACGGTTTTCAATAGTTTGGCCTTGGAACACTTAGAAAATATTTTGAGTTTGAGTTTTTCAAATCAATTTTAAAGTGTTGGTGATTTAAAACTTATTAAGGGACTTATAAAACAGTTTAATTTTTTCAAATTGATCCTTAAAGATGTAATTATATCAAAATCAAACATAGGTTTCACACTTAAGCATGAAGGTGATCCAAAAGAGTGCCAAGTCATTCAGGCCACGACTGAATTTAATTTCGATATGGAGGAGTATTGCCACGGTAATACTCATGCCAAATCAGAAGAGTCTGAAGAGTTAGACACTGAAGAGGTGATAATGGATGATAAGTCGACTAGGTAAGAGTTTCGAATCTCTTGATTATTCAAGTGTTGAGTTGATCACACAATTGCAAATAGCCAAGAGGGGGTGAATTTGCAATTAAAAATTTGGTGGGAGGAATGAGTGAAAAATAAAAGATGACACAAGTAGTTAGAGAGGTTCAAGTTCTCCAAATGAACTCTACATCCACTACATTAGTTCCCACTAAGTATTTTCAACCAATTCACTACTTGAATTCTTCCCCTTCTCTTGGATGAGGAGGTAACCTTACAAATTGATTAAGCTTTCTACCCAAAGCTTAATCCACTCAAATTACAAAGAGAAGGTTTTGGTAAACTCAAATAATTCCTCACAAAAGACAATTGTTTACCCAAATACAATTTCAATCACCCTAAACTCACAATACAAGATAACAATAAAAACACTAGGGTTTGGACAAATGTTTACCCAAATACAATTTCAATCACCCCAAAGGACAATGTTCACCCAAATACGCATAAGGGTATCGATACGCCTGGGCGTTTTTGCATACTTAGGCTTGAAAAACATAGGAAAAGACTTAGGGAATTATATATGTTTAAGAGCAGGTCTTTAGATATTATTTTGTTTTAAAATACTTGTCAATTGTAAGTCTTTAAAGAGTACTTAAAAATTTATTGTTTTGCAAATTGGTCCTTAAGTTTACGTGTTATATCAAAATCAATTTCGGTTTTACAATCTCCCCCTTTTTGATATGACAAAACCATAAATAAATTTTTATGTTTTTGAAACTTTGAAAAGCTTTCTCCCCCTTACTTTAAGATAGATTTTCAAAAATAAAACATTGACTCTATGATCCTTCTCCCCCTTTTTGTTAGATCAAAAATAATACAAGGATAATACAATGATAATAGAAACAATAATTCATTAAACTTAAAGCAATCATAATAGATCAAATGCATAAACTTCAAAATAAACATAATAGTTCAAATGCATAAATTTCAAAGCAACCATCATAATCCAAACTTTAAAATTCTAAAAATATAGATAATAGGCATAAACTTCAAATCCTAAAAAACAAAAGTGGAATAACATATATAAAAGACTAAATGCCCTAAGATGAGATGCATGAACTACTCGTCCCCTTCTTCACCATCATCATCCTCGTCATCTTTTTCTTCATCTTCTTGAGAGGGTTGATTCCTTCTGTTTTGATTGATCCAAGCACCATGGAAGGCGGTAAGAGAGATATCCATGGAGTTTTGGCGAGAAGCCATGGTGTCTATCTTCTTTTCCATGCCTTGGACGCGATCTTCTAAGGATGTGAAACGATTATCCATCGCGGTGAAATTCTCATTTCGGAAAGTCATGAGAATATCCATGGAGGAGGAATCAAAAGGAGCACGGTTAGAGCTCGAAGAAGCACAAGAGGCATCGACCGGAGCATCTTGTGAAGGATCATGAGGGGTGCGGACCCATTCATTATCAACATAAGAAAAACCGGAGTGAGCTAGAGAACGCTCATCAATGGGTAGGCCAAGGGTTTCGGGAAAGTCATGTGAACAATCAATGCCAAATGAATGAAATAGAAAACTCAAAGCCATTGAGTAGTAAAAGGATGAGAATTGTTTGGTGTGACGGTGTTGAACTAAAAAGACAAGGTCGGCAAACATAATTTGACACAAATTTGGACGTTTACCTTCTCTAAAACACCTAAGCCAAAAATCATCCGTTTGACGAATAGTTGAATATTTCCCACCCGATAGACGTAGGAACCAAGAGACAAGTAAATGAAGGATACAATCATGAGCATTTAAAACTTTTGCTGAGCCTAAAGGACCCGTACCCAAGGATTGTTCATTATCAATACCAACATCTTCAAAACCAAAGACATTACATAAAGTTTTTTGATCAATTTGAAAAGTTTTACCCATAACAGAAGATTCGATAGCAATGACACTCTCCATAGCTTCATCATGAATGCATACGGCATTAGAAAAGAACATGATGACTAGATTCCTATATAGTATAGGAGGAATGCTCAAAAGGGTAAAAAATTTCCATTGCTTCATTAAAAATATGTATTGAAATTTGAAACGGGTAGAATTTAAGTAAGGGATTGCCACAACACGCTCTTCCCTAAGGTTCATCCCTTGAAAAAGTTTATATCATTCTATATCACCATCATCGGGAAAACTTAATTGGATAATATAAGGAAGGTTAGGTGTAGGATTACCCTCGACATCCTCACTAGGATAGGAAGTAGAACGATGACGCTTAGTTCCCTTTTTTCGGTGCCATAACCCTGAAAAACACATAAAAAAGATTCGAATATGTATGCAATTAACATCCTATTCAATCCAATAAATTCTAATAATTCAAGGTAATTGTAAAAAGAATTTTAATTTCGAATAGAAAATAGTTTTAAAAGAACAGTTTTAAAAGAAATCGAATAGAAAATATATTCGAATGAAAAATTTCGAATTTTGAAAAAAAATTTGTGAAAAAGTTGAAACCCATAATAATCAAACATGTTTTGTATAAAAAATCAGTTGAAACAACAATAAAAATCAAACGAAAATCAAAGAAAATAGAAAAGATGAGTTTTATACCTTGAATCTTATATTGGATGAAAGAGGTGATGTGAATGCACAAGAATTGATGACAAAGCTTAGCCTTGATGTGTAGAGTAAAAACCCTCAAAGAATTTTTAAGATTGATGGTAAAATTTGAAGGATTGAGGGGGTTTTTATAGGGTTTCGCGGCTAGGGTTTTTGGAGAGAAAAGGGGTTTTTGTGTTTTAAACCTTTTGAACAATTGCAGCCCTAAATAGCCTCTTCGTCGAGGCCGTATCGATACGCTATACACGCGTATCGATACCCTTTAACTCTAATTTTATATTTGTCGTTACTACCATATCGATACGCGGGTCCATATCGGTACGCTTGGCTTTGACTATTTCCCTTGACTTGTACCGTATTGATACGCGGGGTCGTATCGATACTTGTTCATCCTCAAAATTACCCAGTTATCAACCCGTATCGATATGCTTTGCATCCGTATCGGTACACCTTCACCAGATCATGCAGTTTTGACAGATTTAAGTGCAAAAATCCAATTTGAAACATCCCTAAATGCATGTACATGTCATATGAACATGTTTTAATGGCTAAACTTAATGCATACTCCCACTAGCAACATGCATAGAAGCAAAAAGAACAAAATTAACACAAGCATGAATCACAAACAATTTCAAGCAAATTTTGACATTTTGGGACCTAAAAGGGGTCAAGAAAGGCTAGTTAAACCTAACTCTCTCCTAAGGGTCCAAAAGCGCTCTTTATCTAAAGGTTTTGTAAATATATTCGCTAATTGGTTCAAGGTGTCAACAAACACTATAACAACATCATTTTTCAAAACATGATCTCTAATGAAATGATGTCTAATTTCTATGTGTTTAGTTCTAGAGTGTTGGATGGGATTCTTAGTGAGACAAATGGCACTAGTTTTGTCACACCTAAGGGGTATGGTTTCTATTTCAACACCATAATCTAAAAGTTGTTGCTTCATCCAAAGGACTTGAGCACAACTACTCCCTAAGGATATGTACTCCGCTTTGGTGGTAGATAAGGCTACGTTATTTTGTTTCTTAGAGAACCAAGATACGAGCATACCACCTTTGACATAGTTAAACTCCCTCAGGTAAGACACCTCCTTTTCCTCAAGAGCCAAGTCCTTCAAGGCTTCAAGAGGTAGATCTTGTGTATCCTCATATTTAGTTGGAACTTCATCCACCTTTGACGTTTATCCTCCATCAATGGCATCAAGGATTCCTACATCATCATCATCACAAGATTCCTTCCTCGGAAGGAGGTTATCATCGAAAACAACATGTATTGACTCTTCAACTACTAGAGTTCTTTTATTAAATACACGATAGGCTTTAGAGTTTAAAGAGTACCCTAAGAAAATTGCTTCATCACTTTTAGCATCAAAATTACCTAAGTTTTCTTTACCATTATTCAAAACAAAACACTTGCAACCAAAATGATGAAAATAGCTAATGTTAGGCTTCTTAGATTTTAAAATCTCATAAGGTGTTTTCTTCAAAATCGGCCTAATCATTACTCGATTTATAATATAGCAAGCGGTATTTGTGGCTTCCGCCCAAAAATATTCAGGTAAATTATTTTCGCAAAGCATGGTTCTAGCCATTTCTTCTAAAGATCGATTTTTCCTCTGAACTACCCCATTCTGTTGAGGAGTGCGAGGTGCGGAAAAATTGTGGCTAATCCCATTTTCATTTAAAAACTCATCGAAACCTAGATTTTGAAATTCGGTTCCATGATCACTTCTAATGTGAGAAATTTTAAGATAAAGATCTTTTTGAGTTATTTTAGAAAATGTGATGAATTTTTTAAAGCCTCGTCTTTTGTACTTAAGAATAGAACCCAAGTAAACCTAGAATAGTCATCTACAAGCACAAAAGAATATGACTTACCACCCAGTCTCATTATTCTAATAGGCCCAAAAAGATCCATATGAATCAATTGTAAGCATCTACTAGTAGAGACATCATTAATGGATTTAAATGAAGTTCTATGTTGTTTACCCTTTTAACATGCATCACAAATTTCTTTGTTTAGGAATAAAGGGTTTTCTTTTTACATATTGGGATTTAGAAGGATATCCTTTTTCAAAATTGTTTTTCCCAATAGCAATTGAAGTTTTAAGATTATCCACTTCCTTTGTGTGATAATCTTGAAAATCGGAAAGAAGTTTTTCAAGTTCAAGATTTTTAGTTTTAAGATCATTTGAAAGATTTACTAAAAACAAAACTTTCTTTTCCAATTCGGAGTTAGTTTTTGAAAATGTCTCATTTTGATTTTTCAAATCGGAAATGGTTTTCTTGTTTTTCAAAATGGATTCTTTATATTTTCCTACTAACTCATCGTAAACCTCTTGCAATTCATTGTAACGCCCCGGTTTTGGGCTTAGAAGTTTTGGGCGTTGACCGGTTTGGTCAAAGTCCTGTTCGAATCTTAAGAGGTGAAATTAGGAAAGCCTAGTTCGGGTTGCATTAAAAATATGGAAAAATGTTCTAAAATCATCTTTTAATATAATTAAGTGAACTGTGAAATCAATTTTGAAAAATGGGTTTTGGAGGTATGACATTTTGACTAGTGACCAAAATGTAAATTTCGAAAGTTTGGTGACTGTTTTATAAAGAGTTGAAACTTTGAATCTTTAAGGAGCTATTAATCCAAAGATGATTTCTCCAGATTTTTCTAAGATATTTTAAGTCTAAAATCTGATTTTAAAGGTTATTAAAATTAAAGGGAAGCCATTTTGGCTATTTTTGGATTTTGTAACCAACTTTGCTAAACTTTCTTTCTCTCATTTTCTCTCAAACCAAACACTACTTTTCCAGAGAATTGGATCTGATTTCTTCACCTAAATCCCTCCATTCAACTCTCATTTGATTCCAAATCATTGTTTCTTCAAAACCTCTTCAATTGCTTCTTGATTCTTCAAGGATTTTCATTCCAAAAAGTGGAGAATCACAAGTTTGGAGGTAAGAACGTCCTTCTCCTCTAAACTATCAGTTCTTTACTGAAATTCCCAAGTTATCAACTCTTGATTGATGTTTAATTAAAGGCTTTTGAGTTTGGAATTGTATCTTGGCTTATAATGCAAGATTTGATGGTTTTTCATGATTTTTCGTTAGATCTGATTAACCTGTGATTTGAGATGTGTTTTTGATGTTAAATGAACTCTAAATTGACAAGGAAATGAGTTTTGATTGATGCAATCCCGGATAGGTTGTGTTTCCTAAGTTTAGCTTAAGTTTCTTGGATGTTTTTGTGGTGATCTTGTGGATCTGTTGTTGCTGGAGGTATAAGGATGTTTGTAGGTTGTTTTTAGATGTTTTATGGTGATGATGGATGTTAGGTTTGCTGGTTTATGGCTGGGCTTTGTTGAGAAGTGGTTTTGGTGCAATTTCGGTTGTGTTTGGTGGCCGAAATTGGTGTGGGAATGAGAGCAGCGAGTTTGAGTGCTTTCATTGAAGCTTTTGATGCTTGATGATGCATTAAACCTCTGCTTTAATGTGTTTAATCAGGGGAGGCATCTTTGGATCCAAGAGTTGTTGATCCGGAAGCTTGAATTCGTGCTTCGGCAAGTGGCGAAGTGGAATCGGTGAGTGAAAATGGGTTTTCGGCTTTGAAACCAATGTCTTGGGAGCTTAGTTTAAGTCTAAACAACTTTGCTAAGCTCGAGCGTAAGTTTTCGGAATTTCTCTCTAGTGGTGGCCATGATTTTGTTGTGATGCGAAATGATAATTTGCATGTTTTACATACTGTTTTGGAAGCATGTTTTAGCATGGTTTTTGCTGATGATGTAAGCCATATGTTGAAGGTAACTCTAGGTAGGAGTTCCTTGCTTTTGTACAATGAAATGATGTGGTTTAATGCTTTTAAATGCATGATGAATATGGCTTGGTTTTATGCTTTAAAATAGTGATGTAAGTGATGAAAATGATGTATATTGGCAAGTGATGATTTTAAAATGTTAAGGTCACTAAGGTGGTTAAAAGTCCTTGAGTGAGCCTTGTTACTTATGAACATCAAGGTGGTTAAAAGTCCTTGGATGGTTCATGTTGTGGACACTAAGGTGGTTAAAAGTCCTTAGGTGATCCTTTTCTATGGTGTTTAAAAGTCCATAGGCCAAGGTGTTTAAAAGTCCTTGGGATCAAGGTGTTTAAAAGTCCTTGATGGGTTACGTTTCATGGTGTTTAAAAGTCCATGGCCAAGGTGTTTAAAAGTCCATAGGCCAAGGTGTTTAAAAGTCCTTGGGGCCAAGGTGTTTAAAAGTCCTTGGGGTGAAAGTTGATGAACTTGTGTTTAAAGAAATGGAATTTATCACTTGTAGCCAATATGACATGTTTTGATTTGATGCATGAGATGCATGTTTAAGAATGCTTTTGAGCATGTGTAAATGATGGTTTAAAGCATGTTTTATAAGAGTTTTATAAGTGCATTATTGAATGGTTTAAATGAGCATTCCTCACTAAGCTTTGCTTACGCCCTCTTCGTTTTTCTTAATTCAATAATGCAGAGCATTAGAGTACCTTGAGGGCAGCAAGAAAGGGCAAGCAATCAAGTTCAAGTGAAGCTCAATGTATGAAGGTTTTATAAGTACATTTTAGCTTTTGTGTGATTTGGCAATGGGGGACCAATGTGTATGTTTTGGGAGGTGTTGGAGACTCCCTAAGTATGTTAAAGGTTGATGTGTTTGCTGGCTTTTGAATTGGAACCTTATATGCTTGTTTTGGAAGTTTGGTGTTGAATAGCTAGCTTGTGTAGGAAGCATGCCATTAGAATTGGGGCTTTTTGCATATGATGATGTTTGGTTGAATTGTTAGCGCTAATATGTTCCTTATATGTTGAATTGCATGTTGGCAAAGTTTGGTAGCATTTGGAGCATGATTGGTTGTGTAATTACATGTTTAAAGTGGAGTTTTGGAGCAATCTGGGCAGGGTGTTTCGGAACAGCACCTACCGTTTCGGAACGGGTGCCTTAATTGTGCCCAGGCGTCCGAAACGGGAGGGGCCGTTCCGAAACGGAAAGGCTTCTGCCAGACCCCCGTTTCGAAACGGGCTATGCCTGTTTCGGAACGGCCCCGCGTTTCGGAACGGGCTGTCTCCCGTTTCGGAACAGTCGACCGTTGGGGGCTGACATTGGCAGTTATATGTTTTGAATTGTTTGCGTTTTGGTCCTGAAACTTGTTTGTGCAATTGTATGAGTTTGGGAGGTCCTTTTGAGCTGAAATTTCACAGAGAAGCATGAAACATGATTAATTTCAAGTTGGTAACTTCAATTTGGGTTAAGTCCTTATAATTATCAGAATTTACAATTTGGTCCCCAAAGTTGTAAATTGTTCAATTGAGTCCTTGTTTGATCTCTGATGTTTGTGATCTTTTGGTATGATGTTTGTGTGATCACAATTAGGCTTAATGTGCATCTAGACAAGTTTAAAAAGAAAAAAAAAAGGGTCGTTAATCAAGGTTGACTTCCGGGTTGACTTTGGTTTTCCCCGTGTGACTTTCTTAATTCGGGTCAACCGTCTAGGCCGGGTTAAGGGGGTTACATTTGGTGGTATCAGAGCTGAGTTCTCGAGTAATTGGGAATGTTTGTATGCATGATTGAAGTATGTATGCTATGAATGCTTGTTGTTTGAAAGCATGTTCAGTGGTTTGAAATGTTGATGCAGTTGAGTTGTATGCTCAGATGTTGCATTTTGAGGGTACCCATTGCCAAACAAAAGCTAAAGGAAAGATGTTGTTTTGAAATGAAATTGAGCTTGAATACTTGGATTGCTTACCTTGCTGGGCCTGATTTTGTTTTATTTGTGTTGTGATTGCATGGTAAAAGTATGGCACCACGTAGAGAGTTAAGAGGTAATGCGAGAGCTACGGCTCCTAATGAGAATGAGAATGAAGAGCACACTGGTAGTGTTGTGTTACCCCCTCCTCCGCCTGGTGGTGGTGCTGGAGGTGCGAGAGCTGAAGCTGCGGCTGATGCTGGTGCTGGAGCTGCTGGACCAGAGGTTGGACAGGGGCAAGCTATGCCTGATATGTCTGCTTTGGTACAAGCTATTGCGGGTGCTTTTCGAGCAGCAGTAGCTGGAGCTCAGGGAGCTGGGCATCAGGGAGATGCTGGAGTCAGATTGCCTTTGGAGCGTCTGCGCAGTCTTGGAGGGACTGAGCTTAGAGGTTTGTCAGCTGAGAGTTCTGAGGCTTGGCTGGAAAGTACCAAGCGTATCTTGGGTCAGATGAGTTGCACGGATGTGCAAAAGCTGGGCTGTGTTGTGTCCTTGCTGCAGGACGATGCTTATACATGGTGGACGACTACCATTGCTGGAATGGCTGAAGCTGATGTTACCTGGACATTCTTTCAGAATGTGTTTAAAAGAAGATATCTGGGAGTGAGATATCTGGATGAGAAAAAGCGGGAATTCATGTCTCTTACCCAAGGGAGCATGAGTGTGGCTGAGTACGAGGTACAGTTTGTACGGCTCAGTCAGTATGCACCGGAGCTGATACCTGATGAGAGGGCTAGGTGCGAGAGGTTTCGTTACGGTCTTGTGACGGATGTTAAGATGTATTTGTTGGCCACCGAGTATGTTGATTTTGATGTGTTGGTGGGCCGAGCAAAGGACGTTGAGATGAACCTGAGTTTGTCTGCTAAGGGTGCTGGCAAGCGAGCTGCTGAGTATAGTTCCGGAGGTGGACGGAACAAGAGGGGACGAGATCAGAAGTATCAGTCCTCAGCCAGGAGAGGTGGTGGTGTGCCTGCTAGAGGAGGCAATGCTAGAGCGGATCCCAGTGCTTGTTGGATATGTGGTTCACGTGGTCACTTGAAGCGTGACTGTCCTCGTGCTGAGAGAGTGGCACAAGCTCCTGTTGCGGCTGCTGGTAACGGGTGCTGGAATTGTGGTTCTGCAGACCACATCAGGCGAGATTGTCCGAGGATGGCTGGTGAGCAGGTGCGTGCTCCTGTTGTTGCTGCACCGCAGAGAGGTCGTGGGCGCGGCCGTGGTAATTTCCAGAGGAGAGAGGAAGGTGGCCGAGGGGTAGCTCATGTTGTAGCTATTCAGCCTGAAGGTGGAGGCCAAGCGAGGGTGTATGCTCAGAGAGAGGGCAGGAATGATGCGGATGTGATTGCAGGTACCTTTACTTTGCAGTCCTTGTCATTGCTTTCTTTGATTGATTCTGGATCTACGCATTCATATATTCTTCGTGAGCATGCTGAATTGCTTGGTTTGCCTGTTGAGTCTTTGGATGTTGGTGTTCGGGTCACAAGTTCTTTTGGTGAGACTGTTGTGACTCGAAAGTTGTATAGAAGGTGTCCTTTGGTTGTTCAAGAGCATGTTTTTCATGTTGATCTTATGGAGTTGCCCTTCTATGGTTTCGATGTGATCCTTGGTATGGATTGGCTTGCTGAGCATCGTGCTGTTGTGGATTGTGAGAATAAGCGTGTTTCGCTTAAGCTTGCGGATGATTATGAAGTTGTGGTGGTTGGTGAGAATGTGAAGTTTCTTGCCAATGTTGTATCTTCTTTGGAGGCGAGCAGGATGCTGAGGCAAGGTTGCGAAGCCTATCTAGCTTTTGTGATGAATCCTAGCTCTAAGGAGTTGAGGGTGCAAGATATCAGGGTTGTAAAGGAGTTTCCTGGTGTTTTTCCTGAGGAGTTGCCTGGTTTACCTCCTAACCGCGAGGTGGAGTTTGGAATTGAGCTGTATGAGAATACAACTCCTGTGTCCATTACTCCTTATAGAATGGCACCTAAGGAGCTGAAGGAGCTGAAGACGCAGTTGCAAGAGTTGCTTGATCGTGGTTTCATCCGGCCGAGTGTGTCACCTTGGGGAGCACCGGTCTTGTTTGTGAAGAAGAAGGATGGCACTATGAGAATGTGCATTGATTACCGTCAGCTGAATAAGTTGACTATCAAGAATCGGTATCCTTTGCCGAGGATTGATGATCTCTTTGATCAATTTCGGGGAGCTGCTGTGTTCTCTAAGATTGACTTGAGGTCAGGGTATTATCAGTTGAAGGTGAAAGATGTGGATGTGCCTAAGACAACTTTCAGGACAAGGTATGGGCATTATGAGTTTCTTGTGATACCGTTTGGGTTGACAAATGCTCCTGCTGCTTTCATGGACATGATGAATCGTGTGTTTCATGAATACCTGGACAAGTTTGTTGTGGTGTTCATTGATGATATCCTCGTGTACTCGCGTACTGAGGAGGAGCATGAAGAGCATTTGAGGATTGTTTTGCAAGCTTTGTTGGAGAATCAGCTTTATGCTAAGCTGAGCAAGTGTGAGTTCTGGTTAAGAGAGGTGGTTTTTCTTGGGCATGTGGTCTCAGCTGAGGGGATTGGTGTTGATCCTCAGAAGATTGAGGCGGTGATGAGCTGGAAGGTTCCTAAGTCTGTTCATGAGGTCCGTAGTTTCCTTGGTTTGGCGGGATACTACCGAAGGTTTGTGGATGGGTTTTCCAAGATTGCTGCTCCTTTGACAAAGCTGTTGCAGAAGGATGTTAAGTATGAGTGGACAGAAGCGAGACAGCAGGCTTTTGAGAAGCTGAAGGCGGCTTTGACGCAAGCTCCTATCTTGATTCAGCCTGAATCAGGGAAAGAGTTTGTGGTTTACAGTGATGCATCCTATGTTGGTTTGGGGTGTGTGCTAATGCAGGAGGGTAAGGTGGTGGCTTATGCATCGCGGCAGTTGAAAGTGCATGAGCGCAATTACCCTACGCACGATATTGAGCTGGCTGCAGTGGTTTTTGCTCTGAAGATCTGGAGGCATTATCTGTATGGTGAGAAGTGTACTGTGTACACAGATCACAAGAGTTTGAGGTATCTGATGTCTCAGAAGGAGTTGAATATTAGGCAGCGGCGTTGGTTGGAGTTGCTCAAGGATTATGATATGACGATTGAGTATCATCCTGGAAAAGCTAATGTTGTTGCTGATGCCTTGAGTAGGAAGGTAGCTGTTGAGTTGAGAGCCATGTTTGCTAGCTTGAGCTTATCGCATGATGGTGGTCTTGTGGCTGAGCTACAAGTGAAGCCATCTTTGGTTCAGATGATCAAGGATAAGCAGTTGTTGGATGATTCCTTGGTGTCTCATGTTCAGGATATCGCGGAGGGTAGACCTTCGGATTTCTGTTTCAATGATGATGGTGTGCTGTGTTTTGGTAGTCGGATAGTTGTGCCCAATGATGCTGAGTTGAGGCGTGCTATTCTGACTGAAGGTCATAGTAGTCCTTTTGCTATGCATCCTGGTAGTACTAAGATGTATCGTGATCTTCGTGATGAGTACTATTGGGTTGGTTTGAAGAAGGATGTTGCGGAGTTCGTGAGCAAGTGTTTGGTGTGTCAGCGAGTTAAGGCTGAGCATCAGTTTCCTTCTGGTTTGTTGCAACCGTTGAAAGTCCCTGAATGGAAGTGGGAGAGGGTTACCATGGATTTTGTATCTGGTTTACCTTTGTCTCCATCGAAGAAGAATTCGGTCTGGGTGATTGTGGATCGTCTGACGAAGTGTGCGCATTTCTTGCCTGTGCATACTACGTTTTCTTTGGATAAGCTGGCAGAGCTGTACATTGCTGAGATTGTGAGGCTGCATGGTGTGCCTAAGTCGATTGTGTCGGATAGGGATCCGAGGTTCACATCGCGTTTCTGGCAGTGTTTGCATCAAGCTTTGGGTACAAGGTTGCATTTCAGTACATCCTATCATCCTGAGTCGGATGGTCAGTCTGAGCGAGTTATCCCGATTTTGGAGGATATGTTGAGGTGCTGCGTGATTGAGTTCCAAGGTTCTTGGGAGAAGCATCTGCCTTTGGTTGAGTTTGCTTATAACAACAGTTATCAGGCGAGCATACAGATGGCACCTTATGAGGCTTTGTACGGGAGGAAGTGTAGGACTCCTCTTTGTTGGGCTGAAACTGGTCAAAAGTTGGTTTCGATGCCGGCTTTGTTGAAAGGGACCACAGAGAAGGTGAAGCTCATTTGTGAGCGGTTAAAGGCTGCTTCTGATCGGCAGAAGTCTTACGCGGATTTGAAGCATAAGGAGATAGAGTATGCGGTGGGTGACCGTGTGTTCTTGAAAGTTTCGCCTTGGAAGAAGGTGATGAGGTTTGGCCGGAAGGGCAAGTTGAGCCCTAGGTACATTGGACCATATGAGGTGGTTGAGCGTGTGGGTCCTGTTGCGTATCGGTTGAGGTTACCTCAGGAGTTGGAGAAGATTCATGATGTGTTTCATGTTTCTATGCTCCGGAAGTATAGATCTGATCCTTCGCATGTGATGCCTGTGGAGGAAGTGGTTTTGAATCCGGATTTGACCTATGATGAGGAACCGGTGAAGGTTCTGGATTCGGATAGCAAGGTTCTTCGTGGCAAGACCATTGAGTTGGTGAAGGTGCTGTGGAAGCATCGCGGTGTTGAGGAAGCCACGTGGGAGCGGAAGGAAGACATGCTGAAGCAGTTTCCTTATCTCTTTCCTTCAGGTAAATTTCGAGGACGAAATTTCTTAAGGGGGGGAGAGTTGTAACGCCCCGGTTTTGGGCTTAGAAGTTTTGGGCGTTGACCGGTTTGGTCAAAGTCCTGTTCGAATCTTAAGAGGTGAAATTAGGAAAGCCTAGTTCGGGTTGCATTAAAAATATGGAAAAATGTTCTAAAATCATCTTTTAATATAATTAAGTGAATTGTGAAATCAATTTTGAAAAATGGGTTTTGGAGGTATGACATTTTGACTAGTGACCAAAATGTAAATTTCGAAAGTTTGGTGACTGTTTTATAAAGAGTTGAAACTTTGAATCTTTAAGGAGCTATTAATCCAAAGATGATTTCTCCAGATTTTTCTAAGATATTTTAAGTCTAAAATCTGATTTTAAAGGTTATTAAAATTGGAGGGAAGCCATTTTGGCTATTTTTGGATTTTGTAACCAACTTTGCTAAACTTTCTTTCTCTCATTTTATCTCAAACCAAACACTACTTTTCCAGAGAATTGGATCTGATTTCTTCACCTAAATCCCTCCATTCAACTCTCATTTGATTCCAAATCATTGTTTCTTCAAAACCTCTTCAATTGCTTCTTGATTCTTCAAGGATTTTCATTCCAAAAAGTGGAGAATCACAAGTTTGGAGGTAAGAACGTCCTTCTCCTCTAAACTATCAGTTCTTTACTGAAATTCCCAAGTTATCAACTCTTGATTGATGTTTAATTAAAGGCTTTTGAGTTTGGAATTGTATCTTGGCTTATAATGCAAGATTTGATGGTTTTTCATGATTTTTCGTTAGATCTGATTAACCTGTGATTTGAGATGTGTTTTTGATGTTAAATGAACTCTAAATTGACAAGGAAATGAGTTTTGATTGATGCAATCCCGGATAGGTTGTGTTTCCTAAGTTTAGCTTAAGTTTCTTGGATGTTTTTGTGGTGATCTTGTGGATCTGTTGTTGCTGGAGGTATAAGGATGTTTGTAGGTTGTTTTTAGATGTTTTATGGTGATGATGGATGTTAGGTTTGCTGGTTTATGGCTGGGCTTTGTTGAGAAGTGGTTTTGGTGCAATTTCGGTTGTGTTTGGTGGCCGAAATTGGTGTGGGAATGAGAGCAGCGAGTTTGAGTGCTTTCATTGAAGCTTTTGATGCTTGATGATGCATTAAACCTCTGCTTTAATGTGTTTAATCAGGGGAGGCATCTTTGGATCCAAGAGTTGTTGATCCGGAAGCTTGAATTCGTGCTTCGGCAAGTGGCGAAGTGGAATCGGTGAGTGAAAATGGGTTTTCGGCTTTGAAACCAATGTCTTGGGAGCTTAGTTTAAGTCTAAACAACTTTGCTAAGCTCGAGCGTAAGTTTTCGGAATTTCTCTCTAGTGGTGGCCATGATTTTGTTGTGATGCGAAATGATAATTTGCATGTTTTACATACTGTTTTGGAAGCATGTTTTAGCATGGTTTTTGCTGATGATGTAAGCCATATGTTGAAGGTAACTCTAGGTAGGAGTTCCTTGCTTTTGTACAATGAAATGATGTGGTTTAATGCTTTTAAATGCATGATGAATATGGCTTGGTTTTATGCTTTAAAATAGTGATGTAAGTGATGAAAATGATGTATATTGGCAAGTGATGATTTTAAAATGTTAAGGTCACTAAGGTGGTTAAAAGTCCTTGAGTGAGCCTTGTTACTTATGAACATCAAGGTGGTTAAAAGTCCTTGGATGGTTCATGTTGTGGACACTAAGGTGGTTAAAAGTCCTTAGGTGATCCTTTTCTATGGTGTTTAAAAGTCCATAGGCCAAGGTGTTTAAAAGTCCTTGGGATCAAGGTGTTTAAAAGTCCTTGATGGGTTACGTTTCATGGTGTTTAAAAGTCCATGGCCAAGGTGTTTAAAAGTCCATAGGCCAAGGTGTTTAAAAGTCCTTGGGGCCAAGGTGTTTAAAAGTCCTTGGGGTGAAAGTTGATGAACTTGTGTTTAAAGAAATGGAATTTATCACTTGTAGCCAATATGACATGTTTTGATTTGATGCATGAGATGCATGTTTAAGAATGCTTTTGAGCATGTGTAAATGATGGTTTAAAGCATGTTTTATAAGAGTTTTATAAGTGCATTATTGAATGGTTTAAATGAGCATTCCTCACTAAGCTTTGCTTACGCCCTCTTCGTTTTTCTTAATTCAATAATGCAGAGCATTAGAGTACCTTGAGGGCAGCAAGAAAGGGCAAGCAATCAAGTTCAAGTGAAGCTCAATGTATGAAGGTTTTATAAGTACATTTTAGCTTTTGTGTGATTTGGCAATGGGGGACCAATGTGTATGTTTTGGGAGGTGTTGGAGACTCCCTAAGTATGTTAAAGGTTGATGTGTTTGCTGGCTTTTGAATTGGAACCTTATATGCTTGTTTTGGAAGTTTGGTGTTGAATAGCTAGCTTGTGTAGGAAGCATGCCATTAGAATTGGGGCTTTTTGCATATGATGATGTTTGGTTGAATTGTTAGCGCTAATATGTTCCTTATATGTTGAATTGCATGTTGGCAAAGTTTGGTAGCATTTGGAGCATGATTGGTTGTGTAATTACATGTTTAAAGTGGAGTTTTGGAGCAATCTGGGCAGGGTGTTTCGGAACAGCACCTACCGTTTCGGAACGGGTGCCTTAATTGTGCCCAGGCGTCCGAAACGGGAGGGGCCGTTCCGAAACGGAAAGGCTTCTGCCAGACCCCCGTTTCGAAACGGGCTATGCCTATTTCGGAACGGCCCCGCGTTTCGGAACGGGCTGTCTCCCGTTTCGGAACAGTCGACCGTTGGGGACTGACATTGGCAGTTATATGTTTTGAATTGTTTGCGTTTTGGTCCTAAAACTTGTTTGTGCAATTGTATGAGTTTGGGAGGTCCTTTTGAGCTGAAATTTCACAGAGAAGCATGAAACCTGATTAATTTCAAGTTGGTAACTTCAATTTGGGTTAAGTTCTTATAATTATCAGAATTTACAATTTGGTCCCCAAAGTTGTAAATTGTTCAATTGAGTCCCTGTTTGATCTCTGATGTTTGTGATCTTTTGGTATGATGTTTGTGTGATCACAATTAGGCTTAATGTGCATCTAGACAAGTTTAAAAAGAAAAAAAAGGGTCGTTAATCAAGGTTGACTTTCGGGTTGACTTTGGTTTTCCCCGTGTGACTTTCTTAATTCGGGTCAACCGTCTAGGCCGGGTTAAGGGGGTTACATTCATCATAAGCATCTTGATGCTCATAAAAAGTAAAATCAAAATTAGACAAGTTGGAATTTACCTTTGGTTCATCATCAATGGCCATGAGACATAGATTTGCCACTTCCTCCTCTTCCTCGGATGACTCATCGTCACTCCAAGTTGCTATTTGAGCCTTGAGCTTGTTCTTCTTCCCAAAGCTCTTCCTCTTCAATTTAGGACATTCGGAACGGATGTGATCGGGCTTTTTGCATTCATAGCAAGTGATTTGGTCCTTCTCCTCTTCCTTACTCTTGTTCTTAAAGTCTCCCTTTCTAATAAACTTTCTCCCACGATTGGACTTCATGAAGCGAGTGAACTGTTTGGCCAACATGGCCATCTCCTCATCTTCATCTTCATCTTCACTTGAATCGCTTTCTTGACATGAAGCTTTAAGTGCGATTCCAACCTTCTTCTTCTCAACATCCTTCTTCTCAACCACTCACTTTTCTTCTTCTCTTCCCTTTCTCATAATCTCATGGGTGAGTAGAGATCCAACAAGGACATCAAGCTTGAGAGTCTTCAAATATCGAGCTTTAATAATAGCCGTTCTCTTGCTATCTCATGACTCCGAAAGAGAATACAACAATTTCCTAACTAGTTTGTCTTCGGGGATGATCTCGCCGAACCCCTTCAAACCGTTGACAATGACCGAGAATCGATCAAACATCTTGGAGACACTTTCATCGGGATCCATCTTGAAATTTTCATAGCTTAGATTGAGTAGCCCAATCTTTGTCTCCTTGACATCACTAGTTCCCTCATATGTTGTCTCGAGGGTATCCCAAACTTATTTGGCATTTTCGATTGAAGACACCTTGGAGTAGATATCCGGACCAAGTGCACAAAATATCACATGGAGAGCTTTGTCATTCACTTGCATCCTTCTTCTTTCATCATCCGTCATTTCGGCTTTTACCTTTGGGACAAGTCTTGCTTCACTATCTCTCTTCATAGGAATGTATGGACCTTCTTCAACCACATCCCACACCATATAGCCGGTGGACTTGATAAAGAGCCTCATCCTATTCTTACAATATGGGTAGTTATCCCCATTGAAGAATGGTGGCTTGGTGGTAGATTGGGACTCATAGAGGTTGGAGTTGGAGGTGGATGCCATTGCTTGACTAGTTGTGGATCAAACTCTCCTAGAATCGACTCAAGAGGGTCGTAATCCTTCCAATGAGTGTAGCTCTAAAACCAATTGTTGAGTTGATCACACAATTGCAAATGGCCAAGAGGGGTGAATTGGCAATTAAAAATTTGGTGGGAGGAATGAGTGAAAAATAAAAGATGACACAAGTAGTTAGAGTGGTTCAAGTTCTCCAAATGAACTCTACATCCACTACCTTAGTTCCCACTAAGGATTTTCAACCAATTCACTACTTGAATTCTTCCCCTTTTCTTGGATGAGGAGGTAACCTTACAAATTGATTAAGCTTTCTACCCAATTAATCCACTCAAATTGCAAAGGGAAGGTTTTGGTAAACTCAAATAATTCCTCACAAAGGACAAATGTTTACCCAAATACAATTTCAATCACCCCAAACTCACAATACAAGATAACAATAAAAACACTAGAGTTGGGTACAAGAATTTGACTTTGAAAAGCACTAGGGTTTTTGATTTTTTGCTTTGATGTTGCTTGTGGGTTCAATAGTTGTTGTCTGGTCAATTGAAGCTTGTTTTTATACCCTTGCATTGATTTCTAGCCGTTTGGGTAGATGAGATCATCAATAGAGCCGTTGGGAGCAATTTTCCCGCATTAAATGCAGCTCTGCAGCATATCGTATCGGCACTCTAGAAGGGCGTATCGATACCTGCATCAAAGAGGAAAGAGCCATTGTGCCTGAAAACAGAGCGTATCGATACGCATAGAAAGCGTACCGGTACGGTTTTAAGGGGCGTATCGATACGGAAAGATGTATCAATCCGATTTTTGCTCACTAGAATCCCAAGTCAAGTTTACATAAAAAGTGTATCGATAAGTATACCAAGCGTATCGGTACGGTATAACGATCTTTTAAAAATTGGGATACGGTTGCCCAGATGAATATCGATACGGTTGCAACATGCTCCCTAAAGTACTTTAAGAGTCGAATTGTTGTGCCGAAGGATGTTGAGTTGAGGCACACTATCTTGATTGAGGCTCATAGCAGTCCTTTTGCTATGCATCCTGGTATTACAAAGACGTATCGTGGGTTGAAAGATGAGTACTATTGGGTTGGCATAAAGTAGGATGTGGCTGATTTTGTTAGTAACTGCATGGTTTGTCAGCGTGTTAAAGTTGAGAATCAATTCATTCTAGATTGTTGCAACCGTTGAAGATTCCGGAATGGAAATGGGAGAGAATCACCATGAATTTTGTAACGGGTTTGCCTTTGACACCGTCCAAGAAGAATTCCATTTGGGTGATTGTTGATCGTTTTACGAAGTGTGCACATTTTATGGCGGTGCATACTTCGTATACGATAGACAAGTTGGCATATTTGTACATCTCGGAGATTGTGAGGTTGCATAGGGTGCCTAAGTCCATTGTTTCGGATCGAGATACGCGTTTCACATAAAGGTTTTTTGAGTTTCTTCATCAAGCATTGGGTACGCGTTTGAATTTCAGTACTTCGTATCATCCACAAACGGATGGTCAATCTGAACGAGTTATCGGAGTGTTGGAGGATATGTTGAGGTGTTGCATCATTGATTTCCAAGGTTCTTGGGAGAAACAATTACCTTTGGTGGTGTCTGCTTACAATAATAGTTATCAGGAGAGCATTCAAATGTCTTCTTATGAGACCTTGTATGGAAGGATGTGTGGAAGGCCTCTTTGTTGGGAGGAAGCGGGGCAAAAGTTGGTCTCTTTGCCTAATGTGCTAAAGGGCACTACGAAAAAAGTAAAGATTATTAGTGAGAGGTTAAAAGCGGCTTCGGATCGGAAAAAGTCTTACGCGGATTTCAAGCGTAATGAGCTAGAGTATGCCGTAGGTGATAAGGTTCTTTTGAAGGCTTAACCTTGGAAGAAGGTGATGAGATTTGGCCGGAAAGAAAAGTTGAGTCTAAGGTTTATTGGACCGTATGAGGTGCTTGAGCATGTTGGACCTTGTAAAACTAAATAATTGATTTTGATATAACAAAGGATTTAAGGTCTAAATTGAAATTGGAAAATAAATTTTTGAGTCCTCAAAATTTCCCATAACCCTTAAGCAAAATAGTCAAGTCAAAACCAATGTTTATGAAAATGTTTCTAAGTGTTTTCCAAGTTAAAACAGTGATTTTCGAGTCACCGTTTCGAGCGGCCCTTAGGCATTTCGGAACGTTTTGAAACTGTTAACATGTGTTTCAGAACTAGCCTTCTCGTTTCGATACGGGTGTATCGAAACAAGTCCTTATGTTTCAAAACGGATGAAGAACAACATAACGAGTTAACCTGTTTTGATACAGAAGTATAGAAACGACCTCAAACGTTTCGAAACGATTTTCAAACTTGGATTAAAAAATATGACCGTTATAAGTTTACAACTGATTTTCAGAAAAACGGTTAAGGTGTATCGAAACGAGTTAAGTCGTTTCGATACGGGTTTTGGTAGTGGAAAAAATGTTTCGAAACAGCATCAAGCACGTTTCGGAACAACCATTAGCGGCATCCAAACGATTGGGTCCGTTTCGATACGGTCTCTTAATTACACCCCAACGAGTATATCTATTTTGGTCTACTTCGAAACATGTACATGTGTTTCGAAACTGGTAGTTGCAGAAGTGCATTTATGGTTGGAAGATTGCATCCCAATGGCTATATTTATGATGACAACAACCCCAACGGCTAGAATTGAACAAATAGGTATAAAAGGGAGTCCTAAAACCACCAGCAACAATTATTGATCCTAAGAGAAACATTCCAACATCAAATCCAAGCTCAAGTGTTAAATTTCCATATTCTTTGTTAAACCCCAATTGTGGTTCTTTGTTATTCCTATTTTCTTTGATTCAATTGGGTTGAGTTCTTGTATTTGGGCAACATTTGTATTGAGAGATACTTTCTATTTGCCTTAATCTTCTTTTTAATCTTGTGAGAGGGTTTGGTCAATTTTGGGTAGAAAATTGACCACTTGTGTAAAGGTTTCCTCCTAAGCCTAGAAAAGGGGAAGATCAACTAGTGGAGTTGTTGGAAAATCCTTAGTGGGAGCTAAGATAGTGGATGTTGAGTTCAGTTGGAACTTGAACCACTATAAGTGCCTTGTATTCTAATTTTTTATTTTACCACTTCACTGCCAAATACTTTAAAAATCCAATTCACCCCTCTTGGCTTAAATCGAATCAACGATCCACTCAATAGACCTTTTGCTTATAGGTTGAGGTTGCCTCCCGAGTTGGAGAAGATACATGGTGTATCCATGTATACAAGCTTCAGAGATATAGATCGGATCCGTCTCATGTTATTCTTGTTGAGGAGATTGAGTTGAATCCAGATTGGTCCTATAATAAAGAATCGGTTGAGATCTTAGATTTGGACAATAAGGTTCTTCGTGGTATGACCATTGAATTTGTCAAGGTCTTGTGGCGACATCGTGGTGTAGAGGAAGCCACGTGGGAAAGGAAGGATGACATGAAGAAGTATTTTCCTTATCTTTTTTCCATAAGGTAAAATTTCGAGGAGGAAATTTCCTAAGCGGGGGAGAGTTGTAATGCCCCAGTTTTGGGCCTAGAAGTCTTTAAGGTTGACTCGGGGTTCGTAGGACCTAGACTAGAAATTCGGGTTGGTTTGGGAGTGGTTAAGGGAAAACATGGTTCGAGATGTGGTAAAATTATGGGGAAATTTTCTAAAATCCACTAATATATATATATATATATATATATATATATATATATATATATATATATATATATATATGTTTGCTCAAGTCAATTTTGGAAAATGACTTTTGGAAGATTTACATTTTGGTTTAGTGACTAATTTGTAAAAAATGTAAAAATCTATTTTAAAGGACTATTTTGAAAGAGGGCCAAAACTTAGAATCTTTAGGGAGATAATATGTTATTAATTAGCCTTTTCCTTTAATTGACTATTTTAAATGTGTTTTACTAAAAAGAATAAAGTGAGATTTTATTAAAAAGGAATTTAGTGTTCCAAAATCTATTTTGACGTAACTTTCATATCTCTCATTTCTCATCAGCCAAACACTTCATTTTCTCTAAAAACATCCAGATATTTTCATCTTTCCACTTCACTTTGGTTTACAAATGATTTCTTTGGTGTTTCTTCCATTTATCTCAAAGGATTCTTGAAGATTTCTCAACAAATCTTGTCAATTGAATGAATAGGCAAAGGTTAGAGGTAATTTTCATTCAACTCCTCTAATCAAGGTTCTTTAATGAAATTCTCAAGTATTTGGCTCTCTAGTTGTGTTTATTAACATGGTTTTATAATCTATTTGATGAAAATGGTGAAATCAAGCTTTGAAAGATGATTTCCTAAGATTTCGTAATTGACGCTATTTTGGTTAATTTGAGATTGATTTTAATCATGTTTTGGATGTTAAATGATGTTGAAATAAAGGTTTTATCACATGAATCTCGAAATATGTTGGATCTCTAGTTGTTAAGGTTGCAAGATTTGGGTTTTTGCGGTGATAATGTGGTTTTGGTGTTGTTGGAGATATAAGGCTACAATTAGGTTGTTTTGGATGTAAATTGATGATTAATATAGAATGGAAGTGTTAGGTTTTGGCTGGGTTGAGTTTGTAGAGTAATCAAAGGTGTTTTTGGTTGTTTCGGATAGGCGTTTTGGTGTTTTTGGGTAGAGCAACGTGGTGGCTTTTGTTGCTAGTGATTTTAATGCATGGACATGCATAAATCCTCTGTTCTTGTCTGATATAAACAGGGGAGAACATATCGGAAGCAATCAGTGATGTTTCGGGAGCTTATGAAGCTTGATTTCACTTCGACAAAGCAATCGAGGCGTTAACGGTGAGTGGAATTGGGTTTTACAACATTTCAAAGACTTGAAATCAAGGTTTGGGGTTTAGATTGAGTTTGAAAGACTAATCTAAGCCTGAAAGTAAGTTTGATATGTTTCGATCTTGTCTCTCAATTTTTATCCCATTGATTTACATGATCATGCTCATGTTTTGAAGATAGATATAAACCTACTGTTTTTGGATGTTTCAAGAAGTGATTTGATGGCTTATATGATCCCATGAGATAGAATTATGATTTTGAAGAGATAGAACTTATTGAGAAAATGCTATGCTTTAATTATGCTTTTGTAAAGGGATGAGAATGGTTCATGATTATACATTGTAAAACAGTAGGTAAATTATGTTAAAAGTGTATATTTTCAAGAGATGAGATTATTGTTACAGGATATAATTGGTCGACCAATAGGATGAGAAGTGCACTATAATATAAAAAATTCGTACATTCTCTTTGGTTCGAACAATGGGGGTAGTGCCATCCCATTCCAAAGTTAGAGTGTGGTGATGAGAGATTCCACCACGATAGGTCTTGATGATGTGAGTTCAATCAAGCTTTGTGGCGATGAGAGATACCACCATAAGAGTTCGGTGATGTGAGATTCCACCGAGGTAGGACTTGACGATGTGAAATTCTGTCAAGTTATCCGCATATCCGAGTAATGTTGTTAAGATGCCAATATATGAGATTCGCATGGTCCTTGTTTATAAATGGTTTAATGAATTGGGTTTTGTATATGAGATTATGCTTTGAGAAATGTTTTTGAGAAACAAGCATGTGTGGTTTACTTGGAGATTGTGCATTTGGGTTAATGCGTAAGATTGATGATACATGTGGTTTTAATGATGTGGTTTTTTCTTTTGAAAATGATTTCAAGCCTGAGTTAGATTGAGCATGGCGAGATTGAGTTTTATCTTGAGAAATGGTTTTGAAATGCATTGTTTTAGTTGGTTTACTTTGAGCATCCCTCACTAGGCATTATTGTTTATGATCTCTTTTTCCAGCAATGCAGGAAAATAACGTCTTTTGGGCAGCAAGGTAGTAAGAAGAAATCCAAAGACTGAGACTTTGCTCAAGTATGGTTTTATGTTTACATGCTAGTAATAACTGACAATGGGAGGATGCCATCATGATTCGTGGGAGTGTATTTTGAAACTCAATGTTTTGTGGCAAGTTTGTGATGCCCTTGATAACTTGTAATTGGCCTTTACTTGTTAATATTTGCTTTGGTTTGTGTTTTGGCTCTTGAGTGGTCATTTTGCATAAGTAGCATGCCTATAGATTTCCTTAATGCTTATTGCCATTATATGATGCTGAAATTGCCATGTATGATTGAGGTTTGATGTTTAGATATGTTGTATGCATGTTGAAAGCTTGTTGGAATGATTTTAGTTGGATTAAAATGTGAAAATCCAGCAAAAAGAGTCATTACAAGCCCATGTGTTTCATTAAACCTAAGGTTGTACCAAAACACTAAGTCTGAATTGGCCTAGAGGTTTTAAAACAGAGGCAAGTGTTTCAATATGGGTTCCTTAAGGTTGGTTACTAGAATGTCGTGTTCTGAAACACCCTGGAGAGTGTTTCGATACGAGCCCGAGCATCGAGAGGCTTCAACTTGTTGTAAAATGGGGGTTCCAATACAGGGCAACCTGTACCGAAACACCCAGCTGTTAAGTTGGTTTTTAAGATCTTTTTAAGTTTTGTTTCTTTACATTTTAGTCCCTGAATGTTGTGGATGCAATTTATTGAGCTTGGATTATTGTTTTGAGCTGAGTTTTGACAGAGAGGCATGTATCATGACTAATTAAAGGTTGGTAACTAAAAATTGTAGAAGTCCCTATAATTTTATAGATTTTCAAAATGGTCCTAAAATGTGTTTATCTGCAATTGAGCCATGAGTGTTGTCTGATTGAGTTACAAATTGTTCCACTGCGAAGTTTATCACATAGGATAATAATGAGCATCTAGAAAAGTTAAAATGAAAAAATAGGGTTGTTTAATGGGGGTAAAGTTCCTGGTTTACATCAATATTCTTTGTATGATCCGTTTGGTTCTGTCTTTCGCCCAAACCGGATCGAGGGGGTTACACAATGTGCAGATCAAGTCATACGATGATGTGTTCTCGAGGAGGAGCAGCAAATTGTGCTTCGCCAACTCCATTCTTCACCCTACGGAGGCCATTTAGAAGGAACTCACACATCAACCAAAGTTCTAAAGTCCAGTTTCTATTTTCCCACTCTTTACAAAGATGCCCATAATTTCAACAAGGTTTGTGACCGTTATCAACGAACAGAGAACATGTCAAGGCGGAATAAGATGCCATTGCAGAACATCCCCGAGGAAAAATTGACCGATGTGTGGGGCATCAATTTCATGGGGCCTTTCCCATCATCATTCAGTAACCTCTACATCTTGCTCGACGTGGACTATGTGTCTAAGTGGGTTGAGGCAGCTGCAATTCCCAAAAATGATTCCAAGACGATGCAGCGGTTCTTGCAGAAAGACATATTCGCACGGTTTGGAATGCTGAGAGCAATAATCAGCGATGAAGATAGACATTTCGACAATAAACGTATTGCCAAGATGTTACAGCGCTTTTGCGTGACCCATAAAGTTGCTACGACATATCACTCGTAGACTAACGAGCAAGTTGAAATTTCTAACTTTGAACTGATGGCTATTCTTGAGAAGGTTGTTAATCCTTCTCGAAAGGATTGGTCTATGCATATTGATGATGCACTTTGGGCCTACCAGACAGCATACAAGATGCCTTTAGGCATGTCTCCTAACAGACTTGTTTACGACAAGACTTGTCACTTATCGGTGGAGATCGAACACAAGGCCTATTGCGCTATCAAGACCATGAACATGGATTGAGAAGTTGCGGGGAAAAAGTGTCTACTGGACCTAAACGAGATAGAAGAGTTTTATGCTTTAAGTTATGACAATGCCAAGATCTATAAACAGAAAACCAAGCGTTGGCATGACAAGAAACTATTTCCACGACAATTCTTGCCAGGGAAATTAGTGATTCTCTTTAACTCTCGCCTTAAGCTTTTTGCCAGAAAACTGAAGTCAATATGGTATGGGCTGTTTGAGGTTGTAAAACCTTATTCTCATGGGGATGTCATGGTGAAGTCAACAGTGGATGGACATGAGTTCAAGGTTAAGGGACAACGGTTGAAGCACTACGTTGGTGTACATGTGTAACATCCTATATCGGGCCTAGAAGGAGTAGGTTTGATCTAGGAATGCCAAAGCAAGAGACTACTAGCCTTGACTACAAGCTAGTATCTAAACGCAAACAAACAAGAGATTATTACCAAGCAAAAATTTCAAGGTTCTTCAACATAGCTTAAAAGTGGATTAAACTTTAACATTCTAGATACACAACAGCAAATTAAGTCATTTAAAGTCTCATCAATCAGCTTATTAAGTGTAATTCGACTTCAAACTTTGATTTAGATACACTTAATTTCATTATTGGCCTATGAAAATGGTTATAGGTTATAATATATTTAGGGTCTAGGAGTTTTTAGGGTGGTTTAGGGTCTGTTGAACCTAGACTAGAGATTTGGGTTAGTTCGAGACTGGTTCAGGGAAAACATGGTTTGGGAAGTGTTAAAAATATGAGAAATTTTATAAAATCCTTTTAAAATATATATAAGGGTGTGGTGAAGTTAATTTTGAAAAATGAAATGTGGAAATTAGACATTTCGGTTTAGTGACTAAATTGTAAAATGGAAATTGTTTTTAAATGACTATTTTGTGAGAGAGCCAAAACTTAAAATCTTTAGGGAGCTAAAATTGTTATAATTAGCTATTCCCTTAATTGACATGTTTTAATTGTGATTCAATTAAACATATTAAAAAGATTTTATTAAAAAGAAAGTTAAGCTTTACAAATTTATTTTTGACGTAACTTCCATTTTCTCTCTTTTCTCATCAGCCAACCATTCTTTTTGATTCAAAACTTCCAGAGATCTTTTCTTGAAGATTTTACTTTAAATCGTGTCAATTGAAGGAATAGCAAGGGATTAGAGGTAATTTTCACGCTTCTCCTCTAATCAAGGTTCTTTAATGAAATTCCCAAGTATTTGGCTCTTTAATTGTGTTTCTTAACAAGGTTTTACAATTGATTTGAAGAAAATGGCTAAATCGGCATTAAATGATGATTTTGTGTGATTTTCGTAATGGGTCTATTTTGGATGATTTATGATTGATTTTAATGATATTTTGAAAGTTTATTAATGTAGAGATTGAGGTTTAAGCATGGTAATCTGAAAACTATTTGGATCTCTAGTTGTTTACGTTGTTAGAATTAGGTTTTTGTGGTCTTAATGTGAATTTGGGGATGTTGTAGATATAAGGATATTGATAAGTTGATTTTGGATGTTAATCAATGTTAATAATTGGTTGGAAGTGTTAGATTTTGGCTGGGTTGAGTTCGTAGAGTGATCAATGGTGGTTTCGGTTGTTTCGGATAGGCGATTTGGTGGTACTGAGCAAGGCAATGTGATAGGTTTTCTTGCTGGAGATTTGAATGCATTGAGATGCATTAATCCTCTATTCTTATGTGGTTAAAGCAGGGGAGAATGTTTCGGAAGCAACTAGTGAAAATTTTGGAGCTTCGGACGCTTAGTTTCACATTGGCTAGTCAAGATTTCATAACAAGGTTTGAAATGTTTCAAAGGTGGTTTTGGGAACTTATATGTAAGCTTGAAACGCTTGTATAAGTTTCAAAAAGGAGTATACGAAATTTCTCTCTCAATTGTGCTATTCTGAATTGATTTTATGCACTTGATTCTAAATTCACGATTACCTATTGTTAAAGCATGTTTAATGTAAGTGGTTTACTGTTTTAAATGATGTGGTGATGAAGGATGCACATGGTAAGTGATCCTTGTAAGTATACGCTTATACTTGTGATTTAAAGCATGGTTTAATGCTTTGGAAAATGATTTATTGATGATGCTTTGAAAACTGTGAGGTATGTAGTTAAATGTGAATTGTATTGGCAAGTGATGTTAGGAAAATTGTTTATAACTGTTGTAAGATATAGTTAGTCGGCTCTAGGATTGAGTACAGTATAAAAAGTCACCCTGGATGTCGAGGGATTGGTGTCCCATGTCTACATCCATGTAACCTAACGATTGAGGAGGTTGGTGTCAGGTCTCTCGTTAGTGGGTTATGCATCTAATTGATGATTGGGGTTTGTGTCCTCGAGAGGTTGGTATCCCCGTTAATTTATTTATGTCGTGATTGTTGTTACATCACTATTCCAGTTGAGATGGCTTGAAATGTTGTGTGAGCACTTGTCGAATCTGTTTATCCGATATGTGGTTTTGAGATATGAACTTGCCTAATGATCACTTGTAAGCCAATATAATTGATGACGTGTTATGAAATGGTTTATGTTGCATAATGTGGTATATGCATGTTTTACTCTTTAAGCTTTGTATATGGTGGTTATGCATGAGAAGGCTTAAATTGAGTGTAGTAATGGAACTTGCAGTTGATTCATGATGCATATAGCATGAGGTTTAATATGTTTTTTGGGTTAAGGAATGTGTATGGTTTAAAGGAATGATGATTTTCAAATGATGTTTTGAGGTAATTGAAATGAGATTTCATTGTGGACATGGAAAATGGTTTTAATGCATTGATGGTGTTTTGTCCATCAATGCAGATAATTAAGGCTTTGGAGGCAGCAAGTAGCAAGGGATCTCAAGACACTTCATTTGAGAAAGTATGTTTCGGTTTAGATTATAAGTAATAAGAGCAATGGGGGATCCGTTGTGTTTTTGGGAGATTCGTGTAAACTCCCTTTTGAGCAAGTTTGTTATGTAGTTTTAGATTTGTAAATGGCCTTTGGTATTTGGTTTATGCTTGTTTATGCATTTTTGGTATGTTTCTTGGCTTATTTTTCTAGGTTGCATGCCTATAGTTTACTTTTGTTGCAAATTGCCATGAAATGATGTTGGTCATGCCTTGGATGATTGAAAATTGATGTTTGGATATGTTATACAATTCAGGTCAGACGTTTCAGTACGCCTAAGGTTGTACCGAAATAGTGTCTCTGAAATAGGCATGGTGTTTCGAAATAGGGCAGGGTGTATCGAAGTAGGCTTGAGAGGTTTGTGTACCACCCCTTCTCGGTTTGGTCGAGAACCGGGTCGAAAGGTGGTACCGATGAACAATACAATGAATGGTACAACAAAATTTCATTTATATACTTAACATTTAAAACAATAATATACAATAACATGTTTCCACAATACATCTTAGTCTAATTAATCCTTATGAAGCAATAGTTAATCATTTAGGACTAATTCTTAACTATTATAAGTTTTAGGGACTAAACTGTAAATTCGAGAAATTAAAGGTCCTTCGATTAAATTGATTATACTACAGTGAAATTCTGTACAATATTACCAAGCCTGCAAAGTTTCATACAATTTGGAGTTCATTTACTCATTCAATTTAATCATGCAAAATTCAGTGACTAATCTGTGAACATCGCAAACAGTCAAATTATGCCTTTAACTAACTTAAATAACCCTGTATCGAAACACCTTAGGGATGTTTTGAAACGGGTGTAATATGGTCAACCTAAGTTTACTTTTCCCTTTAAACTGAATCAATACGGGCAAGCCCTATATCGGTACGAGTTGACTTCCTTTGACCTTGACTTTGACCCGTTTCGATACGCTATAGACCCGTATCAAAACAATGAATTCTAGTAGCAAAATGTTCCGATACATCTATAGACCGTATCGATACGCCCTGTTCCTTAGGTTCAATTATGCTTACCCGTATCGATACGCCATTACCCGTATCGATAAGGCCTAACATGTAATGACATATTTTTACTGGTTTTTATTCGATTTGATCTAGCAAACGATGTTCAAACACAATGAAATTTTACACAAAATATTTCAATGCTATAAACTATTGGCATGTCAAAATTCATGATCATTCAAATATTTTTACTAGGTTTTGACCTTTATGGGCCAAGTATGCCA